>JAZDUH010000271.1:11732500-13055000 GCA_036419115.1 Scarus forsteni | reverse complement strand
AAGAAGGTTGCTGGTTCAAACCCTCTCTCTCTGGGCTTTCAGTTAAAGTTTGCATGTTCACCCCATGCATTTTAGTTCAACGCTGAATTGAAATATTTATATTGTTTATTGAAAGTGTCAGGTATTCTTGCACAAAATTGACCAACATGTGTTGGGATGTGCAGCTATTTTCTAATATAACAGTTCTTGAGGAGCTGCCGATTTGATTTGTTATCATGCAAACTAGGGCTGAACGATTCGAGAAAATAATCTAATTGCGATATTTTTCCCCAATATTGCATTTGCAATTTACTCTGCAATTGTTTTAATGTTCCTCATCTTATGTATTCTTAAACAAACATAAGCAGTAGATCGTTTTATAGTATAACCAATACGACATTAAATCAATCTAAGGATAAAAGATTTGAGAAAAAGTGGAGAAGTGAAGAGCAGAAGCAAAATAGGTATAAAATTGCCCCAAAAAAATTCAAAAAAATTCAAAAGTGACTAAGGAAAATTGATTATAGCAGCAAAATTGGAATTAAATTTAAAAAACCATGTAAAAATTCCAAACATGGTCTGACAGGGGCCAAAAAAAAATGATGAATGGGAGCAAGATAGGCATAAAGTTGTAAAAACGGGGTTAAAAAAGGTTAAAATAGGCATGAAATTGCAAAAAAAAAAAAAAACTACATCACAATGCCAGAATGTTCAACACATTTTGGGTTAAAAATATTGCACTGTCTGTGATTTGAAAATTGCAACAAGCCATATTGCGATTTAATCTAATTTGCAATTAATTGTTCAGCCCTATTGCAAACAAACAGTTCTAATTGGTATTTTACTTTTACTACAACAATGGTAGCATGATGTTTACAGTCTGCAGCAGGATACAGAGGCTGCAGCCCTTTAACATAACTCTTAAGTCACATGTTGTATGGTTAAATGTTGATGTGTCTGTACATTTTCCTGCATTTCCCACATTTTTGCTGATCACACGCTTGATCCAATAGCAGCAGCTCAGACCGTCTCTGATGTTCACACAGGTTCAGGAGAACTCACCTGGTCACCGAGCGGGGCTGGAGCCTTTCTTTGACTTCATCGTCTCCATCAACAACACCAGACTAGTAAGACAACCCCACATCTGTATCAGAGAAAATATTTTCTACTCTTAATTAACTGATGAATGGTTAATGGATTAAAAGCACTTTTCTAGTCTTTCTGACAACTAGAGAACTATTACACTGCAGGTCACAGCCAACCAGTCACACCCATTCACTCTCACATTCACTCACTAAGGGTTCAGAGTGTCTACTGTTTCTTCAGTATTAGCTAACACATCCACGTGCTTGAAACAGTTCACTGACGCAACTTCCACTTAAAGAGATACACAAACTCTTTTTTTCTTTTTATGTCTTGCCTCACTCCTGAGTCCATGACGAGCAGTTATGGCCCTTTTCCTTGGCCCTACTCTACTCTGCTCTACTCGATTTGCACTAGTCTACTTGTTTCTACTAGCCTGGTACCTCCTAAAACAAGCTAGTTTTAGTGCCTACTCCGCTCTGGTTCTAAGTGAGCAGAGTCGATACTAAAAGATGACGTCACCGACTGCCGGCTACTGATTGGTCAGACAATGTCGTCATCGATGAGTCATCAGCGCGACGACCTAGCATGCTAGCGGTAGCTACTGTTAGCTTACCCTCATACGTCTTTTCTTTGCAGCTCGATTGCTCTCGTCCTCGGCTTCATTCTGTTGTATAGCTTCCAAAACTCTCCTGTGCTTCTCAAGGGGTATTTCTTCTTAGCATCTGCAGCCTTCTTCTGCTTTCCTTTTTTACTCAGTTTGTGACAAAAAGCCACAGATTGTTGTGTCGCGCTCAAAATGATGTCACCGCAGAGCTGCTCTCTGTTTACAACGACACTGCACGCTGTTGAGCAGGTGACAGGGGCTAATGGAAAAGCAGCACAAGGTGAGTAGAGTAGAGTAGGGCCAGAGGAAAAGGGCCAATAGACACCATTCTTTCATCTGTGTTTGCAATAACAAGAGAGAAACAACCAAAACTCGTCCGGCACTAGTTAGCTTGGCTCAAGCACTGGTAGTCAGTGGTATTGCTACCATGCCTCTATCTACAGTCATCAGATAAACTCTTCAGCAAGTCTAAATGGTCCTGTGCACTTGTTGTAACTTATTTTTCTGCGATGTTATGTTATGTTATCTTCTTGTATCATCCTATTGTTTTCTTCTGCTCCTAAACAGAGACTTAGTTTTGTTGACCTACTTCTGTGGTGGTATGCGCTAAAGATATGACGCTTGCAAATGAGTTTAGTCTTTTAAAAAGCTCTTATTAATTAATGATGGAAACCAAGTCGCAGTTGTGAGTGAGCTGTTTGTTTGCGAGCCACTCTTAAATGCAGATGTCCTGCAAAGTTAATCTGATGACTGAAGGCAGAGGCAGGTTAGCTATACCCATTGACTCCCAGTGTTTGAGCTAAGCTAATTGGTGGTGGGCAAGCTTTGGCTGTTTCTTTACTGTTATTGCACGCACACTGGAAAGAATGGTGTCTACCTACTTCTTATAGAATCGGGAGTGAGGCAAGACATGAGAACAAAGAAAAAGTTGGTGTATCCCTTTAAGTGTCTTGCTCAAGGACACATAAGTAACCGGTAGAGTTTACTCCGACTCCCCTGTCAGCTAATTTGCCATTTGTAAAGCTTCAGTGCTTATTAAGTTCTGATTTTCTTGGACCGTATAAAACAGATATCAATAGGACTGAGCAATGTCGTGTTTTTCACCTGCCGCTGTACCGTGCGCCTGTGCAGTAGTCCCACTGCAGGACATGCACATGCATGCATAACTGCCATTGGTCAGGGACTTTACAGAGAGCACATGCATGTTTCCTGTTAATACATTTGGAAGCAGTTCTGACCTTTAGTTGTCATCCTTGCCTTAGATTAATAGCTTTACATGTTTGATGGTATGATGTAATTTTCTATCATGTTTGCAAATGTAACTTTACACGTAATAAATTTTCACTGAAGCTTAGGCCCTCCTCACACGAGGACGGCCCCGTATTGTCTTGGCGTCGGCATTAAAACATGTATCACTGTTTACACATCGTATTGTACATAGGCTTGTGCATTTACATGACAACGCAAAATCATCGGGTTGCCCGTCTGGTTCTGCTCCGAGGTGGATTCCACGTCAACAAGTGCTCATGCGTGCGTAACATGCTGCGTCTCTGCATGAGCACTTGTTGCTGTTGTTGCGGTAGCTGGTGTTGTTGGGGTTCTGTGAGCAAATGTTGGTATAAAAGTCGTAGCAATATTTGTAGCTACTGGAACAAGATCAAAATCAGCCCGGCTGCTGCCGTTGTTGTTGTTGTTGTGTGTGACAGCGTGGGTGTGAAAGATGTAGAGTCATGGACAAATACGCGTCTCCATGTGTCAATATCACCAGATCCATAGTTTATTTTACCGGAGTCTTACAAATTTGTACTCGTGTAAAGCCCACCTTAGTTTGAAGAAAATTGTGAATCAAATTGAAACCGCAATATCTGCCGGAAAAAACACAATTTGATCTTTTCCTAAAATTGCCCTAAGCCTTAGTTGTGGGAGAACTGAACATTGTTCAAGCAGAATCAGTATATCAGCCTTATGCATGTTTAACAATGAAACGTCGATTCTGCTCCATTAACGCACTCTGAGAAATGAAGCATGAGGCAGGCATTAACACAGAGCCAAAGTTTCCTGCTGCCTGTCAGCACTCTGACTGTATATACAGTCTGTTAAGAGCAACAGAAGGACTTAGTTTATATGGATGCCTATTCAAGGTGAGACTGAGTTCTGTTTTTTTGACAGCTAACCACTTAATATAAAAACTGGAGCTAAGCATTCCCAGAATACAAGGTCCATTTGACAAGTAAGAAAAGTCTTGGTTTAATCTCATAAACTTAACAAATAAAAAAAATCAATCGACTGAAAATCTGTTGATTTTCAAGTCATTTATGACCTTAATTCAGTTAAACAACAGAAACAAGATACTTAATGCTCTACTAATAAACTTTATTGAGGATTTTTGTGCTCATTTGAATGTGATGCCTGTAACATATTAAAAAAATCTGGGACAAGAGCATGTTTATTACTGTCCGCATCACCTTTCCTTTAATAACATCACTAAGCGATTTGGAGCTGAGGACGCTTGCTAGAGTATAACATCAGTTACTCAACAGACCAGGGTCATCTTTGTAATGTGTTGTGCTTCATAAAGGGCAACGTATTTTTCATAGAGGTTGGGTCTGGACTGAACATAGGTCAGTCTAGTACTCACTAGGGCTGAACGATTTGAGAAAATAATCTAATTGCGATATTTTTCCCCAATATTGCGATTTACTCTGCGATTGTTTTAATGTTCCTCATCTGATGTATTCCTAAACAAACATAAGCAGTAGATCTTTTATAGTAAAACCAATATGACATTAAATTTATCTAAGGGTTAAAGATTTGAGAAAAAGTGGAGAAGTGAAGAACAGGAGCAACATAGGTATGAAATTGTAAAAACTGGGTAAAAAAATGGTATGAAAGTGGAAAAGGTTAATAAATAGGTGCAAAATAGGTATGACATTGCAAAAAAAAATGGGGAAAAATTGGCAAAAAAAGTCCAAAAGTGGCTTAGGAAAATTGATTATGGCAGCAAAATTGGGAATTAAATTTGAAGTTAAATTTCAAAAACCATGTAAAAATTCCAAAAATGGTTCTGACAATGGCCAAAAAAAGATGAACGGGGGCAAAATAGGCATAAAGTTGTAAAAATGGGGTTAAAAAAGGTAAAAAATGGTCCAAAAGTGGGGAGAAAAGTGTATGATTAGACGTAAAAAAATAGGCATGAAATTGCAAAAAAGACTACATCACAATGCCAAAATGTTCAACACATTTTGGGCTAAAAATATTGAACCTTCTGCAATTGCAACAAGCCATATTGCGATTTAATCTAATTTGCAATTAATTGTTCAGCCCTAGTACCCCCAGACTTTTAGAAAATGTGGCGCTGTCTTGCTGGAATGAGCTGAAAACCCCCCCTGGACGACAGCACCTTGCTCCAAAATCTTTGTGTGCCTTTCAGCTTTAATGGTGCCCTCACAGATGTGTGCTGGTAACAGTCTGGCTGTCCTTTACATTTAAGCCTTGAGGATAAGACAATTAATTGTTTTCCCTTTGACATAAAAGCACAAAAATCATGATACATATTGCATTAGAGAAGAAATATTGCAGTGTTTTTAATCATTGCCCAGCCTTAGTAATTAAGATAAATCAATCATGCTTCATAGTGTGCATGAACCTGAACCCATCCGCATTTTCTTAAAGGATAAGTTTGGTTTCACAGCTTTCACATTGTTTATAGAATGAAGTAGAACAATATACTCATCCAGAAGGCTTTCCCGATCCAAACAGTGCTTCGGAAGATATTTAGATCCAAAATCGAGCGGTGGGTCCGCTTGGGCTACTCCTCCATTGCAGTCTGGTGTCACTCCAGACATGTTTTTGTGACTGTGCTGACCTCTGAACTGAAAACTGCTCTCTGGCCAGCTGTTCTTCTCTTTGCCTCCGCGTCCTCCTTTCGATGAGCTCCTCATCCGTAAACTCTGGCTCGAAACTGTAAGGACACCCATCATATTCAAAGTTCTCCTCCACAACATCTTCATCAGATAGATATTCATCCATTTTGCACAAAACTGGAAGAAGAAAGTTGTTGAGTAGCTGGCGGTCTTCCCCTGAAACAGTGAGCCGTACCTTGCATGTGCGGCAGCCGTAAAGAAAGTTTTCAGTTGGAGCGACCCCGGACTGTCTTGGAGGAGTAGCCTGAGCGGACCATGATGAACTATTGGTGAAACTAATGAGTTTTTGGACCATTAATGCAGTTTTAGGAGTGGCGCTATACATGCCCTGTGTGCTACCATTATACGGATGTCCGCCGCTCGATTTTGAATCTAAATATCTCCTGAAGCACTGTTTGGATCAGAAAAAGCCTTCTGGGTGAGTATATTGTTCTACTACATTCTATAAACAATGTGAAAGCTGTAGAAACCAAACTTATCCTTTAAAGCCACAATGCACATATCTCTCCGTCACTGAAACAGCTCTCACTTAATTTTAAGTGAGGATCAGAGGGGCTTAAGGTACAGAGTCAAGTTAGTTTGAACAGAAAGAGGAAGGAAAAAAGGCAGCTGTTTATAACTCAACTTTTGGTTTGAAGAAGTCTGACCTGACACAATAACTTGGAGATGTTTTTAGTAAACAAAGAAGTATACAAAATAATCCTGATCTTAATAAAAAAAAAAAAATCAGGAGTTTGATTTGCTTTTGTGTGTAAAGTCTGTGTAAACAGAAGTAAAAACGAACAGCATGAGTCATGTGTCCCTCTCTGCCCTTCCCTCTCTCTTGTCTGCAGAACAAAGACAACGACACCCTGAAAGACCTGCTGAAAGCCAGTGTGGAGAAACCTGTTAAGATGCTGGTTTACTCCTCAAAGACCCTGGAGCTGCGAGAGTCCACAGTGACCCCCAGTAACCTGTGGGGGGGTCAAGGTCTGCTCGGCGTCTCCATTCGTTTCTGCAGCTTTGAAGGAGCCAATGAGAATGTTTGGCATGTGCTGGTGGGTAATCCTAAGCTCCAGTACTGGTTTCATGTGGTCCTGAGTGACTTTGTGGACTTAATCTCCCCCTCTTCTCTCGGACAGGAAGTGGAGCCTAATTCCCCAGCCGCCCTCGCCGGCTTGCGGCCGCACACAGACTACATCATTGGAGCCGACACAGTTATGAATGAGGTTGTTTATCTGCACTTAAGATGCTTTTAAATGTTTCTCCTGCCCACTCTCTTCCTGATAAAAGCGATAGAGCGTGTGTTTCTCATTTTGTTTTCTTCTTCTTTCTCTCAGTCAGAGGATCTCTTCTCTCTGATAGAGAGCCACGAAGGGAAAGGACTGAAGCTCTATGTCTACAACACAGACACAGATAACTGCAGAGAGGTGATCATCACACCCAACAGTGCATGGGGAGGAGAGGGCAGGTAACGACAACTCTGTAGTTGTTTGATTCTGTTTTAGCTTCTTGAGTGGAAACCTATTCACCTATTTAGATGAAGTTACAATCAAAGTTTTACATCACTACATTTTCTACTGAGGATGCAACAATTCTTCATGAAATACCTTAATTTCTTAACTATAATCGAATAATCCAGATTATTAGCCGCTAACTTAGCTGCTAACAGCTAACGGCCTTATCCTATCGTCTTACACTAAATTGTACCACACAGATGATTCATTTAACACTTAAATGTGAAATGAACCTCGTCAAAGACAATCCCTACAAGTAAACTTCTGAGGAGGGCAGATTTCGCCAAGTTTTACTAGGTATCTATGAGGACAATAAGCTAATCGGCATGTCCGTTCTCAACTTCCGGTTTTCAACTTCCGGTTGTCGTCACGTCCGCATTCTACAGCTCCCGCCTCTCTTCCCTGATTGGGCTGTTAAGAATTCAGCCGAGTGAATTCATTGGACAACGGAGGCTGGCAAGACAGAGCTGCAGGACCTGCAGAATCAGGCAGGTCTGTCTGCTCTGCAAGGCTACAGTCCCAGTGAAGTTGTTAAAAACATAATCACAACAAATTTATTTGCACATCCATTTTAACCTACATACAGCTGGTACAGGGGCAACAAAGACAGGGCAAGATGAAGAATGCTCAAAACATATTTTTAAGATTCCACAGGTGAACGGTTTAGCAGGAAACAGGTGAGTGTCATGACTGAGTATTAGAGACACAAAAGGTACAAACATTCACGAGCAAATATGGGCGAGGCTCAACGACTGCATGAGCAAATATTCTGGCAGTTTAAGAAAAACATTTCAGACTTTACAACTGCAAGTAATTCAGGGATTCCTTCATCTAGAGTTCATGTTGGCATCAAAAGAGAATCTGGAGAAATATCTGCATGTAAGCCGCATGGCAGTAAACCAGCATTCTGTCAAGACTACCACCTCTTGGGACACTTCAGAGAACCATTGTTGATTAACATAGTTTGTTGCTTTGTCTGTAAATGTAAGGTACAGACAGTCAGTCCATCAAAACCCTTGTAATTAACCCACTGTTAGGTTAAAGGGACTGTGAGGAGTTTCTAAGTCATTACAAAAAAGTCTCACTTTTAGATATATGCCTGATCGCAATACACACTTTAAAGCTAGGGTCTACGATCTGAAAACCAGTTTGGCTGTTGAGACAGATTTGAAAAACGCAGCCTGTCCCCCCTTCACTCACCTTTCCCCTCCGTGTTCCAAGATCCCGCCCCCCAGCTCGTGTTGCCTCCTAACAACAGGCCCCCTCCGATAGAGCAACAAGCGGCTGGCATATATCAGCAGCGACAACAACCAATATCAACTCAGCTCAACTGAAAGTATCAAACACGACAGTCATCCCCCTTGTAACACACAGCAGTAGCCATTTCAATTGGACCGGCGGCGAAGTGGGTCGGATGGCGGCCGGTGTTGCGGCCGTTCGCCAGCCGGCGCCGAGTGCTGGCTGGCGCCTAGTGCTGCAGCCGGCGGCCAATGCTGCAGCCGGTGCTGCGGTCGTTCGCCAGCGGGTTGCCCGTGCTGCGGCCGGCCGTTCGGTAGCCAGCGGCGCAATGTTCAACAATCCCAAATCATTCGGCAGATTTTTCCTCCGTACAATTCTCCAATGTTGAGTCTTCGTTGGGACCCGTATTGCTCATATTTCTTCCTTACTTCAGCCTTTTCCTCAAAACTTTTACGTTTCCTTCTCTTCGTTGTGGAAGATAACAGAAGCAGCCTCCTGGTTACGGTGCTGCTCCTCTCCAGCAGCTAGCTGTGCTGCTAGCTGCTCACCGGTACATGAGGGAAGCAGTGGGGAGGAGGCGGAACCATGGGGGAGACGGTGCGGAGCAGGGGAGACAGGGGATTGGATGGACTTTGATGGATTGGATGTCCTTATTTAAAACAAAAAGCCAAAGTTGCCAATAGTCCACAGAATGCATTGAAATTGTGATTTTCAAACATTTCTTTAGCCTTATTGTACATTCAAAAAGGAATAGAGCAGAGATGTATCTTCTAAATATTCAGGAGAGTTATATTCATATCAGTTTGTGCTTTAGTTTGCGCAGCGCTGTAACTACACTCTTTCAGTGTATTTTTTACCTTAAAGTGGGTTAATTATGGGGCTTTGGATGGCAGAATTGACTGGACTATATCGCCTAACATCCGTACATCTCCCCTCAGTGGCAGAGCTCACAAGTTGCTTTAGTCACAATCATATTTTCTGATGCCATCAGACTTAATCCCCACCTCAAAAATCCAGAACTATCCCTTTAACACTGGCCCAGTGTCCTTTTCTACTCTCCCTCAGTAAAGCTCTAATAAGCAGCCCAGATCTGGAAACAGCCATCAGTATGCGGGACATCAGGCCCGTCTGAACCTCTGTGATGTGGTCTGGGAACAGATAAATCTCAAATGTGTTTGAATCAACTTTTTTGTGTCTGTGAAGTTCCATTTCAAACTTTTTCTCCCTTTTCTCTTTCCAGCCTGGGCTGTGGGATTGGATACGGATACCTTCACAGGATCCCCACCAGGCCTTTTGAGGAGGGGAAGAAGATCAGCTTCCCTTCTGGAAACTCTCCCAGCGAGCCCGCCAGCCCGTTGAAGGATGGGTTCACTGAGGTGGGCTTGCACACACTGAAACACTCCACACACCCTGCATGTTCAGCTTTACAGCAGTCCTCATTTTACTGACGGACACACCCAGAGTAAAGGAGCTGCTCTCTTACATGAATGTTTTTGCAGGTTCATCATATTTCGCATCAGCACTTTTAGAATTTCACTACAGAGACTCTCTCTTCATCATCCCAGGAGCTTCATCCTGCCCTGACTTTACTGATCAGCATGCGTTGTGTGTGTGACATTGAACAGACTGAAGACTTTTCCCACCCTAGAAATGAAAGTTTCTTCATTAGGCATGCAGCAGAGCAGCTGGGGGGACAGAGAGCTGTTCATTACACGCAGCATTTGACTAAGTTTGACCTTTTCTGTTTGACAGCAGCATCTTTGTCTCATAACTCCATCTTTCCTCTCATAACTCCATCAGGTCCAGCTGTCTGCAGTGACCCCTCCTCCCACAGCACCCGCTGTCTCCCCGGGCCTAGAAGATTCACTTTCAGGCCTGTCAATCAGCCAAGCCCCGCCCACTATGCCCAGTGAGCTGCAGACAGGTGAGTTAGGCCAAAGGTCCAGGCCGGGGTGGACAACTTGGTTCGTAAAAATGCCACATTAAATAATTCTCATTGACAGAAGGAAACAATTTTAAGATTTTAAGGTGACTAACGTACAAAGACGAAGATGCAGTAAAATATAGATAGATGGATAGATAACTTTATTAAATTCATTTTTAACAGCCTGCCAAAGAAGAAGGACATATGCAACAAGAAAAACATACAGTTAGGGAAACAGATACTACATGTAAAACCATGTAAAAACCAAAGAAAACCATAGAGCAAGCATTTTCCATTACAACCCATTGGTCAGTGGGTTGTCTTGTTCAGGATGGAGGTTGCAGATGGTACAAAGCTCTTGTTAAAGCGAGCCCTTCTCCATTTCAGTGTTCTGTACCTGCAGCCAGAGGGCAGAAGTTGAAAGTGGATGTTGAGAGGTGCTCTATGTCCATGGCTGTTGTTCTACCGAGGCGTGCTAATGCTCTTTCATTGAGTTCTGAGATGCTGGGTGTGGGGGTGTGAATTATTTTTGAGGCTATGTGTGTGATTTTATTGAGCTTACTTCTGTTGGAGACAGACAGCATGTTATAGAAAGCAGGAGAACAGTAAAATAGGCAAATAAAACTGCAAACACACAACTTCAAGTTTGACATCAGTACAGGAGTACGGGACTAGGGATGGGACACTTAAACTCATGATACGCTGCACCTCGATATGCCTGAGTTACGATACGATACGTCACGATACAATATCAAAAAAAGAAAAAATATTACTGTGTAAATACAACTTGTTTGTTTTTGTTTGAGTTGCACACAGGAGAACACAAGGCCTAACAGGCCAAACTCAAACAATAACTCTCTCTCTAACCCTAGAGAGGTTAGAGAGAGTGTATGCTAACGAGCGGTAGGCTTGTTTTCCCCGTCTTTGCCTTGTTTAATGAGAAAGCCAAAATTCTGCCAGAGAGATGACTTGTATCCAGGCAGAGCCATGGATGTATTATAAGAACTGGATCGCGTGGCTCCGCCTTCTACCATGTAACGGTTTTGAAGCCATAATATCCCTCGTCAGGGCGCCGCCATTGTGCAGCCAGTAGAGAATCTGGACCATATTTGGACGCAGCTGTCGTAAACTGTCGCAACACTCCGCAGCATACAGCGTACACAATCATTGTGAAACTGCCGTAAACCGCGGTTATTTTTAAAGTCTAATAACTGATGAAAAAGAAACTTTTCAGAAAAAAGAGGACTTGGAAAAAAACGCAGCCCAATAATACTTTCATATCACCACAGCATAGAGATGGGAGAAATATTTCTATGAGGTGTATTAATTTTTTGAAGTTTCACTACGGCCCGTTCAGATGAATGGGGGAGAGGGAGATTTGACCTATACTGCAGCCAGTCACCAGGGGGAGCAGTTTTTGTGGCGACTTTACAAAAGCCCAGCGACATGGCGTCCATGTATTTTACAGTCTATGGGTGGAGTGTCCTCAATTTCGACCTCATTCGACTCCATCATTCGGCTTTTTGGAGGCAAGGTAGTCGGTGCTAATGTTTGTTGTCGTCACTTCTGATCACATGCGCTATTAACGGACGTGACGTCTTTATTTCCCGATCCATTTTTTTCAAACTCGATGCGTTTCGTCACGTACTGTATTGCGATATATTGCAAAACGATATTTCATCCCATCCCTATACGGGACTGGGACAAAATTCAGAGAAAAAGTCTAAGGCTTAAGTTAAAAGTAAGAACTTTGAGAAAAGTCAGAATTTTGAGAAAAAGTCAATCCTCTGAGATTAAATTCAGAATAAGGGATTGAAGTAGAAATTCTGAGGAAAGGTTAGAATCAAGTGTGAATTCCAATAAAACGGTAGAAATTCTAAAATACGAGATTAAAGTCAGAATGTAAAGTTGTAATTCTGGGATTAAATTTGGAATTTAAAGTTGTGATATTGGGTTTATAGTCAGAATTTAAAGTCAGAATTCTGATGTAAAAGTTGGAATTTAAAAGAGAATAAATTCAGAATACATAGTTGAAATTCTCAAGTTAAAGTTGAAATTGTCAGATATAAAGCAGAATTAAAAGTCACATTTCTGAGATTAAAGTTGAAATTCCAGTTTAGAAAGTCAGGGACAAGACAGTTTTAATTCTTAGATTAAAGTTTGAAGTTTGAGACTTGACTTGATTTGTAATAACTACCTTGTACTCGTCTCTTTTCTAAACTCGTATGCTGTTTTTGTCGTCGCTAAGGTTTGCCCACAGTCCCCCTGATCCCGTCATCCAGCAGCCCCTCCCTCAGCACTCTCCCTCCTCTGAATCCTGCCACCACCACGCTACCAGGTGAGTCTTTCAAATCTGATCCCATAGCTCTGTGAGCTGATGGTGTGTGTGTGTGTGTGTGGGGGGGGGGGGGGGGGGGCTTCCAAACTTAATTATTTTTTTCATGTTTGTGAAGTATTGAATTTAGTTTTTAATTGCTGACTTCACTGCAGTGGTTTATGTACCTTCGTGTTATTTGTGTTTGTGATTGTAGGCCTGATGCCTCTCCCAGGCGGTCTGCCTCTGCTCCCTAACATGCCAAACCTCAACGTGCCGCTCCCAGACCTCAACGCTGTGTCACTATCAGGCATCGGCAACTTACCGCCACCATCAACCACAGGATGTAAGCAGCCTGATTTCCTTCACCTGTTTCAGTTTCCACACTATTTACAGGGTTCCCACGGGTCCTGGAAAACCTGGAAAATTCTGTCCCAGTTTTCCAGTCATGGAAAATGAGGAAATTTGTGAAAATGTCCTGGAAAAGCTTAAATTTTTCCCGGCAAACTATTCGTCTTCCTTCTAGCTTGAAACATAGAAAATGAAGTAAAAATGTACTTGGTAACTAATGTACACGTAGCCAGAAAATGTGAGTAGGTAAAATAATGCAAGTTAAAGCATAAAATATAAAAACTCAAAACAATGGGGACAAAAAGAAATAATAAAAAAATGACAAAACAATAATAATAATTTAGGCTAAATTAACAAAATCTATTTATAAAAAACAGAGTAAATAAAGATTAAAAAATAGGTATAACCATAAATTTATAATAGTAAGACACATAAAAGCCAGACTAAACAGATAGCTAACAGACTGTTTGTGCTGGAGAGTTAGAAACAAAGAAATTCTAAGATCAATATGATCAATAGCTAGAGATTTTGTTCATCAACCTCTAATCTTGTTTTTTAGAAGGCTAACTAGAATTGAAAACTGCCCACAGCAACAATGTAACTTCAATTGACACTGGAAACGTCCTGGAAAATGATTTCTAGAAAAGAGTGGGAACCCTGTATCTAGTGTATTTACCAACCCAAATCCTGTTAACACAAACAGGGCGGGAAGTAGAAAACTGCAGCTTGACAGTTGACACATGTTTGATAAATAAAGTGGTTTCCATCTGCTGTCATGGACTCAGGAGTGAGGCAACACGGGCAGAACGTGGCAACATCTGTCCTGAAAAAAACATTGCTTGGATGTAGGGCTGAACAAATAATTTTTAGAGCAAATTAGATTAAATCGCAATATGGCTTGT
The DNA here is from genome assembly GCA_036419115.1 of Scarus forsteni. Taxonomy (NCBI): domain Eukaryota; kingdom Metazoa; phylum Chordata; class Actinopteri; order Labriformes; family Labridae; genus Scarus; species Scarus forsteni. Next base: position 13,041,182 of record JAZDUH010000271.1, on the reverse strand, counting down.
TGCAATTTTCAAATCGCAGACAGTGCAATATTTTTAGCCCAAAATGTGTTGAACATTTTGGCATTGTGATGTAGTCTTTTTTGCAATTTCATGCCTATTTTTTTTACTTCTATTCATACAATTTTTTCCAACTTTTGGACCATTTTTACCTTTTTTTAAATCCCCGTTTTTACAACTTTGTCTATTTCGCTCCCATTCATCTTTTTTTGGCCATTGTCAGAACCGTTTTTGGAATTTTTACATGGTTTAAATCTAATTTCAAATTAAATTCCCAATTATGATGCCATAATCAATTTTTCTAAGCCACTTTTGGATTTTTTTGGCCAATTTTTCCCCATTTTATTGCAATTTCATACCTATTTTTCCCCTATTTATTAACCTTTTTCCGCTTTCATACCATTTTTACCCAGTTTTTACAACTTCATACTTATGTTGCTCCTGTTCTTCACTTCTCCACTTTTTTTCAAATCTTTTATCCTTAGATTAATTTAATGTCATATTGGTTTTACTATATAAGATCTACTGCTTATGTTTGTTTAAGAATACATAAGATGAGGAACATTAAAACAATCGCAAACTAAATCGCAATATTAGGGGGAAAAAAATCACAATTAGATTATTTTCTGAAATCGTTCAGCCCTACTTGGATGTCAGTCTGTGTTTCCTGAAACCCCATATGTACCTTTAAGCATTGACAGTGCCTTACTTGAATTGCAAGTTACCCATGCCATGGGCACCAACACAGCCCCATCCCATCACAGAATCTGCCTTTTGAACTTTGTGCTGAAAATCTGGGTCCTTTTTGTTTTTTATTTTTTTTGTTAGTTTTTTTAAATGTCCAGCCTTCATTGGAATTATGTTTTTTTAAGTTTAATCACGATGAAAGAAAACTGCTTTGCAATATTGGGGAAAAAAATCGCAATTAGATTATTTTCTCAAATCGTTCAGCCCTAGTCTGAATATTGTCTCTTTGTTGAAACTACTGTTAACTCATCTTTACTTGTATATTTCATCTCTCCCTCCTCCAGTCCCGCCTCTACTGCCCCTCCCGCCTTTGAACCTTCCCAGTGTGGCCCCGTTACCCACCCTCCCCACAGCCCTGCCCTCCCAGCTGCCCCCGCTCCTCCCTCAGGGGATGGTTCCTATTCTTCCCATCTCCACCTCCGCTCCTGCGGCCTCCGTCACCGTCACAGCGGCGTCTGTCCCCGAGCCTGCCGCAGACCCTACAGTCCCTACAGAAGCCCCCTCCACGAACGACACCGAAACACCGGCGCCCACGGAAGCATCTGTATCGTCATCATAACCGAGGAGACAAAATCCAGCTTCACATTAAACCAAAACACACCCTGGTTTTCTCTCCATCTCTCTCCCGTCTGTCTTTCTCTCTGTTTTTCTATTTATTTAGCTGAGAGGGACAGACAGACAGACAGCTGCAGTAGTTTACACTCACACAGGAGTCAGGGTGCTCCAGAGGAACCCCATGAGGAGCGATGAAGGCTGGAGAGCACCCTCAAAAACATGTCCGATCATCATGAAGCAGTGCTGTGAGAGAGGAGAAGGTTTGACTCTTTGGTTTGTGGTTTGGCTTCACTCTTCTTCAGTGTCAGAAGGCAACATCCTTTTTTTTCTCTGTTCTCCTTCCTGTTTCACTTTTTTTTTCCAATTTTTGTATAAACGGTGTATATTAACAGGGCTGGGCGAGGAAATGAATATACTGTATTTCTACCAACACCATGAATCTTATTAAACCAGAGGAGCCGGCCAGGAAGAAGAGACATGAAGCACTGCTGTATAAAACAATATAAAAATAAATATGTATCTAAATCCATGTCATAGATTTATTTCTTTTCGTCCAGCCCTAACATGTAATCTTTTATTAGGAGTTTTAACCCCCTCCCCTATAGATTTATTTGATTTCTTTTTAATTTGTGTTAAAATTACTGCATAAAAGTCTCCACCTAATGAATGAATCTGCATTATTTTGCACCACTTTTTTTGTTTGTCTGAAATAATTAGTCTGTCCCTTTTGTTTGTCTCCTCATTAAACCACAAGTCAACAGTGTGTCTCTGTCACTCAGAGGCTTTTCAGCTTGGTGCCCGTGCGAGAGGGGACTGAAGTTTAGAGGCACACGAGCTACTGAATGAATGAAGTGCAAATTTGTTAAGTCTCCTCCCGGCATGGCAAAGCAAAGCTGTGATGATGCAGTTCAGCCACAAGGTGTCACTGTAACAGAACTGTCTGAAAACAGAACCACAGTGCGAGCAATAAAGCCAAATTAATTTTACACAATGTCTGTGTTTTTAATGTTTTGGCTTTTTCTTGACACTTTACCAAATGCTCTTCTATAATAATGGCCTCCTCACATGCATGAAATGAATTTCTGATTTGAAAGTAACACTGAAATCACACTCAGGTTTTTGTCTATGAGGTGTGTGACCATGAAACAATGAGACTGTGCTAATGAGAATCAAACCACCTGGTTCACTGTCACTAAGTGTTAAATATTAAAGGCCCAGGGATTTAAAAATAATCAGATACTCATGATCAATCAATCAAACTTTATTTGTATAGTACTTTTCATACAGGACTTTGTCATACAAAGTGCTTTACATGAGAAAAAGATCAAATAAGTGGAATAAAAAGCAGAAATTGCATAAGATGAAAACATAAGACCCCCACAATCCGCCTCCCCCAAACCACATTCAATATACACACTCACTTACTCAAACACACGAAGACATAAAAAGAAAATTCTGACAGAAAACGGAATAAGAAGACTGAGGAAACGCTATCTTGAATTAAAAATGAGGAAACACAGGAGCTAAAACTAAAATAATACTTAAAAATACTCAAAAATACTAGAGGGTAGGATAAATAAATGTGTAAGTACATAAATAAATAAAATAATATAACTATAGAATAAAAGTTGGATAAATAATATGTTAAAATGAGAAAGTGTAACATCAGGTGCATCATAAAATCTGCTAAAATAGGATAATAAAGGAAAAGCATTTAACAAAGAATAAAATTCCAAATAAAAAATCTGAACTGAAATGTCGTAATAAAACAAAATAAAAGGGTTAAAATAAGTTAACATATAAAATAATATTGAATACAATCAGCTAAAAGCCAGATTAAAAAGGTAGTTCTTGAGTTTTCTTTTAAAAATATGAACAGTAGGTGCTGCCCTCGGGTCTTCAGGTAGACTGCACAGACAGGGGCCGTAATGACAAAAAGAAGCTTCCCCGTATGTTTTAGTTCTTACTCTGGGAACAGTTAAAAGGTTTAAACCCAACTGCATATATACATGCAGTTGGGTTGCCAGGTCTGATGGCTTTTATCAGCCACATGTGCAGAGTTTGAGTGATCATTTTAAAATGGGGAGGTAAGCAGGTGAAGGGGGTGAATTATAGAGACTCCTGTGTTAGCAGGTTTGACATACCATCATCTAAAAATCACAGGACTCATCTTAGCACAGTTTACAAAGTTGCAGGTTAGATGTTGAGCATTGCTGAGGCTGTACACAAATTTTCTGTAGAGAAAAAAACAGAGAGAGAAGGGAATTTTCTCCTGTAAGGGGTTGTGTAGATGGACAACAGATATGTCTTTGAATAAAACTTTTATTTAAAAAAAAAAAGCGTTTCATACTTAATCAGGGTTCCCACGCGGCCTGGAAAACCTGGAAAATTATTGCCCAATTTTCCAGTCATGGAAAACAAATGGAAAATGTAGAAAAAAAGTGAAATGTCCTGCAAAAGCTCAAATTGTCCTGGAAAATTATTTGTCTTCCTTCTAGCTTGAAACATAGGAAATGAAGTAAAAATGTACTTGTTAACTAATGTACATGTAGCCAGAAAATGTGAGTAGGTAAAATAATGCCAGTTAAGGTATAAAATATAAAAACTAAAAACAATGGGGACAAAAGGAAATAATTAAAAAATGACAAAATGAAATTTAGGTTAAATTAACAAAATCTATATAGAAAAAAGCAGAGTAAATAAAGATAAAACATACGTATACGTATCGTGCTGGAGAGTTAGAAACAAAGAAATTCTAAGATCAATATGATCAATAGCTAGAGATATTGTTCATCAACCTCTAATCTTGTTTTTTAGAAGGCTAACTAGAATTGAAAACTGCCCACAGCAACAATGTAACTTCAGTTGGTTATGTGACACTGGAAAAAGTCCTGGAAAAGTTCTGGAAAATGATTTCTAGAAAAGAGTGGGAACCCTGTTAATATGCGACCTTTGATCACTATTTGTTCCACTGATCAGATTTTCTAATCCAATTTGTTTTAATAGATGCAATCTTATGCGGGTACAAACAAGATAATTGGCCCGAGCTTTGGCTTGGCTCTCACCTTCGAGCAAAGGTCAGTAAAGGCCCAATTATCTGTCAGTCCTAATTATTATCTTACCTGATCATCTTGTGGCGTGAAGAGTCATTTTATCATCTTAAATCTGATCTGTGGAGGATCAGGAATACACTGGGACACCAGATGGACCATCATATAGTTCATTATCCCATCTGGATATACCAACAGCATATCCAGCAGGTGATTGGATGATTGTTCTATCAATCACATTCATAGACCAGTCAGATAATAGCAGACATGTGCTACTGCCATGGTGTAAAATACAAACTGTGAGCCACTTTGTGGAACAAACTTTAACTAAAATATATCAGAAGTGCAGCAAAATATTATTTATGTTGAGAAATGCTTCCAGTGTTGATATTTGTTCTTCATTTAGTGAAGAAATATGGTCCAAATCTGATAAAACTGCTGCTGTAGCTGTTTCTGTCCCCAGCATATTATTGTATATTTAATGTATAAACACAAGTAATAATATATTACAAATATTTTATTATTATACTAAACACCATACACATTAATCTTTGTAGAAATTACAGATATATATTTTTTAAATATTTTAAAAAGGCATCCAAAACACTACATAGCATTTCTTGCCTGTCCCCACAGCCACACTCTACACTTTACTACAATTCAACATGAACAAAATCCTTCAAAAGCAAATTTTCTTTTGCATTTAAGTGTGACTCCATATTCTATCTACACTTTTAAAACAAAAGTTTTACAAAAAGTCTTTATATTTTGGTTAAAATTCACATTTTAGTGCTGTCCCCAGGTTTTCACTCATTGCTGTTACCCAAACACATTCCCTTCATTAAAATTCTGGAACATTCCACCAGTGACATGTTCTGCAGGAAGTGACATCATTTAGGTCTTCTGCAAGTCATGTGAAGACCAAAAGTAGGTTATCTCTTTTATTTTTCCTTAAATTTAATGATATATTAGCTGTTTTAGAGATGTTCAATCTAAAAACTCAGTCCTGTTACCTAAGTTATCTCTAAGACAACATTTGTTGATATCAAAAGTAAAATATTCAGTTAAATCTTAAGAATGTGCTCCATGTGCTCAAGCTACTAGCATAGATGCTAAGTGGCTAGATTTCACACAATTGCTAATTTTATGCTAAAAACTCATTGCTGTTACTCAAATAAAGAGTAACAGCAAAAAAAAAGGGTCATTTTTTGTCATAAATATTAGTATTTTCATCATGTAACCAACCATTTCTTCTAAATTAACTCTTTTTCTGAGGGAAAACATTGTATGTGGTTGATATTCTTTTAAACATGGTTTTAAAATGCAACCGTTTTTAAAAATTTGAGTTTTGGTAACAGCAGAGAAAAAATTGCAATGATAATAAACTGTCAAAAGTTGCAATAAATTAATTAAAGTAGCCTGAGATTGACCAGTACTCATTTTGAATGAGTAAATGTGCATATTACTAAATTCTATCTTGAAATGGAATGAAAAATGAAGCTTATTTTTGAAGAGTTACAACAAGGAAATTGCACTCTTTTGGCGGAATGACCCAGATGTTAGCATCTACATGAAACTCTGTCATCGCTCTTATTGCTCCCACCTCTTCTTTCTGCTTTAAAAGACATCGAGGAGGCTGTCCCACTTTAGGACGTACACAATCCCCGCAGACTGAAGCTTTACAAGATGGACCTGCCTGATTACAGTCACTGATTCAGGAACTTGGGGGACTTGAACTTGTGATAATTAATTTGTTTTCAGTATTAACAATCCCAAATACATTTATGAATGGCATGCATTAAGACCAAGCTTGCCCTTTCTCTGCACTTTTGTCACGTCAAACAGATCAGAACCAATGAGGGAGGCAGAGCATAAAATTAGACAAACGTCAGGAATGGAGGACCAACTTACTGATTAGTGGCAAAACTTGAATGTCTGTATAGCATTGCGTCAATCACACAAACTAATAAGAAGTGGATAGAAACTACTGCCAAGGGTGTTATCAGACGCTAACCATTAGCCAAAAGTCACTTCAGTTCCTCCTGGCCTGTTTCTGACATCATCCACCATGTTTGCCAAGAAGGCTATGTTTTTGCTGCCGTACGTTTGATTGTTAGCAAAATACGAAAAAACTACTTTACAGATTATGCTGAAATTTTGGGAGATTCTGGTGGTGAATGATTGTTTTTGCTCAGTAACTGCCTCACGAATAATGATATCAGCATGATTCAAAGTGCTAGGTGTGAGTTTTCGTGGTCATGAGTCATTATGATGGTAACTTTAGCATGGCACTATTGCTTATAAATGTAGCGGCGAGGCCTGTGCTCAAAATATCGATACGGCAAAATATCGTCTCGCACTCCTTTGGGATACGTGTATCGATACAGATTCTACAGAATCGAAATGGCCTAAATATTTTGACGGTTGTTGTCAATAGACTTTGGCTAATGTTAGCAATAGTACAGTTCAGGATAGGAGAGGAGCTACATGATGAAGCATATGTTCTAAATTTTAACTTAGGTTTACCATCTTTGAGGATCTGAATTTATGTCTCTTAATGTGTAAAGCCATTTAAAACTCATCCTTTTTCTTTTTATTCTTATAAGAAAAAACAAAACTTGTCAAAAATTTTGGGTAAAGGGTAGTCATTGTTCACAATTTACGTGTATCGGGATTCGTATGGTATCGTGGCCTTAGCATTGGGATACATATCGTATCGGGAGGTTGCTTGAAATACCCAGCCCTAGTAGCGGCAAAGTGTGAGCTACCTTGGCGAGGTTTGCGGTTTTTGAGTGCTTTCAAGTTTTACATAAAGTTGCGCTTGATCTTGTGAGATTACAAGCTGTGAGAGCTGAGGCCCTGGTTATTGATGAATGTCGTGTGCAGACTGACAAAGAATCGAGTGATGTCAGCCATTTCATGGGAGCCCTTGGAAGGCTTAAGACGCCATTTTGCACGTCATCTTAATCTACTCAAAGACAGTGGCCCCGTTTACATGGGTCGAAAAATCCTATTTACCATCAGATTGAAAGGTCAATCAGATTAGAAATGTCTCATGTAAACACCTTAGCCAATCGGATTCACCCGGATCTGATTGTATTTTTGATCGGATCGTAAGAGGTAGTCTATGCCGACTGATAATCCATTCCATGCTTCATGTAAACGGCTGAGTGGAGCAGATTGGGTTGATAGAGAGGATTTTTTGGTCTGCACAGGTACTCCATAGTACGTAAGAGGCACGTAGTGACGTACGCAGAGCGTGCCCAAACAAACATGGCGAACAAACAGAAGAACTGGACGGTGGAGGAAACAAACTTTTTAATAGAAACCCCAACAAAACACGACGTGGATCCATCTTTCTAGAGGTAAACAGGAAGCAGGAAGTGCACCTCTTCTTCTCTTACACATTTGCAGGTAGTGGCAGAGTGACCTGTGCATGTAAAAAAAAAAAATACAATTCGGCTGGAGCCATGCAAACGCGGATTGAATGTGGATCTCTTTACTCAAAGTTCATGGATACAGATTGAATCAGATTCACTTAATCTGATCGATTTCAATCAGGTTGATCACAAATTCTCAAGGAAAAAACAAAAAAAAGCCAGATATAGAAAAAATTAACAGTGAGAGGACTTGTTTTTGAGCCAAGCCGTGGAGATGATTGAGGCTGTGAAAAATGTCTTTTCCCTCCACACAATCATTTGGGTTTCAGGATTTTTTAAGCCAGCCAAAAGTGGAAACTCGGGGTACTTAAAGTTTTGGCACTTTCTCATGGGCCTCCATTTTCAGCGGCACAGGTTGTCGCCTTGTGGTTTGCCGTATCTCTTTCTCTGTGGCACACCGCAAGAACAAAACCGTTACATCTGTCGTCATGTCTTCATGTGTGGGCTCTCTCAAAGTTTTAAAAATCAGTGTGGCCTCAATAATCTTGATGCTTGTCCCAGGCGTCACTAAAATCCTCCCAGAGGAACACTGAGACTAAAATCCAGCCCTAAAGACCCTGAATGTTGTCACAAGATGGTGTCTGTGCAGCTTGTCTCAGTCTTTCCATATGCAGCGTCTCCCCCTCATTAATACTCTATCTTCACCTTCTCTGAGCTCCGTCTCGTTGCATAACCCTCCACAGGAAATGTGGGTCACACTGCAGGAATGAACACTTGTAAGGCGAGCTCTAAATCATAGCTGCTCTCCGACTGCGACGTGAAGCTCTCTAATGGCTGCTCTTACATCATATTGAGCTCCTTCATGCATACTTATGTCTGCTGCCGAGAGAAGAGAAAAATAACGAGTAGAGACCGTTTGTTTTCTGTCTTACTGCACTCAAAGTTAGCTCATCTAATTCACTTCCTGATTCAAATTCTAGAGCAGCAAATGGTGATGAGGCTCCTGCAGTTTAGCCAGCTCATCATGTTACTTTAGCTGCATCACACAAATAAATCCATCATGACGGTAATAAAGTAGGTAAGAGATCAGGAGGTCATGTTACGCTGTCAGCTGCACCTGTCTGTTATCTCAGGGTTTAAAATGTTGTGGTAAGAATGTTCAGGTAGGTGTTAAATTGACATTTAGACGTTTTACTAATAAGTTGCTTGATTCTGTGGTCATGGCGGGTTAGAGTTGGGTTTCTTCAAATAATAGAAAGAGAAAGCTTGGGTACTGAAATCAAAGTTTCCACGACTCAAGGAGTCAACAAGAAATCACTCAGACAGCGCAAACCTCCGCCAAGGTAGCTCACATACTGCTGGAACATCTATAAGCAATAGTTTAATGATAAAGTTACCGTCATAATATGATTTCTTGACCCTGAAAACCCACACCTAGAACCCAGAACCATGTTGATATCATTATTAGTTAGACAGTTATTGAGCAAAAACAATTGTTTGCTAATGGCTGCTATCTTACAATTTTTATATTGGACAATTACCAAAATCTTCTGATAACTTCAACAAAATCTGTCCAGTAGTTTTTGTGTAATCTTGCTAACAAACAAACATATGCAGGCAAAAACATAGCACGTCTTGCCAGAGGTAATAAGAGATGTGAGTTTGGTTCTGCCTAGAAGTTTTTAACAGTCGTACAAATCATCTCAGAGGACTGCCGGCCATTATAGTTTCATGTACCTTTAAGGACATGCTGTGTTGCTGTAGAAATAAAAGATGAGGATCATTTAAGAGGAGTATCATGGCAGGTCACAGCAGCGACAGTAGAGATTGACTAAACTTAATTACAGGATTACGCCAACTTTTTTTCTTTTTGTCTTTCCTCACTCCTAAACCCATGACAAACAGGTCGACGCCATCTTTTCTCCTGTGTGTGCCGTAAACCACCACAGAAGAACTTGAGAGCAGGTCAACTAGCACTTCCACAGTAGTTTGCAACCGCAGTTAAGTTTTGTATACTTCTATTAAAAATGCTGATCTTAGTCCAAAACATAGTAAATATACTTAAAAACAGTCACAACAAGCACTTTGGAGCATTAAGAGTTGCTGAAGAGTTTATCTAATGACTGTAGGCAGAGGTAGGCTAGCTATACCCACTGACTCTGAGTGGTTGAGCAAAGCTAATTAGCAGTGGGTGAGCTCTGACGATCTCTTTCTTATCTCTGCATGCACAGATGAGAGAATGGTGACTATTTGCATGTCATACACTCGGGAGTGAGATAAGACACGAAAAGACAAAAAAAAGTCCTGCTCTAAGTTTTGCTATAGAAAGGGCAAAAAAACTATCATACATAACAGAGCATTTCCTTAAACACAGTGTAAATGTGTGGAAATACACCGTGTTCACTGTGCTACCATCTCCCATCCACATAAGCATGTACGAGGTATGACCATTAAACTAATGCTGTAACAATTTATGTAACAAACATTTTTCAGATTCTTTCTCCTTCAGTCTCGTCCCTGTCTGCATCAACACATCGCTGCATGCAGGTCTTCACTGATCAGAGCAGTGCAGCAGGTCTTCTTAGGACAGTTGGTTCAGAAGCTCTGTTGTTTTTTACTTAACTTCTGACAGACTCAATCCGTGTTCTTTTGAGCACAGATTTAAGGAAAAAGGGAAAAAAAGGAAAAAGTGTCACGGTGCTCCATCAGGTGAGTGGGGAGGATGATCCTGAAACTGCTTTAAAGAAACACAGTGTGAGCTGGTGTGTTGTCTCCACAAAAACGTAACCTCTAGTCCACAACTGTGGTGTCTTTCCTCTGACTTTTCTTTTAAATGTATTTTTGGGCATTTTGTGCTTTTATTGATAGGAGAGAGACAGTGGATAGGCTTGTGAAAGGGGTGAGAGAGTAGGAGAAGACACTCTGCAAATAGGTCACAGACTGGATTTGAACCCGGGCCGGCAGAAGTATGTACTTTCGTACATGGGATGTGCATGGTTGCTAACCACTCCACCAAACCAGCAGCCCTCCTCTGACTTTTCTCTAGAACCTTCTTGTGATTCACCTGTGACCCTTCTGGAACCCACTCCTTCAAAACAGTTCCCTTACCATTGCATGTATCATGTCAGTGCTGTTGCGATTTCTTCCCCCTTTACTGCTGTTCTGTCTCTGGAAACTTGAAGATCCAAGTTTCATCACATTTAATTGTCTTTGAAAATGTGGGTTTCCATCAATTTGTTCCAAACGTTTCTACAAATTTCCCTTCAGGAATTCGACATTTTGGGACAAATTTGACACTTATGTTAAATAATCCAACAAATTTTCCCCAGCCGTCTCTTTCTCAATGAAGACCATTTCTGTTAGCACTCTAAAACTGACTTGCTGATTATTAAAAATGATTTGTTCAATTTGTTGAATATTTTCTGAAGTTTATGATCAGCATAGGCGCCCAGGACATCCTTCTTCTTGCTCATCCTCTCTGCTTTCACTAAATCTTTTGTGCCATTCAAACACGCTTGTCACATGTAGTGTTCTTCATACACCACTCCATGCACTATAATATTGGTCTGCTGTTTTAATATCACCAAAAATGTTTAGGTAATGTTTTGCTCAACTTTGAATTGAATCAATTCCAATGCCTCAGCAGTGAAGTAAAGAAGTAACGTATTGGAAGCTCACAGCAGTTGTGCATGAAGTCTGCCTCTCCTTTAGCCCGATCCATATCATTGCAACTCCTGATTTTAACTTTACAGAGATCAACACAACTAGATATGTTAGTTACTGCAAACAGCACACGTGTATTAATATCATGAGTGACCTGCTGTTGCAGTCCTGAACAGAAATGACATTATTTTACATAAATTAATATTTTTAGACCAGCTGAACCAGACTTAATGAGAATTAAAATAGATGCTGCAACATTAATCAACATTGCTCTAGTTTTTAATTAAAGATGTCAATGTTAACTCTGTACATGGTTGTTGTTAATTATACCTTCATGATAAATATCTTTGCACCTTGAACAAACATGATGAGGACAGATTTGTGGTCTGTCCATAAGTTTGTTGCTATCATCATTTGTAGTCTCTTTGTTTCTGCCTGGATGTGTGTGTGTTCATATTTGACACACGTCTATGTGCATAAATGTGTATTAAATGAAGAGCACGGCTTCAGGCTGCTCTATTGTAACAGAGAAAACACCAGTTATGAATTGACCCTGTACAAATAAAGATTGATTGACTTTGTGCCGAGCAAACATGTACTCACTGACTCTAGATCCTGATGCACTGGCAGACTCCACATTTGTGGAAGGTTTTCAGGATTACATGGTTTGGTATCTTCTCACTGGATGGATGAATAGGACATCCATGGATCTGTTGACTGTAGCTTAATTGGGTCTAACTGACTTCCCCCCATCTCATTGGTTTTAGTGTTAGTAAGACATTAGGACTGTTTGAAGTGGGTTTTATGCTCACATTGTTCCAGCATCCATCTCTGCAGCAGGGCAGACGACACCATTATCTGAGTTTCTGCTAGGATCCAAACTTCAAAACAAAGTCAGCAAAGGCTGATTAATCAGCTGGTCCTAAAAGTGATCCTACCTGATTATCAGGTGGTTTGAGGTGTTAACCAGTTATTGGGCTCGACTTAAAATTATAATTATTAAAACACGTTCAATATTTGGACCCTAAAATCCTGATGTGTGAGGGTTAGCGGTGTCAGTTGTTGGATAGTGCGCTTGGTCAGTAATCAGGAGGCTGCAGTTCTAGCCCAGCGCTGGGCAACAAATGGTGATGTCTCCTTGAGCAAGACATTTAACCCCAAGTTAAATGGGCATGAAAGGGTGTGAATGTGATTGTTGTTACTGATGGATAACTAACATAGAAACTCAGAACCATCAGTGAGTCACTGTGAGAGAGAATGGGTGTGAATGGGTAGGTGTGACCTGTGGTGTAAAGCAGCTTTGAGTAGTCAAAAACACTAGAAAAGAGCTTTATAAGCTCAAGTCCATTCACATCCAGGACAGCTGAGCATGTCCTCTGTGTGTTGTCACTTGGACCGGAGCTAAAACAGGAAGCAAATGTAGCATGCTGAAGAACAAAAGTTGATGGATGTCAGAAACAGAGCCAAACTGTTAACTTGCAGCTAAACATGAGCATCTACACAGCATAACCTGTGAAGTGGGTATAAAATTAGGAGAGGCAAGATGGAAATCACAGCTGCTGAGGCAGTAATAAGAAACAAACCGTTAGCATTTAGCTTCTGTTCCCTTTGACTCTGTCATGCTTGCTGACACTAAAGGTGCCTACACACCAAAAAGCGACTTGAGCGTTCTTGGCGATCACTCTCCATGCAAAGTCAACGTACAGCCGTGATGGGGCGGGGCTAACCCTCCCATGATGCGATTGCTGCATATAACACAATCACTTCCGTCGCGCAATGTCAAAGTTAACAACAGCCAATCAGCGGTGTGCGTGTATGATGGTGCCCGTAACAGACAGTTTTTTATCTGGACCAGAGAGGAACAATCCATGTCCGTGTGGGAAACATTAGTCAGTGAGGACATTAGTTCCACCTAGACGGACTGCAGATGATGCTGCTGCAGGGCATCAGCTGCAGTGTTTTGTGTTTGATAAGTGTGTGAAAAAGATACAGTTAAAATAATGTCATCTTATACTTCCTATAATATGATATATGATAGGCCCGTGCTCAAAATATCGATATGGCAAAATATCGTCACGCACTCCTTGGGGATACGTGTATCGATTCGGCCACAATGTTTTGCCAGCTGTTGTCAATAGACTTTGGGTAATTTTAACAATGGCACAGCTCAAAGCAGAAGCCAAACTACAAGATGAAACACATGTTCAAAATTTGATTCTAGGTCTACAATCTTTAAGGACCTGAATTTGATTTTTTAAAGTTACAGAATCATTTAAAACTCATGCTTGTTCTTTTTCTTCTTGTAATAAAAAAACAAAACTTGTCAAGGTTTTTGTGAAAAGCTTAGTCACAGCAAAAGCATATTCACAATTTACGTGTATCGGGATACATATCGTATCGTGAGGTTGCTGGAAATAATATATGTAATATATAAATATATATGATATCATCGCGGGGAAACTTGAGCGGACACAATGTCACCGAGCGACAGCTGATGGCAGTGGTGACCAAAATGAGGTATTTATGGACACGCGATACGACTTAAGAGGGCGACGTGATTTTGATCGCGGAGTCGCATTCAGTGTGTACGCAGCATAAAAGTCACTCTGACCACATAAGATTAAAAGCTCTTAGAGCAGAGGCCCTGGTTGTTGGTGAGTCGGTTAGTGTGCCGTGTGCCCTGTTTATCTTCGAGAACCAAACTGTTGAATCAGTCGTTACTTATTACCAGGCAGCGGAAATCCTATGAACAATGCCTGTTTTTTTTACAGCTCTCCTCAAAATTGCTGCTCTTCCACTGTCTTATCATAGATTTTTATACATTCATTGGTTGTAATGTACTGCCTAACCCTTTTTCCTGAATAAGTTTTTATATTTAATGTGTGCTGCTGACCTCTTGGCCAGGTCGCCCTTGTAAATGATATGCTGACCTCAATGGGACTTTTCTGGTCACATAAATACATAAAAGGTTTATGTTTTGAAATTTGGTTTTGTTACAATGTTAAAAATCTTTGTGTGCACAAGGCCTAGGAGTCATGAGTTTTGCTAAGGCTGATTGAGTAGCAAACCGCACAACTGATTTCAAATCCACTGATTCTGTATTTTTATTCTCTTCCTCGATCGCACTGAGTTTATGAATCCCTCTGCTTTAAGCCTTCACATGTTTGACAGTGTTGCTCTGACGTTCATCATTGAGGTTTATATTTTAAGGTGAAGTGGACTTCTTTAAACACCCCTAACTTCATGTTGGAATATTTGTATTTATAAAGCCAATCTTTTAGTCTAAGAACTACATTTTCTCTTTTTCAATACAAAACAATGGTACACACAGGCTGCACTCATGTTCCCAAATCCAAACTGAGTTTGTGAAGAAACTTTTGGGTTTTGGCTTGAAACAATCTTCACACTGATGTTAAACTGCAAAGCCTTGTTACCCTGAAAGTTTTTAATCCTTGGTAAAAACCTTAAATCCAGGCTTTCAGTGCTTAGCTGATGATTTTGTGTTTGTTGTTGTAACTGTGTGCTGCTGCTTTTCTTTGTCAGGTCTCCCCTGAAACAAGATTTTACCTTGTCAGACAGGTTAAACAAATGAAAAAATGAATGAAGGACTTTAACCACCCGCTTAAATGTGGTTAAAATGAATATTCAATGTGGAAAAACTAACTTTTTGTCAATGGTTAATGGTGTATTTGGGCAGGTAGATGTTTCTTTCTCTAAAAGAGACCTTCAGCTGAACAAGGCTACAGCTTTCAGGCCTTTGTACACCAAATCCAGAGCCAGTTGTTGTAGTTGTTGGCATGTGTGTAAGTTTTCAAAACATTCACCAGGGCGGTCCGCTTGATGGTGCGCTTGCAGCTGTTTTTTATTTGACCAAAGTCATCAAACAGAAGAGGATAATAAATTTAAAGACAATAAATGAAGGAGAGTTTTGGAGCTGTGGAGTGGTGGTGGTAAACGTCGACTCAAGCTTCAATAGTTAGTTTATGTTTCGTTCAAATAAGCTCCAGGTCTCTGCCACTGGATGTTAAATCTGTTTTGGCTGCTGCGGCGCGATTTCTTTATAAAGAACTTGACATTTTATACCTGAACACACCACTTTCAATGCAAATAGAAAAGCACATCAGGGCCGGCCTATAAAATTTTCACCATTTTGTGCTGTTTATTGACCCTTGGCGTGAAAAAGCCTTTAGGCCCCGTTTACGCGACAACGTTGTCACCAGAGAGGGAAAGGTTTTTCCTCTGCCTTATCAAAGCCTCCTTCTTCACACAGATCTGTGGGAATGAAAACAGGGTAGTGTGCATGCCAGGCCAGTGGTTGGCGGTGTCAGTTTGGGGTGAAACAGCTGTGTCACAATTAGTGCTGTCAGTAGATTAAAAAAATTGAGCAATTAATTAATTATGGCCTGTAATTAATTAATCTAATAAATTGCTTTTTTATTCACTTTAAAAATTGCTGAAAAAAGCCTCAACTTGAGGTATTTTCATTGATTGATTGATTCACTGTTGTGGCAGATCAGAAGATTGTTTCCCAAACCCTCCAAAAACTAAAGCACAAGAAGCCCAGTGCATAAAAACTCTCCAGCTTTAACGGCCCAATCAGGGGACAGAGGCGGAGCTGCGGATGTGACGACAACAGGAAGTGACTGCATGTTTGAAAACAACAGCGGCGTGTAAAAGGATCTCCAAGATCTGCAGTTTTATCAGAAATGGATTAGATTGTCTCCTTTAAAAGAGAAGTGAAGAATGTCACTTCAAGCTGTCGTATGGAAAATCATGATTTTGCTCTTCTCCGGATCGGAGATCACTGCTGGGAAACCGAGAGAGATAAGGAAATACTGCGCTAACAATGCTGAGCTAACATACTACATACTACAAACTCATGTGTATATACTGTATACTACATACTGTAAATATGATTAGGATGCCAACCATTCACACTGTAGTATACTACTAAGTTTCCCATGATGCATTTCAAACCTCCAATGACAAAAATCAGAAGCACACCAGTCTATCTAATATCTCTGTTGATTCACCACATTTGAAAGTTCAGAGAGCACTTTAGGCGAGAAAGTCACCACGTAGAATACCAAAATGTGGTCATTTGAGCCATAAAACGCACAGTAACAAATTAAATTTCGGCATTTCGGACATTCCGTTATGCGCACCATTATGCTATCGAAGAAACTTCCGGTTGGCTCCAAAACGAGAGCCCATTTACAAAAGCGTTAAAGAACTAAAAGGAGATGATAAAAGATGTGTTTATTTTGAAAACGGGAAGTTTGCTAGTGGCTGATTTTTAGTGGAATGCCAGTCGGTCTTGCATGGCGCAATGCATTATGGGGCGGTTGAATGTGACTAGTATGCCCACCTCGCATACTTAAATTTTTTCCGATATAGTATACATCCGGGTATTTCTCGCACACTCAATCTTTTCATACTATTTAATGTGAACGCACTACATACCCATTTTGACGTCACACTTAGTATGAGTAGAACGTTAGTATGCCATTTCGGACACAGCCATGGTTACCCTATGATATGAAATCTGCCCGCCTGAAAAGTTTACCGGAAGACCTTTGTGGGTTTGTCTTTGACAAGATTCATGTCACATGTAGCAGATGATACATCTGTGTGTGCTCGTAGTTTGAGCTAATGGCTAACAACAGGGTCGAGATGCTACATCATACTGCGGCTCGATGTGATTGGTCTGTGAAGAGTGTGACGAGCAGACCGATCGTCCAATCACCAGCTGCCCTGGCATTTTAAGGTTCTGCCCTCTGAAATACCAAAACAGTGAAATCAGATTAAAAGTTATGCCTAAGTCACACATTCCCGTTTCTCATAGCGACTGTGCACGACTGTACATGATTGAGGAGGCTGGTGTGATCGCTATGATATGGGATTAAATGACTGTCTCACCCCTGGACACATCCCGTAAAAACACCGTCAGTGGCGCTGCTACAGCGCTTCAGAAGCGTTGTCCGCTCAGTTAGGTTAATACAGCGATATGAGGAAGATTCCATCCACTGACAGGATGTCAGCTCGCTCGAGCTCAGTTCGCGTCACATAAGCCCGACTGAGCCCGTGACACAGTCGGGCTCAAACGGATACATCCTCATAAAGCTTTCAGGATTGAGCCACGATTGGACCACGATCAGCTCGACTGAGCTCCGCTGGGGCTTTAGATTAGCGTGATTAAAAAATATAGCATGCTAATTCTGACTGTAATAAAGTAATCTCAATTAATGCGATAATTTGGCGCTCCTAGTCACAACACGCACCTGCACACTAACGCTTTCCAGTGAAGACAAACCTTTCACTTTTATTTGCCAAGGACTCGATTGTAACAAACGTGTCTCTGTTGGTCAGAGTACTGACGCAGCAAATCCACATTTCGTTGGATAAGCAATAACAAATCTAGGGATGGGTACCGAATTCGATACTTTAAGAGGTACCGACCGAATTCTGTAGGTACCACCGAGTACCGATTCACGTAAAATCAAACGGTGCCATGTTTAGGTACCTAAACGCATCCTTGTGACTGTGAGGGAGTGGAAGAAGCAGGCATACCATTGGGTAGAGTAGGTGAATTTCCATACCGCACTTGAACGCAGCACAGCATTGGCATAATGACGTCAGCAGCCGCGGGCTCAGTCAACAAAGCAAGCATGGCTGAGAGAAAGTGCTCTAAAGTATGGCTCCACTTTATTAAATGTGATGGAGATTATGCTTGCTGCAATATTTGTGACGCCAAGTGGAAGGCCAGCGGGGAAAATACTTCAAATCTGAGGAAGCACCTTGTGACGCACAAAATTTTCCTTAAAGCTGAAGAGTGTACAGTTTTTGATAGCCTCAGATCTAGGACCACAAAGGATTCATTCAGCACTGTTAGCACGTCTGTGTCCAATGGCGACTAGTCGTCTGCAGCCAGAAACACAGGAAAAGAAATGGCTTTAACATTTGGTGATGGCAGCTATTGCGACAAGGAGGATACCTGGTCCAGGTAAAAAAGCCTCGTGTTTAAGATGGTATTAGCTTGGCATTATAATGTGAGTCAGTTATCATTATCAGGTCGGTTCCTCGTACTTTGTAACGTTAATGTAAATGCTTTTTTTATTTACAGCTCTGTTTGACCCATTGTTAAACTGCCCTAAAGTTAAAGTGAGGGCTGCAGTTAATTCATTAAGTTGTGGTTCATTTTAGTTACTGGTTTTCATGTTGAAGACATTTTTGGAACAACTACAATGTTACAATACAAACAGTTGAATGTTGTTTTGATATATATCTGTCAAATTTTATATATTGAGAAAAAATTTTTTAGATCTTAATATTAAACAAATTAATATTTATTACCCCATAAACACACGCAAAAGTACCGAAAATTGGTGCCATTGAGTACCGATTCCAAGGTACCGGACATCGGTATGGTATCGGTTCAAATGTGAAAGGTACCCATCCCTACTCTGGGCACCGTTCTTGTGTAAACTGAAGGCGCAAATACAACAAAAACTCTACTTTTTCGTGTAAACGGGGCCTGTTAAGTCTTTTTCACACATGTTGTTATCTGTGATCACCCTCCTTCTCATCCTCCTCTTGTGACAGCAAAGACTCCATGCTGCGAGAGACATGTGTTCAACCACTTGTGAAGATTTCCAGGTCATTCCAGGCTGCATGTGTGAGAACAGCTTCAAACTTGTGCAGGAAAGAAAATAAAAACCCATATGGACTGTAAGACGTGTCGCATCTCCTCTCGTTTTTCCAGCCCAGCAGGGGGTCTGCAGCAGAGGAAGGGGAGGGGGGGGGGGGGGGGCTCTGGAGAACATGTCCTTTAAACACATTTCAGCTACACAAATATGCCTGGCAGCAAACATTCACACTGCAGGATCTAAAAGCAGAAAACTGTGAACATGAAAGAAAGAGACGGCGAGAAGCAGGGTTAGCCTCATTATGTTGTATTTGTTGTGAGTAACGTCTCCTGCACATGAAATGTACACTACAACTGTGAGTGTTTACAGCACAGTAACAGCTGATCCAGTCCCACCTTCTGCAGGGGGGGGGAAGCGCTCGACGAGGGACGACGTGGTGCTAGAACGCTCTGCTCTTTGAAACATCTTGACTCTAATCTGGACAACAAACATGGATTAAGACAGATTCACGGATCCGCTCACAGTAAACGGAGCAGCAGACGTGACCTGCTTCAAAAGTGAACAGAGGACTATGGCGCTCGCCCACGCTGCACAACTTCATGCCAAATGTGAATGTGAGGCCCCGATCGATCACCGCGATCCAGACCTGAAGTGCAAATCGAGCCCAGAAAATTTAATCCGGGACATTTTTCTTTAAGTCCCATCAGGGTTACAAAATGTTTTTTTAAGTTAAGGGTTAATTCAGCGACATGTATCCTCCATTTTGTGCCTTATAACATTAGACCAAGGAGCTGATCTCAGCAGAAGTTCAGGAGCAGAGACTCGCAGCCTCAGGCTTTTCTTGACGCTGATATTAGCAACAAGAGAACATCAAAAACAGCGATTTATGTAGAAGAAATCCATGTGAGGTGTTTAACGCTTAGAGCTAAGAGAGGTGGGCTTGGACATGGCATCTAGGAGCCTCTATTGATGATAAATGTCTCCTACGGGGTTATTTAGTAAAGTCCATAAAGAAATCCTCCTTCCGTCTTGTTCCCAACATTGCTTAACCTTTTCCTTTCGTTCTTGACATTCCTCTCCTCGTGTCAGGTTCCTTATTTCTCCCCTTTCGCTCACATCTGAGTTCAAGGACCAGCATCCACTTCTTCACTCTTTTCCGTTTGTTTCTTCTCTCTTATTTCGTTTCGGAACAGCTCAGGTTAACAGAAAATAAAAACTCAGCACAATCCTGCCTCGGGATAGGTCGGAGGGTCCTGTCAATGATGCAGGAGAGCCAGTCAGAAGGTGGGGAGGGTTGAGGCGGACGGCTGCAGGGAGCCCGAGGAGTTGGAGCGTCTCATGTGAGGGAGGAGGTACGAGTCGGAGCACAGCTGGTGAACGTCGAAGCGGTCCTCCTTGCGGTAGGCCAGACAGCGGCGGATAAATGCCTGCAGAGGGAAAGAGAGGAGGGGGACAGATTAGAGGATGAGCTGCAGGCTGGGAGTGGGTTTGTGTGGAGATGCTGCACCTTTTGTCTTACAGTGACCCGTTTACAGCAGCAGAGCTGAGGATGACATCCCAGCGTGTGCTAACATGTTACTGATGCTCCTGCTGTTTGCTGCTTTGCCTCATGATTACACTTCATTAAAGGTGCTTTGAGGAGAATCTACTACCAGCGACATAAAGACTCTGCTACCCATGAGCACACGTGGCGACTGTCATAATGCTGCATTCCAGTAACCTCGGAACTGGGAGCGACATCATCTCCGACTTATCGGTGTTCCAGTTGAAGTCGGAAAAAAACATGCCGATCTACCAGGCTATTGTTAGCTGTTGTTAGCACGCCCTGCGTTGTTGTTCACAAATATCACATGAAGAATGTGATTATAACTATGGCAGCATTTTTGTAAATATAAGTCTAACAATACTATGTATACAGCTGATCTAGAGTGACACACCCCAGTCAGAAGTGCAAACAAATTGATTATTGCAGGAGCTAAATAACTGTTCACACTGGGGGCATCCATCTTCCATTGTCAACTCGGGAGTGGTGAGGTTCCACCAAGTTCCCAGTGGAAAATTCAGACTTCGGGGGACGTTCCAGTTGCAGTTTCCTACTCTGAACCCAGAAATTCCTACTTCTGACTACAACTGGAACGCACCAAAAGACGTGACCCAAGCCAAAGCGTGTGTTTGTTGTGATGCTAATGAATGCAGCTCGGACCTTCCTCAGAAGTCTGCATTGCTTTACAACTTCTTTTTTTAACAACTTACAGGATGCAAAGCGACGAGGTAATGTATCTCTTTCTAGTTACGTAGCGGTAGTTTTTGACAACAAGCAATTTTTGGAAACTTAGTATCGTAGTTTTGTAGCCGGCTATATATCGCTACTTACAACCCAGTGCTCTAAGACCACAGGCTGCTTCTCTGCACATCCAAAGAAGAAAAAACCACCCAAGTTAAAAGATCGATCTTTGGATTTTATGGATCGATTATGAACCAGTTAGAGAAAAATCTATTTAAATCGATTAAATCTATTTTTTTAACCCAGCCCTATTCAATATAAACGCAGAATATCACGAAAACGGCCGACATTTTACATACATTTTTGGGGAAATAAAAAGGAATGTAACTCTTGGGAAATGCTCCGAGGGGATCACTAAGGTTGGGGACAATGCACACTCCTCCCTTCCATTAATGATGTAAACACATCGAGGCTGCCTTAGTTGGCAAAGAAGCCACCTCCAAAGTACAGGGCAGAGCAGATTCCCAATGACTCATTGGTGTGAAATATAAATCTGAGCTATTACCATCAACTTGAGCACAAATTCTGTTCTGTTTCATAACTGGTTCAGACGGATTTTTACAGATTTGCAATCATTGTGCGGTAAGTTTTGTAAAGTTGTGAAACAGACAAAGCAGACTGTCCAAATGATATCAGAGTAAGACTCCTTTAAAAGTTGTCAACTTTTAAAAGTTGTTTTTTCAATATTTGAATTTTGCTTTTGGATAAGAGTTAAGGTGAAGTCTTTGAAATAGTAAATTACACAGAGGGGGCATTGTCTTCCTGATCCTCTGAGTCTGCTGTGAGTTCACTGTAAATATTGCAGTGCAATTACAAGATACTTTCAGCTGGTGGTAACTGGTTTTCTCTTAGGTACACACTTCTTGGGTGGGAACAAAGCAGGAGAAAATGAGTAACCAACCTGATGAGAGGTTTATTTAGAATGAAACAACACAAAACAACTGAAAAAATGAATAACACCAAACTCAAACTTCAGCATAAAACCTCCATTGGTGAATAAAAACTGAAATCAAGTTAAAGATTTAGTTCCTCATACTTCAGACTGTAACTGAGGTAAACAGTGCGCACACATTTCGAGACCCTCCAGGAGACTCTGTAATTATAAAGTCTGAGTAAAACAATGACATGATCTGAAATGATCCACATCTGCTGACTGTCAGGCATTTTGTTCTTAACTTGGACTAAAGGTGCATTTAAAGCGAGAGATGGATGGCATGTACCTAAAAGCCTTAACGCTCTCGCTCTCCAACTCCAACAAAGTCTGAGCAGATGACTATTGGACAGGAGTCTGCTTTCTTCCTGTAAAATGAAGATCTACATTTCTGGCCACCGTGCTCAAGGTGGATTAATGTTAAGTCAGCGTAAATAATACAACAAAAGGTACAGTCTAGACCTGCACTTATGTTTCATAAGACATCTTTTTTGGTTTTAAAGAGTGCTACAGAGAAAATACAACCCTCATTATGATCAAGTTGGGACGTTGTGTAAAATGTCACCTTTTTATTGTAACACTCAGTAAGTGTTTGGAAACTGAGGACACTGCTGAAGTTTTGTTTGAGGAAATCTTCCCCATTCTTGTTTGATGTCTGACTTCAGTTGCTCAGCACTCTGGGGTCTCTGTTGTTGTGTTTTGCGCTGCATAAGGTGCCACACACAGGGTTCCCACTCTGTCCTAGAAATCATTTTCCAGGATGTTTTACCATTAAAATGTATTTATATCTAACTCTCTGGCATGAACATTGTCTGCTAGCTGTCTGTTCAGTCTGGCTTTTTATGTGATGTCTTACAATAATAAATGTGTGGTTTATATTTATATTTTTGGCTTTATTTACTAAGATTTTTTCTTCAATGTTTTTTTGGGGGGCTTTTTTGTGCCTTTATTGAGGAGAGAGAGTGGATAGGTCCGTGAAAGGGGGCAAGACAGCAGGGGAAGACACTGCAAACTGGCCACAGGCTGGACCAAAACCTGGGCCGGTAGAAGCACACATACAGGACGTGCCAGTCCACCAACCACTAGGGTGACCAGATGTCCCGCTTTGTGCAGGACAGTCACGCATTCTCATTACTTTTCACACGTCCCGCATTGTTATTGATAGTCAGACTCCAGTTTTGCAATGCGCGTTCAATAATATGGCATCTATCAGACGGCTGTCTGTGTAGTAATAGTAGTGGCGAGGGCTGTCACCAGGAGTTGGGGCGGGCTATCTGATCATGTCAATCAAACTCGGACGCGGACACAGCTCAAGGGTGCGTGCACCGACAAGAACGATCAGAAACAAATAAGGTCCGAACAGCACCGGCATGCAGCGCAAGACCTGAAGAAAAGAGAGGAAAACAGGACCTACCAGGCTAAGAAAAAGAAATGCAGCTTCAACAAATACTGGGAAACCATCTACCCTGGGTGAAACCTGTCCAAGGCGAGTCCCATAAAGTTTTGTGTGAAGTTTCCTTGAGCCAATTTTTTTGTTATTTTAGACTACCTCGATGTATTGGTATCAGGGAGTGTTCCATATTGTCCCGCATAAACACAGTCTTCATCCCACATCTAGTAAATTGATATCTGGTCACCCTACCAACCACTCTGCCAATCTAGCACCCTTACTCTGCTTTTTCATAAATATATGTTGATGTTTTACTGTTGGTAGTCTAAAAATTATTTTGCCAGTTTTTATTATTTCTTGTAGTCACCATTGATTTGAGTTTTTATATTTTACTCCTTCGCTTGCATTTTTTTATCCACTCATATTTATTATGCAAGTGTGCCTTAGTTAGCAAGTACAGTTTTACTTAATTTACTGTGTTTGATTTTGTTCACTAGCAAGTGCACGGCAGCCGTAAAGAACGTTTTCAGTTCAGAGGTCAGCACAGTCACGAAAACATGGGTGGAGCAACCCCGGACTGCAATGGAGGAGTAGCTCGAGTGGACCATGATGAAATATTGGTGAAACTAATGAGTTTTTGGATGATTAATGCAGTTTTAGGAGCGGTGCTATACATGCCCCGTCTGCTACCATTATACGGATGTCCGCCACTCCATTTTGGATCTAAATATCTCCCGAAGCACTGTTTGGATCAGGAAAGCCTTCTGGGTGAGTATATTGTTCTACTTCATTCTATAAACAATGTGAAAGCTGTAGAAACCAAACTTATCCTTTAAGTGAGAGTCGGGAGGCACAAAGTGAGCAGCATTCAGCTACTGCCAAACTGTGGTACTTTACATAAGGGTGTGCCTAAAATACCAAAATATCATGTCATCAAAGCTGTTACAAATCTAATAAGTTAATTTCTGCCAGCTCAGCTGTCTTTTGTTAGAGTTTTGATATGTTTCTTTCCTCCTCAGCTGCATGAATAGAGTCTCACACAAGCTAAAGCCGGTGAGTAAGTCAAATTAAAACAGCACGGAGAGACAGACCTATAATTTTGCGATGACAAACATGCCTCACTCTCTTAAAAAGCTCTCTTTAATGCTGTATCAGCAGTCAGGTAGAACATGCCATGTGTTTTCAGGGGAGCAACAGGGGACCTTTGACTTCTATCTTTCCTTTAGTTTACACAAAGCTGCCGATCATAGCTTTGATGGGGTCGAACAGGGCGCAAGTGCTAATATTTCAGGGACTCAATCATTATTTTTTCTTTATGAAAAGCATATTGTCATTTTTATTGTGATGATGAATGCATGGTTTTCAGTGTTATCTGTTTTTTTTTTACATTTCTTTACAATTCTTTACTCAGAAACATAATCATATCTAGGGGTGGGTACCTTTCACATTTGAACCAATACCGTACCGATGCCCGGTACCTGGGAATCGGTATTGGTACTCAACGGTACCTAAACATGGCACCGTTTGATTTTACGTGAATCAGTACCTCTTAAAGTACCGAATTCGGTAACTATCCCTAATCATATCTAGTTCTCTGAAGTGAAATTTATAAACCACAGTTCCAATGAAGTTGGGACAGTGTAAAACCTAAATTAATGGAATTAAAGATTTCAAACTTTTTGATCTATATTCAATTGAATGGACTAAAAAACAAGATAAGGAGGATAACTGCAACGTAAACATTTAGCAATAGTTTTAAACATTACTCAACCTGAAGTTGCAAAGACTTTAGAAATGCCATCTACAGCCCATGAAATCATCAAAAGATTCAGCGAATCCAGTGAAGTCTCTGCACATGAGGGGGCAAGGCCAAAAGCCAACACTGAATGCCCATGACCTTCAATCCCTCAAGGGGGATTGCATGAAAAACCATTATCATTCTGTAGAGACATGGGCTCAAGAAAACTTCAGAAAACCATTTTCATGGAACACATTTGTCAACAACACCCAGAAACCAGTCCCTATTCTCTGGAGCTGAGCTCATCTGAGATGGACTGATGCCAAGTGGAAAAGTCTGCTGTGGTCTGGTCCACATTTCTGATTGCTTTTCGAAACAATGGACATCATGTCCTGCAGGCTAAAGAGGAAAAGAACCAACCAGATTGTTAGTGCAGAGTTCATAAGGTAGCATCAGTGATGGTATGGAGGTGTGTGGGTGCCCATGGCATGGGTAACTTGTACATCTGTGAACGCATCATTAATGCTGAAAAGCTAAATCCCGGTTTTGGAGAAATTATACTGTCATACAAGCAACGTCTATCATTTCGGCCAAAAAACACCAGACCACGTTACTACAGCGCGGCTTCGTTGTTAAGGAGTGTGGGGACGAGATTGGCCCACCTGCAATCCAGACCTGTCCCCCAATGAAAATATGAGGCACATTATGAAGCAACAAATACGACAACAGAGATCCTGGACTGTTGAGCAACTCTAGTCATACGTCAAGCGAGAGTAGGAAAGATTTCCTCTGAAAAAGCTTCAACACTTAGTGTCCTCAGTGGCCAAATGCTTGAGTGTTGTTAAAAGAATGATGATGGAACTCAGTAAAAATGCTCCTGTCCCGCCTTTTTGCATCGCATTCAAAATAAGTAAACACTTGCAAAAAATATGAAGTTTACATTAAACGTCTTCTTGTTCTAGTGCATTCAACAACATATATGTAGGTCAAAAATAAATTGCAATTCAGCGTGTTGTGTTTTATATGCACTGTGTTGATCGTCACATGCACGACGTGTGTGAATATACATTGATCTACAAGTTACTGTACCTTGGCCTCTGTGCTGGCCTGTGGTTTCGCAGGAAACTGGACCTCTGTGGCTTTAAGGATGGTGTTCTCCTGCAGGATATCCTGCTGGGACTGGTTGTGACCAAACGGCTGCAAGAAACGAAATATAACAAATCAACAAAATAAAACAGCTTCTGCACAGCTTTGTCTCCCTAAAGTCTCCTGAAATTATGTAAAACACAAAACAAAATGACAACTTTGAGCACTGCCTCTGAGAGATTATCCCCCCAAAACTGTGAAGAACACAGCTGAGCAAAAGTATTAAGTGGGTTTGAAGCTTTAAAGTTCAGAATTATGGATTTCATTTTTTACTTTATCAGTTTAAAAATGCAAAGTGAGTGAACAGAAGGAAAAATAATCACATGAATTTTTTTGGACCACCATTGCCTTTCAACCAGCATCAGTCCTCACAGGTACACGTGACCAAAGGCAGCCATATTGTAGTTTTTTAGTTTAAAGTTGTGAACTGCATGAGCAAACAGTCCAGCAATTTCAGAAGAACGATTCTCAGTGGACTGAAAGGAGTTTTAGGGATTTCATCATTTAAAGTCCATCACATGATGAAATAATTCAGAGAAACTAGAAGAGAAGAAAAGGTCATCAAGCAAGAATGGGACAGAATATCACCTACGAAGCTTCAACAGTTAATTTCCTCAATTTCCAAATGCTCATTGAGTGCTGTTAAATGGAGAGGTGATGTAACAGAGGGCTAACTGAACCCCTTTAACATCCTTTTTGGAAACTGTACTTGAACTTGCAGGAATTAATGTCAAAATGTTCCCGGAAATTATTGCTTTCTGTCATGTATTCAGTTGAATCTCAGTCAAAAATGATCTGAAAATCATTGTGTTCTGTGTTTATTTCCAGAATGCATAATATTTTGAAACACTGTTCTACCTAATGTCCCAACTTCACTGAAGTGGGGTGTGTGCATCACAAGGTTATAATAGTTAACTAAAACGAAACTAAAAAAGAAAACTAAAATTTAAAATACACTGCAGTTAACTCAAACTAATAAAAACTAGAAAAGAAAACAAAAACGATAAGTAAACTAAAACTGTATCTTGTGTTCACAAAACTAACTGAAACCAACCAAAATTATAGACAAAATGTCCTTTGTTATCGTTTTTGACAATATTAATTAGCCTTTAGGATTAAAATTAATCCGACACATTTTCCCAACCAATTTTACGACAGTTTTCAGCAGTTGTCAGCGCTGTACGGCACCATCATAGCGACGTACTGGGACGTGCCTGTTTACTGCACTGACTGGCTGTGCTCTGTGCCACAACGAAACGTGTTGTTGGAACAACTTGGAAGAAATGGCTAAAGTTGGGAGGAGGCGGCAGTGTCCCGTTTGGGATTTTTTTGAGTACCACACGAGACAAACAAATGCACGTGCCTGGAGGAAATTAAAACTGGTGAGATATGTGGAGCGCTTCTTAAGGGGAAAAATCCCACAAACTTAAAAGCCCATTTGAGGAGCACCCATAAGGAGGCTTATACAGCCTATGAAAACAAGGAAGCCAAGAGTTTGTATTGATGTTTATATTGATATTTTATATTTTTTATATTAAGTTTATATTATTTTCTTGTGTTTAAGGCAGCAGCCAACAGTACAGTATCAGCATTGACTGAGCAGTGAGCACTATGTTGGACTTGAAAATAAACAGTACTACAAAATACTTACTCTGACCTTTTTGAATCCTGGTATGAAAAAGGCAAATAAAGTGTGAAAAAACAAAAACTAAACTGAAACTAAACTAAAACCAAGCCTTGATGCAAAAATCAAAACTAATTAATAACTAGAATGCCCACTCTAAAACTAACTAAAACTAATTAAAACTAAACTGTAATGGAGAAAAAATTGTCAAAACTAACTAAAACTAAACTATAATGACAAATCCAGAACTATTATAACCTTGATGTATCAACACAATATGTTACCTACCAGCAGAGTTCCTTTAAATACTGTGTGCCTGTGCAGTTTGAGGGACCAATGCTGTTTTGAAGGCACAAGGTGGTCACACCAACACTGATGATCCAATTCTCTATTCATTCACCTTGCATTTATTAATTGATAAAAATAAACTGCTAACATTTCTATTTGAAAGGTCATTCCTTGTTTTCAGCACTTTTCCTCTAAAAACGGCAGTGTTGTGTATCCAACAATCTTCTGAACATACAAACGGTATCATCTGGACTGGTTTTTACCTTTCGCCCGTAGAGGCACTGGAAGAAGATCACTCCCACAGACCAGACGTCCACTTTGTTGGAGATTTTAGGCGGCTCTTTGCCAACAACAAAACACTCAGGTGGAAGATACCTGCAACATTCAAATATTTGACCTAATTACAAAAGTTTTCTTACATACTGGTTTAAACTAAACATTTACTGCTCATAATTATGACAGTAACATAAAGCAACTAACAGTATAAGATGTTGCTGTGTTAAAAATAGACCAGTTTAGGAGGTTAAACCAAAGTTTCTTAATCACTGTGAGGCTGGGTGTTTGTCTCTCACCAGTAGGTTCCTGCTCCCTGTGATGTGAGGTCCATCCCGTCCACTCCATAGTTATCGTCATCCATGATCTTTGACAAGCCGAAGTCTGTTATTTTGATTTCTCCACACGCTGTGCCATCTACCAATAAGATATTACCTACAAAACATACAGACAAACAGACGAGATCAGTTTTAAAATCAGACATGGAAAACATGCAAATTCAATCACTCCCATCAGACACTCCATGTCAACAAACTAAAAGAATCTGCTAAGACTTGATAGATTTGACTAAAGAAAGCACCGTGAACAGGGTTAGAAATTAACTCCCGCTAGGTTCAGATGGCTGGAAGATACGGATGTACCGATATGAAAATTTCATATCACGGTTATTGTGACCAAAACTATCACGGGTATCATTATTATCGCAGTATTGTTGTTTGAAAAAGTCCTTTAACACAAAATTGAAATCATTTAACCCCTTTAATATTAGAATTTTAACCGTTCTTTGTTGTCAGAAAGTGTGTCTAGAAACGCCCTTTGAGTACATTTTTTACCCTTCTTTCATTAGAAATAAAAGTAAACAATTCTAGCAAGTATTTGTCATTATTATGTTATAAATGCTTGAACAGTGTGTGATTACAAGAAAAGAAAACAACAGATTTGAACTTTAAACAGGTTTCTCTTCATAAACAATTGAAAACGAACAACAAACGCTCACAAATTTTTGTTAGTGTCCATGTTATAGCTCGTCATATTAGACCATGCCATGGCCTTTTTTTTTTTTTAATAACCATAGTCCCTGAAGCAGTTAGCCCACTTCATGACTCTCCTCTGGTCTACCCTCTCCATGGCAGATATCCTTGATATTTTCTCCTCTAATCTTTCCAAAGTACGATCGATTAAATCTATAAAACACAAACTTTGACGGAAAAAGACGATAAATTTCAAAATACGGCGAATACACAGCAAAAGAACAGCAAGAACCAGAATGATACTAATGCTGTTATTTATGAGATTTATACAGAGACAGAGAATACTGACAAACCACCTCTAATTCTCTCAGGTATGACTCATTGAATCTTCTCTCTCTCTTGCTCTACCTCTACGGCTCGTTCAGCTTATTTACTCGAGGAGTTACGGCAGTTTTAACCGTGCACGTCTTTTTCTTCCGCTGCAGCTTCATGTTTAGACAGGGTGACTGTCTACCAGTTTCCCCTCGGCAACCTTGTAAAATCCAAAATTTAACCGGACTTAAGAGTCCGTTTCCAGAGGGAAATCTCCACTGTCTCCAACTTCCGCTAGCTAACAATAGCCTGGTAGATCGGCGTGTTTTTTTTCCAACTTCAACTTGAACGCCGATAAGTCGGAGATGATGTGAGCACGCCCTGCGTTGTTGTTCACAAATATCACATGAAGAATGTGATTATCACCATGGCAGCATTTTTGTAAATATAAGTCTAACAATACTATATATACAGCTGATCTAGAGCCACACACTCAGAAGAGCAGATAAATGGATTATTACAGGAGCTAAGTAACTGTTCACACTGGGGGCATCCATCTTCGATTGTCAACTCGGGGGTTTCACCGAGTTCCCAGTAGGAAATTCCGACATCGGGAGACGTTCCAGTTGCAGTTTCCTACTCGGAACTCGGAAATTCCTACTTCTGACTACAACTGGAACGCACCAAAGACGTGACCCAAGCCAAAGCGTGCGTTTGTTGTGATGCTAATAAATACAGCTCGGACCTTCCTCAGAACTCTGCATTGCTTTACAACTTCTTTTTTTTCAACAACTTACAGGATGCAAAGCGACGAGGTAATGTATCTCTTTCTAGTTACGTAGCGGTAGTTTTTGATGTGTGACAACAAGCAATTTTTGAAAAACTTAGTATCGTAGTTTTGTAGCCGGCTATATATCACTACTTACAGCCTGGTGCTCTAAGACGTGTCTGAATAATATAAATTTGCTCTAGTTTTAATTGTCTTGTTCCTGAAGTTGAGTATCCAGGCCAGTCCAGCCCTGTCTGACCCGACCACTTAGCTAAGGAATAGCATTTATAGATAACCTATTTTGATGCTATAAAACTCATCTTAAAGTGTGTATTTCGATCAGGCATATATCTAAAAGTGAGACTTTTTATGTTATTACTTAGAAACTCCCCAAGGTCCCTTTAACGTT
Source organism: Scarus forsteni (assembly GCA_036419115.1). Lineage (NCBI taxonomy): Eukaryota > Metazoa > Chordata > Actinopteri > Labriformes > Labridae > Scarus > Scarus forsteni. Next base: position 13,010,009 of record JAZDUH010000271.1, on the reverse strand, counting down.
GCATAATATAAATGTTAATAGAAATATGTTTCATTTCTTTAATAACAATACTTATCTTTTCATACATCCGTCATAATGAAAAATGCGATTTTCGTGAATAACTACTGAACTAAAATAGATATCATTATGAATCGAGTTGCTAATGGTATGTTTTCATTGTCAAGGAATCTAAATATTTAGATGAAATAAAGGTAGGACTAATATTTATGGTGAAAATCACAATATGGGTGAGAACTGTGGCACTGGTGGAGGTCTGCGCTCTCCGAGAGCTTTTCTAGTTATCTTTAAACTTTTTATATTTCTTGGTATCACCTGGTACCCGTTGATGACAGCAGATTAGAAATTTCATGTTGCAGTGAATTTGACTGACCGGGTTTGAGGTCGTAGTGGATGATGGGCGGTTTGATCTCGTTGAGGTATCGCAGGGCGCTGACGATCTGCATGACTATAGAGCGAGCCTCCTTTTCTGACATCAGCTTGTTTTGTTTCAGGTAAAAGTCCAGGTCGTTTCCTTCGCAAAACTCCAACACTGTACAAAATCTGAGAGAGGATGGAAAAGAACACACAGTCACACACTGGAGGAAAATAATGAACACTGTACGGAGATCAGAACATGAACACCGTGATCACACAAACATGATCATGATTTCATGCCCTGATCAGGAGGCCAGGGATCAACAAGTCGTCTTTTATTTAACAAGAATGCAACAGAAAACAAAATATGGAGAAAATCATTAGAAAAATACGAAGTGTAGGGTACTTGTGGGGTACTGCAAAAAAAGTAAAGCACAAAAAAGCTTCATTTTTTCTTTGACACCTATGTCTGGAAAAACAGTAGTTGTAAAATCGGTTTTAATAGGATCTGCTTTCTCCTTATTGATATTCAAATATCCATTAAAAAATGTTCTGAAAACCAAGGTTATAATAGTTTTGGATTTGTCATTATAGTTTAGTATTAGTTAGTTTTGACTTTTTTTCCATAACAGTTTAGTTTTAATTAGTTTTAGAGCAGGCATTCTAGTTTTTATTTAGTTTTGATTTATGCAACAAGGCATAGTCTTAGTTTAGTATTAGTTTAGTTTTAGTTTTTTCATACCTTATTTACCTTATTTCATACCAGGATTCAAAAAGGTCAGAGTAAGTATTTTGTAGTACTGTTTATTTTCAAGTCCAAAATAGTGCTCACTGCTCAGTCAATGCTGATACTGTACTGTTGGCTGCTGCCTTAAACACAAGAAAATAATATAAACTTAATATAAAAAATATAAAATATCAATATAAACATCAATATAAACTCCCAGCTTCCTTGTTTTCATAGGCTGTATAAGCCTGTTCTTATGGGTGCTCCACATATCTCAACAGTTTTAATTTCCTCCAGGCACTTCCATTTGTCTGTCTCACTGTGGTACTCAAAAAAATCCCAAATGGCACACTGCTGCCTCCTCCCAACTTTAGCCATTTCTTTCACTTTGTTCTAACAACACATTTTGTTGTGGCACAGAGCACAGCCAGTCAGTGCAGTAAACAGGCACGCCCCAGTATGTCGCTATGATGGTGCCGTACGGCGCTGACAACTGCTGAAAACTGTTAGGTTGGGAAAATCCATTGGATTAATTTAAATCCTAAAGGCTAATAAATATTGTCAAAAACAATAAGGAAGGACATTTTTTTTATCATTTTGGTTAGTTTCAGTTAGTTTTGAACACAAGGTACAGTTTTAGTTTACTTATCGTTTTGATTTCTTTTCTAGTTTTTATTAGTTTGAGTTAACTGCAGTGTATTTTAAATTCTAGTTTTAGTTTCGTTTTAGTTAACTATTATAACCTTGCTGAAAGTGAATATTTCATTAGATTTTTGGGAAAAGTGACAGCCCTACTGCAGACTGGACAAGGCTCTGGTAGAAGCAAGCTCTTATGATCAAGAAAGACAAATACTATGATCACAATTTTAGAAATATTACTGACTGATGACTTGACTTTGTGGATCTTGTGGAATGTGTGTTTTAACATGTGTGTGCTGCTCATGCTTGGGAATCTCTGAAACATGATATGGCACGCAGTGAATTACAAAAACAGTTCATGTATGGGTTATCTGTAAAAACGTTATCAAACCGGTAAGGCTATTTAGGCTGCACTTTAAGTTACTCGGGCTTTTGTGTCTTTGAGTGAATCATCATCCCGGGAAGAGCTGGAAAACAATAACTTCTGTTGTCAGGGCATGTTGACGCTGAATCACTCGCTTTCCTGTGAATGCTTTAACTTCTGAATCTACTGTTTGTTCTTGCATGCGGCCCACACTGACGCAGGTCTGTAATGTGGAGCACATGCAGCTTGAATGTTAACTAAGAATCAAGTCACGGTGCTTTTCTTCATAAACGTCTGAAGCTCACTGACTTTAAAGGATAAGTTTGGTTTCTACAGCTTTCACATTGTTTATAGAATGAAGTAGAACAATATACTCACCCAGAAGGCTTTCCTGATCCAAACAGTGCTTCAGGAGATATTTAGATCCAAAATCGAGCGGCGGACATCCGTATAATGGTAGCACACGGGGCATGTAAAGCGCCGCTCCTAAAACTGCATTAATCGTCCAAAAACTCATTTGTTTCACCAATATTTCATCATGGTCCGCTCACGCTACTCCGCCGGCTACTCAACAACTTTCTTCTTCCAGATTTGTGCAAAATGGACGAATATCTATCTGATGAAGATGTTGTGGAGGAGAACTTTGAATATGATGGGTGTCCTTGCAGTTTTGAGCCCAGAGTTTACAGATGAGGAGCTCATCGAAAGGAGGACACGGAGGCAAAGAGAAGAACAGCTGGCTAGAGAGCAACAAACCGCTGCACGTCTGTGAATAGGGTGGAGCAACACCAGATTGTAATGGAGGAGTACCCTGAGCGGACCATGATGAAATATTGGTGAAACTAATGAGTTTTTGGACGATTAATGCAGTTTTAGGAACGGCACTGTACATGCCCCGTGTGCTACCATTATACGGATGTCCGCCGCTCAATTTTGGATCTGAATATCTCCTGAAGCACTGTTTGGATCAGGAAAGCCTTCTGGGTGAGTATATTGTTCTACTTCATTCTATAAACAATGTGAAAGCTGTAGAAACCGAACTTATCCTTTAAAGCAGTGTTTGGGGGATAAACAAGTTCAGACCATGTCGACCCAGCAGGGCTATAACTCAATGTGGTCAACGGTCACTCACGTGTCAGTATCCAGGGAGAAATAGTCGTATAGTTTGACTATTCTGGGATGGTCCAGCTGTTTGTGTATCCGGTACTCTCTGCATGCATGCCTGAGAGGAAATAAATGTCAACATAAAGGCATGTGTTACTTAAGAGCCATTTAGTATTTATGTTTCTTAATAAAACCAAGTGTTTGTGTGTGTGTGTGTGTATGTGTGTGTGTGTAAGACCCACTTGTGGTAGTTTTCTTTCTTCTCCTCCCTCCAGTTCTTGTTGAGTTGGTGAATTTTAACAGCTGCGTAGCGCTGCTCGAACAGGTCAAAAGCCTGAGTAGAAAAAGAAAGCACACAAATTTATCTTTAAACAAGTCTCACAGAGAGCAGGAACATGGTGATACGAGTCCACTCGCACTAACAGCACCTTGTAAACTTCACTGAATCCACCTCGGCCCAGCAAGTGCAGCAGCAGATACCTCTCATTCAGTGTGGGGTGGTCTTTAAACCTAAAAGAAAAGGCAAAAGGTTTTTCTTTGGTCTTCTACAAAGAGGACTTTAGATTCACCTTCATACCAACGCTCTCTGCTACTTAATGTTTTATTTTGACAGAGTAAATTATCCCAAGTATAAAACCTCTAGGCAGCTTTTTGTGTTTTTTAACTCACGCTGAGCTGTCTTCATTGTTTATCCTCTTGAGCTCTCTGATGTGGAGGTTTCTCACCCGCTCCAACCGCTCCAGCTCCGCCTGGATCTCTGCTTCCTCCTGCACAACAACAGCAACACTGAAGATAAAACACTTTGTATCGAACACCCAATGTGTAAAATAAAAACACTCAAGACCAACACAGCTATTTAAAAGTTGGTTGACACTGTTTGGTCCAGCTTTTGTAGCTTTTTTGGCAATGACCTTCTTCAGATGTCCAAGGCGAAGCTTGAAGATTTCTTCCTGCTCGTGGTACTCAGCAAGGGTCAATCTGCAAAAATATGGACAAGCTAAAATCTTTGACAGACCCAACAAAAACACAAAACAAAAACCCTCAACAAAGATTTACATCAGTAAATCAGAAGACAAGCTGTAACCTTGCACAGCAGCTGGATCTGCCCGATAATATGTCTTTAATCAGGCAGATCCATCTTGCCAAGCTTTAGTCTTAGAGCGCAGCCAAAAATGGCACGGCTCAATCAGCATCCTTTAGAGCAGAAAGAGGAACAAGTTACAGGAGGTGACAGGACGACAGGAGGAAGTGACTGCATGTACAGGGATGGGTATGGATGCTAGTAGAGCTGAAACGATTCCTCTAATAATTTGATTATTCGATTACAAAATATCTTTGAGGCAAATTTTGTGCCTCGAAGCCTCGTTTAATATATAATTGTACATATAAAATATATATCTGGACTACTATACAGTGCACGGTGTTTGACACGGACGGTCATTTCTGTGGCACAGTGCGCCTGCTACCTCCGCTGCTGCGCGGCTTGTAAAATCATGAAGGAAGAGAAAAGAGAGGGACAGAAAGGAGAGAGTCCACAGAAGCAATGGCAGCGAGTGTCCCAAGTGTGTGGTCACTACAAGAAGGGACGAAAAGAAAACCCAGTGCAGTGTGTCTGATGTCAAACGGAGTTAGCTCAGCACGTAGCTTAGCATGATAGCACGTCGTCAATGCTGCAGCACGTCAACAGTAAACATCCGGTCTGTGCGTCAGAGCGACACAACAGGATGACACTCATGATACATCAACAGAAGCAGTTAATGTGATCAATAACTGAGATACAGACTAGTAAATAACCTACTTTGATAACGGATCCATGTAAAGGCTGGTTCAGAACGTAAATCAATGCGGAGGCTACTTGCCCAGAATCATGTGTATTTTGTTCACATACTTTTCACATCCAATAACTTTACATTTAATTTGATTGCAGAGAGTAGAACAGGAAACACTGACAGTGAGTAGAAGAAGCAGGTGTAGGGAATGCTTTCATATGTTATAGAAATGTACATTAGCTAGTTAAATGATCTTAGTATCGAAGTATGATATTATTTAGTCCTAGAAATAAAGTAAGCAAAATAAGATCATCAATATGGTACAGTAGTAAAGACAATAATTTAGCAAAAAGACATAAGCGTGAATAAAAATAAAATAAAAATTACGAAACTTAAAAAAAAAATGCTGAAAAAAAATCAAGATTTGAACCAGAGTAAAAATAAAAGTATAGATTTGATTTTGAGATCCCATTTATGCTCAGAATGTTCAAAATAAGAAAAATAAGTTGTTAATTTAAGTGACCTGGCTTTTCTGTTTTGTGTGTTACTAATAATAATAATGTGTAGTGATTCAATGTAAAAAAAAATAGCAGTGAGCGCAATGTAACCGTTATCCGATTACTCGATTACTCGACAAAATATTTGACAGAGTAAATGATTACAAAAAGAATCGATAGCTGCAGCTCTAGATGCTAACAGCTTCAGCAGAAGTTGCATGGCCACGTTTTTTACTGGCTAAATATCAACAATACAAACTTCTCATTTTGGCAACAGCCCATGGAAATTGTTTGGGAAAGAGCCTTTCAAAAGCACATCTGGCAGGTAACTGGATGGTCTGTCAATGACATTGAGTTCTGGCTAATCAGATAATGCAGTAGGCAGGTACTGCTGTCGTGGTGTAAAATATGAACTGAAGCTAGTGTCTAGAACAAACTCCTGCCAAAACATGGCAGAAGTTGTGTTAAAACGTCCTGAAGCTTTGCAAGACGGGTCTGCCTAATTACAGGTGGATCCAGCTGCACTGCAATTGCAGTTATATGGAAGTAAATGGAATTATCCTGAACATTAGGAAGAGATCAGAGATCTGTACAGAAAACAGAGTACAGAAGCAAGCTGGCAGGAGTGTCCCAAGTGTGTTGTCTTTCAAGAAGGACAAAGAACACCTCACTGTATGAGCCCCGTTGAGTCTGAGGTAGGGCTGAACAATTAATTGCAAATTAGATTAAATCGCAATATGGCTTGTTGCAATGTTTCACAAAAGGTGAACATTTGGCAGTGATAGCTGAGACAGCCTATTTTAACCTTTTTTAACCAGTACAACTTTATGCCTATCTTGCCCAATCAATTTACTTTTGAATTTTTTTGCCTTTTTTTGTGCAACATACCTATTTGCATCTATTAACTTTTTTTCGATTTCGTAATTTTTTTGCCAGTAAATTCATGTATATCTTCTGTTCTTATCTATTTTTCTCAAATCTTTATCCTTAGATTGATAAGTCATATTGGTACTATAAAAAGACTAACTGATGTTTGTTTAAGAATAAATAAGATAAACATAAAACAATACTTAAAAATCAAATTGCAATAAAATATGTATAGATTTATTTTCTCAAATCGTTAGTAGTCAAAAAATGTGAGTGCAAATAAGATAATTTAAAACTATGATGCTTTGACAGTAGTTGCTCATGGTGTGAAAAGTTCTTTCTTTACACAAACAACCTAAATATAATCATCAAGCTTCTCCTTTATGGTCTCTTGAATGAATCATTTGGTGTACTCACAGCTGTGCAGCAGTTTAGATAGTCGTTGCCGTTGACCACTTTAGTTTTTCTGCTATTCATCAACAAAAAACGTTTGGAGAGCCTTTCAAAAGCACAATCTCTGTCGCTCTATGTCCTCTCTCTGCTGGTTGATGCCTTCCTGTTGCCTGCAGGGGGTTGAAGACAAAAAAGGGTCAACAAAAACAGGGAAAAAAAGTCTATGAGTTTGGATTAGGGATGTGCTTACAAAATGGTAACAGGTGGATTTCCAGAACATTACCATGTCATTAAAATTACACATTATAGTTTTGTCACATATGTATCAATAACTCAGTGATGCTGTTCTTTGTAAAGTGAAACTATACAGTCTTTTACTGGTTGAAAACAAGAGCTGAAGATGAGCCTGCCTAATTAATGGCTGCACAAAATTGCAGTTAGAAATTTAACTGGATTTTTCGTTAACATTTTTTTAAAGTTTTACAACTTTATGGTTTTTGCTCAATGTTTGTCTTCTTTTTTTTCCAATTTTTATTCTATGCATCTATTTTTTTTCAAATTTTTTTATAGTTTTACAATGTTACCTATTTTTTTTTCTTTTCTACAGCCCACTCTTTTATTATTTTATCGTATTTTATTTTTTATCTTTGCTATCTTTCCTTATTTTATTTTCTAGTTTTTCTATCTAATTTTTAAAAAAAATTTAAACTTCATTTCAATTTATTATTTAATATTATTTTTTTTTGTAATTATTTTATTTTAGGATATATTTAATTGTACACTTTTAACCTAACCTCCAGTGTTTTCTCCGTTTTAAACATTTAAGATGGCGTTTCCTCAGTACGTACTGGGTACAGCAGTGAGCTTTATTATTGTCTTTTACTTATGATGCTTTTCGTCAACACTGTGTATGGATTGCAGTGTGGGTGGGCAAACTAGGTGGAGAGGTTTGGGATATATCCTTTATTTTTAATTTATCTGTCTGTTTGAAGCACTTGTGCTACATTGTATGAAAAGTGCAACAAATAAATTTTGATTGATTGATTTATTGATTGATACCGCCAGTCACCCTGTCTAAAACACCAAGCTGCAGGGAAAGACAAAAATGCGCGTGGTTAAAACTGCTGTAACTCCTCAAGTAAACGAGCAGGGGGGGATTCAGTGAGCCATACCGGAGTGAATTATCTGAGGTTTATTAGGATTTTCTGTGTAAATAATGTATAAAGATTGTAAATAACAGCATCAGTATCTATCTGGAGTGTGTTCCTGCCGTTCTTTCGCCGTTTATTTGCCTTGTTTCACTGCATTTCGTCGTAATAGATTGTCTTTTTCCGTCATAGTTCATGTTTTATGGATTTAATCAATCGCAATTTGGAACTGGAACTATCGTTAGTAAAACAAAAAATTTAAAAAAAAGGCCTGGACATGGTCTGATATAACGACCTGTAACATGGACACTAATGCTGCATGAAAACTAAAATGTGTGAATTTATGTAAAATAGGTTACATAACCTGTTTAAAAGTACAAATTTGTTTTTTTCCATTCATGTAATTACACACAGTTTAAGCATTTATAACATAATGACAAATACTTGCCAGAATTGTTTATTTTTGTTTCCAATGAAAAAAGTTTAAACAAATTTACTTATAGGACATTTCATGACACAATTATTGACAAAAAAGACAAAAGAACTGTTAAAATTATAATATTAAAGGAGTTAAATGATTTCAAGATTGTGTTAAAGTACTTTTTGAACATTTTGAGCACACTGCAACAATACCATGGTAATAATGATAACTGTGATAATTTTGGTCACAATAACCATGATATGAAATTTTCATATCGTTACATCCCTAGTTTGGTTAGAGGTTAAATTTTGCACATGCAGCTTCTTACTTGATCAGGTTTTGGAATGCGTATCCATCAGTCCACTGTTCAGTGTAGGACGCTCCGTGTCTCTGGTGTGAGAGGGAGCGGTCATATATGCCTCTAAATGCTTCTCCTGAGTGCTCTGATCAAAGAAAAAAAAAATACATGTCAGATGAAAACATATTAATCATTGCAATTATTAGGGCTGTAAAGTCCAAGTCGACTGGTCGACTTATTGGTCGATGCGTGCTCAGTCGACCAAAATTCTGATTGGTCGACCAAATGTATCAATTTATATTTTCCCCAGTAGTATATGGTTCATTTTATCAGGAGAAATGTATCAAGTGAACCGTTTCAGTAACAACCTGTCTTTTAATGTATTTATCATTCATTTCAATATCAATATTATATTAAGAAATTTTCAATATTCTAGTCTAATAATCCTTTATTAGTTTATAGCTGCATGCGCTGCTGCATGTGCTCTGCCGCTGCACGTCAGTCGCATGGATTGTGCCTCATATGAATATCCAAATGCAAAACACATCACAGATGGAATTGTCAATTTTATTTAAAATGAGGATTGTGTGTGGAAGGCCAAGAAAAACATTGGAACCTGGATATTCAGTGCCAGCGCGACACAATTGCATTTACACGGCAAATACAGGGAAAAAGAAAGTTTCTGAGTTAATAGATAAAGATAACAGATTTCGTTCTTGAATGGAGTCCTATATGACAGTGACTGCCCATTTCATTGATGAAAACTGGAAAGCAAAAGAACTTCTAAATTAAAAAAGGAGAGACAGGGAAGAAACATACTTTATATGAACTTGATGCCTCAAAGGTCGAGCAGAAAAAAAGTGTCTGTTGTAGTGAACAACGTGGCTAATATGGAACTCTGTATGGAAACATAAGAGTCCCATGAATGGTTAAGATGCACATTTGAGTCTTGGTGCACATTCCCGCGCCAGTCCATGTTCAGTGTAGCACAAAGCCCTGGGAAAACAGAAGCGGCAGGTCCTGCATGCTCTTAATCACGATCTTTGTGCTCTGATCTAAAAAAAAAAACTGTCAGAAAAACATGTTATATAATTATGAGCATGTTGACTGGTAGAATGCCAAAAAAACTGAGTGATTGGTTGATTTTTGGTGACAATTGCTGTGTTTTGGTCAACCAACAATTTCTTTGGTTGATTACAGCCCTAGCAATTATTACAATTAACCCATGAAACGGGGATGGAAAACAGTGCCAGACTCCTGGCAAACATGGAGTATGACTGCTGAATCTATTCCACCTACCAGCCACGGTGGCAGGTAAAAAAAAAAAAAAAGTCAATTATCTTATCTCAATTATCTTAGCTCTCAGGTTAATTGAAGATTAATCATTGTTGAGGATATAATTTGTAAAGCAGTGCTGTCCAAACATTTGCTTTACTGAGGGCCACATACAAAAAAAAGAAGAAGAGGGGCCACTTTGATCAGCTCCACTTTATAGAGAGACTGCTTCACTTTTGAAAACACTTTAAGAAAAATACGGCAACGCTAATAGATTGCTGTAAAAGGTCAATTATTATGAAAGATTTGGGATTGGCCTATCAGATTTCTAAGGGTCCTGGTCTGGAGGAAAATATACCTTCCAGACATTGATAGCTCATCTCCACTAGACGACTCAAAACAAGAACAAACTAGAAAAGCACTCGGAGAGCGCAGACCTCCGCCAGCACCATAGTCCTCTCCCATTAGGGCTGGGTATTTCCAGCAACTTCACGATTCGATATGTATCCCGATACTAAGGCCACGATACGATACGTATCCCGATACACGTAAATTGTGAACATTGACTATGATTTAAGCAAAATTTAGTTTATTTTGCTTAATAAAAGTTTGTTTTTTACTTATAAGAAGAAAAAGAACAAGGATGAGTTTTAAGTGGTTCTACAACTTGAGAGACATACATTCAGATCCTCAAAGATGGTAGACCTAAGTTCAAATTTAGAACATATGCTTCATTATGTAGCTCGTCTTCTACCTTGAACTGTGCCACTGTTAACATTACCCAAAGTGTATTTACAACAACTGTCAAAATATTTAGGCCGTATCGATTCTGTAGAATCCGTATCGATACACGTATCCCAAAGGAGTGCGATACGATATTTTGCCATTTCGATATTTTGAGCACAGGCCTATCTCCCATATTGTGATTTTTACCATAAATATTAGTCCAACTTTTATTTCATGTAAAAAATTTAGATTCCTTGACAATGAAAACATACCATTAGCAATTGGATTCATAATGATATCTATTTTAGTTAAGTAGTTATTCACGAAAATCATATTTTTCGTCATGGGGGATACAGACGCTGATCAGAGTCAACACCAAAATTGAATCACTTCTTCCTTTCCCCATGCTGAACATTTCCTGAAAATGTCATCAAAATCCAACCATAACTTTTTGAGTTATTTTGTTCACAGACAGACAGACAAACAGACTCTCCCGAAAACAACCTCCTTGGCGGAGGTAACCACACGTCTTTGTACAACTGTTGGTGATTAGAGCTGTTAGGCACAATATTCTTTCTAAACCAAACCTTGAGACGGAGACAATAGCAAAGCTAATTGGGGGTAATTTATGCTGCTATTAGAAGTGTAATTATTTGTCTTTGTTGAAGCACAAGCATCAAGATCTAATGTGGGCCACATTTCCTTTATCGGGCTGTCATTTATACTCAATGTTCAAATATGTGCTGAACTTGGGGGTAAAACTTCATATTCAAACTGTAAATGTACATTTGAATTGAAATGTAGTACAGTGCAGCAGCACATTAGGACAGCTGGAGCAGCAAACCACGGACCAAACAGAGGGTGCGCCCAGCACACCATGACCGCCCTCTGCTCACATAACCTCCAAAACCAGGAAGTAGAACCTCCAAAGTACACCCAAAAAAATCAAGGGCAGGAAAAGCTACTATGTGGAAGCACTTTGGGCTCCACACTGCCAAAGGCAACATAAAAAAAACAGTTGGTGCGTCAATTAAGTGCAAAGCAACTGGGTAAGCCCTCATCTCATCAGCCCTCCACCCACGTGCAGCGAAGAGTCACATCGTCATGCTTACAGCCCCATGTGGTCATGTCGTCCTCGCAAAATGTGCCATTATGGATAAGATTGCAAGATACATACTGAATGACAATAGCAAAGTGATTTATTAGAAATGAATCACTTCTATGATGCAGCCAGGCCAGCAGGTAGGTGTAGAATACATTCAGTCTTACTCCGTAGGCCCGAAAAAAAGTTGCAGCCCTGTTCCTTTATTGTGTGGAACTAGGCCTGTCATGATAACAAATTTTGCTGGACGATAATTGTCCAAAAAATTATTGCCGATAAACGATATCATTGTTAATATTATTTTGATTTTTTTTCGTTAATTTAATTATAATATATGGCATAATAAAGTGAATACACCGAATCAAAAGCAATGAACTTTGATTTCTTAAGAGTATTTAACTGTAATTGGAAAGTCAAAATCTTTTACATCAAACAAATTAAACAATATAATAAATCTAACAAACAAAAAAAAGAGGAAAAAAACCCAATGAAAATGAAATGGACTCTCTTTTAGGAAAAATTGCATGTAAATGAAAGTAATTATACTAATTAAAAACAAAAAATAGACCCTGTTTCTGTACAGAAAAAAAAACTCCAAAACACACACAACAATAAAAACAATAAATAAAATGGAGTTTATACAGTTCCGGAATTGTTTGCAACATATACTTTCTCCCAGTCAATCCGCACTGTCTGTCAAACGTTTGTAACACTGCTGGCTTTTCAACCGTATTAAAGGGTTGCATTTCTTTTGCAATGTAGCGAACGACACGGTCTTTTAGCGCACACCATTTTGTGCTGCTTTGCTGCACCTCCCCTTCTTCTCTGTCGCCACTACTTTCAAATAAATACGACATATCGGCTCGTCAGTGTTCATGAGCTCACACCTTCTTCATTCTGATTAAAACCAAAATATTCCCACACTGGGGCTGTGGCAGACGGCTTAAAAATCGTAGTTTTTGTGCCATCATTCATGTTAGTGTTTGTTTCCTTGTTACTCCTCAGGGTGCTCACTTCTGCTCTGTGTGTGTGTACGCGCGAGCGGCCCCGCCTCCCCAACAAAGATTGAATCACTGACAGATGCTCACTCCGCTATAAATCTGCTAAATCCGCTAGAGAACCAATGCATCCCGGTGTTAAGAAAGATGGACAGAGTGAGCCATCTTCTCATTCAGCCTCTTTGGTAAAACGAGAGGAGGAAAACAAACATGCATGCAAGTGTCAGTTAATGGAGGCCGGCAGACTTACCGAGGACGTTTTAATTGATCGTTTGGTTAATTGATTTATTGATTATCATGACAGGCCTATGTGGAACTTAGTGTGGGAGCCAACAAAAGATAACTAAGCCATAGTTGAGCCACAGCATGGACTCCCTGCTGTAATGGAAATTTGAACCGGCCTTACAGTATTTAAGTAAAACTACCAAAAAAAACTCAAACTGCACATTCCTTCATGCTATAAAAATGTAAAAACTTTAATTCTAATTGAAAAGGCAGCTGTAGAAATGTTTCTCTCTACATGTTATGACTGAAATTGTAGAGGCTGTCAATCTAATACGAACTGAAAAAAGTGCTTACATAATGAGTTTTATTGATCTTTGGAGGCGGTAATTGTTTAGAGACAGATGAAACTACATTACTGTTGACTCAAAACCAGGATACTATTCAGCATGAAAAAGAAATGTGTTTCCAGGAGATCAGAGACAAACTAAATATTGTGGTCACATGCCCACACCTGTAATCTTGTTGCATCTCCACCCTAAGCAGAGGTGTGGTGGGTGAGTTTTTTATTAAAATTACAACACTGAATTCCAGGCATTTTAAAGCCTTGTTTTAGAATACTTTAATATGACAGACTGATATGTGTTGGGAAATGGTTGCATGGGCCATCACTCCGTAAATATTTATTCTGTGGGTGATGACATGGTTCGAATCTACAAACCCAAAGACTGAACTTTTCTGTTGAAGTTTTGTACAAAAGCAAAGCTAAAACAACAAAGAACAATGCAGCTATTATTATTTCTGGCAAACTTTAGCTCTGTTCTGTTGCCCGTGCAGAGATTATCCTTGTAAGTAAAACCTCTCAAAGCACAAATGTTGCCAAACTGCAGGTTAAATATCACCGGAATAAAGACGCTTTTCTGTAAAACATGCGTATCTTGTACAAGACAGACAGATGCACAGACAGGCAGTGGTGCATGATGGAGAGAGGGAGATGAAGTCCAGACAAGGACTGATAAGTTTTAAAAATATCAACACCACACTGTTTAAACTGCAGATGACGTCTTCCAGGAGTCTGTTTGGTAAAGACATCTTCATTTTCATAAAACACTCTGCTACATATGACTATAAAAAAAAAACTTACTGACAGTGACCCGGGCAAGGAGTGTGCACATGCTCAGCTATGCACATATGTTTTATTTTATATTAAAATACATCAATTGTCAACTTCCCTCGGTTATGAAGTACAATGAAAGAAAGAGTTACAATTGCCCCCATTCCCCCCAAAATGTTAAATATCATCATAAAACAGATAAAAATCTAAAACCTGAAGGCCCTTTTCCATTAGCCCTGCTCTACTCTACTCTACTCTACTCTACTCGCCTTGTGCCGCTTTCCCATTAGCCCCAGTCGCCTGCCCAACAGGGTGAGCGGCTCTGCAGTGACGTCATTTTGAGCGCGACACAACAATCTGTGGCTTTTTGTCACAAACAGAGTAAAAAAGCAAAGCAGAAGAAGGCTGCAGGTGGTAAGAAGAAATACCCCTTGAGAAGCACAGGAGAGTTTTGGAAGCTATACAACAGAATGAAGCCGAGGACGAGAGCAATCGTACCCTACGTCCAGAAAAGACGTAAGAGGGTAAGCTAACGATAGCTACTGCTAGCACGCTAGGTCGTCGCCCTCATGACTCACGGATGACGACATTGTCTGACCAATCAGTAGCCGGCAGTCGGTGACGTCATCTTTCAGTATCGACTCTGCTCGCTTGGAACCAGAACGGAGTAGGTACTAAAACTAGCCTGTTTTAGGAGGTACTGGGCTAGTGGAAACACGCTACAAATCGAGTAGGGCCAAGGCGTGCTAGTGGAAAAGGGCCATAAAAATACCAACATCGTTAAAACAACATAAAGGTAAATTTATAGCACCTGTGTCTTTACGCAAATAATGCTCCACTATATTTACACCTCGACACAATCACATTTAATCCACAAGACCATAACATCTGCGCCATTTCACGCTGCAATACGACTTGGATGTGTGACATGGTTCATGCCCCACAGACACACAGAGGCAGAGACAATCACTCGCAGTGCTCCTGTCTCCCGCTGAGTTCTCGTGCTTCCTCCTCTCCGATATCACGCCTCTCAAGAGGGGCTCAACTCATTCCCCCCTTTCCGTCTCCATATGTTCACAGCGAAGGCGAAATATCACAGAAAGGAGTGTTTTAACGTTGATTTTATGTGGTTAAGAGACTAAAACTCTTTTTTTTAGAGGCATGACGGGTTTGTTTATTTATAGTACAATTTTAATAATAGTTAGGACTGAGTATAATCAAACCCTAATATACTTAAACTCTTATAGTCAGTATTGTACTAACAGTAATGCTGCCAATATTTCCTGTTACTCTGACAGTCATTTTACATATTTAGCTAGTTTCAGGGTTATTAACTAAAACAAAGACTTGAGCGCTTTAGAGACAGAAAGATTGTCTTGAGCCCTTTTCACACAGTCATTGATACACATTGAAAGTGCATCAACAGCAACGATTGAAAAGTTGAAGGGAATACTGTAGCACACAGAAGTGAATATGAAGCTGTGTCACACCAGAGAAGCTGCAGTGTTTTAGCTCTGTATCCAACAGCAGCATGAGACAGCTCTACTAATGCAGACTGAGTTGTGACTGTTTCAGAGACGATAATCTTAAGAATTTTGATCATGTGCTGTGGAAACAACACTTTCTGTTGTCCAGATACACACTGAAAAATGTGCTAACCCCCATGTCATCAAATAATCTTCTCCTGCTAGTACAGTTGTTTTTATCCATCCTGTCAAGTCTCCTTTTTCCTCGTAAGTGTTGGTCACACAGGATGATGTCATCAGCCTCCCCACTCGCCCTCACTCAGCAAAATTCAGCTGCTTGCATGCTGACGAAGACCAGAAAGAGAGCCCACATCACCCCGATTTTAAAGTCTGCATTGGCTGCCTGTATCTTTTAGAGTTGATTAAGGTTCTTTTACTAGTTTTTAAATCCCTGAAAGGTCTTGCTCCTTTTTATTTATCCAATCTGCTTTTACCCTATGAACCCAGCAGAGCCCTCAGGTCTTCAGGTCGTGGCCTTTTGATAGTACCCAAAGTTAGAGCTAAAACAAACGGTGAAGCATCATGTCAGTACTGTGGAACAGTCTACCTGAAGCCCTGAGAGCAGCACCTACTGTTCATATTTTTAAAAGCAAACTCATGACCTACCGTTTTAGTCTTGCTTTTGGCTGATTATATTTATTATTATTATCATTATTATTGTTATTATTATTTAATCTTATTTATTTATGTATTTTAACCCCTTTAATATATTTTATTATTCCATTTAGTTCTGAATTATTGTTTGGAATTTTATTATCTGTTTATTGATTTTTCTTTCCACTTTAGTGCATTTTAACTAATTTTACCATATTACTATTTAAAATGCATTTTATTTACCTGTTTATTTTTATATTTATTTATTTTAATCTTATTTTTTATCAAGATTTTATTTCATTTTATTTATTTATTTATTATTATTATTTTATTATTATTTTAGTCTTTGTTCCAGTGTTCCCTCATTTTTTTTTTCTGTTAGAATCTCTTCTTCATGTCTTTGTATGTGTGTGTAAGTGAGTGGGTGTGCTGTATGTGGATTGCGAGGGTTGGTGGGTTGTATTTTTCATTGTATTTAACTTTTTATCTTTGATTATTTTAATTGTATTTTCTTCATTTCTGTGTGAAGCACTTTGTGCTACAAATTTTGTATGAAAAGTGCTGTACAAATAAAGTTTCATTGATTGATTGATTGATTTCACACAGCTAAAATACTGGGAGGGCACGAGATTACCTGGGTAAAGTCCAAGCTAAAAACTAGGCTGCTTGTGTTCATGCATTCAGCTCACCTGTGTAACGTCCTGATAATTTCAGGGTTTTATTGCAAGTGTAAATGGGGTTTAGGACATGTCCTCAAAGGCTTGAGACTTGACTTGGATTAGCAAAAAGGGACTTGTGACTATTTTGCCGATTGATTTGTGTATGTATTTTGAACTGATTAAAACAGGTGCCCATTTTAAAGCAGGCAAGTTAAAGCTGAAACTATTTTTCTTCAAACTTTAATAAAAATACAGAAAGAAAGAATAGAAAAAAAAAGAGTGGTGGATGCAGAGTGGAGTACCTTCTCTATGAGCAGTTTCTTGCTCATGGTGATGCATTTGTTGAGCCTCTCCTTGTATTTCTCCAAGAGTTTCTGCTGTTCGTCTATCTGCCTTCGCAGGTCGCAGTTTGCCTGAAAAAAAACAAAACAAAACAGACCAAATTTAAAAAGAAAGAAATCAAAAAAAGAGTCCCTACTCTCCTTAAATATTAGAACTATAAACTGTACGATCAACTCACCCTGAGAAGATCATCTATCCGCCCCTCTTTTTTCTCCAGGTCCAGACTTTTGTTGCTCTCCAGAGCAGCAAGTTTCAGGCCTGTTAACTCCGTCTATTAGTGCAAGAAAGTGACAAACCAGGCAAAGGCCAATAAATAAAAAAGTGCAAGAACCTTTGGAGAAAAGAGGAGTGTTTCATGTGTCTGTCATGTCACCTGGACACTCTTGCTGGAAGAGGCTTTGGGATTATGGTCTCCAAAACACAGACTGGTAGGAGAGGAGCTGTTCTGCCGAATCTAAACACAAAGAGGCATTGTTAAAGCTTGGAACAACAAAATGAGACTCACTTTCACCCTGTGTACATATACCTCTTCTTAAATCCCTTTGCAGAGCTGATTTAATGCAGCTGAAATACTTACGATTGAGCCTGGAGCAGAGTGGGAGCTCTGTGGAGAGCGGCGAGCAGATGGGAGGCCTCTGACCGGACTGGAACCGTTTCCACCCTGGAACTTTAGGACAAGAATAAAATCAAGAATTAAAAGTGTTTAAAATGAAGATGATGGATGGAGTGGAGGGAGGAAGGTTCATAAAACACTCACATCAAAGTAGTCACTGATCTTGGGCCCACGTGTGGATGTCTTCCCTGCAAAGAGAAATCAAATTTCAATGGATGCAATAGATCGAGGTGATTTGTATTGAATAAAACACCACGTTAAAACTACGAAATGCCTGATTTTGAAATAACTGATTATCAAAATGTACTGAAAGACTTTCAAACTTTGAAATACAGAGCATAATAAAAGATAAAGCCATCAGAAAGATCGGCTTCTGTCAATGTTTTACTGCCAAAATGTGACCGATGTGACCGGTTTTCATACAGACGTGTTGTCATTGTTTCTCTGCATCAGAAAAAGGTTAAGAACCAAAATACTGTCGATGCAATTGTCTTTTTTTTTCAGCCAGAATATGGTCATTTTTTGTCAAATGTAGAAATTTTGGAATTAAAGCCCCAGTCACACTTTCCCGTTTCTCATGGCGATTGTGCACGATTGTCATAATCCTGATGAAACGTGCTTTGGTCGTGGTGCATGCGCTACTTGGTCTGGATCAGCCTTGTATAGTCGTGGATGAACGACGGGGAATGTTGAAGGGTCCCGATAGTTCTGAACTGTTCAAAACTGTCGTGGAGAATCGCAGCTCTCAGTATAGCGGAGTGCAAGCCTAATGCAGTCCTAATGCGAACGGTATGAGCGTGGCATGTACGGAGCTCAGTCGAGCTGATCGTGGCTCAATCCTGAAAGCTTTCTGAGGACGACTGACAAGGATGAATCCGTTTGTGCCCTGACTGTGTCCCGTTGAAGACGGTGCAAGCAACAGGACTCAGACAGGGCTTATGTGATGCGAACTGAGCTCGAGCAGGGCTGACGTCATGTCAGCGGGATGAAAATTCATGCAATCCTCGTCATATTGTTGCATTTACCGAACTTGAGCGAGACGAAGGCCCCCGAAGTGCCGTAGAAGCTCTACTGATGGTGTATTTATGGGGTGTGTCCGGGGTGAGACAGTCATTTCATCCTGTATCATAGCGATCACACCCGCCTCGTCAAACGTGTACAGTGGTGCACAATCGCCATGAGAAACGGGAATGTGTGACTTAGGCAGAAATACTTAAATCAGCATCAGAGCAACAAAGATGCTTATCCATGTGCCCTTTCAGCTCCGCCTGAGTCCGGTCATAGCTCGAATAACATGGAGCGTAAATACAGATACTTCGGTCTGCTGGAGATTCATTTGGCAGAGCTTCGACAATGATCCTTTCTTGATTTATTTCTGCATGCCATCACTGACATTACAGCTGCATCCCTGACAGACTGGAAGCACAGATGGGTTGATGGTAAATATTCAACGTGTGCGCATTAGCCATGAGTCAGTGGCATCACAAGCGTCTTGAAGTTAGCATGTTTTCTGATGTTTAAATGAGCTTTTCATCTCGACTTTTCAGGTCGCTGTCCAGAATATTAGAGAAATAAACTTTCTAAGATCTGATCTGCAGTGTGGCTCTTTAAAAACAGTCTTGTCTGTGATCCAATCTGAACTGGGACACATGTACAACTTCAGAAAAAGCATCATTATTCTGATTTTCTGCAGGTGTCAGTCATACCTTGACTACTTTCTGAGTAAGTGTCGGCTTTTCTTTTCCTCCCCCTGGACGACTCGGAGTGCTTCTTCTCCGGGGTCTGCGGGTATGAAATGAAGGAGAGAGAGAGGAAAGAAGAACAGCATTAAATCCCTTGTGTGTTTTATAGCTAACAAAGCTGGCTCTAGCTGTTGTTTTTCAGGAGGAGAGAGCAGCAGGAAGAAAGAGTACATACTGAGTAGGCAGGGGAGCTCCCTCTTTTCAAATCAGAGTTCTAGGACAAGAAGAGAAGGAGAGGTGGAGGTAGTGGGAGAGACGGGAAGACGAGTGGGCAGAACCGGGAGAAAAAAAAGGACTGACAACATGCAGCAATGTCTAAGCAGGCTTCATTATATCAGCATCTTTCAGGGATGCACAGTATTGTTGGAATGATACTGATATCAGAAGGTAAAAGCTTAAAATGTAACATTTCAGCACCTGCTGATATCTGCAGCTGATTTATCTGCTACATGAGCGAGGAGTTTTAACCAGAACCAGTAATCAAGCGATTACTTTTCATTATTTGATTAGACGTCACAACATCTCAACATCTCACTCACAGGCCCAGAATGGCAGAAAAGGCCTTCTGGAATTTAAGTGATTAATTTTAGCAGAGCATGAATGTCTGTTTTGTATTTGACTTCTACAACATCTGATCTTCCTCTGAGTTCCTACAGAGCTTTAGTTTTTGAAGTGGAAGTGTCTTCTTGACCAACACATTTCATGGACAGGTATGTCTCTGACAAAGCTCCAGGAAATTTCTTTAGTTTTGTAGTTTGATATTCCACTTTTTTATATATTTGCAATAACGTGCAGCTGTATTTTTCATACTTAAAGGCACTGTGAGGAGTTTCTAATTAATTACAAAAAAGTCTCACTTTTAGATATATGCCTGATGGAAATACACACTTTAAGATAGTTTTATAGCATCTAAATAGGTTATCTATAAATGCTATTCCTTAGCTTCGCGGTTGGGTCAGACAGGGCTGGACTGGCCTGGATACTCAACTTCAGGAACAAGACAATTGAAACTAGAGCAAATTTATATTATTCAGACACGTCTTAGAGCACCGGGCTGTAAGTAGCGATAGATAGCCAGCTACAAAACTACGCCAATAAGTTTTCCAAAATTTGCTTGTTGTCACACATCAAAAACTACCGCTACGTAACTAGAAAGAGATGCATTACCTCGTTGCATCCTGTAAGTTGTTAAAAAAAAAGAAGTTGTAAAGCAATGTAGAGTTCTGAGGAAGGTCTGAGCTGCATTCATTAGCATCACAACAAATACACGCTTTGGATTGCACACGTCTTTTGGTGCATTCCAGTTGTAGTCAGAAGTAGGAATTTTGAGTTCCGAGTAGGAAACTGCAACTGGAACGTCCCCCGAAGTCGGAATTTCCGACTGGGAACTCGGTGAAACCTCGCCACCCCTGAGTTGACAATCAAAGATGGATGCCCTCAGTGTGAACAGTTATTTAGCTCCTGTAATAATCAATTTATTTGCACTTCTGACTGGGGTGTGTCGCTCTAGATCAGCTGTATACATAGTATTGTTAGACTTATATTTACAAAAATGCTGCCATAGCGATAATCACATTCTTCATGTGATATTTGTGAACAACAACGCAGGGCGTGCTAACAACAGCTAACAGTAGCCTGGTAGATCGGCATGTTTTTTTCCGACTTCAACTGGAATGCCGATATGTCGGAGATGATGTCACTCCCAGTTCCGAGGTTACTGGAACGCAGCATTACGACAGTGGCCGCGCGTGCTCATGGGTAGCAGAGTCTTCTACGTTGCCGGTAACAGATTCTCCTCACAGTCCCTTTAAGTCTATTTTCTTATTTATCATTGTCGTCCCCTTTGCTTCAAGAACACTTCAAATGATCTACTGTCTTCACAGCCTTGTCATTTAAGTCAAAATGTTTTCATTTGAATATCAATGTTTTTGTTTTTCATTCTAGTAAAAACACGAGGACTGTAAAGTGGGGTTCATAATCATCATTGCCTGGATGCGTGCATGTGCACTTGGTGATCTGATAATTACAGGTTTGTTTATGAACCTGATGTTTCAGCTCCAAATGTTTCATCATCAGCCGAGGATCTCCACTGTCCTTTGTGAACATTATTAAATAAAAACTTTAGGGATTTGGCTGCACACTCCCCTCTAGTAGCTGCTGTCAGGTTAGGCTTTTGCCTCTCAGTGCCTGAAATCCTTCTCACTGGCGTGGACTGTGACGTCATGTGCACACGATCGATTGTTGTGATGTTTCGTGTCTGTTTCAAAACCAACAGGCTGTTAAAGGATGAGTTCAGTTTCTGCAGCTTTCAAATTGTTTATAGAATGAAGTAGAACAATATACTCATCCAGAAGGCTTTCCTGATCCAAACAGTGCTTCAGGAGATATTTAGATCCAAAATCGAGCGGCGGACATCCGTATAATGGTAGCACACGGGGCATGTATAGCGCCGCTCCTAAAACTGCACTAATTGTCCAAAAACTCATTAGTTTCACCAATATTTCATCATGGTCCGCTCAGGCTACTCCTCCATTACAGTCTGTGTCGCCCCAGACATGTTTTGTGACTGTGCTGACCTCTGAACTGAAGAAGAAGAGCGCTTGCCTCCGCGCATGCGCAGTACTCTCTGGAGCGCTGCCTCCGCGTCCTCCTTTCGATGAGCTCCTCATCTGTAAACTCTGGCTCGAAACTGTAAGGACACCCATCATATTCAAAGTTCTCCTCCACAACATCTTCATCCGATAGATATTCGTCCATTTTGCACAAAACTGGAAGAAGAAAGTTGCTGTGCAGCCGTCTGTCTTCCCCTGAATCAATGACCCGTACTGCGCATAGGCGGAGGCAAACTAATGAGTTTTTGGACAATTAATGCAGTTTTAGGAGCAGCGCTACACATGCCCCGTGTGCTGCCATTATACGGATGTCCGCCGCTCGATTTTGGATCTAAATATCTCCCGAAGCACTGTTTGGATCAGGAAAGCCTTCTGGATGAGTTTATTGTTCTACTTCATTCTATAAACAATGTGAAAGCTGCAGAAACCGAACTTATCCTTTAAAATGAGAGGCACAATCGAGTTCCAGTGAAGGGCGGACAGGTTGTTCTTCATGTTGATTTAATGTTCACTAAAATCACTTTGAAAATATCTGCCTATAAGCAGATATCCAACACTGTGCATCCCTGAAGTCTCTGTTGCTTGTTGTAGAAGCAGTGAGCTGTATAACCCTGAGTTTTTACCTCTGACTCCTTGTCGCTGGATGAGCCCAGACTGCCATAGCTGTGGTTGGAGGACTCATTGGCCAGTCCCTGTACAACAGTGAGAAATGAAACAAAGCAGTGAGCGCACACACACTGAGCATGCAGATACTCCCTGCAGGTGTGTGGTGCTATCCAAGTTCAGCAACGTCATGAAAAACAAACAGTGTGAAACAAAGCCTGAGGCAGGCCTGCAGTCTGACGCGTCACTAAAGAATCCAGATCTTTGGTTATTGAAAGGTGTGTCCTGCAACTTTTTGGAACATAAAGAAATTACCTGTTTTTACACCATGGGAACCTGGGTTTGGTGCTTAGTTCCTGTCCTGTAGATGAAGTGCTATCATGGCTAAGTTAGTTGTGGTAAATACAGGAGGAAAGATGGATTCACTTCAGTGAAATAATATTATTGTGACCAGGTATCCCAGGTTCAAGGTAGGATTGAATGATTTGAGAAAATAATCTAATTGTGATATGTTTCCCCAATATTGCAATTGCGATTTACTCTGCGATTGTTTTAATGTTCCTCATCTTATGTATTCTTAAACAAACATAAGCAGTAGATCTTTTTATAGTATAACTAATATGACATTAAATTACTCTAAGGATAAAATATTTGAGAAAAAGTGGAGAATTGAAGAATAGAAGCAAAATAGGTATGAAATTGTAAAAACTGGGTTAAAAAAAAAAAAAAGGTACAAAAGCGGAAAAAAAGTTAATAGGTGCAAAATAGGTATGAAATTGCACAAAAATGGCCAAAAAATTCAAAAGTGACAAAGGAAAATTGATTATAGCAGCAAAATTGGGATTAAATTTCAAAAACCATGTAAAAATTCTAAACATGGTCTGACAGTGGCCAAAAAAAAAAGATGAATGGGAGCAAGATAGGCAAAAAGTTGCAAAAACTGGGTTAAAAAAGTTTAAAATAGGCACGAAATTGCAACACAGTACATCACAATGCCAAAATGTTCAACACATTTTGGGTTAAAAATATTGCACTGAAAATTGCAACAAGCCATATTGTGATTTAATCTAATTTGCAATTAATTGTTCAGCCCTGGTTCAAGGTGGTATCATCATCAGAGTATGGTATCATAATTAAGTTATTGGTTAATGGATCATGGACTTGAGCTTATATGGGGCTATTCTATAGTGCTACAGTGTCTATATCTATCCGATATTCTGAAATCATTATCTTGGATATCAATACTTTTGTCAAGAGCACAAAGTCTCAACTTGACATAAAAGTTGATGAGACCACCTGTGCAGGGAACAGATGAAAAACAAAAAAAACAACATTTTACTCTTGAAAAAAGAAACTGATTGTATGTACCCCTGCAGAGATGATAAGGTGAGGCATTGTGGTACATTTGTGTATTTCTCCAGCATTACAGTCAGTACAATGACGATCAGATAACATCATGCATCTCTAAATTATACTATATATCCTTAGAATGATATCTTTTATGCTTTCATGGCAGCTTTAGTCACAATTACTTCATGTTTACATTTTTTAATGTATTAAACTGACTGCATTGAGGGAGAAGGAGGACCGCATGTGGTCCCTTTGTGATCTTAAAGAACTGCATATTAATCAAGATGCTGCAACAAGATTTGCAGAGTCATTTCTTTAAAGATAAATAATGTAGTTAAAATTTAATCAGCGAAAAAACAGGTCAAGGACAGAAGGCTTTTTTTTTGTTTTTCCCTTTTACCTCTGCCCAGGAGGTTAAGTTTTCTCCAGGGTCCGTCTGTTTGTCTGTTAGCAAGAGTCCGCAGAAATTACAGGACGGATTTACAAGAAAATTTTGCCAGAAATGTGTTTTGGTCCAAGGAAGAACCCGTTTTTAT
This sequence comes from Scarus forsteni, assembly GCA_036419115.1. Taxonomy (NCBI): domain Eukaryota; kingdom Metazoa; phylum Chordata; class Actinopteri; order Labriformes; family Labridae; genus Scarus; species Scarus forsteni. The sequence continues at coordinate 12,985,414 of JAZDUH010000271.1, read as the reverse complement.
TTTGGTGCTGATTTGGTCCAGACTGACGTCACCAAAAAACGGTTTATAATTGCAAATACCATTAACTTCTCCTCGGCTGCACATCATAATGGGAATTGTAGTTTGTTTGCAAACAGACAATAACGTGTTACAAGACTATGTCACTGTATTTCCCAGCTTCCTTTGCAATGCCAGCGGACAGACACGAGCAGAGGATTGGCCGTCCAATCGCAGCAGAAAAGCCACTGCCGTAACTGAGCAGCTTGGTGGAGTTCTGCGCTCTCAAAGTGCTTTTAAAGTTTCTTTTCTGTTTCTCCAAAAACTAAAAGTCTGATTCAAGAGTGGTGCAGGGCCAACGTATTTTTGTGGAACCAAGGAGGAAGTTAACTTTGCCGTGCGCCCTACGTACTCAAACAGAATTTTTGACAATGGAACCAAAAGCACTTAAATGTGCTTACGTTTTAGGAACCATTACGGCAAGTCTGTTGAGGACTGGTCTCACATTGGTTGGTTATGTTTGTCTGGATGTTGTGCTCGAAGATTGGTTGCTGCGGTCTTTTTTTGTGTGTTAAATCATATGCTTTATTCTTTTGTAGGCTTAAGCGGGTGAAAGCCCTTTGTAAACCCCTGTTTTTAAAGTGCCATCTACGTAGCACTTTAAAAACAAGGGTTTACAAAGGGCTTTACATAAAGTGATATATATACACATTTATTTTACATGATAGATTTTAGGGCTGTGACGATTCACTTTTCTCCCGATTCGATTTATTGCAATTTTTTTAGGTGCCGATTCGATTTAAATTGCCGAGATGAACAATGATGATGCCTCCAGACTATATCAGGAAGAATACACATCACATGTGAGTCAGTTTTTAGGATTTATTCAGCAATATATTTTAACCAGCTGTTTATGCTCTCTCTTCAAAAGCCTGGATTGCATACAAAAGTGGCTTATTAACCCTTGAGGCTGAGTTTTTTCAAGAAAATATTCAATTTTGCTAGCAAGATTTAAAAGGCTATAGTTTCAAAGTGGTTAGTTTTCCCACCCATCATCATCACTGTAATTTACGGGCCGAGCATGAACGCCTCTGCTGCCTTCACTGAGCTTTTTACCCCCGGCTTCTCCCTCGTCTGACCAGAGATCAGCGGCCTTTCTCATTCCCGCTAACACCGTCACTTTTCGTGGTGTTTTGAGTTTCCCTACACCCCAGACCTAGTCTCCTCCTTGGCACTCAAGGAGGAGGCAAAGCATCGTCTTCGGTATGTGCTGCTTGAGGACTGTAATGGCGCGCGGACCCGCTCCCGCACACGCGTCGCCAGTTTGGTCCTCACTGGACGACTGACCGTCATCCTCAGAGAGTAAATATTCCTCAGATTCAGAGTCAGACAGTACTTGACAAAGTACTCTCAGCATCGTGAGAACTCTTACTCACTCTATCACTCTGTGTGTCTGTCCTTCCCCCTCTCAGGGTTCCCACTCTTTTCTAGAAATCATTTTCCAGGACTTTTTCCAGTGTCACATAACCAACTGAAGTTACATTGTTGCTGTGGGCAGTTTTCAATTCTAGTTAGCCTTCTAAAAAACAAGATTAGAGGTTGATGAACAATATCTCTAACTATTGATCATATTAATCTTAGAATTTCTTTGTTTCTAACTCTCCAGCACAAACATTGTCTGTTAGCTATCTGTTTAGTCTGAATTTTATGTCTCTTACTATTATAAATTTATGGTTATACCTATTTTTTTAATCTTTATTTACTCTGTTTTTATGAATAGATTTTGTTAATTTAGCCTAATTATTATTATTATTTTATTATTATTATTTTGTCTTTTTTTTGTTATTTCTTTTTGTCCCCATTGTTTTGAGTTTTTATATTTTATGCTTTAGCTTGCATTATTTTACCTACTCACATTTTCTGGCTACGTGTACATTAGTTACCAAGTACATTTTTACTTTATTTCCTATGTTTCAAGCTAGAAGGAAGACAAATAATTTGCCAGGAAAATTTAAGCTTTTCCAGGACAGAATTTTCCAGGTTTTCCAGGTTTTCCAGGATGTGTGGGAACCATGCTCTCTGCTCCACTCTACAGCCACACTTGCGTCCCTCGGTCCAGTGTGTGTTTCAAAATAAATATAAGCCAAAACTTTGAATAGAAACCTGTCACCTGTCCACTATCTGCTGGTGAAAAGTAGAAACACTATTCAGCACTATTTTAACAGCTGTGGCCTGTTTTATTCAGCAATGTCGCTTGCCGCAGTTTTGCGACTTTAGCGCCTTAAAAAATCGATTTAAAAATAGGCAGACAAAAAAATCGCGATACTTATGTGAATAGATTTTTTCTCCCACTCCTAATAGATTTAAAATCTATTTCACATGAACTGATATATATGTATATATGATATATATTTAACTTCTTATGTCTGTGCTGTAGTTACCTTAGCTCCTCCACTCGTGCTTCCAGTGCTGCCCACCGTGTTTCCACTGACGGCTCCGGTGAACCTGGCCTCCAGCAGCTCCTGTCTCCGGGGATCCAGGCTGTGCAGCTCCTCCATGGGGCCTGGCACGAGGGAACAACACAGCGAGGTTAGATCAGCACCGTTTAACAACAAGGAATCAGAGAAACTGAGCCTTTAGCACAGAGAGGAATAAAAATGAGCTCTCGGGGAAGAAACGCTATCTGTGGGAGGATTACAGAAAATTAGAGTGATTAGAGAGTAAAAATAGAAAAATGGATTTGATTCAGTTGGCCAGCAGGTAGCTCTTTAAAAGATGCACTTTCATGCTGTGACGGTGGATGGTGTGGATGAGTGACACTGCATTTCTTACTAAACCGTAAGACAGCCTGTCAGCGTACAGGAGGGAGAGAGGGGAGGCTGGGTGGAGGCTACAGTGTCAAAATAAAAATCTTCAACCAGCTTTTCTATTAACACTTCAGCGAGACTGCCACAATGGCCTCATTACACAGTGCTAAAGACGTCTATGACATTTAGGGACCTTGTTAGCTCTGAAGGGCGGCAAATGGAGCACAATACCAGCTGAGACAATGACTGCTAAAGTTTTACATCTGTCAACATGCTGCTAATATAAATGCAACCCCGTCATCAATATTTATAGTTGTTCTGACTCTGATACCAGTCATGGAAATACCTTTTATACAGCCTGTAATCTGGGATTTAAAATTGGAAAGTGCTTTAGCAAATGAATACATATTAACCTGTATAAGCCTCACAGCGTGAACAAAGAAGAGCTCTTTTCCAGTTAGTTTTGTAGTAGTTTGTTTAGTGATCTTTACAAATAACCAGGTTAGCATGTGTTCAGCTGTAAATGTCAGAAAATATGAAAAGCCCACAACTACATTTATGTCCCATAAAGAAGATTATGATTCCAGAGCTAAGGACTGTGACACAACACTTACACAAAGTCAAATATTATCAATCTGTACTAGGGATGGGAATTGATAATATTTTATCAATACCAATGCTGTTAACGATCCTGCTAATAGACCTAATTCTTTAACGATTCCAGCAAATTTTGCATGTGGGCAAATGGTCTGATTTTCAGTGGCAACAATGCCAAACATACATCACAGCATAGATAACTGCTTCTGCAAGTTGCTGGTGTTTCCACTCACTTAAGGTTGTGCAGTAGGTGTAATTAAAATTAAGCCACAATTTTGACGCTTCTGAACCCTGTCAGTGGAAAGAATTGATAAGGGAATTGATTAGCAAAAGGATTAAAGGATAAGTTTGGTTTCTACAGCTTTTACATTGTTTATAGAATGAAGTAGAACAATATACTCACCCAGAAGGCTTTCCTGATCCAAACAGTGCTTCAGGAGATATTTAGATCCAAAATCGAGCGGCGGACATCCGTATAATGGTAGCACACGGGGCATGTATAGCGCCACTCCTAAAACTTCACTAATTGTCCAAAAACTCATTAGTTTCACCAATATTTCATCATGGTCCGCTCACGCTACTCCTCCATTACAAGTCTGTGTCCCTCCAGACATTTTTTCTGGCTGTGCTGACCTCTGTACTGAAGAAGAAGAAGGTCTGCCTCCGCACATGCACAGTACTGCTCATTGTTTCAGGGGAAGACCGCCGGCTACACAACGACTTTCTTCTTCAAGTTTTGTGCAAAATGGACGAATATCCATTTTGAGAACTTTGAACATGATGGGTGTCCTTACAGTTTCGAGCCAGAGTTTACAGATGAGGAGCTCATCGAAAGGAGGACGCGGAGGCAAAGAGAAGAACAGCTCTCCAGAAAGTACTGCTCATGCGCGGAGGCAAACCTTCTTCTTCAGTCATTAAGACATGGGTGGAGCAACACAGACTGTAATGGAGGAGTAGCCCGAGCGGACCATGATGAAATATTGGTGAAACTAATGAGTTTTTGGACGATTAATGCAGTTTTAGGAGCGGCGCGGTGCTACCATCATACAGATGTCCGCCGCCGATTTTGGATCTAAATATCTCCTTAATCTGTACAACTATCATTAAAGTCCTTTTTTATCCACTGCAAGTAACAATCAGAATTTAATGAACAAATATTGCACACTGTGTGCACAATGGGCGTGTGTTGCCCATGCAGTGTTTCCTCTACATTCATTTAGGAGCGGCGGGTCGCCGCTCCTAAATCCTACCCGCCGCTCCTGCAATTTTTTTTAAAAACTGTAAATACACCACCGCAGCATCATGTCGCCGCCTTCACATCAGAGTCCTGCATTAAATCGCAAATAACTATCTTGCCCATAGTTGTGTCGCTATGGTTTGCTTACATTTAATAAAATGCATTTTTCCTCTCCGCTCTGAAAAACGCCTCCTCCCTCGCTCCTCTTGTGCAACACCGCGCGGCAACCAAACTGTCTCTCTGCAGGCGGAGTCCCCCCACATGCAGTCTTTATTGAGGCTGCTGCCACCATGGGCGAGGCGTAGCGGTGCTTCAGCGAACGTCAGTGCAGTGGCCACCTAAAAGTGTCTCACAACACTCCCTGTCATAGAACGAGCTGATAACTTCTGAATCATTAATTCTCTTTATTTACAGACTCAAACAGCGTGTCATACAGTTAGCAGTTCTCTCTCTCAGTCTACACTTCCGTTACCCTCAGCCAATCCCCGGGCTCCCCCTTAGCAGCGTTAACATTACAAAGATCGTCTACTCTGAAGATGCTCACTCTGACATACTACTATGACACTCCCTTCCCTAAAAACAATTCAGTAGAAATGCTTCCTCACGTCCAGTTCTTCGATAGTACGATATGATTTGCTGCTGCCAGGCGACTACAGCCAGAAAGTTCAAAACGCTGGTTTCTGAGCAGCAGGACAAAATCTGTGCACGTGCTCTTCGGCGGCAACCGCCTCTACCGCGGCGGTCCAAACCGCGTGCTGTCTGCCGCCTGTCCCTCATTGAAATGACTGGAAGCGGCGCGTTGTGTGAAGGGGATGATGAAGACACACACACGACACATACAGACATACACACACACTCACAATCAGGCGGCAGATGAAGGAGCGACCATAACGGTAAAAAAAATATAATAAAAAAAACCCAATTTAAACAAATATTAATGGATGACCTGAAGCTTACCAAACAATCTCCCCAAGCAAAAATCTCAGCATTTTTAAGCCAACTGTCCTTACTAAGACGGGAAGCACAGCTAGCAGCAGTGTAGGAAACTTTCAGCATGTAGTTTCTCCTTATTGTCAGTCACTTGCTATAACTTTATGATTCATCTTCTCTCCACCTGCTGAGCTTACATGGTTACATGAAATGTTACATTCTTCCTGTGTTTTTTAAATACTTTTTATACTTTATGCAGTTTATTTTAAATTCTTTTGAGAATGTTGTAGTTGTGTGCCCACAGTGCTCACTATTTATTCAGATCTAAATGCTCTTTAATGACCCAGACTTTGACTTTAAGAAGGAAACATTTAGACAACAATGAACCTAGAGGAAACACTGCCATGGCATGGGTAACTTGCACTTCTGTGAGGGGACCACTGATGCTTAAAGGTACATAAAAGTTTTGGAGAAAATATGGAACCATTAAAAGGGACATCTTCTTCAGGGATGTCCCTGCTTATTTCAGCAACACAATGCAAAGACACGTCCTGCAGGCGTTACAGCAGCGTGGCTTTTGTCGTAAAAGAGCGCCGGTACAAGACTGACCTGCCTACAGTCCAGACGTGACTCCCAATGAAAACATGTGGCACAATATGCAGCGTAAAATACAACAACAGAAACCCCAGGTTGTAGAGCAACTGAAGTCGTACATTAAGAAGAATGAGAAATAATTCCACCCACAAAGCTTCAACAGTTAGTGTCCTCAGTCACAAACACCGAGTGCTGTTGAAAGGAAAGGTGGCGTAACACAGCAGTTAACACACCCCTGTCCTAGCTTTCTGGAACATGTTACAGACATTAAATTCAAAGTGAGTGAATATCTGCTTTCAGTTGAATATACTACAAATTCAGGTAGAGCTGGGCAAAAAATCGATTAAATCGATTAATTTGAATTATTTTCTGTAGAAGATTTTAAAAATAAAAATACTGGTTTTTTCCCTTGCCTTAGTCCAATTGTAAGTAGTTGCAATTTTTGAAAAAGTAACAAGTTCATGATGGTCGGCCTTGTAGGGTTTGGACAAGCACTTTTATCGGCTTGTATTTGTTTTTTAAGTAGATTAAATATTGATCAGAGAGTTTCATGCTAATACTGTAAAAATACCTCAGCCTTTTAGTGTTTATGTAGACAAACCTGCCTACGTTTATACTACATAATCAACCTTTAATGACCCAGACTTTGACTTTAAGAAGGAAACATTTAGACAACATAAAGGAAAAACTTGATTTGACTCATTTTTATGCCACTGGGGGTTTTGTTTCTTTTAGGGAGGGAAAAATCTATTAAAATCGTAAATCGAGCGTTGTGGAAAAAAATCTGGGATTTTATTTCTAGGCCATATCGCCCAGCCCTAAATTTAGGTAACAAGTATTGGGCATTCGAAAACAAGAAGTTAACAAATATTGGACTCTTGGGCTTTTATAATAACTGTGTCGGCATCACAACAGATAATTACACAAGGGCTGTTGGATGAGGCTAAAAACAATCATTACAATTATTTCGATTGATAGTAACAGGATGATTAATTAACAAATTTACTCAGCAATTTTGCATAATCTATGTCATGCTTTTTTACAGCTAAAACGCAAAAAGGATGACAAATATTAGATTTTTGACACATATTCAACATGCTGCTATTTCTAAACTTTTCTAAGCCTTTATCAATAGGTACTGGTGTGACAGTAAATCTAAAAATAGTTTCTGGATCACAAAAACATTATATGCAAAATTATGTTAATAATCAAAGTAAAACCAAGCCTTGTTGTTTCAAGAGATGCAATGATCTGTCAATTTGCAGACAGAAAAGCTACTCTTATTGAGCTTCTCCCCACAGATTTTAATTACCAAAAAAAAACTATTGGCACTTAATACCAGCTTAAACTGAAATTTAGCTTTTGATGCATTTTTGTCATTGCCAGCGTTATACAGATGTTGTTTGTCCTTTCAAAAATGACACATTCTGACCATTTAGAAAAACAAGTAATTAAAAAAACAATATATTGGTTTAAAAAATGAAAACAAGATGCATGCATGAATGTACGATAGAGATACCAGTATAAGCAGGTTTAGTCTAAAACTTGTTGGATTTTGTTTGCAGAGAAAATTTCCTGCTAATATTTACAGGACAAATATCTCCTGTATCATTAAGTTTATATATCCCAAACATCTGCTGTCCTAAACCTTTATGCTTTACCTTTTCCACAACAAATGTCTACTAGGGCTGAACAATTAATTGCAAATTAGATTAAATCGCAATATGGCTTGTTGCAATTTTCAAATTGCAGACAGTGCAATATTTTTAACCCAAAATGTGTTGAACATTTTGGCATTGTGATGTAGTTTCTTGCAATTTCATGCCTATTTTAACCTTTTTTAACCCAGTTTTTACAACTTTATGCCTATCTTGCTCCCATTCATCTTTTCTTTTTTGGCCACTGTTTGGAATTTTTACAGGATTTTTGAAATGAAATCCCAGTTTGCTGCTATAATCCGTTTTCCGTAGTCACTTTTGAATTTTTTTGCCCTTTTTTTTTTTGCAATTTCATACCTATTTTGCACCGATTAACTTTTTTCTGCTTTCATACCATTTTTTTTACCCAGTTTTTTCAATTTCATACCTATTTTGCTTCTGTTTTTCTCAAATCTTTTATCCTTAGATTAATTTAATGTCATATTGGTTTTACTATAAAACGATCTACTACTTATGTTTGTTTAAGAATGCATAAGATGAGGAACATTAAAACAATTGCAGAGAAAATCGCAATTGCAATATTGGGGAAAAATATCGCAATTACATTATTTTCTCTAAATCGTTCAGCCCTAATATCTACCACTAAAAAATCAACAGTATGACATATTAAGAGTATGACATTTTGTCATTACCTGTTTCACATCTGTTTCTAACACACAGACATGGTAACGCTGCAAATTGTGCTCTTGATTAAATTTATCAGTATCAGCTTTGATGAGTTGAAAACAATGGCATATCTGCATCAGCAAAAATGCAATATAATGCACTCATGACGATTGGTAAGAAATACATCAATTCAGTATGTTTATAAGGGAGTGGTAATGTACTATATTAACAAATAAAAAACAATACAAGAAAATTAAAACATAAAAATGTCTGACAAAACATGTGGACAACCCGAGCCACTATGATGATCTTTGGTGGAGCAAAAATTGAGACTGGAATTGTTTGGTTTTAATACATTTAGTTTGGATTTTGCTGTAATCATGTCAAAGCTTAAGTCTTTGGTATTGTGAAGCCTACTGTAAATCTAAGCAGCACTGCAGAAAAAGGCTGAACATACATGCTCCCCGACAGGGACGTCTTCTATGACAACTGCTTTCCTGGGAGAGAGGGACACACACTCACAGACACACAAACATGCAGGTCCTCTGCTCCCTGCTGACTGCTGCTGCAAGTGTTTGTTTCCTTATTGGACATTTCCTGGCTGTCATCTTTACATAGCTTCTGGCACAGGGGCCAGGCCTAAAAGGCATAATGGACATTATGAAACCTTCAGGCTGTGAAACAGAGACAGGCCTGTGTGAGGTTATTTAAGGACAGAAGTGGGATTCACTTAAGATAATTAATACACAAATATAAGCATACGTGTTACTACATTTTTATATTTTAGTGACTTGTTGTTAGGGGTTGGGGGCTTCAAATTAAACTTAATCAACACCCCTCATGCTGTGCTAAACTTTATAATCTTCACTGCTGTCCTGCTAAAACTATTATCGCTTAATTATGCATAAAACATAATATAATGCAATACTAAACACGGTTTTATGCTTAAAAGCATTTGCACTCACTGATGATCATAAACACCGCATCATAACCAGCAGCCAAGCAACATCAGGGTGAATAAACATGCAGAAAACAATGTGTAAACTGATGCATGCAGGCTGTGCAGAGGTAAAATTCAGGGCCTGCTCCTGAGTTCACAGCAGTAAAGGCATGCACTGCAATACATTAACGGATGCATGCAGAGCTACGCTGTTTAATACACAACTAGATGCTGATAGGAGTCCCAAACTGTTATAAACAATCCAGTTACAGCATCAACAGCTCCGAGAAACTACGACGATAGTAACAACCTGACAGTCCTCCGAACAAAACAACAAGCTAGCTTCCTTTGTGCAGACAGGACAGATAGCCTGCTGCTACTTAAACTGGCCATCAACTGAACTGACAGCTGACGTTTGGCTTCCAATTCACGGCATCAGTGAACTTGACATCCATTTTTACTCCCACAAACGCCAGCCGAACACGGTAAAAACACTCCGCTTCTCCTGCAAAGAGCCCCGCAGGAGCAGAACCACAGTCGCTGCTGCTTTTGGAGGATTAATATACCTTCCTTGCTCTTTGCGGTCGCCGTTATATGTTGTTGAGAAATCGTTGGGGACGAGGAGAGCTGCGACCAAGATGGCGTCGCCTCCAAACTTCCACCACCACTTCCACTGTTACTTTGGACACTCATGAAGCCACTTTACCGCCGAGAGGAGCCAGCGTACGCTCTGCCGTTCGCGGAAATCCCAAACTTGCGTCCATCGCTTGACACCTGCTGTCGTCAAACAGGCCGGTAAACGTCGCTGAGGTCCTGTGTGAGCTGCTACACGGCTCTCATGTTGTGGTCCGTGCGGGTCCTGCGGAGGAGCGGCTTCTTCACAGACTCGCTGAAACGGATCCAGTGTAACCTTTGCATGATGACCGCACCGCGCGCCTGTCAGCATCCAGTCCGCGAGCGCTGCTCTGATTCTTGTAGGCGAGGCTATCGCGAGGCTGCCGCGCACCTAGCAGCGCGAGGGGGATGGCATGACACCGACACAGACACTGATCTGGGATCATTTCACCTCCTACACACTGAACCCGGGTTCACTGAGAGCCACAGCTCCGCGGCGACCTGAGAACAGCCTCCTGTTTCCGAGAAAACAACAAACACCCCGAAAAAACATGGCCGAAAGTTCCTGCTGTCTGAGAGAGGAGGACGACACTCAGCTGCAACACAAAAACACACACAGACACACGCAGCAGTGCACACGAACATGCCAAAATACAAGCACATGCATGCACTCTGTGCGCCCTAATGTGTTCATCTTAATATCTTAAAATACCGAAACACACATGCGTCACAAAGTATGCATGTGGGTGTGTTTGTATACGGTACATATATATATATATATATATATATATATATATATATATATATATATATATATATATATATATATATATATATATGTGTATATATATATATATGAATAATTTTAACAATATGAACAGAAGTGATAATCAACAGTAAAGAAATTAGAACTTGTAATAATAAATAAATTAATATATATATATATATGTATATATATATATATATATATATGTATATATATAATACCTTATTTACGTTAATACAAGCAAAATACACTGATAACTTTGATTCCAAAACATTATAACAATATTTTAACTTATTAATTAATATATTACTCATTAATGCAGACATGGGCATTGTCTCCCACTGTCTCCAAAGCAAGCTATGCAATTCAACCCAATCTTGATTTTTTTTTTTTTTCACCACAATGCTTTGTCAATTTTTCAATAATTATTCAAGAGAATTTTCTGACCTGCTTTTAATGGGCCATTTATATATGTATATATGTATATATATATATATATATATATATATATATATATATATATATATATATATATATATATATATATATATATATATATATATATACTGATCTCATCTGTATTTAAATTTTTATTTCTGTCCAGTGTTGTCATAGTTCCTCAAAAGTGGTAATAAATTAGTCTTTATTCCATAAAAAGTAACATTATTTCACTCATTTCTGCTCCTCAAAAGAAAGTCTTTTAGACTTAAGTTACTTCTTACTTTTCTCATTTTAAAAGCCTGATATGTAAACAAAGTTTACAATGGACAACAATGTTTTTTGCATCTTTGATAGGCACAAAAAGAATGAAGAGAAAACTGAGTTTTTTAAGTGTAGCCTAATCTTTTCTGCTCATCCCCCATGCTTTGTTAATTATTTTAGCTTGCTGCTGCATATGCATGAAGAGTCACCTTGATAAGTAACTGTGATATTATCATTTTTAGAAACTGTAATTACTTAGTTAGTCCAAAAAGGAATATTACAGTTATACATTACAAGTTACATTAAACCATACATTACAAGTTACTTTCTAATAGTGTTGTGTGTACTAATACCTTTAAAATGGATAATAATGGCATTAATCATAACATTATCAGTGTCAAGATCATTATGCCAGTAAATGACAGCATAATTTGGGGCCTGAAAAATGACGGAGAAAGACAAATTTAGCCAAATTCTGCCAGATAATCTTAACTGAACATTCTCTAATCTTGCTCTGATTCCATTTGTTGTAATTAAAATGGATTTTTATTTTAAATAAAGAAACGCTTAAGATTTAAAGCCTCTAACAAATCAGAACAAATTTCACAGTTGTCCCCTTCATTATCATTTGGATCATTGGAGGGATTCATGATTGGCTATATGGATTCATGTTGGGTGTTGGATGTATATATTTGTATATATATATATGTATATATATATATATATATATATATATATATATATATATATATATATATATATATATATATATATATATATATATATATATGTATATGTGTATTTTTATATGTATATATCTATCTATGCATATATGTGTATCCATAAAATGAAGAGCTTTATGCTCTATTGTAAAGTGTCTTGAGATAACACTTGTTATGAATTGGTGCTATCAAAATAAAGATTGATTGATTGATTGATTGGTTATGTTACCTTTATAAATCAAATTTATTGTGTAGTTGCAAACTTTGGAGCTAAAGCCTGGATTAAGGGTCTTTGCACCTAAAGTACTGATGGAGTATTTAAAAAATAAGACAAACTTACTCTAAGTTGTTGTGTGGTTCTGATAATAACTTGTGATTATTCTAACGGCCATAAAAGACCTACATATATCATATTATATCTTTGCTATGTTCCTTTATAGTTATAACTTTATTTGTTATTTGTTATCTATGACAATCAATATACATTTTACCTTATTTGTGTGCCTGATTGTCTTTACCATGTTGAAAATTCTTACCAATATCTATTCTAGTTTTGGTATATATGGGTATGTTAGTATCATGTAGTAGTTTTAAACCTGGCACACCATACTCATATCCATGAAAAATCACCTCTTGAACATGTTGCAACAGTATCAGCCTGTACATGCTCATATGAAATTACTGATTGAGTTTGAAAAAAAAAACTGCATAACAAGTTAAATATCAACTTTTTTTTAGAATCAGTGTAAAATGGATTAATCCTATTATTATCCATGCCAGCAATCCTTGTCAGGTTCCTGGGGGGCTGGTTCAGAAACCAAATGATGTCCCTCAAGACTTAAAACTCATCCATTAAACCTATTAAGCCTAAACTGTATTGCTACTTGAGGATTAATACCTAATTTATCTGCATGTAATATACAAACTCCATTTCCAGTGAAGTTAAGCTGTTGTGTAATACATAAATAAAACAGAATACAGTGATATGTGTAATACTTTTTGACCCACATTCAATTTAATACACTACAATGACAAGATATTTAATGTTCAGACCGATAAACTTTTTTTTTTTTTTAAAGGGACTGTGAGGAGTTTCTAAGTAATTACAAAAAAGTCTCACTTTTAAATATATGCCTGATCGAAATACACACTTAAAGATGAGTTCTATAGCATCAAAATAGGTTATTTATAAATGATATTCCTTAGCTTCGTGGTCGGGTCGGACAGGGTTGGACTGGACTGGATACTCAACTTCAGGAACAAGACAATTAAAACTAGAGCAAATTTATATTATTATTATTATTATATTATTATTCTGTCTTAGAGCATCGGGCTGTAAGTAGCGATATATAGCCAGCTACAAAACTATGATACTAAGTTTTCCAACTTGCTTGTTGTTACACATCAAAAACTACCGCTACGTAACTAGAAAGAGATACATTACCTCGTTGCTTTGCATCTTGTAAGTTGTTGAAAAAAAGTTGTAAAGCAATGCAGAGTTCTGAGGAAGGTCTGAACTGCATATTTATCAGCATCAACAAACATACGCTTTGGCTTCAGTCATGTCTTTTGGTGCATTCCAGTTGTAGTCAGAAGTAGGAATTTCCGAGTTCCGAGTAGGAAACTGCAACTGGAACGTTCCCCGAAGTCAGAATTTCCTACTGGGAACTCAGTGAAACCTCGCCAACCCCGAGTTGACAATCAAAGATGGATGCCCCCAGTGTGAACAGTTATTTGTCTCCTGTAATAATCCATTTATTTGCACTTCTGACTGGGGTGTGTTGCTCTAGATCAGCTGCATACATAGTATTATTAGACTTATATTTACAAAAATGCTGCCGTAGTGATAATCACATTCTTCATACAACAAAGCAGGGCGTGCTAACAACAGCTAACAATCGCCTGGTAGATCGGCATGTTGTTTTCCGACTTCAACTGGAACGCTGATAAGTCGGAGATGATGTCACTCCCAGTTTCCAGGTTACGACAGTCGCCGCGCGTGCTCATGGGTAGCGGAGTCTTTATGTCGCCGGAAACAGATTCTCCTCACAGACCCTTTAATATTTACTCTGAATTTGAAAATCAAACCAAAAAGCTGAAACTGCAGTATTTTTACCACAGTATTTCATTACCTTTCCTCGCAGTCTGGGAATAGAGGACACAGAAGCTGAGGTGCAACACAGTCCAGGGTCTCCATAGTTTTATTTAACGCTTCATAATGCGTCACACCTTACTAATGGTAGATAAGTCAAGTCTACAGGCAGGCCAGTCTAGTACCAACACTCTTTCATCACAAAGTCATGCTGTTGCAACACTTGCTGACTGTGGCTTGCCGATGTGCAAGTTACCCATGCCACTGACACAAACACACCCCTATACCATCACAAACACTGGCTTTTAAACTTATAACAATCCGGATCGTCCTTTTTCCTCTTTAGACCAAAAGACTCGTCAGACCACAGCACACTTTGCTTCAGTCCATCTCAGATGAGCTCAGGTCCAGAGAAGATGGCAGCATCCCTGAGTGTTGTTGATATTTGGCTTTTGCTTTGCATGTTAGAGTTTTCACTTGCACTTGTGGATGTAATGACAAACTGTGTTAACTGACAGTGGTTATTAGAAGTGTTTCTGAGCCGACATAATAGCCTTTTACAGGATAATGTTGGTTTTTAATGCAGGGTCATTAGAGGGTTGAAGGTCATGGGCATGCAGTGGTAGTTTTCGGCCTTCCTGCTCATTCTCTGAATGTTTTGATGATGTTATGGACTTAAGATGATGAAATCTCTAAATTCTTTGCACTAGTATGTTGACAATAAATGTAACTGTTGGACTGTTTCCCCATGCAGTTGTTCACAAAGTGGATCACCTCTCCTCATCCGTGCATGTGGAAGACTGAGCCTTTCAGGGATGCTCCTGTTATACCCAATCATGACACTCACCAGCTTCCAATGAACCTGTTTTATAATCATCCCTCAACTTTCCCAGCCTTTGTCGCCCCCGTTCCAGCTTTTTTTTGGAACAAATTAAGTGAATATATACAGTTGCATGAAGAAGTATGTGAACTCTTTGGGATTACTTGGATTTCTGCTTAAATTGGTCATAAAATATGTTCTGATCTTCATCTAAGTCACATCACTAGACAAACACAGTCTGCTTAAACTAATACCGCACAAAAACTTACTGTAAAATACCAAATAAACGCCTAGTCCCAAATAAATGCTGGGTGTAGCAGTACATTTTGACAAATAGACGCCCGTTCCAAATAAAAGCCTGGTGCAATTTATTCGGCGCAGCGTACGAGCTACGGTCAAAGTTTACAGAACATGCATGCAAGTGCTAAGCTCACAACTGACAGCTGACACTTGAAAAGAAACATGATCAGACTGAACCTTTACAGTTATTTTGTCTCTCTGGACGTCCTGTCGGCTTGCTTCTCCTCCCTCTGTATGTCAACAAATGCATGTTGGTGTGAGGCGCTCTGTTTCACAACAGCGCAGCTACACTCTACGTCCACAGAGGGTACTAGAGAGCAGAAAGCCTGAATCTTACAGAGTAGGGCTTTGAAAATTCAACGAAGAAGACGTTGCCACTGCCGCTGTTTGTTTTTTGCCCTTAACTAACATCAGGAGGCCGGTCACGTCAGTTAGCAGTACGTTGCTGCTTATCTCCATGACTCTGGTGCAGCGAGAAAAAAAAAAGAAGTAAGACCTTTACTTGACTTCTACTGGTTCATGACCAGTATGACCAGACAAGAGTATAACTACAGTACTGTAATCTTGCCTTGAAAATGTACAGGTGATATTCATACTAGTGTAAATAATTTTTTTTTATTATATTTAACATATTTTTCATGTTTTGCTAAGTAACATTTTTGTGCAAAAAGAATTAAACACTTGTCCCAAATAGTCGCCTGGTCCCAAATAAAAGTCTGGTCTGCTCAGTAATAGAAGCAAAAAAACACACACCAGTTGTGAGTTTGTTGTTCTCAAGAGGCATTGCCTGATGTGAACCATGCCTTGCACTGAAGAGCTCTCAGAAGATCTACGATCAAGAATTGTTGACTTACATGAAGCTGTAAATGGTTACAAAAGTATCTCTAAAAGCCCTGATGTCCATGTGTCCACGGTAAGACAGACTGTCTACAAATGGAGAAAGTTCAGCACTGTTGCTGCTCTGCCAAGGTGTGGTGGTCCTGTAAAGATGACTGTGACAGCACAGCTCCGAATGCTCAATGAGGTGAAGAAGAATCCTAGAGCGTCAGCTGAAGACTTACAGAAATCCCTGGCACATGCCAACATTATTGTTGACAAATCCACAATACGTAAAACATTACACAAGAATGGAGTTCATGGGGGGACACCATCAAGGGAGCCATTGCTGTCCAAAAAAAAAAACATTGTTGCACATTTGAAGTTTGCAAAAGAGCACCTGGATGTTCCACAGCACTACTGTCAAAATATTCTGTGGACAGATGAAACCAAATTTGAGTTGTTTGAAAGGAACACACAACGCTATGTGTGGAGAAAAAAAGGCACAGCACACCAACATCAAAACCTCATCCCAACTGTGAAACATGGTGGAGGGAGATTTATGGTTTGGGGCTGCTTTGCAGCCTCAGGTCCTGGACGGATTGCTGTCATTGAATTCATTGAAAAATGAATTCCCAAGTTTATCAAGACATTTTGCGGGAAAACTTAAGACCATCTGTCTGCCAACTGAAGCTCAACAGAGGATGGGTGATGCAACAGGACAACGACCCAAAGCACTGAAGTAAATCAACAATGGAATGGCTTCAACTGAAAAGAATACTGCTTCTGGAGTGGCCCAGCCAGAGTCCTAGTCGCAGGGTAACCATGACTACAGCATAGTTCGTGAGGCATTTCCACGTCTCTATGTGTCCCAGCAGTGGGGAAGAGGAACATCATAATTTCCCATAAGACAGGTTGAGGTGACTGTCTTTGCTCCGTTTCTGATAAAACTACAGATCTTGCTGTATCCATGGAGATCACTTTTACACACCGCTGTTGTTTTCAAACATACAGCCACTTCCTGTTGTCGTCACATCCACTGCTCCGCCTCTGTCCCCTGATTATCCGTTAAAGTTGGAAAGTTGTATTCATTGGGCTTCTTGTGTTTTAGTTTTTGTGGGTTGGGGAACAATCATTTGATCTGCAACAATAATCTAATGAATTTCAATGAAAATACCTCACGTTGAGGCTTTTTTAGCAATTTTCAAAGTGAGATCAAAATGCGATTAATTAGATTAATTAATTACAGGTCATAATTAATTAATCTCACATTGTTTTTCATCTAC
Organism: Scarus forsteni; assembly: GCA_036419115.1. NCBI lineage: Eukaryota > Metazoa > Chordata > Actinopteri > Labriformes > Labridae > Scarus > Scarus forsteni. Next base: position 12,967,890 of record JAZDUH010000271.1, on the reverse strand, counting down.
TGACAGCACTAATTATTAGGGGTAAAATGAAATTTTGTGCCACGAAATTTCGCGAAATAAAAAAAAGATGAAATAAAATTCAAAGACACATGAAATAAAAGCACGAAGTAAAAAACGCGAAGGGGCGCGCGCACGACTAGTGATGTTTACCCTTCTCGCCTACCGTATCAAAACACTTGCTTCAATATGGAGGAAGACGCAGCGGAGGAATTAGCTGACGCTCCTTCGTCAAATAAATCAGTTGTGCGGACCTATTTTGGTCCCCCATGTAAAAGACGAGAGAATGGTGAGAAGATTGTGGACAAAACAACAACCGTGTGCAAAATATGCCGCTACAGTTCGTCGTATACTGCGGCGAGTACAACTACCAACTACTTTGAACTGGAGACAGGCAGCAACTGTATGTTTGTGTAAGTCTGCATAAAAAACAATATTTGATTTTTGTATCTACTGTTGAGTTGACAGAATTTGATCATACTTGAAGATCAGAAGTATATGCACTGTTATAGGCTAAATATTATTGTTCACAGTTCAGACATTTATAGGTCTAAACTGCAGATTTGCTGCTATTTGTTTTCCTTTTCATTCAAGAATGTACTTATCCTGATTGTTACAACAACGAAGCACTTTTTATTGAGATTTTATGTTTGTATTTGCACTGTAGTCTATATAAGGGGGAAAAAATACATTTTTTTTTTTTCAAAGAGCATTTATTTTGTACTGATGCAGCAATATTTTTTGTATGTCTGCATAAGGAAGAAAATAAAGAAAATGAGATTTTTGCACAACTTCGTACTGTTGGAGATTTTCTATCATCTTTATTTCGTATCGTGAGTATTTCGTATCGTTTTGTGAGTTGACCATTTCGTTACACCCCTACTAATTACCTCCGCGAAGGAGGTTATGTTTTCGGGAGAGTTTTTCTTTCCGTCCGTCCGTCTGTGAACAAAATAACTCAAAAAGTAATGGATAGATTTTGATGAGATTTTCAGGAAATGTTCAGCATGGGAAAAGGAAGAACTGATTCAATTTTGGTGTTGATCCAGATCAGCGTCTGGCCGCCATGATGAAAAAATGTAATTTTTGTGAATAAGTACTGAACTAAAACAGATACCATTATGAATCCAGTTGCTCATGGTATTTTTCCATGGTCAAGGAATCTAAATATTTTACATGACATAAAGTTAGGACTAATATTTATGGTCAAAATCACAATATGGGTGAGGACTGTGGCGCTGGCGGACGTCTGCGCTCTCTAAGTGCTCTAGTTAAATATGTGCTATAAAATTATCAGTATGAATATGAAATATCTTGTCTTTGTAGTTTATTTAATTGAAAATATGTCAAAAACATTTAAAAAAAATCACTGTATTCTACTTTTACTTTAATCTTTTGCAACATCCTAACTTAATTAGAATGTGGGTGTGGGCCGACATCTTGCATTTTACTGCTGCATGCACGACAGCACAGTGTTTGTGTGCAAATGTGTGACAGTGACGTGAGCCTGAAGCTTGTATTAGTGCATATGGCTCATTCTACAGAAACATGCATTTTTCTGTCCCTAGCCTTAAGAGATATATTACTCCTGAAGAAAACAGTTTGTGTTAGATTTTTTAAAGTATTGTATTTAAAAAACATATTATTTCAACTCTCACACTATTTGGAGCCATCAGCTTGGTAATATTTGCTTTTTAATCAATTATTTAGACCCCAACCACAACAAAAGTGCTCGTCCCCACAGTCATTGATGGAGAGACAGTGCTGTATTTTGAGTTTAAAAATATGTTTTTCTAAAAAAAAAAAAGTACAAAAATGTATAAAGAACTATCAAATATATGATTACATTTTAAAACAAAATGCCAAATAAGTATTATAAAATATATTTAAAAGTAGTCGTCCCCTGCAGTCATGTCACTGGTGTTACCAAGTGACAAAAGTCTTTTATTTTGGAAAAAGAAATCACTCTGATGACATCACTTGACTTCCTTTGACCTCTGTCTTGAAGATCAATGAAGAGGGACCCTGGTAAGAACATTGTCCTTTTTCAGTTTTCAGAAATATTAACATTTATCTCATGATTTCATATGAAGCTTTTAGTCGACGTCACTGGTGTTACCAACTTTATTGGCAGGGAATTGCAAACAAACAAATAAAAATGTATTTAGAAGACACAATTTAGTGAATAGATCAAGATTAGTAACATGCTGTGTCATGCTCTGCAGCAGCCATTTTGTTAAAGGGCATTTTTTGTGAAACTGTCACTGGTGTTAACTTTCTTATGGGTAACAATAAGGATCACCAGTGACAATCATGTGTGTGGATACACTTTATTAAAGGATGAGTTTGGTTTCTACAGCTTTCACATTGTTGATAGAATGAAGTAGAACAATATACTCACCCAGAAGGCTTTCCTGATCCAAACAGTGCTTCAGGAGATATTTAGATCCAAAATCGAGCGGCGGACATCTGTATAATGGTAGTACATAGGGCATACAGCGCCGCTCCTAAAACTGCATTAATCGTACAAAAACTCATTAGTTTCACCAATATTTCATCATGGTCCGCTCACGGTACTCCTCCAAGACAGTCTGTGTCGCCCCTGACATGTTTTTGTAACTGTGCCGACCTCTGAACTGAAGAAGAAGAAGAACACTTGCCTCTGCGCCTGTGCAGTCCACTCTGGAGCGCTGCCTCTGCGTCCTCCTTTCGATGAGCTCCTCATCTGTAAACTCTGGTTCGAAACTGTAAGGACACCCATCATATTGAAAGTTCTCCTTCACAACATCTTCATCTGATAGATATTCGTCCATTTTGCACAAAACTGGAAGAAGAAAGTCGTGTAGCCGGCGTACTTCCCCTGAAACAATGAGCCGTACTGCGCATGCGCTGAGGCAAACCTTCTTCTTCTTCAGTTCAGAGGTCAGCACAGTCACACAACATGTCTGGAGCGACCCCGGACTGTCTTGGAGGAGTAGCACGAGTGGACCATGATGAAATATTGGTGAAACTAATGAGTTTTTGTATGATTAATGCAGTTTTAGGAGCGGCGCTGTATGCCATATGTGCTACCATTATACGGATGTCCGCTGCTCGATTTTGGATCTAAATATCTCCTGAAGCACTGTTTGGATCAGGAAAGCCTTCTGGGTGAGTATATTGTTCTACTTCATTCTATAAACAATGTGAAAGCTGCAGAAACCAAACTTATCCTTTAAACTGTGTTTTGTGATAAATGTACCAAAAAAAAAGAATCATTAAGCTTTCATTTATGTGTATTCATAAAGTCAATGGCATAAGTAACAATGTAGTTGAAGTTTAAATGTTAACAAAAGAAATAAAACAAAAGACATTTTGCCATCCCAAAAATCCACGTTTCTGGAGAATGACCCATTTGTGTTTGTTAACGTACACACACCGTCCTCCCTGCTCACTGTTTGGGTCGGGCTGTTGCCTCTGCCGTTTCTCAGTCCTGGAAAACAAGTTGCAGGGGGATGGGGGTGGTAGGGTGGTGCGAGGAGGGGGCTGAGGGGGGAGGTGCAGGTGGGAGGATAGTGATGTGGTCTTGGCTATAAGGTCTTTTGTTCCAAATTTGGTGCAGTGCATCAAAATGCCTTCTTGTAGGGCATCAGACACAAAACACACACAGGCACGCACACATCGACTGTTTGGCCTACATTTGAATCTCACACTCCGCTCTAGGTTTTCACAGCGCTAAACATTTACTCAGCAGGAGGATAAATGCTCTGTAGCCCTGGCTGTAAGCAGACAGTCATTAAACATGTTCATCTGTTAATGATCCAAAGCATTTGATTGGTTCACGCCAGGACTTGGAGTTTGAGAGTGAAAACTGTTCGAGGGTCTTTGTCTGTCAAACGTCGGCTCTGCTTGCAGTCAGATTGCATCAGGAAACACAGCGAGGCACAAACCATCATCCTGCACCTCGTATGCACCTGCCCATGGTAACCTGATTTTTTTGGTCACACGGTTTCCATGGTAACAGAGCAATAGTCTTGACAGGCAATGAAGAGGGTTGTATAAGCAGTCTACTACATTACACTACTACACACTCACACACACACACAGAGTTTGTGATGTCGATCCAGGTTTGAAATGTGAGTGTGTGCTCTGAGGAGAAGGACTGAGTGATGTTACAGCAGCAGCCGGGACGCTCAGGAGAATTGAATTTCTGATGGAGAACATAAGGTGTTGGCTGACATTTTGAGAAGTCTCCAGCTTGTGTGGAGGAAACAGAAGCAAGGCCTGCAACAATAAATAATGCTTTTCCTATTTAACCCCTGAGTGATCAGACTCTACACTCTTTGATAAGAGGGTCAGAAATTACCCACATCAGAATAATATGCAGCCACATTACTGGGTGCACCGGTTAAACTGTTTCAAAGCGCAGTTTGCTAATCAGCTAATTACATGGCAGCAAATCAAAGCATTCAGGCAAGTAGATATGGGGAAGACGACCCACTGAAGCATGAGATTAGGGATGAAAGGTGGATTTAAGTGACTTTCAATGTGACAAGATTGGTGCCAAATAGCCTGAGTATTTCAGAAAGAGCTGATCTACTTGCACACAAGTAAAAGCTCCAATTCCAGCAAGGCTGGGACATAAAATGGACATATAAAACAAATACAATGATTTTAAAATCCTTTTTAAACCTCACTGAATAGACGACAACAATAAGATATTTAACTTAAAGCCCCAAAACACAAATTAATATGGTACGTATTGCATTCACTTGAAAATAAATAAAATCCGGCTGTTAACAGGATATATTCATTTATTTTCGATTTTCCTGTTTTCATGAGATACCAAGGAATCTTAAAGGTAACAAACATGTCGCACGTTAGACCTTATTCAGTTTTATTTCTCGCTCAGTGTGAAACACTGGGAGATACTTGTGTCTTTGAGTGGTGTAGATGGTATTGTTACTAGTTTGTCCACATTGTGCAGACACCTGAGGAATTTGCGGTTGTTCCGATGCAAAGCCCCCTCGGATCTGCTAGACATTGCATTTTTTGTACATGATCAGTTGGACCAGTACGGCGGTCCTACCTTACCTGTGTTGACCACGTACCTGGTTGATAAATGCAGCAGTCAGTCTCGAAGCAAAGCGTCAGGGAATCCTGTTTTTATGAGATAGTTTCTCATAAAAACAAGAAAATCAAAAATAAATAAATTCCTGTTTTTACGAGATAGTATCTCGTAAAAACAGGAAAATCTGAAATAATTACCTGTTTTTACGAGATAGTATCTCATAAAAACAGGCGATTATTTTTTATTTTTAAGTGAATGCAATATGCCACCGTATGAATGCAATACCCCACCTTAAATTAAAGCCAGAAAATGTTTTGTTTTGGGTTTTTTTTACCTGAAATGTTTATTTCATTTTCCACTGAAATAAAACAATCAAGATGTCCATAAAATTTAACGTATGAATTTTTTTGTATCTCATTTGACACATTTTTAGGTGTTTTTGGCAACCGATAATCCACTTTAGGACATTTTTAGAATTTATTTGATGTATTTAGATGGGGTTTTTTTTTTGTAATTTGTTGATCAATTTAAGTAGATGTACAGTATCACAAATAGTAATCAACAGGCTTTGAGGGGTTAATTAATGTTCAAGCTAGTAAAACTTCTTTGTTCTAATGTTCATCTATTTTTAATTTGATGTCTGCAACACATTCCAAAGAAGCTGGGAAGGGCATGTTTAACACTGTGTTTCATCACACTCTTTAACAACACACTAAAGTGTTTGGGAAATGAGGAAACTAACTGCTGAAGGTTTGCAGCTGGAATCTTTTTCATTCTTGCTTGAAGTTCGACTGGAGCCTTTCCAACCTGACATTGAGTTAAAGACGACTTACACCTGATCGCAGGGCCACACAGAGAGACGGAAAACCATTCATGCTTACACTCATTTGGGAGTCACCAATCAACCTAATGAGCATGTTTTCATCTGTGGGGGGAAGTTGGAGTGCTGGAGAGAACCCATGCATGTGCATGGAGAACATGCAAACTCCACACAGAAAGACCCTGAATGACCTGGGGATTAAGGCACATGCACTACCTGCTGCCCCACCATGCTGTCACTTTCCAACCATATAAAATACATTTCCAACTGGTATCATTAAAAACCTGTTCAGCCCCAAAGCACCCTATCATGGATACTGGCATACTCTCCAACAAAAACATAAGAATAAGTGAACAATTCATGTAGAAATAGTTTCATGTTGCACATCAAAATAAACTGGAAATTTTCAGCTACACAACCATATAAAGATTTTTTACACACACCGAACACAACATCTAAACCAAACAAATGAATAATCAAATATCAAAATCTTTTTCATTTTGATTCAAACTTGGGTTGCTTTGTGTAGATTTCTTTGAACAGGAAATATATAGAGTTCTGGTTGATTTTTGTCCAAAATGAAAAAAGAAAAAAATAGTTTAAATATGTTTTTTATGTTTTTTTTTTTTGTTTTTTTTTAAACTGCCATGGATAAGCAGAAAAAGAAAAAACTGCTGTAGTTGGGTGTAATAAACGCCAAAATGGACATAAACGTGAAATATAAAGTTTGGTATATCAGAAATTTCCAATAGTGCCAAACTGTGCCAAGACTGGGACTCTGTAGTAAAACCTCTGTAACTTTGCTCTGCATCACTTCATCAGACTCAAACTTGGCAGAAGTAATGTTCACATATTTTCACATTCATTCATAGAATTCTGAAGCTGCAACTGCATCATTCCAAAGAGATATTCACAATAAAATGTGTTTGCAGGATGAAATGTTCAAATTATTCTGACTTTTATCTTCATTTTCTAAGGGTAGGGCTAAGCGAAGAAATGATCAACTGAAACAGAGTTTTAAACTTGTTTTAGGAGTATAGGTAAATAGTATATTCTGTTACTGTATTTAAAAACGATGTTTTCTTGTCTGTGTTGATGCTTCAGCCATTGGGATCACATTTTGTTCCTTTTTATCATTCAGTGTCATCCTGTTTTATTCTGTGTTTCGTCTCTGTGCAGCATTTTGTGGCTCATGTCTGTGAGATGTGCTATATGAATAAACTTTACCATCTTACTTTCTCAGTTAGTAAATGACAAATCAGTGTTAATGTCTTTAATAAATTACTCATTGTTGTACAGCTCTCTGGCAGTCAAACTCACATTTCTCAATTTCCACAAAAGGCACAAGAAAGAGAATTAAGATGAGGAAATTTTAGATTATTTCCCATAGAAATAATCTGTACTCAGGAAAGTTTTGCAATTTAAAGTAAACAGGAGTGTTATTGTGCGAACATGATGGTGATTTCATATAAATTATAGTTTAGTTCAGTTCATTTTGCTGTTTGAAGCCTCAGAAGAAAACCATGGAGGGTCTTGGTTGAGAAAAGTCCCTTGTGCTCTCGTACATGCTGAAGTAAGATCTGATGAGGTCCTCCATCATTTCAGCCTAAAAAGAAAGAGAAAAAAGGGAAAAGTTGTCAATTTTGTGCATAAGATACTTTATTTCTGGTCTTCAGAGATCTTAGAAGTAGGGTTGCAACAATACATGTATATGTATTGAACCGTTCGATACAGTGGCCTTGGTTCGATACACCCTATGAACCGAACTATTTTCAATTTATATATTTGGTCAACTTCTGACAAGGTGCTATGTGCTGAAAGTTCAGTGAATTGCTTTCGACTACTCCGGGCTGCATTGTTGAGCACAGATCCGCTGAGCTGCGTGCAGCTCCTCCCCTTTCATTCGGCCAAGCTGCTGAGACAGAAGAAGCTACATACTCTAGGGCGCTGCAACATGGCAAGTGATTTACCTTCAGCTGAAATTGAAGACCCTCCACTATCATTCAGATCTGGCGTTTGGGACTACTTTGGCTTCTGTGTTAAGTATGACCCTGATGGTAAGCGTGTCAAAAACACAACAGTATGTCAGAAGTGCAACACGATGCTAAACTACGTCGGTGGAATCAAACAAACGCCGACATCATCTCTGTGTTAAAACAAGTGGAAGCAGACTGAAACAACAAGCAGCACACATGCCACAGACTTTACCTGGGTCATTTAGACAGCCATTAGCACATGATTCAAAGAGGGCAGAGGAAATTGACCGGGCCATAGCTACTTTTATTGCTGTCGACATGAGACCCTTTTCTGTTGAGGATAACGCCGGGTTTCAGGACATGGTACGGACACTTGATACACTTATAGCTAGTTCTTTGTAATATTTACTCTGCTGCTAAGAATGCACCACATAAGATGAGTGACTTCTCTATTAGATACATTTTTTTTTTTTTTTACTTATTCTTATTTTTACACAGTGATGTGTTTGTTTTTTATGATTCTAAGTATGCCTGGTTTAGCTGCAAGAGCTACATTTAATTCAATTTAATGAAATTGTACTCTGAGTTGAAACAAATGTTGGTTATATTAATAAACCACAAGTAAAAAAGGCATTGAACTTTCTCATATTTTGTATCGAAAAAGTATCAAACCATGACAGAAATGTATCGAACCAAACCAAACCGCGAATTATGAGCATCGTTGCACCCCTACTTAGACCTCATTACATCTGGAATGTGTGTGCTGCATCATGTAGTTTGGCATCTACTGCCACCTTTTGAGTGTTTTTGTTAACTGAACCATTGGTGATATTTCATTTCTGTAACATTGTTAGTATTTTGTGCTTGTTAACCAAATAGAAAACAAACATATTCTGATCCTGATTCTGTAATTTAGAGAACTATTTTCTGTAAGGTTGTTTTGCCTTGACTAAATCATAATGGACTTACCAAAGTGTATAGGTCAGGCATGAAAAGGAAAAGCCATTTCCATCTCTGTTTTGATCTTTTCCTCATATTTAACTTTGTTTTTTATAATTTCAGCCTTTTTTATACTAAATTTACTCTTGACATGATCAAGTTTCTTAATATTTTTTCCTTTCCTTAAATATTTCATTTACATAGTAATCAATTTAAAATTGTCTATATGTACACAAACATACTACACATTTATACTTCTGTCTAAATTCTTACACTGTCTTTGGCATCATCTTCAGTTTTTTCATGAACCGTTTAAGAGATAACCCAGAATTTAGGGACATTTGCTGTTTTACCAATTAAATTTCAAATAATAATTGCAGAATGGCTTAACCCTTGTATAATGTTAAGGGTCAATATCACCCATTTCAGTTTTTGTTTTGACCAAGTTCTGGCTATCCTTTCTTTTTTTTCTTAATGAAATTTTGTGGCTGCCATTGAAATAGTCAGGCTCAGGTCATCCAACCAATTTGCAATAGATCTGGGAGAAGGAAATGGAAAAGATGCCAGGTCCGTCCTTTCCAAGAGGATAAGAAAACAAGTACCTCTTGTGTTAAATTCAAGACCTACTACAAGACCTGTCCATCATGTGGAGAAGATTGAAATTTTAAACACTGAAAACCTGGGAAAATGGGGCAAGTGAAATTTTAAAAAATGTTTCTAAAGAGGGAAAACTAAAACTAAATAGCTCTTAAATATAGTGTTGCAAATGAAATGTATTTCTCTTTTCAAAATGTTTATATAATCTAAAACAAGTTTGTTATTGATTTAACCTGTTTTTTGGCTGTGTTGAGTGGATTTACTCAGCAAAAATGACCCACAATACCAATTTTTTCAACATAATATGAGGGTTAAGAGACAGTTATTCATCAAATGTTAGATGTGCCGTGGCAAACTGTGAAGACTAGTGTTCTAAAGTTTAAGAGGCATAGAATATTTATCTGTGAACTGAGAGAGTTTCTCTGTGAGGTGAGAGATTAGTTACAGGTGTCATGCTGTCCTGCTTTCTAAACCTTTACAACAACATTAAAGGTAAGAAACATCAATTTTACAAAACTGGACATTTAACAAACCTCCATTCAGACAGCATTAAGAGATGACGGAAATTTTTACATCGTCTTAATCAAATGATACATCCTAAAATGACACAGAATAGTGAAAATGACCCACTAAACAAATATGTAGTCAACTCAAGACCATCAGACCTTAAAGGTGCTATGAGGAGAATCTATTACCGGCGACATTAAGACTCTGCTACCCATGAGCACGTGCAGCGACTGTCGTAATGCTGCGTTGCAATAACCTCAGAACTGGGAGTGACATCATCTCCGACTTATCGGCGTTCCAGTTGAAGTTGGAAAAAAACATGCCGATCTTTCAGGTTATTGTTAGCTGTTGTTAGCACGCCCTGTGTTGTTTTTCACAATTATCACATGAAGAATGTGATTATCACTATGGCAGCATTTTCGTAAATAAAAGTCTAACAATACTATGTATACAGCTGATCTAGAGCGACACACCCCAGTCAGAAGTGCAAATAAATAGATTATTACAGGAGATAAATAACAGTTCACACTGGGGGCATCCATCTTCCATTGTCAACTCGGGGGTGGCGAGGTTTCACCAAGTTCACAGTAGGAAATTCTGACTTCGGGGAACGTTCCAGTTACAGTTTCCTACTCGGAACTTGGAAATTCCTACTTCTGACTACAACTGAAACGCACCAAAAGATGTGTGCAAGCCAAAGTGTGTGTTTGTTGTGATGCTAATGAATGCAGCTCGGACCTTCCTCAGAACTCTGCATTGCTTGACAACTTCTTTTTTCAACAACTTACAGGATGAAAAGCGACAAGGTAATGTATCTCTTTCTAGTTACATAGCCGTAGTTTTTGTTGTGTGACAACAAGCAATTTTTGGAACACTTAGTATCGTAGTTTTGTAGCCGGCTATATATAACTACTTACAGCCCGGTGCTCTAAGACGTGTCCGAATAATATAAATTTGCTCTAGTTTCAATTGCCTTGTTCCTGAAGTTGAGTATCCAGGCCAGTCCAGCCCTGTCCGACCTGACCGTGAAGCTAAGGAATAGCATTTATAGATAACATATTTTGATGCTATAAAACTCATCTTAAAGTGTGTATTTCCATCAGGCATATATCTAAAAGTGAGACTTTTTTGTAATTACTTAGAAACTCCTCAAGTCCCTTTAAAAGGAGTTTAGTTTTAAGCCTTAGACCAAAGATAATGTATTAACCCCACCATTTAAAACTTCAGTGACACAATTTTTGGATGACTTGTCAATAATTCCATCAGTACGCACATGAACCAAGAGTACTAACGTATGTCGACGTTGCACTGATTTAGAAATCATTGTGTCCGAACATAATCAAGTCTGCAACACTTAGAAAGTGACCTTAAAATATTTTGTTGAGAGTAACAATGTATAAAGTTGTTTTCTTTCTTTCATTCTTACATTAGTTTGAGTGAAAATGTGTCTGTGTTTGTGATACACGTAATTGGTAATTCAGCGATAATAACCTGAAACAGGCTGATACTCACCTGTGGGGTTTCACAGATAAATCTGACATTCTTCAGCAGTGCGCGGAGCGACATTTGGAAAGTGTTTCCTTTGGTTTTGTACTCTATGATCTTGTTGAACTGGTACATCATCAGCAGCTCCTGAAAAGTAAAACCACATGAGCTAAAATAGCCGACTTCTCAATAATCACAAACCACAACAATGAAAGAAATTAAACATCATAAATTAAAAACAGAATGAAATACAAATCGCAACTCTAAAGAAGTTGGGATGTTGTATAAAGCATCAGCAAAAACAAAATACAATGATTTGAAAATCTTTTTTGGCTTACATTCAGTTAAATAAATCACAAAGACAAGATATCTAATGTTCCATCTGATTAACTTAGTTTGTTGCAAATATTCAGTAATTTAGAATTTGATCCCTGCTCAACAAAGAGCCACGACAAAAGAAACAGGGAAGACAGGGAAAGTTGAGGAAACACCTGTCTGGATCATCCCACAGGTGAACAAATTTACTGGAAAAAGGTGAGCGTCGTAATTGAGGAGGTCATTCAAAAGCAAGAAGTTTACCTCTGTGTGTGAGCAAACAGTTAAACAGTTAAAGAATGTTTTTCATCGACAGCTGCTAAGAATTTAGGGATTTTATCTTCAGCTCACGAGATCATCAGAAGATTCAGAGAATCCAGAGAAATCTCTGCACATATGTGGGAAGTCCAACAACCAACACTGAGCCTTCGACCCCTCAGACGGCACTGCATTAACCCTATAAAGCCAATTGTATCATATTTGATACAGTACATACTGTTATAATACCTCTGTCTACTCAATATGATCAACAAATTACAAAAACAACATCTGAATACAATCAAATAGATGATAAAAGTGTCCTCAAATGGATTATCAGTTGCCAAAATCACCTAATGTATCAAATAAGATACGAAAAATCTATATGTTGAATTTTATGGACATTTTGATATTTATAGGATTTCAGCAGAAAGTGAAACAAACATTTCAGCTCCAAAAAATTTGAATTTTCTAGCTATAATCTATGGTCTATGGTCCTTAAAGGGTTAAACATCAACATCATTCTGTAAAGAATGTCACCACACGGGCTCAGAAACACTCCAGATTACCATTGTCAGTAAGCACAGTTTGTCACTACCTCTTCATTTTTTCATTACATTTCTGTCACGCAAAGCCAAAGCCATATGTCAAAAAATAAACAAAGGCTGTCAGCTTCTCTGGACAAAGCTCAACTGAGATGGACTGACTCAAAGTGGTAAAGTCTGTGGTCTGTAGTCCACATTTAAAATTGCTTTAGAACATCATGGACATAGTGTCCTTCAGGCCAGAGAGAAAAAGGACCATCCACACTGTTATCCGAGCAAAGTGGTTGCGATGGTAGTCGGAAGACAAAGAAAAGGAGTGCTACCTGGACTCAACAGAGTTTGTTTGAGGTGCTCTTTGGAAAGGGATTCAAAAAGTCCTTGAAACAAAAAGGAGAGACTCCAAGGCACTCTCTTTATACTATTAAAATGCCTTTATTTTAACGGCATGGTCATGTAGACCTTAAAAACCAACTTGACGCATATCGGCATCAAGCCTTCATCAGGAAGTCATGCAAACAGAAGTTATACTGCGTTCACACCGCAAGCGACCCAGCTACCAAAATTGCGTCACCCACTGACGTATCCTTGCACGTCCATGAAAAACCTCATTTTGGTCACCGTTGCCATCGGCCGTCGCTCGGTGATGTCACGTCCGCTTGAGTTTCACCGTGATCATATCATCTATCATATAATAGGATGTATAAGCGGACATTATTCCAGCTGTATCCTTTTCATTCACTTATCAAACACAAAACACTGCAGCTGATGACCTGCAGCAGCATCATCTGTGAGTTTCCTGCGGTCCGTCTAGGCGGAACTAATGTCCTCTCTGACTAATGTTTCCCACACGGACATAAATTGTTTCTCTGTAGTCCAGATGAATAACTGTCTGTCTAGGGTACCGTCACATGTGCGCACACCTGCCGATTGATCAACTTTTTTTTACTTTCACATCGCGCTACAAACTATGTGCTTGTGTGAAAAGCGGCTGTCGCATCGAGGCAGGGTTAGCCCCGCCCCATCACGGCAGTACATTGGCTTTGCATGGAGAGTGATCGCCGAGGTAGTACAAGTCGCGTGCGGTGTGAACGCACCTTTAGACTGCAATAGGCCCTTTTAAAGTGGTGCTCAACCAATAAGAAACTGCCACATGGACTAAAAGGCATGGTCCGCAGGTAGTGACAACCAACAGATCCACCAGCAGATGGTGTTATTCAGGCCAATAGGCTTCAACCAAGTTTTCAACGCCAGAAAACATGCATGGCATAACACAAAGCAGATAAAATTAGTTAAAAACACTTCAGAATTCTGGTTAAAAACATTTTTACAAAGTGGCCTGTACATTTAGAGACTGTAACTCAGTGTTTAGACAACATCTTTCCTGTACAAGAACAAAGTATAACCTTGTTCTTCATTTAGTCCAGGATATTTTGTGGCTTGTAGTTTGTCAATTCAGAGCGCCTCCTTTTGGTTCAGTTTTCTTTGTCTGTCCCCTTTCCTGATGGTCAGTGGGATGTGGTCTATGCCAGTGGTTTGTAAAGAAGTTGCGTTGCTGTTATGGAATTCCAGGTAATGTTTGACCATGAGGTAGTTAATGTTACCAGTTCGTATTGCATATTTGTGTTCTGCAAGTCTGTAGCTGTCTTTTTGTTCTGCCATTGTAAAAAACTCTGCAAATGGGACATTCCAGTCTGTAGATGACAAAAGTGGTCTTGCAGTTAATAAAGTGTTTGATTTTGTTCTTCTTTTGTGATGTTGAGTCCAGAAGTTGGCGTGTTAGTGCCCATGGCATGGGTGACTTGCACATCTGTGAAGGTGCCGGCAATGCTTATTGACACATACAGGTCTTGGAGCAACTGAAGTCTGTAAAACCTTGTCTTTGTGGTGTATGTAATTGGATAAGAAAAAATAAATTGCTCTTTTATTCTTTTTCATGCATACGTCACAAAATTTCCAGTCTTGATTTGAATTGGGATAAAGTATGAAACTTTTTAACACACTACATAACTTGTGTAGGATTCAGCTTCACAACTAAATAACTAAACACAATCGCACCGCACCTTGCAATCTTGTTTGTTTATCATTCTTTTGTTTGTTTATTTGATTATTGTCTTCAAACTGCTACTCCATGCTCAGTCTGTGTGCATACCTTTGTCTTTGGGTGGATGAAGTTCACACCTTGCTTGTTGACAGCGATCAAAAGTGGACTGGGGTAGCTGCGATCAGACGATTGCTGCCAAGTCAAATGAAAATCTTACATGAGTAAACAGTTTCCTCAAATCATCATCCGACATCTTCTCTCTCATCATCCTCATGACTCACTTTGACTTCAAAGAAGGCGCAGCCAAAGGTCGGCCAGCTTGAGATGACTTTTAGGAACTCGATCTTTGCCTCGTCTACCGTGATGCCGCTTTGCTCGTTATAAGAGGAGATAATGTGCTGCAATGACAAGAAAACGAGAGAAAACACTCTGAGATCCTGCAAACTGATACAACATGACTAAAGCCTGCCCTTGTACAAATGAGGGCTGTCAAATATGTTTTGTGTTTAAGTGTTTCTAAGATTTATCATTCCTTAACACATTTGAAATCCCATTTTAACTGGTAGTGTTTGCCTTTCAAGTGTTATTTTCAAGTTCATATTGAAAAATGTACATCTGTTTGGAAATCCAATAAATACAAAGTCATGGATCTGTTGATCTTTGCTCTCAAATTTTGCATTGCATAGCTGCATTAGTGTTTTCTAAAAGCATGACTAAGGACAGCCCTATTCAATTAGCGGCCCGTGGGCCACATGCAGCCCGAAAGCAACCCTCAAGTGGCCCAAAATCAACGTGATTGGGGCTTAGGGTCCAGCAAGAAAAATAGAAAAAACTTTACAAACAGTGACAAGGTCTTACAAAA
Source organism: Scarus forsteni (assembly GCA_036419115.1). NCBI lineage: Eukaryota > Metazoa > Chordata > Actinopteri > Labriformes > Labridae > Scarus > Scarus forsteni. The sequence continues at coordinate 12,952,498 of JAZDUH010000271.1, read as the reverse complement.
AAAACAACATTATTACAGACATTGAATGCAAACATGTTTTTAAAGGTTGTTGTTTAGCAAGTTATTTTTAATGTACTTTCAAATGTGACCCTAAGATGGTGTTTAATCTGCATTTTTTTATATTCACACGCACCTTAGTATGTGCTTGTATCTACCTGTCTTAACGTGTTGAAATTATCTGTTTGAAGTGTAAAATTTAAGGAAGCAGTATTTCAGCAGAAGTTTAGTTTAAGTACTGCTCTTTATTGAGTTTATGCCCTTTTGGATATGGCGATAAATTAATGAACACCCAGTATGTTTGTTATCTATTTGTGTTTCTTTTAAGTGGTAAACTTTGCTCACTGTCTCCCAAAAATGTCCGGCCCAGCTCATGTCCTTAGTCTGAAAATTTGGCCCAACTGAATTTGTAATTGACTTAGGGGGGGATAACTGACCTGCCACAACAGAATGACAACTCAATATATTTTTCTAGTCCATCTGGGAAAGAGCCCACAAAAAGTGTTGGGGAAGGCCGAACCTTTCAGAAGCATATCCAGCAGGTGATTGGACATTTGTTCGTTCAATCACATCCATTACGGCCCGATCAGGTAATGTAGTAGGCGGGAGCTATGGTGCTTTAGAATGTGGGCCACTACAGTGTAAAATTTCAAAAACAAATTTAACTTTAGAGGTGCTGTGAGGAGAATCCCTTTGCAGCGACATAAAGACTCTGCTACCCATGAGCACGTGCGGCGACTGTCGTAATGCTGCGTTCCAGTAACCTCAGAACTGGGAGTGACATCATCTCCGACTTAACAGCGTTCCAGTTGAAGTCGGAAAAAAACATGTCGATCTACCAGGCTATTGTTAGCTGTTGTTAGCACGCCCTGCGTTGTTCACAAATATAGCATGAAGAATGTGATTATCACTATGGCAGCATTTTTGTAAATAGAAGTCTAACAATACTATGTATACAGCTGATCTAGAGCGACACACCCCAGTCAGAAGTGCAAATAAATTGATAAATACAGGAGCTAAATAAATGTTCACACTGGGGGCATCCATCTTCCATTGTCAACTCGGGGGTGGCGAGGTTTCACCGAGTTCCCAGTAGGAAATTCCGACTTCGGGGACGTTCCAGTTGCAGTTTCATACTCTGAACCCAGAAATTCCTACTTCTGACCACAACTTGAACGCACCAAAAGACGTGACCCGAGGTACAGTACGTAGCGGTAGTTTTTGATGTGTGACAACAAGCAATTTTTGGAAAACTTAGTATCGTAGTTTTGTAGCCAGCTATATATGGCTACTTACAGCCCGGTGCTCTAAGACGTGTCCGAATAATATAAATTTGCTCTAGTTGTAATTGTCTTGTTCCCGAAGTTGAGTATCCAGGCCAGTCCAGCCCTGTTTGACCCGACCGCGAAGCTAAGGAGTAGCATTCATAGATAACCTATTTTGATGCTATAAAACTCATCTTAAAGTGTGTATTTCGATCAGGTATATATCTAAAAGTGAGACTTTTTTGTAATTACTTAGAAACTCCTCAAAGCATCTTTAAAGGATAAGTTCGGTTTCTACAGCTTTCACATTGTTTATAGAATGAAGTAGAACAATTTACTCAACCAGAAGGCTTTCCTGATCCAAACAGTGCTTCGGGAGATATTTAGATCCAAAATCGAGCGGCGGACATCCGTATAATGGTAGCACACGGGGCATGTATAGCGCCGCTCCTAAAACTGCATTAGTCGTCCAAAAACTCATTAGTTTCACCAATATTTCATCATGGTCCGCTCAGGCTACTCCTCCATTACAGTCTGTGTCGCTCCAGACATGTTTTCGTGACTTTGCTGACCTCTGAACTGAAGAAGAAGAAGGAGTGTACCACGCAGGCGCAGTACTCTCTGGCCAGCTGTTCTTCTCTTTGCCTCAGCTTCCTCCTTTCGATGAGCTCCTCATCTGTAAACTCCGGCTCGAAACTGTAAGGACGCCCATCATATTCAGAGTTCTCCTCCACAACATCTTCATCCGATAGATATTCGTCCATTTTGCACAAAACTGGAAGAAGAAAGTTGTTGTGTAGCCGGCTGTCTTCCCCTGAAACAATGAGCCATACTGCGCATGCTCGGTAAACTCGTTCTTCTTCTTCAGTTCAGAGGTCAGCAGAGGCTCAAAACATGGGTGGAGTGACACAGACTGTAATGGAGGAGTAGCCCGAGCGGACCATGATGAAATATTGGTGAAACTAATGAGTTTTTGGATGATTACTGCAGTTTTAGGAGCGGCGCTATACATGCCCTGTGAGCTACCATTATACGGATGTCCGCCGCTCGATTTTGGATCTAAATATCTCCTGAAGCACTGTTTGGATCAGGAAAGCCTTCTGGGTGAGTATATTGTTCTACTTCATTCTATAAACAATGTGAAAGCTGTAGAAACCAAACTTATCCTTTAAAGTGATATTCCGGGATGGAACAACTTGGGTCCTATCACAAGGTTTAGAGCAGAAATTACCCCTACAGCGGTGTTTCTGTGCCACAGAAATGATTTGGCAGTTATTTAGAAATTTTTATTTTCCCTTGATCAAAAACACAAATAGGGGACAGCCATAAGGTCTAGCTTCGGCCAGCGCCTGTGAAGCAGTAGCGCGCTAAGAGAATCAGCTGCTGGACAGCTCAAATAAAGCGTGAATGCAGCTCAGACCTCGCGGATGATCGCGATAGGCCGTGAGTCCAGCATCAGCAGATGGGAGGAGGAAGAGGGAGTTAGGTCCTAGCGCCCTGGGTTTCTTCTCCACATAAACACTGCTGTAGAGGTAATTTCTGCCCTAACCCTTGTGATAGGACCCAACTTGTTCAATCCCGGAATATCACTTTAAGGCTGCATTAAAAACGGTCTTGAAGGGATTTATTTGACCTGGAGCCCTTTGAAGAGCCACAAGACAGAAAGCTCCCTCCCATGAGCACGGTTGGTCTTCGAGATATGAGAATTGCTCATGCTCTCTTAATGTGCTTTGGTTATTATGCCATCTGTGTATGTACGTAAAGGTTCTTAAGTTTTTGTTTTTGTTGGTTCGTTCCTTTTATTTTGTCTTCTTTATGTTCCTGTCTGTTTGTCAAAGCACTTTGTAAACCTTTTTTTTAATTGTTATACTAATAAAGGCATTATTATTATTATTACCTTTTTCCATTCATCCGGTGTCATTATCTTTATTTGGTCAGCAGGAACCAGCCCCTTCAACATTTTGGGGATCATGACAAACTGTGAGCGATCTGAGTCGACCTGAGTTCTAAAGAGCAGCCCTGCCAGCTTGATCATGTCCTCTTTGGTACAGTCGTGGTATCCTTTCAGGTACTTCGGTTGCTCCTGTATGGGAAAAAAATCAGAGAGTGATGTATTACTCATTAAACTGTTCAGAATTTATTTGGTTTACTGGACCGTACATGAAATCTTATTTTATATGTTATAATGTGACCTGTAAATCAGCTTTTAAATCAAGAAATATACAAATATGGAGAAATGTTTTCATGAAAATCTTAAATGTAGAAATATTTCTAAAAAAAATACACAGCATCTTTCGACAGTTACTGTTTGTGGAAACTTAAACTTACTAAAATGACCAGTGAGAACTAAAAAGTTGCTCAAATTGGCGGAATTTTGTTTTGCTTACTTGAACAAGTTTTAAGTATTCAAGTGTAAAATATATAAATATTAATATGATAACATTTTAAAAAGTTTCGTATCTGTCTCTTTGGTTTTAATATTAGTTATTATAGATGACATTTTTATACAATTTTCTTTTAATAAAAATTGCCCTTTGGCAATTAAGACAACATAATGTGGCTGCATAAGTAACCAAAGTAGCCCATTCCTGTTGAAAACAAGGTGCCCGATCTCCAAAGTACTTAAAATCAGAACAGACATATAAGATGGGGACAGAATTATGATTGGTCCATGAATCTGTCACTATCTTTATGTCTAACTTTATTTCATTTGTATCTCCTCACCTCCCCTTCTGGCCCTGCTCCAAGATCTTCAGCTCCTAAATGCTTTTTTCTTGCCAATATTCCTGTAAACCTCCTACAGATGCGCTGCACTGTAGGTTGGCCCAGTGCTGTGCTCATGGTTGACTTATGTTGGGTTTGGATTTATGTATGCTTTTATATTTCATATATGTATTAATGCTTATATGTGTATCTATAAAATAAAGACTACAGCTTAGCCAGCTTTTTTGTAACTTGTCTTGAGATGATGCTTTTTGTGAATTGGTGTTTCATAAACAAAGATTCATTGATTGGTTGGTTGATTGATTGATTCCTGATCTAGAGCAAATAATCAATAAAAAGCTGATTGATGTTGAGTTTGATTTGTACCTGAGGGAAATGAAATGTGAGGTCAGCAATCTGGTCTTTCCCCGGAGTCACATTAAACCAGAGCTTCCTCCTGAGGACCACCCGGTATGGCATGGCTGCTGGGGTACCTTAAAAAAAATATTTGATTAAAAAAAGTAGCATTGACAGCAGATATGGAATTTCTCTGTTTCTCTATCTGCAAGTTTATTGTCTTTACAAATAACAAAACTAAAAATGCAGACTAGATCAACAGTGTGGTGGTTTTATGTCTTTATGAGGTCCATGTTGCTAGAGAGCAAAGTTAAACTTTATCTTGTATGTTCTTCATTACTGTTTATTTATCTACTGCCCTGCACTTTGATGACTGAATGCACTTTATGGGTTTTGCCTGATTCTTAGTCTTTGGCATTTTGTGGTCTAAGTGCCGTTCTTTTTCACTTGAGTTCAGGATGTTTCCTGATTTTTGTAATACCTGTATGATTTATGTGTTATCATGTACTTGTGTACTGACACCTGCTGCTGAAACAAAATTTTCCCACAGGACTATAATAAAGATGAAGTTAAGAGTTGGGTCAAATGGCCTCTGACATTTGTGCAAAGTTTGAAAGTAATGTCTAAAGATGAGGAACCTTTGACATATAAAGTTCACAAGCAAATAAAGATTATCCAATCCAATCAATTTCTCAAGAAAGCTTGAGTCAAACTTTGCACATCTATCTTTTTTTCTGTAGGACAACCTAATTTAATTTTGGAGGTCAAAGGACGATGAGTATCATATTCCCCACCTGTCTATGAACACAATTTATCAATAACACTTTTCAGGATTTTTCACAAAAATTAGCACAAATGTCCACTTTGACACAGAAGTGATATGTTGAGATTTTGGAGGGCAAGTTCATATGTCCTGGGGCACCATGATCATGTTCAAACAAACTCAAACAAATGTATTAAAAACAATTCAAAACTAACTTGAACAGGGAAAGTTCTAAATACAATGGACAAAAAATACAATTTCAGAAATCCAAAAAGTTTACCACAATGTTCTTACCTTCTTTAACTTTCTTTGCTTTCTTTGGAGCATCTGAGGTTTGCCGTAAACTGTCAAAAAAATATTTGTTGTCCTCCATGTTTGTGAACTGAAAACCAAAAAGTAACAATCAATGAATCAATTATTTAATTAATCAGCCAAAAAAGAAGAATTGTGCCAAGTGTTTCACTTTGTATGTACGAGAAAATTATATCAAACTCTGTTCTTAATATGATGCTACATTCTTGTTTTAAGATAAGAAATATTTTGAAGATTCAGTAGCCTTGTTGATGAACTTCACCTTCTGCTGTGTTTGCAGGTAGAGGCCGTATCCCTCGGACGAGTTCAGTTTGAGCAAAGGGGCGACGGTGTTGCACAGCTCTTTGATTGTTGTGGTTGATGACACCTCGACAATCTGCACAAAGAGACAGTTTTGTCTTAACTCAAGTTCAAATTTTCCTTTTCAGTGACTTCTAGAGAATATTCTCAACCTTAAAAACCCTCTTGTTTTAGATAGAGTACCCCTGATCCACCTGTATTCTCAGTCTGACTTGGACACTCTGTTTAAGCCTTTTTCAGTATGTTTTTTGGGCATTTTTTGGACATCCAATAGGAAGTGATTAAGAAGGGTAGCACCTTTGACGAAAAAACAACTAATGTTTCCATGTCACATTCATTGCAGTCCAGCCACAGGCTTGCAGACACTTCTAGCTTTCCAAAAAACTATGCTACTCACGGCTAAGACCTCTCTGTCATGAAAAAACACTAAGAAGCAGTCTGGTCATTGCCGACGGAGGACAACATGAAGTTTTGCAAGAAGGATCTACCAGACAACAGAATTTGGCAAATCCAGCTCCATTGCAAAGTAAGCAGATCATTCTAAGTTGGCAAATTCAAACATTTGTAAGAGTCTTTGCACTAAAAGTGTTTAAAAGAGAGTTGTGTCTTACAATATCCGTGTCATTTGGAAAGTGGACTTTATGGAAGATCTGGGTGCTATCCTGCTGGATGGCGTCCACTTCGACCATGTGAGGAGGAAGCTTCCTTGGCTCCTTACTGTGGATACAAAAAACATCTTAATTGTAGATCAGAGATAAACACAAACACACTTTCTCTTTATTCTGATGGAAACACTTTGTTTCATATTGATCTGTACTAGGGTCTTCAAGTAAATTTTGGCATCAGATTGTAATTATTCTGACTATTTTTTGCTAACTTAGTGACATAAAAATCCAAGAAATTATGGGTTAGAACTAGGGGTCGGCAATATGGCAAAAATATCATATCACGATTTTTTAAAAATAAAATCACGATTTTATCACGATTCTTTTTTATGTTGATTTTTCTAGACTAATTTGCATATTTGATAGGGGTGTGCATTGGTCCTGCTCTTGCAATTCAATTCGATTCGATTCGGCAAGGTCACGATTCGATTCAATTCGATTCTACGATGCATTGCGATGCATCTAATTCTATATTACTGCAAACAACATGGTTAATTTTTTATCAGTCATGAGTAAATACAAGTAGTCAGATATACTTTAAGTTTATTAATAGCTAGCCTCTGTGGAAAGGAAGCCACTTAAAGTGAGGAATCAGGGCAGAGTATGGAAGAAGGAAGAATTCTCCCCTTCAGTGTACTGTTGCTGTGAAATACACTTACAAGACATTTAAATCAGCTGCAAACAGCAAAACATCAATTTGTAATAAAATGAATTATTCATTGTTAGGGGTGTAACGAAATGGTCAACTCATGAAACGATACGAAATACTCACGATACGAAATAAAGATGAAGGAAAATCCCCAACAGTAGGAAGTTGTGAAAAAATCTCATTTTCTTTATTTTCTTCCAAATCCAGACAAACAAAAAATATTGCTGCATCAGTACAAAATAAATGCTCTTTGAAATAAACTAAATTGTAGTTTTTTCCCTTATTTAGACTACAGTGCAAATACAAACATAAAATCTCAATAAAAAGTGTTTTGTTGTTGTAACAATCAGGATAAGTACATTCTTGAATGAAAAGGAAAACAAATAGCAGTCCTCAGAGCTGCAGTTTAGACCTATAAATGTCTGAACTGTGAACTATAATATTTAGCCTATAACAGTGCATATACTTCTGATCTTCAAGTATGACCAAATTCTGTCAACTCAACAGTAGATGCAAAAATCAAATATTGTTTTTTATGCAGACTTACACAAACATAGTGGAGCAGTCGTACAGTTTGTTATGTGTTCAATGTGGATTTTAATGTTTCCTATGAATTGACGGTCAGTGAATGGAGCAGGAGGGCGGGGCGAACAGGTCAGAGTTCAGAAGGGGAGAGTTTTGTGTGTGTTTGAGCGAGGAGGGAGAGAGCTGTGCAGGAGGTGTAGAGATTACTACTCACTGTTCTGTTCGGGAATTAAAATTGAAGTTGGCGTGGTCACAGCCCACAGTGACTGTTAAATAAAAGCAGGTATTCGCAAGCTGCAGGTGGTTGTTCTCCCCGCAGTATACGGCGAACTGTGGCGGCATATATTGCACTCGGTTGTTGTTTTGTCCGCAATCTTCTCACCGTTCTCTCGTCTTTTACATGAGAAGCCAAAATAGGTCCACACAACCGATTTATTTGTGAAGGAGCGTCCAGCTAATTCCTCCGCTTCGTCCTCCTCCTTATTGCAGAATATCATAGAATTTTAAAAATAAAAATCATATTTTATCAAAAAATTGCATGTATGATTTTTCTAGACTAATTTGCATATTTGACCATTTTTTCCCTATGTTTAACATATAAAACATGTAAAACCCAAAAAGAAAAAAAAAGACAATTAAAGCCAACGAAACTTTCTGAACAGGTTTTGCCATGCACTGCGTGTAATGTGCTACGATTGGCTAGTCGGTCACGCGTCAAAGTCTCTGCGCCCACACAGACGATCTGACGATCTTTCTGCTTTATGAGATCATCCCCACATTATAATCCTTAACAATTTAATATTGTCATATCGCACACCCCTAGTTAGAACTACTTATAGCATACTGAGAGTATCCCTTTAACATATTAAAACGCTTCAATCCAAATATAACTACAAACCCATGTCCTAAAAGTTATGAGAAGAAATGTTACTAAACAAATCCTAGAGTAGGACAAAATCAAACATACTAGACTTTTTGTTAGGAGGTTGTAAGGCACCCCAAATGTGGCCTTGATTATTGTTATATGTGTGACCTGACACACTAAATGTCCTGGAGGTTACTGGATGATTGTACCATGTTTTGCTCTCTACTCTCAACGAAGATGGGCGCTTTTGTTCTCGCTCCCTCCCTGCCCTTTTCTGCCCTGCTTGCTCCTCTTGTCTTAGTGCTGTCTCTGTCTGACCTATTGCAGCCTTTCTCTGCATTTCTCTCCGAAAATCAAAATTCTTGGAATTGATCAGCTGGTTTCTCAACACCATCAACCAAATTTTATTGACAAGAAGAGCAGGTAAAGGAGGACCCGCCTGTCATGATGCCTACGCAACTGGATTTACGATAACGGATATCCTGCTGTTTGGAGTAGGCAGTTTCCTGATCTATCACAAAGTTCAGGGGATGCTGGCAGCACTTTTGGCAATTGAAAAGCACCCGTCATGACTGAAGGAATGTGCAGGGCTGTCAACACTCAGACTCAAGCGATATGTGAGCCTAATTGCAGGATGTGATTCTTGAACTTGTTCGCAATTTGGATAACACCATGTTTACAGCTGGGCTCTGCTGAATGGGCCACACAGATTTGGATATTTGGAAAACGCCACCAGAGAATCATAGAGACTAAAGGCTGACAGAAAATTAATGTCAGCCTGACTCCAAACAATTTTTTTATCTTTCATTGGCTCTTCCCTACTGGACTTGATGGCTGGTATCTCTGTTATCTCATTCTCTGTCATTCTCCTGGAGTGTTATGCAGACAGAAGCTCGATCCCACACCCCTTCCTCCTGTGAACTTTCCTCTGGATCAGACCGCTCCAAGGCTACCACCCACATTATCAGTTGTCAGACGGCGGGACAATGGGAGGGGCTGAAGCAGAGTCGGGGACACGGGCTTACGCATACACACACAAAAAGGCACACGTAACACACATTCCCCTCCAGCTCAATGCCTTCTTGGCCCCCATGTGTTCGTCTCTAAGTTATGTTGTAATATGTTGCTTATGTTTTGAGGTGTTTCTTCCAATCTCACACTTTTGTTTGTTAATACATATAACACACATGTTGCTGATTGATTAGTGATTACATAAAACAGCGATGAAAAGATAGGGTAGGACAAGATAAGCTTAGCTTCTTCCTACTCCATTTCCAACATCAACCATTATTAATACTTTCTCTGATAGGTTCCTAGTTAGGATTTTTTTTCCCCTCTTCCTTCCTCCTGTTCTCCTTATCTGCAATCCCCGGGCAGTAGACGCTGGCTCAACTGGTTGCCGCTGCCACTTTGTAGAACAAAATATCATTTAAAGGTGCTATGAGGAGGATCTATTTGCAGCGACACAAAAATTCTGCTACCCATGAGCACGTGCGGCGACCGTCGTGATGCTGTCGTGAGTTATCGGCATTCCAGTTGAAGTCGGAAGAAACATGCCGATCTACCAGGCTATTGTTAGCTGTTGTTAGCACGCCCTGCGTTGCTGTTCACAAATATCACATGAAGAATGTGATTATCACTATGGCAGCATTTTTGTAAATAGAAGTCTAACAATACTATGTATATAGCTGATCTAGAGCGACACACCCCAGTCAGAAGTGCAAATAAATTGATTATTACAGGAGCTAAATAACTGTTAACACTGGGGGCATCCATCTTCCATTGTCAACTCGGGGGTGGTTTCACTGAGTTCCCAGTAGGAAATTCCGACTTCAGGGAAGTTCCAGTTGCAGTTTCCTACTCGGAACTCGGAAAATTCCTACTTCTGACTACAACTGTAATGCACCAAAAGACATGACCCAAGCCAAAGCGTGTGTTTGTTGTGATGCTAATGAATGCAGCTCGGACCTTCCTCAGAACTCTGCATTGCTTTACAACTTCTTTTTTCAACAACTTACAGGATGCAAAGCAACGAGGTAATGTATCTCTTTCTAGTTACGTAGTGGTAGTTTTTGATGTGTGACAACAAGCAATTTTTGGAACACTTAGTATTGTATTTTTGTAGCCGGCTATATATCACTACTTACAGCCCGGTGCTCTAAGACGAGTCCGAATAATATAAATTTGCTCTAGTTTTAATTGTCTTGTTCCCGAAGTTGAGTATCCAGGTCTGTCCGACCCGACCGGAAGGCTAAGGAATAGCATTTATAGATAACCTGTTTTGATGCTATAAAACTCATCTTAAAGTGTGTATTTCGATCAGGCATATATCTAAAAGTGAGACTTTTTTGTAATTACTTAGAAACTCCTCACAGTCCCTTTAAATATATCGGAATGATGCGAGGAATGTTTTCAGTGTAATTTGTTTTTAATTTGATAAACAAATGTGGTCCAGATCTGATAAAACTGCTGAAGTTGTTTGCATTTATGCCATTCTCTCGATGGGAAGTCATTTCCTGCTGCTGTCTCATTCATTGCTCCCATCTCTTCTGCTCTAAAGGATGCTGATTGAGCTGTGACACTTAGGGCCAAGCCCCTCTTTGTAGATTGGCTTAGAGTTAAATCAGTTAGAGTTACATCAGTTAAAACTACTTATTTTGGAGATGATGGATTCCAAAGTTCCAGGACTGTCAGTTTGGTCTGTTCTTGTACTTCTGTTGTGTAGTGTGATCTTAGCATAAAAAGTTAAGTTACCAATGATTACTGCTGAGAACGTTCCTCTCCCTTATGAGTAACTTTTAGCCACTGCCGTCTTACAATACGAACGTTCTTCTCTGTTTCAAATTCCCAACTTACCTGAGCATCCGCTTCAGCCTCTGCTGACTGTCTGGAGACAACTGATCTCTGGGTCGAGACTCCAGGAAGCGCTGGGTGTGTCTCACCAAACCTTCACTTGGTGGGAACAAACCTGTGCACAACCACATTAGCTGCCAACCTCGCTCCACGCTCAACCTGAGGAATAGTCCCGGAATGATAGGAAACGTTAGCTCATGATGTAAAGTGAATTCTTTAAATTGTTTTATCAGACTCTGTGTGAGTACCTGCTTTGGTTTCCAGTCATCTGTCTCATGATCTGGCAGTAAATCTCATCCCTCAGAGCTTCGTGCTGTGTGGCTGGACCAAAGATCTGATCGGTGAGCTCCAGAGGACTGCGGAACTGTTTGATGGGATAGTCACCCATGTACTTGAGGATGGGTGAGAGCAAATGGTTAAGGACAACAGCAGGTACAACATGTCCTCTTTTCGGTCCCAAAACACCAGCAGAGCTATATTATATTGATTTATAAATGTGTAATTTTTGTGGCCCAAAACAGTATAAGTATTTTAAGCGTAATGTTGTGATATATTTTATTTTGTATTTTAGTTCAGCCTCTAACCACTTTGTGGTCCATCAGTTTACTTGATGTCATCTTTGTTGCTTTTACAAAATGATGGAAATTTAATTTTGCTTTTAATGAATTAAAAAGATCAATTATGTAACTCTTGATCAGATATGGTCAACTTTGGTTACCCAGAGTGACCAACAAAACCTTTTCTCACTGCTTGAGAGCCACAGTGTTAAAATTTGACAGACACTTTCAGTACAAAAAAAAAATAAGATAACTAAAAGACTATTGCAAATGCAAAGTTTCACCACAATTATTTCATTAACATTGACATGTTTTACCTCAGTTAAAAATAAAAAGCATCATCTAACAAGCTTTGCAGAGAATCAAAGGCAACCTAAGACTTATTTTCAAGATTCCTTTTTAATGCAGTGAAATGACTGCTGTTTCCTGTAAGAGATTAAGAGAAACAGTTACAGCAAAGTAAATTCTGTAATTGCAATAACAGTGTATATATGAGTAATCTGAGATTATGGTAAAACATTTTAAATTTATATTCTAATTGTTTTTTGCCCTTGTATTGGCACAATCTATTAAAGTTGAAGACAACTCTAAGAATCCATACTATGCTTTTTAAAGTTTTATACATCCTTTAGTTTGTTTAAAATGTTAACTGTGATACGGAGTACTTCTATGCACAAGATAAACACTCTGAGGCATCCTGACTTCTTCATCTCAACGTTCTTACGGCACCAGTAGCTGTCTGAAACAGCTGGTTCCCTTGCACCCCTACTGGGATTACTCCTACCATTGTTTAGTCAGAAGTAGAAGTCTTTGGCTACCAAACTAAGTGCCGATGGTAGAAAGATGCACAGTCGCTTACAAAATTGTACCACGTAGCACTGAACTGGCCAATCATTTGAACAATCAGAGTGATATGGGGTCATGTAGGGAAAGGATCTTAAAGGTGCAGGAGCTCTAACAGGGTGTCTAAGATAGAGTGACAACACAGGTGGATCAGTGCGTGGATTTTTTTTAGCGACTGTGGATATAAATACTATATTAATATATTACTATACTAATATATTAAGGGTCATTGAAAAATAAATATATGAAGAAATTTTGCCCTGGGCTACCAGTTGTCCAACCCTGCGCTGAATCTGTTACACAATATCAGCAGTTTCCAAACTTTTCAGTCTTCAGCTCCCCAAAAACAGTACCAGGGTCGGGGACCTAAACTGTCCCTTAATATGATTAAAGCATCCAATAATGCTTATAACAATGCAAGTTCACTGAGTAGAAAGTCTACTGTTACATTCAAAAAGATATCAGTGAAGGCGTTGCAGGCCAGACTGCTGAGTTCAGAGTTGCGGGCCAGGGTCTTCATCAGGGGCTGTTTTAGAGGCTCTTTAGTACAAACCCACAGCTTCTCCTTGCCGACTCCTTTGTTTAATCCTTGTTTGCCCGCTTCTTTACCTGAAGGCCTGTGAGACAAGGGATATGCAGTTTGTGAGGGCTTCTTTGTCATGAATACTTATCTTAAATAATTGGGATTTTTTTGCAGTTATGGATAACTGGAGGCAGTGTGTCTATGCTACTTTATCAAAAAATTATTAGCCATACTTATACTTACACTTATTGATATGACATGATATGACAGTGTTACCTGAAGTTCTCCTGGGCAAACTCTTTTAGGGAGGCAGGAGCCACAGTTTCCTCTCTCTGTGCAGCACCATGGGCTGCTGCAGTCTTTTTTGAGCCTTTGCCCAGCAGATCCTGTGTGTGCAAGAAAAAAAAAAAAGAAAACATCTATACATCACACGCAGTACTGAAATTTTACCACAAGATAGAGCTCTTATCACTGTTTCTACACTCAGTATGAGTGCCCCTCTGAGGCTTAAAGGTGTAGTCAGTGATCTCCTAATCTTCTAATCTAAGGCCAAAATCATGTCAAAATCACCGTATTTCTCCTCTCCATCCACAAGACAGCATGTTGAAAAAAAGGTCTGGTTTCAACACACAGCCTTGGCTCTGAATTTCAGCAGGTAAATACTGTGGCTCCGGCCGAGTCACCAAAACAGGGTACACCCCCCACATCCAGGGAGCGATCATACTCATGCGCAGATCAGACAGAGGGGGGAGGGGGAGTCGTAGGTTCCGTAGCGTGTGCAGTTAGCATAAGAGAGAGATAAAATATGTGCAGTAGCAATGGCTGAAAAACAGCCCAAAAGAAAAAGGTCAGAGGAGTGAAAGTGAAAAAGAAGGGCTATGACCATGAAAGAGCGAAGACCCAGGTCAACATTGGTGTTGCTTCCCGATGGTGGAGGGAACTCCGCAAATTGAAAGACCTGAAAACGGATGCGGATGTGGCCGTCTGTCTGCTGGATAGGTAAGCAGCATTAGCTTTGTGGTGCTTCACATAACAGTAACAGCCGTCGGGCATCCATCTTATTGTCTAATCTGCCAGAATGTACTGTTGTTGTGATGTTTTCAATAATGGAAGTCAAGTTGTCTGACGAGTCTGGGTTACCTTAGCTACGTTGGTCAGCTACGCAGTTTCTACGGCCGTTTCCATGACGATGCACGTCCATCAGCTTTCGGGGGTTAAGCCAGGGCCGAGGTATGAAGGGAGAGGCGGGTCTAAATTTGTTTATAAACAACGTCTCCACTCGTTTTCTCCCACATCGCTGACTACACCTTTAAGCTTACAAATTAATTTCCTTTTTTCCTTTCCGTTTTACTCCTGGGCTGTTTGTGCTGATTTCTGCTGAGAAATGTTTCACCAGCTGTGAACAACACAGAGACCCTCAATGTGACCCCATGATTCAGTCACATACATACACGGCCTCTAACTCTGATAACATTGTTAAAAAAGTACAGCATGTAAGTGTAACTGTACCAGTAGGTCATCTGGGGGTCTGTATAGGGTTGGAAGAAACTGCAAAGAGTCGATGTGAACCACTCCGCTGTTGCTCGTCCGCTGGTTGGTCACTCTGACCAAGCTGTCTTCAGGAGGATAGTCTTCACCCTTCTCCACTTGCAGCAGGTCTCCACGTTTACACGGCAGGTATACGGAGTTACCTGGAGGACAACCATAGAGAGACATGCGTGTTAACTTCTCACACCCATGTTTTTGAGATTACCGTCCTATGGTAGACGTGCTGTGAACTGGTACCTTGTTTACTGGTGTCCTGCTGCATAATAGCATACTCTGAGCGCTTTCTCAGCCCCTCCAAGTTTTCCTCTATCAGAGCTGCCATTTCTTCAACTTCAGGACATGACAGCACAAACTCTCCTCTGACTGTGCTCAAACTCAGTGACTGAGGGTCCACATGTTCCTCTCTAGACAGATAAAAACAAAAGAAGTGTTCAACAACCCTAACAGAGGGAGCAAGGCTTCTGGATTTGTGGCATCTTTTATATCAAACTTGTACACTGATTCTTCATCATTGTTTTAAATTTTCTTTATCATTGTTAAAGGACAGCAGTTAAAATTAAGATACAAAATCTAATATAAAAATTGTATCCAATAAAAGTAGCCTTGGGGTAAAAAATGAGAATGTAACATTTCAAATCAGGCAGAGGAACTTTGGTTATCAGGAGGGTCACATTAGTTTGTTATCATCGCAGAGGCCCTTATCAAGCCCAACCCTTTACAGTAAGGATGGTTTATCTAGCCCTGCCCGCCTTGGTAGCTGTAAGTTAGATAATCTGTTGCGCCTGGCCTCTTTTCCATTAAAAGTAATTGAAAATAATGCCTTTTATTTATTTTATTCATGTTTGATTCATTTGATTCTTTGTAAAGGTCTGAGTTTATAGCAGTTTATTTTTCTGTATCCATCTGTGCAGAAAGTGTGACCCAGCCTTGACATCTTTAGTAAGGGGCTTTTTGATTCAGATTAGTCTGACCAATCAGAGAGCCAACAAAGGGTCAAATGTAAGATGCTGTTATTTACAATTAATTGTTGCTTATTGCTGAACAAGAGGAACAAAAAAGCTCAAATTGGAAGGTGTTATATCATAATTTATATTTTATGAGACATATTAAAAATTCATTTGATGAGATAAACACAAAATTCAGGCCAGATTCTGCTACAACTAAATGTGTAAGCAGAGCTTTAACTAGCTACTTAACTGTGCTATGAGGAGAATCTATTTCCGCGACATAAAGACTCTGCTACCCATGAGCACGCGCGGCGACTGTGCGTGTTTGTTGTGATGCTAATGAATGCAGCTCGGACCTTCCTCAGAACTCTGCATTGCTTTACAACTTCTTTTTTCAACAACTTACAGGATGCAAAGCAACGAGGTAATGTATCTATTTCTAGTTACGTAGTGGTAGTTTTTGATGTGTGACAACAAGCAATTTTTGGAACACTTAGTATTGTAGTTTTGTAGCCAGCTATATATATCGCCACTTACAGCCTGGTGCTCTAAGACGTGTCTGAATAATATAAATTTGCTCTAGTTTTAATTGTCTTGTTCCTGAAGTTGAGTATCCAGGCCAGTCCAACCCTGTCCGACCCGACCACGAAGCTAGGGGATAGCATTTATAGATAACCTATTTTGATTCTATAAAACTCATCTTACAGTGTATATTTCAATGAGGCATATATCTAAAAGTGAGACTTTTTTGTAATTACTCAGAAACTCCTCATAGCATCTTTAAGTGTATTATCCTAACCGCAAATATATTTGCACATGAAAGCTGTACAGTAGCAATAGCAGCACATTTTCACTAAGATATTGCTGTTTTTGTTAGGAATGCACAATATTACTTGTAGAATATGGTAAAAACTGGCCCAAAAAGTTGCATGTCTGTCTGTCAGTCCTTATCTGTATAGCACCAAATATATATTTGTTCATTGACTTTTTTAAATCTATGTTTAATTTTCATATTTATTCCAAACCCAATTTGAATTCATCATGAGAATGGCACTTTGCCACGATCAGCATCAGTGGCAAGGATGCAACTGTAGTAGCCAGTAGAAATCTCAAATAAAAATTTACGGCAGATTTTTTTGAATAAACCACCCATAAATATCCCTTATAGCCATTGTATCCCAGCTTCAATATCTACAAAATACAATGATAGCATAATTTTATACCTTATCATCACTGAATTGGTACATTTATTCAAAAGGGAAATGTTGTTTTCCTTGTTCCACATCTGTTCCTCACATTTAAAACAACAAGTCACCTTATACAAAGTAAAGTTTTCTTGCTCTTGTGAAAATACCTATATTGGTATCTGTAATAATTAGCTTGGAAACATCATCATTTCAGGTATCAACAAAAAAATAATATAACTAATTCCTTATGTTTTTCCTGGAGGATTTTTCCATACATTCTCGTTAATTTCAATTTTTTCAGTAAATCTGAAATCGACTGCACTGAAGGAGTCAGAGCTGCATGTGGCCTTTTGGCTGCCTTTGCCAATCCCTCATCTAAATGTTCCTGACTTTTGATATGATTGCAATCCTTTTGGCTTTATTTCTCATTATTTGTTACTTCTCTTCGTCGAGGAGTGCCAGAATAAGATCATTTTGTGGGCCATTCTAAGATCTCAACCCTATAAGGCCCAAGACCATAGATTATAGCCAGAAAATTCTATTTTTTTGGAGCTGAAATGTTTGTTTCACTTTCTGCTAAAATCCTAAAAATATAAAAATGTCCATAAAATTCAACATGTAGATTATTTGTATCTCCTTTGATACATTAGGTGTTTTTTGCACCCGATAATCCATTTGAGGGCATTTTATCATTTATCTGATAGTATTCAGATGTTTTGTTTGTAATTTGTTGATCATATTGGGTAGATAGAGGTATTATAAAAGAATGTAATAAATATGATACAATTGGCTTAGGGTTAAAACCTCAATTTAAAAAAATGCATCAAGGTGGCAACAAACAAAAAAGTAGAAAGTTCCTTTTACCCCATCAAGCGTGCTCCTTTCACCTCCAGGTAAGGAAACTCCATCAGCCTTTTGTCTCTTCCATCCATGAAAAAGACGCCGCTCCAGTTTACAGCCACAAAAAACCTGCTTTTGGGCAGTGGAGGTCCTGTGGACAGAGGGTTGGACACAACTGTTTCAGAGGCAAAGTAAGGTATTCACATTTTTTCAGACTCTCAGGGGAATCTCAGTAGGCAGATCAATGTTTGGAATGTATTACTCCACCCTGCCTGAGCATTATAGAGCTGAGGGTTTGGCATCTCCTGTGTTGCCAATATCGAACTGGACCATTGTGGTAAAGGGGGAGTTTAGCTGGCAGGTGATCCCATCCTATGGTCTTGAGCTCTGGGTATTGACCAAAAGAATGAGATTGTGTATACAAGCAAAGTAAGATTTCTCAGGAACAGACATCCAGAGGAATCTCAAAGTAGAGCCACTGCTCCTTAGCATCAAGAGGAGTCCGTTAAAGCTATGGTCTACAATTTGGAAGCTTGGTACATTTTAATAACACCGTTTATAAGGCCGTTATGGTCCTATGGTCTGATCTACGCAATATAAAGACCAAAAAGAATGAAAAAAATTCATGCTAATGAATGCAGTTCAGACCTTCCTCAGAGCTCTGCATTGCTTTACAACTTCTTTTTTCAACAACTTACAGGATGCAAAGCGACGAGATAATGTATCTCTTTCTAGTTACGTAGCGGTAGTTTTTGATGTGTGACAACAAGCAATTTTTTGAAAACTTAGTATCGTAGTTTTATAGCCGGCTATATATCGCTACTTACAGCCCGGTGCTCTAAGACGAGTCTGAATAATATAAATTTGCTCGAGTTTTAATTGTCTTGTTCCCGAAATTGAGTATCCAGGCCAGTCTAGACCTGTCCGACCCGACTGGAAGACCAAGGGATAGCATTTATAGATAACCTACTTTGATGCTATAAAACTCATCTTAAAGTGAGTATTTCGATCAGGTGTATATCTAAAAGTGAGACTTTTTTGTGATTACTTAGAAACTCCTCTCAGTCCCTTTAAATTCACCGAGCTTGTAAATTCAACCACTGATTCAGGGAAGGGTGTCTTTATTGGGCAGGAAAGTTGACATCTGGGACAACTTCTGCCTTATTACGTGGTCAAATTTAAGTGAAAGTTTGAGTAGAATGGTAGATGTACAGCGGTGTGAAAACTGATACATCCTGTCAAATGTTTTGTTTAAAAAAACAGACAAGAAGAATCACAAAGAAGTGACAAAAAACAGAGTAAGCTGTTATAATTAACAGATGTGTCAGCATTAACCCTGATTTCACACTTAGAGCACATTACATTGAAGTAGTATCTAGTTTCTTGACTGACCTGACACTACTGTGACATCATAAAACTTGGAGAAGTAAATAGGCCACGATGAACGGGCGTTGTCGACCAGCTCCCCTTTCACAGCCTCTGACGTCTTCTGCCCGTTGACATAAGGGCCCTGAACAATGAAAATGTTGATTACCCCTCAGGCAAACATGTGACACAAACTGGAGACTGGAAGTGATTTTATAGACATACCTTTATGTGTTCGTCACTGACGAGCTGGATCCACTTTGACATTGATTTGTTCTCGATGAGTGGCGTGGCGATGCACTCATCCACCACTTTCTGTACGTTGTCTCTTTTTAAGTCTGCTCCAAAGCGGATGTAGAAGTGCTGTGCTGCCATCTGGATGTATTCATCGTCCTGAAGGATATTACATTTTGATTGGAGAATGATGTTTTTTAAACCTGGGCAAATAGGTTACTGACTAGACCTCTGTGCCTACCAAGACTCCGAACAAATGATATGTTATGTTTTTGTTATCATGTCCTCATATCTACACAAAATCATCGTGCTTGGTTGTCAGCATGTATGTTTGAAAACTATTTGAGTTGGATATTTGGGAAAAGTGACAGTCCTACTGTGCTTATTGGCCACATACACATGTGGCAAAGATTGTTGGTACAGTTGCGTAAAAGAAACAAAAATCCACATGGCCACTGATACAACTTGAAACTGAAAAATGCAATAATAGATAAAAAAAATTACTGAAAATCAACTAATGAAAATCAGATATTGCTTTTTAACTGTGGATCAACAGAATTATTTTAAAAAATAAACTCATGAAACTGCTCTTGACAAAAATGATGGTAGCCTACCCTTAACTCAGTGCTTTGCTGCACAACCTTTTGAGGCAATCACTGCAACATGGCACTTTCCTCAACTCTCAATGAGACTTCTGCACCAGTCCACAGATATTTTGGCCCACTCCTCTTGAGAAAACTGCTCCAGTTGTCTCAGGTTTGAAGGCTGTCTTCTCCAGACTGCATGTTTCAGCTCCTTCAACAAATGTTCTACAGCATTTAGATCAGGGCTCATACAAGGCCACTTCAGATAAGTCCAAGCCTTCGCCATTCCATTCTTTGATGTTTTTAGCTGTGTGTTTTGGCTCTTTATCCTGTTGGAGGACCCATGACCTGTGGCCGAGACCAAGCTTTCTGACACTGGGCAGCACATTTCACTCCAGAAGTCTTGATACGCTTGAGATTTCATTGTACCTGCACAGATTCAAGACACCCTGTGTCAGATGCAGCAAAGCAGCCCCAGAACATAACTGAGCCTCCTCCATGTTTCACAGTAGGTACAGTGCTCTTTTCTTTGTATGCTTCATTTTTGCATCTGTGAACAAAGAGCTGATGTGACTTACCAAAAAGCTCCAGTTTTGTCTCATCTGTCCAAAGGACTTTCTCCCAGAATTTTTGTGGCATGTCAATATACATTTTGTAAAATTCCTGTCTCAATTCTTTATTAATGACTTCAACAGTGATGTCCTCCATTAAGTCCACTTTTGCTCTAACAGTGATGGATGGTGTGATCTGATACTGATGTACCTTGACATTGGAGTTCACCCCTAATCTCTTTGGAAGTTATTCTGGGCTCTTTGGTTACCATTAGTATTATTCGGCTCTTCAGTTTGTCATCAATTTTCCTGTTGCAGCCACGTCCAGGCAGGTTGGCACAGTCCTGTGGACCTTAAGCTTCTGAATAATATGTGCAACTGTAGTCACAGGAACATCAAGCTGCTTGGAGCTAAATAAGCTTGAGGACACTTACGATACTAATTAAAGGGCACACCTTAGTTTAACATGTCCCTATGGTCAAATTATTTTCAATTTTTTCATCGGGGTACCACCATTTTTGTCAAGGTCAGTTTCATTAGTTTAGTTTTTAAAATAAATCTGTTGAACAACAATTAAAAAGCAATGTCAGATTTTCATCAGTAGATTTTCAGTAAATTTTTATTTATTAGTACTTTTGTCAGTTTCATGTTTTTTCAGTGGCCATGTGGGTTTTTGCTTCTTTAATGCAAGGGTACCAACAATCTTTGCCACGTGTGTACTGTATATTGGCTGAAATATTGTCAGAAAGTAAAAATATACCATCATTGTGTTGCTCTAATTTGGAGCCTTACCTTATTGCCAGCGTACTCTCCTGATTTGACCCCCATGATGATCTGTCTGTAGATCAGATCTGTGCTGGTTTGGTCCCTCCCGCAGTCATGCCAGGGTCTGAACAGCTCCTTGCGGAAAGACAGACTCCAGGGGGCATCCTTCTCCTGCTTCCCTTGTCTCTTCATCTCTTGCTCGCACTGAGACACGGCATCCAACACGTGGTTCTTGGAGCTTCCCAGGGACCACATCTGGAAACAGAAGAGCAGCACTTATCCTTAGTCTGAGGACATACTCAAAGTAACCTACACAAATACAGATGCATTGCCAGTTGTGCATGTCTTGCAGAATTAACACAACGCAGTCTACACATGACCTGTCGGATCAGTGTGGAGGCAGAGAGGAGATGACAGATTGATCACAGGGGCAGAGATGACTATATCAAAAAGTTTAAAGAACAAGACAATTAATACTACCATTTTTTAGGTTTTTTTGGGGTGCTACCCACATGTTTAGCT
The DNA here is from genome assembly GCA_036419115.1 of Scarus forsteni. Taxonomy (NCBI): domain Eukaryota; kingdom Metazoa; phylum Chordata; class Actinopteri; order Labriformes; family Labridae; genus Scarus; species Scarus forsteni. The sequence continues at coordinate 12,930,778 of JAZDUH010000271.1, read as the reverse complement.
ATGTTGCTCCAAATGCATGATCCTTACAAAGTGTGCCTGGTTGTGAAGGTGAATATTTATGCATTAAAACAATACAAACTAGGAGAGCCCAAACGTCCACCCAGGTAGCACACAAACTGCTGTTGCATCTATAAGCAGTAGTTCCATGGTAAAATTACTATCATAATAGGCTTCCCACTCCTAGCACACAGTACCATGTTGATCTTATTCTTATTTTGAAAGTTATTGAGCAAAAAAGATTGTTGGCTAATGGCTGTTTTTAGATCACCAACAAAATCTAATCATTTTTAAGTTGGGCAATGACCAACATCTCCTGAAAATTTCAGCAAAATCTGTCAAGCAGTTTTTGCGTAATCTTGCCAACAAAAAAAAGGACAAACTAACAAACAAATAGGGCTAAAATCATAACCACTTTGATGGGGATAACAAACAAACAGACAAACATATGGCAGCAAAAACAAAACCTCCTTGGCAGAGGTAACTGCACTCCAATTGGTTTTATTAAAAAAGAGAAATAAATGAGTAATTGAAATAAGGTTTCCAAACTTTTTCATGAGGAGTAGAGAAACAGATGATGTTGATGGAGAGGTCTGCACACTGGTTATCAGCTGTCAAAATAAGTGTTCAATTTTGTTATTTTGTTCTCAGAATTACCACCATGTTTGGAGACTACTTCTAACACAACAGGTAGTTGAAGACAGCCTGAGAGCCCTCTAGTGGTATCCTCAAATAAAGCATCTCACATATGGCCCTTTTCCACTAGCTCTACTCTACTGTACTCGACTCTACCCGGCTCTACTCTACTTACCTTGTGTTGCTTTTCCATTAGCCCCTGCCCAACGGTGTGTAGTATTGCTATAAACATCTGAGCGGCACTGCGAAGACGTCATTTTGAGCGCGATACAACAATCTGTGGCTTTTTGTCACAAACCGAGTAAAAAAAGAAAGCAGAAGAAGGCTGCAGGTGGTAAGAAGAAATACCCCTTGAGAAGCACAGGAGATTTTTGGAAGCTATACAACAGAATGAAGCCGAGGACGAGAGCAATCGAGCTGCAAAAGAAAGACGTATGAGGGTAAGCTAACGGTAGCTACCGCTAGCATGCTAGGTCGTTGTGATCATGACACATGGATGACGACATTGTCTGACCAATCAGTAGCCGGCAGTCGGTGACGTCATCTTTTAGTATCGACTCCGCTCGCTTGGAACCAGAGCGGAGTAGGTACTAAAACTAGCTTGTTTTAGGAGGTACCAGGCTAGTGGAAACACTCCGCAAATCGAGTAGAGCCGAGTAGAGTAGGGCCAAGGCGTGCTAGTGGAAAAGGGCCAATAGTGGCAAGTATGTAAACATAAAGGCTCATGATGCCAACAACCTGAACTCAAGATGAACCTGCCAGTAACCACCCTGCTTTGCAGTTGTTAAACATCTTAAATTGAACATAATTCAACGTTCAGTCTGAATAGATGAGGTTATTCAGTAAAGTTTACCTTGTCAAACATACTGATGTACAGAGAGAACCCATAAGTGTCTCTGAGACCTATATCTTGAGCCACAGATTCACAGACTTCAGCGGAGGTGGCAGCTGAATCCAGTTGTACAGTGACGGAGCGACCATCCATCACTTTGACAGGCACCTCAAAGAGCTGCTTGGTTTTCGCAGCCTGTCAGAGAAGAGACACCACATACAAACAAAAGAATGTAATACAATAAATTCAGAACTTGCAGACAAGAAGTTACCCTAAACTGGACAGACATATCTCAGAGTATCTACCTGTATCTCCAGTGAGCAGGGAAGCTCCTGTCTTTCTCCGTTTTCTTTAATGCGACGAAGGAGCTTAGAACAGTACGCACCGTAACCCATCGGCCCTTTTTTGACAAAATCCTCCAGACACTGCAAACCAGAACAGAAGTTATTCATAGAATGCAATGCCAATTAATAAGGGACGATTGATCACAATTTTTGTTTTTGTAACACTGATCAAACAGTACTGTTCAGAAACACCCGCATTGATCTAACGAATACTGTTGTGTCAAAAAGCTTCATGTGGTTGTTTGAATGAAGGTCTGATTAAAGAATTTCATGTTCAGTTAATGCTCTAACAAGACTGTTTACGTTAGACTGTGTCATTAAGTGTTTATATCAGGCTGCATGGCATGACTTCACTGCACTGTGATAAAGGTTATTACCATCTGCCTCTTAGATTTATTATGTTTATCTAGTGTTTTTAATCTTATCTTATTTTATAGCTATGATCAAACTTTATGGCTCTGATCACACAGCAGGCTGGATGTGAACTGTTAAGAGAGCAGTTTCTGTTTAACATCATCTACAAAACAATCCCTGATAAAAGTAGAATCATTGAAAATGTTCATAGAGTGACATGTGGTAGATTTCCCTTTGGTCTCTTATGTGTTAACAACAGAAATAAAACAGGGCTCTGATGACTTCAGGTGTGTCTGCTGCAGACTGACCTCCATGAAGAGGTCCGTTGGGGGGAAAATGCCGAGACAGATGGACATAAGACCCCAGCCGAGAGTTTGGCTCCTACTGTTTCCATTGTCTACCAGCTGTTTACAAATCTGACAATAAATCTCATCCCTGCAAACAGACACAGAAAAAGAAAAGAATCAACAAAGACAAAAAATTCACATTTCTTTCATGTGTGAATAACTACATGAGTACTTTGGCTGGGTGACCAAAAATCCTATCTAATTTTTAGATAATTTTAGATTTTTATGTATATATTTATTTAAATTTTATTTAACCAGGAAAACCTTGCTGAGATTAAGAATCTCATTTGGCCCTGCCCGAGACAGACAGCAGCATATTTACTACAAAACCAAACTCCAATGAAGTTAGAATGTATGTAAATCGTAAACTTTCTAGATTTGTTATTTCTTCCTTTCAAGGACTGTTTATTTTGCTTGTTTATTTTCAATCATTCCTTAACTTGATTTTTAGCATTTTTAACATTTGTTTTTAATTTCAGCCACTGGCTGCTCTGTGGGCCTTTAATTGTCTCCCCAGGGACAAATAAAGGTTTTAAATTGAATTTGAGTTTGAAATCAACTAAATTGAATTAAATGAAAACAGATTAAAGTGGTCTGTAAATCATTTTCAACCTACATTCAATTGCACACCCTACAAAGACAAAATATTTAAAGATTTAAAAAATCGTGTTGGCGAGTCAAATCCATTCGTTTTTCCCGAAACTGCGAGTTTTATGCTTTTTTTTTTATTATTAAACTCGTTCATTTCCCATTCACGAGGACCCGAGGCTTTCTGTAGTGCACTTCCTGCAGTATGTCACTCTCCTCCCCCTGAGACGTCACACGCATAAACAACATAGACAACATGGCGGCGGCGGCCGTAACCGGTGAGGAGAAAGAGGGGCTCCTGCCCAAGAAAGGTCCCTCAATGTCTCTAATTACCCCCGCCAAGGAGGTTATGTTTTCGGGAGAGTCTGTTTGTCTGTCTGTCTGTGAACAAAATAACTCAAAAAGTTATGGATGGATTTTGATGAAATTTTCAGGAAATGTTCAGCATGGGAAAAGGAAGAACTGATTCGATTTTGGTGTTGATCCAGATCACTGTCTAGATCCGCCATGACGGAAAATGCGATTTTCGTTAATAACTACTGAGCTAAAATAGATGTCATTATGAAACCAGTTGTTAATGGTATGTTTTCATGGTCAAGGAATCTAAATATTTACACGAAATAAAGGTAGGACTAATATTTATGGTAAAAATCCCAATATGGGAGAGGACTCTGGTGCTGGCGGAGGTCTGCGCTCTCCGAGTGCTTTTCTAGTTTGGAATTGGTTTGGTATTGCAGCGTCTGATGAACACCAAATAACACCTCGCTGCAAATTGTGTCCGAACACGGTTGTTGTCAGTGGTAGTAGCACTTTGTGTCAATTTCTATGTTGATTTTTTGACCTGGAGGCACTTTAAATGTATATTTTAAGTATAAATGCATGTATATTTTGGAAATAAATTTACAGTGAGTAGTTATTTCATTTTAAATGGGGTGGTAGCATTGAATCGAATTGTGAATCGATTCATAATTTTTTTGGAGGGGAAAATCACCCAGCTAGTTCAAACTAATATATTTGATTTCTTTTTCCAATTATTCACTCATTTTGAATTTGATTCATACAACATCTTCCAAAGAAGCTGGGACAGAGACAGTCTACCACTGTGTTACATCACCTTTCCTTTAACAACACCAAACATTTGGGAACTGAGGACACACATTTTCAATTGTAGACAGTTCTGGGCTGCAGGCAGACTGATCTTATACCTGTATGGCACGGCACTGTTGTAACACTACAGAGTGTATCTTGGTATTGTCTTACTGAAAAAAGCAGTGACATCCATGGAAAAAAAAAACACTGCTTTGCTGCCAGCATATATTGCTCCTCAACCTGTATGTATTATTGTGCATTAATGGTGCCTTCATAGCAAGTTACCCATGCCATGAGTACTGACACACCCTCATTCCACCACAGATGCTGACAGTTTAAAATGTGGACTCATCAAACCAGAGCACACTTTTCAAATTTGTGTCAGTCCATCTCAGACGAGCTCAGGCTCAGAGAAGTAGGTGATATTTCTGAGCATTGTTGCTGATATGACCTTTTCTTTGCAATAGTTTTGGAAACTGCTCCTGAGCTCACGTGGTAATATCCTTTACAGCACGAGTCTATGTCATCTAAGGGATTGAAGTTCACGGGCAATTGATTTTTTTTTTCACCTTATGGCTTATGTGCAGAGATTTCTCTGGATTCTAAAGTTTTGAAATTTTATATTGAGAAATGTTGTTCTTAAACTGTGTGACCATTTTCTGATGCAGTTGCCTGGAGATATGCAAAAACAATACATCTGTATCAGTCTGAACATTAAAGGTGTAGTCAGCGATCTTCTAATCTTCTAATCCAATGCAGTATTTGTCAAAATCACCGTATTTCTCCTCTCCATCCACAAGATGTCAACACTGACAGCATGTTGAAAAAAAAGTCCGGTTTCAATACACAGCCTTGGCTCTGAATTTCAACAGAGTGGCATCTACTGTGGCTTAGGCGAGGCGTCACCATCATGTAACAGGGTTGAAGCCAAAAATATCCCCCACATCGTCAGAGGCGCCGCCATTATAGTCATGTGCAGATCGAGACAGCAGCTGTGGAGAATGTGATGCATAAGTGAGTTCGCATTGTGAAGCTGCACGTAAACCCCGCGGTTAGCATTTTTAAGAGAGATAACTAATAGGTCAGACAAAAAGTAGCAATGGAAACCATGGCCCAATAATACTTTAATGTCACCACAGCATACGGATGGGAGAAAAGGTCTACGAAGGTGTAATAAGGAAGTTCCAAAAGAAAGGGCTATGACCAGTCCAGATGAATGGGGGGAGACGGAAATTGACCTACTCTGCAGCCGAGGTCAACCGTGGTGTTGCTTTCCGGCGGTGGAAGAACTCCGCCAATTAAGAAAAGACCCTAAGCGAGGGCCAGCGGATGTCCATGCCCAGTCTTTCTGCTGGATAGGTAAGCAACATTAGCTTTGTGGTGCTTCACATAACAGTAACAGCCGTCGGACATTCATCTTATTGTCTAATCTGCCAGAATGTACTGTTGTCGTGATGTTATCAATAATGACAGTTGAGTTGTCTGACGAGTCGGGGTTACCTTAGCTACATTGGTCAGCTACGCAGTTTCTACGTCCATTTCCATGACGATGCACGTCCATCAGCTTTCGGGGGGCAGGCCTAAATTCGTTTATCAACAACCTCTCCACTCGTTTTCTCCCACATCGCTGACTACACCTTTAAATGTCTTGTCTTTGTATTTAATTGAATATAGGTCTAAAATGATTTACATATAATCTAATTCTCTTTTGAATTATATTCACACAACATCTCAACTTCATGTGAATTAGGGTTTGTAGTATTTGGTGTATAGGCCATTTGCCTTTGCACATTATCTGCTTCCTTTATAAGGGGTTGTTATTACTTTGGGGAAGACAAAAGGAATAAAACAGCCTGAAATTATACAAGTCTGATGCCACAATTCTTCATCATAAATCACTGCTGCACACTGGTATTGTATCCTAACATGATAAAATTCTTAAAATAGTTTGTCTAATTCTGACCGTATGTTTTTTCTGGACAGAGCATATCCGAAGATAATTTGCAGTTTGTCCTGTGATGTGAGGTATCGATGAAGTTTGGGACCCTCCCCAATCATGACATCTTCATCATCAGTCAGATCCTCTTCCTTTAAAAACCAAAGGACAGAAGGAAATCAGCATAACATGTACATATGAATAAAAAGAAATACGGAAATATATTTGACATCCCAGCACTGACCTCTTCAAAAATAGTGGAAGTTTTTCTTCCTGTACTCAGCTTCCTCAAAATTTTCTGTTGATGGGACAAGAATGAGAGATATAAGTGATAATGGATCAAAATATAATTATTCATTTACTGCAGCAGGTAAAACAAAAGCCTCCAATCCTCCATCAGTGAGGCAGTAAGCATCCAGTAAATACATTTAAAAAAGTTAAAGGGATTCAGAAGTAATATCACGCTTTATTTTACATATCAATTCTAAGTCAAGAGACGGCAGGTAACTTTATGATGTTAGGTAGACACAAACAACTGCTTGTTAACACTAAATGCAAATCAACCAATCACATGTCAGCTCCTCAATGCATTCAGGCATGACAACATGGAACAAGACAACGTGCTGAAGTTCAGATCAGGTACCAGAGTGAATAAGAAACGTGATTAAAGGGACTTTGACCGTGGTATGATTGTTTGTATCAGGTGATCCAAGTATTTCACAATCTGCTGATCCTCTGGAATTTTTACACACTATCATCTCTAGTGATTGGATGTGATTCAAGATGATAAATAACCACTCATTACAACCAAGGCATGTGGAAGATCCTTGCTATACTACACACTGAATCTTACAGCAGAAGCACAGACTGCAACCTATGGCTGTGCGTTCACTTGTCTCGTAATTCAGTCTGATTACAAATTATTATGATGATTATTCAGTCAAACAATCAACTCAATTCCATATCATGATGCATCATAGTTCATCACACTGCAGCACAGAGGGTAGCATCTTTGATTTTCTATATAATCAGACCACTTTTTTTATCAAAATAATACAAGCAGTCAGACAAATGTGAGCTACTATTCATTCATTAGAAATGGCTTTTGAAATCCAATCAGTAAAAACTTAACTGTAAATCAAAATAAATTGTAACTTGATACAGCAGTATAGCAGCAGCTCCTGCTAGATTAAACAAATATTTCCTGTTTCTGCTTCAATGCAGAATCATTTATGCCCACATTATGAAGCATCAATTGAAGGATTATTTTTGACACCCCTAATGCCCCTAACCTGACAAGCCAGATGGACAGCTCCATATATCTGCCACAGAAATATTTCACTAGTCCATCTGGGTAGGAGCCCTTTAGATTTGTTTTCAGGGGCAGAACGTTAAAAAAAAAAAAAAAACACAAGCTTGTGATTGGACAATCGTTTGGCTCGTCACATTCATCACAGACCAATTAGGCGGAGCCCTGAGGAGATGCTACATTCAAATTCATGCTAGTTTTCCAAAATTGCCAACCCCAGCTTTAACTTGTCTGGCATCAGATCTGTGTGATTTTGAGCTCTGTTTTTACTGATATCATATTGTTTCGTGTCTTTGTTACCTGGTCCAGTCCCACCAGGCTGCTCAACCTGCGGCCTCGTCTGTTTGGCAGAGGAAGATTACTTGAGATGGTGCTGGAGGCCTGGGACACTGCATCCTGAGATTTTTTTGGCTCGGCCAGGTCCTCCATGTAACGCAGGATGATCCAGAACACAGTCACACACGCCTGGAGGAAATGGGAGGAGAAGGTGCTCAGCTTTGGAAATTAAGAGCAGTCTGTAAAGAGATCCCTCACCCTCGTTCTCTCTCTGTGCTCTCACCAGTGCATCACCCTCATCGCTGTGAGACAGGAGAGGCTGTCTGATTCTCGATGTGATGTGCCTGTGCGTTGCTTCACCCTGGAAGTGTTGGATGCTGAATTTGTAGAAAGAATCTTTATCACTGTCATCATCAAACTCATTCTCTTCTTCATGGGTTGATGAGTTTGAAGCTGGACTGAAGGTGATCACAGGGGGTCCCTCCACATGTTCCTTAAGAATCAAAAATAAAACACATTCAATTATCATATCAATCCACCTTTAAGATAAGCTTTAAAGGGATCCTAAAAATAGATTTCTACACTGGATTTTCTCAAACTTAAAAAGCTGTATACTGTTGCAGACTTTTAAGCATTAGTAATGGTGTTACTTTCTTAAATCTTACTTATTCTGAATCTTCAAAAATACAGGTATTAAAATGGAATTCTCTGAGCATTTTTAACCTTTTCTTGATGAAAAGAGCCCACAAACTGTTATTTTTTTAAGTAAGTGGAAAGCATCCAGAGAGCCCAAACTTCCACCAAGGCAGCTCACATATGCTGTTACATCTACAGTACAGGCCAAAAGTTTGGACACACCTTCTCATTCGATGTGTTTTCTTTATTTTTATCACTAATTACATTGTAGATTCTCACTGAAGATATCAAAACTATGAATGTGGAATTATGTACTCAACAAAAAAGTGTGAAATAACTGAAAACATGCCTTATATTCTAGTTTCTTCAATGTATCCACCTTTTGCTCTGATTACTGCTTTGCAGACTCTTGTCTGAGGTAGTCATCTGAAATGGTTTTCTCTTCTCAGGTGTGCCTTTCCAGGGTTAATTAATGGAGTTTCTTGCCTCATTAATGGGGTTGGACCATCATTTGTGTTGTTCAGAAGTCAGGCTGATGCACAATGGACAGCCCTATTAGACACTTTTAAAATTAATATTATGGCAAGAACCAATCAGCTAAATTAAGAAAAACAAGTGGACATCATTACTTATGTGAGAATCTACAATGGAATTAATGATAAAGATAAAGAAAACGCATTGAATAAGAAGGTGTGTCCAAACTTTTGACCTGTACTGTATTTGCAATAGTCTTATGATAAAATGACCATCATAATATGATTTGATGACCATAAGAACCCACACCTATGCCCAAACGACTGCAGTGTGCCGATACTGTTCAACTGAGGTTGGGTATTTTTTCGGCAGGACGTCAAACATGCTAACTCACCTGAAGCGGCACCACTCAAGTGTAAAGATTTCCACGGTCAGGAAAAAAAACACTGTAGTGCAAATTCAACTGCCGTCTGCATTCAAGCAGCCTCTCCCAGACAGTTTAGATCGGGCCAAAGCGATAACAGCATCCATCAGTGTTTTTATAGCATCAGATCTAAGACCATATTCAGTTGTGGAAAACGCTGGTTTTAAACACATGCTAAAGGTGATTGAGCCCCGGTATAAAGTACCCAGTCGTCCACATTTAAGCCAGTAATTTAAAAAGAAACTCATTATTTTTAATTTCATACATTTATTGTTTATTTATTTATTTAACATATTAGTCTTACCAAGCAGCACATTGAATATATTTTGGTTTTCTTTTGTATAATGACAAATTTTTGGTTTAATAAACGTGCTAAACAAGCAAATGGTTTTGAGTTGTTCCCATACTGTACCGAAAATGTACCGAACTGTGACCCCAAAACCGAGGTACGCATCGAACCGTCATTTTTGTGTACTGTTACATCCCTATCATAATCTTACCTCAGATTCTTCTTTGACCTCTTCTGGAGGAGTCGCCACGATGATGCCATCGCTGTCACTCTCTGAGTCATCTTCACTGTCTTGTTTATGCTCATCTTCAGCTTGTTGTGAGGCGATATCAAGCAGACGCTGCTGAAGCTCCAGAGCTATGTTGTCCATCTCCTGCAGAAACATGAAGGGACATAAACCACTGTTCAAAGGGTAATAAATAATTCTTGACTTTATTGTTATTAACAACAGGGCTGGAAGATAAATTGCATTTTTGAAAAAGTCGATATATTTTCAAAGAAGATAGACATTTAGACAACACTGTTTACATCAAAACAGTTGTTGATGTTCTCAAGCAGAACTAAGTTAGCCACTATTAGGACTGCTGAAACAGGTCATAAAAAACTTGAGCCTGACAAATATGTTCAAGTTTTCATATAAGCATCACAAAGTGCAAAATGACGATGTAAAATTATATAAAAGCTGCAGTTTTAAACTTGCTTTTTTACAACTATCTATCTCAAACATAATATTAAGATATCTTGAATATCAGAATTTAGCTAAAATATTAAGACAGATTATTTGGTCCATATCGTCCAGTCCTAACTCAGTTTTTTACAGTACTTACAGTTTCAGCTGTGGCCTCTTTCTCCGTCCTTTGTGTTTTTTTCCTGGCCAGCATACCTCGAGCATGAGCCTGCAGCACGATGGCTGCCTGTCTCTTCTTCTTCAACTTCATTCTTTCCCTGTAGCCTCGAAACTAAATACATCAGAAATCAATATCAGTTTGCAAATGAAAAGACATTAACAGAAGTTCAGCATGAGGCATAATTAGCTGACAAAATGAGTACATGAGCCCTCGCGGCCCACCACCTCAGTCTTCAAGTTATTTTCAGTTATTCTTTGAAAAATGAGCGATGAGTAAAATGGGAAATTTTGCCAAAATGGTGTTTTTACCATGTACACATACCAAATACATTATACACTGTGAATTGTTTTTTCTTAAAGGTGCTATGAGGAGAATCTATTACCGGTGACATAAAGACTCTGCTACCCATGAGCACGCGCGGGACTGTCATAATGCTGCGTTCCAGTAACCTCAGAACTGGGAGTGACATCATCTCCGACTTATCGGCGTTCCAGTTGAAGTAGGAAGTAACATGCCAATCTACCAGGCTATTGTTAGCTGTTGTTAGCACATCCCGTGTTGTTGTATAAAGAATGTGATTATCACTATGGCTATTTTTGTAAATAGAAGTCTAACAATACTATGTATACAGCTGATCTAGAGCGACACACCCCAGTCAGAAGTGCAAATAAATTGATTATTACAGGAGCTAAATAACTGTTCACACTGGGGGCATCCATCTTCGATTCTCAACTCGGGGTGGCGAGGTTTCACCGAGTTCCCAGTAGGAAATTCCGACTTCGGGGGACGTTCCAGTTGCAGTTTCCTACTCAGAACTTGGAAATTCCTACTTCTGACTACAACTGAAACACACCAAAAGACGTGACTCAAGCTAAAGCGTGTGTTTGTTGTGATGCTAATGAATGCAGCTCGGACCTTCCTCAGAACTCTGCATTGCTTTATAACTTCTTTTTTTCAACAACTTACAGGATGCAAAGCGACGAGGTAATGTGTCTCTGTCTAGTTACATAGCAGGAGTTTTAATGTGTGACAACAAGCAATTTTTGAAAAACTTAGTATCGTAGTTTTGTAGCCGGCTGTCCGACCTGACCCCTTAGTGAAGGAATAGCATTTATAGATAACCTATTTTGATGCTATAAAACTCATCTTACAGTGTATATTTCAATCAGGCATATATCTAAAAGTGAGACTTTTTTGTAATTACTTAGAAACTCCTCATAGCCTCTTTAATATCTGTGATTAGATATACATGTTTGCTGCACTGATGCTGTAGTACATGCCTGGCTTTGTATCTTCAGTGCTGCCTCTTGCTTCTTTTGAAAATAAAACTGAAGTTTTCGACCCCGGATCTTTGCTTTGAGCCGGTCGAAGCCATGCTGGGACTGTTTGAGAAAGACAGGACAGGGTCAATGCACCTGAGATGATCTGTAAAGCATCTGGGAGAGGGTGTTACATTACGTCAGCTACAATCTCTGAGGTTCATTAAGTGAAGAGAGAATCTGACCTTTGCAGTTTCACACCTCTCTTTGTAAGCTCTCCAGTTCTTCTGTAGCAACAACACTGCCCGCCTCTTCTGCACAAACAACTTCCTAAAGGAGAGGAAAGGGCATTGGTAGATTCAGCAGCACATAGGGGAGAGTGGGGTAAACTCAGCCAGTGGGTAAGCTGACCCACCCCCTGTTTCTGGGAAACAGTAAACAATTCTTGTCATGTTGAAAAGGGGCACCTGGCACAAACAGTTGGTAATTTTTAACACAAAAAACTATTTTTCATGTGTCAAAGTAAATTTTCAGCATGTCAGATATATTGAGCTTTTTATCAAATCCAATTATTCAGGGGTAAAATGGTGTATTATACATATTTGTTATTTACCAATGAATAAAACTATGTGAGTCATTTGGCTGAAGATGAGCCTGAATAGCAAAACTGGCAACATTTTTCAAAAATATTGGCTATGGGGTAACTGAGCCACACGCCATGGGTAAATTGATCCATTGGTTCCTTTTATACCACCAAAAGTTGAAAAGTTATATTAATGTGCTGAATCATAAAATATGTTTTAATGTTAACCAAGTTACTTGTCTGATAAAATGTTAAACAGAAGAAATTCATGCTAAGAGTGAACAAGAGGAAAACCAACTGGGGTTCAACACCCCTGCTGAGATGGAAAAAGTAAATGAAGGAGTTCATGGTTGAAAAGTCGATCAGATCCATTTCATAGTGTGATATACTGACAGGTCAAACCTGCAGAGGTAAATGAAGAAGAGGGACGTTTAAACTTGCTTGTTTTAGCAAGTCTGAGCTTGTAAAACTTTAAAGCATACAAGGAAATGTAATTTTTCTAGAAGGAATAATAGTTTTCTTTCTGCCAAGAACTGATTTTGTTTCTGTTTGCTGTTCAAAGCTTTGCTGCCTCTCATTTTACTTCATATGAGTATCCAATTTTCCTAAAAAAAAAAAAAAAGAAGATGCAAAATGTGTCCATTTATGGCATTAAAATTTTTAAATTACTGATTTTTTTCTAGGTTGTTTAAGTTAGGTTTAAGAAAATAAATGTGATTATTTGTGAAGTGAACAATCTCTTGTGAACTGACTCTTTTGACAACAATACATTAACTTTTAAAGCTGGGCTTGGCGATTTTGGAAAACTAGCATGAATTTTAAATTAGCATCTCCTCAGGGCTCCACAATGTGTTTGTTTTACACTACACCAAGTCATGTCTCAGTCAGCAGCAAGAAAACACCAAACAAACATGTAAAGTTAGTTAGTACTCACAGCCGATGTTGATCGGGGTATAGGTAGTTCCTCTGACATTCTCCGCATAGCTGTCAAATCTCCGTTTTGGCCATGAAACTACCATATTTTCCGTATTTTATCCTCTTTCCCGCCGTCCTCCTGTATCAGTATTCTCCCGTAAATCTTCCTTGTGATGATATAATAATTAAACCATTCCTCTGCCTCTCCAAACTGAACTCTGTCTCTAGCCTGAATGGGGCGGTAATGCTCCAAAATGATGGATGCCAACCGCCATAAAACCGAAGAAGTAAAAACCTCGCGAGAACATCCACCTGCAGTAGTCTGGGTGGCAGCTGTCGCGAGATTAGAGCAGCAGAACAAACTAAGAAAAACAAAGGGCCCTAATTTCGTGGCGCAGCGCAGGGGGCGCAAGCCTGGCGCACCGCCATGCGCTGCCAATTTGACAATTTGGTAGACCGTCTGCGCAGAGATGGGTGTGACGGCGCACCATGGGGAGGTGACGGCGCACCAGGGGGAGGTGTCGGCAGATTCATGTTGGCGCAGTGACAATTTCGTGCCAAAAACAGTGCAGAAAGTGCGCTGAAAGCTTGCCAGCTGCAACCTGGTCTAACCTCGGCGCAGGGCGAAGCGCACCCTGCGCAGCTGTAATTTGGTGACAAGCGCACATGTGCGCACGCCTCAGAGGCAGGTTTCCAAAGTGTCAGGCACATTTTAATGCAATAAACAGTCACAGCAATCACTATTTAATGTAACAGTCTGAACCAGCATATACATTTGTATCTATATTAACTGTCCCGTCACATCTGATGTCGGATTAAAGCCGTTTGTCATAATGGAAACTTAACCTGACAGCAGCTGGAAGTTTGATGCACATCTTACAAGTCAACAATAAACAGCCCTAACATCTGATACTGAGTATATATCTGGCTTCTCTCATTTCATTAAATTCAAAGAAAAAAAGGGGAAAAAAGACGAAGAAAAAGGAGAGAAAATAAATGTATGTCACTCAGGATTTACCTGTTATTTCCCATATTCCTCTATTTTAGTCTTTATTTTTAACGTGCTCTAAAAACACCGAGAGAGTATACAGTTTATCACTAAAGGCTCTGCTATTTGGCGATGACAAACCAGGAGTGCAGGTGGATCACAAGCATCATGAATGGATAAGCCAGCGGGTGTGAAACAGTCTCTTATTTTTTTTACTATTAATGACAAAGGAACAGATTACATCTGTCCCAGGAGCTGGCCCACACGGTGACGCGCATCCTGGCCTCCGATGCACGCCCTGCTGTCCATTCTCCTGCTGAAGTGACAGCGGCTCTGACCATCTCCGCTGCTGGGTCTTTCCAGCACACTGTGCCTGCTGTGGCAGGGATCATTCAGACCAATCAGACGCTGCGCCTCGGCCGCAGCGCATTTAAAGACGAGGAGAGGCAGTCATTTGATTGGTGAAGACAGCGCTCAGCTGTGTTAAACGCATTCACGCCTCCGTCTCCTCCTCTCTTGATATGCGCTGAGGAGGCGTGGATGCGATGGTCTGCGTCATGAGTGCGCCTCTCTTGGCACTGCAGGAAACTTGCCAAGTGCGCTGGTCACACCCTATCCGCGCGGCGAAGGCCGGTGAAGGCTGGCGCAGGGCAGGTGCGCCTGCGCTTGCGCCTGGTCTACAAAATTAGAGCCCAAAGAGTTTATTTTACATTTCTTGTACATCTGCCTTAAAATGTGAGGGATACTGGAGCTTGGTTGGGGTTGTGGGACGGCTCACGGCGGGCTTCCCTTATTTTCAAAGACAAAACTTGAAAGGTAAGCATTCTCCGGCTGACTCTGATACGTATGAGCTCGGCTACACGCACCGAGTCTATGCACGCCTGGAAAATGCATGCGCGGTAGGCGGGCAGAATGCCAACGGGATTTGATTGGTTTAAAAACAGGTGTCCCGGCATGATTATTGGTTGGTGTTTTCCCTGTTTTACTCCTGCAGTAGATAGCGGATATTTTTCGCTCTGTTTTAAGAACACATTATGAACTGATTACCATCGGGTCATAAAGACCATTTCAACCAGTATTACAAAAAGTGTATCTAAATCAAATCGCCAACCCCAGCTTTAATAATTCTCAGATTGAAAGTTATGAAGTCACATGGTCAATGTACCCACAGACTTGGCCTAACTTACCCCTGACCTGGGGCAAATTGAGCTACAGGAGCGCTTTATTTTTAAAGGCCACAGTTTCCAGGCTCTTTGTCATTAATATATCCTTACAATTTCAGTTGATAGCAAACATTCTTAAATAAAAGTACATGTTTTTATTTTATCTCTGTTGCATTTTTCCTCGCCTCACTGACAGCAAAAGTAAAAAAGGGCTCATCTTAACCCACTCTCCCCTAAGTATGTCATTAAGATAATACAATCTGTAGATCCATCGCACCCATATGGTCCCTGTTGACACACTGTAAAGATAACACACGTCACCCATGACCTCATTAAATGTGAGCTTATGGCACACCTGTCTTTGTGTCCCATCATGACCCGATGGATTATCATGGCCGTCTTGTTCAGCTCCTGCTCTCTTAGCTGCTCCAGCACAGCATCATGACTGTCCTGAAGTAAAGACACAGAAAGACAATGTTATCTCATCTGTAAAAAAGTATTCATCCCTATGAGACACAGCGGCCCTCATTTGTCAGTCTGGTGTAGAAACTTGAGTGGAGAAATCATCTCACACCAGCCCCCAAGTCCGGAGACACTTTTCTGTCCATAGACACTCTCACTTATTACTCTTTATCTACAAATCTGTTCTTGGGCTGCTTCAGTCCTATTTGACCATATATTTGATCAGGTCTAGTGACCGTCGTGGACTGCGCTCACAGGATTTCATTAAAATGTTTGTTCCTAGAGTCAGAACAGAACTGGATAAGACAGCCTTTAAATATGCTGCCCCCTCTACCTGGAATAGTCTCTTTATGGATTTGAGACTAACAGAACTGGTCACTGTTGGTGAATTTAAGACTTTAATAAGGGACCGGGAAAGAGCCAACCTTGGACAATGTGACTGTTTCAATTCTTGACTGCTTCTCATTTTGTTTTGAATTAGTCTTTCCAGAACGGTTTGGTTTCAATGTGCTGATGTCTGAATGTATTTGTTGTTTTTATTGTGTAACTGTCTGCTGCTGCCATGCCAGGTCCCTCTTGAAAAAGAGATTTTAAATCTCAATGAGGCTTTTATCTGGTTAAATAAAGGATATAATAATAAGTGTTATTTATAAAACGTGTGTATTTGGCGAATCCTTACGTACCAACAACCATGTGGTGATGAATTTGGTGGCTGAAAACAATCCTCACTTATATAACACAACCCTAATACTCCTGGTTAAGCCCTGAATTTACAACATGGATGGACATAATGTATTAAAAACAGAACAAACTTATCTGAACCTGAGACGGACACTGTCACTACAGAAAATGACAAGAACAAAATGATGTTTAACAGAGTGATATATGAAAGTCACAGATATGCCGTCAGCACAAGGGTGCAGGAGATACGTATTTTTTTTCCTGGAGAAATATTCTTAAATGAGAAAGTAAGACTTTCTGCAGCCCCCAAAAATGTTTAAAACATTTTAAAAACTATTTTAATTGTACAGGAACATTAGCATGATGGTAGGCCTCAATAGGCAACTTATCTAAGGACAGTTTACAGTTTAATAGAAAACAAACTAAACAGAAATAGATGTGGTTTAAATGAGTGGCTTATAGTCCGTAATCATCAGAGCAGGGATAGTGGGTAAGTCCTGCAATCTGGGGGCACACTGCGGCTAAACTAAAACTAAAACTAAAACAAAAGACTGCAGTATTGTTTAACAACTCTTCAATAAACTGTTACATTACTTTAGATTATAAATATTTTTTCCTTTAGTCTCCATCTCCATGTGTATCCGCTCCCTCACTTATGATCAACCCCCGATCATAACTCCATACTGTGCATCCAAGCTGCCACAATAATTTATCAAAGTTTTGCCATCTCATAATGTTAAACAGGTGTATGCAGACAACAGTGTTATTATGATTCATAGATATATACATGATGAAGGTTTCTTTGAACAGATCCCTTAATAAGACATTATTTGGAAAGCTAAACCATGATTTGTAGATTTGTAGATTTGTTTATTTTTAAAAGATGGGACAATACATGTTAATGAACATATAAATGTAAACATGTGAGATTATAGCTGTGTGGCTAATTTCCATTTCTAGTCCCATTGGCAGGTTGGTGTTGTACGAAACATTTACACAATAAAAACAAAACAAGACAAAACAAAACAAAGACAAAGCAAAAAACAATATGAAACAAAGCAAACATAGTTGATCATCAAAAACAAAAAACATTTAGGCCAAGGGGCTGGTTAAAGCGCTGAGTGCTAAAGTGTAAAGTGCATCATTGTATTGCAAATCGCCCAAAAACTATAAAGTGCTAATTTGATTGCTTAATGCTCAATTGCATATTACAATAATCAAATGGTAATTTGTGGTACCTAGAGTACCTAGGAATATAAAGTGCTAGTTGCATTGCACATTGCTCAGTAAAAATTGGAGATGGAGCCCTTGACGCAATAGATACATAGGACAAATACACAAATTTAGGCCTGTTTATGGGAGCAGTGTTGGTTTTCCAGTAGCCGAGCTTTAAGCTGTTTGGTAAAAGAGGTCAGGGTTGGAAGTTCACTTTTTCTAAAAGGAACAACAGTCACCTCTGGAACCAGCTCTTGTTGACCTATTTGAGTTTGTTTTTTTTACAAATTCTTGTAGTGGAGGTGGTGCTTGGCCATGTAAAATTTTGTATATCAAGACAGCATCAGTGTGTTTGATAATGTTGTCCCAGTTCAAGCGCTTATGCTTCTTTAAAATCCAACAGTGTTGGAACATTTTGAGTTTTTGAAAAGAGTCACTTGTCAAATTTAATTTCCTTTTTAAGTTTTCCTGTTAAATTACTGTAATTTTAGATTTTCTGCTCAGATATTTAACGATTGCAGCAGATTTAACTGTTCCAAAAGAAATGTGAATGAATAATAAATAAGTCCCTGTTATGTTTACATGAGCAATAAACAAACTTTGATTTATTCCATATGATCAAAAAGCTTAGCTGAGCGCTCACCTTCATCAAAAACTGTATAACAGACTATGTGTAGTGTAATATAAGCTACATTTTAGATCATGTATCTTATAGAAGCAATCTTTGAACCTGTTACTTTACAAGTTAACAGCAAGAGTGTGGTGGAAAAATGTCATACAATGTCTTGTTGGTATCAGTATTAATCAATGGGTTAAACTGTACCCATACTTTATATATATTTATATATATTTTATATATTATCTCTTTCTTTACGTACTTAGTATCTTAGTAGGTATTAGTAATAAAGTATCAGACAAATACATGGTATGTAACACTGTTGATATTAATCACATATTTTGCCTTATGTTGGGTTTTATATTAGTCAAGGACAATTTACCTTCGACACTGGATCTATAGAACACCTAAGCCTTCTATATTTATTTTTATATCATCTATAATGATATTTCTATGCCAGCATTTTATAATGTTCATATATTTTCATGGATATTTAGTCACATAAACACATTTAACACCACCAATTAATGTTATTGAAAGGTCCTGATTGAATGTAGAAATGAGAAGTAAACATATATATATATATACATACATACATACATATATATATCTATATCTATATATCTATCTATATATCTATCTATATATATCTATATATATATATATATATATATATACATATATATATATATATATATATATATATATATATATATATATATATATATATATATATATATATATATATATATATATATATATATGTATATATACATATATATCTTTTATTTTCCATTTTTACCTCCGCCAAGGGGGTTATGTTTTCGGGAGAGTTTGTCTGTCCGTCTGTCTGTCCACCTGTCTGTGAACAAAATAACTCAAAAAGTAGTAACGGATGGATTTGGATGAAATTTTCAGGAAATGTTCAGCATGGGAAAAGGAAGAACTGATTTGATTTTGGTGTTGATCCGGATCAACGTCTGGCCGCCATGACGAAAAATGTGATTTTTGTGAATAACTACTGAACTAAAATAGATATCATTATGAATCCAGTTGCTAATGTTATGTTTTCATGGTCAAGGAATCTAAATGTTTACATGAAATAAAGGTAGGAGTAATATTTATGGTCAAAATGACAATATGGCTGAGGACTGTGGCGCTGGCGGAGGTCTGCACTCTCCGAGTGCCTTCTTAGTCTACAAAAGTACTTATTTTGTCTTTGAAAAGAATCCTCAGTTTAAGAGAAAACAACGATGCAGTGGAGGTGGTCGAAGCTGACGGCATGGCTCGACAGTTTTTTTTTTTGTTTGTTTGTTTTTTTACCCCTCTTGTGTTGAAATGTATGTACGACCAGTGTGCAACCACAAAAATGAAAACTACTTACAGAGGATTTAATGCTTCAAAAATTGTATACTGTCATTGTGTAGTGATAATCTGTCGCATTACAAAAACAAAACAATGAATGCTTTTTAAAGTTGTCCTTACTTTGAGGAAAACCTTGGTCTTGCCTATTATCCACTCATTATGTCCTTTGATCACAATCCTGCAGATTGCTTCACAGCAGGCAGGCGGTGGCTTCTGCAGAAACAATAAAGAACTTATTCAGGAAAGAAGAAATCATTATGACAGTGTAGGAGAGAAAAACAAAAGCATTTCATAGCATCCTATATGGAATGTTCTGTTCTGGACTGTCAAGATATTTAGCAGTTTTATTTAATGCGAAAAAACAACAAAAGAGTACCAGGATGTGCAAGAATAACTTAAAAAGATGTCAAAATGTTGTGACAGAAAGGGTGGAAGTGCTAAGAAATTACATATTTTTGTTGGAAAAGTGCCAACAGAAAATCCCAATGATTTCTACATCCTTCTTATTGTTTCAACTTTTTTTTGATGTGCATATTGTAAGAATATCTCTCCCTCTTCAAGTCTTCTTTCTCATGTGTGACACTAATAGCCCCCCTTTAAACAAACAGGATGACTTCAGGACTAACAGTTTTGGGGTCACAGGGGGTGGACTTCAGGAGGACCCTGTAACGGTTTAAGAACTCCTGAAAGGTGTGGCGAATTGGGTATCCCAGCTTCCGAATGCGGATGGTGTCCATCATCCCGGAGTATCTCAGCTGACGCATACACAGCTCCCGGTCAAACACCTGGAGAAGGGAAGAGTATCATGACATTAGTACAAAACCCAAAACCAGTGAAGTTGGCACGTTGTGTAAATCATAAATAAAAACAGAATACAATGATTTGCAAATCCCATTCAACCTATATTCAATTGAATACACAACAAAGACAAGATACTTAACGTTCGAACTGGTAAACTTTGTTATTTTTTGCAAATATTAGCTCATTTGGAATTTGATACCAGCAACATGTTTCAAAAAAGCTGGCACAAGTGGCAAAAAAGACTGAGAAAGTTGAGGAATGCTCATCAAACACTTATTTAGAACATCCCACAGGTGAACAGGCTAATTGGGAACAGGTGGGTGCCATGATTGGGTATAAAAGCAGCTTCCCTGAAATGTTCAGTCATTCACAAACAAGGATGGGGCGAGGGTCACCACTTTGTGAACAAATGCGTGAGCAAATTGTCCAACAGTTTAAGAACAACATTTCTCAACCAGCTATTGCAAGGAATTTAGGGATTTCATCATCTATGGTCCGTAATGTCATCAAAAGATTCAGAGAATCTGGAGAAATTACTGCACGTAAGCGGCAAGGCCCAAAACCAACATTGAATGCCCGTGACCTTCGATCCCTCAGGCGGTACTGCATCAAAAACCGGCATCACTGTGTAAAGGATATCACCACATGGGCTCAGGAACACTTCAGAAAACCACTGTCAGTAACTACAGTTCGTCTACATCTGTAAGTGCAAGTTAAAACTCTACTATGCAAAGCCAAAGCCATTTATCCAGCATCTGTGATGGTATGGGGGTGTATTAGTGCCCAAGGCATGGGCAACTTACACATCTGTGAAGGCACCATTAATGCTGAAAGGTACATACAGGTTTTGGAGCAACATATGTTGCCATCCAAGCAACGTCTTTTTCATGGACGCCCCTGCTTATTTCAGCAAGACAATGCCAAGCCACATTCTGCACGTGTTACAACAGTGTGGCTTCGTAGTAAAAGAGTGCGGGTACTAGACTGGCCTGCCTGTAGTCCAGACCTGTCCCCCATTGAAAATGTGTGGCGCATTATGAAGCATAAAATACAACAACAGAGACCCTGGACTGTTGAACAACTTAAGCTGTACATCAAGCAAGAATGGGAAAGAATTCCACCTGAAAAGCTTCAAAAATTGGTCTCCTCAGTTCCCAAACGTTTACTGAGTGTTGTTAAAAGGAAAGGCGATGTAACACAGTGGTAACAATGCCCCTGTGCCAACTTTTTTGCAAGTGTTGCTGCCATTAAATTCTAAGTTGATGATTATTTGCAGAAGAAAATAAAGTTTCTCAGTTCAAACATTAAGTATCTTGTCTTTGCTGTGTATTCAATTGAATATAAGTTGAAAAGGATTTGCAAATCATTGTATTCTGTTTTTATTTACGATTTACACAACATGCCAACTTCACTGGTTTTGGGTTTTGTATGTTTATCACATACGCATGTTTGGTTTATTTCTCAAAGACAACAGCCACAGAGCTTCTATGGGGACAGAGACAGTCTGAACAGGGTCTCAAATGCTCTCATTAATCCATGAGATAGTCTTGTGTGAGCCACAACCTTTCTGTAACAGGAGTCCCATGGGTACGGCCAGATAAGTGATGCTAATATCTGTCTGGAAACCCAAGATGCACCCCTGCCACACTGTTGTCATATTAATCAATCAATCAAATAGATATGTCCAAGTGATGTGATGATTATTAAGAATTATTTTAATTTTCTATGAATATTGAGAGCAACACTACTCACAGTAGGAGCTTGTGTTGACCCTGAACACAACAACACTACCACAAAGCTCCTTAAAAATGTCATAAAGCTGCTCACGTCGCTATTTGCAGTACATTATTGCTCATCTCTATATATTTCATACAGTGTCCGGTGTGTGCTCTGTGGCACGATTGAAGGCGAGAAATTAATTGATACAGCTGAACTTTGGACCAAACAATAAAATCCCCTGTTTAACCAACATAAGACCAGCTGGCCAGCAGCCAATAAAACTTATTTATGAGAAGTGACTCTGGTTGGTTACAAAATGTTCCAGGCAAAACACGCTTATCTATAATAAAGGCTCATAAATAGCCATCATTGTTGGGCTTGGCACGTGACTCTGGCAAAACCGTGAGACTTATCATTTGTCAAAATGATCGCAAAGTGTTTGATAAGTGCAACAAAGCACTTTTGGTTTTATTTGAATGGGTTTGATTGTTCTGTACTGTTCATTATAGTTTAGGCAAAACTTAATGCAGACCAATAGGACCTTAAAATCCAAACAATAATAGTAATAATAAAGCCCAACTCCAAAGTATCAATGGGAGGAGGGTAACCTGCCCAAAAAAAGTGGGAAAAAGTGGTAAAAATATGCTAAATATCAGCATATGATAAGTTTATCAACATTTTTTTTTTTGTTGACAGTACCTGAAATCATCCATCCAACATTTGTGGAGATTCTGCAGGCAGGACTAAGGCAGAGAATTTGATATATCAATAACTCTTATAAAAAATGACAGGGAAAACCTGCAAGCTTCAACCCTTCCACTGTTAGGTTGCTGGTTTTATGTTACAGGAAATTTACTTTGCCGGCCCGTCTCATATCACAGACAGGAGGAACAGCTGACAGACTTCATGGAGGGGCAGAGAGACTGATTGGAAAATTCATTTAAACCTATATCAAATCAAATCCAACTTTATTTATAAGGCACTTTTCATACTTAAAAGCAACACAAAGCGCCTCACAGAGGCTAAAAACAACATAAAAACAGAAAACCCGGCTATCCCCCTCCCACAAATACAGAGACATATCCAGACACACATTTGCAGACATCAACATATGCACACACACACACCTGCGCCCACACACACCCACAACATTCATACGAGCTGTCATAAAAGAGAGAGACATGGCTGTGCACCGAGGACTGAGGTAAGGAATAAGCTACCTTTGGGGGCCATCAACACTGAGGAGGGCTCAAAAAATCGAAATAAATAAGCACAGCCGAGGCTTCCCGACACGAGCCAGTAAACACAGTGCAGTGACCTATGGCCATGCGTGGCGCCAGTGTGGAGAGCCCCCATGTGGAAGCACTGGAGCTAAAAACCATCATACTAAAACAATAATAAAAATATAAGAGTGATAAAATAACATAAAATGTATAACTGAAATAACGTAAAAAAATTAGAATTAAATATGATAAACAGTCTGAATACAAGAATAAATAAGTTATAGAATAATAGAAGAATAAATAATAAAGGAAAATAAGTGGATTAAATCAATTAAAAGCTTGATTAAAAAGGTAGGTTTTAAGCCTCATTTTAAAAGTATCAGCAGACTCTGCAGCCCTGAGATTCTCCGGCAGGTTGTTCCACAATCAAGGGTCATAATAACTAAAAGCCGCCTCCCCGTGTGTCTTCGTTCTAACTTTTGGTATGGTTAACAGGCCAGTGCCAGAGGACCTCAGGGTCCGCGAGGGCTGATACGGTAAAAACAGGTCAGATAAATAAGAAAGACAGAGGCTGTTAAGATACTTATAAACCAGTAAAAGAACCTTAAAATTGATCCTGAAACGCATGGGGAGCCAATGCAGCGATTTTAAAACTGGAGTAATATGTTCCCACCCTCTGAATTTTGTAATAATTGGAGATTGGATATTGTCTTTTTGGAAAGACCAGAGAGCAGGGCATTACAATAATCTAAATGAGAAGAGTTAAAAGCATGCATTAACACCTCCGTGCTGGCCTGAGAGAGAAACGGGTGGACTCTGGCTACATATACATACAGTATATAACTGAACCAGAGTTGAAATGAACAGATGCAAACTGAAATTAACAACTATTCTCAGTTATCCTCATCTTGTTTTTTGCTTAAAACAACAGGAAATCCATGATGTTATAGTGTAGCATAGCTTCGTGTGACTCACATCAGACTGTTTTTCGTTATTGGGTTTGAAGCAGCGGATGAAAAAGGGTTGGCAGTTGGACAGAGCTCTCATCAGGGAGTCCAGAGACTGACGGAACTGACCGCTCAGTGTTGGCACTTGTTTTTTGCCTTCAGCCTTAGCCTGAATGGACGACGGAAAAGAGACAAGTCAGCAAAACAGAGCAAACTATCCCTCCACAGAGTTAGTCCTATGCATCCCACTGTAGACAGGATAATAACATATTATGTAATCTGCATGAAATGAGTTGAGGGCAGTTTTACTACAGCAAAACAAAGTTATCTCCCCATTCCTGGAATAGCACTGTGACACAACATGACCTTAGATAAGTTAAGACGAGGTAATATAAGACTAATCTCTTCCGACCATCATCTGGAGGAAGTTAAGTTTTGCAGGAGCTCAAGAATCAGTGTACAGTAAAAAGAGTAATCCAGTGACCTTTCAAATAAAACGATCGGGATAATCAGTTGTTACAGAAAAAAGATTGATCACATAAATAAAGTTTTCAAGCAAAGAAGGCTCACAGGCCACTCTTTATTGATCCCAGCTGAAATGCTCAAATGCTCTCATGCAACAAGGACTTTGCTTTACTGTACATACTTGACTGTGCTGATATGATTATTAGTGGAAGTCAAACACAAAAAATGTTCAGGAAGAACATTTTATAAAGGGTGTCAAATGTTGTTTTTCCTTTTGGATTTTGAAAGAATACAATAACCTCCTAATAAAGATCACTTTTTCATAATAATGTTGACAAAAAATGATGTCTTAAATTTGATCCCCTGCGGGTTTTAGATGTCTATCATCAAAATGTTTGATTCATCTATAAAAAAAATAAGTTAAAGCATCTTGTTTGTTTGTCTTACTTAAAGGTGCTATGAGGAGAATCTATTTCCGGCGACATAAAGACTCTGCTACCCATGAGCATGCGCAGCGACTGTCATAATGCTGCGTTCCAGTAACCTCGGAACTGGGAGTGATATCATCTCCGACTTATCTGAGTTCCAGTTGAAGTCGGAAAAAAACATGCCAATCTACCAGGCTATTGTTAGCTGTCGTTAGCACGCCCTGCGTTGTTGTTCACAAATATCACATGAAGAATGTGATTATCACTATGGCAGCATTTTTGTAAATATAAGTCTAACAATACTATGTATACAGCTGATCTAGAGTGACACACCCCAGTCAGAAGTGCAAATAAATGGATTATTACTGGAGCTAAATAACTGTTCACACTGGGGGCATCCATCTTCCACTGTCAACTCGGGGGTGGCGAGGTTTCACCGAGTTCCCAGTAGGAAATTACGACTTCGGGGAACGTTCCAGTTGCAGTTTCCTACTCTGAACCTGGAAATTCCTACTTCTGACTACAACTGGAACGCACCAAAGGCGTGACCCAATCCAAAGCGTGTGCTTGTTGTTATGCAGCTCGGACCTTCCTCAGAACTCTGCATTGCTTTACAACTTTTTTTTTCAACAACTTACAGGATGCAAAGCGAGGAGCTAATGTATCTCTTTCTAGTTACATAGCCGTGGTTTTTGATGTGTGACAACAAGACATTTTTGAAAAACTTAGTATCGTAGTTTTGTAGCCGGCTATATATTGCTACTTACAGCCCGGTGTTCTAAGACGTGTCCAAATAATACGAACACGCTCTAGTTTTAGTTGTCTTGTTCCTGAAGTTGAGTATCCAGGCCAGTCCAGCCCTGTCCGACCCGACCGGAAGGCTAAGGAATAGCATTTATAGATAACCTATTTTGATGCTATAAAGCTCATCTTAAAGTGTGTATTTCGATCAGGCATATATCTAAAAGTGAGATTTTTGTGTAATTATTTAGAAACTCC
Organism: Scarus forsteni; assembly: GCA_036419115.1. Classification (NCBI taxonomy): domain Eukaryota; kingdom Metazoa; phylum Chordata; class Actinopteri; order Labriformes; family Labridae; genus Scarus; species Scarus forsteni. The sequence continues at coordinate 12,904,570 of JAZDUH010000271.1, read as the reverse complement.
TCACAGTCCCTTTAAGCATTATGAAATGCTCATCAGTGTGTCTGATGTATTGTTTTTTAATACACTGTAAGTATGGGTACAACATATCACATACACTGGCATGAATTATAATCACTGTTCTAAAACATGAGAATTGACCGCCAATCAATTCTAATGCGATCTAATCTATACAGCATTATAAGAGTATCATAATGTCTTATCAACATGCTTAAATATTTTTCTGATGCATCACAAAGAAGGGTATCATAGAAAGCCATAGACAAAAATACACTGAGCGATCGCTGCTGCGATCATGCCTAAAAATTCATCATCACCTCATTACTGTTTGGCTTCAACAAACTTGGTTGTGGATGTTATTGATGAACTTGTGTTTTTTCATACCCCTGGTGAGCTCCTTGGTGTGAAGAAGATATTATTGTTGTTGCCGACCTTCAATCCATTAGATGGAGGTTCTGAATTAAATATCTGACGAAGGAGGTTGTTTTTGGACATCTCGATCATCTTAAGGATGTCAAAGCTGCCAGCATCTCGGTTCTTTTCCAGGAACCCTGAATAAATCCGACAACAACAACAAAAATCTGTAGCAGCAGGGACAGCAGGTTTTTGGAATTTCATTGAACATTTGTGTAATTTTCTGTCTACCGTTGGAGTCGTAGTAAACTTTGCCTGCAAAGTGGCTAATCCCAAAGTCAGAGTCAAATTGATTCTTTGATGGGATGTAGGCTTGGTTCTCGCTGTGCTGCTGGTTCATCTTGTTCAGCATTGTTGTGTCTGTGCCCTGTGAGCAACAAAATAGAACAAATACTAATAGTTGAGCAAAACTGCAATTTTTGATGTACTGATTAAGAGTTAATAAAAAATCAAGTAGCACCAGCACCTTTGGGAATTGACTTTCTTCATCAATCAGAGCCAGCATGTTACAGGGCTTTTCAGCCAGCAGGTCCAGGATGTCCTGATTATCTGTGAATTGGATGCTTTTCCACTTAATGTCCTCCTTCGTGTACTCCTTCTGCTCCAGCTTGAAGATGTGAGACACGAAGAACTGTTGCAGCTTCTCATTGGCAAAGTTAATGCAGAGCTGCTCAAAGCTGTAAAACAACACCAGTGGATCAAGTTTCCATTGAAAGGATACGCCAACATTTTTTTGGTTTTCATGTCTTGCCTCACTCTCCATGACAAGCAGATAAACACCAGTCTTTCAGCTGTGAGACAGTAGAAAGGAAGAGACAGCCAGAGCTCACCCATCGTCATTTAGCTTAGCTCAAACACTGGGAGTCAATAGGTAGCATTAGCGTGCCTCTGTCTACAGTCATCAGATAAACTCTTCAACTTCTCTAAATGGTCCTGTGTGCTTGTTGTGACTTTTTTTTTTACACCATAATAGTATCATTTTTTAGACTAAAATTTGCACTCTATGTCATTTTTGTAAGAAAAAGATACAAACAAAATCATTGGGTGCAGGCACAAACTACCGCAGACATGCTTTGTCTTGTTAACCTACCTACAAGCATGTCCACGGTGGTTTATGCATGTGTCCTGCAGTTTAGTTTTACATGGTTTTCTTTCAAAAATTACATAGAGTGCTTATCTTAATCTAAAAACAGATAATTTACCATTACCTGGTAAAAAAAAAAAAAGTCACAAAAGCACACAGGACCGTTTAAAGCTGTTGAAGAGATTATCTGATGACTGTAGGCAGAGGCAAGCTAACACCACAGCCTGACTTCCAGTGTTTGAGCTCCTGTCTCCTCCTCATAATTCCCCACACAGCTGAAAGACTGGTGTCTATCTGCTTGTGATGGACTCCTGAGTGACGCAAGATTCAAAAATATTTAATAGCTCATAATGTGTGAAGAAAGATCCAAACCTGTTCATGTCAAAGTTCTCAAAACCAAAGATGTCAAGCAGGCCAATGGACAGTGAGGATCCAGAGTTGCTGCTGAGTCCATTGGAGATCACACTGTTGACTTTTTGAGCAATCCAAACAAAAAGCTTGTTGTAGATTGCCTGAAAAGTGAACCAAAAACAGAAATGTAAGTGGATTTCCTGAACAAAACTTATGCTCCTACATTCAAATTAATGGGTCTGTCTTATTGTCTGGAGGTACATATTGACGCTATGTTCTTGTATCAGAAAGATACAAGAACATAGTGAAAAAATCCATAGGCTTGTAGTCGACATAACAGAACGATGCTAACTTCCTTGTTGGCATGAAAGTTTAAATCATCCTCCCTTTCTACAAGGATACAGACAGATAGAAGTTAAATAAATCACGAGGCTGTGTGTTTGTGACCAGCAAAAAGACCTTAGAGAAGCGAAGTGAGGTGTTGTTTATTTCTTTTCTCAGTCTATAACACGTGAGCCTGTGACATCGCTACTCTCATCAGAGCCTGTGGCTCTCCAGGGATCAGCCCTCCCCCTACGGGGCTGTACACCGCAGCGCTGCTCAGCACTGCTCAGCGCTCCGCTTTCAGTGGGGTTTGTCTGTCGGAGCAAGACCATGGTGCGGCGCTTTTGTGGAATTTGGAGTTCCGTCCCACCCACATACAGTTGTGGTCAAAAGTTTACATACACTTGTAAAGAACATAATGTCATGGCTCTCTTTAGTTTCCAGTTATTTCTACAACTCTGATTTTTCTCTAATAGAGAGATTGGAACAGATACTTCTTTGTCATAAAAAACATTCATGGAGTTTGGTTCTTTTATGACTTTATTATGGGTTAACAGAAAAAGTGACTAAATCTGCTGGGTCAAAAATATACATACAGCAATGCTAACATTTTGTTACATGTCCCTTGGCCATTTTCACTTCAATTAGGTACTTTTGGTAGTCATCCAAAAGCTTCTGGTTGAATCTTTGACCGCTGCTCTTGACAGAATTGGTGCAGTTCAGTTAAATTTGTTGGCTTTCTGACATGGAATTGTTTCTTCAGCATTGTCTAGGTGTTCTCAATGGGGTTTAGGTCAGGACTTTGGGAAGGCCATTCTAAAACCTTAATTTTAGCCTGATTTAGCCATTCCATTACCACTTCTGATTTGTGTTTGGGGTCATTGTCCTGTTGGAACAGCCAACTGTGCCCAAGACCCAACCTTCGAGCTGATGATTTTAGGTTATCTTGAAGAATATGAAGGTAATTCTCCTTCTTCACACTCCCATTTACTCTCCGTAAAGCACCAGTTCCATTGGCAACAAAACAGACCCACAGCAGAATACTACCACCACCGTGCTTGACGGTAGGCATGGTGTTCTTGGGGTGAAGGCATCACCCTTTCTCCTTCAAATATATTGCTGGGAATTTTGGCCAAACAGCTCGATTTTTGTTTCATCTGACCACAGAACTTTCCTCCAGAAGCTTTTATCTTTGTCTAGATGATCAGTAGCAAACTTCAGTTGGGCTTTAAGGTGCTGCTTTTAGAGCAAGGGCTTCCTCCTTGCACGGCAGCCTCTCAGTCTATGGCGGTGCAAAACATGCTCGACAGTGGACACTGACATTTGTGTTCCAGCAGCTTCTAATTCTTGGCAGATCTGCTTTTTGGTGATTCTCGGTTTACTCTTCACCCTCCTGACCATTTTTCTCTCAGCAGCAGGTGACAGCTTGCATTTTCTTCCTGATTGTAGCAGTGACAAACAGTGCCATGCACTTTATACATACAAACAATTGTTAGCACTGTTACTCTTGGGACCTGCAGCTGCTTTGAAATGGCTCCAATAGACTTTCCTGACTTGTTATAGTCAATGATTCCCTTTTTCAGATCCGTGCTGAGCTCCTTTGACTTTCCCATTGTAGGGTTTGTGGGCGTCTATATCCAATGGGCCCTATTTAAATGGCCTGAGAGAAGTCCCCAGCTATAGTCACTCATAATCATTCACAAGAAGTTAAGAGGCCATGCTATGAAGCTCATTTCATTGACACAACTTTCTAAGTCACCAAAATTGCTAATTCATGTTGCTGTATGTATATTTTTGACCCAGCAGATTTAGTCACTTTTTCTGTTAACCCATAATAAAGTCATAAAAGAACCAAACTCCATGAATGTTTTTTATGACAAAGAAGTATCTGTTCCAATCTCTCTATTAGAGAAAAATCGGAGTTGTAGAAATAACTGGAAACTAAAGAGAGCCATGACATTATGTTCTTTACAAGTGTATGCAAACTTTTGACCACAACTGTATCAGTCATAAGTCATCATGGCAAGCACAAATGGAGCAGCTGCCAGAGAAACTCCACCACCAGCCTCACTACCCTTTATATTGACCTACTGCTACACAAACTTCTAACAGCACGGCTACTACTACTTACTACTTTATTTATTTTATAGTATTGTTAAATGCCATATAGTTTCTTTTTGGCTGCTCATGGCAAGTTTGTTTTGCACCTGACCATGGCAGGCAGAAACTTTTCAGAAAGAAAAAAAGTCTGATTAAAAATTTGGATATACTGTATTTTTGACGGAGGCCACATCTTATTTATATATGTATGTGTGTGTGTGTGTGTGTGTGTGTGTGTGTGCATGTGTGTGTGTAAAGACTTGTGACTCAACAAGTCTTGCCTCTCAAAGACTCGAGAATTGACTCGACTCGAGGTCAAAGACTCGTGACTTGTCGGCATCCCTGATTTATATCCCACTTCACCTCTGGCTCTTTTTCAGATTGTACCTCATGTCGTCACTCTCCAACGTTCTCCTCATGTTCCTTCATGTACAGATCTCTAAAGTTTACATTTGACTTCACCTTTCTGCCTGCAAATTCTGACACCTCTGCCTGAAGACAAAAAGACTTTTTGAGATTTTTGACTTGCTGAGTCATGCTTTTGGGTCCTCCTCGATTTCAGTATTACGACAGTCAAATACTTGGAAATATTAGTAGACATCATTTACAGGATAAAGGTGTCTTAACCAGAGCCAGGATCTAATAAGGAAACACGTTCTGATTTACTGTCACTGTGTGGGCCAAGCAGAGGTGCTAAAAGCTGTAGTTCCTTGAAAGTGACCTGAGACTAGCTGCAGGAATCCTGGAAGAGATACAACTGTGTACAGGCTTCAGGTGTATTTTACAGCCTACAAAAATATATTTGCAGCATGGTTTATCAAGTTTATCACTCTAAAACTATAATACATTTGTATTATATAGTCATAGTATTATAATATATATTATCTACTGGAGGGTGGGGCTCTAGTTTTGGACATTAGGTGCATGATGGACATGGCTGCACCGTACACATCTGCGTGGAGTCTCTATTGGTCAGACAGCCTTAATTCCCTCTCTACTCCAAAGGTGGGCAACTGGTGAAGGATCACGTCATATTGAATGCCTGTTAAAGACTTGAGGGGTAAAGGTCCCTTACTCAGAGCCAGGGTCTAATAAGAAAATACTTTCTTTATTTAACTTTATTACCTTGACGAAAGCGTCTCTGCAGTCAGAGGCTTGCTCAGAACTCAGGGGTTTGGTCACACGCTCTCTGTTTGCCATAAATGAACGATTGGTCAGACTTTTAGACAGGGACGATCTGTGCACCTGCAGACAAAAGTGTGAATGTAAAATCCACATAAAGATGCAGTTTGTGTCAAATTCCGCCAGAAGAAGAGAGTGTCGTGAGGACTATCTCACCTCTAGTAATGACGCTGCAATACTGAAGTGCTCTGACATGGCAACATTGCTGGTTTCCAAGTTGTCTTGTATGCTTGCTGAAAAGAACAAATGATTTGATTTAATCAAATATACATGAAAATAGTTTAGAGAAAACAAAAAGCACATGACCATTACTACAACCAAAGTACATAGAAGACCATGTCCAAACTTAAAGGTGCTATGAGGAGAATCTATTACAGGCGACATAAAGACTCTGCTACCCATGAGCACGTGCAGCGACTGTCGTAAAGACGTGACCCAAGCCAAAGCGTGTTTGTTGTGATGCTAATAAATGCAGCTCGGACCTTCCTCAGAACTCTGCATTGCTTTACAACTTCTTTTTTCAACAACTTACAGGATGCAAAGCGACGAGGTAATGTATCTCTTTCTAGTTACGTAGCGGTAGTTTTTGATGTGTGACAACAAGCAATTTTTGGAAAACTTATTATCGTAGTTTGGTAGCTGGTTATGTATCGCTACTTACAGCCCGGTGCTCTAAGACGTGTCCGAATAATATAAATTTGCTCTAGTTTCAATTGTCTTGTTCCAGGACAGCCCTGTCTGACCCAACCGCGAAGCTAAGGAATAGCATTTATCGATAACCTATTTTGATGCTATAAAGGTCATCTTAAACAAAATGGAACGAGGTGTGACGTCACATACAAATAAGATACTGATGTTATCCCAATAACGATAAACATATAAAATGAAGTAAATTACTGTATACATTTGAAATTGTGAAATGTGCATACACTCACCCTCAAAGCAAATGTTTCCAAGGTGTAAAATGGCCGCCAGCAGCCTGAAGATATCCTGAGTCTCGTTTTCTGAGAAGGTCAGGATTTTCATGGCAGAGCGGATACGGGTGAAGTCTTTGGCATCATCTCTGCCGTCACACACAATACTGCCACCCTGCAGCAGGTCAGAGGAAATAATTAGAGGAAGATTCACTTTACCAATCACGCATGGGAAATCTAACATTTTTACACTTTGTTCCTAGGAGTTATGGACTCAGTGTTTTGCTCAGGAGCACCTCAGCAGCACTCATTTGGTGGACTGGCACTGTTCCCCTTCAGAACAATTTCTAGACATGGTTCAACTGGGATATAAATCTAAGTTTCCCAACTGAGCTTTCCCAACCACCAAAACTAGGTTGACAACATCTGCTGCCACCTGCTTACTGTGAAATTTTAAGGGAATATTAATCAAGCCACAAGAAATAAGTTATTAGATTCTGTTTGAGATCCAAATCAGATGCAGATCCAGGGTTGTTTTAGGATTTGTCAACACTGTGCGATATAGCAAATAGCATCACGATTGTCTTGGCGTAGTGTTGTGCTCTCGAGCAGTTCTAGCTCCTTCCAATAAGGAGGTTATGTTTTTGATAATGCAAGATAACTCCAAAAATTCTCAACAGATTTAGTTGAAATTGTCAAATCGCCTGCTGGATTTGATTCAAAACGTTCTGCTCATTCCCAAAAACTTTCTATGGGCTGTTGCACAGATGGACAACTGAAATATATTGGATCATCCATTTGGTGTGTCAGGTTGGTGTTGTTCTTGAACATGGCAAATCAATGGTCCAGTGGGTTTTGTACCTTCCTTTGCTTGCGTGCTGTGAAATACCTATTTTCCCAGGTCCACTTTAATTTTGTATCCTTCACATAATTGTGAAAATAGAGCTTCAGAAAGCATTAAAGGTGTAGTCAGCGATGTGGGAAAAAACAAGTGGAGAGGTTGTTTATAAAGGAATTTAGACCCGCCTCTCCCTTCATACCTCACCCCTGGCTCCACCCTGAAAAGCTGATGGACGTGCTTCGTCATGGAAACGGCCGTAGAAATTGCGTAGCTGACCAACGTAGCTAAGGTAACCCCGACTCGCCAGACAACTCGACCACCATTATTGATAACATCACAACAACAGTACATTCTGGCAGATTAGACAATAAGATGAATGCCCGACGGCTGTTACTGTTATGTGACGCACCACAAAGCTAATGTTGCTTACCTATCCAGCAGAAAGACGGTGACATCTGCGTCCATTTTCAGGTCTTTCAATTCGCGGAGTTCCCTCAACCGTCGGAAAGCAAAACCAATGTTGACCCGGGTCTTCGCTCTTTCATTGTCATAGCCCTTCTTTTTCACTTTCTGCTCCTCTGACCTTTTTCTTTTGGGCTGTTTTTCAGCCATTGCTACTGCACCTATTGCATCTCTCTCTTACGCTAACTGCGCACGCTACGCAACCTACAACACCCCCCTCTGTCTGATCTGCGCATGAGTATGATCGCCCCGTGGATGTGGGGGGGTGTACCCTGTTTTGGTGACTCAGCCTGAGCCACAGTATTTACCTGCTGAAATTCAGAGCCAAGGCTGTGTATTGAAACCAGACTTTTTTTGTCAACATGCTGTCAGTGGGGACATCTTGTGGATGGAGAGGAGAAATACGGTGATCTTGAAAAATAGTGCATTAGATTGGAAGATTAGAAGATCGCTGACTACACTTTTAATATAAGAGCCGATGTTAGTTTCCCGGTCATATTGAAATATGATGCTAATAGACACCAGAGCAATAATTTCCACTTGCCAACCCTCCTTAGACTTTTTTGAGAGGTACCTTTGAAAGAAATCTGTATTCCTCTGCTTTTCCGAGGCTCAGCTCTTTCTTCTCCTGCCCTGTCACTCCTGCCAGCAGACAGTAAAACACATGGTAGTTCCTCTCGTCCAGGGCCTGGCAAGGTGGAGAAATAAAACACTGTTACTGTGATAAAGTGAAGCATATCACATTGCTGTGTCCTCTCCCCTCAGAGTCACATTAGGACAACAGCTTGTTTACTCTTCTTGCTCTGCTTCAGTTAGAGTGCAGTTTCACAGCTGTAAAACAACAACAGATCCTCCTTCTGTGGTGATAAGAAGAGTTTGGTGGCTTGTTTGGCTTCCTTACCTGATGGCACACTCGAGATTTCTCCAGCAGATACTGCTCCACACGGGCTCCCTCAATCACACCGTCCTTACTGAAGAAGATCTCCAGATACTTCCCAAAGCGACTGGAGTTATCGTTACGAACTGTCTTCGCATTTCCAAATGCTGCATGAGATAAAGAGGAGTGTTAAATACACTTTCAGCAGAGCATACTGTTTGTTTTGAGTTATGCTGTGTAATGGTGGGTCATTAATTAAGGCTGTCACTTTAGTGTATTAATTAGATTAATTAATTACACCGCAAATTAATGCGTTATAAAAATTAATCACAGATTAATCATAGCACACAAACATTTTGATATTGTCCAGCTGGAGGACCCGTACATGGCGGTGGCATGTCCCTTCACACATGCGTTTCTAGTCAAACCAAACAAAGCCCAGGTGACAACAGGAATGGCATATTTAAGACTTAGTCTTTTTTATTTTTGAATTTATTTATCTATATTTACTGAATGCTTTAATAATGCATCAGGCCTAATTGGTTTGCTGGATGTCCTCGACCTTTTTCTTATTTTGAATTTGATTTATGAAACACGCTTAAAGTGTAATTTGAGTTGCCTGATTGAGCTTAGAATTTTCTGGACAAGTTGCCCTGACTTTGTTTTTATTTAGTCACCAATAAAAATGTGGATTTACAAATCTTCACTTCTAAGTGTATTCATTTGATTAGTCATGCACTACAATTTTATAATATTCTAGAATTCAGATTCTTTATTTGGGTACTTTAAGCAGATGTGAGATTAAAATGCGATTAATTAGATTAATTTGTTATACAATGTAAATCTGCTAATTAATTAGATTAATTTTTTTAATCGGCTACATTCTGCAATTTTAGGTTTAAAAGAAAAAAAAGCCTGGGGACGTTGGTATTTATTCTGATTATATTCACTTTCTACATGAAAATTTTGTCCATTCTTTTTGTTTATAAACCACTTATAACCATTTCATCTCTGTGAATTTAGTGAAAAAACTGGTACATTGCAATTTTCTGTTGTTAACTGCCTTACCTCAGATTATTCAGCCTTTGTTCGTTTATCTCCCTGTTGCTTCACTTTTATAATAGTAATGATAATGATAATAATATCCTTAATAACAAAAATGTAATAAAACGAGCCAGAGTGAAACAATCAGAATAAACAGTGCAGCAAACACTGCATTAGGCGAAAGTTCAAACTATATTAAAAAATATATAAGCAATGGGATAAGCCAGTCTGAGCCAGTTAGTTTAGAGATTTTATTTGCCGTAATTTGCATGCAATATGCCACATAAATCAGAAAACAATTAAGTTGGTAACCTAGATTGCTCTTAAGTATTTGAACCAGCCTGGTGGTTTTGCTCTTTGTGTGTCAGCCCTGTGATGGAGGGCCTCCAGTCCAGGGTGTTCCCTACCTCTGACCTAATAACTGCTGGGATAGACTTCAGCCCACCCTGCAACCTCTGAGGAGATAAGCAGTATAGATAATGGGTGGTAACCTGAAGCAGCAGATAGACAGGTCAGTATTTCTACAGGTTACACGTGACTGATCCATCTGGACAACAACAAACAGGAAGTGCTTGGGGCAGGACCTCATAAATACGTGACGTGACCTGACGTGACCTGACGTGACCTGACGTGACCTGACGTGACCTGACGTGACCTGACGTGACCTGACGTGACACGACCTGACGACTGCTCTGTCAATCACATTTATCAATGATGTAGTACAAAGGTGTTGCTGCAAAGGTGTTCTCTGTGCTAGATTATCGCAGATACAGCTTAATTTGACTTTTTTATTTTGAAGCCATAATAATAATATTGCAGTTTCTTCTGTGGTAAAGGTGCTATGAGGAGAATCTATTTCCGGCGACATCAAGACTACCCATGAGCACGTGCAGCGACTGTCGTAATGCTGCGTTCAATTAGCCTCGAAACTGGGAGTGACATCATCTACGACTTATCGGCGTTCCAGTTGAAGTCAGAAAAAAACATGCCGATCTACCAGGCTATTGTTAGCTGTTGTTAGCACGCCCTGTGTTGTTGTTCACAAATATCACATGAAGAATGTGATTATCACTATGGCAGCATTTTTGTAAATATAAGTCTAACAATACTATGTATACAGCTGATCTAGAGCGACACACCCCAGTCAGAAGTGCAAATAAATTGATTATTACAGGAGCTAAATAACTGTTCACACTGGGGGCATCCATCTTCGATTGTCAACTCGGGGGTGGTGATGTTTCACCGAGTTCCCAGTAGGAAATTACGACTTCGGGGGACGTTCCAGTTGCAGTTTCCTACTCAGAACCTGGAAATTCCTACTTCTGACTACAACTTGAACGCATCAAATCACATGACCCAAACTAAAGCGTGTGTTTGTTGTGATGCTAATGAATGCAGCTCGGACCTTCCTCAGAACTCTGCATTGCTTTACAACTTCTTTTTTCAACAACTTACAGGATGCAAAGCGACGAGCTAATGTATCTCTTTCTAGTTACGTAGCGGTAGTTTTTGATGTGTGACAACAAGCAGTTTTTGGAAAACTTCGAATCGTAGTTCTGCAGCCGGCTATATATCGCTACTACAGCTCGGTGCTCTAAGATGTGTCTGAATAATATAAACTTGCTCTAGTTTTAATTGTCTTGTTCCTGAAGTTGAGTATCCAGGCCAGTCCAGCCCTGTCCGACCCGACCGCGAAGCTAAGGAATAGCATTTATAGAAAACCTTTTTTTGATGCTGTAAAACTCATCTTAAAGTGTGTATTTCCATCAGGCATATATCTAAAAGTGAGACTTTTTTGTAATTACTTAGAAACTCCTCACAGTCCCTTTAAAAACTGTTTGCTTTAAGAAATAATCTGAGTCCTTGTAGCCAAAGGGGTTCATGAATAGCTACTGTGATCATTAGGACATGTCATTTTAGCATTTTATTTAAAAAAAAGAGGTACAATGGAAAGGCTTGGTATCCTGATATCATCTGTGAGTGAAAAGAGGTGTGGCTGTGTAGATGTGTTACCCTCCAGTAGGGGGTTTGACTCCAGGATCTGCTGTTCAATCTTCTGTTCAGAGAGCTCCCCGCTGACTGCTGCCAAATACTGAAGGATCAGCTTTGTGCTCTCCGTCTTTCCTGCTCCTGACTCCCCACTGTGTGATAAAGACAAGTTAAGATCAAAACAGTTTTTGTTCTAATCATTAACAATCCTTGGTGGGAAATTGTTTTGTACCTACCTGATGATGCAGCACTGACTCCTGAGGCGGCGTTTCATGTTGCTATAGCAGGCTTCAGCAATGCCAAAGATGTGAGGAGGAAGTTCCCCAAGCTTTCGGCCCTTGTACATCTTCACCTGAGGAGTAAACACATAGATCACTTTAAAAGAGAAATTCTACATTATTACAGATAATAGGTTTAATACTGTAGATGTGTAGATTAACTACTGGGCTCCTGCAGTGAATGTGTGGCAAGGTTATAATAGTTAACTAAAATGAAACTAAAAATGAAAACTAGATTTTAAAATACACTGCAGTTAACTCAAACTAATAAAAACTAGAAAAGAAAACAAAAACGATAAGTAAACTAAAACTGTATCTTGTGTTCACAAAACTAACTGAAACTAACCAAAATTACAGACAAAATGTCCTTCGTTATCGTTTTTGACAATATTTATTAGCCTTTAGGATTTAAATTAATCCGACACATTTTTCCAACCAATTTTACGACAGTTTTCGGCAGTTGTCAGCGCCGTACGGCACCATCATAGCGACTGGGACGTGCCTGTTTACTGCACTGACTGGCTGTGCTCTGTGCCGCAACGAAACGTGTTGTTGGAACAACTTGGAAGAAATGGCTAAAGTTGGGAGGAGGTGGCAGTGTCCCATTTGGGATTATTTGAGTACGACAGTGAGACAAACAAATACAAGTGCCTGGCAGAAATTAAAACTGGTGAGATATGTGGAGCGCTTCTTAAGGGGAAAAATCCCACAAACTTAAAAGCCCATTTGAGGAGCACCCATAAGGAGGCTTATACAGCCTATAAAAACAAGGAAGCAGAGAGTTTCTATTGTTTATATTGATGTTTATATTTTTTATATTAAGTTTATATTATTTTCTTGTGTTTAAGGCAGCAGCCAACACTACAGTATCAGCATTGACTGAGCAAGTGAGCACTATGTTGGACTTGAAAATAAACAGTATTACAAAATACTTACTCTGACCTTTTTGAATCCTGGTATGAAATAAGGTAAAGTATGAAAAAACTAAAACTAAACTGAAACTAAGCCTTGTTGAAAAAATCAAAACTAAATAAAAACTAGAAAGCCCACTCTAAAACTAATTAAAACTAAACTGTAATGGAAAAAATGTCAAAACTAACTAATACCAAACTATAATGACAAATCCAAAACTATTATAACCTTGATGCGTGGAGCCAGCTCACCTGTTCATCTTCGTAAATGGGATAGTTCTGGTAAGGGTTCACTGCTACCAGCACAGAGCCTGTGTACGTCTGAAATCAAGAAGAAATGGCATTTAGCTCACTTGGTTATAAGACACTTAAGTCATACAGTCTGATTCTGCAAAAGATCTGGTTCAGTAAGACACAATTAAAAACTTCAGAAATCTTCATATTGGCATGAAAATGTAAATCAAGCTCTTAGAGCTCTGTCATAACCAGAGTTTCCACCAGAGGCATGTGCCATTTATACACCGTGCAATGCTGTTAAAATTATGATTATGAGATCTCATTTGCACCCAAAGCTGTGTATGTCTTACAATGAGGAGTGGACTGGTGTAAAACTGGTGTGTTCCTAACCTGAGGATGCAAAAAATGACTTTGAATCTTCTTATAATACGCAAATCATTTAAACACACACGTTATACATCTTCTTTTAGAATAGATTTTAAGGTTCTTTTATTAGTTTTTAACTTTCTTAACGGTCTTGCTCCTGCCTATTTATCCAATTTGTTTGAGATTGAAATAATTTAGGAGGTTTTACTTTTACAGAAGTGTCTTGTCTTTGGATCATTTCTTGTTTCTGGATGATTAAATGAGAAGAACACAACATGCATCACATTGTCATAACATGGCCCTTTGTGTTTTACCAGCTCTTTAATTAATGATGATGATCACTTAAAAATGGTAAAAAAAAATTTGAATGCTTTTATTACTTAAAATGGCCTAAATAATTGATAAATGAAAAAAAAACCTTTAAAAAAGTTTTTTTTTTGGGGGTTGTTGATCAATTGTTGCCAAATGGCAACAATATGCAATCATGGAAAGTACCATAAAATCAACATTTTTGACCACAAAGGCATTTTATTTAAAACAAGACTCAACATACCCATGTCATACTCATCTAAAATGAACAAATAAACATTTCTGCAGAGAAAACATTGTGGAATTTCAACAGTTATCTAAAACATCTGCTAATAAAAACCTGAAACCTTGAACCTGGCTCAATAAAGTACAATCTATCATTCTTTTTTTTTTTTTTCATTTTATTCAGTTGTTTTTTTCTGTTTCATTTCTTTTTATTTCAGCTCATTTCAGTTGATTTTGATCTGATTCCTCCTCTAGTTTGACAGTTATTTCTGCCCTGCTCTCTTTCCCTCTCCCGCAGAAGTAGCTGGGATGCATCTTGTATGGAGGAAATTGGATACCATGTTAAAGATAGCAAGCAACATACCTTAAATTACAAAATATAAAAAATATATGATGCTATTACTTTTAAAACATAAGCAAAAGGTGCAAACAGTCTCAGGATAGTTCCATGCTATGTAAGTGAATGGAACTCCATTAGGTTGTATACACTAGGAATTTTCGGTACTTGCATATTGTTGCCATATGGCAACAAGTCTGTTTTGGCACATTACAAAAAATGTATAACAACAAAATTGAATTAAATGTAAAAAAAATATAAAGTTTACTTACCCCAGATAGTGATTTAAATTTTTATTTGGTGAAAATACTCCAAAAATTCTAAATAAAAGACAATCTTGGAGAGCCCCAGACAATTATGTTTGGATGTCAAATGTCTTTTAGCAAAAAGGGCTGGCAAACAAGATATCCTGGTCATGCGGCCTCATAAATTATATGTCCTTCAAACTCAAAGTCCCTTTTTCACACCTAAATGTAAAAACATACATTTTATTTCACAGCTTTTTAGAAAAATGAAGATAAAGTAATTGTTGCCATATGGCAACACTATGCAATAGAGGGCGAAGACTGCAATGGCACCAGTAAGATGACTTACAACATGACAAACAGTCAATCTTTACGGGTGTACTTGTCCAGTTTCAGATCAAAACCATTGTATTCCCTTTGAGGGCCTGACTTTATCACATCTCAAGGAATATTGAGAAAAAAAAAGGTCTGAAATGTTTGTTGTAATCTACAAATGAGATTCCTCTTTGAATTAGATAGTGTTTCTCATTTTAGATGCATTTAAATAAATTGCTTTATAGACACAATTGTAGTTAAATTGTATGGAAACAGACTTCATGTCCAGTCTGTTCAGAGGGGTGAAACAAACCACCAAAGGCAATGCTCAGTGCTGCTAAATAACATAAAATTCAATGTTAAGTATGTTTAAAGCTCCCTAAAACTGAGCAGAGACACGCTGTGGCTTTAAGCCATACACAGAAGGTAGAGTTAGGTCACCTATCAAATCTAAAACCAAAATACTTGTCTGTCTGCACTCATAAATTGGACATGGACATTTGATTTTTAATGTTGCATTTTCATAACTAATGCAATGTTTCTGTCCATTGATACTCATTATGCTCATAATGCTACAATATTTTGTTTTTTATCTCTGTAAAGCAATATAAGCTATCCAATAAAAAGGTTTATATAACAACGTCGCTTTCATATTGATTAATTTTCAAAAGTAAAATGGGTCAAAGCGCATTGAAAAGTAGCCAAATGAGACAATTAAATTAGTAAACCCTGTCAGTGTGTAAGCAAAGTGAGAACTCCCATGCACAGCCTTACATAGATTTTTCCTTGCTTGTGTCGGAGCTGCAGGTTTCTGAGCAGGCCGGCCTCATTCATGTCCCCCAGTTTGATCATGTCCTCCACTCCCTCCACTGATGTTGGGTGCATGATCTTGAGAGATGCCTCCAGCTCCGGAGACAAACTCCGCTCCTGGAGAGCAAAAGTTAAATCAAAATATTAAAGTTTATGCATGTTGATATATCCTGTGTGATCACGTATTCGTACTTTGTCCTCAAAGAACACCTACCTCCCCCTCATCATTGACCAGTAACCGCTGTCCTGATGGTGTGACTTTTACCCTTGCTCCAATGGGGACCCCAATGTCCGAGTCCACCCAGACCCACTCCCCCTGAAACACACCAAGAAGCATATACTTTTAAAATTGATATTTGATATGTTACCATCTTTAATCAGTGTTTAGCCTAAAGGGATGAAACTAGATCCAGTAAACAAGCAGTTAAAACTGGGAATGATTCAGTGCATCAGTTTCATGTTTTCAGCAAACCTAGACCACTTTGACAGTCTGCTGCTCTTCAACAAGGCGGTCTGACACAAGCTGCAAGAATCAAAGTAAAATCCTGAAAGTGTGAGACCCCACACGAGGACACATGAAGACAGATTTGCCCATTTGTGCAAGGGCGTAAACTGGCCTGACGAATTATACTTTCATATATTTAAGAGTAGGGGTGTGCCATATGGCAAAAATATCATATCACGATTTTTAAAAAATGAAATCACGATCACAATTTTATCCCGATTCTTTTTTACGTTGATTTTTCTAGACTAATTTGCATGTTTGACCATTTTTTCCCTGTGTTTAACATATAAAACATGTAAAACCCTAAAAGAAAAAAAAGACAATTAAAGCCAAAAAAAATTCTGAACAGGTTTTAGTTTAAATAGTGCAGTTTTTATAAAAATGTGCAATAAATGTAAACATAAAAGGTAATGAACAACAATATCAACCAGTGGCGGCTAGCCAATAGAGGTTGTTCCCCTTACTCATTTCTGTATAAAGTTATTTTTAATTTACACATGTTCACCATACCCATTTTTTTTTGTATATAGGTTATATAAGCTTTCCGGCAATATATGGTTGACCTTTTGTATATATTTATGTGTGTGTGTGTCTGATATGTGTGTGCACCATTCTGTAATCTGTTATTTTTATTTGGAATCAATAATAACACTTTTACGAAGCACTGGTATCCTGTAGTTTGTGTCGAATCATAGTGGGATGGTTGTTAAAAACTGAGTGTTGCACAGTACTGCCCCACCAAGAATATTTTTCACCAGCCGCCACTGATATCAACATTATCTCTTAAAGTGCAACAATTTAAAACAAATGTTATCTAACTGCAATGTCTATAATCTGAGTGAATAATACAGCTGCTTTAGAACTGATTTTTGTTCCGACATCTTCAAGCTTTTATCTCCTTTTCTTTTTCCGCCATGGCTTCACATTACATAACCAAACAGGAGATCCCACCATGCACTGCGCGTAATGTGCTACGATTGGCTAGTCGGGTGCGCGTCAGAGCCTCCGTGCCCACACAGACGATCTGACGATCTTTCTGCTTTATGAGATTATCCCCACGTTATAATCCTTAACGGTTTAATATCGTCATATCGCACACCACTATTTAAGAGTAAAAATAACGTTTTGGCGCTGATGGTCCATTAACATCTCCTGAAACATGAGCACTTTTACATTCAGCCTTCCAAATCACCAGCTGGCTTAGTGTACTAAAGTTCATGCAGCTGGTTTCATTTTGAATAAGAGTCACTGCTCTCACAACACCAAGATGTCAAAAGAGAAAGTCTAACAGGTGCAGCACTTAATGAAAATTGTAAAAAAGAATAACTTAAGAAAATTCCTACAGCAAAATAACTTTTTAGGACTACTGAATATTATCACAAAAACAAGCCAACAATTATTAAAGGAGAGAAGACAGCCATACAGGATTAGACAAAATCTCTGGCTGTGTCTGAAATGGTATACTAACATCCTACTCATACTAAGTGTGATGTTAAAATGAGTATGTAGTGTGTAAACGTTAGTATGAAAAGACTGAGTGTGCGAGAAATACCTGGATGTATGCTATATCGGAAAAAAATTTAAGTATGCGAGGTGGGCATACTAGTCACACTCAAACGCCCCATAATGCATTGCAAGCCCCATAATGCATTGCGGCATGCATTATGACTGACCGCATTCAGTTAAAAATCAGCCACTAGCAAACTTCCCGTTTTCAAAATAAATGCATCTTTTATTATCTCTTTTTAGTTCTTTAACGCTTTTGTACACTTCGAGCTGACTAATTTTGCACCTGTAACTGACAAAACTGTCCAAGAGATAACCACCAGTCTGAGTTCATCCACATGCTGCCTCGATGTGTTACCCACTAGATTTCTGAAGTCTGTGCTGAGCAGTTTGTTACCACCACTTGCTCAGATAGTTAACATGTCACTACAATCTGGAACATTCCCAAAGGCCTTAAAAACTGCGGTCATAAAGCCTCTCCTAAAGAAGACTAGTCTTGACGCCACAGTACTGAACAACTACCGGCTCATCTCAAATCTGCCGTTCTTAGGCAAAGTCCTTAAAAATGTTGTTTACCAACAGCTCACTGACTTTCTCCTAATGAACAACTCATTTGATGTTTTCCAGTCAGGTTTTAGACCACATCACAGCACTGAGACCGCTCTTATCAAGGTGACAAATGACATCCGCCTGAACACTGACGCAGGCAAAGTCTCAGTCTTAGTCCTGCTAGATCTGAGCGCTGCTTTTGACACTGTCGATCATGAGATCCTTTTACAGAGACTAGAGGACTGGGTGGGCATCTCTGGCACTGCCCTACATTGGTTGAAGTCCTATCTAGAAGACAGGAAGTACTTTGTAGAAATTGGTAACTGTGTCTCAGACCACATGGCCTTGACTTGTGGGGTGCCCCAGGGGTCAATCCTAGGACCCCTCCTGTTCAATCTCTACATGCTGCCTTTAGGCCAGTTAATACAAAGTACTAATGTGTCTGACCACAATTATGCAGATGACACTCAGATCTATGTGTCACTGACAGCAGGTGAATATGGACCTGTGGATTCACTCTGTCACTGCATCCAACAGGTCAGTGTGTGGATGCAAAACAATTTTCTCCAGCTAAATTCAGACAAGACTGAAGTCATCGTGTTTGGTCCACAGAAACAAAGAGAAAGTGTCAGCAGTCACCTCCAGTCTCTCTCTCTAAAACCTACAAATCAGGTTAGAAATCTCAGGGTGATAATGGACTCAGACTTGAACTTTGGCAGCCATATAAAATCAATAACATCAGCAGAGTTTAACCATCTAAAAACATTGCCAAAATCAGAGGTATAGTGTCTAAACCTGACCTAGAGAGACTTATCCATGCATTTGTCTCTCGTAGGTTTGATTACTGTAACGGCCTGCTCACCGGCCTCCAAACGAGCTGTAAGAGCTGCAGTACATCCAGAACGCTGCTGCTCGAGTCCTGACCAGAACCAGGAAGTATGAGCACATTAGTCCTGTGCTCAGGTCTCTACACTGGTTTCCTGTGGCTCAGAGAATAGACTTTAAAGCAGCTCTGCTTGTGTACAAATCTCTCCATGGCCTGGCACCACAGTACATCTCTGATATGTTAGTGCCATATGAACCATCTCGGACTCTGAGGACCTCAGGGGCCGGCCTCCTGCTGGTGCCTACAGTCGGGACTAAACATGGGGAATCAGGGTTCCAGTTTTATGCAGCTAAAATCTGGAACAGTCTTTCTGAAGGTGTGAGACAGGCCTCTACTCTGACAATGATCAAATCTAGGCTTAAAACAGCTCTGTTTAACTGTGCATATGACTGAAAGGATCTGATCTGCACTCTTCTTTTTAAATTTATCTTATAATGATTAATGTTGATTTTATTTTGTATTGTGATTTTAATGCATTTTTCTTGTTCTGTAAAACACTTCAGATTGCCTTGTGTATGAATTGTGCTCTACAAATAAACTTGCCTTGGTTTCTCATGAAAGCAGCTTCCACGCTTCAAACATGTAACACCAAACTGTATCCGCTTGATTCAGATATTCCTCTAAATCAAATGAACAGATCAGGTTGGTGCCCATGGTTGTTGCCAAAGTGTATTCCTGTTTGTTAAAAATCCATCAGAAATGATGTGACATTTCTGCAGCCCGTGTTGGCCGTTCCTTTGCAACATCCTTATAAGGAAACAACAGCACCTTAAAAATGAATTTTACGTCCAAAAAACATTTCCCAGTGCTTTATCACCCTCCTTCTTCACCTTATCGAGCTCTGTGTGATTTTCCTTTTTCCTAAGATCAAATCTGTGCTCAGAGGAACAGGTTTTGAGTCTGTGTCAGATTAAAAGAAAACGACAGAGGCTCTGAGCCAACTGTCTGAAGAAGACCTTCTGCACTGCTACGATCACTGAAGACCTGAGTGCATTGGTGTGTTGATGCGTCTGATGTGTAAATTTATAAACAGCCATACCTCAAATGTTTGTTCACCAAGGACCTTAGTACAGGCATTTATCTGTTAAACTATTTTAAAATCCAATATACTGTCAGTCTTGGGAACAATAAGAGCTAAAATGCAAACTTACTCCTGTGATTTTAGACTCTTCCTGCACCTCTCTATACTACGGTGAGAAAATGAAGGAAACACTGGCATCTGTATTTTCAATTAATGAAATGTTGTTGAAAATGTAACAGTCCTGACCCTGATTTTCACAGCTGCTGAATCTCCAGTTGTAACACTTAAAAGATCTCATGATCACATTCAAAAGGCTAGTTGTTTTAACTTAAAAACTTATTGTCAGGACTGCCTTAAAATTTTAAGTTTTCTGAATTTAGAAATTGAAGTTCAGTTGAATTAAGAACAGTTCAGATCAAGTGAACTTCTTAACTTCATAAACTTGCTATTAAGTCAGCTCTACTTGAATTGTTTAGTTTAACAAACTTCTAAAAGCAATCCAATTCCAATAGTATTTTCTTATGCCAACACAGTAATTAAACTTCTTTAAACTTCAGTTTTATAGGTAAAACAACTTGATCTGAAGTTCAGGCCACTGATGATTTTGAGCTAAATTGACTTACTGCATTTGGATTTAACTTAATATTTCTCTTTAACTTTTACTCACTTTGTTCTGCTTTGACACAAGTTTATAAAATAAAGTTAATATTTGCTTTAAGAAAAACAATCTTAAAAGCAGAAAAAAGGTCTCGTATTTAAAGGGTATTATTGTCAGGCAAACCAAAACATCTTCTGTTCTTCATGCTTTAATAACACAACTGGCAATTTTTATCACATGTTCAATGTGGATAGCAAAACAGCTCTGAAAAGATTCGAGACACATTTGACACAAAAAAGTGCTTGCGGGAAAAATGCATCCTCATCCAAAAATGTTCATTAACTTTTACTAAAATTCGTCTGGCTTTCATTACGTCTCGTTTGGTGGAAAACGAGCTTATAGCTCACATCTTTACTGTTTTATTTCTTTTTTCACATTTGTGGATGATGAGTAGTCTTTCCATTTAAGAGAGAGTACACATAATCTCAGAGGTTTGCACATGTTCAAAAAACAAGCAGCCCGCACTAATATGAGACGACACTGTATATCCACAAAAGGAGTTAATCTGTGGAACAATTGCAATAAAGAAATGAAAACATGTACAACAATAGGAAGGCTAAAAAGTATATTCAAAAATTCCAGACTAGGATGGCACGAAGAAAAAGAAAAAGGTGTGCCTTGAAATAGTTTATACATTAAATATATTGTTGTATTCTGTAGATTATGTTTCGATTATGTTACAGTTTTTCAGTTAGCCGCATCAAGTTGTATTATTTGATGTCTCTTTGAATGCCTGAGACTTCAAATGTTTTAATTGATTTTTGGAATAAGGGGTAGGACTAGATGAGCTATTTGCTTCATCCTACACCCTTTTCAAACCAAAAGAAGAGGACTCATGGAAAAAAAATTCTGTACTGATTTTTATTATATATATATACATATACATATATATATATATACATATATATATATATATATATATATATATATATATATATATATATATATAAATGTATGTATGTATGTATGTATGTATGTATATATATATATATATATATATATATATATATATATACATATACATATATATATATATACATATATATGTGTGTATATATGTATGTGTGTTAATGTATATGTATATTGTTTTGTTTCTCTCCTTTTTTTAAAATGTTCGAAATAAACTAAAAAAAAAAGTTACCTGAACTTCAGATCAAGTTGTTTTACCTTTAAAACTGTAGTTTAAAGAAGTTTAATTACTGTGTTGCCATAAAAAATACTATTGGAATTGGATTGCTTTTAGAAGTTTGTTAAACTAAACAATTCAAGTGGAGCTGACTTAATAGCAACTTTATTGAACTTAAGAAGTTCACTTGATCTGAACTGTTCTTAATTCAACTGAACTTAAATTTCTAAATTCAGAAAACTTAAAATTTTAAGGCAGCCCTGACACTAACTTTTTAAAGTTAAAACAACTAGCCTTTTTTAGTGTACACTTTATGAACTGAAAGACTCGATTCATCCTTACCTTTCTCAACATCACCAGTCTCTCACTGTCCAACTCCCTGAACAAAGAAACATAAAGGATGAGTTATGATTTTAACAAAGCTTTATATTCCATTAAAACATGATAAAAGACATTCCTCTTAAAGTTAATACAATGTAGACATGAAATGCATTCTCTTTACCCAGTCGGATCCAGTTCAGGGCTCAGTGTTGCTGGCTAATTTGTCGTAAACATTTAAAGTCACTCAAAATAATAAAGAGACATACCTAATGATCTGTTGATCTTCATTAATCCCACTCTGTCAGCTGGCTTTGGGCTGCTTGTTTTTCCTGATGCCCTTCGTAATCCACCTCAAGGAAGAGGGAGATGAAGAAGGAAACACAACCTTTCTAGAAATGACGATCTGATTTTATGGCACTTTGACTTTGAACTGAGAGTAATAGAAAGGAGGAGGAAGAGAAATATCTCTGTTACACGGTGGAGTGGGTCTGCTCTGTCATGCAGGGGTCAGTGTTTTCGTCACGTCAAACCATTTTTCATGTCTTTCTGTTTGTGAGGGAGGGTCTTCAACCACAGCTATTCTGTGGAAAGCAGTTATAAAAACTGTTTTCATGAATGGTAATAATGCATGTGCCCATGCGGTAGGAGCTGTGATGAGTTTATGTGCAGCCTTTGGACTCTGGTTGTGTAAATCAGACAACACTTCTGGGCATCTCTGTCAGTGCAATAAAGATAAATTACAAGATTGAACAACCTTTTTATAAAATCCACTGGAGGACGATTTAATAAAATGCGTGAGGGTTATCTTTATTTGACTTAGCAAATAAAGATATTTTTTTCTGACATCATAAGTGACGTACGGGCTTCTTCTTTTGAAAAGCTGCTTGTAAGATATTGGCAGTTTTGAGTTGGGCTGGTTAAAAAAGGCAGTCTTCATTTTGGTTTGCTCTGCTCCCAGAACAAATCTCTAGAACAAATTTCATTCAGTGAAGCACTTTAAACGCCTTGTTTTGCTTTCAATATATAATTTTGCTTCAAATAAAGACATATTTCTTTACATCTTTTCTTGTTTTAAAAGCATTGATGTCATATAAAAGTTATGGAGAGTGATAAAATGGTGACCTTATGGTGTTAAAGGTGACACTGAGAAATTGGGTGCACCTAATTTTTGTGTTGGTGCACCTTAAAAAATGTTTTAGGTGCACTATTGCAACCAATGCAAAAAGTTAGTCTGGAGCCCTGCTTTAAGAGATAACCAGTTACTTAAGTTTGCATTTATATTTGACCCTTTTCAATAAGCCATTTGGTATCTTTGTTTTTTTTATGTTACAAAAGTGCACTTTATTGTTGTTCATTACCTTTTATGTTTACTTTTATTGCACATTTTTATAAAAAACTGCACTATTTAAATTAAAATCTGTTCAGAAAGTCTCTTTGGCTTTACTTGTCTTTTTTTCATTTAGGGTTTTCCATGTTTTATATGTTAAACATCGGGAAAAAATGGTCAAACATGCAAATTAGTCTAAAAAAATCAATGTAAAAAAGAATCGTGATAAAATCGTGATCGCGATTTTATTTTAAAAAAATCGTGACATGATATTTTTGCCATATCGCCCACCCCTACCTGGCTCCAACAAAAAGTTTCACTAGTTTACCCCAATGGACTGTGAAAGAACTGGATGAAGCCATGTCACTTCAGTCGATTATTACAGAAGCCTTTGGAAAGTTATGGATGCCATAATGCACATATCATCTCCACAGAACTTTAGCTCAACCTACTTACTGCCCGAGAGGCCATTGTTACAACCAGCCTAAGGCCATTTTCGAATTCGCCTACTACATGCTGCATATGAAAGTAGTATGTAATAGGCACTGCATACTGCCTACGACACTTGAATGTAGGATGTAGCATGACCGTTCTGTTTGGTTTAATTTGTAGTATGCTACGCTGGTTTCCAGTTTGAACAAAGTGGAAGTAGGCTACAGCTGATTTATTTCCCAAACTTAATTTTAATTGTACAAAACAAACAAACCATGAGTACATGTTGACATTTCAGTTATTGATCTGCAAAGATATTCCCAGAAGCAGCATTTTATATGAAACAGTCAGTGGTGGAATAATTTTTATATTTTTGTGTGATGGCGTACGACGGCGCATTGGGGCCACTTAAAAGAACAAAACGGTTCAAGAATAAACATCACACTCACAATACAGTATTAAGAATGAGGAGAAGCAGGAACATTTAGGGTGGTGGAAATACAGAGGAAAAATACAGAACATAACGGTAAAATGTCAGGCTTGTCAGTAGTTTACACTAATAATGCTGCAGGTATAGGACGGACGTAACACCACCGTCCAGCTGTTATGAATTGTTAACGGAAAACAACAACAACATACCTTTATACAATTTATTACACACTTTTACCTGTTGAAAAGGTAAAGATAACTAGTAGTGGCTCATATATTTATTTTCATGTGCTGCTTTGGTTGTTGAAGCTTCGCTTCAGCCACTTTGCATTGTGGGTAACAGCAGGCGAAGCAGACTGGGCCGATGCATACTGCGAATTTTTTCCCGAATCAGTACGTCATCCGGGTATTTTTTGCATACTGCAACTTCGCTTTTGTTCGCATACTGTATACCACATACTACATTTTGGTCGAATCAGTACGCACTGCTAGTATAGCAGGTGAATTTGAAAACGGCCTCAGTTTACGGGACGGAGGAAGTAACATAAATTCACCAGTTTAAATGGTTTAAATTAGGGTTATTATTTATTAAAGAAAAGAAAGTAAGCTAGAAAGTAATGGGAGTTTGGGAAAGGACAAACTAAGAAACACTAATAAACTAAAAGGCTTTAAAAATTAAAATTCGAGAATCTGGATCAAATCAATTAAACATGAATAAAAGTTGATCAAAAACAGTGATTTTCAATAGTTTGAAATGGAGTGGTGGAGGGATGGCTTATGTTTATAGGCCAACGTGGAAGTCAGCATTGTTTTTTTAATTTTCATTATGAAACACACATTATTTTATTTGTGATAATCATGAACTATGGATCAAACTTCTCGGGAGCTTAAACATGATCCACAGGGGTAAAAAGATATTATGTAACTTCAACATGGCGGTTTAACTGGTAAGCAGTTACAATATTTCCAGTGAAGGGCTGTGACCTGGGTACCTGCTCATTCTTATAGTCCTGCAGTTAATTAGTGACCATCCTTCTGATCACAAAAGTACATAAAAATTCAAGCAACGTCAGATGCATTTTATATTTCAGAATAAACACAATAATGTGGTGTGTTTGGTATCAAAGTTCCACATACTTCCAGTCTTAGTAACCAGGAAGTGCTAAATGTTGGAGCCAAAAGGAACTCTGATTTAAATAATGGATTTAAATTATGGTAAACCGAAGTAAGGAAATAATATTAATTTAAATAATCTGTTGTTCTGAATTTTCGTGCCTGCCTAATTTATTTGAATTAATTTCTAAGGTAAAAAAAGGCTAAATTTTTGTTTGTTTATAATAAGAAATTGACCAACTTTTTTTCACCGTTCTGCCCATGCCTATGTTCCCGAGTCGCTGCCTGCTTCAGGTTATTTAATGTGATTAGTGACACTTGGTTAAAGGTTTTGAGACTGGGAGCGAAAAAGTTTGTTGACTGCAAAAATTAGCAGAAGATAGTTACCTTTTCATTTAGATTATCCGTAAAGGCTGCTTTTTGTTTGGACTCTGTGTGTTGGACCCACTCAGCTGTGGTTTTTTGGAAGCTTGAAGCCACTACACTAAATGATAAGTTGCCTCAGTATTTTTTCAACTCACTCCTTCATCACTCTGTTGGAGAGGCAAAAATCAACAGATCTTGACAAACCTAGAAACAGTCAGGGTAGGGCTTGATGGAGGATCACTTCCTGTGGATGGTGGGCTTGACAAAGGGTCAATGGTCCATCAAGAACTCCAACTTACTGGCCAAATGCAGGGCAACGTTTTAGTTAATAAGTCAAAATCAGAGACTGAAGATAAAGGGATAATTTCACAGATTTAAAGTAACGTTACATGTTTTCAAACTTAAAAGTTCTAAATTTGTATTCTTGCAAATTCACGACTTTAGAACCTAAAAATGTAGAGATAATTCTCCAAAATACTGACAAAGCTTTCTTTTTTGTCACCTCTGAGAATGGCCCTTATTCACTATCACACAACGGTTTGTGGAAGTTTGTGGAAACTGGAGGTTATTTCAGGCTGAAGTGGAGGAGCCCTACCTTTTAACGGGGCTATTAATTACCTCCGCCAAAGAGGGTTGTGTTTTTACTCTGTCTGTTTGTTTGCTTGTTTCTCTGTTAGCAAGATTACACAGAACTTACTGGACAGATTTACACGTTCTGTTCTGACCAACAGGCTGGCGACATCACCCACTGGAGCACACAACACCATCATCTATTCAAACAGCAGCAAATCGGTTAAGTCTACAAGTTACAAGACCCCCTACTAACTAGGTCCCTTTATTGGATGATATTAATAACAACAATACTTACACTCTTTGCAGATCGATATTTTTTATTCCACTATGTACGTATAAATTAAATATGGGACAATAATGTTCGGTGGAAATCACAATTTAAGGGTGGAACTGAGCTGCTTGGCAGAGGTCTGCGCTCTCGGAGTGCTTTTCTAGTTCCTGGTGCCACCCCTGGTTATCAATTTAGTCGTATTATGAGTAAGATACTGTTAAAGGTGCTATGAGGAGACTCTGTTTCCGGCGACATTAAGACTCTGCTACCCAAGAGCACGAGCGGCGACTGTCGTAATGCTGCGTTCCAGTAACCTCAAAACTGGGAGTGACATCAGCTCCGAATTATCGGCGTTCCAGTTGAAGTCGGGAAAAAAACATGCCGATCTACCAGGCTATTGTTAGCTGTTGTTAGCACGCCCTGCGTTGTTGTATGAGGAATGTGATTATCACTATGGCAGCATTTTTGTAAATATAAGTCTAACAATACTATGTATACAGCTGATCTAGAGCGACACACCCCAGTCAGAAGTGCAAATAAATTGATTATTACAGGAGCTAAATAACTGTTCACACTGGGGGCATCCATCTTTGATTGTCAACTCAGGGGTGGCGAGATTTCACCGGGTTCCCAGTAGGAAATTCACGTTCCAGTTGCAGTTTCCTACTCGGAACTCGAAAATTCCTACTTCTGACTACAACTGGAACACAAAAAGACGTGATCCAAGGTACGTAGCGGTAGTTTTTGATGTGTAACAACAAGCAATTTTTGGAAAACTTAGTATGGTAGTTTTGTAGCCGCCTATATATCGCTACTTACAGCCCGGTGCTCTAAGACGTGTCCGAATAATATAAATTTGCTCTAGTTTTACTTGTCTTGTTCCTGAAGTTGAGTATCCAGGCCAGTCCAGCCCTGTCCGACCTGACCGCGAAGTTAAGGAATAGCATTTATAGATAATGTTTTTTGATGCTATAAAACACATCATGTGTATTTCAATCAGGCATATATCTAAAAGTGAGACTTTTTTGTAATTACTTAGAAACTCCTCATAGCATCTTTAAGATGCCACAGTTGACTTTGGAACCTAAAAAATGTTCAGTAAATTTGGTAAGATACTGACAAAGCCTTTCTTTTAGTCACTTCTGAGAATGGCTTTTATTCACTGTCACACAGAGTTTTGTTGAAGTTTGTAGTTACATTTTGTTGAGGTGATTTCTGACTGAGGGGCCCTAATATCACACCTTTTTATGGGACTGTTTATTCCTAATACCATCCCTGATTATCAATTTAGTTGTGTTATGAGTAAGAAACTGATAAGATGCCACAGTTGTAGAATCACGTCTCTCTGTGCCATATTGTAAAGAAAATCTTCTGAGGGTGGATCTAATCTGGACTTTAAACCTTCAGGGAAACCTCCCTTTAAGAGCTTCATGTTTGTTATCTGCTCTTCTGTGAAATTAAAGAAGTGTGAGTTTAATCAGTAAACTTAAATGAGACAGGAGTGTCTGCTTTTATTTGCCATCATCAGTATCTGGCTCTGCTGAGACTTTATGAATAAGGTAGTTTAACAAAAGGCCTTGTAAACATAATACACGTGCTGCGGTATCAAAGGTAAGGCTAAGACACTTCAGACAGAGGTTTACCTGCACGTCTGTTTCTGATGTAACCAAGATTAGCTCCCTGTCTCAGCCTCACCTTTGACTCTATTTTAAATGACGTCAAAGAGGCTAAACAGCACAGCAGTTTAAGCTTGAGGAGGAGATTGCCCGTACTCTCTGTGGACTGAAATCTTTAAAGGGACTATGAGGAGTTTCTAAGTAATTACAAAAAAGTCTCACTTTTAGATATATGCCTGATGGAAAACACACTTTAAGATGAGTTTTATAGCATCAAAATAGGTTATCTATAAATGCTATTCCTTAGCCTTCCGGTCAGGTCGGACAGGGCTGGACTGGCCTGGATACTCAACTTCGGGAACAAGACAATTAAAACTAGAGCAAATATATATTATTCGACACGTCTCAGAGCACAGGGCTGTAAGTAGCGATATATAGCCGGCTACAAAACTACAAGACTAAGTTTTCCAAAATTGCTTGTTGTCACACATCAAAAACTACCGCTACGTAACTAGAAAGAGATACATTACCTCGTTGCTTTACATCCTGTAAGTTGTTGAAAAAAAAAGTTGTAAAGCAATGCAGAGTTCTGAGGAAGGTCCGAGCTGCATTTTTATTAGCATCACAACAAACACGCTCACGTCTTTTGGTGCATTCCAGTTGTAGTCAGAAGTATGAATTTCCGAGTTCCGAGTAGGAAACTGCAACTGGAACGTCCCCCGAAGTCGAAATTTCCTACTGGGAACTCGGTGAAACCTCGCCACCCCTGACTTGACAATCAAAGATGGATGCCCCCAGTGTGAACAGTTATTTAGCTCCTGTAATAATCCATTTATTTGCACTTCTGACTGGGGTGTGTCGCTCTAGATCAGCTGTATACATAGTATTGTAAGACTTATATTTACAAAAATGCTGCCATAGTGATAATCACATTCTTCATGTGATATTTGTGAACAACAACACAGGGCGTGCTAACAACAGCTAACAATAGCCTGGTAGATTGGCATGTTTTTTTCCGACTTCAACTGGAACTCAGATAAGTCGGAGATGATGTCACTCCCAGTTCCGAGGTTACTGGAACACAGCATTACAACAGTCACCGCGCGTGCTCATGGGTAGCAGAGTCTTTATGTCGCCGGAAATAGATTCTCCTCATAGCACCTTTAAGTAAGACAAACAAACAAGATGCTTTAACTTAACACAGCTAAATGTGTGGGTAGTGCTCCCCAAAAAATGTGCCAAAAGCAGCTGCAACTGAAAGTTGGCGTTCATGTAGAGTTATTTTGAGTCAGTCTTGGTACCATTTTAAAACTTAGGACCAAGTTCGTTGAGAGTGTGGTCTAAATTGGACCGCGAAGTAGGCGTCCCAAGATGGCAGGTTCCTCTGCCTTACTTCACTGAGGAACTGTAGATTTTATTCCATGGAAGAGGGGAATTTGGCTCTTTTAGGTGTGCTGCTCTTTCCATGAGTTCACAGTTCTTACAACTTATACCTTGTTATAAAGGTCACTAATTAAGCTTTCCAAAAATATAAACTTATTACCAATTGGTATGATTAAAGGGAGAAAATACTAATCTCTCTAACTTGTCATGATGAGTGTATTTGTAAGGTACTGCCTTACTGTGTCTGTTAAAGGTGAGAAAAAATATCGGTATCGCAATATATCGTGATATTTTGACTCCCGATACAATATTGATATTTCAAATCTTAGTATCGATATTTTTGTAAAAATAAAAACTCAAATTTTATCAGAGTTGGAAATAAAATACAACTTATAAATATGTATGCACAGGTTTTGTTTCATGCAGTCTATTCAGTTCAGACAGTGACAAGAGAAATATGTGATTTTTTTTTTACTTACTGTTGTGCTGTCAGTAACATAAAGCAGTTTGTTCCTCGTGTTCAGTTAGTTTGAGCTGCACTGCAGGTTTGGATGCTTTCAGCTCTTTGTTAAAAGGAGAACAAGAATAATTTCTTTGCAACATTAATTCAGGTGACTTGATGCACTCTGTGTTTTCAAGTTAAGTGTATTTATGTAACACTGCAGTTGACATATTTTAATTACAATAAAATGGAAAAGTTAAAAAATTCACTGTCTCTAGGTTTTCTCTAGTTTGCTGTGTAATATCGCAATGTTGTGATATCGTGATATATTGTGATATTATCGTATCGTGACCACAGTATCGTGATACCCATCGTATCGTGAGGCTCTTGCCAATACCCATCCCTAGTGTCTGTACTAGGGCTGAACAATTAATTGCAAATTAGATTAAAATGCAATATGGCTGGGGCGGACATTGGCTCAGCTGGTAGAGCCTGCCCCATGTACGGGGGCTGCCAACCCCCAGCAGCGGCTGCTGGTTCGAATCCCGTCCTCAGCCCTTTGCTGCATGTCATCCCCCGTCTCTTCGCCCACTTTCCTGTCAATCTTCAGCTGTCCTATATAATAAAGGCCAATTTAAGCGCCCAACAGAAAATTGTCTTCACTCACACTGCTGATGGAACAAACCACATATTTATCAGGGAGTGGTGACTGAAGAACTGAGGCCAACAGTTAGCATTGAAAAAAAAAAAAAAAAAAAAATCTGAAAGTCTGTAGTAAGGCCTAAAGTAATCAAGAAGATAAGTTACTCACAATTTTGATGCAAAAAAAAAAAAAAAAAAAAAAAAAAAAAAAAAAAAATTTGGCCTGAATTAATCATTTGTTCTGTCTTTGTGAAACAATCTGAGATGAAGGTGCAAGATGGCTTTTTATAAAAAATGAAAATGAAATCCTGCACTGTCTTCCAATATTCAGGAAGGACACCCAGGGCAGCTCCGTACCATCTGTGGTGGTTTGTAAAGGCAATCCTTCAGGCAGTACTGCATCAAAAACCGGCATCACTGTGTAAAGGATATCACCACATGGGCTCAGGAACACTTCAGAAAACCACTGTCAGTAACTACAGTTCGTCTACATCTTTAAGTGCAAGTTAAAACTCTACTAAGCAAAGCCAAAGCCATTTATCAACAACACCCAGAAACACCGCCGGCTTCGCTGGGCCCGAGCTCATCTAAGATGGACTGATGCAAAGTGGAAAAGTGTTCTGTGGTCTGACCAGTCCACATTTCAAATTGTTTTTGGAAACTGTGGTCGTCGTGTCCTCTGGACCAAAGAGGAAAAGAACCATCAGGACTGTTATAGGCACAAAGTTCAAAAGCCAGCATCTGTGATGGCATGGGGGTGTATTAGTGCCCAAGGCATGGGTAACCTACATATCTGTGAAGGCACCATTAATGCTGAAAGGTACATACAGGTTTTGGAGCAACATATGCTGCCATCCAAGCAACGTCTTTTTCATGGACGCCCCTGCTTATTTCAGCGAGACAATGCCAAGCCACAATCTGCGCGTGTTACAACAGCGTGGCTTCGTAGTAAAAGAGTGCGGGTACTAGACTGGCCTGCCTGTAGTCCAGACCTGTCCCCCATTGAAAATGTGTGGCGCATTATGAAGCGTAAAATACAACAACGGAGACCCTGGACTGTTGAACAACTTAAGCTGTACATCAAGCAAGAATGGGAAAGAATTCCACCTGAAAAGCTTCAAAAATTGGTCTCCTCAGTTCCCAAACGTTTACTGAGTGTTGTTAAAAGGAAAGCGATGTATCACAGTGGAAAATGCCCCTGTGCCAACTTTTTTGCAATGTGTTGCTGCCATTAACTTCTAAGTTGATGATTATTTGCAAAAGAAAATAAAGTTTCTCAGTTCGAACATTAAATATCTTGTCTTTGCTGTGTATTCAATTGAATATAAGTTGAAAAGGATTTGCAAATCACTGTATTCTGTTTTTTTTTACGATTTACACAACGTGCCAACTTCACTGGTTTTGGGTTTTGTATTTATCATTGAAAAAACTTTTTGATTACAAATAATCTCTTGACCTGTACACTGTTATACAATAAAATGCAGTGAAAAAAAGTCACATTATTGTT
Organism: Scarus forsteni; assembly: GCA_036419115.1. NCBI lineage: Eukaryota > Metazoa > Chordata > Actinopteri > Labriformes > Labridae > Scarus > Scarus forsteni. The sequence continues at coordinate 12,872,285 of JAZDUH010000271.1, read as the reverse complement.
TACTGTAAATAAATGTGATTTGTTTGACATATTAACAAGATAAAAATGACTCTTATCGAACATCATGAAAATTAAATGCTACATCAGACTGAAGAATTGCATGCCTGTGCCAACAAATGCAATAAAGTAAAATGTCAAAATTAAGGCAAAAATCAGCTGGAGATCTAAAGCCAGACCACTCTCTGTAAGTCACAAAAATTGAAATTCTACTTTAGATAAAGTGATTAAGTGTTTGTCTGTCATGAAGGGCTTGTTTTATTTACTAAAGCTGTTTATTAACTTTATTTACAACCTTGCTGAAGCACTCAGTTTCTATCATTTTCAGCCTTGGCATTTATCAGAATTACTGACATGAATCACATAAAATTATGTACAGGTTTTTTAAATCAAATGACAACATCTTACATTCAAGACCATCATGTTGTCCACGATTCTTGTTTACATTTATACACGAGATTGATAACCGGCCATCAGAGTGAATTAGAGTTTGCTCTTTGAGTTAAGCAGCTCCTTCAGCGCCTCATTGCTCTCTCCTTGTGGAGCCTCAGGCCATGAACTGTGGTCTGAAGAAGACAAAACATACATGCTGTTGAATGCTCCTCACAATATGGTGGCAGTTCAAGGTGTATACAGACCTGATCAAAATCTTAGGACCAGTTGAAAAATTTCTAGAATATGCATTTTGCACATTTGGGCCTTAATGAGGTTCTAAGTAGAGCTACAATATGCAAAAGCAAGAAGGGGGAGTGTGACCAAAAACACTTTGAAAAAGTAATTTATTGAAAACAACAAGTAAACTGAAATAGGCTGTTTATCAGCTGATCAAAAGTTTAAGATCATCACTCAAAAAATTACAAAAAACTCTCCAAACCAGAACGAAACTCTTTCTCAGTAGGACTCCGTAATGAGTTGCTCCACCGTTCTTGATAATCTCTTCAAAAATTCGTTTGGGCATGCTTGATGAGAGTGTTTCCAGGAAGCCTTTGGGAGCATTGCTCCAAGTGGTGAAGATGGCTTCATGAGGGGCATCAACTGTCTGGAACTGATGGCCATTTTTATAAACTTCACTTGCCATCCATCCCCAAATGTTCTCTATGGAATTTAAATCAGGGGAACATGCGGGATGGTCCAAAAGAGTGATGTTATTCTCCCTGAAGAACCCAGCTGTTACCACACAGACGAGGACCCTCAGTCATGAGGGATGCCCGCTGCAACATCTGCACGGAACCAGCTGCCGTTTGACGACCCTGCACCACCTGAAGCTCCAGTGTTCCACTGAATGAAAAAGCACCCAGATCATGATGGACCCCCCTCTACTGTGCCGGGTAGAAAACATCTCAGGTGGGATCTCCTTGTCATGCTAGTAACGTTGAAGCCATCTGGACCGTCAAGGTTACATTTTTTCTCATCAGAGAATAAAACTTTTTTCCACCTTTCAATGTCCCATGTTTGATGCTCCCTGGCAAAGTCTAAACGGGCAGTTTTGTGGCGTTGAAGGAGACGAGGTCTTTGAATTAGTTTTTTGTTTTTGAAACCCTTTCCCTGCAGATGCCGTCTGATGGTTATTGCACTGCAGTCGGCACCAGTAAGGGCCTTAATTTGGGTCGAGGACCGCCCTGTGTCTTGATGGACAGTGCAGGTGTAATTTCTTTGGGTCTACCACTTGACTTTTTTGTTCCATAATGCTCAGGATCTTTAAAAAATGTATAATGACTGTCTTACTGCGTCCAACCTCAGCAGCTATGGCACGCTGCGAGAGGCCTTGCTTATGCAGCTCGACGATCCGACCACGTTCAAGAAGAGAAAGCTTCTTAGCTTTGGCCATCAGGAGGGCATGACTGTGTGAATGCCTGACAGAAAATGAACATTTTGAGCAGATTTTGGCTTTAATAGCCTGTGGTCTTAAACTTTTGATCAGCTGATAAACAGCCTATTTCAGTTTACTTGTTGTTTTCAGTAAATTACTTTTTCAAAGTGCTTTTTGTCACACTCCCCCTTCTTGCTTTTGCATGTTGTAGCTCTATTTAAAACCTAATTTAGGTACAAATGTTCAAAATGCATATTCTAGCAATTTTTCAACTGGTCTTAAGATTTTGATCAGGTCTGTATAAGTAAAGTCTGGCTTTACAAGCAAGGGGTTCTTACTTGGTATCTCCCACATGGAGTGGTACAGACTCTGTCCTGCATCAACTCTCAGAGAGGCTCCAGAGATGTAAGAGGCGGCAGGAGAGAGCAGGAAACACACTGTCGATGAGATCTGGACAATAAAAACACAAAAAGGTTTTACTGGGTAGAAGCAAAAGAGTTCAGTGTTATAAAATTAACCATTGTATGAAGGCTTCAGGAAATTCATCACATCAAATAAAGAGCAAACAATAACCGAGGGCTCCTTTACACAACAATGTTGTCACCAGAAATTTCCTTTATGTGTTAAAGGCGTTCCACGTTCACATGGAGACGGTGTGTAAACAATGCACGTCCACACGGAGTAAGCGTAAGAAATGATGCATGTTCACACGGCGTCCATGCCTGGCCAGTATTTGGCGATGTAGGTTTATAGTGAAACAGCTGTGTTAGAACAAGCATCTGGCCTTTAACGCTTTAACAAACAGACAATGGCAAGTCGACATAAAAAGACGCAGGAGTTTTTTGTCTGGATAACAAACATACCACAGTACGCAGCAAACATGTTTTTTTTTTTTTTTTATTTAAATGTATTTTTGGCATTTTGTGCCTTTATTGATAGGAGAGAGACAGTGGATAGGCTTGTGAAAGGGGAGAGAGAGTAGGGGAAGACACTCTGCAAACTGGTCACAGGCGGGATTCAAATCTGGACCGGCAGAAGTATGTATATGGGACGTGCATGGTTCCTAACCACTCCACCAAACCAGCAGCCTTGCAGAGCAGACAGACCTGCCTGATTCTGAAATCCTGCAGGTCCTTCTTGCCAGCCTCCGTTGTCCAACGAATTCACTCGGCTGAATTCTTAACGGCCCAATCAGGGAAGAGATGGGGGAACTGCTGAATGCGGACGTGACGACAACCGGAAGTTGAGAACGGACATGCTGATTAGCCTATTGTCCTCATGGCTACTCAGTGAAACTTGGCTAAATCTTCCCTCCTCAGAGGGTAGGGATTGTCTTTGACGACGTTCATGTCACATATAAGTGTTAAATGAATCATCTGTGTGGTACAATTTAGTGTAAGACAATAGTATAAGGCCGATAGCTGTTAGCAGCTAAGTTAGCGGCTATGGCTAACGTCCATGAACTGTTGTGAACTGCTGTTAGCCATTAGCCGCTACATAAGCTGCTATGTATGCTACATTATAGGAGGCAACCCTGCTTGATGTGGATTGGTCTGTGATGAATGTGACGAGCCAAACGATTGTCCAATCACAAGCTTGTGTTTTTTTTTATGTTCTGCCCCTGAAAACAAATTCAAAGGGCTCCTACCCAGATGGACTAGTGAAATATTTCTGTGGCAGATATATTGAGCTGTCCATCTGGCTTGTCAGGTTACCAAACCAGCACCCCATGCAGCTAACATGTTGCTATGGCTGTTGTTGTCGTTACTGTTCTTCGGTGTCCATGCAAAATTTATCGGAAAGAGTACTGTGCAAGCGTGGCGAGTCACCATTTTCCCAGGACCCTGTTTACACAGAGATATGAAAAGTTTTTCAAAACTTCTCACTCATTACCCTGGTTTCAAACTTTATGGATTCTGGTAAACCAGGCATCGTTTTTGTATAAACGGAAGGTGCAAACGCAAAGAAACTCAATTTTTGGCCATTTTCTTTGTCGTGCAAACAGGTCCCTTAGAAAAGTGACACATAAAGGACATAATGTGGGTGGAGTTTGCACCAGTCTGAATATTAATGTCGTCCCTTTCACCTCCTTCTTCAAGATAAAGAATCCTGAATATTTCCTGCTACATTCACATAATGGCTCACTCCAACTTATGCAAACAAATTCTCTAAAAAGTAAAAAGTTGTCTGATTGTATTTTGTGCAAGTGTGAAGCACTATTATAGACAAGACAAAAAGTCCACAGCATCTGGACTTTTCCCTCTCCCTATGTTTAGGTCATGGGAAAACGTGTATTGTCATTAGTTTAAACCCAATGGCTGATGTTAGCATAACATTGAAGACAGCAGAGATGAGACAGGAGCACATGGAGCCAAAGGGGGAGCACAGCACTGTGTGTGTATTTGTATATGCATAGAGCTCATGCTGTGCTATGCTTCCTTGTAAATTGTAAGCAACAATTTAGTTTTATCAACATTTCTGCCATTTTTCAAACACACCTGGTAAAGAGTGAACCTTCTTGTTCCTCTATCTTACTCAAACATTAAAGGAAAACGTACACCACCACCATATTTTTCCCCCTTGTGTTTTACACCTCCCTTTGTTCTTCTCCCCTGTTGGTGCACCAAGGTGTTGTCACAGAGAGCTGGGTGACCTTGCACTGCCCTCGCTTGGCAAAGCTCATATTTGCCTTGCCTCATGTAACACACAAACAGTTAAAGGGTTTGGTTACATCCCAGTGCACCGTCTGCTCTTGATGATGCTTTTGTGTAAACGCACAGTGAAAAGGGCAGATGACTGTCACTCACCTCCTCTGGTACTCCTAACCTCTTTGCAGGAGTAATCTGGCCGGCCGTCTTGAAAATGTGTGGCCCGAGCTCCTTGTAGTTCTCCATTGCAGTTTTGGAAAAGATTGTTCCCTGTGACAATACGAAATCATAAACTTTGAAAAGCTGTGCGAGAATGGATCTTACACCATGGACCAGTGATAATTTGATACTTACAGGTGCGACAGAATTGATTCTGACTCCTGATGCAGCCCACTCGATGGCCAAAGTCTTTGTTAAATTGTCCACTGCTGCCCTCGCTGCTCCTGTGTGCCTGTAGGAGAGACACAAGGTTTATAAAAATTAACATGTTTGATTAACAGTTTTGAAAACTCTTTTAAGACAAACCTTTTACATTTCACTATAAGACTGTACCGAATCTTCAATGCAGTGGCGGCTGCTGGTCAGTCAAGGAGGGGAAGCTCATTTTTTTCCGCCCTATATCATAAATTTATTTATTTAAATGTAAACTCTACCCTCCGTTCCTTTTCAAGAAAATGATCTGTGACCCTGTCGTACCAACTAGGTGTCTTATCCAGGGATTTTACCAGTGTTCTCTCAATGGCCAGCAGAGCTAGACTGCTTAAACGGCCTTGGCCCATTGTGTTGTGGGTGTAAGACTTGAGCCGCTTTAAACAGGAGAAGCTCCTCTCCAGAACAACTGAATGTAAAACTTAGAAGATGCTCCGGTGGAGGGTTATACTTCAAGATCGCTGATTGGCTCATTTCACTGTCAATCAAAAAGAGATTTGGCCTCAGACAGATCATCCAATCATCATGCAGAAGCCGAGCGTCCAGGCCAGCCCACTGCCTCATAGACCCCCAGAGACGCTGAGCGTCCGATGGGCGGGACAAAGCTCAGCGTTTATCCAATGACCGTCCAGTTTCCACAGAGGAACAACCCACTCTACACTTCCCCATCGAAGGCAGAAGACGCTCAGCGTCTGACTGTGTTAAAGCGCTGAGACGCTGCGGGGATGAATGAGAAGGAAGTCGCACCAGTTACCTGTGATAAGTAGCTGATTCTGAACAAAAGATGAAGGTATTCTAGCGCATATTTAGTCAATGAAATGTCCACACAGCAGAACATATCACCACTTTTTTTGGGACATTTTAGGGGGAGCTGAGTTTCCCTTGCAGTCTTAGAGCAAAGGTATGAAATTGCAAAAAAATGGCAAAAAAATTCAAAAGTGACGAAGGAAAATTGATTATTGCAGCAAAATTGGGATTAAATTTCAAAAACCATGTAAAATTTCCAAACATGGTCTGATAGTGGCCAAAAAAAAAAGATGAATGGGAGCAAGATAGGCATAAAGTTGTAAAAACTGGGTTAAAAAAGGTTAAAATAGACATGAAATTGCAAGAAACTACATCACAATGCCAAAATGTTCAACAAATTTTGGGTTAAATGTTGCACTGCCTGCAATTTGAAAATTGCAACAAGCCATATTGCAATTTAATCTAATTTGCAATTAATTGTTCAGCCCTAGTCTGTACATAGTAGGGCTGCTCAATCACAGCATGGTTTTGCTAAGACACTGAGATCACTTTTTTAAAACACAAAATGTCAATGTCAAATGTCAAGAGTGAAAACAATTTAAGAAATAAATGCCTTGTTATTTTCTCATTCAAGTTCTTTTAATGCTATTTACTGCCCATTATTTTAGTTTAACTGATTGTAAGTAAGTGAGATGTATATTTCTGCACAGTGCTGCTTACGACATGCCCGGGAAGCCTCTCCACATGTCAGCAATGATGTTGACGATGGCACCTCCGTGCTGCTTCATCCACGCCGTGTAGACTGTGTGGACAGGAGAACAACGTGGTCACAACGTTTGCTTCAAACATATGAACCTGTGTTTTAATCAACAGGCTGCTGCTCACCCTGCTGACAGCAGTGGAAGGTCCCGGTCAAATTGGTGTCAATCACAGCTTTCCATCCTTTAGAGGAAATGTGCTCTGCAGGGCTGTGGAACTGACCTCCGCCATTGTTCACCAGAAAGTCTATCCTGCCGTGTTTCTTCAGCACCGTGGACACGAGATCCTTCACCTGCAGCACAAACAAGACGCCACAGTGAAACCAGTCTGAGAAGCCAAAGATATGCACAGGGAGTCTTACCTCATCTTCATTTCTGATGTTACATGGTAGAGGGGTGACACTTGCCGGGCTGGACGGAGGGATTTTCTGTCTCATTTCGTTAGCCGCTGCCTCCAGCCTCTCCATCTTCCTGCTGGAGATCACCACACTGCAGCCTGAGCACAGATGAGTTAACAATGGAAACATGAGACACATGAATAACACTGAATAATTTAACATTATTCTTTTATTTAATTTCTTAGCTAACAGTTTCCTCAGCATTTTTATCAGATTTTAATAATAATAAAACGCTTCAAGACATTGTACAAGCTTAAAACATAAAAAAAAGATCTTGACCACATTTTTGTATTACATGAAAAACAAATAACACTGCAAACTAAAGTAAGGATATTTTTTCTCCACTTCAGCCCTCCTTAAACATTTTCTGTGGACTCCATCTGCTGCGTCATGTTATGTTTCGATAAGAGGTGTCCACAAAACTACATTTGGGATTTGAATGGAGCTATAGATATAAATATTTACTTGTGTTTATTAGGGCTGAACAATTAATTGCAAATTAGATTAAATCGCAACATGGCTTGTTGCAATTTTCAAATCGACAGTGCAATATTTTTAACCCAAAATGTGTTGAACATTTCGGCATTGTGATGTAGTTTCTTGCAATTTCAGCTTATTTTTTACCCACTTTTGGACCATTTTTACCTTTTTTTAAACTCTGTTTTTACAACTTTATGCCTATTTTGCCCCCATTCATCTTTTTTGGCCACTGTCAGAACCATTTTTTGGAATTTTTACATGGTTTTTGAAATTTAATTTCAAATTAAATTCCTAAGCCACATTCAATTTTCCTAAGCCACTTTTGGATTTTTTTTGCCAATTTCTCCCCCCCCCCCCTTTTTTTTTTTTTTTGCAATTTCATACCTATTTTGCACCTGTTTATTAACCTTTTCCACTTTCATACCATTTTTACCCAGTTTTTACAATTTTCATACCTATTTGGCTTCTGTTCTCCACTTCTCCACTTTTTCTCAAATCTTTTATCCTTAGATTGATTTAATGTCATATTGGTTTAACTATATAAAAGACCTACCGCTTATGTTTGTTTAAGAATACATAAGATGAGGAACATTAAAACAATTGCAGAGTAAATCGCAATATTGAGGGAAAAAAATCGCAATTACATTATTTTCTGAAATCGTCCAGCCCTAGTGTTTATCGCAGGCTATCTGCTTTGTATCTGTCATAATTACTGATGCAAATGCTAGAAATATATAAGCTGGAAAACTTGAACTTGCTCTTGTAATTCTTTCAGAGTCTAATTTGATTATCCAGCCTCCTATGGCATAACAAACAGACACACATCCTGGAATAAACACCTTTCCTAACAAACAGGGAGTGAATTGAGAAATGATTTAAACTGAACCCCAGAATTGGAATCAAATGGAAACCTACTGAAAGATTCAAACCCTTTGCTAAGTTTCCCGTTTTTGTGCAAATTGCAGAGTGTGTAGAAGTATTTTGTAGTTTTATCACCTGGAATTTATAAGCAATGGGAATGTCTGATATTGGACTTTTGTTAATAACTAACATGCTTATATTTCCAAACTTACTATTGAAAATATTGAATGCAATACTGTTGTCAAAAGCACAAAGAACAGTCTGTGCTAAAAACAGATGTGAGGTAAGAAAAAATATTATTCTTGAAAAAATAATACAGTTGATTCATGAATGTGGACTTTAAGTCACTGGCAAACCACTATGATACTGGTATGTACATTCTGCCAATATTTGAGATATTTCTGGTCAGTTTGTAGGGCTAAATTATTGGCAAAAATATTCACATTTGGAGTGCCGGTTTGGCGCAGTGGTTAGCAACCAGGCAACCCATGTACTTGCTTCAGCCGGTCTAGGTTCGAAGCCCGCCTGTGACCAGTTTGCAGAGTGTCTTCCCCTACTCTCTTACCCCCTTTCACAAGCCTATCCACTGTCTCTCTCCTATCAATAAAAGCACAAAACGCCCAAAACATACATTTAAAAAAACAAATGTACACATCTGCCAAGATTGACAATCACTAGGGATGGGATGAAATATCGTTTGGCAAAATATCGCGATACAGTACCTGACGATACGCATCGAGTTTGAAAAAAATGGATCGTGAAATAAAGACGTCACGTCCAGTAATAGCGCATGTGACCAGAAGTGACGACAGCAAACATTAGCACCAACTACCTTGCCTCCAAAAAGCCCAATGATGGAGTTGAATGAGGTCGAAATTGAGGACGCTCCGCCTGGATACAAGTCATCTGTCTGGCAGTATTTTGGCTTTCTCATTAAAAAAGACGAAGACGGCGAAATGAGCCTACCGCTCGTTAGCATACACTCTCTCTAACCTCTCTACGGTTAGAGAGAGTGTTATTGTTTGTGTTTGGCCTGTTAGGCCTTGTGTTTTCCTGTGTGCAACTCAAACAAAAACAAATAAGTTGTAATTCACAGTAATATTTTTGCTTTTTTACTTTTTTGATACTGAATCATGATGTATCGTATCGTGACCTGGGCATATCGAGGTGCAGCGTATCGTGAGTTTAAGTGTATCCTCCCATCCCTAATAATCACCACATAGGCAATTACCTGTCAACTACTACTATTACTACTGATATAGCTCTGTTATTGTGCATCACAAATTAATAAGCAAATGTTTAAATGACTTGGACTTCAATTTGTAGTACATAACACCTTCAATTATTTAACTTTTATGAATAAATGTCAACCAAGTTTGTATGGTAATCACAATAAAGTCTTATCCAAAGTAGTAAAAAGACCTTACTTATGTTACCTAAAAGCACACTCTTCTAATGCTTCAAAATTTTAACTAGAATTTAAAAACAGACATATCTGAGTTCTGTCCTTGCACTGTACTGCTATTACACATTTAGCCTGGAAGTCAGGGGTCAGTAACTACATTTGCAGGGCCAGTTTTTCACTTGAATGATGTTATGGGGACCAGATTTTAAAAGCAATAAATACTATTTTGGTTTTACTTTTTTTATATATATATACAGAAGTTCTATATTTCTTTAGGAGATCAGTCCCTACCATCCATACAGATGCTGGGACATGGAGCACTTAACATAGTTTAGCTTCTTCAATCTTGGACTGTAAAGTTTTCCATCACCGGATAAAATGGCTGCCAGATGTCAAATGAAACATGAAGTTGATAAAACTGTTTCAATCCCTATTGTTTTGGAGGTTGTGTCAATGTTCTAACTGTGTAATGAAAAATGTACATCATAAAAGCATGATCCATTTTTCTCCTTCACATTTTCTATATTTTTGATATCCTGGGGACCAGATTGGAAGCTGTAGGGGCCTGATGTGGCCCCCGGCCCGCCTGTTGGTGGTGATCACTCCTGTAAGGTCTGCATGTGTATAATCACACTTCTGTTGCAGCTGCTCTCTTCACCAGCACAGCCCTCGTGTTGCCTGTGCCTGTTAAGGGTTGGGTTTTGTTTTATTCTCATTTCAGTGCTGTAATCATAATTCATGGACCATTACCTGAGCAGAACATGAAGGTGACGGAAGCCCCTGCAGGTCATACCTGAATACCCTCAGACTCTGTGTCAAAGTTCACTCTGCACTTGTGGACGGTACAATGCTGCTTTTCGCTGTCTGCCCTGTAACAAAAAGTCCAGTTTATATCAAAATCTTCACTCACCGAGCTCCAGCAGCTCTGCAGAGATAGCTTTGCCGATACCAGTCCCTCCACCTGTTACAATCGCTACTTTATGGTTAAACAAGCCCGGTCTGAAAACACTGGACCCCGCCATGTTTGTTCCTCTGGATTGTTGATCCTGAGGAGAAGGGGGACACGTCGCCCCCCACTGGACATTTGATGATAGTGATTATTAAAACGTTTTTCTACAAAATGGTAAATAAAAATAGAATACAATGATTTGAAAATCCTTTTCAACTTATATTCAATTGAATACACTGCAAAGACAAAATATTTACTGTTCGAGCTAAGAAACTTTATTTTCTTTTGCAAATAATCATCAACTTAGAATTTAATGGCAGCAACACATTGCAAAAAAGTTGGCACAGGGGCATTTTTACCACTGTGTTACATCGCCTTTCCTTTTAACAACACTCAGTAAACGTTTGGGAACTGAGGAGACCAATTTTTGAAGCTTTTCAGATGGAGTTCTTTCCCATTCTTGCTTGATGTACAGCTTAAGTTGTTCAACAGTCCGGGGTCTCCGTTGTTGTATTTTATGCTTCATAATGCGCCACACATTTTCAATGGGGGACAGGTCTGGACTACAGGCAGGTCAGTCTAGTACCCGCACTCTTTTACTATGAAGCCACACTGTTGTAACACGTGCAGAATGTGGCTTGTGGCATTGTCTTGCTGAAATAAGCAGGGGCGTCCATGAAAAAGACGTTGCTTGGATGGCAACATATGTTGCTCCAAAACCTGTATGTACCTTTCAGCATTAATGGTGCCTTCACAGATGTGTAAGTTACCCATGCCTTGGGCACTAATACACCCCCATACCATCACAGATGCCTTTGAACTTTGCGCCTATAACAGTCCGGATGGTTCTTTTCCTCTTTGGTCCGGAGGACACGACGACCACAGTTTCCAAAAACAATTTGAAATGTGGACTCGTCAGACCACAGAACACTTTTCCACTTTGCATCAGTCCATCTTAGATGAGCTCGGGCCCAGCGAAGCCGGCAGCGTTTCTGGGTGTTGTTGATAAATGGCTTTGGCTTTGCATAGTAGAGTTTTAACTTGCACTTAAAGATGTAGACGAACTGTAGTTACTGACAGTGGTTTTCTGAAGTGTTCCTGAGCCCATGTGGTGATATCCTTTACACAGTGATGCCGGTTTTTGATGCAGTACCGCCTGAGGGGTCGAAGGTCACGGGTATTCAATGTTGGTTTTGGGCCTTGCCGCTTACGTGCAGTAATTTCTCCAGATTCTCTGAACCTTTTGATGATATTACGGACCGTAGATGATGAAATCCCTAAATTCCTTGCAATAGCTGGTTGAGAAATGTTGTTCTTAAACTGTTGGACAATTTGCTCACGCATTTGTTCACAAAGTGGTGACCCTCGCCCCATCCTTGTTTGTGAATGACTGAGCATTTCAGGGAAGCTGCTTTTATACCCAATCATGACACCCACCTGTTCCCAATTAGCCTGTTCACCTGTGGGATGTTCCAAATAAGTGTTTGATGAGCATTCCTCAACTTTCTCAGTCTTTTTTGCCACTTGTGCCAGCTTTTTTGAAACATGTTGCAGGCATCAAATTCCAAATGAGCTAATATTTGCAAAAAATAAAGTTTCTCAGTTTGAACATTAAGTATCTTGTCTTTGCTGTGTATTCAATTGAATATAGGTTGAAAGGGATTTGCAAATCATTGTGTTCTGCTTTTATTTACGATTTACACAACGTGCCAACTTCACTGGTTTTGGGTTTTGTATTTCTCTGTGCTTAATAATAATATATTTTTTGTATGATTTCTTAAGCTTTTCAAGGATGAAAAAATAAGATAGAAAAATGAGACACCTTTTATTAATTGTTTTCTGAAGCTAGGAATTGAAATATCAGGGAAATGTCAATAAATCTTGTTCCGGGACAGTAACCTAAAGTTTCTCTAAATGCTAAAGCACAATTTAGCAAACAAATCGTTTTTATCAAATAACCAAGGGCGTAGGTATGAGTTTGACATTGGTGGGGACATAAAAGTGCTCCAAGGCGGCATCCCTGAAAGTTGATGTGTTTTACGTTTATGAATGTTTTTCATGTCATGTAGAGTTGATCAACAAACAAGCAAACTTTCATATTCACAAAAAACCTCTCTCTACCTTCAGCCTCTCCTCCTCCATCTCTACAACAGTCATACATGTTGATGGTTATAGTCTGAGGAGAAAACAGCTTTACAAATATTACCAATAAGTTTAATTTATTCCCCAACAGTACAAATGTATAAAATCATGTTTGTAATCCGACGTTTTATTGTGTTTCCTTCCCACAAACTTTTATTGTTGCTCTTAAATCGTTGCTGCCTTTCAATATACAGATTATACATGGGTAATAAATAAAAAAAACAAGAAATAAACCATTAAATATAAGCACATTTTAGTTATAACTCCATATACTATGCTTGTGTTTTGTGTTAGGGACCATGTGGTGGTGGCATAGTATTGATAGGGACGCGTTCCTATCGTACCTATCCAATTCTACGCCCCTGCAAAAAACCCAAAACCCAAACTACAACTTACAAATTAAACATTGAAACCAAAACTACATTTAGCATTGTCAAATCATTTTTTTGGCATCAAATGCCACATGCTTAATTTATATTACCAGATTTTTGCCTGATGAAGTATACGCTGTTGGGCATCATGTAAAGCACTTTTTTAGTCTGTTTTGCCATAATATTGAAAAAAATCAAACTGTAAAAACTTCTTCACATTGTTCAACAAGGAGTTCTATATTATTATGGTCCTAACTGTTCCAATATAGACTTGTTCATACTTGTAAAAACCAGTTTGTTTTGTTTAATGAATTTTCAACTTTGTAAGGCATAGTAAGTTAAAAGCGTTTAAAGTTTGACTGGATAAAGTAATGCGAGTGACATGAAATGATGTAACCTTGTTTTTTAACTTTAAGGAATTCCATTAATTCTTGAGTTGAAACAAGTATTTCCATTAAGTTAAGTTAACTCACTTTTTAAGGCAGCAGTTGAAGTTAAGATTTTAAGTATGTCCACCTTTTAATTAACTACGGTGCAGACACACACCTTAAATGGTTTTCTTTTAACAGGGTTCCTACAGCTCAAGCAAAGTTAAATTCAAGACTTTTAAAGACTTTTTTTTAAGGCCGTTTGAAATAAAATTTAAGACCAAGTCGACAACGAACCACAATTGAAACAAACAAAACACCACATGAATTAACTGGGTTAGAGGCAATTTTAACCCAATGTTTATTTTCAATAAAAGATCACTTTTTGCTTTCTTTTTAACCCAATTTTTACAACTTTATGCCTATTTTGCCCCCATTCATCTTTTTATGGCCACTGTAAGAGCCATTTTTGGAATTTTTACATGGTTTTTGAAATTTAAAATCAAATTTAATTCTCAATTTTGCTGCCATAATCAATTTTCCGAAGCCACTTTTGGATGTTTTTTGCAATTTCATTCCTATTTTGCACCTATTTATTAACCCTTTTCCACTTTCATACCATTTTTACCCAATTTTTGCAATTTCATCCCTTTTTTATTTTACCTCTATTCACATACTTTGTCCCACTTTTACCTTTTCTTAAACCTGTTTTTACAACTTTCTACCTATTTTGCCCCCATTCATCTTTTTTTGGCCACTGTCAGAACCATTTTTGGAATTTTTACATGGTTTTTGAAATTTAATTTCAAATTTAATTCCCAATTTTGCTGCCATAATCAATTTACCGAAGCTACTTTTGGATTTTTTTGCCAATTTTTCCCCATTTTTTCTCTCTCCAGGCACTGTAGGTAGAATCAAGACATGCGTCTGCTCTGTAAGATCCTGGTGCAACCACATCACCGTTTTGTTAGTTCTGCTATTGTGATCACACGATGTTGCCATGACAGTAAATCTGTGAATTACTTTTGAAAAATAGATAATTGGTACTTTTTTTTTTTTTAAGTTCAATCTAACATAAATCTTCATGTGGTCAAATTTTTAAGACATTTGAAAATTGGATTTAAGACATTTTAATGCCAATTAAGGCCTTATTTTTAGAATTATGAATTCAATGCCTTTTATGACTTTTCAAGGATCCGCGGGAACACTGTTTAATATTATCTGATTTTCCTCATATGTATCTTTCTTTATCCTTTACTATCATCCATCCATCCATTACCTTTACTGCTTATCCCTTTTATGTCAGGTTCACAACAAAATACTTCCTCAAAGATTTAAATTACCTTACTGGAGAATGTGTTAACATCTCAAAATAACCAAGTCATCATCACGCAGACTAAGCGGTGATAAAATGGGGACATTTCTGCTATTATTAGGATAAGCACAGCTTGGTCACAGCTGACATCACTGTTGACATTGAATAAAAACTTTGCTGGTTTTTAAAACCAACACATCAAGTAAATGTTACAAAGTTTTTTCTTTTACCTTCAACAAATCATTCACAATTGTTGCTTTAATTTTTAACCACCAGGTTGTTTTACAGCTGTAATAAGACACAAACAAAGGTTTCCACTCCAGATCGATTTATTTCAGGATGTTGAGGTCATGTCCTGGCTGGTTAAATTATAGAAAATAAAGTCCCAAATCCACCAGTGCTTTATACACTTGGTTTACTGGTCCTTCAGCTCCTTCAGTCTCCTGATTGCAGACTTGACTGTGACAGCAGAAGTTGTGCTGAAAAACAAAAGACATGTCTTCATTAGTGAATCATTACACATAAATAAGCATAGCATGTTCCCTTTCTCCAAAAACAGGGCAAAAAAGTAGTTAGGGAAAATGATGCATTTCTAAACACTACACAAGACAGCATAGTTGACATTAGTTAAAGGCCCGGTTTTATACTAGGTAAAAAAGTTTAGTGATGTCCATGAACAGCGTGCTTACTAACCACATGACTAAAAATTTTTTTTTACATTTTTCAAACTGGTGGGAACACTCTTTTCTCCATGTTCAAACTGATATGATTATCTCTTGACAAGATAAAGAGAAATTTTGTGCATCACCGTTCAGCCTAAAAACAATACAACTGCCCACATCATCCGCCCTGCAGCGGAGGCTCTGCAGCCACAGCTCTTGGCTGTGCAGCGGAGGCCGTTTCACGGCGCTATGAGAACTAGAGCCTTATTTAGCGGTGTTTTTGTGTGAAAGTAACGCACTGAAAATTCTCTAAATAAAGCGTGAATGCAGACCGATATCAGATTTTTTCGGTGGGAGTCCGTTTATTTGTGTTTTTGGTCAAGTAAAATATGGCCCCGTCTGACTGCAGCGGAATCAGCAGACGAGCAGATCCGAAGCAGGAAGAGGGTGCTTGGTCCTAGCGCCCTGGGTTTCTGTTACACAGAAACACTGCTGTAGAGGTAATTTCTGCCCTAAACTTTGTGATAGGACCCAACTTGTTCAATCCCGGAATATCACTTTTACATTATTTTACCTACTCACATTTTCTGGCTACATGTACATTAGTTACCAAGTACATTTTTACTTCATCTCCTATGTTTCAAGCTAGAAGACAGACATCATTTTCCAGGACAATTTGAGCTTTTCCAGGACATTTCCCTTTTTTCCTCATTTTCCATTTGTTTTCCATGACTGGAAAATTGGGCAATAATTTTCCAGGTTAATAAAAAATAACTACATAATATCACAGGAGGGGCATTGGAAGGCAGGACACAGTTATAAAGAACAAAGGATCAAAAATAAAATTGATACACATTCAAAAATCTAAGTCAGCCTCATCCCCATTGAGGCTGTTTCACAGTCCCAGGAGCATTTATCTCACGCATGCAGCAGTAAAAAAGCTTAAGCACAGTAAAAACCTGTTTCTGAAACACTGTGCCAAAGAATATGGGTTCAGATCATGATGTTCTTGGGCAGGAAGTAAATACCTGGCTTTTTTTTTTTTTGTTTGTTTGTTTTTTAACTTCGTTGGATTCCAGTTAAATTTAAGTCATGATGCTTACTACTGTCTCTGGAACAATTTTATCACCCTGCTATGACAAAAGCCATAGACTAAGAGCCATCGACAATCTCTTATTTCTCTATTGCTGTTGTGTTTTGTCACAGCACTTTTAAGATGATACACCTGCCAATACTTAGAGGAGGGAATACACTGTAAACTGTTTCTTAATAAAACCAAGTAGAGTTGAGCTCGTCTGGCATAACACCTTAAAGGATAAGTTTGGTTTCTACAGCTTTCACATTGTTTATAGAATGAAGTAGAACAATATACTAACCCAGAAGGCTTTCCTGATCCAAACAGTGCTTCAGGAGATATTTAGATCCAAAATCGAGCGGCGGACATCCATATAATGGTAGCACACGAGGCATGTATTAGCGCCGCTCCTAAAATTGCATTAATCGTCCAGAAACTCATTAGTTTCACCAATATTTCATCATGGTCCGCTCACACTACTCCTCCATTACAGTCTGGGGTCGCTCCACCCATGTTTTTGTGACTGTGCTGACCTCTGAACTGAAAACTTTCTTTACGGCTGCCGCGCATGCCCAGTACGGCTCATTGTTTCAGGGGTGAACGCCGGCTACTCAACGACTTTCTTCTTCCAGTTTTGTGCAAAATGGACGAATATCTATCGGATGAAGATGATGTGGAGGAGAACTTTGAATATGATGGGTGTCCTTACAGTTTCGAGCCAGAGTTCACAGATGAGGAGCTCATCGAAAGGAGGGAACGGAGGCAAAGAGAAGAACAGCTCTCCAGAGAGCAGTCTTCAGTTCACAGGTCAGCACAGTCGTGAAAACATGGGTGGAGCAACACAGACTGTCGTGGAGGAGTAGTGTGAGCGGACCATGATGAAATATTGGTGAAACTAATGAGTTTTTGGACGATTAATGCAGTTTTAGGAGCGGCTCTATACACGCCCCGTGTGCTACCATTATACGGATGTCGGCTGCTCGATTTTGGATCTAAATATCTCCCGAAGCACTGTTTGGATCAGGAAAGCCTTCTGGGTGAGTATATTGTTCTACTTCATTCTATAAACAATGTGAAAGCTGTAGAAATCCTTTAAGCAAATGACTAATTGACAGAAAAATCACACCTCCAATCCAAGTGGCTCTTTAACAGTTCAAGTCCCACACAGCTCTACAAGCAAAACCAAGTTGTTGCCATTGCAGCAAGGAAACCCCAACCCCTTAAACCAAAGTTTTTTCTTCATGAATTCAGCTCCATAGCACCATCTTCAGCTTAGGACAGAAATGCTTGACAGACAAGAACTGACCAAAAATAAAAGAGGAACAGAGAGAAACCTACTTGTAAGTCCAGGCACCTCCAGCGACAACCTTCCTGCAGGACCCACAGTGCCAGATACCAACAGCCCTCCTCTTCATCTTGGTCTGTGGATGGAAAGATAATGTGATAAACAAAATGCTTTAATTACCATTTACAAGTCGCTGACAGCAGCAGGAGCAATGTGGGGGTCTGGTATCCTTTGCAAGGACTCTGGTACATTAACCTTCAGGTTGTTGGTGACTTAAACCTGGGCTACAATACAGTGGTGCATCTGCAGATCAAAGTCCTTCTCTGCAAAAACTATAATAAGCATTGTGCAAGCAGATCCTCAGATTATTCTTACCTTGCCACAGAAAGAGCAGGTGTACTTTGCGTGCTGGGAGATTTCAATTTTCTTGACCATCTTCCTCAGCGATGCACCATAACGTGTGCCATATTTACCAACGATCCCCACCTTCTTGGTACGCTTGGCCTGTGAAAAACATACATAAAAACGTCATTAAAGTTTAATTTTAATGATGAAAAACACTCGAGATTTAATTTAAAAAACTCTAAACTTGTCTTCAGCTGCGATTCATCACTGCTTAAGAGCTGAGCAGGTCAGAAGTGGAGGTAAAAACAACCCACACGACATCCGGATGAACTATTACAACTATTATATAAAAACTTAAAAGGTCTGAGACAAATCCAGTAACATGGTGTCGACCTGTTCTCATCAGAGGAGCTGCCTTAGCTTCCTTTCCCCAAGCTAGCTATCGAACTGACGTCAAAAACCGACCAACCGAGGCAGATTCTCTCCACACACAAAACTGTGGCTTATCTTCATTTTTAAAATGATGAAAAATCACTCCAGAGCCGGGATATCAGTTCACACACAGGTGAACAGTATGCAGTACCCGCCCGGTACTGGCTTGATGTGACTCGCTATGGCGGCAGCCATTACTGTCTCACCGGGGCATGAAAACATCGTATTTAGCTACTAACAGAATCCCTCCATCATATCGAAATTAAGGCTATCAAATAGGGGAAGACGTTACAGAGCTCCCACAAGTGTAATTCTTATCTTTAAAACACAGAAAACGGAGGATTGAAACGGATTAGTTAGAGGACCCTGAGTTCTCACCATCGTTTCAGTGGAGACGTAGGTCCAAAGAGGGATTGCGTAGAGCGCATGCGCGCTTTTTCCAGTTAATTGCAGTGCATTGTGGGACTTGAAGTTTTGTTTTAAATATGTGCTTTTACGTAAAGGTACAGAAAATATATCAGAGAGTGACAGTGTTTTCACTAAGTACTGATGACATGAGTTTCGATTTAAATAAAAAAAATCGTCGTTTTTTTCGTCTTGAGTTTTAAAAAGAACACACAGGAAGTGGCTGTAACTAAGGACGCTTCAGCGGGTATGCGCATGCGTAAGACTGCAGTGGACGACAACAATCCTGGCTGCTGCAGAAATGTTTGCCTGTAGCCTGTCATAATGCGGCCTGTGTAGTATGAGCAGATACAATGAATTAAAGGTTTTCTTAAATGACAACTACGTTTGTGGATATTCAATGAAGCTGACGAGGAAACTGGTTCTTGCTAAGGCTAAGGCCTCGGACTTAGAGAGCGTCAAGAAACTGAACTGCTGGTAAGTGTTATAATATTTGCTCCTAAATCTGTTCTGTTGACGTGGTTGGCTGGTCCAGCTTTTTTTCTATATCATTTGTTATTATTAATGTCACGCTATGTTTTGTGTTCACAGGGGATGCAACCTGACTGATGTAAGAAGTCCAACAGTCACAAGACACCACACAAACACACAGAGAGCTAGCCTCTAAAGTACAATATATTATAACATGTGGCAGCTTTAAAGTTAGAAAAACAATCTTTATATAGACAGTTTCATCAAAGATTTCAATATTGTCTTAATATTTTTAACAAATGGGACACAGAAAGGTCTGGTCAAAGCTGAAGCTTGATAATTACTGAACATCAATTGGACCAAATATTTTTGAGTTGTTTTACAAAAAACAGACAGGGTGTGTTTCAATCACAATTCTCACCTGCATATAACGTTATCTGAAAAAAATATTTTAGGCTCTATTTGGAGCTTTTTAAAGTTGCAGAATTGGCAGTTATATTTTCATTTCATTTAACCTTTATTTAAATATCAAAGAATCATTATACATAATAGATATAATATACAGATATTTGAGTATAAAAAGAGTGGGCAGTTAATTGTCAGACTAAATTGTCTTCTGATGCATAGCTGTAGCAAAAATTTATGGTTGTACAAATTCCCAGTCACACCTGGACTTGTCTTACGGCACACCAGTGAGCTCTACAACAGCATCTGAGAATCACTGACCTCATATATTCACTAAAACATGTTTTTTTTTGTGTTGTATTCATTTGTGTTTAACAGTAAATCCTGTTATTCCTTTACAGATTTCCATCTTCACTCAAATGCCAAACATCGAGGTGCTGACATTGAGGTTGGTCAGTTCACCCCATGCTTTATTTATTTCAGAGTTTAAAAGAGGAAAAAAACTCAAAAGTAGGGCTACCCTAGCTAAAATAACAGAAGCTAATTAAATATCAGTGTTGTATGAATCTACACAAGTAAATCAAAACAATGCCTAACTTGTAAAGTTTGCTTGAACTGTGGTAAAGATTTTTCTTCCTTTACAGAGCATTGCAGTGCATAAGTAACATGAATATGAGTCTCACGCCACAATAAAATAATTGTTTTTTATCCTCCATTTTAAGATGCAGTTCAACATCCTTTTCTTGTCATATGTTACAAATCGACATCAGTTATAGAGCTCCAAAAGAAATGGATAAAGTCTCTGGGGATCTATAAATTAATTCATAATTGTAATTTTTTTCTGTCGTTTGAATTGTGTTTTGATAAGTTGCTGGTTTACAGTTTATTTGCTACACATATATTGTGGGAGATAATTATTTTATTAGCTTTTTCTTATGTTGTTCCCACTTCAATATTCAAATTATTTGCAATAATCTGTAGTTATCCCCTTCAAAGCCCTTCTGCTGTACTATTTTAAAGTACTATAGGGTCTCATTTTATGTAAAAGACAATCTTTAAAAGCATTGAAGTTGACTTAAGATTTCCCTGTGTACATATACAGTGTATCTATTTATAAAGACAGAGAAAGATATGGATAAACCCTAGGGCTGGGCAATTAATTAAAAAATAATCAGAACCAATATATAGACCCTCTAATCAAAGTTATTTTACTTGTGTTGATTATTTTGATTATTTTCCCTGTGTGAGTCACATGACCGCACCCCTCCATACAGTCTGCATTCACCTTCACCAATAGCTAAGGATGCAATACCAATTTGGAGGACACAAGAAAATCTATCAGAGGACCTTGTAGCCAAGAAAAATGCCATCTCTGTTGTTTTGGCACATTTTGGTTTCTGTGCAGAGGACATCGAGCAGAAATTTCGACAACTGTTAGTCACACCACCAATTTGTACCAGCATAAAATAATCGTTCATTAATCATAATCGTGGTCAGAGCTTTAATTAATCATGATACTGAGATTAGGTAAGATCGCCCAGCCCTAATTCACCCTCTCTAGTATTTAAATCTTGGTTTAGATTAGATATTCCTGTATTAGATTGTATGGTTTGTAATGATCATGTTTTCTCTCTGCAGTGTAAACAGCATCTCGTCTCTGTCTCCCCTGTCCGGCTGTCAGTCTCTGGTTGAGCTCTACCTGAGGAGGAACATGATTCCCGCTCTGTCCGAGCTGTCTCACCTGCGCCCTTTGACCCGTCTCAGGGTCCTCTGGTTGGCTGAGAATCCATGTTGTGGATCTGACTCCAGCCAGTACCGGCTTACTGTACTGCGCTGCCTGCCTCACCTTCAGAAGCTTGACAACCAAGGTAGAGGGGATTCATTTCTGTTTGAGAGGTTCAGGCTGGCACAATGTTCAGATTTTAAACTTAAAAACAATAAGGGTTAAAAAAGTTAGAGAAATAAAAAGCATCAAAACACATCAGGGCCAGTTTCTAACATGGCTCCTTAAATAAAAGTTCCAGGCCCCAAATAATCTTTAATTTCTTGAGCCAAAGTTTGCTGAGTGACTCTGTTCAAATTGCACAAAACATTAACATTGTTCCAGCTTGCTTTGTTTCTTAGTTGTGCATAAATTTGGCACAAAAGTAAGAAAATTACAGTTTCCCTGGTTATTTTGTGATTGTAACAGTACTTCTTTGCAACATCTTATACCATTGAAAGCCTGTTTATTTTCCTTTTTAATGACGTATTTGTAAGGAACATGCAACAGTGGGATGAGCAGCAGAGCTGAGTGTGTGGATCACAACAATGAATAAATGCAGTTGTCTCTGTCAGTGCCAAAAAGTTTCTTGCTGTTGCTATTGACTTTGAGCTTTTGATGCACACAGACGCAGCCAATCAGATGTCTGATTGGCAGTCTACGAAGTGGACGACATTTCAAACACAGTTTCCTCACCGTGTCAGCACTTGGCAACTGTAGGCAGACATTTATAGAGTTTCCAGGGTTTGCAGGATGATACGCCCGACTCTCTGCCTACACAATCTGGAGCAGAATGCAGTCTCAGGGCTGCCAGCTTGCCTGCCATTACTGCCCCTAATCACCAGGCTTGTTTGTGCTGGTATCAGCAATAGGGATGGGACACCACACTACACTTAGAGCAGCACTTAGTCACGGTGGAGGGTTAATGTATCTTTGTTTGGGAGCAAAGATACATAATAATAGGGGGAACAGGGGGTGTTTTCACGGCTTTAGACTTGGTACAGCTGGTGGGGTCCAGCCTTTTCTGGCCGCGGCTCTGTGCTGGGGAGCAGCCTTCATCTACTGGGGTAGTGGCGGTGGTCTCCGGTTGCGGCTGGGCTCCGGGGCCTGTGGGTGGGGGCCCAGGGCGGTGCCTGGGGGGCGGGTGGGCCCTGCTGGATCATGCACTCCTCTGTGGCCTGTGGCACTGGATCCATTGGCCTGTCACTCACTGGGGACCTCGGCATGGGTGGCTGCCTGTGGGTCGCTGCTCTGTGCGGGTGGATCGGGGGCCTCCCTTGGTGCTTGGGCGGCAGTTTCCGGCGCTCGGCCTCAGCTCTCCTGGGGGGCAGGGCCTTACCGCGATCTCACCACTGCACTCCCGCTTTCCGGCCCACCTGGCCTTGCTGCGGCTGCTGCCTATGCCCTCCTCCTGGGGGAGCCTGGCCCCGGGGTATTGGCTCCCGGGGGGCTGGGGGCCTCTGGCCTGCCGCGGGGTGGTGGTGGGGGGCTGGGTGTTTGGGGTGGGGGAGGCTTGGGGCCAGGTGGACGGTGTGGGGGGTGTGTGCTGTCTGCGAGGGGGCTGCCGTCCCGGTTGCCCTGGTGTTTTCCTTGGTACCCTTGGTGGGTTGGGTTGGTGCCCCCTTGGGTCCTGGGGCTGTATCTGGATCCTGTGGCTTTGGGGACCATGTGGTGGGCCTCGGGTGCCCTGGTGGCTCAGGGGGAGCCCTTGGCCGTGGTCTCCTTGGGTATGGGCGGCTACTTGGGTATTTGGTGACCACCTCACCTGCATGTGTGTACAGACTCTCAAGCTCCTGTTGAGACTAACTGTAAAGAAACGATTGGTCCCGTCAGAACATGCTGAGTTGGGCACTCCTACACATCTTCTCACGTCCCGTGATGCGTGCTCCTCCATATCTCACCCCTTTGGGTCCACCCCCTTTTATCAAGACCCCACATCTCTGGTGTCCCTGGTTTCTTACAGCCTTTACTTCCTGTATGGACTTAGATCAGCACAGAACTTAGACTACTATCTTAGAGTAATTACAATACCTGTTTGTCCTTGTCCCAGTTGTATTGTCTTGTCTTGTCCCGTCTGTCACTGTTTCCCCTTTTTTCACAGTGTGGTGTGGCATGGCCCTCCCCTTCAGCTGTCATCAGGGGTTAAATAAAGTTTGATTTGATGGTGTTGCCTACAGGGAGGGCTGGTGATGGTCACTATAGCAGTGAATCATATTCACATATCTCTCACTGCTAGAAAAAAAATGCATTGGTCTTTCCAACGCTGCCACCAGACACAGTGCTCGGCTGTAAAGATAATGCAGACAAGGGGAAAAAAAAAAACAAAAAAACAATAGGGATGGGACGATACACTTAAACTCACGATACGCTGCACCTCAATATGCCCAGGTCACGATACGATACGATACGATATGATACAATATCAAAAAAGTAAAAAAGAAAAAAATATTACGGTGTAGTAACAACTTATTTGTGTTAGTTTTAGTTGCACACAGCAAAACACAAGGCCTAACAGGCCAAACACAAACAATAACACTCTCTCTAACCCTAGAGAGGTTAGAGAGAGTGGATGCTAACGAGTGGTAGGCTCATTTTCGCCGTCTTCGTCTTTTTTAATGAGAAAGCCAAAATACTGACAGACAGATGACTTGTATCCAGGCAGAGTGTCCTCAATTTTGACCTCATTCGACTCCATCATTTGGCTTTTTGGAGGCAAGGTAGTTGGTGCTAATGTTTGTTGTCAACATTGTGATCCATCCATCTTCTTCCACTTATCCACGGTCGGGAAGCCCAGACTTCCCTCTCCCTAGCTACTTCGCCCAGCTTTTCCCGGGGGGATCCCGAGGCGTTCCCAAGCCAGCTGCAAGACATAGTCCCTCCAGCATGTCCTCATTTTGACAGCTATAGGAATATTTTACACTTAAAAGAAGTTTTAGCCAATTTATTTCATCTGAGGCGACATTCATGGTCCTGCTTGGCCTGCATTATGTAGATAGTAATGGTTATAAAGAGGCTTGTGTGTGTGTGTGTGTGTGTGTGTGTGTGGTGTTTGCAGTGGTCACAGAAGACGAGATTGCACTGGCTCTCATGGACGGAGAAGAAGTAACCACTCCACCAGGCACCGTTCAAAACCAGCTCTCCACAAATGGACTCCCAGATGCAGAGACAGAAAATGACCCACTGAACTACAACATGGAGGAGACCAAGTAAGTCTTTTTGATTGGGGTAGGGTATTATACGTATATATACGTATTTATTCGTAGTATAAATGAGTAAATGTATTGTGCTTGTGTTTGATGGCAAGCTTCTGTCCTCTGATTTCAAATATAAGGGTTCCAGTGCTTGTAAAAATGTTCAATGTATCAGCAGCTAGCTAAATATCCTTATGTTTGGTGGGTATAACTTGTATTGTGGATGAATTCCTTATTAGCACTGGGGTTTACACGAGTTGCATCCAGTTGAGCGGGGGCTCAATAGATTTAAGTTATTACACATTAATAAGGTGCATGCAGAATTTCTGACATGTTTGATTGCTTTGGTCAGTCTTTTACAAGTGCTACTCTAATTGTGACGTACTTAAGGTTGATACTTGCAAAACTATGTGAAACGCGAGACCTTTAATTCCATAATGCTTACATTATAGTTTTTCATTTATGGCTTAAAAAGACAGTCAACCATTTACAAAGATTTTTTGGTGTGCCGATCAGATTCCTGGGGGCTCTGGTCGCTCTGGCGAGCTCTAATAAAGCCACTTGGGCAGGAAAGAAAGAGAATTGGGGGTAGAAGAGTCATCTTATTCCCATCCTCAGACATAAAACAAGAGCAAACTGCACAAAACTGCCAAACTTAGCAGGAGTGTTGGTGATTTAAGTCTCTGCATTAACTATTAATTCTTAACTTAAATCAGAACAGAAGCATATGAGGGGAAACTGCAGCTCTAATCAATCGATTCAAGCTCTAATGTGGGTCAAATTTCCATTATTATGCAACAGACCAATTAAAAGTGGACCACAACCTGCAGTTGTCCTCTGGGTCATAGTTTGGACACTTCTGCTCTAAGTTAGGGCTGGACGATTATGGTAAAAATAAGAATCCCAATTATTTTAAGTGATATTGAAATCATTATTAATATACACAATTATTCATTTATTTAAAAACTTCAGTATTGATTTAAACACAACTTTAGAGAACCAGAGAGTGGCACATACAGTATTATTGATCCACATAATTCACACACACTCACTGTGGCTGCACGTGGAACACAGAAGCGCTATGACACCCAGGAACTAGCATACACGGCACTCCACACTGTGTGGATTAATTGTCCAGGCCTACTCTAATGGCCCTTTTCCACTAGCACGCCTTGGCCCTACTCTACTCGGCTTTACTCGATTTGCAGCGTGTTTCCACTAGCCTGGCACCTCCTAAAACAAGCTAGTTTCAGTACCTACTCCGCTCTGGTTCCAAGCGAGAAGAGTCGACACTAAAAATGATGTCACCGACTGCCGGCTCCTGATTGGTCAGACAATGCCGTCATCGATGAGTCATGAGTGCGACGACTGAGCGTGCTAGCGGTAGCTACTGTTAGCTTACCCTCATACATCTTTTCTTTGCTGCTCCATTGCTCTCGTCCTCGGCTTCATTCTGTTGTATAGCTTCCAAAACTCTCCTGTGCTTCTCAAGGGGTATTTCTTCTTGCCACCTGCAGCCTTCTTCTGCTTTCCTTTTTTACTCGGTTTGTGACAAAAAGCCACAGATTGTTGTTTCGCGCTCAAAATGACGTCACCGCAGAGGCTCTGCTCTCTGTTTATAGCGACACTGCACGCCATTGGGCAGGCGACTGGGGCTAATGGAAAAGCAGCACAAGGCAAGTAGAGTAGAGTAGGGCAAATGGAAAAGGGCCATAAAAGTGTTATGATATCCTGACTTTCTCTTCATCATTTACTTTAAAACTGCAGTATGCATTTTTGTGTAATTTGCCCCACCAAAAAAAAGTAAAATATGTCAACATCTGATCAGTGAAGCCACCTGAGAGACCATTAGACGTCTGCACCCCCTCCTCTGTATTAACTCTTAAAGGAGACATATCATACTGATGCATGATTTAATACCTACATATAATATAATAAATTTGAAAACAAGACCTTACACCCCCTTAATTTTCAAAAAATGAGATATTGTATTTTATTCTGATATCCTAGAACGAGATTTGATGCCTCTGAAAATAGGTCATTGCGAGATGTCAGCGAGATTTAAATCGTCGTGACGACACGAGGTACCTTTGTTTTTATTGGAGTAATCTGATAAAACACTTCCTCCTCTGTGATGTCCGTTAGCCACAAAACCGTCACCGAGGAACACATTCGTCCAGCAGCAGTTTATAGATCCCTAGCTCACACTCACTCATTACCAGCTCTGGCCTGTAGGGGGACTCAATACGCGGTCGCTGCTTTGAGCCTGCAGGAAAACACAGTAGAAGAAGAAGGACAGGCTGGCTCTACCCCCGATAGAACTGACCAATCAGAGCACAAAGGGCTGTGACGTTACAAGGTAACTGTAGGTCATCCTGAGATCTGAGCGTTTCAACGAGAGCTTGATAATGGCCTAAAATGAGGATTTTGAGAACGCTATTGTGGGGCAATGAAGGAACTAAATGACTTGTACTGAGGGCAGAAATGCTTTACAGGCATCCTAGTCTGGCATAGTGAAAAGGAGAAACAAGCATGATGTCTCCTTTAAGGAAAGTCTTATAGGGCACAGGCTTTCGGCCAATCAGGACTCAGCCCAGGGATGCTGTTCCTATGATATGCTTTACTAAGGTACTATGTCTGTGCTCATTTTATCTCAATGAGCTTTAGTTTTTGTTTAGACTGTAGTAATCAGCTTAAAGGAGACATATCATGCTTGTTTCTCCTTTTCACTATGCCAGACTAGGATGCCTGTAAAGCATTTCTGCCCTCAGTACAAGTCATTTAGTTCCTTCATTGCCCCACAATAGCGTTCTCAAAATCCTCATTTTAGGCCGTTAACAAGGTCTCATTGAAACGCTCGGATCTGAGGATGACCTAAAGTTACCTCGCAACGTCACAGCCCTTTGTGCTCTGATTGGTCAGTTCTATCGGGGATTGAGCCAGCCTGTCCTTCTTCTTCTACTGTGTTTTCCTGCAGGCTCAAAGCAGCGACCGCGTATTGAGCGACCTACAGGCCACAGCAGGTAGTGAGTGAGTGTGAGCTAGGGATCTATAAACCCCTGCTGGACAGATGTGTTCCTCGGTGACGGTTTTGTGGCTAACAGACATCACAGAGGAGGAAGTGTTTCATCAGATTACTCCAATAAAAAGAAAGGTACCTCGTAATGTCACGACATTTGAAATCTCGCGGACATCTCGCAATGACCTATTTTCAGAGGCATCAAATCTCGTTTTAGGATATCAGAAAAAATACAATATCTCATTTTTTGAAAATTAAGGGGGTGTAAGGTCTTGTTTTCAAATTTATTATATTATATGTAAGTATTAAATCATGCATCAGCATGATATGTCTCCTTTAATGAAGGGACGTGTGGTTTGTGGAAATGCCCAGCCCCAATACATGTAGTGGACTGATTGCACTTTAGGGAGGGGGAATTGTTGGGCACAAACTTATGGCAGGGAGAGTAAAAAGTGCTTCTATTGCAGCCTCATCAAAGTTACAGACCCCAGCTGTGAGAAAGACAAGTATTGTTTAACAACCTTGAAAATTCTCCAATGCTTTCTGCTTGTTTTAGCAAAATCAGAGAAGAGTTGGGAATGAGGCCGCTCTCCAGAGACAAATTTCCCTCTCTGTCGTCCCCATCAACCAGAGAAACCAGACTGTCAATGAGAAAGGTAACTCCTCTTCTGCAAACTTCCCGAAAACTCTGAATGTGTGAATAACTCTTGTATGCTGAATTAAAAACACACTCTTTGTTCCTGTTTTGGCTGTTAGTCGTCACCAACTTTAGCTGCTGTAGAAACATATCAGATAATTTTTTTTTTTTTTTACTTAAATCTCTTCATCAAGTTAGTCATGATTAAAACTATTAAATATTGTTTGTTAAAATATGGATTTTAAAAATGCTATGAGGAGTTTCTAAGTAATTGCAAAAAAGTCTCACTTTTAGATATATGCCTGATGGAAATACACACTTTAAGATGAGTTTTATAGCATCAAAATAGGTTATCTATAAGTGCCATTCCTTAGCCTTCCGGTCGGGTTGGACAGGGCTGGACTGGCCTGGATACTCAACTTCAGGAACAAGACAATTAAAACTAGAGCAAAATTTATATTATTCGGACACGTCTTAGAGCACCGGGCTGTAAGTAGTGATATATAGCCGGCTACAAAACTGCGATACTAAGTTTCCAAAAATTGCTTGTTGTCACACATCAAAACTACCGCTACGTACCTTGGGTCACTGGTGCGTTCCAGTTGTAGTCAGAAGTAGGAATTTCCGAGTTCCAAGTAGGAAACTGCAACTGGAACGTCCCCCGAAGTCGGAGTTTCCTACTGGGAACTCAGTGAATCCTCGCCACCCCTGAGTTGACAATCGAAGATGGATGCCCCCAGTGTGAACAGTTATTTAGCTCCTGTAATAATCCATTTATTTGCACTTCTGACTGGGGTGTGTCGCTCTAGATTAGCTGTATACATAGTATTGTTAGACTTCTATTGACAAAAATGCTGCCATAGTGATAATCACATTCTTCATGTGATATTTGTGAACAACAACGCAGGGCGTGCTAACAACAGCTAACAATAGCCTGGTAGATCGGCATGTTTTTTTCAGACTTCAACTGGAATGCTGATAAGTCGGAGATGATGTCACTCCCAGTTCCGAGGTTACTGGAACGCAGCATTACGACAGTCGCCACGTGCTCATGGGTAGCAGAGTCTGTATGTCACCTGAAACAGATTCTCCTCATAGCACCTTTAACCCTTTAGATGCCAATTCCGTTGGTAATGTCACCGATTTGGTGGAAAAACACACAAATGGTTGATTTTCTGTATAAACATAATCGAAGGTTGGAGATTTTTTACATGCTATCACACTCGGTCCGATATCAGCAAAAAAACAAATATCAGATTATATCAGCACTCCAGCACAAGCAGTCCATTGTAATTTATTTTTTACATAATTTAGTTGTGAATATGCTTATGTTTATGTTAAACACAGTGGTTATTTTGCAATTTAAAAATATATGTTATTGTTTTTACTGGATTTACTGAGGTTACTCTTCAGGGTCTTATTTATTTTTCATTTGATTTATTTAATACATGTATATGCTCATGTCTAAGGTTAAATTTATTGAACACATTGGTTAATAACAAATGGGTCAGTTTTTCTCATACCTGCTTTTGCTGACTGCTGTTGTCTGAGTGATCTCACCTGATCAAGCCTTTTCTTACAGTCCATACAACAGAATAAGTCAAAAAAAGTCAGTATGATTCCTGCTGATATCGGATCGATTTTGGTGTCGGCCAGTACTCAAGACTGCAATATCGGTGTTGTATCGGACGTGAAAAGTTGTATCCGGACACCCCTAGTAAAAACACTGCCTTTAATGCATTATTATTTCACTCTCAAATAGAATTAAAGCTATGGTCAAATCAGTTGTGCATAGCACCCCGTGGTGGCTGCAAACTGCCACATAGAGACACAAGGTAATGTCCTGAAATGGTTCCAATCCTATTTGTCTGAGAGAACTTTCGCTGTTCGCCTCGGCCAACACTCTTCGTCAGAGGCCCCTCTAGTCTGTGGGGTCCCTCAAGGATCTATTTTAGGGCCTGTACTGTTTTCTTTATATATGCTTCTACTGGGGTCCATCTTTAAAAAACAACAGGTGACAGAGCATTCGCGATGGCTGCTCCTACTCTCTGGAACAGTTTGCCTTTTAATATCAGAACCGCTCAGACTATTGAGAGCTTTAACTCTTTACTTAAAACACACCTCTTTGCGCTGGCTTTTAATACAAGTTGAGCAGTACATGCAAATTTTAACTTTTCCTATTTATTAGTCTATTTTTTTTCTGATATCTATTGTTCTTTTTGTAGTTGTTGCTTTTAATACTTTTTTAATATATTTTTAGCCATTTGTTTTTTTACTTGTGTTTTAAGCTGTACAGCACTTTGGTCAACTGTGGTTGTTTAAAATGTGCTATATAAATAAAGTTTGACTTGACAAGGGTTAACCCACATACTTGGAATATTTGTAACTGTTGTCCGATTTGTATAAACCTGTATTTTCAGACACACACTCTGGATGCAGTTCTGCTTCTGCTGAGGGATTTGGATGAAGAGGAGCTTCAAGTTGTTCACACGGCGACTCAAAACAGACTCCAGACTTACACGCTGGACTCAGACAGACTCAACGATTCACTGCAGACACAGAAAACAGCCGAAATCCAACACTGAGACATTTCCCAGCATGCACTCAGGGCCAAACAACCCACCATTCCTTTTACCTTAAACCTGCATCCTCTGTTAGGAACTCTAAAACACACAACCCTTAAACACCAGCTTCTTTGTAAACCCTCACACTGCTTCAGCTTTGCATGTGATGTTTGACTGAAGTCTCCTGTTTGTAACTCAGCTGCTCTCACATGTGCAGCTTCAGTTGTTTTCTTGACTTTTCCACAGCAGCATGCCTACCTGCCTCCGAAGAACTGAAGATTGTATGTTTTGCTAACTGTAAATCTATTTCTGTAATTAAAGGGAATAACTTGCAATACAGTGACTGTATCTGGGATTTATTTACACTGGTGTAAAGAGTGAACATTAACACAAGGAAGTGAGCATCACAGTGCTACAGGGAGGTTTGTATAAAGTCATTTAAGATCTCAATCATTCTTAAACCATTCATTCAGACAGAGGATCCTGTAAGCTGTACTCTTGTCATGCTCTTAATATAAGTAACTTCACTGTGTGTACATGACAGCTTCCTCCAGAGTGTCTTTGTTAAATTAGTCATGTGCCGTCTGAAGTCAAAAGCTTTCCCCTCTCAGTCTCCATCCTCGTTCTCCAGGAAATCCATCAAAGTGTTCGCATCCACAGCCACCAGCAAACACTCCACTCCATCTGCACCCTGTGAATAATAGAAAATATGAATACACATGGCATTGGTATGAAACATATCACTGGTATGAAAACTTAACTATGACAAAGAAGATCACAGCTTACAATTCATTTTTATTTGTTCACTTTTTCTGCTCTTCACCTGCAGTCTGGACTGAAAGCGTCTGATAGATGTATTGATACAAAGCCATGTATAAAAAAATGATGTTCTGGATTGTGAAGGCAGCCTCAAAGAATCTAATTTACAAAACCCAAAACCAGTGAAGTTGGTATGTTGTGTAAATCGTAAATAAAAACAGAATACAATGATTTGCAAATCCCTTTCAACCTATATTCAATTGAACACACAGCAAAGACAAGATACTGAACATTTGAACTGAGAAACTTTATTTTTTGCAAATATTAGCTCATTTGGAATTTGATGCCTGCAACATGTTTCAAAAAAGCCATCTATCAAACACCCAGAAACGCTTCGCACTGTCGTTCACACTGGGAGCATACATCTTGGATTGTCAACTCGGGGGTGGCGATGTTTCACCGAGTTCCCAGTCGGAAATTCCGACTTCGGTGAATGTTTCAGTTGCAGTTTCCTACTTGGAACTTGGAAATTCCTACTTCTGACTACAACTGGAACGCACCAAAAGACATGATGCTAATGAATACAGCTGTGACCTTCCTCAGAACTCTGCATTGCTTTACAACTTCTTTTTTCAACAACTGACAGGATGCAAAGCCACGAGGTAATGTATCTCTTTCTAGTTATGTAGCAGTAGTTTTTGATGTGTGACAACAAGCAATTTTTGGAAAATTTAGTATCGTAGTTTTGCAGCTGGATATATATTGCTACTTACAGCCCGGTGCTCTAAGACGTGTCTGAATAATATAAATTTGCTCTAGTTTTAATTGTCTTGTTCCTGAAGTTGAGTATCCAGGCCAGTCCAGCCCTGTCCGACCCAACCACTTAGCTAAGGAATAGCATTTATAGATAACCTATTTTGATGCTATAAACTCATCTTAAAGTGTGTATTTCAATCAGGCATATATCTAAAAGTGAGAATTTTTTGTAATTACTTAGAAACTCCTCACAGTCTCTTTAACAACACAAATGAATATTGTAAGGTTTGGAGCTCATACAGTTAATTATTTTTCTCTAATCTTTCCTTAGCTTTTAACCTGACACCTACTTGTCCAGACAGCAGGAGGGACCAGGGTGTGAGTGAGGTTAAGGAAAAGAAAAGAAGATTTTTTTATGAATGATAGGAAATAACAGAACTAGAAAAGCACTCGGAGAGCGCAGACTTCCACCAGCGCCACAGTCCTCACCCATATTGTGATTTTCACCATAAATATTAGTCCTACCTTTATTTCATCTAAATATTTAAATTCATTGACCATGAA
The DNA here is from genome assembly GCA_036419115.1 of Scarus forsteni. Taxonomy (NCBI): domain Eukaryota; kingdom Metazoa; phylum Chordata; class Actinopteri; order Labriformes; family Labridae; genus Scarus; species Scarus forsteni. The sequence continues at coordinate 12,839,275 of JAZDUH010000271.1, read as the reverse complement.
AACATAACATTAGCAACTCGATTCATAATGATATCTATTTTAGTTCAGTAGTTATTCACGAAAATCGCATTTTTCGCCATGGCGGATCCAGACAGTGATCCTGATAATTCCAAAATCTAATCATTTGTTCCTTGTCCTAACCTGGACATTTCCGAAAAATTTAATCAAAATCCGTCCATACATTTTTGAGTTATGTTGCTAACAGACAAACCAACAAAGAAAAAATAACATAACCTCTTGGCAGAGGTATAAATACTCCACCTTGCGTGTCCTGATCAGTTTGTGGTCTCTGAACTCTGTAAGCTGAGTCCTCAGTGTGAGGTCAGAGTTCACCAAGAACGCCTCGCGACAGCGCTGGTAGAAATCTTGAAATGATAGTCCTGTGTGGGGTGATGGGACATTATGGAGTCAGATATGAGATATGATTATACCCTCAATACCAGTATTTAGAAGTGAGGAGAGTGGACGCACCTGCGTATGAAGGGTTATCTTTGTTTTCCAGCTGGAAGTTCACAAGAAGTTTGAAAATTCCTCTGCAGAAAGAAAAGGCACATTTACCACATATCAGTCATTATCCCCATTTAAACACGAGAAGTTGGTCATGAAGTGTTTGCAGTACCTTGCATTTGGTGTCAAGCTGCGCAGCACGTGTGTGAGCGAGGACAGAGCAAGAGCGCCGGTCTGCTGCACCAGCAGAGAGTTTTCATACGACGTCTCCTCGGCATAATGCTGGAAGGTCACACACTCCCACCACAGCCAGTTAAACTGACTCTGCTGGAACTGGTCCCACACTGAAAACACATGAAGACGATGAGCAACAAGATCTTCATCAGTCAAAGTTTATTCATAATTAAAAAACAATCATTAACTATAATAACATGGCCTAAGGTATCGAACATATTCAGGAAACTGTTTACATGCACATTTACACATCTTTCCATCCTGGTGCCTGATCACATCTTATTTGTTCAGGTGCCCGTGAGGTTTATTCCAAACATCTTAACCACTAGGGATCGGATGAAATATCGTTTGGCAATATATCGCAATACAGTACGTGACGAAATGCATTGAGTTCGAAAAAACTGGATCGCGAAATAAAGACGTCGCGACCGGTAATGACCAGAAGTGACGACAACAAACATTAGCACAAACTACCTTGCCTCCAAAAAGCAGAATGATGGAGTCGAATGAGGTCGAAATTGAGGACGCTCCGCCTGGATACAAGTCATCTGTCTGGCAGTATTTTGGCTTTCTCATTAAAAAAGACGAAGACGGCGAAAACGAACCTACCGCTCATTAGCATACACTCTCTCTAACCTCTCTAGGGTTAGAGAGAGTGTTATTGTTTGTGTTTGGCCTGTTAGGCCTTGTGTTTCCTGTGTGCAACTCAAACAAAAACAAATAAGTTGTAATTACACAGCAATATTTTTTCTTTTTCACTTTTTTGATATTGTATCGTGACGTATCGTAATGTGACCCAGGCATATCAAGGTGCAGCGTATCGATAGTTTAAGTGTATCGTCCCATCTCTATCAACCACTGTAGTAACTTGTTAGAAACTAGGATTTGGTGTACACATGACATGCCATCCAGGCTTCCACCAGAGTTTTACAGGGTGAAAAACATGTTTTCTAGAAACCAGGAAACTGTAGTTTCTGAAGTTTGGATATGGTACATGCACAAACATAAAAATAGGTTACTAAATAACTTATTATCAGGAAACTTGAGTCTATGTAAACACCCTTGTTAACCTCATCTATGACGGAAGAGGCCAATACAAAAGCAATCGAAAGACAGGCAATAAACTCCACACCAATCAGGAGAGGACAACACCAAACATTATCACTTAAAAAAGCTAAGATGGTTTAATGTTAGATTAAACAGGTAGGTAAGACAGCTAATAAGAGCAAAGAGAGTTGCACCAGGATGAGGATGCAGTCTCGATCTTTTAAAAGGAAAAAGGCTTCAACTGCCTTCCTGCACGAGTGGACGGCAAAGTCCACAACATACAGTACCTGCACAGCTCTGTAGCTCTTTACCATCAACTGTTTTCACTGTGTGGAGTTTGTAATCCTGGTGGCTAACAGACAAGTGGTTGAGGTGTGACACACCTCAGCTGGTCGCTTGGTGAAACTAATGAGTTTTTGGACGATTAATGCAGTTTTAGGAGCGGCGCTATACATGCCCCGTGTGCTACCATTATACGGATGTCCGCCGCTCGATTTTGGATCTAAATATCTCCTGAAGCACTGTTTGGATCAGGAAAGCCTTCTGGATGAGTATATTGTTCTACTTCATTCTATAAACAATGTGAAAGCTGTAGAAACCAAACTTATCCTTTAAAGCGATATTCCGGGATGGAAGAACCTGGGTCCTATCACAAGGTTTAGGGCAGAAATTACCCCTACAGCGGTGTTTCTGTGCAGCAGAAGCCCAGGGCATCCGCACTAAACTCCCCCTCCCTGCTCCGGTCCTGCTGAAACGGCCTCCGCTGTAGAGCCAGAGCTGCAGCGGAGGCTCTGCAGCCACAGCTGTGGCTTTACAGCGGAGGCCGTTTCACGGCGCCATGAGAACTAGAGCCTTATTTAGCGGTGTTTTTGTGCGAAAGTAACACGCTGAAAATTCTCTAAATAAAGCGTGAATGCAGACCGATATCAGATTTTTTCGGTGGGAGTCCGTTTATTTGTGTTTTTGGTCAAGTAAAATATGGCCCCGTCTGAGTGCAAAGGGATCGGCAGACGAGCAGGACCGGAGCAGGGAGGGGGAGTTCAGTGCGGATGCCCTGGGCTTCTGCTGCACAGAAACACCGCTGTAGGGGTAATTTCTGCCCTAAACCTTGTGATAGGACCCAAATTGTTCCATCCCGGAATATCGCTTTAAGGTGAATCTCAATTCTACCCCTTAGCCCTTCCCCTTTTGTCTTTCCCCTTCCCCTTAGCCCTGTTTTGAGGGCCAATGTGAAGGGGTGAAACACACAGCTGAGAAACAAGATGCTACTCGATTTCCGCTACGTCATCCTCAGAGCCGCTCGCTGGCTGTGTCACAAGGAGAAGCAACAATGACTGTAGGCATGGCTGTGAAAGCTAGCTTGTTATAATGAGATATCTCATTATAACAAGCTAGCTTTCACAGCCAACAAAATGCGACCAACAACTACAAACAGGACTAGTATTTACTTGATGATAAAATAATTTCTTATAATTAAGCGCTTCCTTCGGTCTCCGCTCTGCTTCGTGTTGGTAGGTGCCGTGGCATTATGGGAAATTCTCATACCCCTTGGTTTCAAGTGAGGTCCCAGTCTGTCTCTGTTTCAAGGGCTGTGTAGCCCTTGGTCTTAGCCCTTCCCCTTAGCCCTACAGAGTATTGGGACACCACTTCACTAGACATAAATGCACAAAACTAAGGGCTAAGGGGCAGAAATGGGACGGACCCTTACTATCTTTACCTGGGCAGTCAATTCAACCAAACTAGAGATCCACAATTTTATTTACTAAACTATACCACATTTTTTTTAAAGCAACAAAGCATTGTTGTTTTATACTTGAGAACTGATTGTATTTTATAGTAAATAAAAGTGAAAATGAATTTTTTACATTGGATTTTTAGAGAAACATGTTCTAGTATACGATATTCTCACCCAGAGGAGCATTAATGTGGTCTAAAGAGGCAACCAAGTGCAGGTTGGGCAGGGATGCTAGCTGCCCCAGTGCACTCTGGGTCTTTTCTCCTCGCAGCATCGGTCCATCAATATTATGGATGAGCAGGTAGACGTGGAGGTCTGGGCCTGTAAAGACAAACATCAGTTTTTAAACACATATCTCCAACATAAGCTTGAGGAAAAGACCTTGTCTGTGACCTTACTCACTGTCTTTGAGAGTCTGGGTGATGAACTGGATCTGATCTGATGGAGTACGGAAACTCCCCTCGTGCTCCAAAACCTCACACGTCAGAGCATTTAAGATCTGCAACAGTAAAAAAAAGAAAAAAAAACAAGCAATGAAGAGAAAAAAAACATCGTCTGTACCCCTGATGTGTAGGTGTTCTTGTCATTTCTCAATCATAAGGCTGAGAATGACTGGAAACCTGCCACAACTACTTCTACCTTTAAATTCTTTCCTATATCCTAAGTATCATGTGTTTCAAAGCTTAAATATTATTTTTTCCTATGGAGCATCAACCTGGAAGGACCATAAACATTTAGGTTAATTTTTAAATGAGGCAATAAAACTGCTGGACGACGGTTCTTGGAAAAGATTACTCAAAAGATGGAAACATCAGTATAACAGCTTTGAAAAATGTGAAGCTTATGTGAGGGTTTCAGTTCTTTATATTGTACGGAATAAATGGAGCTGCTCTGTGAAACATATTAATTAAATATTTAGGCTTCAAATTAAATGGTAAATTGGTCTTGAGCCTACACAGCACTGCTCAAGTCTTTCTGGCAGCTCAAAGCGCTTTAACACTGCAGGTCGGCCTTGTCATACATACACACGTGGACAAAATTGTTGGTACCCTTCCGTTAAAGACAGAAAGCCCAAAATGGTCACTGAAAAGACTTCACACTGACAAAAGAAAGAATAAATACAAATTTACTGAAAATCAACTAATGAAAATCAGACTTTGCTTTTGAATTGTGGTTCAAAAGAATTATTTTGAAAAACTAAATAATGAAACTGGCCTGGACAAAAATGATGGTACCCTTAACTTAATATTCTGTTATACAGCCTTTTGAGTCAATCACTGTGATCAAATGATTTCTGTAGCTCTCAGTGAGACTTCTGCACCTGTCCACAGGTATGTTGGCCCACTCCTCCTGGCCAAACTGCTCCAGCTGTCTCAGGTTTGAAGGGTTTCTTCTCCAGACTGCATGTTTCAGCTCCTTCCACAAATGTTCAACAGGATTTAGATCAGGGATCATAGAAGGCCACTTCAGAATAGTCCAGTGTTTTGTTCTGAGCCATTCTTGGGTGTTTTTAGCTGTGTGTTTTGGATCATTATCCTGTTGGAGGACCCATGACCTGTGACTAAGACCAAGCTTTCTGACACTGGGCAGCACATTTCACTCCAGAAGTCTTGATAGTCTTCAGATTTCATTGTACCTGCACAGATTCAAGACACCCTGTGCCAGATGCAGCAAAGCAGCCCCAGAACATAACTGAGCCTCCTCCATGTTTCACAGTAGGTACAGTGCTCTTTTCTTTGTATGCTTCATTTTTGTGTCTGTGAACATAGAGCTGATGTGTCTTACCAAAAAGCTCCAGTTTTGTCTCACCTGTCCAAAGGCCATTCTACCAGAAGCTTTGTGGCTTGTCAATATGTATTTTGGCAAATTCCAGTCTCACTTTTTTATGATTTGCTTCCAACAGTAATGTCCTCCATCAAGTCCACTTTGGCTCAAACAGTGACAGATGGTGTGATCTGATACTGATGTACCTTGACCTTGGAGTTCTCCTCTAATCTCTTTGAAGTTGTTCTGGGCTCTTTGGTTTCCATTTGTATTATCCGTCTCTTCAGTTTGTCATCAGTTTTCCTCCTGCCGCCACGTCCAGGGAGGTTGGCTACAATCTAATGGACCTTGAACTTCTGAATAATCTGTACAGCTGTAGTCACAGGAACATGAAGCTGCTTGGAGATGGTCTTATAGCCTTTACCTTTAACATGCTTGTCTATAATTTTCTTTCTAATCTCCTGAGACAGCTCTCTCCTTAGCTTTCTGTGGTCCATGTTCAGTGTGGTACACACCATGATACCAAACAGCGCGGTGACCACTTCTCAGCCCTTAAATAGGCAGAATGACTGATTACAAGCTTGGAGACACCTGTGATGATAATTACAGGACACATCTGAGTTTAACATGTCACTATGGTCACACCATTTCAATATTTTCTCGGGGTACCATCATTTTTGTCCAGGCCAGTTTCATTATTTAGTTTTTCAAAATAATTCTTTTGAACCACAATCAAAAAGCAATGTCTGATTTTCAGTAAATTTGTATTTATTCTTTCTTTTGTCAGTGTGAAGTCATTTCAGTGAAACCAATCAGTTACTGATCCTTACAGTGTGCATGTCAAACCATGCATTCCCTTTTTACTTGGTACATTTATGAAAGATGAAAAAATTAAATGATACTGACTGTTTTAAGAGTGATGGAGGGGAAGAATCCGTTGACCACGAGGTGAGTTTCTTGAGCCAGGTGAGATAAACGGAAGTCCTCCAGCAAAGACTTTTTACTTCCCAAACCGTAGACCATCACACTGAATCCCAGCCTACAAACACACACAGGACACAGTGTTAAACCAAAACCATAGAAGAATACACATCCAGATGAAGCAGTCCACGCTGACAAAGCCAGAAGTAAGAGCAAATTAAGCCAACGACAGTTCATTTAAGGAAACATTTGAAGAGGTGAATGATTTTATCTGTCAGTTGCAGAGCTCGTGCTCAGACAGCCAATGCTCACATATTAACTACTGACTGGTATATCTAATACAATGATGAAATAAAAGCACTTAACCATGAGGCACTGTAGGGAACACCTTCTACTTTCATCTCCGCATTGACATGACATCAGCACTGTTGGCCATAAGTCATCAGTCAAAGTGGTCACTCATTACACCCGTAAACTAAAAAAATGAACAAAGATTCAAAGAGGAAAATATTGTCAAAACTGAGTATGGAAAGCGCAGATGGTGAGATCTGACCACTGGTCATCAGTTGCTAAACATATTTAAAGATGACATTGATCATTGGATTTTATTTGTTACTCTCATAATTACTGCCATGTTTGCAGTTTACCTCTAACACAACTGGCAGCTGCATACAGCTTAAGGTCTAAGGTCACCCTGTACTGGCAAGTAAAAAAGCAGAAACTCTCATGACACAAATGGAAGCAAATGCAAAGGCAAACAGCGAGTAAAGCTTTGGCTTTGCGTGAGTTATCCTCTGAAAAACAGAGTTTACCGCAGAGGCACCAACCTTTTTGAGCCTAAGAGCTACCCTAAAGGTGAGGAGTTGTATGGAGTAGGCTACTTGATTTATTTAATGTTTTTAAGTAATAAAAAACTACCCATGAGCACGTGCAGCAACAGTCGTAATGCTGCGTTCCAGTAACCTCAGAACTGAGGAGTGACATCATCTCCGACTTATTGGTTGAAGTCGGAAAAAAACATGCCGATCTACCAGGCTATTGTTCGCTGTTGTTAGCATGCCCTGCGTTGTTGTTCACAAATATCACATGAAGAATGTGATTATCACTATGGCAGCATTTTTGTAAATAGAAGTCTAACAATACTATGTATACAGCTGATCTAGAGCGACACACCCCAGTCAGAAGTGCAAATAAATGGATTATTACAGGAGCTAAATAACTGTTCACACTGGGGGCATCCATCTTTGATTGTCAACTCGGGGGTGGCGAGGTTTCACTGAGTTCCCAGTCGGAAACTCCGACTTTGGGGGACGTTCCAGTTGCAGTTTCCTACTCGGAAATTCCTACTTCTGACGTGACCCAAGGTACGTAGCGGTAGTTTTTGATGTGTGACAACAAGCAATTTTTTTAAAACTTAGTATCGTAGTTTTGTAGCCGGCTATATATCGCCACTTACAGCCCGGTGTTCTAAGACGTGTCCGAATAATATAAATTTGCTCTAGTTTTAATTGTCTTGTTCCTGAAGTTGAGTATCCAGGCCGGTCCAGCCCTGTCCGACCCGACCTTGAAGCTAAGAAATAGCATTTATAGATCACCCATTTTGATGCTATAAAACTCATCTTAAAGTGTGTATTTCGATCAGGCATATATCTAAAAGTGAGACTTTTTTGTAATTACTTAGAAACTCCTCACAGTCCCTTTAATTATTCCTCTATATATTTTTATATGCACTTACATGCATTTTCAATTGTCTTTTTTTCTGTGTGAGCATCAATGTAATCTTTGACCCTATGCAGGTTAAGTATAGAGAAGTAGGTGGCTCTAAACTGTAATGCACTTATTAAATGTGTTCTTCATCTATGTAAATTAGACTTATTAGCAAAACATGCAATTGAAATTTAAAAAAATGTTTATTTGAAGTTCTGTGATGGAGCTTGTGTTATTTTTTAAATGTCACTCAGAGCACCTCATTGGCTCCCTGCAGGTTGGTCGCAGGCACCTTGTTGGTTACCTCTGCTCTACACTAGGGATGGGATGAAATATAATTTGGCAATATATCGCGATACAGTACGTGACAAAACGCATCGAGTTTGAAAAAAATGGATCGCGAAATAAAGACGTCATGTCCGGTAATAGCACATGTGACCAGGAGTGAAGACAACAAACTTTAGCACCAACTACCTTGCCTCCAAAAAGCCCAATGATGGAGTCGAATGAGGTCAAAACTGAGGACGCTCCGCCTGGATACAAGTCATCTGTCTGGCAGTATTTTGGCTTTCTCATTAAAAAAGACGAAGACGGCGAAAACGAGCCTACCGCTTGTTACCATACACTTTCTCTAACCTCTCTAGGGTTAGAGAGAGTGTTATTGTTTGTGTTTGGCCTGTAATGCTGCGTTCACACCGCAAGCGACCCAGCTACCAAAGTCGCGTCGCCCACTGACGTAGCGTCGCGCGTCCATAAATACCTCATTTTGGTAACCACTGCCGTCGGCCATTGCTCGGTGACGTCACGTCCCCTCGAGTTTCACCGGGAGAATTTCATATATCATATGATAGGATGTATAAGCGGACATTATTCCAGCTGTATCCTTTTCACTCACTTATCGAACACAAAACACTGCAGCTGATGCCCTGCAGCAGCATCATCTGTGAGTTTCCAGCAGTCCGTCTAGGCAGAACTAATGTCCTCACTGACATTAGTTCCGCCTAGATGGAACTCATCCGCCCTGTAGTCCGAATGAATAACTGTCTGTCTAGGGTACCGTCACATGTACACACACCGCTGATTGGCTGTTGCCGCACTAGGTAGTTCAAGTAGCGTCCAGTGAGAACGCACCTTAAGGCCTTGTGTTTTCCTGTGTGCAACTCAAACAAAAACAAAGTTGTAATTACACACAGTAATATTTTTTCTTTTTTCATATCGTATCGTGACCCGGGCATATCGAGGTGCAGCGTATTGTGAGTTTAAGTGTATTGTCCCATCCCTACTCTACACCGTCTTACATTAAAGTGGCCGTGGCACAAACAGACCACAGATTTAAGGGATGCTAGAGTAGGTCAATGTGAAAACTAGACTCACTGAAGCTGCAGCATCCATTTGTTAAAGTGCCTTCTGTGTTTGTTGTGGAGCTGCTGAATCTCTTTGGAGTAGCAGGACGGCTTCCCCTCCAACAGCTGGACCAGCGTCTCCTGTAAAGACAAAATTGACAAAAGTACTGCAGCAACATAAATCACTTTGAGAAGATGCAGGTAAACTGCTGGCATTTTTCCCACTGACCCTGTCCAGCTTCGGCGTGTGTAATCGATCCAGCGTGCGGTCTGACGTCAGGACCTTTGAGCTGCCATGAGCTTCAAAATACTCCTCCACCATACTCGGCTCAGAGGTTTTACTCCTCTTGCCAGGAGTCTTGTAGAGTGCTGCGGATAAGTTCTTGTTGCTCTTTAGTGGAGTCTTCAGGTTCTCTTTGTCCTCTTTCTTGACTTTCTCCTCCTCCATCCTGTCTTCATCCTCCTCGTCCTCACCAGAGTCAGACGGAGACAGCTCACTGTCGCTGTCTGAGCGGAGGCTTGGAGCTGAAATGTTAAAGTTTAGATCACAGGTAAGTCAAACTTTTTAATCTTAGGAGAGTCAATGTCTTGTTAAACCTGGGGTGGGCAACTCTGATTACCAAGAGAGCCACATCAAACTTTTTACAGTGCATCATGGCTGCACTTTTACATATTGATGGGCAGTATCAATGAGAAAAAAAATTTAAATAACCAAACATAGCAAATATAAAACTTTAAAAATGAATATACCAATGTTAAAGGGACTGTGAGGAGTTTTTAAGTAATCACAAAAAAGTCTCACTTTTAGATATATGCCTGATCGAAATACATACTTTAAGATGAGTTTTATAGCATCAAAATAGGTTATCTATAAATGCTATTCCTTAGCCTTCTAGTCGGGTCGGACAGGGCTGGACTGGCCTGGATACTCAACTGCGGGAACAAAGAAAATTAAAACTAGAGCAAATTTAGATTATTCGGACACATCTTAGAGCACCGGGCTGTAAGTAGCGATATATAGCCGGCTACAAAACTACAATACTAAGTTTTCCAAAACATTGCTTGTTGTCACACATCAGAAACTACCGCTGCGTAACTAGAAAGAGATACATTACCTCGTGGCTTTGCATCCTGTAAGTTGTTGAAAAAAGAAGTTGTAAAGCAATGCAGAGTTTTGAGGAAGGTCCGAGCTGCATTCATTAGCATCACAACAAACACACACTTTGGCTTGGGTCACGTCTTTTGGTGCATTCCAGTGGTAGTCAGAAGTAGGAATTTCTGAGTTCCAAGTAGGAAACTGCAACTGGAACGTCCCCCAAAGTCGGAATTTTCTACTGGGAACTCGGTGAAACCTCGCCACCCCCGAGTTGACAATGGAAGATGGATGCCCCCAGTGTGAACAGTTATTTAGCTCCTGTAATAATCAATTCATTTGCACTTCTGACTGGGGTGTGTCGCTCTAGATCAGCTGTATACATAGTATTGTTAGACTTATATTTACAAAGATGCTGCCACAGTGATAATCACATTCTTCATGTGATATTTGTGAACAACAACGCAGGGTGTGCTAACAGCAGCTAACAATAGCCTGGTAGATCGGCATGTTTTTTTCCCGACTTCAACTGGAATGCCGATAAGTCGGAGATGATGTCACTCCCAGTTCCGAGCTTACTGGAACGCAGCATTACGACAGTCGCCGCGCGTGCTCATGGGAAGCAGAGTCTTAATGTCGCCGGTAATAGATTCTCCTCATAGCATCTTTAAATGAAAAATACAATATGTAGTATCATTATCACCTATAGTACTGATAACTCAAGATGAATCATATTTTGCAGTTGAATTTTCATTTTGCTATGCTTTATTTGTTTTTGTAAATGATTGCTGGGCCTCATTGATGGAGGTGAAGGGCCGCATGTGGCCCCCTGGCTGCCAGTTGCCCACCCCTGTTTTAAACTCATTCCACTCACTTGTGATTCTCTTCCTCAGCCTGTGCGGAGTCGTGGAGACAAACTGAACCTTTTTGTTCTGTCACAGAAGAAGAAGAAGTTAACCTGAGAAGAACTTTACAGTAAACATCCTGATAGAAAACTGGTCCAAACTAAGGCGGTCAAAACCATTAACCCCTCTGTAATTTGATACCATGCATTATAAACAAATACATTTTTTGTCCTTTAGCAAAAGGTGTGTAGATGTTTGCTTACAGTTTTTAATAAGCGAGAACACAAAACTTAAGCATTTGTAGCATTAAATGACAAACACATGTCAGAATTAATTGATTCTTACTAGTGCTGTATCAAAACTAAACAAATCAGGTGTTACAACAACTTTAGTGTACAGAAAAGTCTCACCCTCTGTGGTGTCCTGCTCTCAGTTTTCTGATCTAGTCAGAGAGAGAAAAAACAGCTTGGTTATTTTGTATTCAGATTTAAAAAAAAAAAAAAAAAAAAGCTATACATTTTCAGATTTCCTTTGGATCGTTTCATGTTTGCACAATAGTACTATATAGCAAACCAACTGTCCCAGCTAGAAGAGTAACCTTTGCTTTTATCATTTATATTTCAATCCCTATTGTCTCTTTTACTCTTCTTTTTTATTTTTTGTTATTAATCTCATATATATTTGTTTCTTAATGTTGTGTTCATTTTTATTCCACTACTGTTTTTATTATTGTTAGGTGTATGCATGATTATACTGTACTCCTGTACAACACTTTGGTCAACCAAGGTTGTTTTTAGAGATCTTTAAAAATAAACTTTGCCTTAACAAACAAAATCACACAAAAGGCAGGGCTGATCTTATAATGTCAACACAACGTCACAGCCAGTGTTACCATGGTTTTAAGCTGTACTCTGCATTATGGGAGGAAGCTAGCAGCCAAAGCCAACAACAAAGTGATGCTTAATCGTAGAGATGAAATGTCTCAGCATATTCGGTCATGTTAACAGACCTCTGTATATAGATATAAACATGCTCAGTGCAGGAACAGGAGTGGTCTGAAGACAAACTGTCAGTGATGTGGAAAAGTAGAGAGCAGCTTTAGACGGATAAAATCTACCGTTTGAATGGGCTGGGATCCAAAACATCATTATTAAAAAGTACTCTGTTATAGGGCTGAATGATTCATCGTTTTCAGATAAAAATCACAATTTCAGACAAAGCAATTATGCGACTCCCAAAGCTGCATTTTCTTGCGGCACTCCTGACTGACCCAGGCTCTGCTGTGCCAACTATTTTGCACATACTTTTTTACAAATTTGCAGGCAACATAGAAGTGATGGTAAGCAGGTCAACAATATAAAGCCTTTGTTTAGGAGTAAAGAATTGGAGTATCCTGTTAATAGTGAAGAGATTATTTACCATCAATATTAGATGATGTGTTATGTGCTTTTTAATCTGTAATTTAATACTGTTGTCATTACTGTAAACTAGGGATGAAACGGTTACCGGTTAAATGGTAAACCCATGGATGTATTATAAGAACTGGAGAGCGTGGCTCCGCCTTCCACCATGTAACGGATTTGAAGCCAAAATATCCCCCGTCAGGGCGCCGCCATTGTGCAGCCAGTACAGAATTTTGGCCATAACCCGGACGCAGCTGTCGTAAACAGTCGCAACACCCCGCAGCAGACGCCGTACACAATCAATCAAGCTGCCGTAAACCGCGGTTATTTTTAAACTCTAATAACTAATAAAAAAGAAACTTTTCAGAAAAAAGTGGACTTGGAAAACACGCAGCCCAATAATACTTTCATATCACCACAGCATACGGATGGGAGAAATATTTCTACGAGGTGTATTAATTTTTTGAAGTTTCACCTTGGCCCGTCCAGATCAATGGGGGAGATGGAGATTTGACCTATACTGCAGCCAGTCACCAGGGGGAGCAGTTTTCGTGGAGGCTTCAATTTGAGCCTAGCATCACGGCGTCCATGTTTTTTACAGTCTATGGGTAAACCACGGTAAAATTTCCCATGGTAATCATTACCGCGTCCTATAAAAATAACCGATATACCATGTTTGATGACCACAATGTGTCAAAAACGCACGGTGATGCTGCTCTTTGCCTGGAAATGCCCGAACTATGAGTCTCTTCCTGGATGAAGCAGCCTCATGGGAAGAGCGCATGCGCAATTTGCATTGTCTGGCCTCAGAGTCTGAGAGCCAAAGTTAGAGACACAACAGTGGAGAGTTTCCTCTCTTAAGCCTGGTTAAATTTTGGATTTTACAAGGCTGCCGAGGACAAACTGATAGAAGACAGTCACCCTGTCTAAACACGAAGCTGCGGTGAAAGAAAAAGACGTGCACGGCTGAAACTGACGTAAATCCTTGAGGAAATAAGCTGACCGAGCCGTAGAGGTAGAGAGAGAAAGAGACAGCGAGAAAAGATTCAATGAGAGTTACAGGTGGTTTGTCAATATTCGCTGTCTAAAAAATTTATAAATCTTGTTAATAATAGCATTAGTATCATTCTGGTTCTTGCCGTTCTTTTGCCGTGTATTCGCCGTATTTTGAAATTGATCGTCTTTTTCCGTCAAAGTTCGTGCTTTGTGGATTTAATCGACCGTACTCTGGAAAGATTAGAGGAAAAAATATCGAGTATATCTGCCATGGAGAGGGTAGACCAGAGGAGAGTAAAAAAAAAAAAAAAAGAAAAAAAGGCCAAACAAAAATCTGTGAGTGTTGTAAAATAGGTTATTTGTTGTTCATTTTCAATTGTTTGTGAAGAGAATCCTGTTTAAAGTTCACATCTGTGGTTTTCTTTTCTTGTAATCACACACTGTTCAGGTATTTAAAACATAATAATGACAAATACTTGCTAGAATTGTTTATTTTTATTTCCAATGAAAGAAGGGTAAAAACTGTACTCAAAGGGCATTTCTAGACACATTTTTTGACAAAAAAAAAAAGAACTGTTAAAATTATAATATTTAAGGGGTTAATTGATTTCAATTTTCTGTTCAAGTACATTTTGAGTACACCGCAACAATACCGCAATAATAATGATAACCATGATGATTTTGGTCACAATAACCGTGATACAAAATTTTCATATCGCTACATCCCTACTGTAAACACAGTGAATATTGCACTGAAGCTTGATTTGAAGAAAATAGTGAATCAAATTGTAACAATTAGATCTTTTTCTAAAACCTTTCAGCTCTACTTTGTTATCATCCTGGCAGCCTGGTGACATCTGCTTACACTACGACAGCAGTGTGATGAGTTCACCCATACTGTTTGTCGTTTGCTGCGTCGATTCTGTCTTTACTTCAAATAAACCGCTCCAGGGGCTGATTGGCGTGAGCTAAGACCACCTGTCAGATGAGCTGGGCACAGTTCTTTCTACCGAAACATGTGTTGAAACATCTCTCCAAAATGCTCTGCAGTCGCTGTGGGAACTACCTTAGCTTCATGTCCACAGTTGGAGAAATCAGAGAAGAAATAAAACTGTTGACTTACTGCGGCCGGTCCGGGTGGGAGTGCATGGTTCGGTGATGGGTGTCTTGCTGAATGACACACTTTTTGCAGGAGTCCGAGCCAACTCATTAGCTGTTAACAAAACCACAAAAACATAAAACAACCTTCTGCTATTGATGATATTTAGGATTAATATCCTAATGTCTCAGACTTGATTGTGAATGAATGTGTGGCAGAAGGAAATGACGGCTCTCACCTGTCTGGGCCATGCTGTGTCCTCGTTTGACCTTCTGAAAGGTGAAAATGGACGATCCAGCCACCCTGGACAGACCCTCTTCATCTTCTGCAGAGCCAGGAGGCATCATATGTATGTGTGTCATAACATAGGTATGGAAATCAAAGTAGTAAACTTTATTATGATCATGGAAGAGTTAAACCCTATGATGACTTCAGCACCAGAGCACAGCTTTTAGCAGTTTGCTTTTATGAATCAATTATAATATTGATCAGTCAATGGGATGAATAAGATCTTTAATAAAAGGTTATGCAACACCGAATCATCACACACTGCAGTCTCATTTTGTGAAGTACAGAGCTTGTGCTCTTGACTCGGAACATTGGCATCAGCAATAATGAATATATAATATATATCAGACACGGCAAAAGTAGAGTATTGTGCATCCCTCCATTAAATCTTTCAACTAGGGGTGGGAAACATGGCAAAAATATCATATCACGATTTTTAAAAAATAAAATCACGATCCGGATTTTATCACAATTCTTTTTTACGTTGATTTTTCTAGACTAATTTGCATGTTTGACCATTATTTCCCGATGTTTAACATATAAAACATGGAAAACCCTAAAGGAAAAAAATGACTATTTAAGCCAAATAAACTTTAGAAACAGGTTTTAATTTAAATAGTGCAGTTTTTATAAAAATGTGTAATAAATGTAAACATAAAAGATAATGAACAACAATATCAACATTATCTCTTAAAGTGCAACAATTTAAAACAAATGTTATCAAACTGCAATGTCTATAATCTGAGTGAATAATACAGCTGCTTTAGAACAGATTTTTGTTCATCTTCAAGCTTTTATCTCCTTTTCTCTTTCCACCATGGCTTCACGCTACATAACCAAACAGGAGATCCCACCATGCACTGCACATAATGTGCTACGATTGGTTAGTCGAGTGTGCGTCAAAGTCTCTGTGCCCACACAGACGATCTGACGATCCTTCTGCTTTATGAGATCATCCCTGCTTTATAATCCTTAACGATTTAATATCGTCATATTGCACACCCCTACTTTCAACACTTCTGATAACACTTATTTGTTGCCTAATCAATATTCAGACACTCTGGGATTGACAGTGTTGCTTGTTTTCAAAATCATTTTCTGATTTATTGCACTAAAGACATTTGCAATGTGTTTACCGAGAATAATATAATAATAATAATAATTAACTTTATTTGCATAGCACTTTTAAAAAAAAAAGAGGTTTATAAAGTGCTTTGACAGGCAGGAACATGAAGACAGCAAAGCACACGATTATAATATCAATGAACATTTAAGACATATACAAAAGGCAGAATGAGACTTAGAGTCTATGGAATAGGGCTGAACAATTTGAGAAAATAATCTAATTGCGATATTTTTCCCCAATATTGCAATTGTGATTTACTCTGCGATTGTTTTAATGTTCCTCATCTTATGTATTCTTAAACAAACATAAGCAGTAGATCATTTTATAGTATAACCAATATGACATTAAATCAATCTAAGGATAAAAGATTTGAGAAAAAGTGGAGAAGTGAAGAACAGAAGCAAAATCGGTATGAAATTTTAAAGAGTGGGTAAAAAAAAATGGTACAAAAGCGGAAAAAAGTTCATAGGTGCAAAATAGGTATGAAATTGCAAAAAAAAAAATGCAAAAAATTCAAAAAGAGAAAAAGAAATAAAAGCTTGAAGATGTCTGAACAAAAATCTGTTCTAAAGCAGCTGTATTATTCATTCAGTTTACAGACATTGCAGTTAGATAACATTTGTTCTAAATTGTTGCACTTTAAGAGATAATGTTGATACTGTTGCTCATTACCTTTTATGTTTACATTTATTGCACATTTTTATAAAAACTGCACTATTTGAAATAAAACCTGTTCAGAAAGTTTCTTTGGCTTTAATTGTCATTTTTTTTCCTTTTAGGGTTTTAAATGTTTTATATGTTAAACAAGGGAAAAAACGGTCAAACATGCAAATTATTCAGAAAAATCAACGTAAAAAAGAATTGTGATAAAATCAGGATCGTGATTTTATTTTCAAAAAAAATCGTAATATGATATTTTTGCCATATCGCCCACCCCTACTAATAAAGAGAAGGTTCATACAGCAATAACAAATCAATCTGCATAGATCTGCAGTTTTACTGCTGTATATGGCTGATGTACTGTTGGTAATAGACTTACTTCCCAGACTAAACAGTCAGCTGTTCTGTGTGTGAACTTGTAGTAGGACGAGTGGAGAATACATAAATATGAATTTGTGCAAACATAAAGAGAACATCTGTCTAACTTACCCTCTGCATTGTCTGTTCCTAAAGCTTGGATGTAATTCTGTTCACTAATGAATCCATTTTCATCTGCATCATGCTCTTCATCTTCTTTGGCTCTTCTTCCTGCAGGACTTTTGAACTTCACCATCTTCTGAACAGCCCCGCTGCTCGGAGCGCCTGCTGGAAAACACACGAGTTTGTTAGCACTCATGCACCTCACACCAAACATCTGAACAGGTAAAAGAAAGTCCGAACCTTCCTGTCTGTCCACAATGTGCTCCAGAGCATCTCCATCGCCGACAAACTTCACCTCCAACACACTCATGCCTGACACAGACGCAGCACACAGACAGAAGATGAACTGCTGCTCTATACAGAGTCAAACAAGGACGCCATGTTTCTGTAAATCACTGTCTTACCTGTTTCTGTCCGTGTCACCCGATTAAAACAGAAATAAACCTTCTACAAAATGAAGGCAGCTCTGTGTGCTGGTGTCACAACTTCCCGCGCCATCCCCGTGAAGTTTTAAACCACGTGACAAGTGAAAGGTCGTAAACCGGCCAATCAGAACATCTGCTCAGGCAAGCCTACATTTCCCATGATTCACTTCGCGGTAGCTCTGTTTCCTCAGCGCTGTGGAGAGAAGAGACTCCGGAAGAGCCAAAAATACAGTCGGCCTACAGAGGAACGCCCACAAAACGTCATATCCGGTTTACACCGAGGGGGAAAACAAACCGTCTTCCACAATGCAGAAGAGTTGTCGTGCGTCCTTTTGCACCTCAAAATAGATAAAAAAAATCCCTGTCTTAAGTTTTATATCCCACGGAGCAGAAGCACAGAGCCAAGGAGAAGAATGCGGTGGCTTTAAGTGATCCGGTGGGAGATAAGTTTGGTCGCCTGTGGGATCCAAAATCAAACATGTGTAGTCTGTAGTAAGTATTTCATTACAGGTATGACAATGCTGCTTTTATTTACAGTGATATGTTTTTCGTAGTTGACGTGGATGTTTAATGAATAGTTTTAATAAAAAATAACGTATTACTGCACCATGCATGCTACCTTATCACGTTACAAAAGCTCAGCGAGTATACAGCCGTATACAATCGGCGTTATTAGCATAGCTCTGTATTTTGCTAATACGGTTGTATACTCGCTTAGCTTTTGTAATGAAAAACATATCACTGTAAGATATGTGAAAGCAGCGTTGTCATACCTGTAATGATGGGCCGACTACAGACGTACACATGTTTGGATGTTGGATCCCACACGCGACCAAACTTATCCTCCTGCAGGATCTCATAAAGCAGACTGACAACACGGTCCGAGCTATGGGGAGTCTGGCTGTCTTGAGAAGATGTGCTAAATTTCTACCTCCTGCAAGCTGGTTCTTCAAACACTTGTTCTTACTCATTAGACTACTGCCCAGTAGTTTGGTCAAGTGCAACAAATACTGACTTGGAGAAATAACAGTTGGTAAAATAGAGCTGCACTGAGTAGTGACAGAAGGGCAAACATCAATAAAATGCATTTAGCATTAGGTTGGTTATAGGTGAAAGAAAGACTTATCCCCTCTTTGCTTTATTTTTTAGAAACATTTGTACATCAAAGGTTCCAAATGTTCTTTATGGTCAATTTAATTACGGTGGAGATGGTCACAGTTTTAATGCGAGGCATGTTTCCAGAGGTTGTTTTGCTCTACCCCCGAGATTAAGTGTTTGACATTGGACATTCACAATAGTCACTGTTTCACATTCAAGGGGAAGAAATATAAATCTATTCTCTGAGGGAGAATAATAGATTTATGTGCGTTTTTACGACTTTAAAAATGACATTTCAAAAAGCAGTCTTGTGGCATGTAGAGAATATGACTTATTTTGCACAACTGGTTTAACATTGATAAGTCAGATTGTAAGGTAGAATAATAGAAAAACGTGTTTCTTCCTTGGAATGTGAACGACGACGAATGTCAGTGTCCAATATCAAACTTATCTTGGTGACAAGTAATGCAGGCCAAAGTACACTTTGAAAAGATCCTCCTATAGGTATCAACATATGGAATAATCTTCCATTAGAGATCACAAGGTTAACCAATAAAATTGTTTTTAACCCTTTCATGCATGAATTACTAAATAACTTTTTAATTATGTTTATTTTCAAACAAGTTAAAAATCATTTTTATTTTTTTAAATTTTATATTTTGAGGGAGTTATCTGCCCACCACAGTGGATACCACACATCGTTATAAAACGTAATTTAGTGGAACTTTATAAAGATCCACAAATGGCTTCAACAAACATTAGGAGTTAATATTTTTAAAACAATAAATCTGAAGTATATGTAATAGTGCTGATTAATACAACTATTCTTTTGTGAATCACGCCAAAACTTAGAATAGAAAAAAAAGTGTGAAATCTGAATACAGGCATGATGTCCAGTTTGTCCTTTGCTGGCTTTTTTGGATTTATGATGGAATATCTCAATGTGATAAAAATGTGAAAAGACAATATTTTTATTAAACTTAAGGCAAGGGTTTGGGAATTTCCCACCTGGTTGTTGGACATACCTAAAAGGTATACATTTATTCCAAATATCTGTCTACAGTAGTGGCCACCATGCATGAAAGGGTTAAGAAGACCTTGAAGAAATATATAATGTCATCAAGATTATCTCAATAGTATATCCACACAATCACTTAAAGTAACATGCAGAATCTGTAATAATCTTTTAGAAACATTTAAGCCGTAATTATGTTAAAAAATACTATTTAAAGTGGAATCATTTATTTCTAGAAATGTTTTCAATGATCATTTAATTGATTTGCATACACCCTGATCCTTGGGCTTCTAAGAGCCTGTCCCCATGACTGTCAGATTGTTGCTGTTTTGTCTTTTATTTCTTTTTTTTTTTTTTTAGAGTACATAGATTGTCATTGATGTATTTTGTTGGATGTTTTTTTTAATATGTGGACCCCAGGAAGAATAGCTGTTGCTTTGGCAGTAGCTAATAGGGATCCCAAAGAAAAGAAAAATAAAGCCACCACGTTCTTCTCCTTGGCTCAAATACAGCTATGCTAATATCACTACCTTCCCAGATCTACACAGTTAAAAATTATTTACTGAACTTCCTATCTTTACTGTCTAGTTGCGTAATTTGGGGCTCGGGCTTTGCAACGAGCCACTCTCCCCATAGCAAAGCTATGGGTTCGCCACGAGCCACATGTATTCTTCCGTGTGTTTATTTGGGGCTCGGGCTTTGCAACGAGCCACTCTCCCCATATGGAGAGAGTGGCTCGTGGCGAAGCCACGAGCCACATGTATTCTTCCGCGCGTTTATTTGGGGCTCGGGCTTTGAACGAGCCACTCTCCCATAGGAGAGTGGCTCGTGGCCCACGAGCCACATGTATTCTTCATGATTTATTTGGGGCTCGGGCTTTGCAACGAGCCACTCTCCCATAGCAAAGCTATGGAGAGTGGCTCGCCACGAGCCACATATGCTCTTCGCTTTATTTATTTGGGGCTCGGGCTTTGCAACGAGCCACTCTCCCGAGAGTGGCTCGTGGCGGCCACGAGCCACATATGCTCTTCCGCTTATTTATTTATTTTTCTTCATATTCCGCCTGATTTTTGATTTGCATCTAGTCCTAGGGCTTTGAGAAAACCCCAACAAATTATATATCAAAACGTGCGGCTTCGGTCCCGATCGGTGTGCTATGACTTTTATAAGAATTTCAAAAAAATGGCCGAGTTATTCGCTAAAAACTGCGAAAAAAGTCCCATTGAAAATGAATAGGATTACTCTAACACACCAAAAAATCACTGTTTAAGCACGACGGCAAAGCCGCCGTGACAGCTACAGAGCTCATTCAAACGCCAAAACGAAGCTCTATGTCTCCTCTGTTCAGGACTGAAAACGGTACGCCGTAGGGCGACTGCCAGTCAGCCCCTCAAATCTCTAAGGCCGCCCCAAAATCACTTTCTAGAGTGGAGTTTCAAATGAGATTTGAAAAAACAGAGGGTGTGAGCAGGCAGTCACCATTCGAAAAAATCCCCGAACAACTTGCGATAACGGCAAAACGGTACATCGGACCTGAATAATTTTTTCAGAAAAACGTATCTGAGACTCTTGTGCCTCATTTTAAAGAAAAATTGAATCCCTTACTCATTCTGAAATTATTTTAGAGCCAGCTGTTTGCTCCCAATCCGATCCACCGCTCCCATCTACTTCCAGTATAAACTGATATGACATCTCCCTTCTGGACAGGCTGTTTGTAAATCGCGATAACTCTGTCATTTCTCACACTATCTTCATAAAAATTATATCTTCACGATCCCAAGACTCTCCCGACGCTCACGATGCACTTGGATTTAACATAGCTCAAAAATTTGCGAAGATACAGGGACTTGTTTGACACTGTCACAAACAGCAATCCTCCAATGATAAGTGACAGAAAGCGTCTGCTCTCTCTCCGTAGCTGCTCCTGTTGCCATGACAACGGAGCCCTTAAGTATCACTTGGCCTGCTGCCAGGTGCTGCATGGAGCTCAGCTTATCAAGCCACAGAGGACCAGAACACGAGAATAAAGTTAAATGCCATCTCTGTGTGTATGTGATTGGTGACGACAGTCACCAATCACATACACAAAGCATGTTTCATGACATTGTCAGCTATATGTGACCTCAGTTAACCCAGAGCATGATTTGTGTATGTGATTGGTGACGTCAGTCACCAATCACATACACAAAGCATGTTTCATGACATTGTTTGTCAGCTATATTTGACCTCAGTTAAGCCAGAAACATGCATGTGTGCATGTGCCATGGTATATAGTTGTATATGTGTGACATATTGTTTTCTCATCTAGACCAATATATATGCGATAGTGTGCCCTTAAGCGCACATGAGAGAGAGAGTGAGAGAAGGGGTCAGAAAATCGAAACATCCTGTAATAAGCTCATTGGCAATGCCTATGAACACCAAAATAAATGGATGAATGACTCACCGAAGCCATCTAAAAATGTGTATCATATTGTATGGAATACATTTTACTTCAGTTGACAAAGAATTGACAAATTTTGGTATCATGATTAAGTGTTTCTGCCATTTTTGGCTTCATGACATGTTGGTTGGGCTACATTTGAGCTAAATTTCCCCAGAAATGGGATGTACAGGGTGCTGGTTTGGTGGAGTGGTTGGCAACCACACAACGGTTGCAGCGGCCCGAGCCCCACTCACGATTCCCGCGGGAATTGTCTAGTTTGGGGCTCGGCTTTTAACGAAGCCACTCTCCCCATAGCAAAGCTATGGAGAGAGTGGCTCGTGGCGAAGCCACGAGCCACATGTGTTCTTCCGCGCGTTTATTTTTTCTTCATTTTTTTCATCATCTTGCAACCGGAATTTCGATGTGTATCTAGTCCTAGGGCTTTGAGAAAACCCCAACAAATTATATATCAAACGTGCTCGGTCCCGATCGGTGTGCTATGACTTTATAAGAATTTCGCAAAAAAAATGGCCGAGTTATTCGCGAAAAACTGCGAAAAAAGTCCCATTGAAAATGAATAGGATTACTCCTCGAACACACCAAAAAATCACTGTTTTTCTAAGCATGACGGCGAAGCCGTCGTGACAGCTACAGAGCTCATTCAAACGTCAAAACGAAGCTCTATGTCTCCTCTGTTCAAGACTGAAAACGGTACGCCCGTAGGGCGTACCGTTTTCAGTCAGCGAGTCCTCAAATCTCTTTAAGGCCGCCCAAAATGACTTATTAGAGTGGTGTTGCAAATGCTATTTGAAATAGCGGAGGGGAAGAGCAGGCAGTCACCAGTCAAAGAAATCCCCGAACAACTTGCGATGACGGCAAAACGGTACATCGGACTTGAATAATTTTTTCAGAAAAACGTATCTGAGACTCTTGTGCCTCAAATAAAAGAAAAATTGAATCCCTAACTCATTCTGAAATTTTTTTAGAGCCAGCTGTTTGCTCCCAATCCGGTCCACCGCTCCCATCTACTTCCAGTTTAAACTGATATGACATCTCCCTTCTGGACAGGCTGTGTGTAAATCGCGATAACTCTGTCATTTCTCACACTATCTTCATAAAAATTACATCTTCACGATCCCAAGACTCTCCCGACGCTCACGATGCCCTTGGATTTAACCTAGCTCAAAAATTTGCCACTGTTTGAAAGTTTGACACTGTCAAAAACAGCAATCCTCTAATGATAAGTGAAAGAAAGCGTCTGCTCTCTCTCCGCAGCTGCTCCTGTTGCCATGACAACGGAGCCCTTAAGTATCACTTGGCCTGCTGCCAGGTGCTGCATTGAGCTTATCAAGCCACAGAGGACCAAAACACAAGAATAAAGTTGAATGTCATCTCTGTGTGTATGTGATTGGTGACATCAGTCACCAATCACATACACACAGCATGTTTCATGACATTGTCAGCTATATGTGACCTCAGTTAACCCAGAGCATGATTTGTGTATGTGATTGGTGACGTCAGTCACCAATCACATACACACATCATGTTTCATGACATTGTCAGCTATATGTGACCTCAGTTAACCCAGAGCATGATTTGTGTATGTGATTGGTGACTGACGTCACCAGTCACATACACAAAGCATGTTTCATGACATTGTCAGCTATATGTGACCTCAGTTAACCCAGAGCATGATTTGTGTATGTGATTGGTGACGTCAGTCACCAATCACATACACACATCATGTTTCATGACATTGTCAGCTATATGTGACCTCAGTTAACCCAGAGCATGATTTGTGTATGTGTTTGTCAGTCACCAAACATATACACAATGTGTATGTCACAAGCCTCCAAAAAAATACTCATATTAGTTAATGATTAGTAAATACTGAATTGATCATTTATAAACCCTTTTTTTATATGAATAATCAGTAACAACACATTTAAAGACACACTTATAATTGTTTTACTCATCATAAATAAGCTATTTCGTAAAGACTGGTACATTTTTAACTCATCATTAATAAGCATGTTAGTAAAAGATTAGTGGATGTGTTACTCATCATAAATAATCATACTAGTAAAGGATTAGTAAATACTGATTCATCATTAATAGAGCATTATTCTGACATGAATAATCAGTAATAACTCATTTATAGACACACTCATAAATGTGTTACTCATCTTTAGTCAACATATTAGTTAAGGGTTAGTTAATGTTTTACTCACCATTAATAATAATATTGGTTAAGGATTAGTTCATGTTTAACTCATCATTAATAAGCACATTAGTAAGGGATTAGTTAATGTTTTACTCATCATTGATAAGCATATAAGAAACGGATAAGTAAATGTTTTACTCATCATCAATAAGCATATTTTTAAGGGATCAGTAAATTTTTCAATCACCATTTATTATCATATTAGTTAAGGATTAGTAAAAGTGTTACTCATCATTAATAAGCTTATTAGAAAAGGATTTATAGACGCACTTATAAATGTGTTACTCATCATTTATCAGCATATGAGTAAAGGATAAGTAAATGTTTTACTCACCCTAAATAAGCCGATTAGTAAACGATCATTAAAAACTTAATTCATCATTTTTTATCTGTAAGCCCATAGTCAATTGCCATCTTTACAGTGTTATCGGACTTTTTCACAGTGTCACTGTCCCAGCTGTATAGTCTAGCCAGAATTTGACTTCAGTTAGCCCAGGATGAGGTTAGGCGCATGAAGCACATATAAGTGCATGTGTGTATTTTGGGTTAAAAGGAATAATCTTCACACAGACTCTCCACCAATAAACACATAGTATGCGTTTATGTGTTTAACTGCACGCGAAGCGTGCATGTCGTTGTGTGTTTGTATGTTTATAAAGACCATTGGAGCTCAGTTTAAACAAGACCCCCACTCATAAAGTGCTTGGTGACATCAGTCTGTTAGGGGAGGGCAAACACCAACAGGAACACAACTCAAGGTCAGGTGCCACCTGATTGACATAAGCTAACCAGGCAAATCATAACATATATACATGAAGTCTCCTGCCATCTCCAGAACTATTCCAGCATGTCATCCAGCTGAAATGCTGCTTGAGGCTGGCCTGTATTAAAAAGATAAATCCCGGCAGCGGCCCGAGCCCCACTCACGATTCCCGCGGGAATTGTCTAGTTTGGGGCTCGGGCTTTGCAACGAGCCACTCTCCCCATAGCAAAGCTATGAAGCCACGAGCCACATATGCTCTTCCGTTCGTTTATTTATTTATTTTTTCTTCATATTCCGCCTGATTTTTGATTTGCATCTAGTCCTAGGGCTTTGAGAAAACCCCCACAAATTATATATCAAAACGTGCGGCTCGGTCCCGATCGGTGTGCTATGACTTTTATAAGAATTTCGCGAAAAAATGGCCGAGTTATTCGCGAAAAACTGCGAAAAAAGTCCCATTGAAAATGAATGGGATTTCTCCCAAACACACCAAAAAATCACTGTTATCCTAAGCACGACGGCGGCTGCCGTGTCACTTACAGAGCTCATTCAAACGCCAAAACGAAGCTGTATGTCTCTTTCAGGACTGAAAACGGTACGCCCGTAGGGCGTCCTGTTTCCACTCAGCGAGCCCTCAAATCTCCCTTGCGCTAGCCCAAAATGACTTATTAGAGTGGAGTTTCAAATGTGATTTGAAATAACAGAGGGTGTGAGCAGGCAGTCACCACTCGAAAAATTCCCCGAACAACTTGCGATAACGGCAAAACGGTACATCGGACCTGTATAATTTTTTCAGAAAAATGGATCTGAGACTCTTGTGCCTCATATAAAAAAAAACCCTAACTCATTCTTAAATTAAATGAGAGACATCTGTTCGGTAGAAAGTCCATTTCTCGCTCTCATCTACTTCCATTATAACTTGACATGTAGTCCTCATGAGTGACAGGTAGTTTGTAAATCGCGATAACTCTGTCATTTCTCACACTATCTTCATTAAAATTACATATTCACGATCCCAAGACTTGCCCGACGCTCACGATATGCTCAGAAATCCCATATCATCTACGGTTTTTGAAATATAAGCAGCTGTTCGACACTGTCAGAAGTCATCATATTGCGATGATTTAAGACAGGCAAAGTGTTGCATCTCCTCGCAGCTGTCCCTGTTACCATGACAACGGAGTTAATCATCACTTGGCCTGCTGCCAGGTGCTTCCAGGAGATCAGCTTATCAAGCCACACAGGACCAAGTCATTTACAGAATCAGAGTGATTGCCCTGTAAAATGTAAGACCAGAGGGCTTACATTTTACAGGGCAAGTAAGCCTCCAAAAACTATGCATATTAGTCAAGCAATAGTAAATACTGAATTAATCATTTATAAACCTTTTTCTGACATGAATAATCAGTAATAACACATTTAAGGACACACTTAAAAATGTTTCACTCATCATTGATAAGCTTATTAGTAAGGGACTAGTAAATAATTTACTCACCATTAATAGTCATATTAGTTTAGGATTAGTATGTTTTTCATCATTAATAAGCATATTATGAAATGATTTGTTATGTTTGACTCATGATAAATAAGCATATTAGTGAAGGATTAGTAAATAACAAATTCATCATTAATAAAGCATTTTTCTGACATGAATAATCAGTAATAACTAAGTTGTAGACACATTTATAAAGTTGTTACTCATCATTTATCAGCATATTAGGAGAGGATTGGTAAATGTTTTATGTATCAATAACAAGCATATAAGTAAAGGATTAGTGAATACTGAAATCATCATTTATAAAGCCTTTCTCTGGTGTGAATAATCAGTAATAACATATTTATAGACACACTTTTAAATGTTATACTCATCATTTAGAAGCATATTAGTAAAAGATGAGTAAATGTTTTACCCATCATTAATAAGGATATTAGCAATGGATTAGTAAATACTGATTTCATCATTTGTAAAGCATTTTTCTGACCTGACTTATGAGTAATAACACATTTATAGACACACTTTTAAATGTTATAGTTATCATTAATAAGCGCTTTTAGTAAAGGATCAGTACAAAATATTTACTTCACCCAGAAATGTGATGTGAGGATGTGTTTGGTGACGCCACATCTGGTTTCATAATATTTTGGTTTGGTTTGCTTATATTTGACCTTCGTAAGTCCAGAAACTTGATATTAGGAGGTGTTTGATGACATCAGTGAGCTTTTTGGCCTTCTGTCTGTGTAACAGACACAGGGAGATGGTGGGACAGCGATAAAGCGCCAAGATGTGTGTGTCTGCCTGATATGTTTAACCCTTACACCTGTAATGTTACATCAAATCATAAGGAGGGCCATCATCCTTGCATATATCAAGAGGAGACCTGAAAATCAGATGCCAGGTGATGGGCATCTGCCAATTAGGCCATACATTCATCATAGACCGATCCATATCAAGCAACACTGCTACATATGATGTGACTGTTGTTAGTTATTAGGGATAACAGCTAACAGCCATTAACTGTTAACTGTTGTTTATTAGCTGCAACAGCTGTTGTAGCTAATAAACAACAGGTAATGGCGTTAACTGTTGCAGCTAATAGCTGTTAGCTTTAACTACCCAAAGACAATTGTTTCTCTTGTCTACCATAAGTTCTTATTTTCAGTTTGAATATCTAAGATTATACTTCTAGAAAATGATCACCACAACCATTCAGACATGAGGACCCTCCAGAAATGAGATGTAGCATCTCAAGAGGCTAACCTCTAATAAATCAGACGGCAGGCCGATGATACATGGACCTGTCCCTAACTTTAGTTCTTACTTCGGCCCACTTGTCTCCTCTTACTTCCTTCTTTGCCCTCACACCCAACACAGCATCGTGTGGATTTGCTGTTCATCATGAGACTGGGATCCACATTCAAGATTTCCTGCTGCTTAACAGAAGGTTTTTCTTGCCGCCATGATGGAGGGATCCATGATTGGCTATATGGATTCATGTTGGGTGTTGGATGTATATATTTGTATATATATGTATATGTGTATTCTATATGTATATATGTATCTATGCATATATGTGTATCCATAAAATGAAGAGCTTTTATGCTCTATTGTAAAGTGTCTTGTGATAACACTTGTTATGAATTGGCGCTATACAAATAAAGATTGATTGATTGATTGATTGTCTAACTCATCACAGACAAATCTATTTCAAGCAGAACTTCTTACGACAGGAAGATGTTCCTTATATAGTTTGTAATGGCTAACAATATTTATACAGCTAACAGATAAGGGCTAAAAACCTTATGACTATCGTTTCATTTTAAATTAAACCACTCAGATATGTATCACTAATATGTGACATGAACCTTGTCAGAAGTAATTTCTAAGAAGTAAACTTCTGAGGAGAGCACATGTCACCAAATATCCCTGAGTAACCATCATGACCACAGGCTAACATACATTAGCTGCTATTATTTTCAAACATGCAGTCACCTCCTGTTGTCATCACATCCGCCAGTCTTCTGTGTTTGGTCCATAGAGCATTTAGCCAAGTGAAGCCGTTGGGTCAATTAAGGCTGGCAGGATGGATATACGAGATTTCAGAACCTGGCAGATCCGTCTGCTTTGCAAGGTTGACTACCACATACACTTTCTGCATGTGCCATGGTATATAGTTGTATTTGTGTGATATATTGTTTTCATCTAGACCAGTATATATATGAAAGTGTGCGTAAGCACACATGAGAGAGAGAGTGAGAGAAGGGTCATAAAATCAAAACATCCCATAATGAGCTCATTGGCAATGCCTATGAACACCAAAATGAATGGATTAATGACTTACCGACGCCCATCTACAAATGTGTATCATATTGTTTGGAATACATTTCACTTCAGTTGACCAAGAACTGACAAATTTTGGTATCATGATTAAGTGTTTCTGCTATTTTTGGCTTCATGACATCTTGGTTGGGCTACATTTGAGCTAAATTTCCCCAGAAATGGGATGTATTAGGGTGCTGGTTTGGCATAGTGGTTGGCAACCACACAACGTTGCAGTGCCCGAGCCCCACTCACGATTCCCGTGGAATTGTCTAGTTTGGGCTCGGGCTCAACGAGCCACTCTCCCCATAGCAAAGCTATGGAGAGAGTGGCTCGTGGCGAAGCCACGAGCCACATATGTTCTTCCGTTCGTTTATTTATTTATTTTTTCTTCATATTCCGCCAGATTTTCGATTCGCATCTAGTCCTAGGGCTTTGAGAAAACCCCAACAAATTATATATCAAAACGTGCGGCTCGGTCCCGATCGGTGTGCTATGACTTTTATAAGAATTTCGCGAAAAAATGGCCGAGTTATTCGCAAAAAACTGCGAAAAAAGTCGCATTGAAAATGAATAGGATTTCTCCAGAACACACCAAAAAATCACTGTTTTTCTAAGCACGACGGCGAAGCCGTCGTGTCACTTACAGAGCTCATTCAAACGTCAAAACGCAGCTGTATGTCTCCTCTGTTCAGGACTGAAAACGGTACGCCCGTAGGGCGTGCCGTTTTCAGTCAGCGAGCCCTCAAATCTCCCTTGCGTCGCCCAAAAATCACTTTTTAGAGTGAAGTTTCAAATGAGATTTGAAAAAGCAGAGGGTGAGAGCAGGCAGTCACCACTCGAAAAAATTCCCGAACAACTTGCGATAACGGCAAAACGGTACATCGGACCTGAATAATTTTTTCAGAAAAACGGATCTGAGACTCTTGTGCCTCATATAAAAGAAAAAGTGAAGCCCTAACTCATCCTCAAATTAAATGAGAGACATCTGTTCGGTAGAAAGTCCATTACTCGCTCTCATCTACTTCCATTTTAACTTGAGATGTAGTTCTCATGAGTGACAGGTAGTTTGTAAATCGCGATAACTCTGTCATTTCTCACACTATCTTCATAAAAATTACATATTCACGACCCCAAGACTCTCCCGACGCTTACGATGTCCTCAAAAAAAAATAGGTCCAGTGGTGACAAAGATACAGGCTGCTGTTTGGCACTGTCAGAAATCATCAAATTTCAGTCATTTTAGACAGCCAAACTGTTGCATCTCCTCGCAGCTGTCCCTGTTACCATGACAACGGAGCCTTGATGATCACTTGGCCTTCTGCCAGGTGCTTCCAGAGAGTCAAGTAATGAAGCCACACTGGACCAAGTCATATACAGAACTGTATGTGACTTGCCCTGTTAAATGTAAGCCCGCAGGGCTTACATTTAACAGGGCAAGTAAGCCTCCAAAAACTATGCATATTAGTCATGGATTTGTAAATACTGAATTCATCATTTAAAAATCTTTTTTCTGACATGAATAATCAGTAATAACACATTTCAGGACACACTAAGAAATGTGTGAAAAGAAAAGAATATGTTTGGTGACGTCAGTCACCAAACATATTCACACATCACTTTTCATGACATTGTTTGTCAGCTATAATTTACCTCCGTTTACCCAGAAATGTGATGACGTCACCAAACATATTCACATATCACTTTTCATGACATTGTTTGTCAGCTATAATTTACCTCCGTTAACCCAGAAATGTGATGTGTGAATATGTTTGGTGTCACCAAACATATTCACACATCACATTTCATGACATTGTTTGTCAGCTATAATTTACCTCAGTTAACCCAGAAATGTGATGTGTGAATATGTTTGGTGACGTCACCGAACATATTCACACATCACATTTCATGACATTGTTGTCATTGTATGTCAGCTATAATTGTTGACATTGTTTGTCAGCTATAATTTACCTCCGTTAACCCAGAAATGTGATGTGTGAATATGTTTGGTGACGTCAGTCACCAAACATATTCACACATCACTTTTCATGACATTGTTTGTCAGCTATAATTTACCTCAGTTAACCCAGAAATGTGATGTGTGACTATGTTTGGTGACGTCAGTCACCAAACATATTCACACATTCACACACATTCACACAAGACGTCACCAAACATATTCACACATCACATTTCATGACATTGTGTGTTGTGTGTGCATGTGTTTGGTGATGTCAGTCAGTGACTGTGCTGGATAAAGGTGGCATTTTTCCCACATGAATAATCATCAATAATCACACACTTATAAAAGTGTTACTCATCATTAATCAGCATATGAGTAAAGGATAAGTAAATGTTTTACTCATCATAAATAAGTATAAAAGCAAAATATTAGTAAATGTTTTACTCATCACTAATAAGCATATTAGTAAAGGGCTGGTAAATGTTTTACTCATCATTAATAAGCGTTTTAGTTAATGATTACTAAATGTTTTACTCATCATTAGATAGTGTATCAGTCAAGAATTAATGAATATTTTACTCATCATTAGTAAGCATATTAGGAAAGGATTATTTAATACTCAATTCATCATTACTAAAGCATTAGTGAAGGATTAGTAAATGTTTTACTAATCATCAATAAGCGTATTAGTAAAGTATGAATAAGTACTGAATTAATCATTCATAAAGCATTTTTCTGACATGAACAATCAGTAATAACTCATTTATAGACACACTTATAAATGTTTTTGAATGAAAGTTTTTTTACTTGCTACTGATAAAATGCTTTTGAGAAAAACCCCACAAATCATATATAGTCAGTAAGTCCTCAAATTTCCCCTGCGTCGACCCAAAGTCTCTGATCAGAGTGAAGCATTCAAACACCATTCAAACAATTTCTGCCTGGCAGACCTGATATCTTAACTCCAAAAAGGTGCTGTCATTTAGCTAATCAAGCCACACAGGACCAAAACACAAGAATAAAGTCAATTGCCATTTTACAGTGTTAGCTAACTATTTAACAATGTCACAGTCCCAGCTGCATAATGTAGCTAAAATTTGACTTCAGTTAGCCCAGAATGAAGTTAGGCGCATGAAGCACAAATGTGTGCATGTGTGTGTTTTAATCTTCACACCGAATCTCCACCAATAAACACATAGTGTGTGTTAATGTGTTTAACTGCACGCGAAGCGTGCTTGTCGTTGTGTGTTTGTATGTGTATAAAGACCATTTGAGCTCAGTTTAAACAAGACCCCCACTCAAACACTGCTTGGTGACATCAGGCTGTTAGTGAGGGCAAACACCAACAGGAAAATCTCAAACACAGCTCAAGGTCAGGTGCCAGGTGATGATCATCAGCTAATCAGGCCACACATTACTTAAACACCTGAATGAAATCTCCTGCAATCTCCAGAACTATTCTAGCATGTCATCCAGCTGAAATGCTGCTTGAGGCTGGCCTGTATTAAAAGATATATCCCGGCAGCGGCCCGAGCCCCACTCACGATTCCCGCGGGAATTGTCTAGTTTGGGGCTGGGGTTTTGCGACGAGCCACTCTCCCCATAGCAAAGCTATGGAGAGAGTGGCTCGTGGCGAAGCCACGAGCCACATATGCTCTTCCGCGCGTTTATTTATTTATTTTTTCTTCATATTCCGCCTGATTTTTGATTTGCATCTAGTCCTAGGGCTTTGAGAAAACCCCAACAAATTATATATCAAAACGTGCGGCTCGGTCCCGATCGGTGTGCTATGACTTTTATAAGAATTTCGCGAAAAAATGGCCGAGTTATTCGCGAAAAACTGCGAAAAAAGTCCCATTGAAAATGAATAGGATTACTCCTCGAACACACCAAAAAATCACTGTTTTTCTAAGCACGACGGCAAAGCCGTCGTGACAGCTACAGAGCTCATTCAAACGTCAAAACGAAGCTCTATGTCTCCTCTGTGCGGGACTGAAAACGGTACGCCCGTAGGGCGACTGCTTTCAGTCAGCGAGCCCTCAAATCTCCCTTGCGTCGCCCCAAAATCACTTTCTAGAGTGGAGTTTCAAATGAGATTTGAAAAAACAGAGGGTGTGAGCAGGCAGTCACCATTCGAAAAAATCCCCGAACAACTTGCGATAACGGCAAAACGGTACATCGGACCTGAATAATTTTTTCAGAAAAACGTATCTGAGACTCTTGTGCCTCATTTTAAAGAAAAATTGAATCCCTTACTCATTCTGAAATTATTTTAGAGCCAGCTGTTTGCTCCCAATCCGATCCACCGCTCCCATCTACTTCCAGTATAAACTGATATGACATCTCCCTTCTGGACAGGCTGTTTGTAAATCGCGATAACTCTGTCATTTCTCACACTATCTTCATAAAAATTATATCTTCACGATCCCAAGACTCTCCCGACGCTCACGATGCACTTGGATTTAACATAGCTCAAAAATTTGCGAAGATACAGGGACTTGTTTGACACTGTCACAAACAGCAATCCTCCAATGATAAGTGACAGAAAGCGTCTGCTCTCTCTCCGTAGCTGCTCCTGTTGCCATGACAACGGAGCCCTTAAGTATCACTTGGCCTGCTGCCAGGTGCTGCATGGAGCTCAGCTTATCAAGCCACAGAGGACCAGAACACGAGAATAAAGTTAAATGCCATCTCTGTGTGTATGTGATTGGTGACGTCAGTCACCAATCACATACACAAAGCATGTTTCATGACATTGTCAGCTATATGTGACCTCAGTTAACCCAGAGCATGATTTGTGTATGTGATTGGTGACGTCAGTCACCAATCACATACACAAAGCATGTTTCATGACATTGTTTGTCAGCTATATTTGACCTCAGTTAAGCCAGAAACATGCATGTGTGCATGTGCCATGGTATATAGTTGTATATGTGTGACATATTGTTTTCTCATCTAGACCAATATATATGCGATAGTGTGCCCTTAAGCGCACATGAGAGAGAGAGTGAGAGAAGGGGTCAGAAAATCGAAACATCCTGTAATAAGCTCATTGGCAATGCCTATGAACACCAAAATAAATGGATGAATGACTCACCGAAGCCATCTAAAAATGTGTATCATATTGTATGGAATACATTTTACTTCAGTTGACAAAGAATTGACAAATTTTGGTATCATGATTAAGTGTTTCTGCCATTTTTGGCTTCATGACATGTTGGTTGGGCTACATTTGAGCTAAATTTCCCCAGAAATGGGATGTACAGGGTGCTGGTTTGGTGGAGTGGTTGGCAACCACACAACGGTTGCAGCGGCCCGAGCCCCACTCACGATTCCCGCGGGAATTGTCTAGTTTATTTATTTTTTTTATTTTTCATCTTCCGGACAGAATTTCGATTCGCATCTAGTCCTAGGGCTTTGAGAAAACCCCAACAAATTATATATCAAAACGTGCGGCTCGGTCCCGATCGGTGTGCTATGACTTTTATAAGAATTTTGCGAAAAAATGGCCGAGTTATTCGCGAAAAACTGCGAAAAAAGTCCCATTGAAAATGAATAGGATTTCTCCCGAAAACACCAAAAAATCACTGTTTTTCTAAGCACGACGGCGAAGCCGTCGTGTCACCTACAGTGCTCATTCAAAAGTCAAAACGCAGCTCTAAGTCTCCTCTGTTCAGGACTGAAAACGGTACGCCCGTAGGGCGTACCGTTTTCAGTCAGCGAGCCCTCAAATCTCCCTTGCGTCGCCCCAAAATCACTTTTTAGAGTGATGATTTCAAATGAGATTTGAAAAACAGAGGGTGAGAGCAGGCAGTCACCACTCGAAAAAAATCCTCGAACAACTTGCGATAACGGCAAAACGGTACATCGGACCTGAATAATTTTTTCAGAAAAACGGATTTGAGACTCTTATGCCTCATATAAAAGAAAAAGTGAAGCCCTAACTCATTCTTAAATTAAATGAGAGACATCTGTTCGGTAGAAAGTCCATTACTCACTCTCATCTACTTCCATTATAACTTGACATGTAGTCCTCATGAGGGACAAGTTGTTTGTAAATCGTGATAACTCTTTCATTTCTCACACTATCTTCATAAAAATTACATCTTCATGATCCCAAGACTCTCCCGACGCTTACGATGTCCTCAACATAAAAATAGTTCCAATGGTGACAAAGATACAGGCCGCTGTTTCACACTGTCAGAAGTCATCAAATTTCAATCATTTAAGACAGGCAAAGTGTTGCCTCTCCTCGCAGCTGTCCCTGTTACCATGACAACGGAGCCTTAATCATCACTTGGCCTGCTGCCAGGTGCTTCCAGGGGCTCAGCTTATCAAGCCACACAGGACCAAGTCATATATACAGAACTGTATGTGACTTGCTCTGTAAAATGTAAGCCCGCAGGGCTTACATTTTACAGGGCAAGTAAGCCTCCAAAGACTATGCATATTAGTCAAGGATTAGTAAATACTGAATTCGTCATTTATAAACCTTTGTACTGACATGAATAATCAGTAATAACACATTTAAAGACACACTTAAAAATGTTTCACTCATCATTGATAAGCTTATTAGTAAGGGACTAGTAAATAATTTACTCACCATTAATAATCATATTACTTTAGGATTAGTATGTTTTCTCATCATTAATAAGCATATTATAACATGATTTGTTTATGTTTGACTCATCATAAATACGTTTTTTAGTGAAGGATTAGTAAATAACAAATTCATCATTAATAAAGCATTTTTCTGACATGAATAATCAGTAATAACTCATTTGTAGACACACTTATAAAGGTGTTACTCATCATTAATCAGCATATGAGTAAAGGATTAGTAAATGTATAAGTCATCATTAATAATCATATTAGTTAAGCATTAGTATATGTTTTACTCCTCACTAATAAGCATATTAGCAAGGGACCAGTAAATGTTTTACTCAGCATTAATTAGCATATATGTGAAGTATTAGTAAATACTGAATTCATCATTAATAGAGAATTTCTGACATGAATAATCAGTAATAAGTCATTTATAGACACACTTATAAATGTTTTTGAAAGAAATTTTTTTACTTGCTACTAGTCATATGATTTTGAGAAAAACCCCACAAATGATATGTCATCAGTAAGTCCCTGCGTCGACCCAAAGTGTCTGATCAGAGTGAAGGATTCAAACAAAATTCAAACGATTTCTGCCTGGCAGACCTGATTTTTTATCTACAAAATGGTGCTGTCATTTAGCTAATCAAGCCACACAGGACCAAAACACATGAATAAAGTCAATTGCCATCTTTACAGTGTTACCTAACTATTTCACAGTGTCACTGTCCCAGCTGCATAGTGTAGCCAGAATTTTAATTCAGTTAGCCCAGAATGAGGTTAGGCTCAAGAAGCACAAATATGTGCATGTGTGTATTTTGGGTTAAAAGGGAATAATCTTCACACAGAATCTCCACTAATAAACACAAAGTGTGTGTCTAACTGCACGCGAAGCGTGCATGTCTTTGTGTGTTTGTATGTTTATAAAGACCATTGGAGCTCAGTCTAAACAAGACCCCCACTCATACACTGCTTGGTGACCAGTCTGTTAGGGAGGGCAAACACCAACAGGAATTTCTTGAACACAGCTCAAGGTCAGGTGCCAGATGATGATCATCAGTTTATCAGACCACACATGACTTAAACACATGAATAAAGTCTTGTGCCATCCAGAAAAAAATCCCGGCAGCGGCCCGAGCCCCACTCACGATTCCCGCGGGAATTGTCTAGTTTGGGGCTCGGGCTTTGAACGAGCCACTCTCCCCATAGCAAAGCTATGGAGAGAGTGGCTCGTGGCAAAGCCACGAGCCACATGTGTTCTTCCGTTCGTTTATTTATAGGTTTTTTCTTCATATTCCGCCTGATTTTCGATTCGCATCTAGTCCTAGGACTTTGAGAAAAGCCCAACAAATTACATATCAAAACGTGCGGCTCGGTCCCGATCGGTGTGCTATGACTTTTATAAGAATTTCGCAAAAATATGGCCGAGTTATTCGCGAAAAACTGCGAAAAAAGTCCCATTGAAAATGAATGGGATTTCTCCCGAACACACCCAAAAATCACAGTTTTTCCAAGCACGACGGCGAAGCCGTCGTGATAGCTACAGAGCTCATTCAAACGTCAAAACGTAGCTATTTGTCTCCTCTGTTCAAGACAAAAAAGCGTAAGCCCGTAGGGCTTACGCTTTTTTGTCAGCGAGTCCTCAAATCTCCCTTGCGTCGCCCCAAAATCTCAGATTAGAGTGAAGATTCAAATGAGATTTGAAAATACAGAGTTAGAGAGCAGGCAGTCTCCACTCAAAAAAATCCCCGAACAACTTGCGATAACGGCAAAACGGTACATCGGACCTGAATAATTTTTTCAGAAAAACGGAACTGAGTCTCTTGTGCCTCGTTTAAAAGAAAAAGTGAAGCCCTAACTCATTCTGAAATTATTTTAGAGCCAGCTGTTTGCTCCCAATCCGATCCACCGCTCCCATCTACTTCCAGTATAAACTGATGTGACATCTCCCTTCTGGACAGGCTGTTTGTAAATCGCGATAACTCTGTCATTTCTCACACTATCTTCATAAAAATTATATCTTCACGATCCCAAGACTCTCCCGACGCTCACGATGCTCTTGGATTTAACCTAGCTCAAAAATTTGCGAAGATACAGGGACTTGTTTGACACTGTCACAAACAGCAATCCTCAAATGATAAGTGAAAGAAAGCGTCTGCTCTCTCTCCGCAGCTGCTCCTGTTGCCATGACAACGGAGCCCTTAAGTATCACTTGGCCTGCTGCCAGGTGCTGCATGAAGCTCAGCTTATCAAACCACAGAGGACCAAAACACAAGAATAAAGTTAAATGCCATCTCTGTGTGTATGTGATTGGTGACGTCAGTCACCAATCACATACACACAGCATGTTTCATGACATTGTTTGTCAGCTATACTTGACCTCAGTTAACCCAGAGCATGATTTGTGTATGTGATTGGTGACGTCAGTCACCAATCACATACACAAAGCATGTTTCATGACATTGTTTGTCAGCTATACTGGACCTCAGTTAACCCAGGGCATGATTTGTGTATGTGATTGGTGACGTCAGTCACCAATCACATACACAAAGCATGTTTCATGACATTGTTTGTCAGCTATATGTGACCTCAGTTAACCCAGAGCATGATTTGTGTATGTGATTGGTGTCAGTCACCAATCACATACACAAATCATGTTTCATGACATTGTTTGTCAGCTATATGTGACCTCAGTTAACCCAGAGCGTGATTTGTGTAAGTGATTGGTGACGTCAGTCACCAATCACATACACAAAGCATGTTTCATGACATTGTTTGTCAGCTATACTGGACCTCAGTTAACCCAGGGCATGATTTGTGTATGTGATTGGTGACGTCAGTCACCAATCACATACACAAAGCATGTTTCATGACATTGTTTGTCAGCTATATGTGACCTCAGTTAACCCAGAGCATGATTTGTGTATGTGATTGGTGTCAGTCACCAATCACATACACAAAGCATGTTTCATGACATTGTCAGCTTTATGTGACCTCAGTTAACCCAGAGCGTGATTTGTGTAAGTGATTGGTGACGTCAGTCACCAATCACTTACACAAATCACAAAATGCGATTTGAAATAATAGAGTGTGAGAGCAGGCAGTCACCACTCGAAAAAAGTCCCGAACAACTTGCGATAACGGCAAAACGGTACATCGGACCTGAATAATTTTTTCAGAAAAACGGATCTGTGACTCTTGTGCCACATATAAAAGAAAAAGTGAAGCCCTAAATTATTCTGAATTTAAATGAGAGACATCTGTTCGGTCGAAAGTCCATGACTCGCTCTCATCTACTTCCATTTTAACTTGACATGTAGTCCTCATGAGTGACAGGTAGTTTGTAAATTGCGATAACTCAGTAATTTCTCACACTATCTTCATAAAATTTACATCTTCACGATCCCAAGACTCTCCCGACGCTTACGATGTCCTCAACATAAAAATAGGTCCAATGGTGACAAAGATACAGGCCGCTGTTTGACACTGTCAGAAGTCATCAAATTTCAATCATTTAAGACAGCCAAAGTGTTGCATCTCCTCGCAGCTGTCCCTGTTACCATGACAACGGAGCCTTAATCATCACTTGGCTTGCTGCCAGGTGCTTCCAGGAGCTCAGCTAATCAAGCCACACAGGACCAAGTCACATACAGAACTGTATGTTACTTGCCCTGTTAAATGTAAGCCCGCAGGGCTTACATTTAACAGGGCAATACTGAATTCATCATTTATAAACCTTTGTTCTGACATGAATAATCAGTAATAACTCATTTATAGACACACTTATAGAAGTGTTACTCATCATAAATCAGCATATGACTAAAGGATAAGTAAATGTTTTACTCATCATAAATAAGTATATTAGCAACAGATGGGTAAATGTTTTGCTTATCATTAATGTGCATGTTAATAAAGGCTTAGTGAATGTTTTACTCATCATTAATAAGCATATTAGTAAAGGAGTATTTAATACTGAATTCATCATTAATAAAGCATTTTTTTACATGAATAATCAGTAATAACTCATTTATGGACACACTTTTCAATGTTTCACTCATCATTAATCAGCATATGAGTAAAGGATAAGTAAATGTTTCAGTCATCATTAATAAGCATATTATTAAAGAATTAATAAAGACATAATTCATCATTTATAAAGCATTTTTTTGCATGAATTATCAGTAATTACTCATTTATAGACACACTTATAAATGTTTTTGAATGAAAGTTTTTTGATTTGCAACTAGTCATAGGTTTTTGAGAAAAGCCCCACAAATCATATATCGTCAGTAAGTCCTCAAATCTGACCTGCTTTGACCCAAAATCTCTGATCAGAGTGAAGGATTCAAACGAAATTCAATCATTTCGGCAGACCTGATTTCTTAACTCCCAAAAGGCGCTGTCATTTAGCTAATCAAGCCACACAGGACCAAAACACAAGAATAAAGTCAATTGCCATTTTTACAGTGTTAGCTAACTATCTAACAATGTCACAGTCCCAGCTGCATAATGTAGCTAAAATTTGACTTCAGTTAGCCCAGAATGAAGTTAGGCCCATGAAGCACAAATGTGTGCATGTGTGTGTTTTTATCTTCACACCGAATCTCCACCAATAAACACATAGTGTGTGTTAATGTGTTTAACTGCACGCGAAGCATGCATGTCGTTGTGTGATTGTATGTGAATAAAGACCATTGGAGCTCAGTTTAAACAAGAACCCCACTCATACACTGCTTGGTGACTTCAGTCTGTTAGGGAGGGCAAACACCAACAGGAATTTCTTGAACACAGCTCGAGGTCAGGTGCCAGATGATGATCATCAGCTAATCAGGCCACACATGACTTAAACACATGAATAAAGTCTCGTGCCTTCCAGAACTATTTTAGCACGTCATCCAGCTGAAATGCTGCTTGAGACTGACCTGTACTAAAAAGATAAATCCCGGCAGCGGCCCGAGCCCCACTCACGATTCCCGCGGGAATTGTCTAGTTTGGGGCTCGGGCTTTGCAACGAGCCACTCTCCCCATAGCAAAGCTATGAGGGCGGCCACGAGCCACATGTGTTCTTCCGTTCTTTTTTTTTTTTCTTCATCTCGCAACCACAAATTTCGATGTGTATCTAGTCCTAGGGCTTTGAGAAAACCCCCACAAATTATATATCAAAACGTGCGGCTCGGTCCCGATCGGTGTGCTATGACTTTTATAAGAATTTCGCGAAAATATGGCCGAGTTATTCGCGAAAAACTGCGAAAAAAGTCCCATTGAAAATGAATAGGATTTCTCCCGAACACACCAAAAAATCACTGTTTTTCTAAGCACGACGGCTTCGCCGTCGTGTCACTTACAGAGCTCATTCAAACGTCAAAACGCAGCTGTATGTCTCCTCTGTTCAGGACTGAAAACGGTACGCCCGTAGGGCGTACCGTTTTCAGTCAGCAAGCCCTCAAATCTCCCTTGCGTCGCCCCAAAATCACTTTTTAGAGTGAAGATTTCAAATGAGATTTGAAAAGCAGAGTGAGAAAGCAGGCTGTCACCACTCGAAAAAATTCCCGAACAACTTGCGATAACGGCAAAACGGTACATCGGACCTGAATAATTTTTTCAGAAAAACGGATCTGAGACTCTTGTGCCTCATATAAAAGAAAAAGTGAATCCCTAACTCATTCTGAATTTAAATGACAGACATCTGTTCGGTAGAAAGTCCTCTACTCGCTCTAATCTGCTTCCATTCTAACTTGAGATGTAGTTCTCATGAGTGAAAGGTAGTTTGTAAATCGCGATTACTCTGTCATTTCTCACACTTTCTTCATAAAAATTACATATTCACGATCCCAAGACTCTCCCGACGCTTACGATGTCCTCAAAATAAAAATAGGTCCAATGGTGACAAAGATACAGGCCGCTGTTTCACACTGTCAGAAGTCATCAGATTTCAGTCATTTTAGACAGCCAAACTGTTGCATCTCCTCGCAGCTGTCCCTGTTACCATGACAACGGAGCCTTAATCATCACTTGGCCTGCTGCCAGGTGCTTCCAGGAGCTCAGATAATAAAGCCACACAGGACCAAGTCATATACAGAATCAGAGTAGATTTCTGTAAACTGGAAGCCCGAAGGGCTTCCAGTTTACAGGGCAAGTAAGCTTCCAAAGACTATGCATGTTAGTCAAGGATCAGTAAATACCGAATTCGTCAATTATAAACCTTTGTACTGACATGAATAATCAGTAATAACACATTGAAGGACACACTAAGAAATGTGTTACTCATCATGAATAGTCATATAAGAAAAGGATTAGTAAATCTTTTACTTATCATTAATAAGCATATTAGTAAAGGATTAGTTAATGTTTTACTCATTATTAAGAAGCATATTAGTGAAGGATTCGTAAAAATTTTACTCATCATTAATAAGCATATTAGTAAGGGATCAGTAATTGTTTCACTCATCATTAAAAATCATATTAGTTAAGGATTATTAAAAGTGTTACTCATCATTAATAAGAATATTAGAAAAGGATTAGTTAATGTTTTACTCATAAATAAGCATATTAGTGAAGTATTAGTAAATAACAAATTCATCATTAATAAAGCATTTTTCTGACATGAATAATCAGTAATAACCCATTTATAGACACACTTATCAAAGTGTTACTCATCATTAATCAGCATATGAGTAAAGGATAAGTAAATCTTTTACTCATCATAAATAAGTATATAAGCAAAAGATTAGTAAATGTTTTACTTATCATTAATAAACATGTTAGTAAAGGCTTAGTGAATGTTTACCCATCGCTAATTAGCATATTAGTAAAGGGTTTAGTAAAATGAAATTTTTTTGATTTGCTACTAGTCATATGATTTTGAGAAAAGCCCCACAAATCATATATCATCAGTAAGTCCTCAAATTTCCCTAAGGCCGACCCAAAGTCTCTGATCAGAGTGAAGGATTCAATCGAAATTCAAACGATTTCTGCCTGGTAGACCTCATTTTTTAACTATAAAAAGGTGCTGTCACTTAGCTAATCAAGCCACACAGGACCAAAACACATGAATAAAGTCAATTGCCATCTTTACAGTGTTAGCTAACTATTTCACAGTGTCACTGTCCCAGCTGCATAGTGTAGCTAAAATTTGACATCAGTTAGCCCAGAATGAGATTCGGCCCATGAAGCACAAATATGTGCATGTGTGTGTTTTGAGTTAATAGGAAATAATCTTCACACAGAATCTCCACCAATAAGCACATAGTGTGTGTTTATGTGTTTAACTGCACGCGAAACGTGCATGTCTTTGTGTGTTTGTATGTTTATAAAGACCATTTGAGCTCAATTTAAACAAGACCCCCACTCATAAAGTGCTTGGTGACTTCAGTCTGTTACGGAGGGCAAACACCTACAGGAATTTCTTGAACACAGCTCAAGGTCAGGTGCCAGATGATGATCATCAAGTAATGCGGCCACACATGACTTAAACACATGAATGAAGTCTCCTGCCATCTTCAGAACTATTCCAGCATGTCATCCAGCTGAAATGCTGCTTGAGGCTGGCCTGTATTAAAAAGATAAATCCCGGCAGCGGCCCGAGCCCCACTCACGATTCCCGCGGGAATTGTCTAGTTTTCTAAGTATCTTTACTTGTCAACTGGCTGTAATTAATCAATGTATGACATTTTAGCGCTCAGCATATTGCATATTAGATATCAAAATTCGCAGGCTATCAGTGCAGCAGGCGAGGGGGAAAGGATTATTTTCCCCCTCAAGATGTCCCGCCCCCAACTGTGACGTAACTGTGACACGACGCCGACTGTATCTATTAGGGCCACCCGTGAGAAAAAAAAATGAGAGGAGGTAGAATTTTTTTTCATCATGCACTGCGAGAAGAAAAGTCAAAACGTCGAGAATAAAGTCGAAATGTTGAGAATAAAGTCGGAATAGGCTATAATGGCGAGAATAAAGTTGAAATAGTATGTCGAGAATAAAGTCGAAATGTCGAGAATAAAGTCGGAATAGGCTATAATGGCGAGAATAAAGTTGAAATAGTATGTCGAGAATAAAGTCGAAAATAGTCGAGAATAAACATCCTATTTCAACTTCATTCTCGACATTATATTACTGCAGAGCACTTCGCTCCCATTCTAGTCAATCAAGCAAATTTCACTCTGGCTACCGCTGCGCCTCACTATAATATGGCGAGGTAATGCTTTATTTATCCCGTTCCCTCACTTTATTATAGTGAGGTAACGCTTTAATAACGCCTGCCGACTCTATAGAAGGCTTTCCCTCGCATTAATAAATATTCTGCACCCTGACACCTCCGGGGCTCAAAAGTGGGCTAAAAGAGAAGTATTTCTTTGTTATTAAAGCCGAGTCCAAAGTATAATTTCCCTAATTCATCTAACTGACTGGACGGCGTTTTGTAGAAGCAGTACGCTGGTTGTTAGTCTCAAAAGGTCGACTTTATTCCCGACATTTCAGGTGGCCCTAAGAGTATTAGGGCCACCCGTGAGAAAAAAAAAATGAGAGGAGGTAGAATAGTTTTTCATCATGCACTTCAGGAAAAAAAGTCAAAATGTCAATAATAAAGTCGAAATGTTGAGAATAAAGTCGAAATATAATGGCGAGAATAAAGTTGAAATAGGATGTCGAGAATAAAGTCGGAATATAATGGCGAGAATAAAATTAAAATAGGATGTCGAGAATAAAGTCGAAATGTCAAGAAAAAAGTCGGAATATAATGGCTAGAATAAAGTTGAAATAGGATGTCGACATTTCGACTTTATTCTCGACATCCTATTTCAACTTCATTCTCGCCATTATATTCCGACTTTATTCTCGACATTTTGACTTTATTCTCGACATTTCGACTTTATTCTCGAAGTGCATGATGAAAAAAAAATTCTACTCCCTCTCATTTTTATTTTCCCACGGGTGGCCCTAATGCTCTTCCGTACTAATTCATCTAACTGACTGGACGGCATTTTGTAGAAGCAGTGCACTGGCTGTTAGTCTCAGAAGGTCGACTTTATTCTCGACATCCTATTTCAACTTCATTCTCGACTTTATATTCCGACTTTATAGTCGAC
This sequence comes from Scarus forsteni, assembly GCA_036419115.1. Taxonomy (NCBI): domain Eukaryota; kingdom Metazoa; phylum Chordata; class Actinopteri; order Labriformes; family Labridae; genus Scarus; species Scarus forsteni. Next base: position 12,794,669 of record JAZDUH010000271.1, on the reverse strand, counting down.
ATTTCCACTTTATTCTCGACATCCTATTTCAACTTAATTCTCGACTTTATATTTTGACTTTATTCTCGACATTTCGACTTTTTTCTCAAGAACCTATTTCAACTTCATTCTCGGTATATTATTTTGACTTTATTCTCGACATTTCGACTTTTTTCTCGACATTTTGACTTTTTTCTCGAAGTGCATGATGAAAAAAAATTCTACCCCCTCAAATTTGTTTTTCTCATGGGTGGCCCTAATGCTCTTCCGTAAGAGACGGCTGTTGTGGTAGCTGTTTTTTCACGACAAAAAGAGGAAATTCTCAAAGATATGATACAGTCAATGTCAAAAGTGTTTGTGCAGTAAAGTTAAATTATGTCAACTCCGTCCTTAGACAGTTTGTTACTTTATCTTCTACTTTTATTAATAAATAAAAAAAAGTAGACCGCCTGTCAAACTTTTACAACAACTCTTAATGTTATTGGCTCATTCTACAGAAACATGCATTTTTCTGTCCCTAGCCTTAAGAGATATATTACTCCTGAAGAAAACAGTTTGTCTTAGATTTTTTTTAAGAATTTCATTTAAAAAACATATTATTTCAGCTATCGCACTATTTGGAGACATCAGCTTGGTAATATTTGCTTTTTAATCAATTATTTAGAACCCAACCACAACAAAAGTGCTCGTCCCCACAGTCATTGATGGAGAGAAAGTGCTGTATTTTGAGTTAAAAAAATATGGTTCTATGAAAAAAAAAGTACCAAAATGTATAAATAACTATCAAATATATGATTTACATTACATTTTAAAACAAAATGCCAAATAAGTATTATAAAATATATTTAAAAGTAGTCGTCCCCTGCAGTCATGTCACTGGTGTTAACATGTGACAAAAGTCTTTTATTTTGGAAAAAGAAATCACTCTGATGACATCACTTGACTTCCTTTGACCTCTTTCTTGAAGATCTATGAAGAGGGACCCTGGTAAGAACATTGTCCTTTTCAGTTTTCAGAAATATTAACATTTATCTCATGATTTCATATGAAGCTTTTAGTTGACATCATTGGTGTAATCAACTTTATTGGCAGGGAATTGCAAACAAACAAATAAAAATGTATTTAGAAGACATAATTTAGTGAATAGATCAAGATTAGTAACATGCTGTGTCATGCTCTGCAGCAGCCATTTTGTTAAAGGGCATTTTTGTGAAACTGTCACTGGTGTTACCTTTCTTATGGGTAACAATAAGGAACACCAGTGACAATCAGATGTGTGGATACACTTTATTAAGTGGTGTTTTGTGATAAATGTAACTAAAAAGCAAAAAAAACATTAAGCTTTCATTTATGTGTATTCATAAAGTCAATGACATATTTAACAATGTAGTTGGAGTTTAAATGTTAAAAAAAGAAATAAAAAAAAGGCATTTTGCCATCCCAAAAATCCACGTTTCTGTAGAATGACCCTTTAAAGATTATTTTCACGACAAAAAAAAGAAATTCTCAAAGATATGATACAGTCAATGTCAAAAGTGTTTGTGCTGGAAAGTTAAATTATGTCAACTCCATTTTTGTCCTTAGACAGTGTGTTACTTTATCTTCTACTTTTATTAGACCACCTGTCAAACTTTTACAACAAATGTAAATGTTACTGGACATTTACATTTTGATCAGGAGTACAGCATATGAAACAGAATTAACTTTTTTGTACCCATATTTGAGCAGACTAACTTGGATTCTCTGAGTAGTCAGAAATTAGAGCTGGGCAAAAAATTGATTAAAAGTGTAGTCAGAGATGTGGGAGAAAACGAGTGGAGAGGTTGTTGGTAAACAAATTTAGACCTGCCTCTCCTTTCATACCTCACCCCTGGCTCCACCCTGGAAAGCTGATGGACGTGCATCATCATGGAAACGGCCATAGAAACTGTTTAGCTGACCAACGTATGGTAACTCGTCAGACAATAGTAGTAGCCACAACTCGACTGCCAGTATTGTTAACATCACAACAACAGTACATTTTGGCAGATTAGACAATAAGATGAATGCCCGACGGCTGTTACTGTTACGTGAAGCACCACAAAGCTAATGTTGCTTACCTATCCAGCAGAAAGACGGCGACATCCGTTTTCAGGTATTTCAATTCACGGAGTTCCCTCCACCATCAGAAAGCAACACCAATGTTGACCCAGGTCTTCGCTCTTTCATGGTCGTAGCCCTTCTTTTTCACTTTTCACTCCTCTGTTGTACACACAATGGTCAGTTGTTGCACCCACACCCCAATTGAAATCTCAAAGCATCAACCCACAACACACAATGATGCAAATCTGTAAACACCCAGGTCTGGTGAGCAATTTTCAATCAGGAGAACGGCAGCATAAAAGTGCCTTGAGCCTCTGCTTTGTTTGGTGAGCACTGAACAATGGACAACGACAACCAGAGAAGGAGAGGGGGAAGAGAGAGAGGAGGACGAGGAGGCCATGGAGGAGTCCTGTGGTGATGTCTCTGCTGAGGCCTGTCAAGGCTTTAGGAGGCACTCGAGGTGCCTTGCCAGAGAGACCATCCTCTGCGATGTGGATGAGGCCCTCTGGCCAGATAGAAACAGGAGACTTAGGCCCCATCCACACGAAGACAAACCAAGGTCTAAACGCATACGTTTTTTGCTGAATCTGTGTATCATCCATACGAAGACGGCGTTTTGGGGGTCTGTAAACGATCATTTTTGAAACCAGGTTCCAGAGTGGAAAGATTTTGAAATGCCGTATACGCAGCTCCGTGATTACTGGCTCTCCACAAGTTTTCAGATATGCTTACGTCATAGTTTCATATCTTCATTGACACGCATGCGCCACACGCGGCAACGACAATGGCGGCGTACGTGAAGCATATGTGCTGATGAAGCTAGTGACCCTACTACTCCTATTGAAGCAAAATCTCCTTCTTCTCAATCACCACCGAGTTGAACAAACAATTATCGAGGACACATTACGGCACTTCATGATCACTTTATCACAATCTCTGTTTACAACTTTTGCCGCAAGTGCGCATGCCCACTGTTTTTTCGTCTGTTTCCGCTTGTTTCCGTCATATTGTTACAGCGCCCCTAGAGGTCTGGAATGTGTTTTACAGCGTTTTGATGCGTATCGAGTGCATTCATATAGGCGCACACATTTTCTGAGACACCTTCGTCTTTATGACGATCGTTTTGGAAACTGTTAAGCGTTTTGTCTCCGTGTGGATGGGGTCTTGATGTGGTCCAGTGTAACCTCTTGACTTTTTTTTATGTTTACGTACATTTTCTGTAGAAATGCCTGTGCACTGAAACTCTGTAAATAAAACAATGATTTGCTGCATACTTGTGTGATATTTTATGTTTAAAGAAGTGGGCCTACACAGACATTTTCCAAAAGGAAAAATGGGTAATTCTCATGAGTCAATGCCATTCACATTATGTGTTGCATTTCTATAATTGGGTTTTCAGTTTTGCACTTCAGTGTGCTGTGAATGCTTGGTAGTGTGCAGCAAATGCTGAGCTGTGTGTATCAATTGACTGGTATGTGTGTGTCATTGGAGAATGTGGCTATGTGTACCAAATGAGAACACGAGTTCCATTTTGTGAACAGTTCAGAGATTTGATGGTAAAGAGTCATCTAGAAAAGGGAGTGTCAGGTTCAGCATTTTGTGTGCGAGGTTTTCAGGTTCGTGTGAATTTGAAGGAATCCGTTAGTGTTTTGAGAAACGTTTGTGAAAAACTGTGACACCAGTCTTTGTCAACATGTACTTTGATTGTTTTTAGTTCAGCACATTGGTCCATGTTTCTGTCCTGGTTTACCCGTGCCTAGTCAACTCACAGTCCAGAATAATAAGAATTGCACTGGTAGAATTTTGTGAAAACATTTAAATAAAAGATTCTTATAAGTAAAAAAAAACAAAACAAGTCAGCTCATGACAAGTTATAGTTCTGTCAGGTGTACCTTTATACAGTTTAATAAAGACAAAAGAAATATGAATTGTACTTAAATCCAAAAATAATAACATTCTTTGCAGTGTCAATAAGGTCTTTAATCAGGAGCTCACATACAAATAACCTTCAGCTAAAAACAATTTTCTATCCATGTTTAGTCTTAATACATTACCTGTTTATGTTATTGACCAAAGAATTAAAACTATGAGGCAGGGTGCCAAAACTATTCTTAATGGCCCATATCAATTTTCCAAAACAAAATAAGACATGGCATATATCACAGTGTTAGCCTTGTGCTAAATAGTGTTGTCACTGGGTTGAAATTCAGCGACAAAATAAATCATGAACAGCTTTAAACCATATCTCAAAAGCGCCTTGATGAAAAAGTCAAATTAAAAAGGCAGCAAATGCTGTGTCCCTTTGCTCTTTGTTTAAAAAACATATCGAGATCGTGCACAACTTCTATAAAGCTCAGCTAACACATGCAGTTTACTCTTGAAATCCATCCCAAGGTGAGGATGAGCTGTAGGTAGGGCTGGGCGATATTCGATATACAGTAGTGGCAAAAACTTCATATATATCTGATATTACATTGGATTTATTTTACTTATTGTAACACACTAAAGGTGGGGTGTATAGAAACTGCCCTGCTATCCTTATATTTCTCTTGTGACCCTTTGAAAAAAAAGTTTGAACATCTCGCCTGTGAGGTGATTTTAAATTAATTATCAGGCTTTAAGAGCGAACGCTTTTATTTATTTGCATTTGTTTAGTAAGAATACAATTGTGCAATTCCTCATCACTTTACAAAGTGATCTATTTCTATACCAGTTTCTTCTAGATCTTTATGTCTGAAATATGTTAGGCACATTGAATAGAGGTTATAGAATTAATCAATAGTTTTGCGCTTATGATAATACTCTGTGGTTATTAATCTCTCCAGATAAGTGAACTGTCTGATAGTCGTTCACCATCCTCGGGTTGGTGTCCACTTTCCCAGCAGGCGGCCCCCAGAGTGCACATAGTACGCAGGATGCATCATCGCGGTGGCACAGGACTGTCAAAATCAACACACACGGTCAAACAAGGTGGAAGTGTAAAAATAATAATGAAACTCTTCAGAAAAGACAGTACTTACATGGTAAGGTATCAGAGTCAGCATCAAGCCAAGAGGGTATTTACTGTAGTCCAGCTGTCCTGAGATGGGCTCCACTCTCCCATGCTCCTGAGTCAGAGACAACAGCCTGGACAGAAACATCTCACGTCACAGATGCACACAGTCTACAACAAAAACTGAGACCAGGCAAAAGAGGAAACAGCAGTACTTCAGGTTTGGGTGTCCTTCAATCATGGCATATCCAGTGGGCAGTTTTCCAGCTCCATCCAGGCTGAGAGCAGAAAGAAAAGCATTTTTAAAGCAAATATTAAAACAGGAACCAGAATCTTAAGTCCATTTACTCAGCCTGTCAAAGCCCGAGCCGTTACACAGACCAGTCTGTCTGTGTGTTTAAAAATATTGTTAGAAAAGGCCCGAGTATGGTGCCAGGAGGTGCAGAACTGGACTTTTAAAATGAATGTTAACATTTTATTACTTAAGTCAAGCTAATTAGTTTGTTGGATTGCATGACAGAGGATTAGGGCCACGGTGAAAACTAAAAAAAAAGGAAGGTTACAAGAATAAAATCGTAAAGTTACGAAAATAATCTCATAAATTACGAGAATAAAGACGTAAAGTAACGAGAATAATCTCATAAATTACGAGAATAAAGACATAAAGTAACAAGAATAATCTCATAAATTACGTGAATAAAGTCAAAAAGTTACGGGAATAATCTCATAAATTACGAGAATAAAGTCGTAAAGTTATGGGAATAATCTCATAAATTACGTGAATAAAGTTGTAAAGTTACGAAAATAATCTCATAAATTACGTGAATAAAGTCGTAACGTAACAAGAATAATCTCATAAATTACGTGAATAAAGTCGAAAAGTTACGGGAATAATCTCATAAACTACGTGAATAAAGTCGAAAAGTTACGGGAATAATCTCATAAATTACGAGAATAAAGTCGTAAAGTTACGAAAATAATCTCATAAATTACGAGAATAAAGTCGAAAAGTTACGGGAATAATCTCATAAATTACGAGAATAAAGTCGTAAAGTTACGAAAATAATCTCATAAATTACGAGAATAAAGTCGTAAATTAACAAGAATAATCTCATAAATTACGAGAATAAAGTCGAAAAGTTACGAGAATAAAGTTGAAAAATTAGGAGAATTAAATCATCTTTTAGATCAAACTAGGAAACATCTACTTTGGTATGAAAGATATTCACATATTCTGACTTTGCGGCTCTATAACTCATCAATAAAAAGACGTAGTTTCAAACACGACCCATCTTTTTGATCACCGTAATGAAGACTGTGAGCTACAAGCTTGTTTTCCACCAAATGAGCTGTCAATATGCTGCCGCTGATGGCTCGGCGGCTTAGGGGCCATCACCAATCTCATAATTTATGAGATTATTCCAGTAACTTTTTGACTTTATTCACGTAATCTATGAGATTGTTTTCGTAACTTTACTTTTTTTTTAGTTTTCTACGTGGCCCTAATCCTCCGTCGTAGGATTGTGAACCGGATAACTTAAAAGTAACTGAAAGACTTTGATTACATTTTCAGAAAATGATGATCATGCCACAAGGAAGCAGAGATTACATTCTGGTGTGTCAGCCTGACATTTTGAAAGGGTCACGCTGGAAAACACTACAAAATAGTTCTGATAAAGATACAGTACCTGAGTCCAGTCCAGCCACAGTCAATAAGGAGCTGGTTCCTGTGAGGACAGTGTCCAATAACTCTTGTTAAGACCCTCACAGCCACATCCTCTAGAGTGCAGGAGCCAATCACAGACTGCTGTACGTCTAAAACAGATCAGACACATCAGCTCTGCTCTGTCGTCGAATGTGCAGGTTTAAAACCCAGTGTAATAATTAAAGGTGTAGTCAGCGATGTGGGAGAAAACAAGTAGAGAAGTTGTTGATGAACAAATTTAGACCTACCTCTCCCTTCATACCTCACCCTTGGCTCCACCCCCGAAAGCTGATGGACGTGCATCATCATGGAAACGGCCGTAGAAACTGCATAGCTGACCAATGTAGCTAAGGTAACCCCGACTCGTCAGACAACTCCACTGCCATTATTGATAACATCACAACAACAGTACATTCTGGCAGATTAGACAATAAGATGAATGTCCAACGGCTGTTACTGTTATCTGAAGCACCACAAAGCTAATGTTGCTTATCTATCCAGCAGAAAGATGGCGACATCCACGTCTGTTTTCAGGTCTTTCAATACGAGGAGTTCCCTCCACCATGGGAAAGCAACACCAATGTTGACCCGGGCCTCGCTCTTTCATGGTCATAGCCCTTCTTTTTCATTTTTCACTTCTCTGACCTTTTTCTTTTGGGCTGTTTTTCAGCCATTGCTACTGCACATATTGTATCTCTCTCTTATACTAACTGCGCACGCTACGCAACCTACGACTCCCCATCCCCCCCTCTGTCTGATCTGCGCATGAGTATGATCGCCCCCTGGATGTAGGGGGTATACACTGTTTTGGTAACTCGGCCCGAGCCACAGTATTTACCTGCTGAAATTCAGAGCCAAGGCTGTGTATTGAAACCAGACTTTTTTTCAACATGCTGTCAGTGGTGACATCTTGTGCGTGGAGAGGAGAAATACGGTGATTTTGACAAATAGTGCATTAGATTAGAAGATTAGAAGATCGCTGACTACACCTTTAACTGGTCTATGGAAACATCATCCACACTCACCATAGAAGGCGTAGTTTCCAGGATGGACCTCACTGAGCTGCTCCATCTCTTTGACTGGGTGACTGCAGGAGGGGGTGGAGCCAATGCTGGACTTACAGGTGATGCCGACAGCCTTCAGTCTAGAGGAAAATGAACAAAAGAACATTTTACTTAATAACTAAATCAAGGCGATGGTTAAGACAAAACCATAAAGATGTGCTGTTTTAATTCCACTACACTGTATTCCACTGCAAGAGCTGTAAAGTCCACATTGATACATTAACTGAAAAGAACTGTATAGTGGGATGATGGTGGCTTGTGACTTGGTTGCGAGCTATGTACTAAGTCTTTAGAGTTGGCAGATCAGGTTTACGTTGCTGCTTTTACTGCACATGATCCCCCTTTTCTCTGCTCAAGTTGATACTCTATCCACTGCCCTGTCACTAAAACTAAAACTTTAGAGCCCCAAATAAAAACTTTAAAATAATTTATTATGGAAATTTAATACATTATTTTGCACATAAACAACGTGCTTAAACCACTCAGGGATTCTGGACACCTAAGAGGATGAAACAATGATTCAAGTACTTCTTTTTGTGCAGTCAAGGATGACTCTAGGGCAGGGGTGGGCAACTGTAACTACCAAGAGGGCCACATAAAGCCATTTTTCCCAGCCTGAGGGCCACATTGTTACAATTTTCAGAAACTCTGGATAATGAAAAAGAATTTTGGATAAACAACAAATGAGAATATAAATTTGTCATAAAATTATAATACCAATATTCATATATTACAACATAAATACAAGTTAATATGCATAATCAAATGAACTTGATACAGAATGCAAACTAATTTAGCTCATATACATGTAATTAAGGCCAGTGAAACAATAAAATGATGTGTTTTTCAAAATTTTAAAGCTCAAATATTTTGCTGCTGCCATTTTTTAAATATAATATTGAGTAATACTTGATATAATGTTAAAGGCTTCATGAAAGAGATTTAGACACTATAAGAGCTAAGTAAGGTTGTAAATAACTTGCATAAGATTATATAAAACTATTTCTATTGGATATCCAAGTTTTTTTCATATTTACAGCTGCTGGTTTTTGGGAATGAATGGCGGGCCACATTTAGTGATGTGGAGGGCCGCCACTTGCCCACCCCTGCTCTAGGGGGGGAAATGCTGGGAACACAAATAATGTCACCATATTTATTTTTTTTCAGATTTGCATTGATTTAGCAACAATGTAGTTTAAGAATAAGCTAAAATGCTCTTTATAGTCTCTTAAAATCAAATGTCCTATTTACCCATAAAAACAGTTTTGGAGCAGATTATCTCTCTTTCATATCTGACCTGTGCACGTGTCGAGCTGCCACTGGTGCTGTGGACAGTCATAAAGGACGACAGCGCCCTCTGCTGGACAAAGCTTATAGTAGCACTTCTTTTAAAACCCTGACACTGTGTCCACAAGTTATGTTTATAACTTGAGTTTTTTACAATACATTGAAACCAAACTACCAAAACTTCAGAGGTCTTGTTTACCTTAAAGGATAAGTTCGGTTTCTACAGCTTTCACATTGTTTATAGAATGAAGTAGAACAATATACTCACCCAGAAGGCTTTCCTGATCCAAACAGTGCTTCAGGAGATATTTAGATCCAAAATCGAGCGACGGACATCCGTACAATGGTAGCACACGGGGCATGTATAGCGCCGCTCCTAAAAGTGCATTAATCGTCCAAAAACTCATTAGTTTCACCAATATTTCATCATGGTCCGCTCGGGCTACTCCTCCGTTACAGTCTGTGTCGCTCCAGACATATTGTGTGACTGTACTGACCTCTGAACTGAAGAAGAAGGTTTGCCTCCACGCATGCGCAGTATGGCTCATTGTTTCAGGGGAAGACCGCCGGCTACACAACGACTTTCTTCTTCCAGTTTTGTGCAAAATGGACAAATATCTATCGGATGAAGATGTTGTGGAGGAGAACTTTGGATATGATGGGTGTCCTTACAGTTTTGAGCCAGAGTTTACAGATGAGGAGCTCATCGAAAGGAGGAAGCCGTACTGCGCATGTGCGGCAGCCATAAAGAAAGTTTTCAGTTCAGAGGTCAGCACCATCACGAAAACATGGGTGGAGCGATCCTGGACTGTCTTGGAGGAGTAGTGTGAGCGGACCATGATGAAATATTGGTGAAACTAATGAGTTTCTGGACGATTAATGCAGTTTTAGGAGCGGCGCTATACATGCCCCGTGTGCTACCATTATACGGATGTCCGCCGCTCGATTTTGGATCTAAATATCTCCTGAAGCACTGTTTGGATCAGGAAAGCCTTCTGGGTGAGTATATTGTTCTACTTCATTCTATAAACAATGTGAAAGCTGTAGAAACCGAACTTATCCTTTAAAACAGCTGTTAACTTTTGAGCTTAACTTTTTCTTTAGTGTTGTTTACTTGGGAAATTTGCCACCTGGACTTAAAAAAACAGGACAGATACTTGTTAAAAATACTTCTGGCTGGTAGCAGAAAAACAATTACCAGGAAATGTTTGATTAAAGAACCTCCAACAATCACTGAATGGAAAGAAATAATTCAGGACATTTATAAGATGGAACAGCTGACATTCTCTCTGCGGTACGCCACCGAAAAAGGTGAAAAATACTGGAAAGGCTGGAGATCATATTGTAACCTGAAGTGATATTACCTTTTGTGAAATCTGTTCTGGAATAATAGAAGACTCTTGAGCTCAAAGGACATTGTTTGTTTTGTTAAAGAAGACAAATGATCCATTTGCACACCTTCTTATAACCCTACTGTAAATCTGAACTGTGTTCTGTGTTACTTTGTACATAATTTAACCTTAATATCATGACCTAAAAAAAAAAAAAAGGAAAAACAAAAAACATTCTGTCCTTCATGTGATGACCTCTCCTTTTTTTTCCCCACTGTTTAAAATGTTTGTTAAACAAAAATATAAAAATAAAGTTTAAAAAAAAAAAAACAGCTGTTAATTTTTATCTGATCCAAAACAAAACTTAGGGACACAGCTCAGGGAGCACGAGCCTCTGCCACAGCATTTCTAACATTCTTAACCAGGTTATTAACATAAATATGGAAAACCTCACTGTAATTATGTTAACAAATCTTACAAAAAAGGTCTAGGCCTGCCAGAAATAAAACCACAGAGATTTCAGTATTGCTTTTTCCTTAAGTGTTTATTTAACAGCGGCACTGGATAAAATAGTCTCTATCTTAGTTCTGCAGGGTACACTGCCTATTTCCTCAACATTTATGAAATTGTTCTTTTCTTTAATGTTGTGTAATGTGCAACTTTTTGTGTTGTTAAAACTTTAAATTATGGCTCTGAACTTGACCCTGAAAGGCTGTTAAAGTTAAAATCATAATTCAGAAATAATAAAAACAAATGATGTCACTGTTAAGACACAAATACTTATTGATTTTACATGCTTTGATGCAAATAGAAAAATCTTAATTTGGCACTTTTAGTGACTTTGGGGGGTAGGTTGGGGAGGCATCACAGAAAGTAATCGAGATAAAACCTCTAAGAGGTAAGGTGTGTTTTCTCCTTTTCCATAAAACTCAAGTTCTTCCTGTTAATCAAACAGTCATTGAAAAAGGGGGCCATTATTTATTTTCTTACTTCTTTTGTTTTGCTGCTTCCTGTTTTACCCTCATTAACCCTGTTTGTTATTGTTTCTAAGGCAATACAAAAACAGGATGCAAAAGAGTTGAGGTTCTTGAAAAAAAACAAGTATTGTGGCTTGTTTTAATAGTATTTATTTAAAATATTGTAAAAAATATATATTTGAATTAGTGCTGTCAGACAATTAAAAAAAATAATTTAATTAATTACCGGATTTATAAGTAATTAATCTAATTAGTTGCATTTTAATCTCATATCTGCTTAAAGTACCCAAATAAAGAATTTGAATTCTAGGATATTATAAAATTGTAGTGCATGACTAATCAAATGAATACACTAAGAAGTGAAGATTTGTAAATCCACATTTTTATTGGTGACTAAATAAAACCAAAGTTAGGGCAACTTGTCTAGAAAATTCTAAGCTCAATCAGGCAACTCAAATTACACTTTAAGTGTGTTTCATAAATCAAATTCAAAATAAGAAAAAGGTCGAGGACATCCAGCAAACCATTTAGGCCTGGTGCATTATTAAAGAATGTAGTACAAATATAGATAAATAAATTCAAAAATAAAATAAGACTAAGTCTTAAATATGCCATTCCTGTTGTCACCTAGGCTTTGTTTGGTTTGACTAGAGACGCATGTGTGAAGTGACGTGCCATTGCCACGTACGGGTCCTCCAGCAGGACAATATCAAAATGTTTGTGTGCTATGATTAATCTGTGATTAATTTTTATAACGCATTAATTTGCGGTGTAATTAATTAATCTAATTAATGCACTAAAGTGACAGCCCTAATTTGAACCTAAAATCTCATTAAATGGGATGTTATCTGATTAAACTTGTTTTTGTGTCTGTGAAATGTCCACTTACTTCTCCATGAACTCTAGCGTCAGGGTGGTGGTCTCCTTCGCCACAGCCTGTATCTGCTCCATCCCCCTGCAGCTGTAGGTGTTTCCACAGTGAGCGTAAACTCCCGTTAACTCCACGCCCTCGGCTTCAGCGATGGCCTGAGCCAGTGTGAGTGCCTCTGGCTCCGAGTGGAGGATACCAGCTACAGAGAGAACAGAGGATGAGACGTGCACCGTCTTTCCAAAGATCTGTGGTGTCCTGGTTTCTGCTTATTCACCTCTGCCGTTTCCACAGTCCAGCTTCAGCCACACGTGCCACAGTCGGCCGTCTTTGAGCGGTCTCTGTTTGAGCTGCTGCAGAGCGTCAGGGTGATCCAACAAAACCTGGAAGAGACTGAGACGCTCGGACAGGAGAGCACAGCGCTCCACCTGAACAAACACCAACAGACACATCAAGACTCACACAGGTGGAGGAGGTGGTATAGCGGCTGTAGTTGGTTTAAAGGTTACAGCATTGTATCTGAAACATGAAAAATTTACACTGAAATCTGTCAAATGAATAAACTTCATTCTGCTGAAGTGGAAAGTAACAATTAATGTTTACTCCTGTTACCATAATTTAGTACCTTTTTAGTGTATTTGCACTTTTATGAGTAGCTTTAAAAATTGTGAGGGGAGTTTTGTACTCTGCTACATTTTACATGCTGTTTAAGAGCAGAATGAGTTTTATTTTTTACAAAGTAAAAATGTTTAAGGTTTGGTGCCTTGACACTTAAAGGTGCTATGAGCAGAATCTCTTTGCGGCGACATAAAGACTCTGTTACCCATGAGCACGCGCGGCGACTCGGAAGTCGGAATTTCCTACTGGGAACTCAGTGAAACCTTGCCACCCCTGAGTTGACAATGGAAGATGGATGCCCCCAGTGTGAACAGTTATTTAGCTCCTGTAATAATCCATTTATTTGCACTTCTGACTGGGGTGTGTCGCTCTAGATCAGCTGTATACACAGTACTGTTAGACTTATATTTAAAAAAATGCTGCCATAGTGATAATCACATTCTTCATGTGATATTTGTGAACAACAACGCAGGGCATGCTAACAACAGCTAACAATAGCCTGGTAGATCGGCATGCGTTTTTCCGACTTAAACTGGAACGCCGATAAGTCGGAGACGATGTCACTCCCAGTTCTGAGGTTACTGGAACGCAGCATTAGGACAGTCGTCGTGCGTGCTCATGGGTAGCAGAGTCTCAATGTCGCCGGTAATAGATTCTCCTCATAGCACCTTTAAACATAATTTCATTTATCATTTTAGAATTTTACAAAATATTACTGAGGATTACAATAATTAAACAGAGTAAGTTTAATGGCTCTAACAGGTTTAATCCAAGTAACTACATATTTATGAGCTTACAAATAGTATATATACTGTATTTAAACATATGTAAATAAAGCTTTATGTAATTCACCTTTTAGGTTGCTTGATAAACATGTCCTTATCCACTTAAGGCTTCATGCCTGATTAATGATTACGGATTTCTGCACTGTATTTGTCTTTTTTAGTGTGCCATCACTAAACAGAATCAAACTGAGTTTGTACACAAATCTTGCATGTGTAAACAGCAAACCTTGTCAAAGGGAATAGAGTACGCATAGAGGATGTCATCAAATCCATGGTCAGCGTAGAAAGAGGCTTCTGCCAGCGTGGAGACCACGATGCACCGGCGCGATCCACCCGTCATGATGTCAGCACACTCACTAAACAGGAGCACAAATACACACAATACCAACAATGAATTTGAAAAAGTGCTTAGAGTGCACTGATTACCAAATCTTTATCAGTCCAAGAATAATACACAACACTACAGCAAACAATATGAACACTTAAAGAAGAACATCAGAGTTCTTAATGGTTTCTGAGGCTGCTGTTCCATCAGATTTCCCAGATTTTCCTCAATATAATTGGGTAAGGCTCAAAATTTACCTACCTTCCTAAAAAACTATAGTCTGATTATGTTTTATGAGCGTCTGTGCCAGTTCTCATCCTTGATATCAGCCAGAAAAACAGTACATATTTTTATACTCCCCTTCTTTTACTCATAATTAATTCATTGGGAAGATATAAGTCTGAGTATTGAGATGTTTGGTCAGTATGCAAACATTCAAAACCTGATATGATACTGCTAAAGACAAAGACATATTCATTGATTTCTTGTTTTCAGTCATTAAATATGCAGAAGAATTCCTGTGCAATAAGAACTGTTACCAGTTGTCCTCTTGGTTCTATGACAAAATATTTAATCTCAATTGCCTTTTAAAATCCTCTTTTAATGAACTACCTTGTATACTTAAATTTACATTAAATTGAAATGGGACAACAGCACAGTCTTGGCACCTTAAGTTAAAGTCATGACTGAGGATTAGGGCTGAACAATTAATTGCAAATTAGATTAAATCGCAATCTGGCTTGTTGCAATTTTCAAATCGCAGACAGTGAAATATTTTTAACTCAAAATGTGTTGAACATTTTGACATTGTGATGTAGTTTCTTGCAATTTCATGCCTATTTTAACCTTTTTTAACCCAGTTTTTACGACTTAATGCCTATCTTGCTCCCATTCATCTTTTTTTTTTGGCCACTGTCAGACCATGTTTGGAATTTTTACATGGTTTTTGAAATTTAATCCCAATTTTGCTGCTATAATCAATTTTCCTTAGTCACTTTTGAATTTTTTTGCCATTTTTTGCAATTTCATACCTATTTTGCACCTATTAACTTTTTTTTCCACTTTCATACCATTTCTTTTTACCCAGTTTTTACAATTTCATACCTATTTTGCTTCTGTTCTTCACTTCTCCACTTTTTCTCAAATCTTTTATCCTTAGATTGATTTAATGTCATATTGGTTTTACTATAAAAAGATCTACTGCTTATGTTTGTTTAAGAATACATAAGATGAGGAACATTAAAACAATCGCAGAGTAAACTGCGATTACAATATTGGGAAAAAATATCACAATTAGATTATTTTCTCAAATTGTTCAGCCCTACTGAGGATTTAAAGTCATTTTTAGGTTCAAGTTCCTTTATGGCATTTGCAGACATTGACATAAAAGGTATTGTATTGTTTTTTTTCACTATTTAAGTGTGTAAAGTGTGTTCATACAGTGTTTTGTGCGTCTTCATGTGTGGTCGAAGCTGGACCCCCATCATCTGCCAACGCTCAATCATCCTCTGAGCATTTCTCTTCACTTTGTCCACATCCACCACCAGAGCAGGGGTACACAGAGAGGATATTGGCTCACCCTCCATACTGGTAACACTGGAACAAATGCACACAGTCATGAGCACACATACACAAAAGCCTGGGCACACCTAATTAAATTTATGTGCATGGCTGACATCAGATCAGACACAGCCTCAGGGGCTCTTGTTATGATCAGAAACATTACTTTGGAGCAGTGATGGGAAACTTTTGTGAAGAAGTGGGCCTTCACCAGTAGGCCAAATTGTTCAAAATGCAACAATATATCTAAAGATTTAATTAATCAAAATAAAGAACATGGATCAACATTTACTGACAACTTTTAAAGGGAAAGTTCAGTCTTTCTGAAGTCGGGTTTTATCAGGCACTTGACAAAAGTTGGAAAAGTGGCTGTAAATTAGGGCTGGGTATTTCCAGCAACTTCACGATACGATACGTGTCCCAATACTAAGGCCACGATACGATACGAATCCCGATACACGTAAATTGTGAAAATTGACTATGCTTTAAGCAAAATTCTTGACAAGTTTAGTTTTTCCTAATAAGAAGAAAAAGAACAAGGATGAGTTTTAAGTGGTTCTACAACTTGAGAGACATAAATTCAGATCCTCAAAGATGGTAGACCTAAGTTCAAATTTAGAACATATGCTTCATTATGCAGCTCGTCTTCTACCTTGAACTGTGCCACTGTTAACATTACCCAAAGTGTATTTACAACAACTGTCAAAATATTTAGGCCGTATCGATTCTGTAGAATCTGTATCGATACACGTATCCCAAGGAGTGCGATACGATATTCTGCTGTATCAATATTTTGAGCACAGGCCTACTGTAATGCTCCCAGCAGTGCTGCACCTTTCAGGAGAAGAAGCTAAGACTAATGATAATGCACATTCGTGCTGGCAGGTAGTTAATTTTTATAATTGTGTGGGTTTGACATAGAAAACAAGCAACAAAATAATCTTGGGTCAAATGCACGATCTGGCAAAACATGTCATAGTGCTTATTTTTCCTCCTGGAAGTCTCTGTTTGGCACTATGTCACAGTGCAACGAATGACTTGATACTTTTCCACCTAATTCTACCCCCTGAATCTGCTCTGACAAAATGTCTACTTCTATAAACCCATGTTCATAAAGGAAATCCTGTGCATCCACAGTAAAAGGAACCTTCACTTGGTTTGAGTTTCCGCTGTTGTTGTCGTTGTGTCTTCCTGAGTCCATAAAGTGAAACAGGAAATCAGCTGAATCAATGCACATAGGCGGAAGAACACATAACCTTTTTGTGCACTGTAAAATAGTGCCAAAAAATAGACTTCAGTGAGGAAAAATTATGTACTTTTATGTTTTTTTCAAAATAATAAAATACTCACATACTACGTAGATTTATTGGACAGATCCAACCAATTAGATTAACAAACGCATAAACAGTAATGTAAAAAAACACAACTATTTAAGATCATTTTTCACAATAGTGTTGGGAAATGACAAAAATGTCTTTCAGCGTTTTCTGTGGCTTGGTTTGTTCTGTATGGTATGGTTGTTGGAACTCCATTGAAAGCACCAGTTGCAGTTTTCTACATTTTATTTTCCTTATGTTCACTTCTTTAGATATAATTGAAAGTGACATGGGGACTGCAACAAGTAAAGGTGAGGGCCACACATGGCCGCGGGCCGCCTGTTTCCCACCCCTGTTTAAGAGTGTTCTTACAAAAGCAATGTCAGGGACCCATCAGAAATATTACCAAAAGTATTTGCTCACCCATCCAAATTATCAGAATCAGGTTTCCTAATTACTTGGCCTGGCCACAGGTGTATAAAATCATCACCTCGACATGCAGACTGCTTTAACAAACATTAGTGAAAGAATGGGTCGCTCTCAGGAGGTCAGTGAATTCCAGCGTGGAACTGTGATAGGATGCCACCTGAGCAACAAATCCAGCCGTGAAATTTCCTCACTCCGAAATATTCCACAGTCAACTGTCAGCTTTAATATAAGAAAATGGAAGAGTTTGGGAACAACAGCAACTCAGTCACGAAGTGGTAGGCCATGTAAACTGACGGAGCGGGGTCAGCGGATGCTGAGGCGCATAGTGAGAAGAGGTCGCCAAGTTTCTGCAGAGTCAACCGCTACAGACCTCCAAACTTCATGTGGCCTTCAGATTAGCTCAAGAACAGTGCAGAGAGCTTCATGGATGGGTTTTCATGGCCGAGCAGCTGCATCCAAGCCTCACATCACCAAGTGCAATGCAAAGCGTTGATGCAGTGGTGTAAAGCACGCAGCCACTGGACTCTAGAGCAGTGGAGACGCGTTCTCTGGAGTGACGAATCACGCTTCTCCATCTGGCAATCTGATCTATTAGTCTGGGTTTGGAGGTTGCCAGGAGAACCATACTTGTGGGACTGCATTGTGCCAAGTGTAAAGTTTGGTGGAGGGGGGATTATGGTGTGGGGGTGTTTTTCAGGAGCTGGGCTTGGCCCCTTAGTTCCAGTCAAAGGAACTCTGAATGCTTCAGCACACCAAGACATTTTGGACAATTCCATGCTCCAACTTTGTGAGAACAGTTTGGAGCTGGCCCCTTCCTCTTCCAACATGACTGTGCACCAGTGCACAAAGCAGGTCCATAAAGACATGGATGATAGAGTCTGGTGTGGATCAACTTGACTGGCCTGCACAGAGTCCTGACCTGAACCCCATAAAACACCTTTGGGATTAATTAGAGCAGAGACTGAGAGCCAGGCCTTCTCAACCAACATCAGTGTGTGACCTCACCCATGCACTTCTGGAAGAATGGTCAAAAATCCCATATAAACACTCCTAAACCTTGTGGACAGCCTTCACAGAAGAGTTGAAGCCGTTATAGCTGCAAAAGGTGGACCGACGTCATTTTGAACCCTATGGGTTAGGAATGGGATGTCACTTAAGTTCATGAGTCACGGCAGGTGAGCAAATACTTTTGGTAATATAGTGTATGCTCTCACTTTTACCCAATATGTGAGGTTTTACCATGCACGGTGTTGAGCAATAGTGGCTGAACTTTGATCATAATAAGCCATTGCATACATCCATACTCTCTGCATGATCCTGTAAACAGCCATGTTTTCTAACAGCGCGCATCAAAATGTGACGAGCAGAGCAGCTGGTAATTCTAATTACCCTTTATCTTTGAACGATGGCATATAAACAAACATTTACACAAGATTTTGAGTTATAAATAACCACAGATGACTCACCGCTGTCACAGACAACAACTCTCCCGTGAGTGCGGACGGACGCTGTGGTCACGTCCCTGCTTATCTACGGTGTCCGTCGGTGGACAAATCTCTGGACGGGAAGGGCACATTGAAAGGGTCCAAATAAACTCCCCAAACTCTCACTGAATAAACTCCACAAGTGCCACGTTCTCAGCTGGGAGAGGGACCTTACATGACCTCGTAGGGATTAGATACAGATGCAGGTTTAAGACGAACGCCATTTACTTCCGGGATAGCAGGAGCTTGGTAACCATGGTTACAGTGCAGCGGCGTATCCAGACTTTGTGGCCCAACGGCTGGGGTGGCGTAGGAATTGTAATAAATCAGTAACCAAGACTAACTTCACCTGTTTACAGGTTAATTCTGTCACAGGGTTCAGTCTCTTTGACTGAGGGTTAGGCTTCACCAGCTTCATGTTAATAGACCATTTGGGCGATTCTGCCAAAAGAGTGAAATTTCTGTCCCCAGCATATTATTATAGGCCTATTAAATGTATAAATACAAGTAATAACATATTACAAATTATATTTTATTATTATAATAAACACCATACACCTTAATATTTGTAGAAATTAAAGAGCTATATTTTTTTTAATATTTTAAAATGTCATCCAAAACACTTATACATAGCATTTCTTTCCTGTCCCCACAGCCACACTCTACACTTTACTACAATGCATCATGAACAAAATCCTTCCAAAGCAAATTTTCTTTTGCATTTAAGTGTGACTCCATATTCTACACTTTTAAAACAAAAGTTTTACAAAAAAGTCATTACATTTTGGTTAAAATTCACATTTTAGTGCTGTCCCCAGGTTTTCACTCATTGCTGTTACCCAAACACATTCCCCCCTTTAAAATTCTGGAACATTCCACCAGTGACATGTTCTGCAGGAAGTGACATCATTTAGGTCTTCTGCAAGTCATGGGAAGACCAAAAGTAAGTTATCTCTTTTATTTTTCCTTAAATTTAATGACATATTAGCTGTTTTAGAGATGGTCAATCTAAAAACTCAGTCCTGTTACCTAAGTTATCTCTAAGACAACATTTGTTGAAATCAAAAGTAAAATATTCAGTTTAATCTTAAGAATTTGCTCCATGTGCTCAAGCTACTGGCATAGATGCTAAGTGGCTAGATTTCACACAATTGCTAATTTTGTGCTAAAAATTCATTGCTGTTACTCTAATAAAGAATAACAGTAAAATAAAAGTCATTTTTTTGTCATAAATATTAGTATTTTTATCATGTAACCAACCATTTCTTCTAAATTAACTCTTTTTCTAAGGGGAAAACATTGTATGTGGTTGATATTGTAATTCTAATTTCACTTATTCATGGTTTTAAAATGGCATTTGAGTTTTGGTAACAGCAGAGAAAAAATTGCAGTGATAATAAACTGTTGAAAGTTGCAAAAAATTAAATAAAGTAGCCTGAGATTGACCAGTACTCATTTTGAATGAGTAAATGTGTATATAACTACATTCTATTTTGAAATTGAATGACAAATGAAGTTTAATTTTGAAGAGTTACGACAAGCAAATTTCACTCTTTAGGCGGAATGACCCATTTTTGTTGGCACAGTGTGCAGATGCTATTTCTAAAAATGTTCAGCTGCACATGCACTTCCTTAAAAAGATGGAGTTAATGTAATTAACTAAAGTTCGGGAGCTGGACCACGCCACAAACCACACCTCCAATCAGCGTCAAGCCTACTTATACTCAGCCATGCCTCATAGCTCAGTTTGTCTGTGACTCTTCATGACGGACAGACCACGCTGCACGCTGATCGCTTAAGATATTGAACCAAAAAGCAGTCACTTACCATCGCTCCCGAACTCCATATTCACGGTAGGCTACAGACGACGACTCACGACGAGCTCCTCCAACGGCCAGATTCCGACCAGAGCCGGCCTCACAGCAGAGCTCGTGGTCCGCGGACCGCCTGCCAGCCATGTCCATACAGCTCCCGACCACGATACCTCCAACTCCCGCAAGGTCTCAAAGCCAAATCCACGGAGATCCTCGGACAGGAGACGATCCACACAGCAGCCCTCCTCACTCCGCCGCTCATCTCCAGGCAGCCGTGCACCGGCGCCGCGCGCCCTCATCTCGACCGGCTTCACGTTCTCACACCAAATCGCCTTCAGGAAGCGGATCATCGCTCGCCTCCATCGGTTCCCGACAACGAGGGACAACTTCCATAAACACCGCTGCATTATTCGAAGGTCCCGCTCTTCCCGGTTTCTTCGTCAGAGCAACCACCCACGAGACGGGAGGAGTGACGTCACGGAACCTCATCCGCGACCACAGCCATCCGCCACAGCGCCCTCCGGTGGTCAGGTCGTATCAACCCTCAGGCATCCTTCCATCCCGACATCCCTTTCTCTTCCCTTCCTCCCGCCACTCACGGCAAAGTGGCTCTGTTTTCGTGACATCCCACGATAGCTGCTCCTAGGCTCCTCGGTTCCTCATGGAGCCCTGGTCCTTCCAAGCGGCTCCCCTTTCCCTCTTCCAACTAATTCTATCCTGTCCTGTCACCCCTCCCTTCCCCACCCCACCCCACCCCCTCCCTTCCCCATCACCCAAACGTATTTTATTCTCGTGTCTCTTTCTCTTTTTCTCAATCTTTTCATTCACACCAATATCCACCTAGCAGCTAGCCATAACAGCCCGCTCGATGACGCCACATTCGCTCAGGTTCAACCGCGATTGTATCATACATCTAACGATAGGATGTATAGCCATGCCAGATTATTCCTAACAGTATTCCGTTTACTAATACATCTCATGTTTTCACGGCTTAAAAGATAAAAAAATAAATAAATAAACAAATAATAATAATAATAATAATAATAATAATGATAATAATTATAATAATAATACTAAAAATAATGATCATAAAAAAAAAAAAAAAAAAAAAAAAAAAAAAGTGGGTCACGGGTTTAGCCACACACGCTAATCGTGCATTGGCCACCGCCGCACCACCACACACATCATCATCGGCCAAAAAAAAAAAAAAAAAAAAGGAAAAACAGCTTTTCTTCAACTTCATGATGAACTATGAGTAAAGCGATTGTTTCGGAATGCGCTAGTCACCTAATGAGCACGCCATTCATTCCAGCCAAACTTCTAACATCGGTTCCAGCCCTCAACATCGGGCATGACCCACGGTGCTCCGCACTCTCTGACACAGCCAGCCACCACATTTCCCTCGGTAGAAAGTCAAGTCGTTACACAGACACAGCAATTCTGCCTCGTAAGCTCTGGCACTCGTCGTTCCTAGGTCCATAAGTTCGATCCCAACGAGACACATTTTCCTCTTAGAGCTACACTCGCGAAAATCAATAACGGCCTGCAACATCTGACAGTCCGTCACGGAGCTCAGCCCGCCGTCCCGACCAGCCACCTCAGCTTCCTTGCTAGGAAGTTAAGCCATAAATCAGAGGGACAACGGCATTCCACGTTGCTCAGTTGGCTTCTCTCTCACAGCGTCAACAACATCAAGCATTTGGCACTCGCTAACATAGCCAGCTACCAGTTCCCTTGGTAGACAGTCATTAGAATAGAGCTGGGCAAAATCTATTAAATCGATTAATTTGAATTATTTTCTGCAGAAGGTTTTAATAAATAAATTGATAACTATAATAATGGTGATGATAATAATAATAATAATAATAATAATAATAATAATAATAATAATAATAATAATAATGATGACAATAATAACAATAATGATAATAACAATAGTAATAATAATAATGAAATTAACAGGAGTTTTGTTTCTTTTAAGGAAAGGACAAAATCAATTTAAATCATAAATCAAGCGTCATAAATAAAATTAAAAGATAAGTACATAAATAAATATTACATCCTAGGCCATATCGCCCAACCCTACATAGTAACAGCAATTCCGTCTCCGTAAGCTCTGCCACTCACTGTCCCTAAGTCCATTAGTTCGACCCCAACGAGACACATCATGCAATCAGAGTTAAACTCTTAAATCAATAACATCCTTCAACATCCGGCGTCCTGTCACGGAGCTCGGCCCACTGCCCCGACCAGCTACCTCGGTTCCCTCGTCTGAACGTTAAGCCATAAAATCAGAGGAACAAACGCTATTCCTTGTAGCCCCATTGGTCTCCAAGTCTATTGCCATGACCTGACCGAGCCATACTATCAATTCCGAACTAAACTGCTAACTTCAATCATAGCCTGCAACGTCAGACGCATCACAGCGCCCAGAACTTGCAACGTAGCCAGCCACCACAGTTCCCTTGGTAAACAGTCAGGTTGTTACACAGAAACAACAATTCCGCTTCCGTACAGTTCCATCACTCTTTGCCTCTAGAGCACAAGTAACGACCTCAACAAGACACTTTATTAAATAACTCGCGTCACCAATCATGGCACGTACAACAGATGCGCCGTTATGAAGCTCAGCTTCTCCGCCACAACTGGCGACTTCAGCTCCCTCGGTTCAAGTTTAGTGGTATTACAGGGAAGCAATCAATGCAATTCACGCAGCCATTAACCTTCATCTCTCGGTCAATAGCCATGACCTCATCGCGCCACAGCATTCGTTTCGAACCAAACTCCTTACATTAACTATCGTCGCAACATCAGACACGACACTACGGAGCTCACCATTCCCTCCCGCAGCCAGCCACCTCATAGTCAGGTCGTAATATAGAGACAAACAATTCCACTCTGGCGGATAGTGGCCCTATCATCCTCAATCTTAGCCACGGACAGTCGCAGCAGTCAGTCATCCCGGACCACATGTCAGGTCATCGCACCTCGACATGCCGGGTCACATGACCAAACAGTTAGTCAGGGAGATCATCATGCCAAGCTGCAGGGTCATCCCCAGCCAGCTCATTTGTCAGGTGAGACGGCCTGGACTTCACGGCTAAGTCAGTTTCGTCATGCCAGACCACACGTCAGGTCATCGGACCTAGATGTGCCGGGTCACATGACTAAAGGGTAAGTATAAAAGGAAAGCAGTCTCACCAGAAGGAGAATAACAATGAATAAATAAATAAATAAATAAATAAATAAATAAATAAATATAAAAGTATATTAATGTGATATCACATGAGAGCATCACATTCGCCTATCTCATTGCCAATACGCATTCGTAAAGTTCTATCGTTAGCATAAGGCGTAAGCTTTACTTGACACCAGTACATGGCCAGGAATGTCGACTAAAGGGTAAGTAACAAAGGAAAGCAGTCTCACCAGAAGGATAAATAAATAAATAAATAAATAAATAAATAAACAAAACGATAAATAGGTAAATAAATAAATAAAAAGTATATTAGTATGATATCACATGAGAGCATCACGTTCACCTATCTCATTGCCAATACGCATTCGTAAAGTTCTATCGTTGGCGTAAGGCGTAAGCTTTACTTGACACCACTACATGGCCAGGAATGTTGACTAACACAAGCTACTCAGTGCGAGTCCCTCACGTAGTACCTTACAGTGTTATCTAAGTCACCATTCAACTAAACCCAAACCTCGGGTTAAACAATGCAGTCTGCAGCCTTACGTTATGGTATAACAGCATAATCTGACCAAAATGCTGGACACGGTAATTCATCTCGCAAGAAGGCAACTCCAGCTTCAGACAAAGTTAGTTTGACTAACACTCGTCAAGTCCTCAGCTCTCGGAGCTCGCACCAGCCGGGGTCCGACTCTGTATTCTCTGCCGGGTTAAATACAGGAGTTCAGTCTCCACCATCCGCTCAGACGCATTCACGATAACATCCACCATCTTTTGGGGATTAAAATGGTCACGAGTCCTTACTCACATCCTCGACATATCAGAAGTTGAGGAGATTCCTTGCAAGGACTAATACTTCATCGACTATCACAAACCTTCAATATCGAACTAGCTCCACAGCCACCAAACCTCGCTCTACCTCCACAAGGTAATCCTCCACGATCTCACTCCACGTCAGAGTGACATTCCAGTTCCAATCAATCACTCCGATCCACATAACATCTACTCCCATCCACGTCAAAGAGAGTAAGCTACCGTTCAGGGCTCTTCCAATTCCCAATCACGTGTACGAGCCTCATCACATTCATTAAAACAACTCATAATCCGTGTCTGTCCATACTGAGCTGATCTCCGTTCAACATTACTCTTTTTGGGGGTCAAGATCAGCTCGGGCAGAACACGATGAGACCGTACCCCCACTCACTGAGTCTCCCTCTGCCTGGTTTACGACGTCTTCTTGATGGCTCATCTCTCTCGACAAATCTCATGTCACACATCCATCACCGTCATCCCTCTTAATGTCAAATCTTCATTAAACCTTCAAACGCATACATTTGTGGTGTGGTCCTTGCTAGTGAAATGGAGTTAATGTAATTAACTAAAGTTCGGGAGCTGGACCACGCCACAAACCACACCTCCAATCAGCGTCAAGCCTACTTATACTCAGCCATGCCTCATAGCTCAGTTTGTCTGTGACTCTTCAACCCACCCCCCCACCCTTCATTTTCAATCATTGTCTTCTTTTCTCCACTCAGCTCCTTCCTCACTTTATCCTAGGTGGGGTCAAGATCAGCTCGGGCAGAACACGATGAGACCGTACCCCCACTCACTGAGTCTCCCTCTGCCTGGTTTACGACGTCTTCTTGATGGCTCATCTCTCTCGACAAATCTCATGTCACACATCCATCACCGTCATCCCTCTTAATGTCAAATCTTTATTAAACCTTCAAACGCATACATTTGTGGTGTGGTCCTTGCTAGTGAACTTAACTTTTTTTTAAGGTTGACAGCTAAATTTTGACCTTATTTTTTAAGGCTGTTAATGAGAGTGATCTTGCTCTTGCAAATTCTAGTCAAGCCAAAGTCACCCATGCATACAAACTGGGGAAATTTATCAGAACTAGTTGGAGGATCACTGGGAGGCAACAAACTGACCTTTACCAGGGTCATTCCGCCAAAAGAGTGAAATTTCTGTCCCCAGCATATTATTGTATATTTACGGAGCCCCTAAGGTGCCACGGAGAAAAAAATATATAACTAGTGCACACGAGATATTAAAACGTGCGCTCAGAATACTTATTCAGGCGCACATTTTAATATGTTGTGCGCACGTTTTAATATATCATGAGCACGAATAAGTATCTCTTGCGCACGAGTTATAAATTTTTTTCCCTGTGGCACCTTAGGGCTCCGTATACTTGTTTGTCACAAAATGCAACAATAAACTTGCTTTCAATCATTTATATGTTCAAGTTACTTAACACTTTTTCCTCACCAAAAAGAAAAAGTTTATGCTAAATAGAAAGTTTACAGCAGCCAACATTTTCTTACATCTGTCAGATCCACAGCCTTTAAGTACAGCACAGCTCCCTTTCTCATCCTCCATGTTGTGCTGAATTTTTGAGCGTTTTCTTCGTGAACACATTGTAATGAAAACAGCCCACAAAGGATAAAAAGATACGAAGTCATTGAGGTACTTTGACCGGTAACCTCTATATAACTATTTTTGGAAAATAGTAATCCCACTCAAATACTCAATAATATTTTTTAAAAGAAACATATAAGAAGTATTAATTTACTGTCAAACAGTGCTTATAGCTCATCAGTTTTGCTTAATTGAAGGCTATAGTGAAAAAAATAGAATATTAAGAGTTTTTCAAATAAAGGAATGGTGCTGATTCATGCTGCAGGTTTTTGTTAGGTGCCTGAAGGCATTTCCCGTCCTCACACTTCTGCCTGAACCAACCTTGCCATTTCTAAAGTGCAAACTTTGGTGTGCACTGCACGCATCTGCATGTATTCATGGAGCTTGTAGTGACCACTTGTTTAAAAAACTCAAAGAAAAAATCTAAATATCAAGCTGAAACTTTAACCAAACTTAATGGATCACTGATGCACCATGGGGATGTGATTTATGCAGGCAAAAGAAGTCCAATGTCCAAAAGTTCTGCGATTTCCAATGGTTTATTTTTTGGCAAACAAGAAAACATAAGAACAAAGGAGATCGCGGCTCCTGCTGCCTCTCTCACGCTGGTAAAAAACCATAGGCCCGCCCCGGTGCATGCTAGCTGGCTGTCACCTACCTACCTAAATAACATCCGGTGCCCAGTTTGTCATTACCAGACAAACAAAACTAATAATAATAATAAATATGCAAAACATCTAATTATAGAAAACAAATAACTAGCCAATATATATATTCAACCCCAAAAATCTAACCTAAATTTATTATAAGACAGAAAAATGTAGCTAAATCTAACAACTAATACTTCAACTTACTTCCAAATTAAAGATAAACCACTAAATACAAAGAAAAATAAACAAATGGCTCCAACAGAGCTTGTAGAGAGAAACAGATCTAACAGAGGACACTGAAGTCTAAAATATTGCATGCCAATAGTATTCACTTTGAAGTTAGAAAGAAGAAACAAATAGTCAGAAAGTACTTATCATTAAAATAAAAACCAAGTACAAAGAGACACTGAAGCCCCATTCGCACATCAACATAGATAGATAGATAGATAGATAGATAGATAGATAGATAGATAGATAGATAGATAGATAGATAGATAGATAGATACTTTATTGATACTGAGGGATGCTGACCAAGAAATCATTAAAATTTGGATGAAAGTGGATTCTCAAAGTCAGTATTGCTGTGTTCAATGTAGACGTTATATGCGTAGCAGTCTCAGGTTAGTGGAACTTTGCTTCAACGTAGCTTGGCTCTGCAGAACGTTTTACTGTAGTACCACAACATCACTCAGAAGATGCCATGTAAAGCAGACATGTTTGCGTTTTCCGCTCGTGTGGCTGCAGCTTGTCTTAGTATTCTGACACCATGCCAAGAGGATGAAATAAATGACCGTCCCAAAGAGGGCATCACAAGACGTACAATGGGAGCCTATGGGTGGGCAACATTTGCAAACAGAGATGAATGCATCTGTAACTGAGGGTAGTGAAGCAAAGAGGTCAACTATTGCTGGCGTTTTTCTAGAGTGTAAGATTTGACGTGAATATTTCTAAGCATGCATAAGGTATGCCAACGTACCCGACAAACATTAGCATTACCCGACAGACATTAATTCAGTTCTTTGTAGCCCGACTTAGCTGGATGCTACTCAATGTTTTCATTTTCATTGGCAAAAGTTGTCCAGAACACCAGTGTATGAATGTAGCTTTACTGTTTTGCACTCTGCTCTATTTCATTATTACCTCCGCCAAGGAGGTTATGTTTTTGGGAGAGTTTGTTTGTCTGTCTGTCCGTCCGTCCATCTGTCTGTCCGTCTGTCTGTCAGTCCGTCCATCTGTGAACAAAATAACTCGAAGGAATGGATGGATTTTGATGAAATTTACAGGAAATGTTCAGCATGGGAAAAGGAAGAACTGATTCGATTTGGGTGTTGATCCGGATCAGCGGCTGGCCGCCATGGCGTAAAATGTGATTTCTGTGAATAACTACTGAACTAAAATAGATATTATGAATCCAGTTGCATGGCATGTTTTCATGGTCAAAGAATCTCAATATTTCGATGAAATAAAGGTAGGACTTTATGGTCAAAATCACAATATGGCTCAGGACTGTGGCGCTGGCGGAGGTCTGCTCTCTCTGAGTGCTTTTCTAGTTGTTTCTAACATTATGTTGTATAGTTTTAATTTCTGTATTACAAAATTGAATTTCAACATCTGGTTCACATAAGTCTATATTTTTCATCTATTTATGTAACTTATGTATGTTTTGTCCATCCCATTTTTCTGTAAAGTCATGGTTAAAAGAACTGTCCTTGCTGCAAAGGTTACAGTGAGTTAATGCACACTGTTAAAAAACATGCAAACACAGCATAACATGAAATCACAATAACAGTGTAGGGGTCACCACGTTAGGCTTTATTTGAACTTCATGTTTACAGATGTCTTAAATTTTTCTCTGTCAATATATTTGTCCCTGACAACAGTTTACTTTATGTAGTGTTTGTGTGTCCCTGCGTGTGGCTGACTGAGGGGCGTTTTGTGCAATATTTCTTCCCTTGAAACATTTGACTACATGTTTAATCCCCTGAACAACTGCAATTACAGCAAACATGATGTAGAAAAGTCTTCAAAACCACTTAGATGGCTTGGTCCGTTACTTTTACATTAGCACCTTTTATGAAAACACAAACTTTGTGAAAACAGAGAGAGAGGGAACTCATTTTGTAAACTTAAAATCACAAAAATAAAACAAAATAAAGCCTAAACTTTGCTTCATACACATTCAATAATAATACAACTTCCTCTTGGATACTTGTGAGTGTCTTTGGTTTGAAGTGCTGACCATAGGTTTAGAAAGGATTCAGGTTGTGATGGTTTGTACCATTGTGTTTGTTTTGGCTTATTTAAATGATCTTTTACCCCTATTAACTGGATATGCAGCCACCTTAGTGCCTGAAATCCAGTCATAATAATGATCTCCAAGGCTTGTTGATGCCTCTGTGTGTGTTTACATGTAAGCTGAAGGAGCAGGCCCTTCTCTGATTCTGTGGTTTCTAACTCTATGGTGTAGTGTGTTACAGTTCCTCACTAGCATATCCAGCGAACAAAGCGCTCAAAGAACGAGGGTTTGTTCAGCATGGCATAATCTCCTCCTCTGAAGATGGCTGATGCGTCCCCTAGCGACACTTTCCGCAGCACCTCCTCGTCCGTGTCTGAGCCCATAGCGATGACTGTGGGGACGCCCTCTGCTCGCCTCATGGCAGACACACCCTCATCCAGCTGCTCACTGGATGTGATGCCGTCTGTGATGAACACGAAGGCCAGCTCTGCGTTACGACGAGCCAAGCGTTCTCCTCTCTAAAAGCAAAACAGGCATTTTTAAAGACATACATTTTCTGCTTTACGATAAATAAGGTGTTCAGAAAGTGTACAAATCCTGTATATTAGGGGAGTAGTTCGGTTTTTCGTGGTAGGTTTCCTCGTCTTTGTGAAGATAACTCTAGTAGCACACAGCCTTCTCTGAAACAGAGCGTGGTTGCACTTCTTAACAAAAAGCCACATGCTGATCACAAAAAGAAGAATTGCTGGATGTCTTCCATCGTTGCTCTTTGTTTACTGTGTCGTGTTTTCTTCATCATTGTTTTTAATAGCCGGATACACGGTGTTGCGTTGCTATGACGTCATGCTATCTGCATCCAGCTTATACGCTGCCTACCAAGTAGGGTTTGGTTGGCTGTGGAAACTCAAACAGGATCAGGCTTTTCCGATCCAGCCTGAGCCAAACCGTGTCGGTCCATACCGGACCACTTGGTGGAAACGGGGCTTCAGGCTACCATCAGAAAGAATACATTTTCTTATATTTTCTTGCTCCTGTATTTATCTCTAGCTCTTGTAGGTGGCCTGGGATCCTTGGTGGAGACTGCCTGCTGCTGTGGAGCCACGAAGCCTCAAAAACTACAATTATAGACATGACACATAGTTGGCCATTTCATTAGGAACATTCCATTCCCATTATATCATTATAGGTGTTCATGTAGATATTAGCATGATCTCCCTATCCATGATCGATACATCTACAGTATCTATTTTTTTTATCACCACATAGGCATGAGGTCCCTCTTGAAAATGAGATGTCACATCTCAAGAGGCCTTTAAAGGTGCAGTGTGTAGAATGTGGCATTTTATATATCCACCGCATTTCACCAAACAGAAACAGTGAATATCGGAGATATATGTTTCTATTTGTATCTAAAGTCCATCAAAGTAGGAGTACAATCATCCCCATAAAACGTTTGTTTTATTTTTATTTAGTTAGAAAAATCTTTCCAAAAAAATTACATTACTGCGGGCCGCTGTTTCGTGTAGGCCGACATTGATCCGCCATGTTGTCTACGGGTGTTTTTTAGGGACAAAAAGAACGAAACGCGAATCTGTCCGCTGGTTCTGAAATCTACCTGTAATGCAGGCGAAGAAGAGGAGAGGATGGCAGTGGATGCATAGAAAGTTGTTACTCTGTACTAGGGATTCAAACTGTGTTTATAAACACACACACAACATAAATTGTGTGCTGTGTTCAGGATCCTTTTTGGTCTTCACAGGATTCCGTTGCTCAGCAATGTGACGTTTTGGCTACGGTTAGGTTCATTCTAGAATCTGAACGCTAGATGTCGCTAAAATGCCAAAGTTCTCTAAACTGCACCTTTAATACATTTATACTTAATGGAGACAAATATGGTAGGGATGCACTTGTGGTCTGGGCACCCATGAGTTCATCACTACCATAAATTCTTATTTTCATTAAGAATATCTAAGATTATACTTCTATAAAATGATCACCACAACCATTCAGACATGAGGACCCTCCTGAAATCCAGACGTAGCATCTCAAGAGGTTAACCTCCAATAAATCAGACGACAGGTCTGTGGTTCATGGATCTGTCCCTAACTTTAGTTCTTACTTTAGTCCACTTGTCTCCTCTTACCTCCCTTCCTTCGCTCTCACACCAACACAGCATCGTGTGGATTTGCTGTTCATCATGAGACTGGGATCCACATTCAAGATTTCCTGCTGCTTAACAGAAGGTTTTTTCTTGCCACCATGATGGAGGGATTCATGATTGGCTATATGGATTCATGTTGGTGTTGGATGTATATATTTGTATATATATGTATATGTGTATTTTTATATGTATATATGAATCTATGCATATATTTGTATCCACAAAATGAAGAGTTTTTGCTCTATTGTAAAGTGTCTTCAGATAACACTTGTTATGAATTGGCGCTATACAAATAAAGATTGATTGATTGATAAATGACATGACAGAAACATTTCCTACAATGTTCACACTCAACTTAACCTATTTCCTGCATTCAAACTAGAGCCCATGTTTGTGTGTTTATACCTGTGGCATCACCACGTTGTTGACAGCGTGAATGATGGCACTGCCGAGAGCAGAGGAAGAGTCCATGTAGTTGATGCCCGCCAGAGAGTCTGAGATGATCGTGAGGTTGTATGTGAGCGGGAACTCCACCCTCTGCTCCGAAGGACTGCCGTACTGCACCAGAGCAAAGCGGGCATTCCTGTCATCTGTGTTGCTGTTGGCTAAGATGAGACGATTTGCCACATTCTCGATGAACTCCTTGGCCCTGCGGTGGTTCTCTAGCCCCATCCTCTCTGAACCATCCAGCATGAATACCACATCGACAGGCCGCTGGACACAGCTCGCCACGGCAGGCTCTGGAACAGACACATACACACACGTGGAGTTTGAAGTCAAACATTGTGTTCTGCCAACAACAGCAGCTGAAACACAGATGTTAAGAAGACAAAGCCAACAAAAATACATTAAAACATGTTCTGAGTCTATACATGCTCGCTGCAGTCCAGCTCTGATTTGAACCTTGTCAGAGAAGTAGTAGCCTCATCCAGAAAGCATTTTAGTTTGCTGTACGACTTTATTCTCTTGACTGACATTACAAATACACAAATACAAAACACAAAAACAGTTCACATCAGCGAGTTGCAGTCACAGTGCGAACCTGAATCTAAATATTTGGTTAATGCTGCTCTGTCGTCATTTTCCACCAGTCACCGATCCATAAAAGCCAAGCCACATGCAAAACATCATGCATCAATCAAGAGCAAAACGTACAATACTGTTTTCACTGTCAGTGCCAAGTCTGCTAACCAAAACATCGACATAATCCTACATGTGACTCATCTACAGTACATGTATAAAACCAGGTAGTCCCCACAATTAACAGCCCTTTACTAGTATTACTCATTTACAGAGCACAGGAAAAATACACAAGGACATAACCACGGATATGTGCAAAACAGCAAAAAAATAAAAAATAAAAAATGACTCAGCGAGATTGTGATTCACAGTGGAAATGAGACTTCATCAAGGGGCTACTGTTCACCACAGGAGAAACTTGAAAAAGCCTCAGAAAGTGTTTTTCCATTGGGATGGAATAAAAGTCCTCTGCTCTAAGATGGAGGAAATGTTTTATGTCCAGAAAAAGCCCCAAGGATAATCAAATATATAGCAAACTACGGGGAGTATCACATTTTAAATTGAGCCCATCGGATACATCGACTGGCTGCTCTGCGATGTAAGCACATGAAGGGAGAGAGTGACAAATATGTATCAATGAAAGTGGAGGTGATTAGGACTTGAGTGGATTTAAAACTAAGGTGACAAAACTAAAATCAGATTAATAAATGATGAAGTGAGGTGATGAACTCTCGGGTTGATTTGCTGAAAACTGCCAGTAACTGTTCGATAATAGCCGGGTATTATAACTATATACTCCATTACTTCTAACTGTTCTAAGGATGACGGATACTGGATGTTATATAAGGAGTGTATATATGTACACATGTTTTAAATAACAACCAGTCCCACACTTAAATTAACCTTTTCCTTTTTCTGTGACAAAATATTTGTTTTAGAGGGAGACATGAAATTAGAAAATTACACTTGATTCTACTACAAAAGAGAACTTATTGTTTTTAATATAGAATAAAAGTCCTCTGCTCTAAGATGGAGGAACTGTTTTATGTCCAGAAAAAGCCCCAAGGATAATCAAATATATAGAAAACTACGGGGAGTATCACATTTTAAATTGAGCCCATCGGATACATCGACTGGCCGTGACAAATATGTATCAATGAAAGTGGAGGTGATTAGGACTTGAGTGGATTTAAAACTAAGGTGACAAAACTAAAATCAGATTAATAAATGATGAAGTGAGGTGATGAACTCTCGGGTTGATTTGCTGAAAACTGCCAGTAACTGTTCGATAATAGCCGGGTATTATAACTATATACTCCATTACTTCTAACTGTTCTAAGGATGACGGATACTGGATGTTATATAAGGAGTGTATATATGTACACGTGTTTTAAATAACAACCAGTCCCACACTTAAATTAACCTTTTCCTTTTTCTGTGACAAAATATTTGTTTTAGAGGGAGACATGAAATTAGAAAATTACACTTGATTCTACTACAAAAGAGAACTTATTGTTTTTAATATAGAATAAAAGTCCTCTGCTCTAAGATGGAGGAACTGTTTTATGTCCAGAAAAAGCCCCAAGGATAATCAAATATATAGAAAACTACGGGGAGTATCACATTTTAAATTGAGCCCATCGGATACATCGACTGGCCGTGACAAATATGAATAAATGAAAGTGGAGGTCAGGGGCGTAGAATTGGGTAGGGACGCTAGGGACACGTCCCTATCAATATTATGCCACTACTGCATGGTCCCTAACATAAAACACAAGCATAGTATGTAACTTAATAACTAAAAAAAAGCTCATATTTGGGGTGCTGGTTTGGCGGAGTGGTTAGCACCCCATGTACTTGCTTCTGCAGGTCCAGGTTCGAATCCCACCTGTGACCAGTTTGCAGAGTGTCCTCCCCTACTCTCTCACCCCCTTTCACAAGCCTATCCACTGTCTCTCTCCTATCAATAAAGGCACAAAATGCCCAAAAAATACATACAAAAAAAAAAGCTTATATTTAATGTCAAAGAGATATTTAAAGAGATTATTTTATTTATTATCCATGTATTTTTGTGTATTGAAAGGCAGCAACCATTTAAGACCAACAATAAAAGTTTGTGAGAAAAAACACAACAAAACCTCGGATTAATAACATGACTTTATACATTCATATCATTGGAGATTACACTTATCGGCAACCCTTTTTTGGTTTTGGCTCTATATTTATCAGACTATAACCATACCATCAAAATTTCTGATGATCCCAAACTGTTCATATGTCACGCATCAATATATTTCTGTCAAGGAACAGACAGTAGAGATTTAGAGTAGTTTTTTTCTGAATATGATAGTTTGTTTGCGTGATTGATTAGCTCTACATGACATTAAAAAACAGTCATAAATGCAAAACACATCAACTTTTAGGGGTGCCATCTTGATGTGCTTTTATGTCCCCACCAATGTCAAAATCAAACCTACGCCCTTGGTGGAGGTGATTAGGACTCGAGTGAATTTTAAACTAACGTGACAAAACTAAAATCAGATTAATAAATGCTGTAATAAATGATGAAGTGAAGTGATGAACTCTGGGGTTGATATGCTGAAAATTGACAGTAACTGTTCGATAAAAGAAAGATCCAATGCTGTTCATTTAATCGTGAAGCATGCATAATTTATCATTTACAGAGCAAAATCATTTATTTATCATAGTAAAAAAGATATCGAGGTTAAAAAGCAATGGTAAAAAACTAGCATGGACTAATTGACAGCTACTCATCTTTCAAAAGAGGCAATAAGCTCAGCTGTGAGGTTATGTTTTTGCCAGCATTTGTATGTTTGTCTGTGTGCAAGATAACTCAAGCAGCATTTATAAAATTGTTATGACATGTTGATAATGGCACAAATAAGATGTGATTAGATTTGGCGCGTTTAAGAATCCAGATGCAGGTCCATTGTTTTTCTGAAGGATCTGTTACTGTTACCGTCTTTTAATGTCTTTTATCTCTATCTTATTTTGGCTTTACTTTTGTGCTTTACCTTCTTTTACTCCTTTTTTACTCCTCTTTTATGGATAATTTTTAGACCTTTTTAATTGTCTTGCTCATGTTTTTTACTGTATTTTATCATCGACACTTATTTTTATTATTTTGTAATTTTATCATCATTGCTCATTTCATCTTTTTATATTTTCTGACCTGATTTCTGCTTTTATCCCCTTTTTTTTATTGCGTTTCCTATTCTTGCTGATTTGATGTTTTTATGTTTGGTCCTCATGGCCTCTTTTTATGCTGCATGGTTCTTGTTTTGTCTGGGTTCCTATAAAGTATGAAAAGGGCCTTCAGTAAGAAATCTGGAGTATTAACACAGTTTCAACCGTCGCCCCTCTGTCTTTTCACCTCGTGTCTTTTTACCTTTGTGTCTTTCTGTTAGTCTTGACTTAAGTTGTGCTTTTTGTTTTTACTTCATTGTGCTCATTGTTTGTTTGTGTTTTATTATTTTGTGCTGAATGCTTGTCAAAGCACTTTGTAAACTATGTTTTTAAAAGTGCTATATAAATAAAATTATTATTAAATAAAATTATTATTAAGAGATCCACATTGTTGGCAATAACTAAAAAAATTCTCAATGGAGTTTGATGAAATTCTCAGGGAATGCTGGTCATGACACAAAGGAGAAACAATTCTGCTGATCAAATGCAGATCAGGATATTTAATAAGGCGTGTTTATTGTTGGGAGACAGGACACATTTCTACATTTTTTTTACATTGACTTGGCTGGTAAGTTTAGTCTTGGCTCAGGTTTGTGTTCTCTGAGCACTTGTAGTTTTCTGTGTCATTTACAGCAGGGGTGTCCAAACTTTTTACATCGAGGGCAGCATAAAGAGGAATACATGGACGACTGAGCCACTTGCTCCCCCTCACTTTTAGTGCTTTTAAGTTCAAGTTCTAGGGATTAGGGTGGGTTATCACCGGTCAAATGACCCTTGTAACCCGGCCTAACACCAGATTATCACCTAATCAGGGCGAGAATGACCTTCTGAGCTGCACAGATGGGAGTCACTGTCAACTTATCGTCACTTTCAGACACAAAACAAGAGTAAACTGCAAGAATGTTGGAGTCTGATGATGAATATTGCAATATACTTGAAACAGAGACCTTTTGACAAGTAAATGTGGCAAAAAATCTGTATAGATTGATGGTATTTGCAGCTGTAAGTAAAATATCTTTCTTCATTCAACTGTTTCAGGGGCCAATTCAAAGTGGGCAGAGGGCCACATTTGGCCCCCGGGCCATAGTTTGGACACCCCTGATTTACAGCATTTTGTTGTTACTGAGGTTATTATTGTTTACATGTTGTAATTATTGATACTTCTGCCTTAAAAGGAGAAGAAAACACTTACTGACAGGTACATTCTTCAGCACTGGTTGCATTTTTTATCATGTAAGAATTTAATTTTGATTTTAAATGTTTTTTTTAATTATTTTTAATAACATGAATTTTAATCACTTTAGTTTTAATCATCATTTTTTACCTTCACCCTTGAGCCCCCTTTCTGTGTATGATATATTTTATTCATTCATTAATTCATTCATTTTCTATACCTGGCCATCCCTTTCAGGGTTGCGGGGGGCTGAAGCCTATCCCAGCTATCATCGGGCGAGAGGCGGGGATACACCCTGAATCGGTCGCCAGTCGATCGCAGGGCCACATAGAGAGACAGACAACCATTCACGCTCACACTCATACCTAAGGACAATTTAGAGTTACCAATTAACCTAATGAGCATGTTTCTGGTCTGTGGGAGGAAGCCGGAGTACCCGGAGAGAACCCACACATGCACGGGAAGAACATGCAAACTTCACACAGAAAGGCCCTCCCGACCCGGAATCAAACCGGGAACCTTCTTGCTGTGAGGCACGCGCTCTACCAGCTGTGCCACTGTGCCGCCCGATATATTTTATGTCTGTGGTAAATATAAATAACAAAAATTGGCTCTGCTTATGTCAATAAACTTTCTCAAAAACATTTTGGTAACACTTTACTTAAAGGTCTAGTTTATAATGCATTAGAAGCACATGCATAAGACGTTATAATGCATGTATAATGCTTCATAAGTGTCATTATAATGGTGTATAACCATGTATATCGCCCTGAAAAAATAAAACCCAGTCATCGATCTTTAAAACCTAACCTTGAGAAACATCCTGCACCGAGAACATTACCTTCTCTTAAGATTTAATTAATTCATTTTTAATGCTTGATGTTTATTATCACTTGTGTTTTTCATTATTTTTGTTACTTTCACCCATGATGTAAATAAAATAATTTACATTAGTCTTAGTCTTAGTCTTTTATCGCAGCATTTTTCAATTCAATTCTTGTTTTTAATTCACATTATTTTTTATCACCTTCACTTTTACCAATGATTTTTCTTTCTCTCTCCCTTCACTCGCGGCAGGCTTTACATCATGCAACATGTTTTGCATCAGCCCAGGTGAGTATTACACCTGTAGAGTTAAATAATGCCCTCTAGTTTAAAGAATCTATTCTATGTTCAGCAGTAAGCTTATTAGTAATTGGCGTCCATTATAATGAGGTAGCATTGAAAGCATGTTAGCGTTAGCAGAGTCCAACGGCTTTCGCTGGGTCCCCCATTATGTCTCCATAGACGTATTTGAAGGAGTCGATGAACAGCTGGGTCCACTGCTCCCTGTCCGATCCCTGGGCGAGTTTGGCTCTCTGGGCTGTGTACGCCATGGTCGCCACGCCAACCCCATACTGCTGCTCACTCAGGCCGTTCAGAAGGTTGGCCACGCCCTCCAAAGAGGTGGGGACCAATGAGGGGCTGCCTTCCTCAGAAACTGGCTTCCAGGGGGAAGGGGCTCGGCCTGCGGTGACGCCCCCTCCTGAAAGAAGTGGGCGGAACAACAGTGTGGGCAGGGTCCCACTAGGACGACGCATCACAAATCCAACAAAGCGTCCGAACGAGAGATTCTTATGGTGGAAACCAACTTTCACAACTATTTGGACTGATTAGATACAGCAGTGAACACATTCACAATGCCTGACTTTCCTATGGCATTCTTGTTATTTTGGTGTGCTGCTGGCCTGTGTGTGCTTCTATCTGAATATAAGCCGAGCCAAGGGAAGTCGGACTAGACAAAGTAAAAATATAAAACACTGTAAATGTTTTAACTCTAAATTTCAGTAAACTTTACAACGCTCTTGGCCTCATGTGTTTCTAAACCTTTCTATCTGAAGAGGCACCCTTTAGAAATGTGAAAAACCCAGGTCACCCCAGTAAAGATGTACATCTCTCTGACAGTCAACTTGAGCACACGAGTTTCATATGAGCCTTTTTTATATAAAAAAATTCATCTGTCTAAATTACAATTAATTGTAATCCTGAGCCTGGAACAATGCACACAGCCCTGATATTATTTAAGCCACGAGGTAGCGAGCCTTCAAGGCTTTTCTTGATAATTTAAGACATTTCATTATTGCCTCAGTGTTGTTGAACTTCTACAGAAACAGCATCATCGTTTCCTCTTCCATCACTGTTGGAGTACCTCTGTATGATGAAGTTAATGATGAAACTGCTGGCACACACTCCAAATACATTGGCCAGCTGAAAAGGGTTTGAATAATAGTAATAAATGTAGGACTATTCATTCACTAAACCAGGCATTAGAACTGGAATATTAGGAGATAAGGCATATTAGAGAGTTTGGTGTCAAATCATACACAAGTAATCTGCATTATCATAAAAAAACTTGGTTGAATTTTTATATATTTCTAAAGCACCTCTGAGAAAATGAAAATACAACCCAGTTTGTCACTTTCGCCCTGTTGACAAAGGCTGGTTAAACGTTTTAGCTGGTTCTCCCTGTACAGGGGCAGAGCTGATCAATATCAGAAATGTATTCACTATTGAAATTAACCAAAAACTCCTCTTCAAAAATACTGAACTAAACCTTAACAGAATTTGTCTCAAGTAAAGTTAAATACCAGCCACTGGTGTTAGAAAAATACAGCTCATGCAGAGGTGAAGTTTCCTGTGAATCCACCTGAGGTTGACTGCTAAAGCTATGAATTCCCTGAATGTCATTTGTTAAAATCACATTTTTTTAATCATCAGAAAAAACACTTTTGGTCTAATTGCAGGCGAGGAATTCTCAACTTAAAGGATAAGTTCGGTTTCTGCAGCTTTCACATTGTTTATAGAATGAAGTAGAACAATATACTCACCCAGAAGGCTTTCCTGATCCAAACAGTGCCTCAGGAGATATTTAGATCCAAAATCGAGCGGCGGACATCCGTATAATGGTAGCTCACGGGGCATGTATAGCGCCGCTCCTAAAACTGCATTAATCATCCGAAAACTCATTAGTTTCACCAATATTTCATCATGGTCCGCTCGCGCTACTCCTCCAAGACAGTCCGGGGTCGCTCCACCCATGTTTTTGTGACTGTGCTGACCTCTGAACTGGAAACTTTCTTTACGGCTGCCGCACATGCGCAGTACGGCTCATTGTTTCAGCGGCAACCGCCGGCAACTGAACAACTTTCTTCTTCCAGTTTTGTTCAAAATGGACGAATATCTATCGGATGAAGATGTTGTGGACGAGAACTTTGAGGATGATGGGTGTCCTTACAGTTTTGAAAGGAGGAAGCCGTACTGCGCATGCTTGGCAGCCGTGAAGAAAGTTTCCAGTTCAGAGGTCAGCACAGTCACAAAAACATGGGTGGAGCGACACCGGACTGTCTTGGAGAATTGGTGAAACTAATGAGTTTTTGGATGATTAATGCAGTTTTAGGAGCGGCGCTATATATGCCCAATGTGCTACCATTATACGGATGTCCGCCGCTCGATTTTGGATCTAAATATCTCCTGAAGCACTGTTTGGATCAGGAAAGCCTTCTGGGTGAGTTTATTGTTCTACTTCATTCTATAAACAATGTGAAAGCTGCAGAAACCAAACTTATCCTTTAACAGTATATATAAACAAGCAAAAAGAACAAACATAAAGCTGTTGCAAAACTTGACTGTATATGCTTTTTTAATGAGCTCATTGTGGAATTTAAGCAATTTAATGATTCTTTTGATGCACAACCCATGGCATCTACTAATTATCAAATAATATGTTAATATATTTCTATTGTTTATCTTTGCATATGCATTTAGAGATCCATAAAAAAATCACTTTGTGGTTCTCCGAGCGCGAGGAAAGCCTAATCAGATTGATGCAAACCCGGTGTGTGAGAGTGTTTACCCTTTAAATCTGGTTCCTGTCAGGCTACTCGACCGGAAACATGAATAGATAAATTTTTATTGGCTCCGGTGGCCACTTACACATCCCAACACCCACATAGCAGCCAATGAGTGACTGAGACTACATGTTTTCTACTGCCAGATAACACAAAAAGCTTATGCATGACTGACACTGATTATCCAGGTGTAATGGCTGAAACGGCCAGAAATTCTGAAAGATGGATTCAAATGCTGCATGATGATTTGAGAGTCTTACCTGATTTACATGGCAGATCAGGGCAAATTATGACAGGATCTAAAGTGAAGAAAAACACAGTGTCAGATTAAGAGTACTAAGTCCAGAGGGTGGTCTAAATGATCCTTCAGTACATGGAGTGTGTGGAAGTGTACCTGGGCAAAGCACATTTTCAATCTTGTCAATGAACTCCTCAGCCACAAGGTCTGAGAAGCGCCTCATGCCCAGCACCCTGCTCTCCTTCTGACAGGAGATGCTCTTCAGGATCTCGTTCTCCTCGATCTGGTCGAACATGTCCCCAATACCAATGGCACTCACGTCAACGCTGGGATCACTGCTCACATGGAAGAACACAAAAGCACAAGTAATGATATTTAATGTCGATGAGCTTCAAGCATTCATTCTTTACCATAAGATGTGTTGTCAGTGTAGGGCACCTGCAGAGGTAGGTGAGCAGTGAGTCGTCATCTCTGGGATCGAAGCGTCCGTCTGTGATAACCACCACGGTGACGTTGGCTTTGGCTCTGCGGGTGTCTCTGATCAGGTTGTCATAGGCGTATTTCAGAGCTGATGGAGTCCATGTTCCTCCAGCGATCCACTCCAGACGCTTCACTGCTTCCTGAAAAAAGAGAAGGATCACATTGTGGTAAAGATGTGCATGTACGGTCATGTGAATGTGAGGTCTATACTAAGTACAGTACAATAGAGGACACTTCAATCATTAGCACTGAGGCTCTTATATGCGGTAAATGGTAAATGGACTTGAGCTTATATAGTGCTTTTCTAGTTTTTCGACTACTCAAAGCTGCTTTACACCACAGGTCACACTTACCATTCAAACCCATGCGTTCTCACATTCACTTCATGGTTCTGAGTTTCTATGTTAGGTCTCCAACAGTATCTCTAACACATCCACGCCCTTTCTTGCCCATTTGCACGCCACTGGTGGGAGCAACTTGGGGAAAATGTCTTGCTCAAGGACACATCATCATGTGTCGCCCTGAGCTGGGCTTGAACCTGCAACCTCCTGATCCCTGACCAAGCGCCAACAACACCACCGACGTCCTTTTTCTATATCATGACGGTCATTTCAACGAGATCATATCATAAAGTTCCATGCACCTTTAAGGGCGCTTTCACATTAGGCCCACTTGTTTCGAACCGTACTGCGGTGCGGTTCGCCATGGGTTCGCCCTCCTCCCCCTCCCCCTCCGGCTTGCATTCACACTGGCATCATCCAACCATGCCCGGACCCACTTGTGTATTTACTCAGTTTGAAACAGCAGGGGGCGATACGCACATAACTGGTTGCCAAACCTGCTATGGAGGAGAACGAAGAAGAGGCTACCATGGCAACCATTTCCTACACCAACCAACCAATGTTTATGTTTCACTCTCTTCTACATTTTCCTTCAAATGTGTTTTTTCTATCGTGTTTGAGACGGCATCAGCGACCTTCTGGACCCTTGTAAATAATTGAATCCTCAACCAGAATAAACAAATCGACAAATTGAGTAAGCAAAAGATTCAACCGCTGGATTAACAGGAAGTAATGCATCAAAAGTAGATCAGTTCGGACCACTTTGTTTCACACCAGTGAAACCACACGTAATGTAGGGAGATGGAGCGGATCGAGTCCACCCCTTCATAGAGTTCTGGCTAACCGGCTGATTTGGTGCACACCAAAGTGCAGTGGTCGCATTCACATTGACACTAACGTACCAAACCCTGGGCCAAAATTTCTTTGGTGTGCACTAAATGTGGTTGGTGTGAAGACGCCCTAACTGTGTTTTGCAAGTCTCCTGTGGGTGCTAGAGCACCACTTTGCACAAGACAACAGAATCTGCAGTTTGGACTTTTCTTTCTCTTGTAAACAGCGCCAGTAGCTGCCTAAAAGGGCTTGGTCCCCCAGCCCCCAAACAGGCCACCACTGCTATGTCTTACCATTATTTTGTCAGCCGTTCAAGCCCATTGACATGAGGTAGAAAACTCAAAGCAAAGCTATTGGAGATGATGCTGAACTGCACTGAACTGACCAATAAGTACAGAAAAACTGGTTAAGCAATCATAGACATAAACATTAGCATTGTTAGCAAACCAAATCAAATATACGACTCTAACCTTGCTGTGCAGATGGACTTGCATGATTCAGTATCTGTATTTGTGCAGATCTACCTTCAGTCTGAAAGGTGCTGGCACTCTTTCTACTATTGAGTCTTTGCTCTGGGCTTGCCAACCTCCAGCCAGTGGGCTTAACCCTTTAACTACCAGCTCAACTGTTTGGCAGAGGTCGTCATTATATTCAGGGATATTTAATGTTGTAAGAAACAGAACAAATTAAATCATTGTTTGGTTCTATTAACATTTGAGGTAACAGAGAAAACCACAAACAAGCCGATAACCGAAAAACCATTATTGTCTTGGTGTGGGATTAATGGTTTTAAAAGCCAACAGTTGATTGTGTGATGACATGAAAAGGTGCAAATATTTGGGCAAAATCAATTTGAAAAGGCAGAAATGTCTATAAAAAATGCAGAAAATAACCTAAAATAGTTGAGTTTGACAAACACAAAAATGTTTTTGATGAATAACAGACTTTATATGTGTATATAGTATATCATTATATCAGTAAATGGTTAAACATTTAAAATAATGATTGTAAATAGCTTTAAGCTTTTTAAACCTTTA
Organism: Scarus forsteni; assembly: GCA_036419115.1. Classification (NCBI taxonomy): domain Eukaryota; kingdom Metazoa; phylum Chordata; class Actinopteri; order Labriformes; family Labridae; genus Scarus; species Scarus forsteni. Next base: position 12,751,167 of record JAZDUH010000271.1, on the reverse strand, counting down.
AATCCCACAAACAAAATATCAGTTCTTTTGGTTTGTTTGCAGCTTTTTTCTGTATCATAAAACATTGACAGAAACAAACGGTGATATGTTACGTTCATTAAACACATTAAATATTCCTGATTTTTTTTTTTTTAAGATATTTTTTCGGGCTTTTGTGGCCTTTATTGATAGGACAGCTGGAGAATGATAGGAAAGCGGGTGAAGAGAGGGGGGAAGACATGCAGCAAAGGGCTGTGGCCGGGATTCGAACCTGCTGCCGCTGCTGGGGTTTGGAAGTCCCCGTACATGGGTGGACGCTCTACCAACTGAGCTAATGTCAACCCAAATATTCCTGATTTTAATGACGTCTGCCTAACGGTTGAGCTGGGAGTTAAAGGGTTAAATTAATGATATGACTGGAGACATGACTCTGAGAGGTCTTTTTGGGAGCGCTGAAGGAATGAGTTGTTTCAGGAAGCTATTGGCTCTGTTCAACACTGCAAAAAAGGATTTCTAAGAAAGAAAAAAAAGTTTGTTTCTACAAATTTGTTCTTCTATTTTACCTAAAAGAAAATATATATATATAAATATATAAATATTTAAATATATATATATATACATTAATATATATATATATATATATATATATATATATATATATATATATAAATATGTGTGTGTGTCTGTGTATATATATATATATATATGTATACATATATATATATATTCGTTCACACAAATAAAGCCATAACTGGCTCAAACAACCTCAATAGTGAGACTTGTACCAGCAATGTGATAAACACATGTGATTAAAAAAATGTGTGGTGACTCCCATAGCGTTTTTTGTGTGCAGACAGCATATGTGATCCGAGAGCACATCAGCTTTGATTAATCAAGAAACATCTGGACAAAGGAGACAAAAGAACTGACTGAGCACACTCTAAAAATACACTTCAAAGCTCAACACACGTGTGTTTGTGTGTGTTTCAGGATCAAACCTTGAAAGCAGACAGTGAATCGATCTTTGGGTCGTCCAGTCTGATGGCCTGGAACGTTCCGCTGTGACTGTACTGGACGACTCCCACCCTGGTGCCTGTGAACACGAGAAACAACAAGCATGAGGATGTCCAATGGTATTTTTCAATTAATCCTGAGGTCATGACCATGTTCACGAGCGGCGAAGGGTCACCTGTTTCTGACTGTGAGTCCTTAGCCAGAGATCCCAGTCTATTGATGGTGTTGATGACAAAGTTCTTCTCCAGAGTGAAATTGGTCAAACCCACTGACTCTGAGCTGTCGATCACAAACACAATGTCCAGGGCTCCACAGCGTTTCTCACAGTCTGCAACATAAAACATACGAGAATAAGGTGGCAGCTGAAAAATGAATCATGGTGATCAGATCTTTGTCCGGATACTCAAGTCTGGCTCCAAAATGAGATACCTTATGGCCAAATATATCTACAAAATTTACAGAAATACAAGCATGTTATTTATTCAAGAGACTGTTTGGTATTTTAAGGATATGTTAGTCATCCTAAAAAAGGTTCAGGGACTATGTTGTCACTTAATGGTTTGGTGTGCAACTCTGCTGTAAATAATAATACTGTAAAAATCTTACAGATGTCACATACTTCTAGATTTTGTGAAGAATTTCCCCCTACGACAAACTGTAGAAAATCTCCCTCTGAGTTTATTTTTCTCAGCTTTGTGCTAACAGTCATCTGACAAAGGGATGCAGTTTGTTGACGTTTGATTAAGTGGTTAAAACATTAAAAAATTATTTTTCCTCCAGATTGTTTTTCTTGATACTTACAAACCGTTTGTATGGCAAACAATGAAAATCTTTCAGTTCTGTACTTTTTAAAGGTGCTATGAGGAGAATCTATTACCGGCGACATTAAGACTCTGCTACCCATGAGCACGCGCGGCGACTGTCATAATGCTGCGTTCCAGTAACCTCGGAAATGGGAGTGTAATCATCTCCGACTTATCGGCGTTCCAGTTGAAGTCGGAAAAAAACATGCTGATCTACCAGGCTATTGTTAGCTGTTGTTAGCACACCCTGCATTGTTGTTCACATATTTTTTTAATATTTATGAATTCATGATCTAGTCCTAAATTCAAGAGGGAATTCTTAAAAAAAAAGTCAAAATTCAAAGAATGAAATGAAATTTCATCACTAGGAGCAACTTTCAAAGTAAATTTGGGCTTTTTGATTACAAGTCAAGGACTTTACTGGTACATACTATTGTGGGTTTATATTTATTGCGAAAAATCAATATTGGTTGTAAGAAGACAACTACCCAAATACTTTTAAAGTTGAGCTTCTCCCAACTTCAGCTCATCGCTCGCAATGCTTCCATCGTGCTGCTCCACGCCACTCGTAACGCTCGCAATGCGCTGCTCGTGATCGCTGGCGTCGAGGGGCGACCGAGGTGGCGGTGATCACGATCATAGAAAATGAATGGCAGCTGGACGCCACCGACGCTCAGACAGCTTCTGGTGTGAATGTACAGTTAGACCAGAAAATTAAGGCTGGAGACCGCTGTCGTGCAAACAGGAAATCCTACATATACCACAGTGCCTGATTTTTCCAGTCTGAAAAATGCAAGCACCTTACACATACTGCCAAGGCTAGGTTCTTTACAGGATGCCAACTCTGAATTGGGACATAGCTATTTTTTGTGCAACACTAAAACCTTTGTGTTTGCCTAACTCTTTCTGATCTCCTACTTTACCTTAACTTTCAAATGTAAAACTTTTGGCCCCAAAACAAAGATGAATATATATATATAATAGTGACTTTCATAACAAAAAATTAGACAACATTACACCAGATGCATTCAGTACTTATGGCCCTTTTCCACTAGCACGCCTTGGCCCTACTCTACTCGGCCCTACTCGATTTGCAGTGTGTTTCCATTAGCCCGGTACCCCCTAAAACAAGCTAGTTTTAGTACCTACTCCGCTCTGGTTCCAGGCGAGCTGAACTAATTGATGACATCACCGACTGCCAGCTTCTGATTGGTCAGACAATGTCGTCATTGATGAGTCATGAGCGCGACGACCTAGTATGCTAGCGGTAGCTACGATTAGCTTACCCCCATACAGCTTAATTCTGTTGTGTAGCTTCCAAACCTCTCCTGTGCTTCTCAAGGGGTGTTTCTTCTTGCCACCTGCAGCCTTCTTCTGCTTTCCTTTTTTACTCGGTTTGTGACAAAAAGCCACAGATTGTTGTGTCGCGCCAAAAATGACGTCACCGCAGTGCCGCTCACCCTGTTGGGCAGGCGACTGGGACTAATGGAGAAGCAGCACAAGGCGAGTAGAGTATAGCCGGGTAAAGTCAAGTCAAGTAGAGTAAGGCTAATGGAAAAGGGCCAATAGACTTCATGTTAAGGGGTCTTCACTGTAGTAGCCAAACTCACCACAGCAGCCACAAGTCTCTCTGATGTAGTTCATGACATCACATTCCTGCAGGAGAAAGACATGATATCAGTCCAGTCATGTGTATTCTGTATCTTTCTGTTAATGCAAAGGTAGAAATAAGAGGTTTATAAAGATGTTCATACAGTCAGGCCGGGGTCTCCTTCGGGACCGGGGTCGCCCTGTGAGGAAAAAAACATTAAATCACATCCTGTTCACATTTTCATCCTCTTTGTGCAAGAACATAATGATAAAAATGGTAAAAGTGAGCATCTAAAAACTAAACTAGATGAAACTACATTTAAGCCTCACCCACACTTTATAAGTGAGGAAGCTCCTTTGTACTGTTTTCTCTAAATTTTAAGTACTTACATCTCCGCCAGGCTCTCCTCTAGGTCCTCTGAGGCCTGGTTCACCAGGAGGTCCTGGCTCGCCCTGTTGGGGATCAGGTAATTTGTTAAAATTCACTGAATAGATAAACATTATCTCCAGTGAAACCTTAAATTTTGGAGGAAAGTGTGCATAATTGGCTGAAATCGGCTGGTCCAAGGCTTATTTGCTGGCCACTGTGTCTACTGTGCTTTATCAACAAAGCTTGAAAAGCACATCTTAACCCTTTCAGGCCCAAGACCATAGATTATAGCCAGAAAATTCTGAAATGGAATTGGAGTTGGAGCTGAAATGTTTGTTTCACTTTCTGCTAAAATCCATAAAAATCAAAATTACCATAAAATCAAACATATAGATTTTTTGTATCTCATTTGATACATTAGGTGTTTTTGGCAACTGATAATCCATTTGAGGACATTTTTATCATTTATCTGATTGTATTAAGATGTTTTTTTTGTAATTTGTTGATCATATTGAGTAGATAGAGGTATTATAAAAGTATGTATCAAATATGATACAATTGGCTTATAGGGTTAAAGCCCTGCTTCAAATCTTTACCAGAGAGAGACCTTGCTGATGTAGTATAACCACATTATTTCTGTTTTTTTCCGACTTTTGTCATATATGACCTGTGATATAAACTGTCTTTCATGCGCTGACTTTGGCAGCAGAGTTTGGCTGTTCCTAACTCAGTTTTAAGTCCACAACTTAGATGTTTCTATTTCAGATAATGACTTTTTTAACATACATATGAAGTCATGTTTTTAGTCGGATTGGTTATTCATGCACCATGATGCAATACTACAAAATCCCTGACTTTGTGCAAGTGTACCAATGAAAATTGAAGCTGGTTTGAGGATAAAATGTAGTCACACAAAATGCTGGATAAATATTGATTGGATTGATTTTAAGATTCCTTTATTTGCTTTTAAGTCTTTGTACGGGCTGGCCCCAGAATATCTATCTGACCTTGTCAAGGCGCACCGACCCACAAGATCCTTGAGGTCTGCTGACAGGATGGTCTTAGATGTGCCGAGAACCCAGCTTAAAGGCAGAGGGGATCGGGCATTCGCAGTTGCTGCTCCCACACTGTGGAATGCCCTGCCTCAGTCCGTGCGTTCTGCAACCAGCCTCACCTCCTTCAAAACGCACCGTAAAACCTACCTGTTTACCCTAGCTTTTGGTTGAGTTAGTCACTTGCTTTTACTCGTGTACACTTTTCTTTTACTGTTGTTATTGTATGTTTCTCTTTTAATGTTGTCTTACTTGTAGCTTATATTTTTCTCATGTAAAGCACTTTGTCTGGCTTGTCATATAAAACGTGCTATATAAATAAAACTGACATTGACATTGACATTGACATAAATATACATTTTTTATCTGTTAATTTAATTTGCATTTTGTACATTTATACAGTAAAACATATATATAACAGTTTGACTTTCTAATTTTGAAAGCATTCTTACTTCTCAACATTTTTCCACACCTGTGTAAAGCTTTGGTTTGTACTGTACATTAATCCCAATCCCTAGTGAAAAGAGGGTTACTCACTGCCTCTCCTGGGGTTCCCTTATTTCCAGGATCTCCCTTCTGACCACAGTCTCCTCTGCTACCTCGAGGTCCAGGGTTTCCACGCTCTCCTCTCTCACCCTGCACAAAAAGGAGAAAGTCCTGTCAGCTTGTTGTGTCGTTCTAGTGACAAATTTACGAGAGAGGTTGTGCATGTGCACCATACCGATGGTCCTCGCGCTCCAGGATAGCTAAAACCAGGTCTTCCAGTGTCTCCCTGCAGATACAAGAGAGAAACCGTCAAGACAGAGAAATGCAGCCAGAATCAAACAGGGATGTTGACAAAGACACACAGACCAACCTTTGGCCCGGCCTGTCCAGGGTCTCCTCTGGGTCCAGCATCACCAGGGTCGCCTCTGGTTCCCTTTGACAAAGACAATGTTTATGTAAGCTAGAGAAGGTAATGCTTTGCTGGCTGGTAAACGTGATGTCCCATGTAAATGTTCATAACTATAGGTTTCTGGATTACTCATGTATACGCGGACCTCTCAGTGGGAGGCAAAAGAGTTCAATGGATAATAAGGATGAACCAAAATGGTGGATGATTCAATACTTACTGACACTAAAATGACAACGTCTGCCTTTCAATCAATGCCAGAGGTGTGGACTCGAGTCATGTGACTTAGACTCAAGTCAGACTCAAGTCACAATTTTGATGACTTTGGACTCGACTTGACAAAATCATCAAAGACTTGAAACTCTTGAAAATACCTGAAATTTTCAGTAAGACTGTTGAATAAAATGTGCTCCCATTCAAAGTATTCGACTAAGGTCCCATCCACACAAAGACAAGCCGAGGTCTAAACGCATAGGTTTTTTGCCGAATCTGCGTATATCATCCATATGAAGACAGTGTTTTGGGGGTCTGTAAACGGTCATTTTTGAAACCAGGTTCCAGATTTGAAAGATTTTGAAATGCTGTATACGCAGCTCCGTGATTACTGGCCCTCCGCAAGTTTTCAGATACGCTTACGTCAGAGTTTCATATCTTCATTGACACGCATGCACCACACGCGGCAACGACAATGGCGGCGTACGTGACGCATATGTGCTAATGAAGCTAGTGACCCTACTATCCCTGTTGCAGCAAAATCTCCTTCTTCTCAATCACCACCGAGTTGAACAAACAATTATCGAGGACACATTACGCCACTTTATGATCACTTTATCACAATCTCTGTTTACAACTTTTGCCACAAGTGCGCATGCCCACTGTTTTTTCGTCCGTTTCCGCTTGTTTCCGTCATTTTGTTACAGCAGCCCAAGAGGTCTGGCATGTGTTTTACAGCGTTTTGACGCGTATCGAGCGTATTCATGTAGACGCACACATTTTCTGAGACGCCTTCGTCTTTACGTCATTTTGGAAACTGTTAAGCATTTTGTCTTCATGTGGATGGGGCCTAAGTGACCGATTATTGTCATTTCCAGCAAGACAATATTTTTTCCCACAGGATCTGCCCCATTGAATGCATCTATTAACATCCAATCAGGGTTTAGAAGAATAAACAAAGAGGGTGTGGATTATACAGTTACTTCTCTGAGCGTAAGACTGCAGGAGTGCAGGAACAACCCAGAGATGGGGAACCATGCTACCTAGGATAATCTCATTTGCATTTGCAAACTACGATGTCATAAACAAAAAATGAAATGCCGTTTGCAAAACCTGCAGCGTGAGAATAACAGATGGAGAGGCGACGACGTTGAACTTTGTTCGGTACATGAAGCTGCACAAAGAAAGGTAAGTTGGTCTGGTACCTGTTGTGAGATCCTTTTGGGTAACTTTAGCTTAGCATCTGTTATATGCAACAACGGTATATGTTCATTCGTAAGCTCGCCGTGGCTAAAACTGAGACTGACGTTAGCTGAAAATAATTGTAAAGCTAAGGCCCAGGGTGACCAAGTGTCCTGTTTTCATGTCCTGCCCTGACTGTCCTGGTTGCTTTTTATAAAGTGATGGAACTGTCCTGGTTTTTTGTTGGGGTTTTTTATTTGATCAACGGTGCTTGTGACTTGGAAGGACTTGAAAATTTTAAGCCTATGACTTCAGACTTGACTTGACTTGTCTTGCCTTTACTTGAGACTCGACTTGGACTTAACGTCTTTACTTGAGACTTGACTCGAGACTTGGGTTTAAAGACTTGAGACCTGCAAAACAGTGACTTTCTCCCACCTCTGATCAATGCCAAATGCAACTGATGGCTAGCAGCCATGTGCAACTATCAGGTGGCATAGACCACTGAGTGGAGCTGCAACCCCAGCTAAACACTGCATGCATCCAATGAAAATAGTGGGAAATAGAGATACCAATGTACACAGAAAGTTCTCAGGACCTAGAAACACTAAACAGCACATGGGGCATTATTTAAATCACATAAAACAGTACAAAATGTACACACTGTTTCCATTTTTCTATCGTGGAGAATTGTCCCCCCTACACTGCCAGGATAAAAAACTACACACAAAGGATGGTTTCCATGTGTTTTCAATGGCTTTGGATCAAAAATGTAGACATTTGGAAAGAGTACACCACATATTCTTGAACATTAAGTCATTTGTGAGTACTAAGCTAACAAGAGCTTGTTCTGTCTATCAAAAGCACAGAACACAGTTTTGAAGGTCACTATCAGCTACAGTTTTGAGCAGCAGTTTTATAAAAGAGGTACAATTGTAAACAATAATACAAGAATTTAACTCAGGATTAGATGAAATCTAAGTGTGATAGCATTAATCCACTATTTACTCCTTTATAAGGTTTCTCTATTTCATTGAAAGACTGGGAATTATGTCATGCAGTTGGCAAATGAGACCAAACACATTATTGTGGAAGGCAGAGAGAAGTGTTCCTGCTCACTGTCACACCAACATGATTACAGCCTCAACCAAAAATGTTGATGAACAAATTAACCCTTGTGTGACCTTTGTCAAGAGTAATAGTATGCCTATTATTCTATGGCTGCAGTCAAATAGTCATTTTTGCTTAGGAAGGTTCCTAACGGAGTGAAATGAACCAGAAGTAGTTTGTGATTAGAGCTGTTTGAATAGTTTAAATGCATAAGAAAGGTGGCTCAGTGGTTCCTTTATTATCTCCTTTAGCATAGGATACACCAGACCATCCTTTACGAAAGGAGAGGAGATTATTCTGTCCCACAATTCTATGCGGCAACAGCTTTTATAAACAGCGCGTATTCCGACTGCTTCTGAATTCAACCTAATAATGACGAACAAATCCCTCAGACCATGTGAGTTCCCACTGCTGTCCATCCTTTCTAAAGTTTACCAAAACCTGCCTTAACTTTCCAGTAGTCTGATTCTCTAAAGAGAGCAGGACATGAGACATTTTATGATGATTATGTTTTAAACTTGGTTCAATATTAATAATTTGTACACTATTAGATTGTGGTCGCAACAGTTCTTTCATTCAGTTCATTTATTTTCATGCACTGACTTGTGTTCATGTTGATAATGAGAGGACAGATATATTTAAATCCTCACTTCAACATCGGTTATGCTGATGTAATTTTTACCAGGTTATTATGTTCAACGCAGCAGTAACATCCGCCGTTACATGATGACGTAGCGTAGTGAAAGTGTAGTCGGGTTCTCTCTGCACGGCAGTTTTCCTTTCCTATGTCCTTCTGAATTTTCCTTTCTCCTTTCCTTAACCTCATGACGTTTTCCATCAGGGTTAAGGAAAAGTAGATAGGAAAGGGCTTAGGAGGTGACTATTCGACTGCAGCCTATGTCTACTATGCCTTTAGCTGGAGTCCAAACAGACAAACTGTTGGTGAATGTGAATCACCACCTTTTGAAATATTGTCTTGTGTTGTTGGGTGCCAGAATAGAAGGAGTAATGGTCATGTCACCAGAGAAAGCGTGACCACACACATTCACAGAGATCCTCCACCATTGTTGACACATAAGGCAATAAGAACCTGTTAGTAAGTGCTGGGTAATGTGTCTGGTGGGTAGTTTGGATTTTATCTAAGCCCCACATAAAAAAGCTACAACATTTACAAACTTGAAACCGGTCTGTTGGTGAGCGTAAAGAAAAAAAGGCCAATTCACAGCATGCAAAACGATGAGCATGTGTGAGTGAAATGCTTGACAGTTCAAAGAACAGCTTCATCAGAAAAAAACAGCTGGGGAAAAAAAATAGGACAGTGATGGATAGTTTTACTCACATTTCTCCCACGCTCTCCTGGTGCCCCTGGTGGTCCTCTGGGGCCAGGCAGACCATTGTCACCCTGTTCACAGAAAGGTAAATTAACTCCAGTAGAAGGGGAAGTCGATCAGTTTCTTATTTTCTGTTTGCTTGTATGCATTTTGTATGAATTTCACTCCTCTCACCTTTGCTCCTTTGGTTCCTAATTCACCTGGAAGTCCTCTTGTGCCTTCTGGTCCACTTTCACCCTGGAACACACACAAGCACAAAAAGGTGACACAAAATCAAAATGTGTTTGTTAGGTCTTGCATTTTAATATAGTCATATTTTGTTTTTTACTTTTGTACAACAGGCCGAAACTGAAACATTTCAGAAATCTGGGTCATGATTTCCCATTGGTGATGAAGCGATTAGACTAGTTGAGAACCACTTACACCTGACATTGCTCAATTTGTATAAAGTAAAACAACAATCTACTTTTAAAAGTAGCATTACTCAACCCAGGGCTGTATCAGGTTATAAAGAATTTAGTTGGTTTGACCTCCTGAGTCTGTCAAGGTCTTGTTCGGTTAAATGTTGACTCCAAGTTACCCAAAAGTGTGTCTAGTGGGGCTAATTTTATTTGTCTCAATGCCTCAGCCCTGTGATTGGAAAGCAACAAGTCAAGAGTATATGGTTCCTCTTGCCCAATGTCAGCTGGGATAGACTCCCACCCCCCTGTGTCAGTATGGATTAGGGATAGATGGATGGATTCCTCAGCACTTGTTATATCCTTGTGTCATATTGTACATGCGCTCTTACATTTTCTCCTTTGATACCGTCTGGCCCTTGAGCTCCCTTTGGCCCATAGTCTCCTCTTCTCCCCTGATGGACACGAACAATTAGAAAAGCACAGAAATGTGATAAGCAGAACAGAATATAAGTTACTGAGTGATTCTCACCGGCTCTCCTCTTCTTCCAGGAGCTCCAGGTGTTCCCTATGAGGTACAACAAACAGGTGAGTTAGATGAAGCCTTCACAATGGACTGTGCTTGATTTTATTTTCTGTCTATGACGTGTCTTACAGCGTTTCCTTTCTGTCCAGGGACACCAGGTGAGCCAGGACTTCCCGGCTCTCCCTGTAGAGGAAACACAGAGTTTAGTCAAATACCTGCAACTTTTAACCAATAATCTAATATGATCGTATGTGTGGTCACATTAACCTTTGGTCCGGCGCTTCCAACTGGACCAGGTGGACCAGGTCTTCCAGGGCGACCAGGATCTCCCTGCAGACAAATAAAAAACAAAGAATAATAGAGTTTAACCAAAAGTCAGACTGCTGAAGCATTTAACCTTAAAGTTAAACCAGAATTGTTTGCACCAGCTCTCCATTAATTCCAGGTAAACCACGATCGCCAACATCTCCAGGATGACCGTCAGGACCCTGCCAAGCACCAAACACAAATTAATAGACGATTACCTAATATTGACTATTTATACGGTTTCAAAAAAGAATGTGGACCTTACTCTGTCTCCTGGGTCTCCTTTGCAGCCAGGAGCACCGATACGTCCAATTTTACCCTGTGAAAAAGAAAAAAGGTATTAAACTTGGAGTCTGGCGGAAAATATCAGAAACCTGTATGTGCTATCAAAATCCATTGTATTATTTAACAAGCAGGAAAAAAAACATTTTCCAGCACTGGTGGTTCAATTTACCATGGATACCTAAACATCTAAATCAGCCTCTCCTAACTTCAGGATACCAAGACCCATTTAAACCCTGACCAACAATATTTCAATCATAACACAGGCTCTCTATAAAAATGACAAAAAGCTAGCATGCAAGTAAAATATTCTGTCTGCTTTGTTGGATATTTTATTCAACAAAAATACGCCAGTATTTCATGATCATTTAAAATGTGGTTTAGAATACGCCTTTGTCTTTTATTCTTCAGAAATTAGGAGAGTTCTTCGCACATCTAATTTAGAAGACAGGTGCGTCAGAGGAAAAAGTCGATTTAAACATGAAGATGGACTCCCGCACACTGTCTAACTTGCAAGAAAATCATTTATTTGCAACGCTTCTGGCAAATGGCACTTCGCTAAGATGGAAAATTAAATCTTACTACAGCTTTCATTAAGACGATTCCTTTTTGAGTATTGGTAGATTTTAATTCTTTAAATTGTCAAAATATATGTGGTGTTTCAAATCACTCACCTTCTGTCCATCCGTCCCGTTGCGTCCTGGAATACCAGCTACACCCTAAAGAGAAATATGGGACAGTTAGAGGAGAAATACCAACCTGTTACTAATGACAAAGGCTAATTATCGCTGATAGCAAATCGCAGGTACAAGAGAAGACTGACCTTTTTCCCTTGAGCTCCAATTTCTCCCTGCAAAGAGACAGAAGATAAATGGTCACTTTATGGAAAATTAATGACCTCAAATTCCAACTTTGAACAAAATCTGAATTTCTGTTCCGAAGAGAGTTTTTATAATCATAATCCACACAGAATAAAAGCAACGTCTTACCTTCTCTCCTTTGAGACCTGGCTCTCCCTGCAGATGAGAAACAGAAAAAATGAAGCTTAGTTAGTATTCTGAAAACACAATCTAAACACCCATTTATCATGAGGACAGATTAGACAGATTGGCCCTTTTCCATTAGTCCGGCTCTACTCTACTCCCCTTGTGCTGCTTTTCTATTAGCCCCAGTCACCTGGCCAACGGGGTGCAGCGTCGCTGTAAACAGCTGAGCGGCACTGCGGTGACGACATTTTGAGCGCGACACAACAATCTGTGGCTTTTTGTCACAAACCGAATAAAAAAGGAAAGCAGAAGAAGAAGAAATACCCCTTGAGAAGCACAGTAGAGTTTTGGAAGCTATTCAACAGAATGAAGCCGAAGACGAGAGCAATCGAGCTGCAAAGAAAAGACATATGAGGGTAAGCTAATGGTAGCTACCGCTAGCATATTAGGTCGTCGCTCTCATGACTCATTGATGACGACATTGTCTGACCAATCAGTAGCTGGCAGTCGGTGATGACATCTTTCAGTATCGACTCTGCTCGCTTGGAACCAGAGCGGAGTAGGTACTAAAACTAGCTTGTTTTAGGAGGTACCAGGCTAATGGAAACACGCTGCAAATCGAGTAGGGCCAAGGCGTGCTAGTGGAAAAGGGCCATATGTTCATACCTTGATACCAGGCTGACCAATGGGACCCTCAATACCAGGGTCTCCTGGACGACCTCTATCTCCTTTTGGACCTGGGTCTCCGCTGTCTCCTTTAGCTCCCTGCAGACAGATAATTACAGTTAATGTGAGGATGGAAGAGAAAGTTTTTTAAATATTTTGGAGTGTTGCGCTGTGGTGGTGAGTCTCACTTTTTGTCCCCTGTGGCCTTTTGGACCATCAGGCCCGGTTGTCTCCAGACAGGACACGCTGTAACACTGAGTTAGACAGAAACAGTCAGTTATAAAAACACAATCTAAAATAAGAGCTCTTGAAATAATTTATCTTATTGTAATTTTTGTGTTTGTCTCACCTCTGTATACGCCATGTGTTGCTGTGAAGAGAAAGTGAAGAAAGTGTTACTGAAAAAGTAATTTAGCATTTGTTTAGATTTTTTTTCTTTGTCCAGTGTTTTGTTTGTTTGTTTGTTTGTTTTTGTTGAGGATTTACCTAAGTTATGAATTTGAACTGGTGTCTAACTTGTACAAAAATCTTCCTTGTTTGATGAACTCTTGTTTGCGTATGTACCCCTATACTTTTATTTCACAGGAAAGTATAATTGTACATTTAACCTGTAATGCCAATGTTATTTGGATCAACATAATTTAGGTTTATCCTGTGTACACTCTTAAAACTACCAAATAAAAAGTAAAAAAAAAAAAAAAAAGTAATTTAATGACGTTTCACCCTTCTTACTTTCTGTCAGTTTCTGCATGTAATACGGTCATCTGGGTTACACCCTCTCTTGTTGTACAAAAGTGAAACCAAAACACTCCTGCTGACATATTGTCTTCTTGAGTATCTGCTCTTCAGAAACATGCTAAGAGAGCCATGGTACTGAAATCAAAGGTGGAAACCAATTGGATCTAAATATCTCCTGAAGCACTGTTTGGATCAGGAAAGTGAATAAAGTGTTACTGAAAAAGTAATTTAGCATTTGTTGAGTATATTGTTCTACTTCATTCTATAAACAATGTGAAAGCTGTAGAAACCAAACTTATCCTTTAAGTCCTCGCCCTTTTATATCCTCCATCATCTCTCTTCGTGTAGAAGGATTTTTCTTTACCAAAATGAAACAACAGTATTGAGTAATGAGCAAGAAGAACAGCAAACTTCATGTGTCACTTAAGTATTTATTGAGCACTGATACCCCTTTTACACCAAGCTGGTTCCAGGGCTGGTTCGGAGCTAGAGCCAGACTTAGCACCCGTTCTTTGGTTTTCCACAGACTAAGCACCGGTTGCTGGCTCTCAAAACCGGTGCTTGGCAAGCACCAACTCTTTGCTGGGCCAGCAGAAAGAACCACGTTACGTCGGGGGCTATGCGCTTACGTCAGGGGGTGGGAGCGGGATTGGCAGAGCAACAACACGGAAGAGAGCCATTTTTAAAAAGACGAGGTTGGAGCAAGCAAAAAACAGATTGAAAAGAATATATTTATATAAATAATATATAAAGAAAGAATATAGGGACCAGAAGACCGAGCTGGGCCGTAGTGGCAATGGTCGGCCACGTTTTAACAGCCCGCATTACAAAATGCTTGATGCTGTTCTCGGGGACCGACCGGCGTGCAGCGCTACCGGGGCATTGAATTCGGCCACAGCCATGCTGGAGTCTATGCAGGAGGACATAACCATGGAGCAAACCTCCACAGAGTCTGGTAAGTTTATTGTTTTGTTTATTGTTGTTCGCTAGTTGTTATGGGAAACTGGCGTGACGTATACAGACGTTTACATTGAAGTGCTGACGTAGCTCTCTGACCGGCACCCGTTTGTGGAAAAGCAAACGGTTTTTAACCGGTTCACACTTGAACCAATAATGAACCGGCTCTAGCACCAGCACGAGCACCAGCCCTGGAACCAGCTTGGTGGAAAAGGGGGATGAGTGAAAAAAAAGGCTGTCTTTGTGTTATAGGCCAACTTTTTCAGAAAATTCCTCAATAAAGCAAAAGATACATATTGCCTATAACAGGGAATAAGATTTAAAATTACTAGACCCATCTAAAATTGTAATCCTGGCACAGATTAGATTGAATGCAGGCGGTCACACTTGAGCTTCAAATGTTTTGGCTTCACTTTTGATAACCGTCATGTTGTCCATCTTTATGAGAACTTGGCATTGTCTGTGAGTGTGTGTGATACCATAGCCTTGATGATGCGGTCGATGGTTTTATCCTGAATGATGGCTCTGCCCTGGCTCAGATCCACAGCCATGAACTCGTCCCTGAAGAGCGATGCAGGAGAGTTGGCGATCTCTCTCATCCCTGTCTCCTCGATATTCTTCGACGCCGCCACAGAAAACAGCCGGATTCCCTCATCTCTGGCTTTCTCTGCCGTCACCTTGATGCCTCCACATGGGTTTCCGGTCACGTGGCCGTCAGTGATGACGATGGCAAAACGGAGGGCCTGCGGTGTTGTTGAGCGCAGCATCTCCTGGGTCATGTTGCTGAGGGCACAGTCGATGTAGGTGCCTTTACCCAAGTAACGGATTCCATCTAGACGCTGGAAATAGACAGGAAACAGTGACTTGTTGCAGAAGTGTTAGATGTCTAATGTCCTGCAAAATCAATTTTTTGGTTGTTGTAATGGCTTGTGGATGGGAAAAATGTCAAAGCTATGCAGCCTCCACCTACATGTGTGCTTTCTGCTCATCACAGGTAGACGCCATGACTGTTTTTAAATTATGTTCGGTGGCCTGTGACCCCTCCTCCCCCCTCCTGTTCGATATTATTTGGGCAGCCAATCAGTCCAGGTCTCATTATTATGGCCTGAGTGTTTCCAAAAGGGAGGGAAAAGGAGCTGCATCTGATCCTCTACAGAGAAATGTTTGTATTTTGTTCAGCTTAAAACATCTTTGCACTTCTGCCAACACCAGAACGGTAAATGTTCCTGATTTATTATAAGCATAAATGTTCTTCATTTATACAGCCCATTACAACAACCCTTTCAGTGAACCAAAATGCTTTCCAATAGATACTTGATGAAAATAAACAAATAAAGCAATAAAAAGCAATAAAATCAGTAAAAACAATTCTTGGAGAGAATTCTCTTGGAAGAATATAATGAGGTTTTTTTTATCACGCCGAAGATAAAATATCTTCTGCTGACCACTTTCACGTATTCTGCCAAATGATTCAGCCTTACTGGTCAGACATAATAGCAATAATTAAATCAGTGTTGGGTTTCCAGCTGGATGATAGTTTTAGAACCATATATTTAGGAAATCTGCCCTACACGTTTAATGCCCAGAATAAGTACACTCTTCTTAAAATATTCCTAGTTGCAAGCAAAAAAGCAATAACTAGGAAATGGCTTGCTGAGGAACCACCCACAAAAGCAGAGTGGATGACAATTATAAAGGAATTGTATGACACGGAGAGGGTGACCTTTTCTTTAAGACTATGTTTAGGAAAATTTAGTAAATGTTGGTCCAAATGGATAACATTTTTCAACAGAAATATTTGATGGGAGGTGGCTGATGTATATAGTTTTCACTGTAAAACTGCATTTATTGTTTTGCTAGAGCCTCTTGTCCTTTTGATGGTTAATTTTCATTTGGACAATCTGATGGACTAATAATAACAAAACCTGGACACTTTTGAAAATGAACTGTGTTGTACAACCTCTGATGACCTGCTTGTTTGTCGACTTGCTACTTTTCTTTTCTTCTGTTATATTCATAAAAAAGCTTTAAAAGCTTTAAAGAAAAAAAAAAAAACAGTAAAAACTGGGAGCTTGTTCCAGAGCCTGGGAGCAGCAGCAGAAGAGACTTGGTCACCCCAGTGTTTTTTACTTTGACCTGGGTACTTCCAGCAAAGGATGATTGATGACCTCAGGGCTCCACTAAGCTCCCAAACAGTTAAAAGTTCAGTTTAATACACTAAAGAGGCCATTAAGAGCTTTAAACAAGAACATTACAAGTTTAAAATCAATCCTGTAATGGACGGGAAGCCAATGGAGGGATTTAAGGACATGAGTGATGTGCTCTCGTCTGTTACTGCTGGTTAAGAGACAGGCAGCAGCATTTTGCACACATTTAAGGTGATATATATAAATATATATAAATATATATAAATATATATAAACACAATTCATGTTTCTTTTTCATGTTTGAGCTTTTCTGTGCCACAGTTACTTACATGTCAAGGGTGACATGAGTGGGTAAAATGAGATTGACAGAAAACTCAAATTTATGTCTTTTTAGGTTTATTTGTGGGCTTTTTATGCCTTAAGAGAGTCAACTGTTTGAGTCACAAACCAGGAGGCGAGTGAGGAAAAACATGTGTAAAAGGGGCTGGACTGGATCTAAGCTTCAAGGACAGTAGGGGGCCCTGGAACAAGGAACATAACCTCTGAGTGAAGACACCCAGTCATCAGAGGGTGCTGTTTAAGTGGGGCCCACACTGATGATTTAATGGGGCCTCTTGTTTCTAGTAGCACCCCTGGACCTTTGCATCATTATATTTAGTTTAAGGCCATGCTTGCTGCCAATACCTCATCATTGAGAGCTATTAAGAGCTGTTGGCATGAGTGTTGGTCATAAAAATGTATTAAAAAGTATCTAAAGGAAACAGCCAGAGCATTTGGGTGAGATGGACAGCAGTGGATCATCAGTGTCTCCGTGTCCTATAAACTGTTATTTTAGCCTGGTAAATCCATTCAAAAAGTCAGTGCAGTGTTAATAAACTACGTTTATCAGATATCATAATACAAACGTATGATTGAATCACGTTTATCGTTTATTGTGCTTGGAATGGAGACGCCAGTCGATCGCCCAGCGCTCGCTCTCTTTCTCTCATCACTCCTCCCTTTATGCATTGTTTAATCAAGTTTGTAGCTGGAAAAACAACTAAAACTCTTAATTTTAAAGGTGCTATGATGAATCTATTACCGGCGACATTAAGACTCTGCTACCCATGAGCGCACGCGGCGACTGTCATAATGCTGTGTTCCAGTAACCTCGGAAGTGGGAGTGACATCATCTCCGACTTATCGGCGTTCCAGTTGAAGTCGGAAAAAAACATACCAATCTACCAGGCTATTGTTAGCAGCTGTTAGCATGCCCTGTGTTGTTCACAAATATCACATGAAGAATGTGATTATCACTATGGCAGCATTTTGTAAATATAAGTCTAACAATACTATGTATACAGCTGATCTAGAGCGACACACCCCAGTCAGAAGTGCAAATAAATGGATTATTACAGGAGCTAAATAACTGTTCACACTGGGGACATCCATATTTGATTGTCAACTCGGGGTTGGTGAGGTTTCACCGAGTTCCCAGTAGGAAATTCAGACTTCGGGGGATGTTCCAGTTGCAGTTTCCTACTCGGAACCCAGAAATTCCTACTTCCAACTACAACTGGAACGCACCACAAGACGTGACCCAAGCCAAAGCGTGTGTTTGTTGTGATGCTAATGAATGCAGCTTGGACCTTCCTCAGAACTCTGCATTGCTTTACAATTTCTTTTTTCAACAACTTACAGGATGCAAAGCGACAAGGTAATGTATCTCTTTCTAGCTACATAGCGGTAGTTTTTGATGTGTGACAACAAGCAATTTTTGGAAAACTTAGTATTGTAGTTTTGTAGCCGGCTATATATCGCTACTTACAGTCCAGCGCTCTAAGACGTGTCTGAATAATATAAATTTGCTCTAGTTTTAATTGTCTTGTTCCTGAAGTTGAGTATCCAGGCCAGTCCAGCCCTGTCCGACCAGACTAGAAGGCTAAGGAATAGCATTTATAGATAACCTATTTTGATGCTATAAAACTCATCTTAAAGTGTGTATTTGGATCAGGCATATATCTAAAGGTGAGACTTTTTTGTAATTACTTAGAAACTCCTCACAGCCCCTTTAAGAAAAAAATGCATAAACTTTTTAATAATCATGTCTATATTTACCTCTGATATGTTCTGCGTTTAATCTTCATGCAATTATTGGTTATATTTTATGTACAGCACATCTGTCAGTGTTCTGATGTGTGTGTGTGTGTGTGTGTGTGTGTGTGTGTGTGTGTGTGTGTGTGTGTTACTCACAGATATAAAATCTGTCTTGGGTCCGATGCGACTGATGATTTCTTGTCTCTGAGAGAAGTGTAGACCTCCTGTGTTCCAGCTGATCTTCACAGCTCCTCTGAACTCCTCATCCTCCAAACGCTGTGCAAAACGCTTAACAAATTGCTACAACCAGACACAAAGCACACATACATGGGCATAAATAACTTTATAAAGCTGTGTGTTGATTTTTTTAATATTAAAGTTTAACTTAAAGGAGAACCTTGATGCTCTCCACTAGTGATCCAGGTGGAGGTTCCTGTAGGGCGATGGTCTCTGATGTGTCGATGGTAAAGTACACGTCTATGGGACACTCGTTCTTCTCTGGAGGGACATAACAGTAACCAAGAAAAAGTTATCTAAACCAGAACAACACAATCTATGATGTCAGAGTGAACATGATGTGAACGAGGCCTAAGAGCTAAAATGTTTCAGTGTCACAGCACTCACTTCTGCATCCTGGTGCCTGACCGTGAGTCAAAGCTCCAAAGAGAAGACAGAGCGCTGCTGCCTTCAACCCCAGCATCTTCTCCTTCTCCTGTCTGACAAAGACAAGCACAAGACGCACATCTAAGACAATGATAGTGATAATTTATCCTTCACAGTCAATACAAAGTAAATAGAGGGCATAAAATATGTAAGAGACATGTAAACCTTTGAATAACAGTGTCTGTCTAAAAAAAGGAAGCAAACATCGACACATTCAAACACACAAATATCTGAAGCTGAATGTAAACACACTGCCAGGCCAAAAAAATTCAAAATAAAAAGGTCACGCACTCTAATATTTTGTTGGACTGCTTTTATCTTTGATTACAGCACACATTTGCTGTATCATTGTTTCGATAAGCTTTTGCAATGTCACACGATTCATTTTCATTCAGTGTTGCATTAGTTTTTCACCAAGATCTTGTCCTGATGATGGAGAGTCTGACCACTGCACAAAGCCTTCTCAAGCACATCCCAAAGATCCTCTATGGGGTTAAGGTTTGGACTTTGTGGTGGCCAATCCATGTGTGAAAATAATGTCTCATGCTCCCTGAAACACTCTTTCACAGTTTGAGCCTGATGAATCCCAGTATTATCATCTTTGAATATGCCTGTGTCATTAGGGAAGAAAAAAAACATTGATAGAATAACCTGGTCCTTCAGTATATTCAGGTGTCAGCTGAGCTCATTCTTTGAGCCATAATGTTGCTGAACCTCGACCTGAGCAACTGCAGCAGCCCCAGATCACGCTTGTACAGTAGGCACTAGGCATGATGGGTGCATCACTTCACCTGCCTGTCTTCTTACCTTGATGCTCCCATCACTCTGAAACAGGGTAAATCTGGACTCATCAGACCACATGACCTTCTTATGACCTTATGCTCGATAGCAAACTGAAGCCTTTTTTTTACCAGTTACCTTACTGATTAGTGGTTTTCTTAAAGGTGTAGTCAGCGATCTTCTAATCTTCTAATCTAATGCACTGTTTGTCAAAATCACCATATTTCTCCTCTCCATCCAAAAGATGTCACCACTGACAGCATGTTGGAAAAAAAGTCTGGTTTCAATACACAGCCTTGGCTCTGAATTTCAGCAGGTAAATACTGTGGCTCAGGCTGAGTCACCAGAACAGGGTACACCTCCCCACATCCAGGGGGCGATCATACTCATGCAGGGGAGTAGTAGGTTGCGTAGCGTACGCAGTTAGCGTAAGAGAGAGATACAATATGTGCAGTAGCCATGGCTGAAAAATAGCCCAAAAGAAAAAGGTCAGAGGAGTGAAAAGTGAAAAAGAAGGGCTATGACCATGAAAGAGCGAAGACCCGGGTCAACATTGTGTTGCTTTCCGACGGTGGAGGGAACTCCGCGAACTGAAAGACCTGAAAATGGACGTGGATGTCGCCGTCTTTCTGCTGGATAGGTAAGCAACATTAGCTTTGTGGTGCTTCACATAACAGTAACAGCCGTCGGACATTCATCTTATTGTCTAATCTGCCAGAATGTACTGTTGTTGTGATGTTATCAATAACCGCAGTCGAGTTGTCTGATGAGTCGGGGTTACCTTAGCTACGTTGGTCAGCTACGCAGTTTCTACGGCCGTTTCCATGACGATGCACGTCCATCAGCTTTCGGGGGTGGAGCCAGGGGTGAGGTATGAAAGGAGAGGCGGGTCTAAATTTGTTTATCAACAACCTCTCCACTTGTTTTCTCCCACATCGCTGACTACACCTTTAAGGCTACACAGCTGTCCTGTCCCAATCCCTTGAGTCCCTGTTGCATTATATATGTGGAAATGCTCTTACTTTCACTTACTTACTAACTTTCACTATTAAACATATCCTTGAGTTCTACTGTTTTAATGTTTAAATGATGCCCAATCAAGATCATTCAGGATGTTTTTCCAACCATGTCTTCCTTGAAGACGATGGTTCCCCACTATACTTCCAGTTTTTAATAATGCGTTGGACAGCTCAAAACACAGTTTTAGTAGTTTCTTCAATCTCCTTAGATGTTTTCTCTGCTTGATGCCATGATTTGACCCTTCTTAAACAGACTAATGTTTTTTCCTCGACCACAGGATGTGTCTTTCAAAATCGTTGTTTAAGAAATGAGAAGCTGCTCATTGCATCAGCTGGGCTTAAATAACTTGTTGCCAGCTGAAAGATAATCACCCATGCAGTAATTATCCAATATGAGGCTTGTTACTATTTGCTTAGTAAAGTCCAGGTAACATTTTTTTTTTTGCCAGGCAGTGTATATTGGTAACTCATGAGCCAAAACATTATCACAAGGCAAGTCCGTCAACAGCATAAAGAAAACAGAAAAGAGTTAAAAGGTGAGTGACATTAAGAGTTGGACTACAGTTACATCAGAATAGGGCTGAACGATTTCAGAAAATAATCTAATTGATTTTTTGCGAAAACACTATTATGTTTTGCAATTTGCTATTTCATGTTTTTTTTTGTGTGTATGATTCTCACATGTAGAATGTTAAGTACAAGATTCTATGAAGAATATGAGAAACCATTTTTCTTCTTTGTTTTTGTAATTCTATGACTGAAAATTAATAAAAATATTGAATACAAAAATATTGGTGAGAAAAGTGAATCGTCCCAGCCCTACATTTTAGCTTGTGAGGCACAGGCATCAAATGTGATAAGAAAGAGGGGAAGAGGACCTAAAGTATCCCACAAGCCTGTTAGAGTGTGAGAACGTCAAAAGAGAGGGAGTGATATTGTGCATTTTGCCAACAGGAGGAAACAATAAACAGACAATTTGTTTTTCCTCAATCAGCTGCACTGGGTCCCACACTTATTTGGAACTGGCCTGCAAGAAATCAAATCATCCTCCTCCACCCTGCCTCTCTGTTTTTCTCAGTGTTTACAACTAATAGAGCAGTGCAGAAATAAGTCCTAAAATGCAGAAGTGAGTTGGCATTGTAGGACTTCTGGTTCCAATGTTTCATTAGGCAACATAAAATGCACCATGATGTTGTCCTGCATTTGAATTTTGGAGGTGCTGTCGTGATTTAAAAGGATGGTCACTAACAAACTTCTTAGAAAGACAACAAAATAGGCTGGGGGTCCTTGTTCAAGCATGCCTGAATAATTGTAAAAAAACAGTTTACCACACACTATTGCCACCAACTTGATCAGGCCATTGAATGAATTAAGAGGAAATACAAGAGGTCACAACAGGGCATTAGATATTTAAAGTTTGGAAGTTGTTTTTAAGTCTAGCTGCCATGTCGTAGTCCAATAACAGCTTGGTATAGTGTTTTACTCACTGATGACATTCAAGCTTAAAATATTGTTAGAGTTAGGTTTGTTCTTAATAAAAAAATATGTTTCCTACAGAGCTTATTATCAGAAATGATCCAAAAACACAGTCACAAATTTCATAGGCTTTTCGATGAGCGTTTATCTGAACCAACTTAATGCCAACTTCCTGTTTGGGCCAGAAAATGTCATGCCTGCACCACTCAATTATAATAATGACAATAACAATGATAATAATAACTTCATTTTGCAGCACCTTTGATAACAAAGTGCTTTAAGAAAAGGCAGAACTCAAGGAAGGATTGAATGAGCATCAACAATCAGACCAAACAGAAAAACACGGTATACACAAGAGTCAAACAAGAGGACAGGAGCAAACTGCAAACACAGAGTGAAGTTAAGTAAAGCAATCATTAGGAAAGTGGTAAACCTAAAACAACTGAAGTAACAAGAATCTTAACAGAAAAAGGTTAAAATATGAAACTGCAAAAAATAAAATTAATAAATAGGACACAAAAAAAGGACACAGGATAAGAAGATAATAAATATGTTTTTTGTAGTCTTAATAATTGTGCCATAGCTTATGTTTTTCAGCACTTCTGATGATGTTCACAGTGAATTCTCCATGTTGTTCACTTCTAAAAACTTGCAGTAAGGATGGTTGTTGAAGATTGAAAGTGTTCTCCCAAATCTCAGTTTTATTGCTACACATATTATTTTATAAATTTAAAATTAAGCTATAGGAAAACAAGTTTAAGTTGGTCATCCTCTAAACCACTGTTTCTGGGATGAATATCTTAATCTCAGTTCTCAGGGTAAGTCTTGTAATGGGGACAACAGAAACACTTTGATTGGAGTTAATCAATAAACAAGACAAAAAGGGTTGTTTTCATTTCTATCAAACAGCAAACAAAAAGCATTCATATAAGTGATATTGTACATCCTGCAATGTGACTGTTGCATATTAGCATATTGCTACTGAGATAAGTTGAGCTTAGGTTTGTGTATCTTTACTTTTATGTTGAACTTTGTCATTCAGCGAATCAGTCTGTTGTGTTATTCAAAGATATTATTAATGAAAACTGTTCTGTCTTAGTAACACCTGGCTGAGGTAGAGATACACTGATCACATCATGGCTCGATGAGGCTGTACAACCATTGAAGGCCGTATTAAATATAGACTGCTGATATTGTCCAAAACTACAATGAAAGTATACAGTGATATACAGACGCTGTTACACTAACAAACCTGCCTTCTTTTTGTTTGTTTTACAAGTTGTTGGTAATAGACTCAATTTCAATTTTGCTCTATATTTACTGTCTCAAGGTCCAATGCACAAAGTATAAAGCGCTCAATTCAAAGCACCAACATTCACTCAAACTTTGGCAGATTCATGCAATTTATTCTTGTTTTGTGTCTGAACGTTGCATGTAGCTGTTGGGTTTCTTTCTCTCATTCTCATCCAGACCTGGGGCAGACAAGGTTACCCAGGACCAGCCAGAGCCACATAAAGATAGTTGACAGAAGTTTCAGGTTTAAAGGGACTGTGAGGAGAATCTGTTTCTGGCGACATTAAGACTCTGCTACCCATGAGCACATGCGGCGACTGTCGTAATGCTGCGTTCCAGTAACCTCGGAACTGGGAGTGACATCATCTCCGACTTATTGGCGTTCCAGTTGAAGTTGGAAAAAAACATGCCGATCTACCAGGCTATTGTTAGCTGTTGTTAGCACGCCCTGCGTTGTTGTATGAAGAATGTGATTATCACTATGGCAGCATTTTTGTAAACATAAGTCTAACAATACTATATACAGCTGATCTAGAGCGACACACCCCAGTCAGAAGTGCAAATAAATTGATTATTGCAGGAGCTAAATAACTGTTCACACTGGGGACATCCATCTTTGATTGTCAACTCGGGGGTGGCGAGGTTTCACCGACTTCCCAGTAGGAAATTCCAACTTCGGGGGACTTTCCAGTTGCAGTTTCCTACTTGGAACTCGGAAATTCCTACTTCTGACTACAAATGGAACGCACCAAAAGACGTGACCCAAGCCAAAGCGTGTGTTTATTGTGATGCTAATGAATGCAGCTCGAACCTTCCTCAGAACTCTGCATTGCTTTAAAACTTCTTTTTTCAACAACTTATAGGATCAAAGCAACGAGGTAATGTCTCTCTTTCTAGTTACGTAGCGGTAGTTTTTGATGTGTGACAACAAGCAGTTTTTGGAAAACTTAGTATCGTAGTTTTGTAGCCGGCTATATATCTCTACGTACAGCCCGGTGCTCTTAAGACGTGTCAGAATAATATAAATTCTAGTTTTAATTGTCTTGTTCCCGAAGTTGAGTATCCAGGCCAGTCCAGCCCTGTTTGACAACACAAATTGATGAAGAATGTTGATAGGTTGAAGTTTTCAGAAGCATTTTTACTACTTTGATGCTGCAACAAATGTGGCTAAGCACAATTACACAGCCCTAAAATATACTCAAGTAAAAGTAAAAGTTCTTCTTCAAAAAACTCCTCAAAAAAGCAAAAGCATAAAAGCATCTCAACACAGTACCTCGAGTAAGTGTAATTTTCCAGCCCTGGTTTGTGTTAATTTATTTGTATGTTTAAATTTATTATGTCTGCAAGTCCAAAAGTCCAACACACCAGGTGTACTGTTAAACACGTCCCATTGAATATAGTATTTCTTAAGCCCATCTGGGCAAGATCCCTTGTGAAGTGATTGCGAAGGGCAAAACCTCTGAAGAAAAGCTATAACTGATTGGATGAATATTTTGTTTGTCACCTTCAAAAGGCCAGCCAGAGGAGTGCAAACACTGCTTGCTTTTTGAACAACTAAACTACACTCATAGCTAGTAAGGGTGAACGATTTGAGAAAATAATCTAATTGTGATATTTTTCCCCAATATTGCAATTTACTCTACGATTGTTTTAATGTTCCTCATCTTATGTATTCTTAAACAAACATAAGCAGTAGATCGTTTTATAGTATATCCATATGACATTAAATCAATCTAAGGATAAAAGATTTGAGAAAAAGTGGAAGAAAAAGTGAAGAACAGAAGCAAAATAGGTATGGAATTGCAAAAAAAAAAAAGGCAAAAAAATTAAAAGTGACTAAGGAAAATTGATTATAGCAGCAAAATTGGGATTAAATTTCAAAAACCATGTAAAAATTTCAAATTTGGTGTGGCAGTGGCCAAAAAAAAAGATAATTGGGAGCAAGATAAGCATAAAGTTGTAAAAACTGGGCTAAAATAGGTTAAAATAGGCATGAAATTGCAAGAAACTACATCACAATGCCAAAATGTTCAATATATTTTCGGTTAAAAGTATTACACTGTCTGCAATTTGAAAATTGCAACAAGCCATATTGCGATTTAATCTAATTTGCAATTAATTGTTCAGCCCTACTATTTATCCTTAAACGAGTGAGTCGGGTGATTTTCTGATTGGGAACAAGCTTGAAGCTTTGCAAGATGGATCTGCCCAATGACAGCCATGAAAACTAAGAAATCCCACAGCGGAGTTAAACCAGATAGACAGTTCTTGTAAAATCAAAAAGAGTCTGCTCTGATTTTAGTTATTAACATTCAATGTGCCATCAGAGCTTAGATAATGTCTCTCGTCCAATCAGATTGCACCTTACAACAACTGCAGTGGCCTAGAATCTCATGACAGTCACAGGAGATTTTTTGATTTTCTAAATTTGTTCTGATGGGACATCATCTCCAGCTGAGCATTTGCCTCTGGGGCCTAATTTGTCATTTTTTAAACACAGTCATCGCAAGAGTGAAAAGTATTTTTTAGAGTTTCGCTACCTAAGGGCGATGGAGAGTAAAATCAGACTCATCACTCTTGATTTTTATAAAATCATCCACATGCGCACCGGACAGCGGACCTCAGGTCTCTGTGGCTCCCTCCAGCGGGCAGACAGATGTGAGCTGCGGAGGACTCGCTCCTGCAGATGTTCTCACTCTCTGGTACAGAGCGAGTGTCTACAGATTTTTACCTCTGCACAGGTAAATATAATGCAGGGGATATAAGATAAAGCCCTGCAGAGCCCTTCTCCGAGGAGGCCTTTGTTTGGTCCGAAACGGATGAGTGTTAAAAGTTTTGACATAAAGGGAAAAAACTCAAGAGTTGCAGAAAGAGTTGCAGAAGTTAGGAAACTATTGTTTGGACATGCAAAGAGGCAAAAATATTCGGAGAGAAATGAAGGACAGACTCAGGCACGTTTCAAAGTAATCAGACACAGAGAGACACACATTGGCAGATTGTTGCGCGTAAAAGTTCTCCTTACCCGAACTCTTCCCAACAACTTCTAAACTTCTTGCGTGGCTGGTCCTGCGTGGATTATCTCCTCATGTCAGCAGAAAGAAAGCCTAAAAAGAAAAGGAGTCTACTGGGGGGGAGGAAAGTGAGAAATAAAGCCCTGGATGTGCGTCAACTCCCCGCAGAAGAGCCGTCCGCTCGCTCTCCCGTCCCGGTCCAAGCTCCAGCGCGAGCTCTGATCCCTCCTCCTGCACGCGCGGGACGCACCCCAATGCTCACCCCTGTCCGCGTGGAGGCGCTATAGCTCTGCACCCTGAACCCGCGTGTGCGCGCACGTGTACCCGTGGCCCTATACTGTATCTGCTTAGCACTGATGCCATGCTGCTGTAAGAGAGGATGCCAAAGCGCAGCTGGAGTTTAGAATAAATCCCTCCTGAAAGACGCCTCGAACTCCACGCGCAGCTTTTAATGCCAGTTTATTTATCAGGAGATACTGGACCACTCTACAGATGTGGCCCTCAGAGGAGCACACCCTGGGGACACGCTGGGCTTTCAAGTCCCTAACATGGAGCATTCAGGAGGTTTCACAGTTAATCTTATACATGTGGTGAGTTAGATTGAAATTGAACAGGATAAAGGGCAGACTGAACCCCCAGCCCCCACCCCTCACTCATAAACACACACAAATGGCCCTGGACTGTGACTGCTGGTCTGGTTACAATTAGTAGTCAGAGTGAGAGGAGTTTATTCTCGCTGTAAACACTGACAGACTGTCCGTGAGTCTGCAGCACCATGTTTATAACCGTGTAGGTGCTGCAGCCTATTTGTATGTGCAGCAGTGTTTGTGTGCATGGTGGGAGGTCTGAACTCGAGAGGATTTCCCCCATCCTGAACACACCTGCATTTACATCCACTCCATGAGAATGTGGCGTGCATTTCTTTGATTTGGTGGTCACATCAGGGCCGCAGCGACACTCCTGCTTATTGGAGCGAGTGTGAGGTTTCTGATGTAGCCTGCAGAGCTGCTGATGTGTTCAACAGTAAGTAACACTAATGTGATATCCAGGCACCACAACAGGAACAAGCTGTTAAATACAAGTGCGCATCTCTTACAAGACAAGACGGGGGTGCAAGGAAGAGTAAGACCATATGCTGATGATAACTCCTTATGGGAACACAAATGTTTTGGCACACATACAGAAGACAAAGAGAACATTTGGTTATTTACTGGAGATCTCAGAATAATATATTCAGCCTTGTGGAGCAAAAGGTTTGATTAAAAGACTAGAAAAAAAGATGAGTGACCAGAGGAGCTGGAAAGCACAGCATGCAGGCTGTACATGCTTCACAACTATCACTTTGAGCTTAGTTACAATACTGCTAGCTGGCAGAATAGCAATCTCAGGGTGGAGAAAACATTTGTGGTCTTAGTTTATTTATAACATGTAAGAAATAAAGATTCAGCAAAGTTTGGACGCACGTTCTCATTCAATACATTTTTATCACTGATTACATTGTAGATTCTTACTGAAGTAATGATGGTCACTTGTTTCTCTTAACTTAGCTGATTGGTTCCTGCCATAATATTAATTTTAAAAGTGTCTATAGGGCTGTCGGCTGTGCATCAGCCTGACTTCTGGCTACCAGGCTATTGTTAGCTGTTGTTAGCACGCCCTGTGTTGTTGTTCACAAATATCACATGAAGAATGTGATTATCACTATGGCAGCATTTTTGTAAATATAAGTCTAATAATACTATGTATACAGCTGATCTAGAGCGACACACCCCAGTCAGAAGAGCAAATAAATTGATTATTACAGGAGCTAAATAACTGTTCACACTGGGGGCATCCATCTTCCATTGTCAAATCAGGGATGGCGAGGTTTCACCGAGTTCCTAGTAGGAAATTCCAACTTCGGGGGGCATTCCAGTTGCAGTTTCCTACTCGGAACTCGGAAATTCCTACTTCTGATTACAACTGGAACGCACCAAAAGACGTGACCCAAGCTAAAGCGTGTGTTTGTTGTAATGCTAATGAATGCAGCTCGGACCTTCCTCAGACTCTGCATTGCTTTACAACTTCTTTTTTCAACAACTTACAGGATGCAAAGCGATGAGGTAATGTATCTCTTTCTAGTTACGTAGCGGTAGTTTTTGATGTGAGACAACAAGCAATTTTTGGAACACTTAGTATCGTAGTTTTGTAGCCGGCTATATATGGCTACTTACAGCCTGGTGCTCTAAGACGTGTCTGAATAATATAAATTTGCTCGAGTTTTAATTGTCTTGTTCCTGAAGTTGAGTATCCAGGCCAGTCCAGCCCTGTCCGCCCTGACCGCGAAGCTAAGGAATAGCATTTAGGCATATATCTAAAAGTGAGATTTTTTGTAATTTCTTTGAATCCCTTCACAGTCCCTTTAAGATAACAGCAATAAATTGTTGATATTTAATGCAAACTGCTGCCAGAAGAGAGTAAAGTAAAATATATTCATGCCCCCTTATGGCATCCATACAAATCAAGGTTTGGTTTAAAATTATCCAGGTGTAGTTGCAGTGACAGGTTAAGTTTTAGCCCCTGTTGCACTTAATTGATCTTTATCTAAATGTTGAATAGGCTGTGATTAATTCAAAAGTTGCTGAAAATGAGACAGCAGACGTTTTTTAGTGAGGACGACAGAGTACAGATGAGTCAGAAAAGAAGGAGACGGAAGAAGAAGAGAAGAGGGCAGCTGCTGACCAGAGTTATTACTCTATGAAGCTCTTCTTTCTGTCTTGGCTTGGGATGGGTTTTTCCTTAAAAAGAGAAGGAGAGAAGAGTGGAGCATTGTGTGTGTGTGTGTGTGTGTGATGGAGAGATGTGGAGGTGGAGGGGATGGAGTTGGGGGGGGTTCTGGTCTCTCTTAAAAGATGTGACTCATAGAAGAGGAATGATCTCCCTCCCCAATAAGAGTAAACCAGTCTCAGTTCTCTCCCTCCTTCTCTCTCTTTCTCTCTCTCGCTCTTTAATTTTTTCTTTATTTCTTTCACATGGACTAAAAGAGCGATTCAGTCTGGGGGGATTTCTGTGTAATCAGATCCAGAATCATAAACAGATCAAGTCTCCCAACATCGCTGCAACGTTTCTCTCTGAGTTTGCAGAATGCGATACAACTCAATCACCTGACCTGCAAACCTGCGAAAGACAAGTCCTCTAACACATGCATGCAAATTCAATCCCCTGCACAGTTGGACAGCAGATGCACACAGATGTGGTCTGCAATGTGCAAAGATAAGGTCATGAATATTTATCAGTTTGTTCCTGATTTGGAGGTTGTTTTGTGAAGTTATAAGGCTGATGCTGCTCTACAGATGCTCCTCCATGTGGCTCCTGGATCTAAGATGCTCCATATAAAAAGAAACAAACAGGATATTACACTAAACGGATGATAAGCTAACTTTACCCTCTTTCCCCTCTCTTCTTTTGGAATATTTTCCCCTCCTTCCCTCCAGATGTGCTCTCTGTTCAGACAAGGCAGCTGGGAGTCGTTACCCTGCTGCATCTCGCACACACACACGCTCGTGAACACACCATGCATGCTCAAGGTCGAGTCCATGTGCAAAACTTATGTCACTCTACCAGTGAATTTCAGAGGAAAGTTAAGGTTGTGCTGAGGTCTGAGAGTTACGTCCAATCGGCTTAAGAAAACTGGAGGAGAGAGGAAATTGGCTCAAAGGAAAAACTCTAGAGGAGCCAAGACAAATTTTAGAAAGGGTAGTTACCAAGTGCACACTAAGGCTGCCACAGAGATTCACAGTAATGCATGCTGCGAATCATGCATCATCATGCAGGAGGGCACACCCTGTCCCAAACAAACAAACATAAACACTCGCACCCGGGTGTGGACTCTGGTATGTAAGAACTGATAAGTGCAGTCAGAGCCCAAGATTAAAAAAAAAATTAGTGGGACACAGGAAAAGCTGTATCAGATGCTTTGGAGTGCATGTACGTGCACACTCACTCAGACAGATGGATCAAACAGCAGGAAAGAAACTGAATCTGGGACAGTTCCTCCGAATTTCTGCTGAAGTCTGAGTGTGAACATTTGACTTATGACACGTGTGTCTCCCACTGGATCATAGACGGCTAATTATCATTTGTGTCTATGGATGGTTTTTCAGTCAAAAGATGTCCCATCATTTAGAGCAGAGGTGTCCAAACTTTTTACATCGAGGGCCACATGAAGAGGAATACATGGACAACTGAGCCACTTTCCACGCCTCACTTTTAGTGTATTGAAGTTAAACTTTTAAGGTTTATGGGTGGGTTATCACCTGTCGAGGGCCTTTGTTACCCCGGGCTATTACTAGATTCACACCTAGTATGGATGAGACCTTTTGAGCAGCAGAGATGGGAGACACTGACATCTTAGCTTCATTTTCAGACACAAAACAATAGTAAATTGCAAGAATGTTGGTGCTTGAAGATGAATATTGCAGTATACTTCGTAAGTGAGACCTTGTGGCAAAGTAAAAACAACAGAAAATGTTCATGATTGATGGTATTTGCTGCTGTAATTAAAATATCTTGATTCCTCAACTGTTTTGGGGGCCGATTCAAAATGGGCAGCGGGCCGCATTTGGCCCCCGGGGCACAGTTTGGACACCCCTGATTTAGAGAAAGGCAGTGGTGAACATCGAATGTGAAGTGTTCTTGTGGTGGGATATGTGGAAATCGTGTGGGCCATGGTGCAAACTATGGGGGAGCCAGGGAGTCTCCGCCCCTCTTAGGCCCTGTTTACATGGAGACACTGGCCGTTTTCGAATACACCTACTACATGCTGCGTATGAAAGTAGTATGTAATAGGTACTGCATACTGCCTACTACACTTAAATGTAGTATGTAGTATGTCTGTTCTGTTAGGTTTATTTTGTAGTATGCTACGCTCTTTTCCAGTTTGAGCAAAGCGGAAGTAGACTACAGCTTATTTATTTCCCAAACTTAATTTTAATTGTACAAAACAAACAAACCATGGGTACATGTTGACATTTCAGTTATTAATCTGCAAAGATATTCCCAGAAGCAGCACTTTATGTGAAACAGTCAGTGGTGGAAAATATGTATTATTTTGGAGAGGAATTATTTTATATATTTTTGTGTGATGGCGTACGACGGCGTATTAGGGCCACTTAAAAAAACAATTCAAGAATAACATCACACTCACAATACAGTATTAAGAATGAGGAGAAGCAGGAACATTTAGGGTGGTGGAAATACAGAGGAAAAATACAGAACGTAACGGTAAAATGTCAGACTTGTCAGTGGTTTACACTGATAATACCGCAGGTATAGGACGGACGTAACACCACCGTCCGGCCGTTACGAACCGTTAACGGAAAACAACAACTGACCTTTATACAACTTATTACACACTTTTACCTGTTGAAAAGGTAAAGATAACAAATAGTGGCTCATATATTTATTTTCGTGTGCTGCCGTCGTATCAGCCACTTTGCATTGTGGGTAACAGTAGGCGAAGCAGACTGGTCCGATGCATACTGTGAATTTTTTCCCAAATCAGTACGTCATCCGGGTATTTTTTGCATACTGCAACTTCGCTTTTGTTCGCATACTGTATACTGCATACTACATTTTGGTCGAATCAGTACGCACTGCTAGTATAGTAGGTGAATTCGAAAACGGCCACTGTCACCTACAACGCAACGGTTTCTCCTTTGCATATTCAAACTCGTTCTCCGTCCACACAGAGCATGCATGCCAGTCCAGTAGATGGCGATGCAGGTTTGCAGAGAGGCAGCGCTGCTACAACACACGTACGAAGAAGAAAAACTTTTCACAAACAACAATGTTGTCTTCTGGACAACAAATCTGTCTAGTTAGTTCTGTCTGGATAACAAACCGAGCACGCTAAGCAGCACACGTTACTTAGTAGATGGCCAAAACTGTTGTTGTTCCTGGTATGCAGATAGTCAATTTTAAGGTTCTTTTACTGGTTTATAAATGTCTTAATGGCCTGGGGCCTTCTTATTTATCTGACCTGTTTTTACCGTATCAGCCTTCGCAGACCCTGAGGTCCTCTGGCACTGGCCTTTTAACCATACCAAAAGTTAGAACTAAGACACACGGGGAGGCGGCCTTTAGTTATTGTGACCCCTGATTGTGGAACAGCCTGCTGGAGAATCTCAGGGCTGCAGAGTCTGTTGATACTTTTAAAACGAGGCTTAAAACCTACCTTTTTAATCAAGCTTTTAATTGATTTAATCAACTTATTTATTCCCTACTTTTTATTCTTCTATTACTTTATTACTTATTTAATCTTTTAGTCAAACTTCTTATCATATTTAATTCTTAACTGTTTACGTTATTTAAGTTATCCATTTTATGTTATCCATTTTATCTCTCTTTTTTATGTCCCCCTTTTCTTATATTTTTATTATTGTTTTAGTAAGATGGTCTTTAGCTCCAGTGCTTCCTCATGGGGGCTCTCCACACTGGGAGCTGCTCCTGGTCCACTTGTGGGGCTGCTGCCGTGGGATGGCTCCACCATCATGGCCAGAGGCCCTTTCACTGTGTTGTGGGGCCTCGTGTCTGTGCGGGAGGATGGAAGTCTCCGGCTGCGCTCCTCGTGGGCCAGGAGCCCTCCTCAGTGTTGATGGCCCCCGAAGGTAGCTTATTCCTTACCTCAGTCATGTCTCTCTTTTATGACAACTCGTATGAATGTGTGTGTAGGTGTGTGGGTGTGTATGTTGATGTCTGTGAGTGTGTGTCTGGATATGTAGTTGTGGAGCTTTATTCTCAGGTAAGAAAGATGCTTCAAAATATTTGTGCTTCCTATTTATGATTGCTTAAAGCAAAATGAAAAAGGGCCTCATGTTATCTTTTGCTAGAGGCCTCTTTATTACTTCACCAACTCATGCAGTCACTGAGGAAACAGCAAAAGGATGATGTAAGGGAACACCTTTAGCGCCTGGAGGGGGATTTTTCTCTTGTCCCTCTTCAGGTCAGGGATCGATCCTTACTGGAGCCTGTACTGTAGAAATGTCTTGCTGAAGGGCACCTTAACAGGCAGATACTCGCTGACATGGAGTTTTCTTAGGACATGCTTTAAGGTCCAGTTAGGTCTTTGTACTAACATTTCACAGCAACAAAAGTCACAGCCGAGGCTAAGTGCACACAGATTTTGTCTTTTCAGGTCTATTAGCTCTTCTGTCTTCTGTTCTTTCAACTTTCAGATGTAACAACTGGGTTTTATACTCAGTCATTTGAAAAACTGTCCCTCCAATAGAAAACTTAGCATCGTAGTTTTGTAGCCAGCTATATATGGCTACTTACAGCCCGGTGCTCTAAGACGTGTCTGAATAATATAAATTTGCTCTAGTTTTAATTGTCTTGTTCCTGAAGTTGAGTATCCAGTCCAGTCCTGTCCGACCCGACCGTGAAGCTAAGGAATAGCATTTATAGATAACCTATTTTGATGCTATAAAACTCATCTTAAAGTGTGTATTTCCATCAGGCATATATTTAAAATGAGACTTTTTTGTAATTACCTAGAAACTCCTCACAATCTCTTTAAGTAAACTGACTTTATCATAGCATTTAAAGTAGTTTAATTTGTTGTCTAGTTAATTATAATAACAATGCACCCAAATTTTTAAGTAGCAGTAATTTAAATATATACATATAAATACTTTTTCTTCAGTTTTCTCTTTAAGTTAAACCATTTGTTTATCTTTTCCTTTACATTGCTATCAACACTTACAAAATACTTAAAGGGAAATTCTAGTGTAATTTTAGCCCAGGGTCTAGCTAGCAGTCACACAGTTAAACAAGCTTAATTTTAATTATCTCAATGAATGTCACTTGTAATGAATTTAAACCCATTATTTCAGTAGAGCAATTATAAATACATGTTACTCACCGTGAAATGTTGCCTCAACCTCCTGCACTGTCTTATTCAGGTGTTTGGGTAACAGATGTAACTTAAAATGGAAAAGTAAATATAAAGAAAAATTAAGTTATCAAGCTAAGTTTATGAAGTTATGGCAACTTCAATTTTGTGTTCAGCTTACCAACAATGAAATTTGAGTGCATATGACATGCTAAATTAAGTTTATGTAATTACCAACATTATTGTTTGATCACAACTTAAAAAATAAAGTTAGCAACCTAGAAAGTTTATCTAAATCGTTTAATAACATTTTTTAAATTGCATTTATGTATTAAATCAAGTGTTGTCAACAGATACTCTGAATTACTTTTTAGAGTGAATTTACCTACATCACCAGAAGCTCAAGTTTGGTTTGTCTATTGGGTTTTTGGATTGCTTGTGACTCACAAGTTAAAATTAAAACTTCTGAAAAACCTTTCAAAACGAAAACATGTCACAGGTATAAAAAGCAACATCAGGTATAGAGGATATTGGTCAAGCAACTGACTCACAGCCCTGTTTCTGCTGTTGAAACTGGCCACAGAGTGAGACCCAACCCAGCATGTGCTGCAGATTTTCCCTGGTGCCTCCTTCTTCAGCTCACACTGGCTATACAGAAAATCTGCCCGTGGGCTGGCAGGACAAACCAAGAGACAGATGGAATGTGTCATTCTTGAAAATGTTGGGAAGTTTTCAGGGATACACAAGTCTTGATTGTTAACCAAAAGGGAGACAGAATCAGTATTTCCATTATAGTGACTGCCATCATTGAGCTTTAAACTCCTCCTCTGAAACCATGATGCCACTGAGGCTCATGGTGGATTCCACTTAGTCTCAGCAGTTGGAAATGTCAAGTTATGAATGGGATGCGTCACAAGGAAGACCCCTTTTAGTCAGACTTCCAACTTGGAGGGTTGGACAATCTTCTGTTAGCCTGAACTTCCATGTTCAGCCATCTTGGGTGCATCAGCACTCCCAGGCCTGTTACATTTACATTTACATAAGTTACATGTAAAATGGAGTGCACTTTGAACTATTGGCAAACTCCAGAGTTATAAAATGAAGCCAACGTGGAAATGCAAAAAACTGCAGGTCTTCATGTGTCCCCTTGAATTTGGCTGCAGGAAACCCAGGAGCACGAATATGTGCAGGGAGTGGATCCTCTCTTTAGAACAAACAACCTCAGACCAAATATTCAATATGTTTGCAAAGGCTCTTTCTATAAGAGTGGTGTTTTTTTTTTTATCTTCTATCCTCTTTTTTTTCGTTTTTTATTTTGTTTAGGATTTCCAGTTTCAAATAGTCGGAATCTTGTTGGTCTGCAGTATCATTTTGATCAAATGACCTTCAGTCCAACCTCAATTCAGCCCCTCTGTCTGTGAGTGATGGATTCAAAATAAAGTCAAAATAAGGTTGAGCAGGTGTTTACAGCATGGCTGTGGATTGTCTTCAAAACTTTTCTGAAGCCTGCTTTGGCTGATGTCACCTGCTTTTGTCAATTTGTTCTTGCTGCAAATACATCCACATCTACTACAATTACAAACATGACACATATTTGGCCATTTCATTAGGAACATTTCATTCCCATTATCATTATAGCAGTTAATGTAGATATCAGCATGATCTCCATATCCATGGTTGATACATCTATAGTATCTATATTTAGCACCACGTAGTCATGGGGTCCCTCTTGAAAATGGGATGCCACATCTCAAGAGGCCTACCTTTAATACATTTATACTTAATGAAGACAAATGAAGACAATATGGTAGGGATGACCTTGTGGTCTGGGCATCCATGAGTTCATCACTACCATAAATTCTTATTTTCAGTAAGAATATCATTGATTATACTTCTATAAAATGATCACCACAACCATTCAGACATGAGGACCCTCCTGAAAACCAGATGTAGCATCTCAAGAGGCTAACCTCTAATAAATCAGACCACAGGTCTATGGTTCATGGATCTGTCTCTAACTTTAGTTCTTACTTTAGTCCACTTGTCTCCTCTTACCTCCCTTCCTACACCCTCACACCAACACAGCATGGTGTGGATTTGCTGTTCATCATGAGACTGGGATCCACATTCAAGATTTCCTGCTGCTTAACAGAAGGTTTTTTCTTGCCGCCATGATGGAGGGATTCATGATTGGCTATATGGATTCATGTTGGGTGTTGGATGTATATATTTGTATATATATGTATATGTGTATTTTTATATGCATATATGTGTATCCATAAAATGAAGAGCTTTATGCTCTATTGTAAAGTGTCTTGAGCTAACACTTGTTTTGAATTGGCGCAATACAAATAAAGATTGATTGATTGATTGATTGACATCTCTGTTTTATATATTCAATGGTAGGCCTGCATGATATTAGAAAAATATATGATATGTAAGAACACTGCAGTATTATTACATAGTATTGTATTGTGGTTATTTAGCAAAATATATAGAGTGCATTTAAGCCATAGGTGTCAAACTCTGGCCCGCGGGCCAAATTTGGCCCGCAGTGTAATTATATTTGGCCCGCGAGGCAATTTCAAATTAATATTAGAGCTGGCCCGCCGGAAAAAGCACCAACCAACCTCCAAATGGAGCTGATTGAACTCCAGTGTGATGACACGCCGAAGTCAATGTTGGATGCTGTTGGGGTCGCACAGTTTCCACAGTTCGTCCCTGACACAATGCCTCAGCTCCACACCCAAGTTGCTCAATTGCTCTCCATGTTTGGCAGCACTTATCTATGTGAGCAACTTTTCTCTTCAATGAAGATGATGAAAACGTCTCTCAAGGGACGTCTGACTGATGAACACCTTCAAACACCACGTTCGATAATGAGGGTTTCCTCAGCTCAAAGCCTTAGCCCCGACATTGATGAACTGGCATCCAGGGAA
Source organism: Scarus forsteni (assembly GCA_036419115.1). NCBI lineage: Eukaryota > Metazoa > Chordata > Actinopteri > Labriformes > Labridae > Scarus > Scarus forsteni. Next base: position 12,713,498 of record JAZDUH010000271.1, on the reverse strand, counting down.
AAGATGCCAGGTATCTGGCTTGGGCGCATCAGATTAGATTAGTGTGTCGCAAAATGAACAGTAAATTACATTTTCTATGCACTTTTTCTTGCTACTCCAAGGCCTGAATGGTTTATTTATTGTTGTTATTTTATTTTCAAATTTAATAGCCTATGTAAGAAGCAGATTTTGATATTTACCCCAGAAGGCTGCAAACAGAAAAGAGGCATTCAATTTTTATTTAAATTGTATTTAATATGCTGTTGATATGTTTTTTTTTTTAATTAATATTATTATTTTTATTTGAAACTCGATTTTGCACGCCTGCACCTTTAAGTTATATAAGCCTTGTTTGGTCAGTATTCAATGTTAAATCAAAACTTGTTTGGTTCCATATTAAAAGGTTAATTTGTTCAACCTTGGCCCGTGGCTTTGTTCAATTTTAAATTTTGGCCCACTGTGTATTTGAGTTTGACACCCCTGATTTAAGCTGTATGTTCTCACATATACTGTTCTCCCTGTTTTTAACACCTATGGCTGCCATAGGGGTGTACAAAAATATCCATACACCAATGTTGTGACATATTTCTCTGCAAACCTGTATTGATATTCAGGGCTGGACAGTAACGAAGTGAATTTACTTTACTTAATTTACTTTACTGTTTTTTTTCTTTTTTGGAACTTATGCCTTTTACTTCACTACATTTAAAAGACAAATATTCTACTTTTAACTCCACTACATTTCTATAAATGGCCTCGTTACTCATTACTTTTAGGTACAGGTATGAAGTCAGCAGATTAAATTTATTTTCTCTTCTAAAATGTAATTTGTTCAAGTGGTGTTATCTATACTTCGTGCATCCTGTTCCACACTCCAGTCCAGTTGGTGGCGGTAATGCACTTTTGAGTTGGTTTGCCAACCACCATTAAACAACACAGAAGAAGAAGAAGATGCGCATGCGCTACTGTGATCGGGCAGGTAAAGGTTGAGCTAACATTGGTGGTTACTGTTCGTCTTGGCAGTAATGATGGCTACTATGGCAGATAAGGACGACAATTCCACACCAGGGCACCCATGGCCATATCTGAAGGGGGTGGAGTTAAATTAAAAAAAAAAGAAAATGTCAATGGTTGTCCTTTTGTTGATTCATTAGTGTTTCAGTCTGCATTTCCATGGGCTTTGTGGCATATTTTCAAACTCTTTATTCTGCATGATCTATAAGCAGGTCAGTGCATTCAGTAGATTGTTTCAGTCATTACGTTCTGTAAGGTCAACGGGAAAATGTACTTTTAATACTTGAGCATTTTCAAAAGCAAGTACTCCAGTACTTCAACTTAAGTAAAAATTTGACTGAGCAACTTTCACTTGTATTGGAGTAGTATTTGAACATGAGTATCTATACTTTGACTTGAGTACTGGCATTGAGTACTTTATCCACCACTGTTAATATTTCATGTCACTATACTGATATTTTATAATGCTATGACTTGCCTAACTTCTGTATACAGACTTTGTGTCATAGTTCTGCTTAAGGCAGCTAATTCAACCATTTTACTCTTCATCACTCTGTTATGTCCATTGTTATGTTTCTGAAAGAAAATAAAGTTTATCCATGTTGCAGGGACCATGCTTTTATGAATATCACTGATTAGAAACTGGATCTTTATGTATGCAATTTTGTGGGATCTCAACACTAAAAATATAAAATCGTAGATCATGTTGTAAAAAAACATGATATATCACTTGTCTTATAATATTTCAGAGCATCAGGACATGTGATATCACTGCAGTTTGTAATGCAGCTGAAAGGGGAGGGCGATCCTTGCTGCAGGGCTTTGGGCATAGGATTTGCAGCCTTGGGCCCTTTAAACTTCATGGCACATAAACATCTACATACGGAGCAGAGTTAAGAGTCTGGTGGTGCTGATGAGCTGTCAAGAATGATCAATGTCAAAGTGTCAACCCGGTATGCGCTGCCTTCCTGATGGGTGTATCCTCATAGCTATTGTACTGCCATATTCTTGCTTATACACACACCTAAGCTGCAACATGATTTGTCTGAATCAAAGAAATAAAAGAATCTGTCTCTTCTGTAGAAAGGTAAAACACATTTCAATATAGCTTATATCCAGCTTTAGCCTTATCTGACTGGGCTAAGAATGTCATGAACTAAACCCGAGCAAGGACCCAAATGCAAGACTCAAGGCAGAAGACAGTAAAATAAAACACTGTGTAAAAACAGGCCGGGTTTGGTACACAGGTAATAAAGCAGATAAGGCAGAGGTATCCAAAAACATAAGGCAATAATTGATGTCTACAAACAAACAAGATCAGAAAAAAATGTGGTTACAAGACTATAGAGAGTGGTGGAACGTGACTGTGGGGTACAACGAACTGGCGACAAGACAGGGTGAGACAAGAAGTAAAACACACAAGGTAAAGAAGAGTAATGACATACAGGTGTGTAGAGACACAACCAGGAGCAGGTGTGCACATGGGTACAAGGGTAAGTGATCTTAAAACAAAACAGGAAACACGAGACATGAAACATGAGGAATAAAAAACAAACAGATACTTAACAGACAGACATGACAAAGAAGTGTCAAAACTTTCCTTGACCACATTAAAAAGGTTTGTAATTTTGGTGCAATAAATTCAAACAGTTGCAATGTGTGCATTTTGAATTCTTGAATTATGATAATGAACATGTAATTAATTACGATGCCCTATTCAGTGGTCAACAAGTTTGGATGTTTGAAAGAATCATGACCTGTTTAGTAGGTGTTGTGCGAGTGGTGTTAGAAAGCTAGACAAAGGTTAGCTTGGCATCAGATTACACCAAGGAGTTATGACAACTTATGGCCCTTTTCCACTAGCCCTACTCTACTCTACTCAACTCTACCCGACTCTACCCAGCTCTACTCTACTCGCCTTGTGCTGCTTTTCCATTAGCCCCAGTCGCCTGCCCAACAGGGTGCAGTGTCGCCGAGCGGCTCTGTGGTGACGTCATTTTGAGCACAACACAACAGTCTGTGGCTTTTTGTCACAAACCGAGTAAAAAAGGAAAGCAGAAGAAGGCTGCAGGTGGTAAGAAGAAATACCCCTTGAGAAGCACAGAATGAAGCCGAGGATGAGAGCAATCGAGCTGCAAAGAAAAGACGTATGAGGGTAAGCTAATGGTAGCTACCGCTAGCATGCTAGGTTGTCGCGCTCATGACTCATCGATGACGACATTGTCTGACCAATCAGTAGCCGGCAGTCGGTGACGTCATCTTTTTAGTATCGACTCAGCTCACTTAGAACCAGAATGGAGTAGGTACTAAAAATAGCTTGTTTTAGGAGGTACCAGGCTAATGGAAACACGCTGCAAATCGAGTAGGGCCGAGTAGAGTAGGGCCAAGGTGTGCTAGTGGAAAAGGGCCATAAGTTTCCTTCTTCAATTTTTTAAAATGTTTTGGCATGAGTTGTCAAGTTGACACATCTTATAGAAACAAATTCACTCTTATAAATGTGCTATGGTTTCTTGAGAGACACTCTCTACTGGCTCAAAGGCTCAACCTTTCATCTAAGTTAACAAAGGTATTGAGGACGGACGTCTCTGTATAACCCGTGAAAGATCCAGCATCTATTTTAGAAAAAAACACGAGGCATACAAAGCTGCTGATGCATATAAATCTGAACTTCAAGATCATGTTCTGGGCCCTGAGTCTATGGGCGTTTTCACACCAACCATATTTAGTGCGCGACAAAGAAGTTTTGGCCCAGGGTTTGGTACGTTAGTATCAATGTGAATGCAACCACCACACTTTGGTGCGCACCAAATCAGCCGGTCAGAGACCTCCATGAAGGGGTGGTCTCGATCCGCTCCATCTCCCTACTTTTGGTGCGGTATCACTGGTGTGAAACAAAGTGGTCTGAACCGATCTACTTTTGATGCATTACTTCCTGTTAATCCCGCGGCTGAATCTTTTGCTTACTCAATTTGTCGATTTGTTTATTCTGGTTGAGGATTAGGATGATTTACGAGGGTCCAGAAGGTCGCTGACGCCGTCTCAAACACGATAAAAAAACACAGTCAAGGAAAATATAGAAGAGAGCGAAATGTAAACATTGGTTGTCTGGTGTAGGAAATGGTTACCATGGTAGCCTCTTCTTCGCTCTCCTCCGTAGGGGTGCGGACCCATGGCAAACCGCGCCGCAGCACGGTTCGAAACAAGTGGGCCTAATGTGAAAACGCCCTATATTTATTCTTAACCATCACCAAGGATGTTTTGCCTTTAGCCAGCATTTGTGTATTCATTAGGCTCATGATCCAGATAAACATTTTCATGTAACTTTGTGATCAAATTTTGGTGGTGATCAGCATCCACTCCAGATGCAGGTCCAGGATTTTTTTGTTCTTTTTTTCTTTATTTGTTATCAGTGTGGGATAAGGCAGGCACATTTTTGCAAATAACTTGCCCTTCAGTGTTGGAAAGGCTTTGGTGAGGACTTGTTTTCTTGGAGCACTTCTGTTTATCTGATGTTTTATCCGTTTTGAGGACTGATGTGCTGCCGAGCTTGTGGCCTACATAACCTTGCACAGTGGTTGAACCTGTCTGATACATAGCCTGTAATAAGGTAAATTTATCCCACCAAGTTTCAATGTACAAGCAGCCCAAAGTGGGGAGGAGTTGTGAGAGCTATGAGCAAGACAAAGTGACATAGTTCAGCATAGATGCTAACAGCTTCAGTCCCAGTTTTGCCGATAGAAGCATTGCTTACAAAACAGTGTACAAACACAGTATGTAAATATTAAAATAAATACAGCAAAAATGATAGAAATAAAAGTGTAAAAATAGCCAAAACAAGTGTTAAATATATACAGCAGGGTGGTATTTACATGCACAAATTATGTTCAAGTGGAGTAGCAGTATGTCAACATCATGCAGAACTTTTAAGGTGCATAAAAAGGAAAAAGCTTGTTATTGGTGAGTGATTCCTTGGTAGGTTATTATTGCACAGATCTAGACCATGTTCTTTATTGAATAAAAAAAAACATACAAAAGTAATACTGAAGGCATTTCTTGATGGGAAGAACATTTTCGCTCTAATTCTGACATATTTGGTTATAATTTGTTCTAAGAGGTGGCAGAGGCACCTGTTTATTACATCATCTGATTGTCTAATTATGAATGTGACTGATGGGATGATCTCCCAATCACCTGCTGCATGTGCTTTTGAAACTTTCCATGAGCTGCTGCTCAGATTGAGTTACAGAAATACTGAACAGTCTTTCTGGTGTGTCAGTGAGCTTAGAAAGAACTTCAAACACATGCACAAAAGGGTAACTACACACAGACAGAGAACGTTCTGTTTCATTGTGTGACTAAATTAAATGTAGGACAGAACAATCACAGTGACTTTGAGAACCCCTACTAGTGCTATAGCCTTTTAATGGATTCATAGACACGTGCTTCAGTGAAAGTCTTCTGTAGAGAGAGAGGTCATCATGTTTTCTTTGTTTTAAACCCTTATTTTGATCACAGTAAGACATTTTTCATGTCCCAGGGATCTGGTCTCCATCTGTTTATTAGGGGTGTAACGAAATGGTCAACTCACGAAACGATACGAAACAGGACTCACAATACCAAATACTCACAAAACAAAATAAAGATTATAGAAAATCTCCAACAGTAGGAAGTTATGCAAAAACCTAATTTTCTTCATTTTCTTCCTAATGCAGACATACAAAAAATATAGCTGCATCAGTACAAAATAAATGCTCTTTGAAAAAAAAAAAAAAAATTTCCCTAATTTAGACTACAGTGCAAATACAAACGTAAAATCCCAATAAAAAGTGCTTTGTTGTCGTAACAATCAGGACAAATACATTCTTGAATGAAAAGGAAAACAAATAGCAGTCCTCAGAGCTGCAGTTTAGACCTATAAATGTCGTAGTTGGTAGTTGTACTCGCAGCAGTACACGGCGAACTGTAGCGGCATATTTTGCACATAGTTGTTTTGTCTGCAATCTTCTCACCGTTCTCTCGTCTTTTACATAGGAGGCCAAAATAGGTCCACACAACCAAATTATTTGACGAAGGAGTGTCAGCTAATTCCTCCACTATGTCTTCCTCCATATTGAAGCAAGTGTTTTGCTACAGTAGGCAAGGAGGGTAAACATCACTAGTCGTGCGTGTGCCTCTTCTCGTTTTTTATTTTGTGCATCTTTGAATTTTATTTTGTCATTTTTTTATTTCATGAAATTTCGTGGCACGAAATTTCGTTTCACCCCTAATGTTTATCCTGCTTCATGCTGCTTTTTCTGCCACCATTTGTGCACCTACTTTGACATGATGGTGATATCTTTTCAAAATTGGTTTATTGAAGCATTTAATCAGCTGTGTTACCCACCTGGTTTTATATTAATATTAGGGCTGTCACTCTAGTGCATTAATTAGATTAATTAATTACAACCCAAATTAATGCATTAAAAAAATTAATCGCAAGATTAAATATAGCACATTAACATTTTAATACTGTCCAGCTGGTGGACCCGTACATGCCAGTGGCATGTCACTTCACACATGCGTCTCTAGTCAAACCAAACAAGCTGAGGTGACAACAGAACGGCCTATTTAAGATTTAGTCTTATGTTATTTTTGAATTTATTTATCTATATTTGTACTACATTCTTTAATAATGCACCAGGCCTACTTGGTTTGCTGGATGTCCTCGACCTTTTCCTTTTTTAAAAATTTAATTTATGAAACACACTTAAAGTGTAATTTGAGTTGCCTGATTGAGCTTAGAATTTTCTGGACAAGATGCCCTGACTTAGGTTTTATTCAATCACCAATAAAAATGTAGATTTACAGTCTTCTCTTTTTAGTGTATTCATTTGATTAATCATCCACTACAATTTTGTAATGTCCTAGAATTAAAATTCTTTATTTGGGGACTTTAAGCAGATATGAGATTAAAATGTGATTAATTAGATTAATTACAAATCCTGTAATTAATTAGATTTTTTTTTTTAATCACCTGACAGAACCAATTAATATTGATGCTGAGCAGGTTTAAATGGTACCTATGTCTGCACTGAAGGTATTTGGGAATAAACACAGGCAGAGGCACTTTGGTGTAGCAACCTTTATTGAAGGAGCTCTTACAACACGACTGAGGTGAATCCTCAGGTAAAAATATCTTCTTTAAAACATGGGTAGAGTCTGTTACACTGGGACTAATAGCACCACAGATAAAAACAACAGCACAGGGACTCTGAGACACTGACAACAACAAAACTGAATGGGTGCAACTTAAAATGTAAGGTGTTTGAGGGAATCACGCCGAGAGTCCTGCTAGGTGTCTTCAGCTTCTTTAACCAGGACAGATGTTTTCCTGTGGAGGAGTGTGTATGTGAAAGTGTGTCGGTGTGTGTTTGACAGACTATCAAGAGCAGGTTTCTGTCATTCTGTCATCTGAACCAGTGACCTCCACACAACTGTTTATGGAAAAAGTGCCCAAGGCCACACATAAAAAATCCTCTCCATGCACACGTTGACACGTATGTGATGTACACACTCACACATACACACCCACAGACACACACAGAGTGAACTGTGCATGTTGAGTCCAGCTGGCGGCTCCTCATTAGTACCAGGTGAAGATCTGACGCTTTGTTTGAGTCTGCCTGATGTCATGTCCTGGTTTCTCTGTCGGTTTGGTGATCTAATGAAGCTTTCAAGTGATGTCGGGTTTAAGTTTCACCACGTTTTACTGACCTCCTAAATTATCTTTACGAGGACAAAACCTAAAGTAAACAGATCATCAGGTTAAGAATCTTTTACAGCCATAGACTTCTTGAACCACAGATGTGACCGCACCGCAAAAAGTAAAATATCAGCAAGTATATTTGACTACATTCAGGTCAAAAATATTTAATCCGACTTGTTTTATCCACATTGATGCAGCGTGCCTGGATTGCTAGATATAAAAGCTAAAGAAAGACCAAAGTTGCTTGAAAAACTAAAAACCCTGTCAATAGAACCAGACAAATTTGAATTCAAATGCACTGGAAAAGACGAATTAACTAAACAAACAAAACCCAAGTCAAGAAACTTAGCAAGTAAAATTTGGCTACTTTCATTGGCAGAGTTTTTCCCTTATTGGAAGCCATGAAAGCCTAAGATGAGGATTTAATGCCTCGAAATAACTCTTAAAATTAAAAATGAAGCATACATATGTATTTTGAGGAAAGACTTGACATTTCTTAGACCATAAAGTTGATTTTTTAAGAGAAAACAAACAAATCAGTTTTTGTCCAGATAAAAGATCATACACTTACTAAGTTTTAAATTTTGTAGTGCAGTAAATATTGGTTACTTGTAGTTAAAACAAAGACACCAGAAACGAGACATCACTGGAAAGAAAAGCGAGAGCTACAAAAAAGGATCCATATAAACCCACAAACTCACATATCCTTCAAATACTAAGAGTTTCAACCCTGGAGAACCATCAGAGTTCAGCCTTGAGCTGTGATGCAGAATAGCTTAACTAAAAGTGGGTAAAATTTGGGGCAGAGTAGCTCAAAGAATACCTGAGGAGACACCCATGCAATAAAGAAGGCTGAAATTTTGATTTAAACGTGGGCATCACTGGTGGCTCTCCAGGACTGAACCTTCTTCTGTGATGTGTTTTTCTTTCACCCTGAGCTATGCCTCACAGGCATCCTTTCCTCGCAGCTGTGAACTGTCAAACCAAGACCTAACCTTTAAAAAGGTTTACATTAGCACCATCATTTTGTTTATTTTCTACTGAACCCTGCCCAAGCTGGTCTGCCTTAAAGGTAAAACTCAGGGTAAAACTTCACACAGTAATTTCATAGACATTTCCATTTGTCTGCCACACAATCATTTGTCGTTTGTGACACTTCTTTTATTCAACAACAGTGTTTGTAAATGAGTGAACTGAATATTTATAATGGGACTAAAAATCTAAAGCGTGTTGGTCCTGTTGTTGGAGCCCTGGACTCAGGGCAAGGAGACCCTGCGGGACACGGTTTGGTGGAAGACTCCCCGGAGCAGAGAGGGGTAGTCTGGGACACGGAAAAGATGGCGCTGGGCGTAGGTGATGTCATCTGGGCGCCCCCTGCTCACCAGCGTGCGCAGGTTGGCCTCGCTGACTTGGCTGCCAACTGCGATAACGAAGAGCTCCACGCCGGCACTATTCAGCTCTTTCACTTTGTTTTCCAACTCTTGCTGCCTGATGGACTGGGACCGGCCGTCAGAGAACAGCACCAGCTTCTTGGCGCCACCTGACGAGTCCCCACGGCCACGGAGATTCTTGGCAGCAAAATCCATGGCCTCTAACACGTTGGTGCCATCATTTTGGAAGGCAGCCTCCTCAGCTCTGCTTGACAGTAGGGTCAGGTTGGTGGTTAGAGCCTGCTCCATGCGAGCGCTACGGCTGTACTGAGCCAGACCAACCCGGACTGTCGCACCCCGGCTCCTCTCAGCGTTCAGGAAACGCTCGGCCAAGTGACGGACAAAGACCTTGCTGGTATCGAAGTTCTTTTGGCCCACGCTGGCCGAGCTGTCCATCATCATCAAGATATCAGAACTGCCGGAGAACGTGACTGAAATCAGAGAGAGAAAAGGATTGAACAGCTGTTTTTGTTATTCCAATAAATAACAGACAACAGGGCAAGAAAACTAGAAACCATTTTAAAACAATTTACTTCATAATAAAATTAAGCTCACAACTTTAAATCATTATTTCTTTAAAGGTGTAGTCAGCGATGTGGGACAAAACGAGTGGAGAGGTTGTTGATAAACGGATTTAGACCCGCGTCTCCCTTCATACTTCACCCCTGGCTCCACCCTGGAAAGCTAATGGACTTGCATCGTCATGGAAACAGCCGTAGAAACTGCGTAGCTGACCAACGTAGCTAAGGTAACCCCAACTCGTCAGACAACTTGACTTCCGTTATTGGTAACATCACAACAACAGTACATTCTGGCAGATTAGACAATAAGATAAATGCCCGACGGCTGTTACTGTTATGTGAAGCACCACAAAGCTAATGTTGCTTACCTATCCAGCAGAAAGACAGCGACATTTGTGTCCGTTTTCAGGTCTTTCAGTTCGCAGAATTTCCTCCTCCGTCAGAAAGCAACACCAATGTTGACCCGGGTCTTCACTCTTTCATGGTCATAGCCCTTCTTTTTTACTTTTCACTCCTCTGACCTTTTTCTTTTGGGCTGTTGTTCAGCCATTACTACTGCACCTATTGTATCTCTCTCTTATGCTAACTGCACACGCTACGCAACCTACTACTCCCCCTCCCCCCTCTGTCTGATCTGCGCATGAGTATGATCGCCCCCTGGATGTGGGGGGGTGTACCCTGTGTTGGTGGCTCGAGCCACAGTATATACATGCTGACATTCAGAGCCAAGGCTGTGTATTGAAACCAGACTTTTTTTTCAACATGCTGTCAGTGGGGACATCTTGTGGATGGAGAGGAGAAATACGGTGATTTTGACAAATAGTGCATTAGGTTAGAAAATTAGAAGGTCGCTGACTACACCTTTAAGTGAATCTAAACTACTGATTTACTTTATTAAAGTGTGACTTTATATGAAAAGTCACTTATTTTCAGTAAAGAGCTTGAAAGTTGCATTTGTTTTTTCTCATTCTTTTTAGAGTGAGTGTGGGAATTAGCATAAGGAACAGACTCTTTAATTGACCAGCACTTGTAGATGCTGTTACTGGTACAGGACCAGCTCTAAGTAAAGTTCTTATTACTAAGGATAAAGAAATAGACTTACTAGGACATTTGTAGTCTGGGCACTTCTTATCTGGGGGAGAAAAACAAACAAAAGTCATTTAGAGCAGTTCAAACAAAATGTAGACAAACTAAAATAACGTCTGTCTGGACTTCGTGTTAGCTTGTTTACCTTGGCAGATTTTCTCAGTGAGGTTCTGCAGGAAAGTGTCGTCAAGCAGCTCTGCGAAGTTGTCCAGGACAAAAGAGAATCCTGGTTTGGGGTCGCTCTTACAGACCACGTCCTCCAGCTGCTCCTGGTTTGGCTGACGGCCGGTGTAGTCTTTGACTCCTAAACCACCAACCTATGGAGAAGAACAGGAAGGACTTTAATGCTTATCAGGAGCTCAGGTTTAGCATGAACATCTACTAAGATTGTCAACATGATACTGATGCTTTTGAAACCACATTACATATTTCAACAAAGTCAACATACTGACACACATGTATTATTGATGGGATGGGGTACCAAACTTTGAGAAAACTACACCTATTTCATCATGCTACGGCCACACCGGACGTGAATTGGCGTATTAAAATGCATGTTGTGCCTGTGACGCGTCGTGCGTAACACCCGAGGCTGGACGCTGGACCATTTTGACAAGCTGAGGGGCGACGTGCGTCACTGCGCAGGCGGAGTAGAGAGCCAGAGCCAGTCGGACTCAGTGATGACCCGTGCAGGCAAATCCAGCTGGAAACGAATATTTACAGAACTTACCCTCAAAACCTGTCTCCTCAGAGACTTTCACCCAAGCCTGCTCCTTTTTGTTCCGGTCTCTGTAGAGTACACACGTCGAATCGTATAGCTCCAGATGATGGCAAACAGCGCAGATCAACCTCTCCTCCATCTTTCAGCGGGGTTTGAGCCGGTGCAGGTGGCCGGAGCGTTACACGTCATCAAATCAATGATGTCGGGGGGCAATGTCTTCGCTGATTGGCTGCCGCGGCACAGCGTCACGCGAATTTGCGTCGAAAGTTAAATATTTTCAACTCGAGCGTAGAGGCATTGAACGCCCCAAACGCGCCGGACGCTCCATACCCGCCGCGCCAAACGCGTCCAACGCGCCGCCCGGGGCGAATCTGCATCCAAACGCGTCTTTGCATTGACTTTGTATGTAATCTCAACGCGCCTCTTTGCGAATTCGCGTCCGGTGTGGCCGTAGCATTAGAGAAGTGCAAAGGAAGAAGATGAATCCATAAAAATGCAGGAAATGTGACAAATGTTCTTTTACACTTAAGCAGGCCCGAAGTTTTACAGTGTTTGGAGGTTATCCGTGTTTTTGAAGACTAAAATAAACATTATTTAATAGCAGGTGCCAAGGACTTCCATTTTATTGCTGTGGCCTTATAACAAGTGTCACACCTGTTTGGTTCTAGCCAGAATGGCACGAGTTTAAAAACTAACTTACCCGTATGTTGTTACCACAGAGTACGTTGAGGGGAACTTTGTCTCTGGAAATGTCAGAGCGTCCGTCGGTCAGGACGAGGACGACTCGGTTCTCCTGCTGCATCAGCTTGATGGTGTTTGTCAGAGCGAAATCCAGAGCCTCTCCGGTGTATGTGGCCTCAGCCAGCCATCGCAGGTCTTTCACAGCCCTGTAAACACACAGACAAACACATGGGCAGAGATTTAAGTAACACACAAAAGTAAATTACTTTTGTACATGACATGATCAAATGTACAGCTTAGGACAACAACTGTCAGTGGAGAAAATTGTAGACTTCTGTCAAAGAAACTAAATATTAACACGGTTTGATGAGAAAAAAAATCTCTCTATTAAGAACTGAGTGTTATTTATTTATTTTTTTTTATTTTCAGAGTATTGCATTCAAGCAGACATTCAAATATTCCCGTCACTCCCATGTTGCAGAACAGAAATATAAGCTTTTTCATTTTTAACATTGTTTCATCTTATGGAAACTTCAGATTGCTGTCAATATCCTTATTTTCCATGCTTTTTCCTTATTGTGTTCTTTCTCTTTGACATAGTCCTTGTTTCAGTCTTCTCTCATTGTCCATCTCCAGTGTTCATTGTTCTTCTTTGATGCAGCACCCTTTTTTTTTTTTCTCTTTAAATAAATCCCCTTCCCTCCCTGCAGACATGATCATAAAATAGAACATTTAGGTTGTATTTACATTATATTCATATTTAGGGAGAGCCTGTGTAAACATTATTAACATGATATATTTAGTCGAGAACATAAAGAACAAAACAAACAAACAAACAACAACAAAAAAATGTTAATAGTATTAGAACATCTTGTAAAACATGTACAACAGGATGTATATAAGCAAAAGAAAACATGAGATAGATTTTGCACCTCAGCAGGAGGGTGAACCTAGGAGCTCTAAAGTTAGTTTAGACAATGTTGTTATAGTACAGTGAAAAACCTGTAATCTCATTTGTATTATGGAGTCTGGGGGAGACAATATACTATTTTTCATTCCTCAGATAGATTGAGTCTTTTTGAGGAAGGACAACCATTTAGACCATATCTTATTAAATTTATCCATTTGTTGATTAATTGAACAGGTGATTTTTTCCATCATGTAAATATCACTGACTGTATTTATCCATTCTTCTATTGTGGGAGGGTCGGGGTTCAACCATCGGCGAGTGATGTTTTTCTTTGCTGCTGTCATCATTATTCTAAATAATTGGCTATTAGCATTCCCCTTAAGGGAGCAGGCTCTACCCAGTACAGATGTTTTAAAATTATTTGGTAGTTTTTTTTGGAGTATTTCCTCCATTAACTCAAACACCTTTGACCAAAAAGGTCTTAATCCTGAGCAGCCCCAAAATATATGGTAGTGGTTTGCCTCCCGACCCCCACACCCTCTCCAACATCTAGGGTCCACTCCAGTATACTGTTTTTTTTGTTTTGGGGTAACAAAGAATCTAATCAAATATTTCCAGGAGAATTCCTTCCATGTGTGAGAGTGAGTGCATTTCCATTGTAGTTCACAGCAACTATGCCACTCCTCTTTTGTTATGTCACACTCACCCTCCTTTTCCCATTTGCTTTTAATGTAGTCTGTGGAATGATCCTCCAAACTTAGAAAACCTTTATACAGTTGTGAGATTACACCTTTGTTAGATTCACCTGAGTAGGCCCTTATTATTTCTTGTAGTACTGGGTCCTCCAATTCTATTGGGTGTCTTTTAATACATTCATCATAGTAACTCCGTACCTGTAAATACCTAAAGAAGTCTTGCTTATCTAGTGCAAATTTTTCTTCTAAAGTTTGGAAATCTTTCATCCGTCCCTTATCTGTCACTGAGTAAAATGTTGTGATCCCTTTGTCGATCCATTCTCTAAACCTGGCATCTAATTTTCTTGGTCTGAAGTCTGGGTCATGTGCTATCCATCTAGTTATCCATAACTTTTCTATTAATTTATATTCTGTCCTTACTGTGTTCCAGGTTTTCAGTTGACTTTTGAGCCATGGGTTTTGTATTCTGTTTATGATCTCTGTTATGTTCTTATTGCCTAATATTGCCTGGAGAACTGAGTGTTATTTTTAAAGAGAAGTTTAACCACTGTTGGTCAAATAGGAGCAATGTGTTCAATCTCACACAAACAAAGCCATCATTGTGTTTCTTTATAGCCTTCATCCAAGCTTGGCTAGTTTTCAGCAAAGACAAAAACCCACAGTGTGTTTCTATTAAAACAAGACATGTGTACCACTCATTTCCAGATGTGCACCTAATACATAAATTCAAAGTCCAATCATAAACTTACCCAGTTTGTTCAGTGATTAAAATAAAGATCAGTTCTACATAAAAATTAGTCTGAATCTTTCCTGATGACAGGATGTTTACGGTGTCTTTTTGTACATGAGTTACTGAATTCTCCCTGATGGCCTCATGAATTAGCCGTGCATAGCAAACACTGAAGAAGCTTCACTCTTGTCAAGGCTACTGCAAAAGCATTTTAAGTGTCTGTTGAATGTTTGGATCAACAATAATTTTAAAATATGACCTTGGAGCAAACAACACATGGAAGTTAAAAGGTTTTGGATGTTAAAGTAGTCTGCACTGTTCCCTGTTTACTGAGCTAGAGGGAAAAACTAAAAATAATCTATTTTAAACAAATTCAGAAAAATTCCACTGATAATTGAGTTCAGCTTTGCAAACAACGTTAGTTAGCTATGCTATTACTACGCATGTATGAGATATACTGGATCTGGCTAGTATCTATGGCTGAAATGTTGGCTATTGATCAGGCATATGGCAGAGTTAGGACCTGTAATTATCATAAGTGTTAACAGTTTTCTAAGTTGTAAATTTTGTAAATTGCTGTAATTTTCCTTTGTAACTTTCCTGCCTCTTGGCCAGAACTCGCTTGAAAAAGAGGTTCTTAAACTCAATTGGACCTTCCTGGTTAACTAAAGGTTAAATAAATAAAATAAGTCATATGAGCTCTATTTTAAACATTTTTAAGGAACAAATGTTTAAATAAAAAGTTTCACTGAAAATGTTTCTTTGAAATCTTAGCCTGCTGCACACAGAGATAGCCTTCTGTTTTCCTGCAGGCTAAGTCTTACATAAATCTGCTAATTAATGAAAGATGGCCAAAGCATGCAGCTGTTTACCCAAAACACAAAATACATCCCAGTCTTTTGGAGTGGACCATCAAGGCCCATGACTAAGACCACAGCTGCTGAAAATATTGGCAAAAATATTAATATCAGCCAAAACATTTCATTAATTTGTTATGTCAATAATACCATGAATCTTTTATATAATTATGTAATCTTTATTTTCACAAATAAAGTCATTGAAAGTAAATGCATTCATTCAGAGAGACATGATTTTCATCTGCTGATACATTTAGAATAATAGTAAAAGGTGCATTGACAAAAAAATTGGATGGTACAGTGAGTTTGTTCATGTGTATTTGTTCTATAATTAATCGTGGTATGAACGTTTGAAAATAATGGTCAGCAACACAACCCTGCCTTCAAATGTGAAAACAGTCTTTAGCCAGTATGTGCACTGAATATGGGAAGCTTTACTAAGGGAAGAAGTTAAATTTTAATAGTCTAACATTAACAATACAGTCTTCCCTTAAGTTTTAGCTCTAGACTTTATTGTGAATATAAAAAATGCAATAACAGTGTGAAAAGGTGGA
This sequence comes from Scarus forsteni, assembly GCA_036419115.1. NCBI lineage: Eukaryota > Metazoa > Chordata > Actinopteri > Labriformes > Labridae > Scarus > Scarus forsteni. The sequence goes on along the minus strand of JAZDUH010000271.1, from coordinate 12,697,575 downwards.
GATAGTTTTCTCCACATTCAGACTCAAAACAAGAGCCAACTGTTCAGAGAAAGTCCAACTGAACGTGCATGCTAGTGTCTGAATGTCAATATTTTTGTATAAGAGCTCTAGACGAGGCAGTACAACCGGGGTTACTCAATATTTGGAGCTTTCAGAGACATCACCTATTCTTTATATATCCTGTCCTGAGTTACTGAGCAGTTATATAAGTTATATATATAAATTCTTGGAAAAAGTTATGGGCTTTCTGCAACACGGTGACACTACAGACTTCTCCAACATATTTTCAGGCTGAAGTAACGTTGAGACATGGAGAACATTTGTAACCAGAAATGTTAGTTCTCGGCAGCAGTGGTTTATGGTTAGTGGAGAAGCATGACTGTAGCACGTGGACTCACTGTTTGAAGTCGGCGAGTGTTCTCACGGTGGTGCCCAGCTGGACCACTTCCTGTGCCTTGGATCCACTGTACTGGACCACACTCACCTTGGATTCATTGCCTGCAAACTGGAAAGAAAACGCTGCATGGTGACCGTGTGTTTTGGACCGAGAATGTTATGTCTACTACCATGTGTTTTCCTCCTCCAGCGTTTTCGAGTCCCACCCATCCTGACTAATTATATCCAAAGTGGAAGAGGAGAGTCAGTGGAGAGACATAAAAACACTTTCCAAAACCAAACAACAGCATCTCCCCATTCACACTTTCTATTTTGAGGTTTGTTCTTATAGCTGTGTTTCCTAACATCGCAGAAAAAACTTTTTACGACATATTTGGGATAATTTTAAGTAAACAACACAATCCACAGAGGTAAATTATGAGTTATCACACAGAAATTTAGCAATAATAAATCAAATATGAAATATAGTTTGGTAATATGTCTAAAACCAAGGATTTCTTTTTTAAAAGGTTAAATCGTATGAGAAAGGAAAGGCAGGCCCATACCTGTATTCTCTGCAGGACAGAGTAATCCAGTTAACGTTAACATGCTCACATTTTGCCCTAAATTAGGTTCATATATCTAGTTTCAAAGATTGCTAGAGTAGGTTCACTATCACTAAGGTTGAAATTACCTACTTTTCACATACAAAGCAAATATAGCTCTATGTTTCCTCTGTTTGGGCACCTGCTTTTATAAGACTCCTTTCTCCCTTCTGGGCCCAGACTGCTCTGATTGGTTGACAGCTTAGTCTTGTAGTAGTTGCTTACTTTAGTGCTGCCCAGTGCCATGTTGTCAACAACTTTGCATTCATTCTGACATCTTTGTTCGGCAATGGCCTTGATATCTGAGACTAATGGGCTCAAACTGGTAATGAAACCATGGTATGATGTCACACTGGCAGGTCTACTCGAGGGAGTAGGGGAACAAAATGTTTAAGGTCGCTGCTGGTGTCAAACTGGTACAGAGGGAGAAGTTCTGAGGCTGCAGACTTTTTGCATTGTTCATAAAAGTGCTTCATGACATGAAGGAGCCATGTTGAACACACTAATGGGCATACAAAACTTTAAAAAGAAAAAGTATTTTGTTTCTTTATTCAAAGAACTATGGGACTGGCTGACTGTAAACAAATATAGACTCTTAAAGATATCCAAATAAAGATCCCAAAACCTTAATGTTGGACTGTGTAACACACATTTTAGCCACATGGATTCAGTCTGCTCTCCTGTAAAGTGCCTTGAGATACACTTATCAACTGGCACTATAAAATAAACTTTGATGGATTGAAATTTTTAGTCTAATTTTTAATGTTTTCTGTGTAAAATTTCAGTGAGCAGAAGCAGAATGTAAGCACACGGAGCAAATTAAAACAGATCTAACCATCCAAATGAAGGTAAAAAAAAAAGTAATTTTATAACTCTGTGCCAGTACAAGCTTGTGTAAAGGTCTCTAAAATGTTGCAGTAGTTAAAGGTGCTATGAGGAGAATCTATTACCGGCGACATTAAGACTCTGCGACCCATGAGCACACGCGGCGACTGTCGTAATGCTCCATTCCAGTAACCTCGGAACCTGGAGTGACATCATCTCCGAGTTATCGGCGTTCCAGTTGAAGTCTGAAAAAAACATGCTGATCTACCAGGCTATTGTTAGCTGTTGTTAGCACACCCTGCGTTGTTGTATGAAGAATGTGATTATCACTATGGCAGCATTTTTGTAAATATAAGTCTAACAATACTATGTATACAGCTGATCTAGAGCAACACACCCCAGTCAGAAGTGCAAATGGATTATTACAGGAGCTAAATAACTGTTCACACTGGGGACATCCATCTTTGATTGTCAACTCGGGGGTGGCGAGGTTTCACCGAGTTCCCAGTAGGAAATTCAGACTTCGGGTTCCAGTTGCAGTTTCCTACTCGGAACTCGGAAATTCCTACTTCTGACTACAACTGGAACGCACCAAAAGATGTGACCCAAGCCAAAGCATGTGTTTGTTGTGATGCTAATAAAAATGCGAAGAACTCTGCATTGCTTTACAACTTCTTTTTTCAACAACTTACAGGATGCAAAGCCACGAGGTAATGTATCTCTTTCTAGTTACATAGTGGTAGTTTTTGATGTGTGTCAACAAGCAGTTTTTGGAAAACTTAGTATCGTAGTTTTGTAGCCGGCTATATATCACTACTTACAGCCCGGTGCTCTAAGACGTGTCCGAATAATATAAATTTGCTCTAGTTTTAATTGTCTTGTTCCCGAAGTTGAGAATCCAGGCCAGTCCAGCCCTGTCCGACCCGACCACGAAGCTAAGGAATAATACTTATAGATAACCTATTTAGATGTTATAAAACTCATCTTAAAGTGTGTATTTCCATCAGACATATATCTAAAAGTGAGACTTTTTTGTAAATACTTAGAAACTCCTCATAGCATCTTTAACCTGAATCCTCTTAGAGCTCCAATAGTTCTGGACAAATAGGGCCCTGGACATAATTCTGGATAATGACTTTTACCTTGACCTGCTGGTCTTTGATCAACCTGTCGACGACCGTGATGATGAAGTCTTTGGCCAGAGCGAAGTTTGTAGCACCGATACTCTCTGAGCTGTCCACAATGAACGCCAGATCCAGGGAACCACACTTACACTCTGAGCACACCCAAAACAAACACACAAAAGTAAGAACAAAGAATCTCTTCAGCTGTTCAGTGATGATCAATGAGTCCAAAATAATGAGCGCACTTACCACAACAAGCTGTGAAGTGGTTCAGCGATGACGGAGAGAAAAAAACAGAAATCAAAGTTAATAATGAGCTGGAAAAAGGAAACACAACATCACCCGTGTAGCCTCCACATCCGTCAGGTTCAGATTGCATGTTTGGCTAATCAGTGCCTGGGTTGAAGAGGTCAGAGTGTTTTGCATGGACATGGAAGACATGTGGCTTCGTTTTAGAGAGAGTTTGACTTACAGCAGAGCTTCATGATGATATCCAGAATTTCACATTCCTGAAGAGAAAGAGGAGGAGTACACATTATAGTATGGCAATACACTGTTAAATCATGTTACGTAACTGGTAAAGAAAACACCCAGCCTGGTCTAAGAGTGTTTCATGCTGCTCCATAAATGAAAATAAAACATGATAATGATCATATCTTACTCAGAGGTCTGCTCACTAAAGATTGTGGGCAGTTTAGGAAATTAAAGGTTTAGCTTTGGCTTCAAAAGATGGTGTCAGATTCTGAGTCTATAGAGCAGCTTCAGTTTGTGGATTTTATCAACATTAAAAAGGTCACGGGTCCTCATGAATGGACTGATTGAGTTTATGGGGCTGATACCCCACAGTTAGTTGATCAACAAACTCCGGCTCAACAAAAATCTCAGGGTGTGTTGATGGGTCCATTTTTGAGTAATATTATGTGAGAGAAAATCACTGATTATGATTATACCTGTTCTAAATTGGACTTTTTTGTTTTTTTAAAGATTATGGTTACATTACTGCACTCATGAGTCATGCTGATGAAGGTATGGCTACCTTTGCTACAATAACCAATTACAATATTTAAACTGGATCCTATTGATGTCCCTTACAAGTTAACCAACAGACAACCAGCTGTACGTCAAAGAGATGAGCAAATTTACAGCTCTGTATTTTTATGCAGAGTCTACCCTTTACTTCTGGCTCAAATTACATATATTTTTTTCATCTGGATTTTGGTTAAATCTGAAAGGAGACAAAAAACAGGCTTCTGCCAACACTAATCACTGATGCTAATGCTAAACATTATGATATTAACCTCAATCAAAGTCTTGCAAAGAGATTGTAGAGGAGTCACAGAAAGCCTAGTCCTGTGTGGTCTGAAGGTACCGGTATGCTAGTCTTACTTCTAGAAATTAAATGCAGTGCAATTTCAGTGTATTAACATGTTAACATGATTTTTTTAAACTCAAGACTTCCTCAAAATGTCCTCCTTATTCTTCTGCATGTAACAGTACTGACTGTTTTGCACATCAATTTGGCCGGCGGTCCTCTGGTACTGCAGACATTACAAAACAGTTTCATCTGATGTGCCACCCTGCTCCGCTGCTTACTTCTTGTCTTTAACTGAGAAGTGGATATCGACAGCGCTAGCAGTGCTTAGTGCCACTTTTTCACAGCTTTTCTACCTTATTTAATCATAGTCCTAACCTGACACGCCAGATGGACCATTCAATACATTTCACTAGTCCACCTGGGCAACAGCCTATAGAAAGTGTTTGGAAATGGGCAGAACCTTTCAAAATCATATCCTGCAGATGACTGGATAACAGTTTGGCCAATCACATCCATTACAGGCCAATCAGATGATGTAGTAGGCAGACATTACTACCCAGTGTAAAATACAAAATGAAAGCCACTTAATGGAACAAACTTGTCAAAACATGGATGACAAAGAGCGAATAATAATATCTATCAAGAAGCTGTTGCATTGTTATTGTTTTTTTTCTTCATTTACTAAAGAAATGCAGTCCAGATCTGACGAAACTGAAGCTGCTAGCATCTAAGCTAACTTCCAAGCAAACAGTCCCTTCCTGCTGTTTTCTTTCTCGTAGCTCCCACTTCTTCCTGCACTAAAGGACGTTGATTGGACTGTGCCGTTGATTGGGCTGCTGACAATCATAGGTTGGAGCTTGACAACATGAGTCTGTCTGATTGAATCATATAGATCCAGCTACTGCGCAAAGTCATCTGCATATAAAACTGGCAAACCCTGAAGAAAATAAACCATGTTATCACTGATTTATTTAAATGAGCTAAAAGACATCAAGAAGACTGCATCTTGCAGCTTAAAGGTTGGTACTTCACAACTATCAGACAAAGTCGTGAGCTCAGTTACTTCATGTAGCTAGCAAAACTTCACATGACAAAATCTGACTGCACTCAGCACTGCATATTGTTGACTTAACACATTGTAGATCATCATGTGAGGTTGTTAAAAATTCTTTTCTTCTGGGACACTCCACAAAAGTTACATGTTGAAGAGCACTTAGCTATCATGCTGCCAAGGAAGACTATGAGAGTCTGCTATTGAGACTGAAACCCTGAAACAGGTTGGCATGTTGACTAGGCCTGTGCTCAAAATATCGATACGGCAAAATATCGTCACGCACTCCTTGGGGATACGTGTATCGATATGGATTCTACAGAATCGATACGGCCACAATTTTTTGCCAGCTGTTGTCAATAGACTTTGGGTAATTTTAACAATGGCACAGCTCAAAGTAGAAGCCAAACTACAAGATGAAACACATGTTCCAAATTTGATTCTAGGTCTACAATCTTTAAGGACCTGAATTTGATTTTTTTAGGTTACAGAATCATTTAAAACTCATGCTTGTTCTTTTTCTTCTTGTAATAAAAATTTTGTCGAGGTTTTTCTGAAAAGCATAATCACAGCAAAAGCATGTTCACAATGTACGTGTACCGGGATACATGTCGTATCGTGGCCTCAGTATCAGGATACGTATCATGAGGCTGCTGGAAATACCCAGCCCTAATGTTGACTAAATCTGCACTCTAACATTCTGGATTTGTATTTATTGTGGGTGTATAACTAGTAAATTAAAAATTATACTACAGTCAGATTAGTTTTCCAGATTCTAAGTTAGTTATACGTCCAAAATCTTGGAAATATGGACCGGAGTGTCCTGGTCTGCTCTGAGTCCATTTTAATCTCTATAACTTCAATGAGGTTAAAAACAATCAGGGATGTTGCAGAAAGCTTGTTCTGCATTTTTCACGTTGGTTCAGAGTTCCACTTTGCTTATGCTGTCTATAAATTTGTCACTTTAGTCAACCAAGTCTGAATTTGAGTTTTGAGCTTCAAGAACGGTAGTGGGTTTTCTTGTACTCACATCAGTTCCTGCTGGTCCAGGAGGCCCAGGAGGTCCCTGCACAGAAAAGAAGAAGAAGTGAGAAGAAAAGATAAGAGGAGTTAGAGCTTCATCCCCCTGATATATGTGTTTCTAAGCTCAAAAAGAGGCATGAATAAAGAATGTCTGGTCTGTTTTCAGGATGACAGAGCTGTCCTGGAAGACTGTTTTTAACTTGGATTTTTTTTTAAAAAGTCGTTTCTTTGGAAAACCATTCCTCCTTTGACTGTAAACCAAAATCCCTCAGTCACCAAACCCACATCCACGCCCCACATTTATGCCTGCTGCTATCTGTCTGCAACAACATGTGAATCTTACAGAAGTTCATCACCAAAGCATTTTGTGTTTTCCCCTCTGCAGCAGGAAAACCATCTGCTTTGTTTTAACAGACATTAAACCGAGTTTAAGAGCATTCTTTTCTGGGACAAAGACGCCAGCACAGCTAACATGTGTGCAAAGAGCAAAACAGAGAGAGAGCTAGAGGGAGCGTTTAATTGTAGTCGAGAGAAAATGTCCTGAAAACACATGACGCAAACAGTTCATACAGAAATATGCAGTGCAGACATGAGCCAGAAAAGAGGCACAAAGACAGAGACGAGGAGGAGAGGGAGGAGAGACGGAGAGTGTGAAAGGTTAGAGACTGAGAACATGAATTCATGCTCAGTGTTATATTTAGATCTGATGATCTTTTCTCATGGTCCAACCCCGCAAAGATTTGGCTCTGTAGTTGTTGGGAAGGGAACTACCCGAATCTTTCCGACACATTAAGAGACAGTCTGCAGGGAATTCCAACGTTTCTACACATACAACTCACTCTCATGGTTAATGTACAAAGAGTATGAGTCAGGAAAAAGAAAATGATAAGGGAGGAGGATTTTTTCATGATGCACTTCAAAGCTTCCTTGTCCTGCAACATCATTTTTGCTGTCTTAATGTTGTTCAGACCCTAAACTTTCCGTTTGTGGAGAAATGTGCCTGGCTACTTTAAAGAAAACGGCCCTTAAAATGCTGTTTTTTACTTCCAGGGTTTTATGATGTAATAGCTATTCAGCCTCCGCCTTCATGTTTGTTTGACTGTTTTGAAAGTCCACCACCTGTAGCCTCCCACCCCCAAACAGACATCGTTTGGGCAGCCGTTCAGGACAGAGCTAATTATCAGAACCTCCCGGAGAGTTTCCAAAGGGGAGGGAAAAGAGCTACGTCTGATCCTCAACAGACTTTTTCACTTTTTAAATTTCATTTAAATTAAAATTAAATTAAAATTTATCTTAAAGGTGCTATGAGGAGAATCTATTACCGGCGACATTAAAACTCTGCTACCCACGAGCACGTGCGACGACTGCCGTAATGCTGCGTTCCAGTAACCTCGGAAATGGGAGTGACATCATCTACGACTTATCGGCGTTCCAGTTAAAGTCGGAAAAAAACATGCCGATCTACCAGGCTATTGTTAGCTGTTGTTAGCACGCCTGCGTTGTTGTTCACAAATATCACATGAAGAATGTGATTATCACTATGGCAGCATTTTTGTAAATATAAGTCTAACAATATTATGTATACAGCTGATCTAGAGCGACACACCCCAGTCAGAAGTGCAAATAAATTGATTATTACAGGAGATAAATAATTGTTCACACTGGGGGCATCCACCTTCGATTGTCTACTCGGGGTTGGTGAGGTTTCACTGAGTTCCCAGTAGGAAATTCCGACTTCGGGTGCGTTCCAGTTGCAGTTTCCTACTCGGAACTTGGAAATTCCTACTTCTGACTACAACTGGAACACACCAAAAGACGTGACTCGAACTAAAGCGTGTGTTTGTTGTGATGCTAATGAATGCAGCTCGGACCTTCCTCAGAACTCTGCATTGCTTTACAACTTCTTTTTTCAAAAACTTACAGGATGCAAAGCGACAAGGTAATGTATCTCTTTCTAGTTACGTAGCGGTAGTTTTTGATGTGTGACAACAAGCAATTTTTGGGAAACTTAGTATCTTAGTTTTGTAGCTGGCTATATATGGCTACTTACAGCCCGGTGCTCTAAGACGTGTCCGAATAATACAAATTTGCTCTAGTTTTAAGTGTCTTGTTCCCGAAGTTGAGTATCCAGGCCAGTCCAGCCCTGTCCGACCCGACCGCGAAGCTAAGGAATAGCATTTATAGATAACCTGTTTTGATGCTATAAAACTCATCTTAAAGTGTGTATTTCGATCAGGCATATACCTCAAAGTGAGACTTTTTGTAATTACTTAGAAACTCCTCACAGTCTCTTTAAGCCTTCAGTAGACAATCTTGGGGAATGAGGATCATTTGTAAAATCCAATCAATTAACTGAAACTTTAACTTTTAAGAAGCTAAACCTGAAATATTGAGCTCTAACAATACGATATTTGATCTAATATCAAACTTATGACTGTTCATGTAATTTGAACCCGGGCCACTACCTGTAAATATTTGGAAAAAAGTAAAATGACCTTAAAACTTGAATGTGTAAACAGGTTAATAGTTTAAAGGGTGGATTCTTCTCTGCATGTGTGGACAGCAGTCCCTCCACTGTCTCAACGTGCATCCACATGCAGACAAATCTACAACACAAACGCTCCCACTCACACACACAGAGCTGGTTCATGCCATGGCTCTCTGGTATTCTTACCGATCTGCCCTCGGGTCCTCTGTGACCTTTGGCTCCTTTAGCTCCTGAAGGTCCTGGTTGAGAGTTCTGTAAAAAACAGAGAAAATGAAAAGAGATTTAAAGAGAAGCTCACACCTGTATTACACCAATAAATGTACAATAACAGCATTTAATGAGGCTAAAAGTTGAATGTATGCTGTTGTGAACATCCATCACAGTCTCTTGCCATCATTTTTTACACAAGACAACAGCTCTGTGTCCTGAGGAGATGAAAAGGGAGAACCTGTTAAAAGTGCAGCTTTGTGCATTGGCTGCATCTCCTCTAAACCTGAATCAGGATATCATGATTTACATCACTATGTTATTAAACAGTTTGACAAAGATTCGAAAACCTGAATGACTTATTGCATTAGACTGCATCCATACATCTAATATTGACTAATCACTGACTAATGCCTGCTTAAAAGTATGAAAAAGTTGTGTGCTGGTTTGGCGGAGTGGCTGGCAACCAGGTACGCCCCATGTGTGTGCTTGTGCCGGCCGGGTTCCAGTCCAGCCTGTGGCCAGTTTGCAGAGTCTTCCCTTATTCTCTCATCCCCCTTTCACAAGCCTATCCACTGTCATTCTCTCCCCAATCAATAAAGACACAAAAATACCCCAAAATAAATAAAAACAAAACAAAATTAGAGTGCTCTACAGACCAAACACCTGCCAGCTCATTTAACTAAAATATGTTTCAGAATTAGAAACAATGACATATAAGCAGATAATAATTCTTCATGAGGCACAAAAATGCAAATTTACCATTTATTCATATCTCCAGACAAGAAGAAAGGATAAAGGTCAGGGTCTATGTTAACTGTGAAAGTCTTCAGTCGGGTGCAGTGTAGTCTGTGGGCATGTGATGCTGTGCCACTCGTTGGTATATGTGACATGCATGTTTGCATTTAGTTAGGACCAGGGGCAGCTGCTGGTCAGTCAAGGAGGGGAAGCTAATTTTTTCCCAGCCTACATCATAAATTTGTTTATTTATTTAAATGTAAATTCTACCCTTCATTCCTTTTCAAGAAAATGATCTGTGACCCTGTTGTACCAACTAGGTGTCTTTTCCAGGGATCTTACCAGTGTTCTCTCAATGGCCAGCAGAGCTAGACTGCTTAAACGGTCTTGGCCCATTGTGTTGTGGGTGTAAGACTTGAGCCGCTTTAAACAGGAGAAGCTCCTCTCCAGAACAACTGAATGTAAAACTTAGAAGATGCTCCAGTGGAGGGTTATACTTCAAGATCGCTGATTAGCTCATTTCACTGTCAATCAAAAAGGGATTCGGCCTCAGACAGATCATCCAATCATCATGCAGAAGCCGAGCGTCCAGCCCACTGCCTCAGAGACCCCCAGAGACGCTGAGCATCCGATGGGCGGGACAAAGCCCAGCGTTTATCCAATCACCATCCAGTTTCCAAAGTGGAACAACTATAACAAACATATTTCAGTTTATCAATAAAAATAATTGAAAGTCAACATAACAAACACTATAAAGACTGAACATATGCCTAATGGGCCTCTTTTTAGGTCTCAGTACTGAGGGTGCACTTGATTAACCTTTCATCTCTTCTCTTAACAGCACAGGGTTTGATGAGCTCATGAAGTTCCCTGCATGCACTTTTACAACCCACTTTATCTCATCAGGTTAAATAAGAACAGCTGCATGTCTCTGTGTGGATGGACATTTATCAGGAGTGTGTTTTTGTCTTCATTTAATTTACAACAATCAGTGACTCTTTTTTAATGCAGTATATCACGTCTGACAAAATAAATCAGCTTATCAAAACCCCTCCTGAGGGAACAGGCTGCCTAAGAAAAGTCTCACAGTATATTTGAAATCCTTCACAGACAGGTCCGGCCTGCAGAGAGATCAGCTAAAGCCTGTCCAGCTGCTGCTCTCTGGCCTGCTGATCCCTGTGAGATTATGACCTCGAGAGTCAAAGTGACGGGAATAATGATCTAAACACTGTAATCGATTTAGGGAAAATGGTCCTGTCTTAAGGTTTCATGTTCCCACAGATACCATTAGACACACTTCAAAGTTATGTGGGCATTTTGTTAAGAGGTGACAGCTGCAGACAATTTCAGACTGAAGCAGAACACCGACATGAGAATGGGGTGTTATTAATGCTCCAAAAACAGCTTTAAAAGGGCTTTTACATACGTGAAAGGCCAAGAGAGGTCAGGGCCTGTGCTCTTTATGTGTGGAAGTGCTGCAAACTAAATAAATATATTAAATAAAATAAGAATTAAGTATGTATCCAAACTGAAAACTATAAATACTGCTTAGGTTAAACTTATTGGTTTGTTGAAAGTGAGTCCAGATTGAAGATTTCACTGGAGTCATGTTACTCCAAAGTGGAAGGAAAAGCTGGAAGTACTCAACCAATCAGAAATATTTAGCATCCCAGGTCTTCTGCCCATGGTTCCCTGAGCGGGGACTCATCAAGGTGTAAATTAATGACCCTTGAATTAATTTAAAGGATAAGTTTGGTTTCTACAGCTTTCACATTGTTTATAGAATGAAGTAGAACAATATACTCACCCAGAAGGCTTTCCTGATCCAAACAGTGCTTCAGGAGATATTTAGATCCAAAATCGAGCGGCGGACATCCGTATAATGGTAGCACACGGGGCACGTACAGCGCCGCTCCTAAAACTGCATTAATCGTCCAACAACTCATTCGTTTCACCAATATTTCATCATGGTCCGCTCACGCTACTCCTCCATTACAGTCTGTGTCGCCCCAGACATGTTTTGTGACTGTGCTGACCTCTGAACTGAAGAAGAAGAACGTTTGCCTCCACGCATGCACAGTACGGCTCATTGTTTCAGGGGAAGACAGCCGGCTACACAACGACTTTCTTCTTCCAGTTTTGTGCAAAATGGACGAATATCTATCAGATGGAGATGTTGTGGAGGAGAACTTTGAATATGATGAGTGTCCTTACAGTTCTGAGCCAGAGTTTACAGGTGAGGAGCTCATCGAAAGGAGGGCGCGGAGGCAAAGAGAAGAACAGCGAGCCAGAGAGCAGTCTTCAGTTCAGAGGTCAGCACAGTCACAAAGACATGTCTGGAGCGACACAGACTGTAATGGAGGAGTAGCCAGAGCGGACCATGATGAAATATTGGTGAAATTAATGAGTTTTTGGTCGATTAATGCAGTTTTAGGAGTGGTTCTATACATGCCCTATGTGCTACCATTATACGGATGTCCGCCGCTCAATTTTGGATCTAAATATCTCCTGAAGCACTGTTTGGATCAGGAAAGCCTTCTGGGTGAGTATATTGTTCTACTTCATTCTATCAATAATGTGAAAGCTGTAGAAACCAAACTTATCCTTGAAGACCCTAGTTATCATTTACAAAACACAACCTTGGTAACCTTTTACCGTTGCACTGTTGAAAGCATCCTGACACACTTTGTCTGTATTGCGTTTGCCAGCTGCGCAGCCGCAGACAGAAAAGCGATACAGAAGAGTCACCAACGCTGTCAGAAGATAATCGACAGCCCTCTCTCCTCACTGGATGAACTGTACAGTTTCATTGCCTCACAAAAGCAAAGAGCTCAGTGGCCCCGTTTACATGGGTCAAAAAATTCTATTTACAATCAGATTGAAAGGTCAATCAGATTAGAAATGTCTCATGTAAACACCTTAGCCAATCGGATTCACCTGGATCTGATTGTAAGAGGTAGTCTACATTTTGAGCACACTGCAACAATACCGTGATAATAATGATAACATGATAATTTTTGGTCACAACAATCGTGATACAAACTTTTCGTATCGTTACATCCCTAAATAAGATATTTTTAAAAATGATCTTGTCTGGAGCTCTTATGAAAAGGTTTGACCTTATCTTAAAGAGACTGTGTTTTCTTAGTACTCATTGTTCCTGAAGGGCCTTTTGGATGCCCCATGCTCTGATCTGAGCACTTGTTAGAAACTCAGCATGCCAGGCAGAGACGAGATAAATGAAGGAGAAGGCTCAGACTTTAAAAAAGAAAAGAACTGCAGAGCCAGAAGTCATCACATTTTTGGTTCTTTGATCTGGGTGTGATACATTTGAGTATGTACAGTAAATACCAGAGAGAAGGTAACGCAAACCACCTGGCATTACCTTACCACAGAAACACAGGCATATTTTCTGTCAGCCCTGGATACAAATGCACACAAACGTTTTCAATTATGGCACATTCTCAGCTTCAAACACTCGTGAAGAGAAAGAGCCACATCACACACAGACACGCTGACAAAAGTCCTGACCTTGATCTCAGTCATTTGTCATGACACACAGTCAGATGACAGTCAGTGATATACTTCATCATAAGCTCAGTGTTAACTCTGAAGTTAAATCATTGTCGAGGTCAAAGGTCCGTCTCCACCTCTACCTTCTCTAACACACCCTGTTGATCCCCTCATGTTCCCTCTGGTCAAAAACATGCAGGCAACAGACTGCATGTCTGTGCAGCGTGGAAATATTTGAACAATTTAAATAAAAAAATCTAATTTATCAAGTTAATCTTAACAACGACTGAGGTATTACGGTCTCTGTAAATAATGTTGGTAGGGCTGTCAATGGAGACAAAAACTTTAATATTATTGTTTGCATGATGTACGGAAAATTATAACAGTAAATAAAGGGCAGTCCCATCTTTAAATAATAACATAAATAAAACAACACTGATACCTATTCATTACCATGACAACAAAAACAGCAGTAACAGACATAGAAGTAATCAATGATGGAAATGGGAAATTCTAATTGTCAAAGAAGAAAGAGACACCATCTATGTGTATGTCCTTAAAGGTGCTATGAGGAGAATCTATTACCGGCGACATTAAGACTCTGCGACCCATGAGCACGCGCTGCAACTGTCGTAACGCTGCGTTCCAGTAACCTCGGAACTGGGAGTGACATCATCTCCGTCTTATCGGCGTTCCAGTTGAAGTCGGAAAAAAACATGCCGATCTACCAGGCTATTGTTAGCTGTTGTTAGCACGCCCTTTTGTAGACCAATAGGTAGGCCTGTCACGATAATCAATAAATCAACTAACCGAACGATAAATAAAAACGTCCTTGATAAGTTTGCCGTCCTCATTAAACTGACACGTGCATGCATGTTTGTTTGTTTTCCTCCTCTCTTTCTACTAAAGAGGTGCATCGATCCTGTAGCGGATTTATAACGGAGTAGCATCTGTCAAACATGCAATATTTGGGGGGGAGGCGAGGCCGCTCACGCTTACACTCGGAGGGAGCTGAAGTGAGTGTTCTAAAGAGTAACGAGAAAACAATATATGAAATAATAATATTAATGATATGAATGATGGCACAAAAGATAAGGTTCTGAAGGTGGCTGCCACAGCCCCAGTGTGGGAATATTCAGGTTTTAAACAGAATGAACAAGGTCCGAGCTCATGAACACCGACGAGCCGATATATCGCATTTGTTTAAAGTAGTGACGACGAAGAAGGGGTAGTGCAGCAGAGCCTTCGTTCTGACAGTCAGCGCTTACTAAGACGTTTGTTCTGCAAGGTAAATATAAACAAAGCAGCACAAAATGGGGCGTGCTCACAGACAGTGCCGTTCGCTACATTGCAAAAGAAATGCAGCCCTTCAATACGGTTGAAAAAACAGCAATGTTACAAACGTTTGACAGACTACGGATTGACTGGGAGAAAGTACATGTCACACACAGTTCAGGAACTGTATAAACTCCCTGTTATTTATTGTTTTTAATGTTGTGTGCTTTTATTGGAGTTTCGTTTTTTCTTTACAGAGACAGGGTCTATTTTTTATTGTTTTTGATTAGTATAATTATTTTTATTTACATGCATTTTTTTTTCTAAAAGAGAGTCAAATTAATTTTCATTGGTTTTTTTTCTCTTTTTTGTTTGTTAAATTTATTATATTGCTTATTTAATTTATTTTATGTAAAAGATCTTGACCTTCCAGTTACAGTTAAATACTCTTAAGAAGTTAAAGTTTCTTGCTTTTGATATGTTGTACTCACTTCATTATGATATATAATTACATAAATGAAAAAATGAAAAAAAAAAAATTAAAAATAATATTGACAATAATATCGTCAATAATTTTTTGGACAATTATCGTCCAGCAAAATTTGTTATCGTAATAGGCCTACCAATAGGCAATCACACAGCGACTACAGGTATATAGTTCCATCAGCTGATCATATATTTTCACAGATATTTTCTGATCATGATGGGGAGAGCCAAGGAGTCAAGGCAACTTGGCTCTCAATATCAATGTTTGTTAAAAAAAAATGATAAAATTCCCATTACTTTAATGGCCAGTGATCGCAAATTGCACAATAAATAAAGTCATTTACAACAAAATCTCACTTAAATAAAATATTCAGGGCTTTTATTTTTGATCCAATAGTATTTAACAAGTATCACTAGTGTTAGATTTTCAGTAGTATAAAAAAACACAATTTGAAATGACAAGTCCCCATTAAGACTGTGACCAGTGTTACCGATCATTAGAGCTGCCATATATTTTCATTTTAATCAACATCATCATTTTCTACATGAACAGAATCTGAATGATATTCAGTTGTTTACATATCATTTGAAAAGACATCATTATATCCTAAAACCTGATGTGTTGCCACCCTGATGTTTAGTATAGTGGCTGTTGTTTTGAATTTGATGATATTTCCTGCCGCTGCTCTAAATAGAGACATCTGCATGTCAAACTTGTGGGAACAAAAAACAAACTGTTTAAAAAGAGAAAAAAAAAGACAAAGCCTCTGGGGGAAAGTCAAAAGATTCAGATTTTCCATTGAGAGGGACAAATATTGACATCTACTGGTGTATTCCCTCTTTAGATGGCCTTTGTAAAAGCTGCAGATGAAATATTATTATATTTTGAACAGACATTTATTCCAAGTGCTGGATAAAAAAAAAAAAAAATCAACTTTGGCATTTGTACCAAAACTACAACCTTACACCGAGCAGCAAGTTAGCGTAGCATGTTAAAGAACAAGGTCCAACAGTAAATTCCCCCCTGCGTAAAGGTAACACTATACGCCTGCCTGCACCTCTAAATGAAAGGTAAAGACGACAACCTGCTGTTTAATGGGGGTTACGGTGGGGCCCCTAAAAATTAACTGCTCCTGGGGTAAGAATAGTCTGCTAGAAAAAGTTAGGGAATCCCATGAACCCACAATCTTCCAAGATATTAAAACCAACAGAAACCATTTGCCACATGATCTTTCTGCATTTCTATACAGCTGCAGGCAGGCTGCCTCTGAAAAAAGGTCACCAGGAGACAAAACCTGCGATATGGAGGGGGCCTCGTTTCATGAGGCAGTACATGACATAAAAAGAACAATGCTAGTGCTTAAGTGGTACATGGATAGGAAGAGTCTATGGATCAATGCTAAGCATAATTGGACATTAGGGCTGAACAATTAATTGCAAATTAGATTAAATCGCAATATGGCCTGTTGCAATTTTCAAATCGCGAATCCTCTCTGGGTTTTAGTTCAATTCAATTTTGTGACCGTTAGTGGCAAGAAGAACGTGCAAAACAATATGGACAAAGCATCACATAATAATTCATGCAATAGTATCAAATTCAATATTTACACAAAAAACATCCCAAAGAATATAAAATTGAAATTTTGATTTTTTTTGTCTTTGGTATTGGAATGTGTGGAGGTTTAGCTTAGGCTTGTCTCGTCATCGGTTA
Organism: Scarus forsteni; assembly: GCA_036419115.1. Classification (NCBI taxonomy): domain Eukaryota; kingdom Metazoa; phylum Chordata; class Actinopteri; order Labriformes; family Labridae; genus Scarus; species Scarus forsteni. Next base: position 12,680,839 of record JAZDUH010000271.1, on the reverse strand, counting down.
GTGCATCCAACAGAGAAACAACTGTCTTGTAACACCCTTTTGAAACCCAACTATCCACAGCTAAATCACGAATGGCCCTTTTCCATTAGCCCTACTCTACTCTACTCGATTCTAACTGGCTCTACTCTACTCGCCTTGTGCTGCTTTTCCATTAGCCCCAGTCGCCTGCCCAACGGGGTGCAGTGTCGCTGAGCGGCTCTGCGGTGATGTCATTTTGAGCGCGACACAACGATCTGTGGCTTTTTGTCACATACCGAGTTAAAAAGGAAAACAGAAGAAGGCTGCAGGTGGTAAGAAGAAATACCCCTTGAGGAGCACAGGAGAGTTTTGGAAGCTATACAACAGAATGAAGCCGAGGACGAGAGCAACGGAGCTGCAAAGAAAAGACGTATGAGGGTAAGCTAACGGTAGCTACCGCTAGCACGCTAGGTTGTCGCGCTCATGACTCTTCGGTGACGACATTGTCTGACCAATCAGTAGCCGGCAGTCGGTGACGTCATCTTTTAGTATCGACTCTGGTCGCCTGGAACCAGAGCGGAATAGGAACTAAAACTAGTTTGTTTTAGGAGGTACCAGGCTAATAGAAAAGCGCTGCAAATCGAGTAGAGTAGGGCCAAGGCGTGCTAGTGGAAAAGGGCCAATAGAGTGTATTTTTGAGTGCTCAAACGATTTTGGTACAATACTCTTCAGCCAGATCCACTGTTTGGTCATCTTAGTGGTTTAAAGAATCAGTCTGCTTATTAGACTGAATCCTCACGCTGTGGCTGCATGCTCATTATACTACTTTCTTGTGCTCTGCCTCCAAACCTCCACAACTCTGGAGCCAATAATGATTTATGCCTAAAAATGTGCTTCCTCAGTGACTAAAGAAGTGATGACTGAAATAAAGGTTATTCAAACATGTGTATAAAGGCTAATGTAATAAAGAAAGGAGGATTCAATCAACTGCGTCTCTCTCTTTCATTGTCAGTACATGAGAAGTTGTTTTTGGCAGCTGTTGAACCCAGAAGTTGTAATGACACATTTTAACCGCTACATTTAACTTGCTTTTATGCCTTGTCCTCCATGTGAGTTTGGTTTTATACCACTTATTTTACTTTTTGACTGATACTTTCCAGAGAAAACCAACTTTTTCTTCTGGCTTAGAGTGTTTAGCTTTCAGTTAGAACATCAGTCCAAAAACTTCAATGGAGGAAATTTTTCAAGGTTTACAAATTTGTTCCAAAATGGTTTCCTCCGAGCTGACTCATATGATATTCATGATTTAAGTGGGCAGTTTGAGAAATTTACAATCAAACAAAGAATAATGATACTAACAGAGGTTATGAGACATTTTCCAAGCAATGCTCTGCTTACTTGAAGACAAGCAGCATTAAATACTGTTACTTCTTCCCTAATCCTGTTTCTATGCGTTAATTAGAGCTGAAACGATTCCTCGAATATTCGCGAGTACTCGATTACAAAATATCCTCGAATTAAATTTTGTGCCTTGAAGCCTCGTTTAATATATAATTATACATATAAATATATACCTGGACTACTATACAGTGTACAGTGTTTGAGTCCGCAGAAGAAACGGCAGAGAGTGTCCAAAGTGTATGGTCACTACAAGAAGGGACGAAAAGAAAACACAGTGCAGTGTGTCTGATGTCAAACTGAGTGAGCTTAGCACGTAGCTTAGCATGATAGCACGTTGTTAGGGCTGCAACTATTGCTATTACAGCATTTTAAATATGCTCATCACAGACATGTGTCCTCTTTCCATGGTGGAGGACACAGGATTTAAGAACATGATCAAGGATTTCAATCCAAACTACACAATGCCCTCCAGAACACACTTCACAAATATAATTGCAGAATTATATCACTGCTTTGTAAATCAGTATTGTCTTGGCTTTGTTTTAAGCCAGTACTGGTTTAAACTTTGAAAGTTGTGAAAATAAAAACCCTTTTCTGAGGAATAAACGGCATTTGGTTGCTCATTTTGAAAGCCCTAACATGTTGCATTGTATATAATTGATTTATTTGTTTAAAAACAAAGAAGTATATTTTGTTAGAGTACTCGAGTACTCAAAGAAATAATTGACAGAGTACTCGATTCCAAAAATACTCGATAGTTGCAGCTCTAGCGTTAATATATTAAGTCTTCAAGAAAGGTAGACTGATTTATGCTGGGTGGTCTGTGGCCAAAGTGGGGCCATGAGCAGTATTTTGTGCATATACAAAAAGACTCACTGAAGTCTAATTAAAATAAAACATGAGTCCTGGTTTGGTAGCTTTCTCTTTCAATGTTAAATGGTTAAAGGTGCAATGAGGAGAATCTATCACCAGCGACATTAAGACTCTGAGCACTACCCATGAGCACGCGCAGCGACTGTCGTAACGCTGCGCTCCAGTAACCTCGGAACTGGGAGTGACATCATCTCCGACTTATCGGTGTTCCAGTTGAAGTCAGAAAAAAACATGCCGATCTAGCATGCATTTTCTAGTGAGCATTTTTGTAAATATAATTCTAACAATGCTATGAATACAGCTGATCTAGAGCGACACACCCCAGTCAGAAGTGCAAATAAATTGATTATTACAGGAGTTAAATAACTGTTCACACTGGGGGCGTCTATCTTCGATTGTCAACTTGGGGGTGGCAAGGTTTCACCAAGTTCCCAGACTCTGGGGCACGTTCCAGTTGCAGTTTCCTACTCGGAACTCGGAAATTCCTACTTCTGACTACAACTGGAACGCACCAAAAGACTCAAGCCAAAGCGTGTGTTTGTTGTGATGCTAATAAATGCAGCTCAGACCTTCCTCAGAACTCTGCATTGCTTTACAACTTCTTTTTTCAACAACTTACAGGATGCAAAGCGACGAGGTAATGTATCTCTTTCTAGTTACGTAGCGGTAGTTTTTGATGTGTGACAACAAGCAATTTTTGGGAAACTTAGTATCGTAGTTTTGTAGTCGGCTATATATCGCTACTTACAGCCCGGTGCTCTAAGACGTGTCTGAATAATACAAATTTGCTCTAGTTTTAATTGTCTTGTTCCTGAAGTTGAGTATCCAGGCCAGTCCAGCCCTGTCTGACCCGACCGGAAGGCTAAGGAATAGCATTTATAGATAACCTATTTTGATGCTATAAAACTCATCTTAAAGTGTGTATTTCCATCAGGCATATATGTAAAAGTGAGACTTTTTTGTAATTACTTACAAACTCCTCACAGTCCCTTTAATGAACTGGAGTGTATTTAGCACTCTTCTGGTCTTTCTAACAAATTATAAGTGATAAAAATGAAGAAAATGCATTGAATGAGAAGGTGTGTCCAAATTTTTGGCCTGTTCTGTACACACATATATATATAAACCTGTGAGGTCCTTTACAGATTACCAACTTTCTCCAACAAGTAGGTGAGAGGAAATGCACAAACATGAGCAGAAATGTTGACGCCACCAATCACAGAGCCCTGAAAATGTCAGCATGTTAATGTAAACAAGACCAAACTGATCCCTGGGTTAAAAATTTTGTAACTAACACACGACATGAACATGACTGATCACACACACAAACACAAAAACAAACACACCAAAAGAGTAATGCAGTCCCTTCATCGTTTCTGCTCATTTCCTGGTATCCTTGACTACGACATATACACAGCTGCATCAGCTCAAAGCCCTCTTCCCCAATGACACACACACACACACACACGAGAAGCATTTCCAGCTGCAGAACAGAAGGCGAGTGTGAGAAATAAGATGGATGGACCGAGACAAATGAGATAGAAGAATGTGAGAGTCTGATACCAAAAACTATGAAAGACAGAAATTAAAGAGAAGAGGCATATCATTAAATACTCCAAGAAATGGTTAAGGGGGGTGGGGGGCAATAAAAAAATGTAAATATGCCCATAAACCATGAAATATGTGACTCACATCCTGTCGTTGCTCTCTGCCAGAAGTCAGAGCGAGGGAAAGATAAAATGAGATCAAGAGAGAAGAGGATGATCAGACTCACATCAAGGCCGGGATCTCCAGGCTCGCCGTCGTCTCCTTTGGGTCCAGGGGTTCCTTTACCACCCTGGTGATTTAATTTAAAGGTAAGATGATGAATTACCAGTTTAAAAACTTCAAGACAAATTTTAGCTCTACAATACATTGTTCCAGTAGCTCTCTAATATGGAAACCACTGATGGACTCTACAATAGATATTCTTCTTCTGAGCTCTCAAATGGAGTTTAACAGATAACTTACCGGCTCACCAGAGTCTCCACGGGGCCCAGGATAACCCTGCAAAGACATCAGAGTTCAGACAGTAGACCTGAAATAGAACATGGAGGCCAAATGGAGGCCTTGGCCCCTCAACTTTAACTTGACCAGTCCAGGTGTCAAGCCCTAACTGTGTTTTGCCATTTGTCATATAAGAAGTGGAAATCAGTGTGGGTGGTTGTAACAAGCTGCTATTAGCTTTCTGTATCTTAGAGTGGAGCATTTCCTTTTGTTATGACTTCAAGTAGTAGCTCTAGACCAAAGCTCTGAGGGCTAGGAAGTGAAGCCGACGTGCCAAACACTGCATTACCATGAGTGAGCATTTGAGGCTGACTGTAGAAAACCAATACAGTCCTACTCATCATTATTGGCACCCATGAAGTTTAAGTACACAATGTGACAGTACAGCTTCTTTACAAGCTTCTCTAACTTTGCTCTGCATCACTTTATCAGACTCAAACTGGTTCACATATTAAGTTTTGTAAATTATACGTCATTAGCAGTAGCGGCTGCTGGTCAGTCAAGGAGGGGAAGCTCATTTTTTTCCGGCCTACATCATAAATTTGTTTATTTATTTAAATGTAAATTCTACCCTCCGTTCCTTTTCAAGACAATGATCTGTGACCCTGTTGTACCAGCTAGGTGTCTTTTCCAGGGATCTTTCCAGTGTTCTCTCAATGGCCAGCAGAGCTCGACTGCTTAAACAGCCTTGGCCCATTGTGTTGGGGGTGTAAGACTTGAGCTGCTTTAAACAGGAGAAGCTCCTCTCCAGAACAACTGAATGTAAAACTTAGAAGATGCTCCGGGGGAGGGTTATACTTCAAGATCGCTGATTGGCTCATTTCACTGTCAATCAAAAAGGGATTCAGCCTCAGACAGATCATCCAATCATCATGCAGAAGCCGAGCATCCAGGCCAGCCCACTGCCTCATAGACCCCCAGAGACGCTGAGCGTCCGATGGGCGGGACAAAGCCCAGCCTTTATCCAATGACCGTCCAGTTTCCACAGTGGAACAACCCACTCTAGGCTTCCCCATCGAAGTCAGAAGACGCTCAGCGTCCAGCTGTGTTACAGCGCTGAGACGCTGCGGGGATGAATGAGAAGGAAGCCTCGCCAGTTACCTGTGATAAGTAGCCGATTCTGAACAAAAGATGAAGGTATTCTAGCGCATATTTAGTCAATGAAATGTACACACAGCAGTACATATCACCACTTTTTTGGGGGACATTTTAGGGGAAGCTGAGCTTCCCAGTCTTAGAGCAATCGCCACTGGTCATTAGCTACTATGATCATATTTAGAATAGGCAGTTTTAACTGCAACCACTTGAAGCCTACAAGGAAAAGAACACCCTACCAACAATTAAGCATGGTGGAGGTTCCATAATGGTTTGGGGCTGCTTTGCTGAATAGGGTACTCGAGGCCTTGACCGTATAATAGGAATCATGAAATCAGAGGATTATCAAGAAATTTTAGAGCGTCATGTCCTACCCAGTGTAAGAACACTTGGTTTAAGTTGAAGATAGTGGGCCCTCCAGCAAGACAATTACCCAAAGCACTCATCCAAAAGCACGCAGGAATGGTTGAAAAGGAAAAAAATGGCCTGTTTTAAAATGGCCAGCAATGAGTCCTGATCTCAATCCGATTGAAAATCATTAGTATGGCTGAAATCTGCCATTGGGGAAAAGAAACCTGCAAATGTTCAAGAGCTTGAACAATTTGCATAGGAGGAGTGGGAGAAAATACCAGCTGAGAAGTGCGAGAAGCTTATAGATGGCACCGTACGCTGCCATTGTTGTAGTCGTTGTCGCGTGTGGTGCATGCATGTCAATGAAGATATGAAACTATGACGTAAGCGTATCTGGAAAGTTGCAGAGAGCCAGTAATCACAGAGCTGCGTATACAGCATTTCAAAATCTTTCCACTCTGGAACCTGGTTTCAAAAATGATCATTTACAGACCCCCAAAACGCCGTCTTCGTATGGATGATACGCAGATTCGGCAAAAAATGTATGCGTTTAGACCTCAGTTTGTCTTCGTGTGGATGGGGCCTAAGTGTAGACGAATTTTCAGATGTTTGCCAATCTATACGGGGCCTGATAAAGGGTCACTTGAGGTAACAATCAAAAGTGCATTTGCCAGAGAATTTCACAACAACACAGGCTATAAAAATCTAATTTAAACAGACTTGTATAAGTTGAAGGAGTTTGAGTTCTGACAGAGAAACACAATAAAGTAAGCTGAAAGAATTTAATGCTGTAAGAGCTGCATTTCTCTTCCAGAGGGGACTATTAAAGGCCTTTATTTTATGCTCATAAAAACTAGTTTTCCTCAAAAAACCATAAAAGCCACACTTCTTTAATAACTTGAGGGGTTTTGACAAATACTTTGTTCATACTTTGTCTTAAGAACCACTTTGGTCTAGTATGGTCTGTGTGTTCATTTATGATAACATTATGGGAAAACCATTCATGAATTTAATAGTTGATGTATTTCCAAACTTTCGTCAAATATAATTTATTGACTCACATCATCGGTCTGCTTTTGTTGTAAATTCTCAAGGTCAATAACACATTCGAAAATGTTCCATGAATGACTCTCCTATAAGCCATAATACCAGTATAGGACACAGTGTACCGGGACTTTGACAGTTTTAAGGGTGTAAAAAACTATCAGCATACCTGGAAACCATGACAACCTGCAGTTCCATTTCCTGGAGCTCCGTCTTCTCCCTGAAATAAACAAAAACACTCATTTACAGATTCACCCACACACATTTACACACAAAGTTTTGTCAGCGAGTATGATGAATGGCACACATCTGTCTCCCATCCTCACTCACCCTCTCCCCCATCTGGCCTCTGTCTCCTGGAGCTCCCTTGATTCCTCTTGGTCCTTTTGGTCCCTGTGAGATTAAAAAAAAAAAAGGACCAGATTAAAAACATGTGAAACATAACATGACACAAAACATTTGGAGTCTGTCAGGATTTTTTTTGAGTTAATGTGTGTGAACAAAACATGGTCCTCATGTTTCACAGTGACTTTGAAGTTATGTAACAGTCCCTCTCTGCAGCCGATTACATGTTTTTGTAGGCTGATGGCTGAGATCGTGTGATAGTATGTAACCAAAAATGATGAAATTCACATGGCAATTGATGGTTGAGTACAAGGTTGATTATTTCTGATTACAGATATTATCAGCTGCAGTTCTATTGATTGTGAGGCAAAGGAGTCTTGTTAAAGGCATACCAAAGGAGATCTCACGATTCAGGCCTCAACAGCTTCAAATATTTAAAGGGACTGGGAGGAGAATCTATTACCGGCGAAATAAAGACGCTGCTACCCATGAGCATGCGCAGCGACTGTCGTAATGCTGCGTTCCAGTAACCTCAGAACTGGGAGTTCCAGTTCAAGTCGGAAAAAAAAACAAGCCGATCGACCAGGCTATTGTTAGCTGTTGTTAGCACGCCCTGTGTTGTTGTATGAAGAATGTGATTATCACTATGGCAGCATTTTTGTAAATATAAGTCTAACAATACTATGTATACAGCTGATCTAGAGCGACACACCCCAGTCAGAAGTGCAAATAAATTGATTATTACAGGAGCTAAATAACTGTTCACACTGGGGGCATCCATCTTCCATTGTCAACTCGGGGGTGGCGAGGTTTCACCGAGTGCCGAGTAGGAAATTCCGACTTCGCGGGGCGCTCCTGCTGCAGTTTCCTACTCAGAACTCAAAATTCCTACTTCTGACTACAACTTGAACGCACCAAAAGACACGAGCGTGTTTGTTGTGTAGCTCGGACCTCCCTCAGAACCCTGCATTGCTTTACACCAGGGGCTATCAACAAAAAACCCCAAAATATGGCAACAAGCCACTGCTGCCTCTGCCAGCCTTCACTGCCTAGCTTTTGTCTTTAATTGAAAACTCATTTCAATCTCTCTGTGAGATGTACTTACTGGGGATACATACAAATTAGCAACAACATTTGGCTAATAAAACAGCCACTACCGTCCTGACATATCTGTACGACTAATTATTCTTTTGTTTTATTATTAGAGGCTAAAAGTCCTGGTCAATTGCTCTGTCGAAAGTGTAACTCAGCTGACCAACCATTAGTAGCCACTGCATCCTGAGCAGGTGGCAGCTGTTTTTGAGCCAAATTGTCTTCATGTCCAAATGTAAACAATGGCTGTGTCCGAAATGGCATACCAACGTCCTACTCATACCAAGTGTGACGTCAAAATTAGTATGTGCGCTCACATTAGATAGTATAAAAAGATTGAGAGTGCGAGAAATACCCGGATGCATACTATATCGGAAAAAAAATTAAGTATGCGAGGTGGGCATACTAGTCACATTCAAACGCCTCATACTGCATTGCGCCATGCAAGACCGACCTGCATTCAGCTAAAAATCTGCCACTAGCAAACTTTCCGTTTTCAAAATAAACGCATCTTTTATTATCTCCTTTTAGTTCTTCAACGCTTTTGTAAATGGGCTCTTGTTTTGGAGCCGACCGGAAGTTTCTTCGATAGCATAATGGTGCGCATAGCGGAATGTCCAAAATGCCGAAATGAAATTTGTATCAGTGCGTTTTATGGCTGAACTTTCAAACGTGGCGAATCAACAGAGATATTTGGTAGCCTGGTGTGCTTCTGATTTTTGTCGTCGGAGGTTTGAAATGCATCATGGGAAACTTAGTAGTGTACTACAGTGTGAACGGTTGGCATCCTAATCATAGTTATAGTATGTAGTATACAGTATATACACATGAGTTTGTAGTATGTAGTATGTCAGTATGCTATTTCAGACACAGCCAAAGGACTTAAATGAACGCTAAGGAACCGAAGGAAAATTAAACAAAATTAAGTTTAAGCTACATTTGAGTTTTTTCAGGTTATACTCTCATATAATCATTCAATCTAAGTAGCAAGTAATCAGCCAGAAACATGAACAATAGACCAAGAAGGAGGAACAGAAACAAGCTATGCTAGCACTGCTTAAAGTAGCATTAGCAACACACCAATGCAAACCAACATCACATTCTTTACCTGCTGATGTCTGTTAAATAATGAGTAGTCAATTTTGACCATTTTCTTTTTACCTTATCAAATATCAGAGCAATCTAATCATTTTAATTTGAACCCACACTTAGCCAGATCTGCAATGATCTGTGACACTCCAAGTATTCACTATTCGACATGCCAAGGCTTCTGTTTGTGGATCAATTTCACACAAAGGAGAGAAGCTCTGTAAAGTGGACTTCCTGGTTCATACTCCAAACAATCCCTGAATGCTGTGAAAGTATTTCGCAGCCCAAACCAGGAAGCCCACTTTTAGGAGTTTCTTTCCCTCATAAGATAAATCAGACATACTGTAACGCTGGCTTACAGTTTTAAATACATCTTGAGTGATATTTTCATTAAATTAGCCTTAAATTAGAACCAAACATAAACAGTGCAGTGTTTTATAAGTTAAACTAGGGCTGAACGATTAGAGAAAATAATCTAATTGCGATTTTTTTCCCCCAATTTTGCGATTTACTCTTCAATTGTTTTAATGTTCCTCATCTTATGTATTCTTCAAAAAAACATAAGCAGTAGATCTTTTTATAGTAAAACCAATATGACATTAAATCAATCTAAGGATTAAAGATTTGAGAAAAAGTGGAGAAGTGAAGAACAGAAGCAAAATAGGTATGAAATTGTAAAAAACAAGGTAAAAATGGTATGAAAGCGGAAGAAGGTTAATAAATAGGTGCAAAATAGGTATAAAATTGCAAAAACAAGAGGGGAAAAATTGGCAAAAAAATCCAAAAGTGGCTTAGGAAAATTGATTACGGCAGCAAAATTGGGAATTAAATTTGAAATTACATTTCAAAAACCATATAAAAATTCCAAAAATGGTTCTGACAGTGGCCAAAAAAGATGAATGGGGGCAAAATAGGCATAAACTTGTAAAAATGGGGTTAAAAAAAAGGTAAAAATGGTCCAAAAGTGGAAAAAAAGTGTATGAATAGAGGTAAAAAATAGGCATGAAATTGCAAAAAACTACATCACAATGCCAAATAAATTGTTCAGCCTTAAGTTAAACCAGCTGTTTTAGAGATCAAGTAACTTGGCTGTAGAGTTTTTTAGATTAAAACACGCTAAATTTTTATTGGTTAAAAGAAGTTTGTGATATTCCACGAGAGCTCCGCCCACATGAAACAACCAAGAGACAGACTACAAAGTGCATGGAGGAACATTTTATAGGGATGTTAAAATATATATACGTTTAATAATCTGGGTGTTTGGGCTGTTTGACTCACCTCTGGTCCAGGTGGTCCCTCATCTCCTCTGTATCCAGGAGACCCGGCTTTGCCAGGCGCGCCCTGAAAAACAACAACACCTTTAATGAGGAAGCGTTAAAACTTCAGCTAAAAAAACAGACATAAAACTTTACTCTGCTGTAGAAAAAATCAGTCAACAGACTATTAAAAATAAAAAAAAAAAGCACTCACAAAGAGAAAGTCGCATCTCCCTCTATAAATAGTTTACACGAGCTTTATTAATCTACTCTGGTCTGATTCACTCTGTCATTAATGCATTCCTAACTCACACAATTTGAGCTCTGCTTTAAGAAAAGCATGGTGGTTGGACAAAACACAGCCATAACACATTTTTGAGGGACATAATTTATCATGTAGAACACACTGCTGACAGAAAAGACCTGCTAAACCCCCCGGTCCTCCTTATCCTCAGAGTACTCCCATTTTCAAAACAATATATCAAGACCACAAGTTTTTACTACAACTCTAAAGATCTAACGTCTGTCCATGTTAGATCTATCACATCCAGTGCAAATGCTCAAGTGTTATTATGGTATAAACTCTACCCTAAATTAGAATTAAACTAAACTGGGTAAGTTTAAATCAACATGCCAAGTACGAACCAGAATTGGTTTCCAGTTCCTGCTAAGTTTGTCTTTTTATGCACTGCATAAGCAAAAAACAAAAAGTTATACTTATCCCATCAAGTCCCAGAAGTGGATGTGTTTTAAAACTGCCATTAAATCATATTACATTAAAAAAATGTAATCTACTCTTCTATACCATATGTTTGGGTTTTTTTGTCTGTATTTGTGTTTGGAAGCCCTAGAAAATGAGATGATTCATCTCAAGAAGCTAAACATTCATACATTTCAATAAATTCCAGTTTATACTATTGTGTACTCTATCGCACAATAATAATTATAAAAAATAATCTTACATTATTCCTTTACACAAAATGTTCGTTTTTGGATTGATGCAGTCTGGAACGTGTCACTGATAAGTGGTGCCTTTTTATGTTTTTATGCTATAAGACGAGTCAAACTCAGTCCTTTAGGCAGCAGAAATTCACATTTCAAGTTATACAGAAGAACATATTTTTCAACCATTTTCTTATTTCCCAGCTTTAGATATTTTCACCAACTTCAGCTCTGTTCATGTGCTCAAAAAGATAATTGCTTTAGTGACTTTCATCCTTCATATAAAGTTATTATATCATACTTGTGAACAATTCATTATTTTAATTGTAATATCTAAATATTAAATGAGAAATCTTTCTTTGGACTTAAACAGTCCAGGACCTGTCTGTGATTTTAAACAAAAAAGATTTTGTTTTATTTTCATATGTTTGTGAATTATTTCATTTTTCTATTTTTGAACTGCCTGTTTGTGCCATGGAGTACTAAAATAAGAAAATGTGGTAATCTGCTTGAAAATAGTAAAAACAAAACAAAAACTGAATCATGGACAGCAGATTGAAAGTTTATTACAGTGTAGGAAACTTCATGTCTTTATACTCGGATACAGTCTGATTCACCTCGACTTAAAGTAGTCCACAAGATGATGGATTTAGTCTCTTTTAGGATCTTAAATCCAAACATTTGTATGTCCTTTCTTATGAATAGGACATTAATATTTGATTTTTAATGTTGCTGTTCTTAATTACGGTAATTTTGCTGTCCTTTATTGCTCATAATGCACAAAATGCAACAACAAATTTGTTTGGGAGATAAATAGGTTAAAACACAAAGATGAAATTAAAATATTGTAGAATTTTACACCCAAAAAGACTGAAACCATGAGCCAAATATAACTGGATTTAAAAAAATGTATTTCTATACATAGAACACGTTGTCTTATTTACCCATTCAAACACAATTGGATGGCTTTAGAGCCACCAATAAAACCTACTTATTGATATAATATTAATTTTAATTCATCATGTCTCAGGAAATATTATGTTGTCTCTTAAAATGAGATCCAAACAGGTGGATTATGATTTCTAGAATAACACCTGGCATCAGAGTTAAACTCTCTCTGGCTAATCAACGAAGTGTTTCAATGCAGCTAAATTGGTCAGTTATTGTCCGTTATGCCTCCTGCCAAGAGAGAATATAAAAACTACTGCCTAGATCAGGGGTGGGCAACTGGCGGCCCGAGGGCCAGGTACGGCCCTCCGCCTCACTAAATATGGCCTGCCAGTCATTTTCAATAATCAGCAATTGTAAATATGAAGAAAATTCAAATATCTAATCAAAATAAATCAATATAATCTTGACTGATATTTGTATTGTTTTTGGCAAGTTATTTACGACCTTACCTTGCTATTATAGTGTCTCTAAATATCTTTCATGAAGCATTAGGACATTTTATCAAGTATTACTTGATACTATATTTAAAAAATGGCAGCAGTAAAATCTTTGAGCTTTAAAAGTTTGAAACACTCATCATTTTGTTGATTTGAAAATAGCTTCATCGGCTTTAATTTCATGTACAGTCCTGCTCATCATTATTGGCACCCATGAAGTTTAAGTACACAATGTGACAGTACAAACAGTTTCTTTATAAACCTCTCTAACTTTGCTTGGCATCACTTTATCAGACTCAAACTTGGCAGAAGTAATGTTCACATATTAAGCTTTGTAAATTATACTTAATTAGCTACTATGACCATGCAGTCATATTTAGAATAGACAGTTTTAATTGCAACCACTTGAAGCCTACAAGGAAAAGAACACCCTACCAACAATTAAGCATGGTGGAGTTTCCATAAGGTTTTGGGCTGCTTTGCTGCATCGGGTACTGGAGGCCTTGACCGTATAACAGAAATTATGAAATCAGAGAATTATCAAGAAATTTTAGAGCCAAATGTCCGACCCAGTGTAAGAACACTTGGTTTGAGTTGAAGATTGTGGGCCCTCCATAGACAAAGACCCAAAGCACACATCCAAAAGCTCGCAGGAATGGTTGAAAAGGAAAAAAAATGTCCTGTTTTAAAATGGCCAGCAATGAGTCCTGATCTCAATCTGATTGAAAATCTTTGGTATGGCTGAAATCTGCCATTGGGGAAAAGAAACCTGCAAATGTTCAAGAGCTTGAACAATTTGCATAGGAGGAGTGGGAGAAAATACCAGCTGAGAAGTGCAAGAAGCTTATAGATGGCTACAAGAAACATTTGAAGGCTGTCATCAGTGCCAAAGGGTGTGCAACAAAATACTGAAGAGGGGTGCCATTATTGCTGCACATGCTTTTTATCAGTTCCCTCTTTGAAATTACAATATTACTAAATCTTTTTTTTTTGTTAAAGTATTTTGGACCTTCAATTAAAAGATCCTGATGACATAAATTTGGTACATTTCAATTTATTTCTGAAGATATTGTTAAAGTAATGAAAATAATGAAGGGGTGCCAATAACACTGAGCAGCACTGTGTTGTAAAATGTGAATATTGGTATGCTAATTTTGGGATTCATTAATATTCTCTTATGGTATATATCCAACATCTTTTTCCCCTTGGAGAATTTCTGAAAGTTTGATACGATGTGGCCCTCAGGCGGGAAAAACAGTTTTATGTGGCCCTCTTGGTAATGAAAGTTGCCCACCCCTGGCCTAGATTTTCAAAAGTGTGGCTTTTTTTTCAAAGTTACAGAACACACTCCTCATGTTGTTAGTAAATGTAATACAGAAAACCGTTAGTGCTTAATGATGTGCAGCACATGACTGGATTTTGTTCCCTGACTGTGTGAGGTAAACCAACTCTGTAAGTTCTTCCATGTTTTCAGTTCAGCTAATATTCATCAAGCTCTGATGAAAAAGAAGGAGGTGCATCTGAAGCACAATAGAGCCATTCAAAGATCTGACATCACAGCGGTCACCACAAATAAGGCTTATAACGTATTATTATTATTAGTGTGCCTGGTGCCTTGTTAAGAAACCGTACTGAGGCTTTGGCTGGAGCTCACGGAGAGAAGAACTGAGTCAGAGGGGAAAGAGTGAGTGTGGATGTTCCCAGGAGGAGAAGAGGCTGAGAACCAGAGAGGAGAGGGGAGGTGGAGTGAGGAGGAGGAGGAGTGGGCGAGCACCGTGGGTCTCCAGCCAGCTTCGCCTCTGTTTAAGCTTCCCCTCAACATGAAATATGGACGCGCATGCACACCAGGAACACAACACACACACTCTGGCACAGGTTCTCCTCTCCAAGTGGAAAAGAAAGGATGCTGCCAGGGAGAAAAGTGGGTGGTTCCTCCTCTAAAATTCTAACGAACAGTGGTACATGAGCGAGTGTGTGCGTTTGAAAATGTGTGTGTGATTATTTCTGAGTGGGTCTTACAGGGTCTCCGTTGGGGCCAGCTGAGCCCTCCCTCCCCTGATCTCCTCGGGTTCCTGGTTCCCCCTGACAGAGGAAAGAACAAAATGTTAAATAAGATCAAAACTCTTTCAAGATTGTTACAATGGAGGAAAAAATACACAAAGTAAAACAAGAGAACACGAGGAACAACTTTATGAAAACAGCCTGAGATCAATTAAAGTCTCTGCGGATAGATCAGAAAAGACAAACTGAATTTCCCATGAAGCTCACAGGAGGAGGTGACGAAATCAAACAGATCCTGAGTAACGGGGGTCCTGTGTATCCTTTAAAAACTCACTAGAGCAACAACAAGATTTTTCAAAAAGCAGAATCTATCAAACTTAAAAAAAGGCCATAATCACTTACAGCCCAGCAGCCCTGTACTCTGCCTCAGCACAGTGCCCCTCCCCAGTGCCCCCCCTTCCCCCACTCACACTGCTCCAGCCTGAGCGTGATCCTGTCACTATGTCACACTACGACACAAGCAGGTTACAAGATATAAGAGCATCCTTGACTGGCAACAAGTCCAAAGTGCTAAATAGGAGGATGCAGTTATAATAATACAGCTCTTTTACAAGATACCTTAAACCTAAAGTAAATTTTAAAGAACTCTAAAGGATTAAAACATTTTGAAGATGTTCAAAAAATAAACGGATTTAAATGAAATAATACAAAGACAAAACTCAGAATATAAAGTAAATTCAAAAAATTTCTATCCATCGATCTATCTAACTATCTATCTATTTAGCTATCTATCTATTAGAGGTGGGAGTTAAAAATCAATTCACATAAGTATCGGGATTTTTTGTTTGACGAATTGATTTTTTGTTCAAAAATATTTTTTTTTCCAAATTTAAATGCTTCGTTTTAGTCTGTGTTAATAAGCCACTTTTAAATGCAATCCAGGCTTTTGAAGAGAGAGTATAAACAGCTGGTTAAAATATATTGCTTAATAAATCCAAAAAACTGACTCATATATGATGTGTGTTTTTTCTGGTATAGTCTGTAGTAGAGGATGACATTTTTTGGGAATTCCCGTGGGTCACGTGATTCCCGCAGGAATCACACAGGATGGGAGTAATTTTTTAATTAATCCCGTGATCGGGACGGGACGGGAAAAAAAGCAATGGGAGTGGGCAGGACAGCGTTGCTGTTAAAAAAGCTAACTAAAGGTTGCAAAAATCGGCAATATTGTAGAATCGCAATTTAAATCGAATCAGCACCTAAAAAATTTGAAAAAATTGAATTGGGAGAAAAGCATATCATCCCAGCCCTACTATCTATCTATCTATCTATCTATCTATCTATCTATCTATCTATCTATCTATCTATCTATCTATCTATCTATCTATCTGTGTGACTTTCTATCCGTCTACCTAACTCTCTGTCCGTATGTCTGTCATTTCATGTCATAATTTTTAATGCCTTTAAAAACGAAGTTAGACTCACACTGACACATCGATGGCCACTAACCTTAAATGTTACACTAAGAAATAAAACTGTAGGGACAAGAGTGTCATTAATGGCTGGACGCTTCAATGGCTGTTAACTATTCTAATGTATCTTTATAGCCTGGTTTTAGCTTCTGATTGAAGCAATATTCATTTGTTAAGATTTGAAGGAGGGAACCAATGTGATGCTAACTTCCAGGCAAGCCTACAAATTTTTCATCCCTGCACCAGGCTATGACAGCTAGCTCCGGCTTCAGTCATGCTATGATACAAAACAATCTGTGTAGAAAATGGATGGTTGTATGGGTGGACTGTTCCAGATGACTAAGCTACAGTAAAGCCAACAGCTGATTTAAATGTTAAATGATTCTGACAGCCAATGTGCTTTACTTTAGGAACAAATACTGATCACATTCTCCTCCTTCCCTATGGAGATATCTGAAGGCAGGGGACAGCTGATCTGCTGCTGTGCTTCGCAGTAATTCTGGTTGACTTCAGGTGAAAGCCTGGCACGGACACTTGCAGAACACCTTATCAATCTGGTCTGATTTTATTTCTTATTTTTATTTATTCATTTGTTCCTTACATGAAAGCTGACAACAAAATCCATACACAGGTGCACGTTACACCCTAAAACAAACACATTCATGATAGTAAAGAAGCAGCAAGAAGAGAAATGTCTCTTATATTTGTCTGTCCTTACTTGAATAATTTTAAAAAAAGAACAGATGGTCTGACATCACATACAGTTGATTTTCAACAGCCTACATTGACCTGTCATTGATTTTAACAACAAAAACAAATAAGTAGAATAAAATAAATAACCCAAAAAATACAAATTTAAATCTTAAAACATGCATCACATCTAATTTAATTTTCTAGTGTGTATTGACTCATTATTTTTTTGCATTTGTACATTTTTTTTAATTGATGAGTCTCTGCAGGACCCTTTAAGTCCTGTGATTGGAAATTCCATTTTTTACACCTACAACTGAAGTACACATATGTTTTAAAGTAGTTCGAGCGACTTGGTGCTTGAAATCAAATTTTCCTCTATGATTTTGATCTTCTGAGATAAACACAAACAGCTTTTGTAGGTTTTTTGGTAAAGCTGTTTCTAGCTTTAAACATAATTAGTAATGTCTGGAGTTCTATTATCTCTGGAAGCTTCAATAACCCTGATTTAATAAAAAAAACTATTGGCGTGTTCTCTAAATTTGACTTTGTGAATGATTCTGATTGCTCTTTTCTGCAATAAAAACAAAGGCTTTGTATTAGTCATATATGTATATGTATTATTGAGGTGTACTGCACATATTTAAGAGATAATCAATCCTCGAAGGTAATAATCTTGGTATTTCTAGGTAATTCTGGAAAAAGATAATTCAATTTAGTGTATGCAAGCTGGACTAGTTTAGGCAGGCTAACACAATCAGACTTTTTCTAGCTGCATGCAGATATGCCGACTTCTTCTACTTCACTTCTACTTTAACAGTTTCATCCACAAATCTTCCTTTACTCTTTGGCTGTTCACTACATGAGTATTTATGAAGGTGTTTGAATCCTTCTCTGTCACTCACCGGCTCTCCTCTTGGTCCTCTGTTTCCACGAGATCCCTGCTCGCCCTTCTCTCCGCCTGCTCCCTTAAAGAAAATTCAAACATAATGTAACATACACGCTGGCTGCCCCGTACAAAACATTTCAAAGTCAATATTAATCTGACTTACTCTCTCCCCACGAGGTCCATCATTTCCTGGAAGTCCCTAAAGCATACACGCAGACAGACACACACACCAGGACGTCAGACGAGCTATTTGAGATAACAAAAGTCGCTGTTTTTGGCATTTAGATGAGCTTCATCACTTACATCATCACCGCGCTCTCCTTTGTCCCCGTCAGGTCCAGGAGGGCCTTGCACTCCCTGAAATAACACAGATATTTCACAGGTGTCAGATTTCCCTCACAGTATGATAAGTCCATAGATCTGTGTTTTGTTTCTTTATTGAAGGATTTACCGAAGCTCCCATTGGGCCGTAGTTTCCGGGCCGCCCCGGTTCTCCGTCTCTTCCAGGATCTCCCTAAAAGAAAAGGCACAGTATCTTATTAAAGGCCTTCCAAAGGACATTTCAGTGACAAAGAAGTAATATAAATATAATATGGGCAAAGCTTGGATTATTTTATAAAAGACTAGAAAGGCTTCAGGAGTATAAACCACTGCCAAGGCATTTCAAACACCGTCACAGGAGTTGTCAAATAATGGGAAAACTGCCCTATTTCACAAAGTAAACAAATACGGATTATCACCAAAACCAAATCACTTCTTCCTTGTGCCATTATCAACATTCCTGCAAGAATTTATTAAAATCCCATTCAGACATTTTTGCGTTATCCCATTGTTATGACCCTGGTCGTAATTTGGTGTATTGTATTGTGTTTCTCTTTGTTTGGTGGTGTTGGGAGGGCTCTCCTGCACCCTCTGTGTGTGTGAGCGTGTGTGAGTCAGGTTGTCCTGATCAGGTGTGCCGCCCCTGCCTCTGGTTGGACTAGTGGCATCATTCCGACGCCGGTGATTGGTTTCGGAGGAGGGAAAGGCCAGATAAAAAGCGCTCGCTGACGTCACCATGAAAGGGAGGGAATCCCCGGATCAGCCGTGGTTCAAACTGCCACGTCAGCTTGATGCTGAGAGCAATTAGATTTTGGTTATTGTATTTTGGTAATGTAGAGGTGATTTATGTCACCTCGAGGTATTGTTTGATTGTTGTTCTTGCTGTGGTAATTTGGGTTTTTGTAAATAAATTGTACCGATTCACGGTGAAACCTGCTGACTGGCTCTAGTGGCTGTTTGAACTCGGTGGAAACGGGTTCACTTCATGTTGTGTCTTGGCCACCCTAGACGGGGCATAACACCGTTAATGAACTAACAAACTAGCAAAAGCTGGCAAAACCATAACCTCCTTGGCTGAGTTTTTATGCAAATTAAATTTCATACACTTAGTTTGACTTTTCAGTACAAGAAGAATGAGCTTGAAGTTAAAACTTCAGAGGTCAACAATGCCCAGAAGTCTATTGAAAAGATATTTTTTGATTGTAACAGGCTTATCAAGCTTAAAAAAACTAAAATAAAACCAATTTTTGTTTGCCAACCCATGTGAAAAGTGTCCTTGATAAAAAAAAGTATTCCGTTTCAAATAATACCATTAAATATTACTTTCACAAGTAGGGCTGGGCAATTAATCGACAAATAATTGAAATCAACATTTAGACCCTCTATCGAAGTAATTTTACTCATGACGATTATTTAGATAATTTTCCCTGTGCAAGTCACATGACTGCGCCCCCTCCATATAGTCTACGTTCACGTTCGTCATTAGCGAAGGACGACATGGAGGAGACAAGCGCCAATCTACCAGAGGACAGAGTAGCCAGGTAAACTACCGTCTCTGTTGTTTGTGCACATTTTGGATTCTGTGCAGAGGACATCGAGCAGAAAGAAGTTAAGTATGAATACTGCAGGAAAACCGTGTCAACGACCATCAGTATCACCACTAATTTGTTCCAGCATATCGTAAAATAATCGTTCATTAATCGTAATCAAGGTAAGAGCTTCAATTAATCATGATATTGAGATTAGGTAATATTGCCCAGCCTTATTCACAACCTCTTCTCTCCATAAACACACCTTAAAGCTCAATATGTACATCTGCTCAATGTGCAAGAAGTGCTGACTGTTCTTGATGTAGTTAATTTAGGGAATTTTAGTTAGTGAGTTAGTATTTTCAAATTTCACATTTGTTCCCTGATATGTGAGGTCATGTCTGTTTGCAAGCTCGCTGCAAGCAGAGTAAACCTGAATTGGAGGTTGAATTAAGTACCCTTCTTAAACATGTATTCATAATGAACTGGCATCAGTGAAACCCTGAAAGTTTAATTTGGGCCATTACAGAAGGTTTCTCAACTCTTAAACATCATTAAGGATTCAGGGTTGAAGATGGAAATCAAAAATAAACTCCAGTTAAAAGACAGTTTTAAGTAATTTGAGGGATCAACCTTATTTTCCATTTTGCCGAACAATTCTCTTATCAACGCCTTCCTTTTAGCTACATGTGCTTTACAAAATGACAACGCCATGTGCTTGCAGGAGGAAGTAAGCATGCAGCAAAAAACAGGCGTGGTCTGAATTGTGCCTTTATGTTTCATAAATGATGCAAACAGAACAATATCTGTGTCTGTGGCCATGAGCAGGTGTGGATCAGCACAGGAGGGTATTCATTTCAGGAGTGTTGTGTGCTTGACATTGTTGACACAGAAAACATATGAAGGCCATCTTTCATCTATATTTGTAAGCACATCTATTAACTAAATAGTTTAAATTTAATCAGAACATTAGAAACCCTCTGTAGAATATACATGAACATACATTTTCTGATTTGTGTTAGTTATAAATAAAACATGGTCCCAGCAACAGGACAGTATTTTTTTAATGACCTCTCTTGGACTGTATTTGTTGGTCCAGTGACAGAAATACTGACAGTTGATGCAACAAAAAGACGGACAGACAAATGGCAGCTTGAGGCTGAACTGCAATAAAGAAAAAAGTTCTCAAATTTCTGACAATAATCAACTTATAAAATATAAAACGTTATTGTCCCTAGAATATTGATTCAGTAATTGTGCAGCTAATGTTGCAATATACTGGTGTATCAGTATCTTCTTACACAGTAAGAGCAACAGTAAAGCTAATAACAGCTGTCTGGTTCGTATAACAATGAAGCTAACACAGGGATACTTTAAAATAATGGCTGTGTCCGAAATGGCATACTAACGTACTACATACTACAAACTCATGTGTATATACTGTATACTACATACTATAAGTATGATTAGGATGCCAACCGTTCACACTGTAGCATACTACTAAGTTTCCCATGATGCATTTCAAACCTCCGACGACAAAAATCAGAAGCACGCCAGGCTATCAAATATCTCTGTTGATTCGCCACATTTGAAAGTTCAGAGAGCATTTTAGGCGAGAAATTCACTTGTGGTCATTTGAACCATAAAACGCATGGACACAAATTTCATTTCGGCATTTCGGACATTCCGTTATGCTCGCCATTATGCTAACAAAGAAACTTCTGGTCAGCTCCAAAACAAGAGCCCATTTTACAAAAGCGTTAAAGAACGAGAGAGGAGATAATAAAAGATGCGTTTATTTTGAAAACAAGAAGTTTGCTAGTGGCTGATATTTAGCTGAATGCCGGTCGGTCATAATGCATGGCACAATGCATTATGGGGCATTTGAGTGTGACTAGTATGCCCACCTCGCATATTTTAAATTTTTTCCGATATAGTATACATCTGGGTATTTCTCGCACACTCGATCTTTTCATACTATCTAATGTGAACGCACTACATACTCATTTTGACGTCACACTTAGTATGAGTAGTACATTAGTATGCCATTTCGGACACAGCCATAGTTAAACTGTCAATGCCTCTATCCGAGGTTTCCTCTAAGTGACTTATTTAGACCACTGATGAGCATGAGATGCCGCTATTTGTTTCACCCAGCACTTGAATGCTTCAAACTTTCGGAGTGTGTGTATTTTTCACATTTTAACATCTTACTTTTGCTCCTTTCAGTCCATAAGAGCCGGGGTCTCCCTTTGGTCCGGGCTCTCCCTGCAGACCCTGAAAGCAGAGAAACACAGAAACAGTTCAAACGAATGATCACAAGCAGCTGAAGCCACAACACTCTGACGCTGCAGTGCATGCAAGTCCATGTGTGTGTGTGTGTGTGTGTGTTTGTTTACAGAGGGGCTATATGGCTCCATTTAAACAATCTGACAGCAGAAAATGTAAACCAAGCGTGATTTAGAGCCGAGGGCCTCAGTCCACCCCTCTTAGAGGACCCAGACATGAGGGAGTGAAGGAGATCAGATTCAACTCTAAACAGGCCGCTCTGGTTAACAGCTAATCAGTAAACAATGTGACTGACGGTGCCGCAGGCCGCTGAGCTTCAAAGACAATCTTAAGCACAAAAATAAAAAAACACAGAGACTGTTTGAGTGAGTGTAACTTAATTTAATAAAATCTGACTGGCTGTGTATTTGTAGTGCTCAGTCCTGATGTCATTGTCTGACTGCTGTCCATCTGGATGTGATTCAAACTCTTGATGTGTGATATTAGTCTGAGATAGGACTGAACGATATGGACACAATTTCATATCTCGTTATTCATGCCAGATATCTCTATATTGATACAATACGATATGAAACTAAAAACATCATAATACAGAAGAATGTGGAAAGAGAAGTTTTATTTAAAAGAAATCTATATCATTTATATCATTGCTTTTTCGACATTAATATCTTGAATGTTCCTATCTAAATATAGATATGAATACAATGCATCATTCAGCCCTAGTCTGAGAGAAGCTCTGGTAGGGCAGGGGTAAAAACTAAGGTTTTGAATACATATATCAAAATATTTTCTGAAAGTATTCAAAGTGAGAAATTAGGCTTTTAGACTGCAACCTTTATTTTACATTGGAATAACGAAAAATAGTGATTTGTCATTTATTAGTGCAATGTTCACATTGTTCACAAAGGAAAACAACAAACAATAATATGCTCATTGAGCAAAAGATAATCGGCTGAAAAATTTACATCTAATTGGGGGATTAAAAATGTATTGAATAAAGCCCTTTACACTTTATTCAAAACATGGACAACATGTCATTAGGGAAATGACACCTAAATAAATGAGGTATTTGTTCATAAGGAAGCAACAAAAATGGCATCCTAAGCAACCCAAATTGGGTTATTTTGAATAAAAACAGATGTAGTCCAGCTCGCTACCTCAGCAATCAGCAGCCTGAGTGAAAAAAATGGATTCACCGGCAGCTGTTTTAGTTGCCCAGCTCCAAGTGCTTTAAGTTCAAAAACAGTTCAACATTCAGCGCTGCGCTCTTTGATGTAACTTCTTCAAAACTGATCATTCAAAATCAAGAAGCAGCAGGACACTGCAGTGAATGTCCACAGTAAACAGCAATGGTGCAAGACAAAGTGATCAGACTATTTTTTTAGAGTAAAATTTCCAGGTCTTCAGCTGTTGTGTTTGGGCATGATTTCTCCACTTTTGGGTGTTAGCTCCATAAATAAAGGCACACAGAGTAAACATACGACAGTTTTACTCTGGATGAATGTGGCTGAAGAGTGTGCCACCTCCACCTTGACATGCTATGGCCTACATATGAGCTGCATGTCAGCGCTGCATCTCCCAACTGTCACAGCTCTAATTCTCTGTAAATGTCACCTCAATGTAGAGCTTCTATAGAAATAAAGACCCACAATAAATCTCCCCACAAGTCACCTGGTGCATCTAATAACTGACTTTTTAAGTGTCAGAAACACGGACAGGAAGTGCGACTGAATGGTTTCTACGTTTTCTGTCACGTGTACTGCTGCTGTTACCATCTGCTGGATCAAGACTGAAATGGCTCTATATTTTTTGGCTAAGACATGCACAAGGCTCATGGGAAAACAGGGAGTTTCTGTTCTTGAGATTCTTGGTTTAGGGGACATGCTTGAAACATTTGAGTGACGTTGGCAGTCTGACAGATCTGACTTGATTCCATGTTACGCTGCCAACATGCAAGTAACGTGCATCCAGTTAATAATAGCCCTAAAACAACAGATGGACTGTTTCACATCATTGGTATATATTTCATTTCAAGAATATCTGGGAAGCATCCCACAGTAAGCTATTCACAAGAGTACCTTTAAAAAACTAGAAGTTGGTGTAACAAATGCTTCACCTATCACACTTCCTTTTGGCCTGTTTGCGGCCTGCAGTCACTTCCTGCTTTCATCAAAGATAACCACCGCTCATCACCACTGGACTTCCAGCTACTTTGCAAAGTGAGGTGCAAGGAGCAACCCAAAGCAACCAGATCGAAGAAAAAGAAAGTCAACTATCATGATCTGGCAGTGTTGAGTAATGGTGAGAGGTACTCCAAAACTGAGGGTGTGAGCACTGCCAGCAAAAACAGAAAAGAAAACAGCAGATGTGGACACAGGACTTGGAGTTTTATAATTCTTCCACTGTGACCAACATTTCCAGAGAAAAATACCCAAAGATAAATCACATTTTCTCTGGAAGTTAAGAAATACCGAGACCTGGTTTTTGGTTCATATTGCCTAACCCTGACCTTCAGGGCTGTTATGGAGAAATTCATCTGAAACAGAGATATGAAACTTACGTCTGATCCAGGTGATCCTTTACAGCCAGGAAGACCGGAGAAACCAGGTTCACCCTGAGGAGGACAAGCAGATAGACAAACATTAAAAACAACAAAATGACACACACTTTAATTTTCCACAAGTTTCAGGTCTGTTCCTCACCTTGCGTCCATCAATTCCATCGTTTCCTCGAGCACCTTTGTCTCCCTGTGGAAGTAAGAGAATAATTTAATAAAACCATTACAGTACAAATGATCTCTCTGACGGTTACACAGGAGCTAATGAAGAGCTCACCTTGTAGCCTTTGTGTCCTCTTTCACCCTGCAGAGAAAACACAAGCAGCAGGAGTCAGACATGTTTGGGAAACACACACAAACAACCACAGATGTATTATTTGTTAGATTGTTCATTGAGATTGTACCTTTTCTCCTCGACCTCCACGGTCTCCCTAAAACAGAAAAGCACATGAGAATTACAAACAACGCACAAACCATGTGTGACATAGACAGTCAGATCTAAATGCAAAGTTTTCTGACCAGGTAAACTGAATTTTAGGCAACAAAACTGTATGTGAAGTCATTTTTAAAAGCGGGCCTTCTCTCTTTCTTCCAAATAAAATTCCACCAACAGGCAGTTTGAACACAGCAGACCCACTGCTGGTGTTTTTCTATTCTGTTCATCCTCTCAACCTCCTTGGCGCACAGATGCAGCAGGAGGTGTGCCAGTCCTGGCTAATCAGCCATTCTGCTAACATTAGCAACACTGACCACTTCTGTGCTGAGCATAAAATCAAAAGACTAACCAACTGCCTCTTTTCATCTAAAATCAGCAAGAATGTAATTTAGTTAGCTTTTTTTCACTATTATAACAGTTCTAGTAAATGCTGGAAGAGCAACATAAAGTAGTACGTAAAAGTAGTTAGTTTGATAAAGTTTTACTGAGGACTAAAACGGTGACACTACTTTCAGCAAAATAAAAATCAATTAAATTATTTGTTTTCTATAGCAGATTAACAGTTCATCCTCACATCAAATATTAATGTAAAGCAGCAAAATGCTGTTTTATAACAAACTAAATGTCAAAAATATCTGTGATATGATTCCTTATTTGTAGAATCACAGTTTCACAAAAGCACACTGTATTACAAAAATTAATACAGAATGTCAAATATGAACTTCGATAAACAACTTGTCTCGGTTCATGCCAAATCACTGAAACTTGAGCCAAAATGCATTATGTCCACAAAAGGTTGGTAAAAAAATAGTTTTGAAATGTTACCAACCCCTGTTGACATCCTGTCACTGAGTATTAAGAATCTAGGGAATACATTATTTCAGTTTCTACTAGGGCTGGGTTTAAAAAATCTATTTAATCGATTTCAATCAATTTCCCTTTAAATGGTTCATAATCGATCCATAAAATCCAAAGATTGATCTTTTAACTTGGGTAGTTTTTTCTTCATCGGACGTGCAGAGAAGCAGCCTGTGGTATCAACCCTGCTAGTATTGCGTGATCTACATTTAGCGCTGCTTTCTTCTGAATAAAATGTCGTGAGATGTTACTGCAAGTAATCAAACAAACACGGCAGAAGCAAATAGCACGATATGGGCACCACCAGCGAGTTTAAAGGCTGACGTATGGGGAGGAGTTGGACAGAAAACAAGTAATATGCAGAATACGCATTAATGTATATAATATAAGATTAATGTAACTGCTTTGGGTTCATTTCTTCATGTAAAAACAATTTAAATAATGCACCAGGTCAAAAGTCACTTTTTAAGCTTACGGTATTATTTTAATTGAGATATCCCAGACTGAATAAATATCTTATTGTATCGTGAATCGAATCGATTTGAGACTTGGTAAAATCGAATCAAATCGATCCAGAAAATCTGAATCGATACCCAGCCCTAGTTTCAAGTATCAAGATGCTAAAACTTGGTGTCACTAATGAAGTTAATATTCTGGTATCATAACAATATTTGTCATGTAAACCAGTTGGTTTAACGGAGTCCGGAGCTGATTCTGAAATAATCTGGCTCATGTACTAAAAAGAATATATAGTGCAAAGTGATAAGAGGCTTGAATTGAAAACTGAGAATTGAAATCAGAAAGAAAGATTCACTCTCTGTTTAAAATCAAAAGACTCCTCGATTGAAAAGGCCTCTTAAATTACAACTTGTTTCAAATTCCTAAAAAGAAAATATCACTTTTCTTTTTCCTTTTTTTCCAGTTGTTCTTTACCTTCATTCCACTGTAACCCGGGGGACCAGGATCTCCAACACTGCCCTGAAACATAGAAATACACACAGCATTTTGAGTTTCTGCCATTTCTGATTTCAAATTTTATTTAAAGTAGGGCTCCTATTTCTTTAGATTTTTACTGGAAATTTTAGCAGCACATTAAAAGAGTTAAACACAATCACACTGCAGTTCTACTCAAACATCAAAGTCTTTACAATCATTTTTTAAATCATTTTCCAGGATTTTTCCAGGACATTTTCCAGTGTCACATGACCAACTGAAGTTACAGTGTTGCTGTGGGCAGTTTTCAATTTAATCTAGCCTTCTAAAAAAACAAGATTAGAGGTTGATGACCAATATCTCTAGCTAGCTTCACCGTATCATATTGAACTTAGAATTTCTTTATTTCTTACTCTCCGGCACGAACATTGTCTGCAAGCTATGTAGCACCTCACTATTATACATTTATGTTTATACTTACTTTTAATCTTTATTTACTCTCCTTTTTTAAACAGATTTTGTTGATTTAGCCTGAATTTTATTTTGTCATTTTTTATTATACCTCCGCCAAGGAGGTTATGTTTTCGGGAGAGTTTGTCCGTCCGTCCGTCCGTCTGTGAACAAAATAACTCAAAAAGTGATGGATGGAATTTGATGAAATTCTCAAGAAATGTTCAGCATGGGAAAAGGATATGGCTAAAAAATTTGATTTCTGTGAATAACTACTGAACTAAAATAGATATCATTATGAATCCAGTTGCTAATGGTATGTTTTCATGGTCATGAAATCTAAATGTTAAGTTGAAATAAAGGTAGGAGTAATATTTATGGTCAAAATGACAATGTGACGGAGGTCTGCGCTCTCCGAGTGCTTTCTAGTTTCTTTTTGTCCCCATTATTTTGAGATTTTATATTTTATGGCTTAACTTGCATTATGTTTTTTTTTTTTTTTGTTAAATGTATTTTTTGGGCATTTTGTGCCTTTATTGATAGGAGAGACAGTCGATAGGCTTGTGAAAAGGGATGAGAGAGTAGGGGAAGACACTCTGCAAACTGGTCTCAAAGGCGGATTCAACCTGGTCAGAATGACAAGTACATGGGGTGCCTGGTTGCTAACCACTCCACCAAACCAGCACCCCGACTTGCATTATGTTATCTACTCATACTTTAAGGCTCAGAGTGCATTAGTAACCAAGAACATCTTTACTTCATTTCCTATGTTTAATTTTTGTTCACAAACAAGGCAGAGAGAAGACAAATAATTTTCCAGGACAATTTAAGCTTTTCCAGGGTTTTTCACTCTCTTCCTCATTTTACGTATGTTTTCCAAAACTGGAAAATTGGGCAATTGGTCATTTTCCAGGTTTTCCAGGTAGAGTGGGAACCCTGATGATGCTGGATTTTGCAAATATTTGATATGCTGACTCATATTGCTGATAATAATATCAATATTTTTGTCCAGAGCACAAATCTTTACTTTACAAAAAGGAATTTGTTGCTCATAATGTGATGGTTAACTTGTGCGAGGAACAGATGCAAAGCAAAAAACAAAACTTTATTTTTTAAAATGTCTCATTTGGTGGTACATTTGTGTGCTTTGCTGGCATTACAGCCACAATTACAGTGGTAGATGTTTCCAATATATTAGCTATAAATATTGACATAAATTCCAATATTTGCCAATAGGACATTTGATTTTTAGGCCAGTATTGACTAAAACCGATACTGTGCCAAATACTGTACATCCCTACAACAAATTACTGTTTGCATTTCAGCAAGAAACAGATTATGTGTTCCCAGGAGTAAACTGAAGACAAGTCTTGATTTAATACTTTGACTTGATGCAGTTATGACTCTTTCATATCTTTTAAGGCTTCAATTTTGGCTAAACTGATTTATCAACTGTTGATTTTTTTAAGACTCTGCAGACGGCATGGCTCTGATTCTAAACTGATGGCTGAGGATGAAAAAAAAAGATCACAGAGCTATTTTCAGCAGGGCATGGAAGTCTGCACGGAGAGAGAAAATGTGGCAAAAAGATGTTTCGAATTTGCATCCAGATGAATCTGCATTAGGGCTGAACGATTTGAGAAAATGATCTAATTGCGATATTTTTCCCCAATATTGCAATTGCGATTTACTCGGCAATTGTTTTAATGTTCCTCATCTTATGTTTTCTTAAACAAACATAAGCAGTAGATCTTTTTATAGTATAACCAATATGACATTCAATCAATCTAAGGATAAAAGATTTGAGAAAAAGTGGAGAAGTGAAGGACAGAAGCAAAATAGGTATGAAATTGCAAAAAAATTACAACAAAATTCAAAAGTGACCAAGGAAAATTGATTATAGCAGCAAAATTGGGAATACATTTCAAAAAACATGTAAAAATTCCAAACATGGTCTGACAGTGGCCAAAAAAAAAAGATGAATGGGAGCAAGATAGGCATAAAGTTGTAAAAACTGGGTTAAAAAAGGTTAAAATAGGCATGAAATTGCAAGAAACTACATCACAATGCCAAAATGTTCAACACATTTTGGGTTAAAAGTATTGCACTGTCTGTGATTTGAAAATTGCAACGAGCCATATTGTGATTTAATCTAATTTGCAATTAATTGTTCAGCCTTAATCAGCATCCATATACATTTTCATCTTTATCTCTGTTATTCCTTTGATTACAGGTCAGTTTAATTGTCTTCTCAAGATCAGGACCTTTTTCTCAATAACTTGGAGCAACAACTATTTTCATGAAAAGGCATTCATCTCACAAGATCTCAAGAAAACAGTCAAAATGTTCATGTGTCAGCTCATCTACAGTCCAAACCAGGCCTGTGTTAAAAAATCAAAACAGCAATATATCATCACATATTCCTCACTGATTTGTGGATTGATACAGCCCCAAGTGCTGTTAAAAGTAGTTGTAAAAACGTTTCAGGTTGGATCACCTGTGATGCAGCTCAGAAAGTGGAAGCAAAGGCCAAAATCACCGGAGGAAGTGCTTGTAACAAATTTTAAGTTATGCCTAAGATCTGAGAAGACCTACATTTTAGATGTAAGCTGTAAAATCCTTTAACCCTGTCCGTGCTGTTTGGTTCTACAAACACCTCGTCACCATGGGGGGTCAAGCATTCAGCCACTCAGCTCCCCAGTTATGGAACTCTCTCCCCCCTGACCTCTGTGCCCTGAACCCTCTCCAAAACATGGCTCAAAGCCCATCTGTTCCAGCTTTCCTACTCTCTCTGATTTCTTGCACTGACTGTTGCATTGTTTTGTTTATTTTTATACCTTTTTTATGCCTATTTTAATTCACTAATTATCTTTTGTAAGGTGACCTTGAGTGTCATGAAAGGTGCCCCTAAATAGTATGTTTACCTCCGCTAAGGAGGTTATGTTTTCGGGAGAGTTTGTTTGTCTGTCTGTCTGTCTGTGAACAAAATAACTCAAAAAGAAATGGATGGATTTGATGAAATTTGCAGGAAATGTTCAGCATGGGAAAGGGAAGAACTGATGTGATTTTGGTGTTGATCCAGATCAGCGTCTGGCCGCCATGGCAAAAAATGTGATTTCTGTGAATAACTACTGAACTAAAATAGATATCATTATGAATCCAGTTGCTAATGGCATGTTTTCATGGTCAAGGAATCTAAATATTTCAATGAAATAAAGGAAGGACTAATATTTATGGTCAAAATGACAATATGGCTGAGGACTGTGGCGCTGGCAGAGGTCTGCGCTCTCCGAGTGCTTTTCTTGTTTACTGTTATTATTATTATTTTTTTTTATCATTACTATCATTTAAATAAACAGCTTAAGTTGTTAGGAAGTTTGTTTAAAGTAGAGTCAATGAGTTTCATAAGTTTGAGTGATTAAACATTTCAGAATATGAGGGTAGCAACTGCTGATGGGCCAGTATAGAACCAATGGTTCAAACTGAACAAAATGTAAAATGATCAAAAATTGTATTTAATTTTTTTTAAATGGACCTTTTAATGCTGACAGCCCTAATATCAGGTCATCATCATACCTTTGAGCCGAGGTCTCCTGGTGGTCCTTTGACCCCACCTGGGGCCTGCAAGTGAAACATAAAAACATTTTGTGAAACAAATGCACATTAAAACAGCATATTGATTAAAACTGTAAAGAACCATAAACGGAATACTTACGTTGCAGTCAAAAGAGCAGCACTGAAAGAAAAAAAGAAAAATGGACATAAATTCAAATTCAAATTGCAAACATGAACAGTTTCTTTATCTCAATCGATGCTCAGCTTTATTGGTAAGACCTGGTGTAGCCTAAGGGTGTTTTCACATTAGGCCCACTTGTTTTGAACCGTGCTGCGGCGCGGCTCGCCATGGGTTCGCCCCCCTCCCCCTCCCCCGCTGGCTTGCATTCACACTGGCAACATCGAACCATGCCCAGACCCACTTGTGTATTTACTCAGTTTGAAACAGCAGGGGGGCGAATGCACGTAACTGGTTACCAAACCTTCTATGGAGGAGAACGAAGAAGAGACTACCATGGTAACCATTTCCTACACCAAACAACCAATGTTTACGTTTCGCTCTCTTCTACATTTTCCTTCAAGTGTGTTTTTTTATCGTGTTTGAGGCGGCATCAGCAACCTTCTGGACCCTCGTAAATCATCGTAATCCTCAACCATAATAAACAAATCGACAAATTGAGTAAGCAAAAGATTCAACCGTGGGATTAACAGGAAGTAATGCATCAAAAGTAGATCGTGGGGTTCACACCAGTGAAACCGCACCAAATGTAGGGTGATGGAGCGGATCAAGATCACCCCTTTGGATTTGGTGCACACCAAAGTGCGGTGGTTGCATTCACATTGATGCTAACGTACCAAACTCTGGGCCAAAACTTCTTTGGTGCGCACTAAATATGGTTGGTGTGAAAACGCCCTTAGAGGCAGACTTTGGTTCAATACGTCAACTAAACCTATAATCTGCATCTTTGAATGAGGTTTGATGGGATAATATTTCCAAAAAACACTGAAGAACTGAAATGCTTTGTCAAAGAAGGAAGACTAGGCAACTTTGAGAGGACTTTCTTATCTCAGTTTACTTTTTGTGTTAATTTCAGCTTCCGGACTGCTCCCTGTTTCCTGAGCATGAAATGCTTCAGCTGAGACTTAGGGAGCAACAAGAGGAAGTTAATGACAAAACAGAGTCTGTAAACAGGACAACTGCATTTCTTTAGATTTATCTCTGTAAATAAACATCTCCAGTGGCCTCAAACTGGGTTAAGTGCACAGAAGGGTCTTTAAATATTTGAATACCATGAAATTAAACCTGTTTACAGCATTCGTCTGATTCAAAATGCAACAAAAAATCTCATAAACTACAGTATTTGTATGTTTTCTTTAAAGACTGTGAGGAGAATCTGTTACCAGCGACATAAAGACTCTGCTACCCATGAGCACACGTGGCGACTGTTATAATGCTGCGTTCCAGTAACCTTGGAACTGGGAGTGACCTCATCTCCGACTTATTGGCGTTCCAGATGAAGTCAGAAAAAAACATGCCGATCTACCAGGCTATCGTTAGCTGTTGTTAGCACGCCCTGCGTTGTTGTTCACAAATATCACATGAAGAATGTGATTATCACTATGGCAGCATTTTTGTAAATAGAAGTCTAACAATACTATGTATACAGCTGATCTAGAGCGACACACCCCAGTCAGAAGTGCAAATTGATGGATTATTACAGGAGCTAAATAACTGTTCACACTGGGGGCATCCATCTTCTATTGTCAACTCGGGGGTGGTGAGGTTTCACTGAGTTCCCAGTAGGAAATTCAGACTTCGGGGGACGTTCCAGTTGCAGTTTCCTACTCGGAACTCGAATATTCCTACTTCTGACTACAACTGGAACGCACCAAAAGACATTACCAAAGCCAAAGCGTGCGTTTGTTGTGTTGAATGCAGCTCGGACCTTCCTCAGAACTCTGCATTGCTTTACAACTTCTTTTTTCAACAACTTACAGGCTGCAAAGCCACGAGGTAATGTATCTCTTTCTAGTTACGTAGCGGTAGTTTTTGATGTGTGACAACAAGCAATTTTTGGAGAACTTGGTATCACAGTTTTGTAGCCGGCTATATATGGCTACTTACAGCCCGGTGCTCTAAGACGTGTCTGAATAATATAAATTTGCTCTAGTTCAATTGTCTTGTTCCTGAAGTTGAGTATCCAGGCCAGTCCAGCCCTGTCCGACCAGACCGGAAGGCTAAGGAATAGCATTTATAGATAACCTATTTTGATGCTATAAAACTCATCTTAAAGTGTGTATTTCCATCAGGCATATATCTAAAAGTGAGAATTTTTTGTAATTACTTAGAAACTCCTCACAGTCTCTTTAATAAAAGTTATACATGCACAGGTCTCACATTCATACTAAACTTAGTTTTATATGAAAAATGTTTTATAGTAACTTACCGTATCTTTTGTCTCATTTGTCTGCAAAGGAGAAAAAAGCAGACATTAGACAAACATCCAAATGTTTTTATTACAAGAGGAAATGAGCAGAGAGGAGATGAAAAGAGAAGAAGGAGACGTGAGGATGAACTGAGAGGAAACATACGATGATATCGATGATGGTTCGGATGGTTCCCATGTGTGTGGATCTGGAGTCGTCAGCGGCGGTGAAGTTCTGTCTGTAGGTTTGATCCGTGGCGATGAGAGACAGACGAGTGTCCTGAAGACAGACAGAAAACAAACAAACTCAACATGTGAACTGAAGCAGAGCCTGCAACATGTCTGATGAACTGATTGACTAATTCTGCTGAGTGAGCCGTCTCCAGCCCTTTAAACTCATTCTCACACTCCTCAACATCGTCTCACACTGAGCTCAGCGGGGAAAACCGACTGTTTTTATTTTTATGTTTTGTTTTATTAAAATCTTCTTCAGGTGTAGGTCAGCTGTCCTTCAGGGTCTGAGTCAGTGGGCACGTTTTTGCATCCAAATGTGTGTTTTTACTAGAGCTGTCTCTTTAGTGCATTAATTAGATTAATTAATTACAACACAAATTTATGTGTTATAAAAATTAATGGCAAGATTAATTACAGCACACAAACATTTCAATATTTGCCAGTTGAAGGACCCGTACATGGCAGTGGCATTTCAAATCTAAATGTAAATTATTTGATAAGTTGAGGAATTTTTGGTTAATTCGTCCTGCACTGTAAAGGTTTTCTTTACAGATTTAGAAATAGGTATAGAAAGACGTCCCGACTGTCCCTTAAATTTGAATCATGATTCTATTCTTTATATTTTAAGAAATAAATCCAAATTTTATCTGTGTGTGAAGTTTGATTGTGTGATCAAAATAAATAGAAAAATGTTTTGTTGTTTGTAAAAAAAAAAAAAAAAAAAGATGCATGGGTTTGGTATTCAAAGAAAAATCTGAATGGTTTAAGAGCTTTGTAAGTTCTTTTACCTTAAAACTTATTTTTAGGGGCTGGCCTGAGGCTGTAATGCTCGTGGTTTGTGTATAAAAGAAGGGGGCTGGAGTTTGTGTTTAACTCCAGCCCCCTTCTTTTATATCCTGGGTAAAAGAAATGTTATCTGGAAAAACATAGATATAACAGATTTAAATCCAGAAAGAAATGTATTAATACCTGGTCTCCATTTGTAGAATTCATTATTACTCTTTCATTTAATCCAGCTATATGAATAGTTTACCTCCTCTTTACTAATCCATTTTTTTGTTTATATATATTACTGTTTATCGGTGCTTGCATGAGCCTAAATGAACCTGGTTGCTGAGTGCCATGCAGTTAGGTTTCCGCTTCAATGTGTTGTATTGAATAATCAAGCAATGGTGCCGTTAGTGAACAATAGCCCCTCTTATTGCAGGATACTTGTGCCTATGGATACGAATAATTTTCCATGTATATATATGTATGTGTGTGTGTGTATGTATGTATATATATACTTTTTTTGTTTGCTTTTTTTTGTTTTTATTATTATTATTATTATTATTATCATTGTTATTCATGTAATTACTTTTCTTTCTTTTTCTTGTCTTTGTCAGGTGTCTTGATGTGGGTTTAAGGGGGGGTTCCATGTTTTGTTGTATCTTGTTTCTTATGTTCTCTCATCTGTTTGTAAAATGTGAAAAACTGTAAATAAAGTTTAAAAAAAAAAAAAGTGTCTAACTCCAGAAAAGTGTGTGCATTTGTACCTCCTGGTCAGGTGAGATGGCGACAGCAAACACTTTGACTCCATGTTGTTTGGCTTCATTCGCAGCCTCCTGCACGCCCCCACACGGCTCTTTGTACCCGGTGATGGGATGTCCGTCAGTCACCACCACAATGTACTTGTTCTCATGGTAGTGTGAGCCCCTGCATGCACACACACTTAAAATCAACACCACTCCATTTATTAAAATTACTTTTGTAGCAGTTTGAGTCGAATATTCACCCAATGAGCAGCTCGGCCAGGCCCTGCTTGATGGCACAATCGGTGTACGTGCCCTTGCCGATGTATTCGATGCCAAGGATGTCCTTCTTCAGGGCCTCTCGGTCGACGTTCATGTCACTCAGCTGACGCACCAGCTTCACATCGTCACTGTAGTGCAGAGCTCCTGAGTTCCATGTCAGGATACGGTCACAGCGATGGCGCCTGGAACAGCCCAGAAAAAAACAATTTTATTAATGGATGACCATGAAGCTCAAGACAACACTGCCAGCTATACATGTAAAAAAAGAAATTCAAGATTATAATGTCTTTGCAGATTCAAATTTGTCACCAAAGCTTGTGGTGGCTGACTAAAATATGGCTCATTTGTTTCTTATCAATCAGCAAACAATGAATAAATTGACTTAAATTGCAAATAAAAATGTATTGTTATGGTATTATAGAACTTACAGGAGGACTTCCTGGATTTAATGAAATCTTCACTGTTCACCCTGATAATCAACATTTTATAAATGGCACTTCAGCCCCTTGGAGGAACTTCCTGGTTGAATTTGTTTTGGCGCCCCCTGTGGACAAACTGATGCTTTATATTTCTCTGTTGATCTCGTCTTTTTGGTCATTGTGTTGTCTGATGAAACATTTCATCAAGCAATCCGTTTAAAGAAAGGACAAGAAACTCCAGATCTGTTGGCCTCCAGTACTCCTAAAAGGCTGTTTCACAGCAGCATGTTATTAAATGCTTCATCTGATGTGGACCCCATATCTCACCCCAACTTCGTAATTATAGAGTTGGTGTTTTAGCTCCTGTGAAGCGTCAGATGTTTTCATGTTGGTTTGATGTCCAGCTGGAAGTTCCTCCAAGGAGCTCACACTATCTGACAGTTCCTAATGCCTTAAAGGAAAAGTTCGGTTCCTGCAGCTTTTACATTGTTTATAGAATGAAGAACAACAATATACTCACCCAGAAGGCTTTCCTGATGCAAACGGTGCTTCGGGAGATATTTAGATCCAAAATCGAGCAGCGGACACAGATATAATGGTAGCCTGTAGGGCATAGATCGCCGCTCCTAAAAACTGCATTAATCGTCCAAAAACTCATGTTTTTCACCAATATTCCATCATGATTCGCACCGAATGGACCGCCATTGCAGCCTGTGTCTCTCCACACAGCGCTGTGTGGCTGAACTAACCTCTGAACTGACGAGCTGTTTACATGCCCTTTGCGCATGCGCAGTGCGGCTCATTGTTTCAGGGGAAGATCGGCAGCTACAAATCAACTTTCTTCTTCCAGTTTTGTGCAAAATGGACGAATGTCTATGGGATGAAGATGTTGTGGAGGAGGACTTTGAATATGATGGACGTCCTCACAGTTTGGAGCCACAGTATACAGATAAGGAGCTTATAGAAATGAGGAAGCGATCGCAATGCTCCAGAGAGTACTGCGCATGCGCGAAGAGCATGTAAACAGCTCGTCAGTTCAGAGGTTAGTTCAGCCACACAGCGCTGTGTGGAGAGACACAGGCTGCGATGGCGGTCCATTCGGTGCGAATCATGACGGAATATTGGTGAAAAACATGAGTTTTTGGACGATTAATGCAGTTTTTAGGAGCGGCGATCTATGCCCTACAGGCTACCATTATATCCGTGTCCGCTGCTCGATTTTGGATCTAAATATCTCCCGAAGCACCGTTTGCATCAGGAAAGCCTTCTGGGTGAGTATATTGTTGTTCTTCATTCTATAAACAATGTAAAAGCTGCAGGAACCGAACTTTTCCTTTAACAACAGTGCTTCACTGCTGCCAAGCTTAAAGGTGTAATCAGCGATCTTCTAATCTTCTAATCTAATTGCACTATTTGTCAAAATCACCGTATTTCTCCTCTCCATCCACAAGATGTCCCCACTGACAGCATGTTGAAAAAAAGTCCGGCTTCAACACACGGCCTTGGCTCTGAATTTCAGCAGGTAAATACTGTGGCTCGGTCGAGTCACCAAAACAGGGTACACCCCCCCCACATCCAGGGGGTAATCATACTCATGCGCAGATCAGACAGAGGGGGGGGAGGGTAGTAGGTTGCGTAGCGTGCGCAGTTAGCGTAAGAGAGAGATACAATATGTGCAGTAGCAATGGCTAAAAAACAGCCCAGAAGAAAAAGGTCAGAGGAGTGAAAAGTGAAAAAGAAGGGCTATGACCATGAAAGAGTGAAGACCCGGGTCAACATTGGTGTTGCTTTCCGAAGGTGGAGTGAACTCCGCGGATTGAAATACCTGAAAACGGACGCGGATGTCGCCGTCTTTCTGCTGGATAGGTTAACAACATTAGCTTTGTGGTGCTTCACATAACAGTAACAGCCGTCGGGCATTCATCTTATTGTCTAATCTGCCAGAATGTACTGTTGTCGTGATGTTATCAGTAATGGAAGTCGAGTTGTCTGACGAGTTGGGGTTACCTTAGCTACGTTGGTCAGCTATGCAGTTTCTACGGCCGTTTCCATGACGATGCACGTCCATCAGCTTTTGGGGGTGGAGCCAGGGGTGAGGTATGAAGGGAGAGGCGGGTCTAAATTTGTTTATCAACAACCTCTCCACTCGTTTTCTCCCACATCGCTGACTACACCTTTAAGGGGTTCTTTACTTTAAGTTATGTTTCTTCTGCTTTTAGGCATCTTTATTTAAGTAACCTTGTTTCACTTTAAGGTGTGTACAGTACATATTTTCCTACTTTTATTCTACTTAACTGTTTTTCACTTCATGCTAAGTCACTGAACTTTTCTGTCCTTCGTTCACTAAATGTATGACAAGTGTGTGAGTGTTTTTCTTACATGTCCTTGAGTTCATCAATGAAGCGGTTGGTGAATGCTTTAATCTGACCAATGTAGAAATCTGGAGGTTTCTGTCTGAGGGCGACACTCTCAGATGTATCCAGGACAAAGAAGAGGTCAACCGGACAATCTGCTCACAAACAAACAAACAAAAAACAAAGGTGGCAGTCAGCAATGAGCCGAAGTCTGACTCATAAACCATCAACAAAACACACTAGGCCTCTGCTAAGAAATCAGTAAGACCAAATTCTTGAAGTAACTTGCATTGATACAGATTTTACAGAATGAACACACTCCCAATGTGAGGACAGCAGCTGTAAAAGACACCTTCTGTAATATCACCTCTGGTACAGTTCACAAAAAGTTTCAAAGGTGGCAGTAGAGGCCAAACTACATGATGGAGCACACATCCAGATTTTAAATAAAATGTAAGACCACTGGAGACCTACATCTTAGGGTCTTAGGTGGTATCATTTAATCTTGCTGTCTCCGTTTTCTCAAAAAAGAACAAAACTTCTCGGAAATTCATGAAAAGGCACAGCCAACATATACAGTTCTCACAAATCGCAGAGGTATCATATGTGGCCTCCATACCTTTAGTTTTTGAGAGTAGGGACAGGAATGGAAACGTTTTTATTGATACTAATGCCATCAACAATTCTGCTTATTGATCGGACACTTTATCAATTCCCTTATTGATTTCTGAAAAGAAAAAAGTTGGCATTCACATTTTTTCAATGACAACAAAGTCAAACCTCTGGCCTGCTGGTATCCAAAGCCACACTGCATGGATAAAAGCTTCTGCATGTTTCCACTCACTGAGGGTTGTGCAGAAAGTGTCTTTACAAGGTGGAAGGAATTGATAAAGGGGTTGTTTAGCAAAAAGTCTGTTTATGTCAGTTTCTTGAGGGAGATGTTATTGATTATTGATTGATCAATTCTCAACTGGAATTGGTTTTTAATTTCCATTCCTAATTGTGAGTTTATGGAAATACCCAGACATAAAAGATTCATTCGTGATCAACCATCCTGTTACACCAGGAGAGTCATCATTTCTGCAGCAGACATCAGGCCTACCTGAAGCTGCATGGGGCATCTTGCACCACATTGATCAGTGGACCTTCAGACAGGTAGATATAAATCAGGTGCAGGCCTGCTTTGATAATATGCACACACCTGTATGATAACGGCTGCACTGAGGCTGAAAGTAAATCTCAGGTACCATCACCTGCTCCGGAACTCTATGGCATGCAGTCTTTGCAAGCCTCACTCCTCATTAGACCATATTCATTTCTCATATTAAGGCTAAACTGGGGCCTGCGCAGGGTGGGCTAAGCTAATGACATCTCTTGACCAGGATTTGAGTATCAGCAGTTGATCTGCAGAGATCCTCAGACTTCAGGGACTCTGAGACAGCAAACATCTGGACTCGCTCTTGCACCAAGCAGCACCTCAGTTTAACACATGCAGCCTCAAAATACCACTTTACATGCAAGAACTTCACAAAAATACCCAACATTGTGATCATTAATGAAATAATTTTCCTCTGACTTACCCGCAAACTTGTCCCTCAGGTTCTGCGTTTGCGCTCCAGCTATGAATACGCACAGCAGCGCGAGGAGACTTTTGAGAGCCTCCATGTTCAAACTGCTAAAAAACTACAAACTTCTTCAAAACAATACACCCTAAACCCCCTCACAAAACTAACACCGAACCACTCCGGCCCCAAACCCGGCACCTCTGAACGGATTTGGCGAACTTTTTGGGTGATCCAGCGCTCCGACGCAGTTTGTCCAAGGCGAGACCCAGAGCGCGCAGAGGAGGACCAGAGCGCACGGCGAGGAGGGAGGAGGAGGAATGAGGAGAGGGAGGGGGAGGAGTTCACGCGCTTTGTTAACGGGAGCGCGCACGGGCCAAAAGTTTGAACTAAATCAGAGGTATGCCTGCTTCCTTAAAAGGGTCCAGAGGAACTGCGACGCGCCGCAGTAAACTTTAAACCTGATGATTGATGGAGAGGCTCCAGCCTTGGCAGGGTGAGAAGCACGAGCAGACCCTGTTTTAGTGATGATTTAATTATTTAAGGTATTTATGATGAGGCATTGGAGATATTACTTTGAATCATGAATGCATAGGGCCCCAGGTAACAAAAGTAATGAGATACATTTAAGACATGGAACCGTGAGCAGACGCACACTGGAGTCATTTTTCCAAACTTAATGAAAAACAGATGAGGCACATCTTGGAGGCATTTTCTATTCTTTTTCTGTAAAAGTCTTTCAGAGAAAGATGGAGGAGGGTGGAGTTATGATACATCTGGTTCACTTAAGCGTCCAGACCTGACCATGAACATGAAATAGGAGGACGCGCAAAGAGACACAGTGCCATCTAGCGGTGACGGTGCGTAAAACCTGGATGAGACTTTGGAAAACTCGGGGTACATTTCCACGAAGAGGTGTGGGCGTGGAGTGTTAATTTGGCAAGGTGTAGGCGTGGGTGGATGTTTCACGGTTGTCATGGGCACAGGCCTACATGTGTGTCTGTGTTTGCGCTCAAACTGTGGGAGCACCTGGACTCAGAGTTTCCACTGAGATCACTGTTTCAGGGAGAGAAAGTTCTGCAGGAAGAGAAGGAGGGAGGAAAGGAAAGAAGGGAGGGAAGGAGGGGTGAGAGGATGGGAGAGCGGGGGCATCTGTTAGTGATCAGTGTTTATTAGCGAGCTCTCATTGTAAATCTGTTGGGTTTCTGGCAGCTGTTCAGGACTGTTCAATCGTGATGCATACATTTAGGATGTCTCAATACCCTTCATCAGGACTGCATTACTCTTTCAGATACATCAGCCAATAGTTTGGAGAGTTCTCAGTTTCATGGTTTCCAGGGCAATCGGGTTAAAGGCAAACCCTCTAATGAGACTTTTAACAGTCCTTACACTGGCAGGTGGGATTGAGATCAACAAGTCATCAACTCTCCCTCACAAGGAAACCAAACCAGGTCGTGTCCTTAAAAGACCAACACAGTCGTGCACTACATGACGAATAAAACAACAGCCTGGTTTTGTACTTCTCCATGTACTTGTGTTTTTTTAAAGTCAGTGTCATTTGTTTTAAGAAAAGTATTCATTTCATGGATTAAATGGATGCTTTATTACAATATCTGAGGTCACAGTAAGACCTTTGTCTTCCAAACGGGATTTCGTTTTTCCTTGAGTCAGAGAGGATGGTGCGACTCAAAGTGTAAAATGTACGTGTAGCCTAGACATGTGTTTGATAGGCTCCAGGCCAGCTGATCACACATTTATGGGCCCACTGGAGCCAGTGAATGTGCTGCATAAAAATATAAAAAACCCATCACTCACATGTGCCCCGACATGAATCATGACTTTTCAATGGCAACAATTAATGCAAATTCAGCCAGTCCTCCAGAAATCAGCTCTGCCTCTACTTTGAACCAAGTATACAAGCTCTCGCTCTCTCCACATTAACCAGTTTGCATTTTTATGCCGATGACACAATTATCTATTGTTTTGGCATAACCCCAGCTAAGGCTATTGAATCGTTGCAGAAAGCTTTTGATGTTGTCCAAAACACACTTTAAGAGCTAAAACTAGTTCTTAATGCTGATAAGACTAAGCTATTGTTGTTTAAAAACTCAAAGAATATATTTCAAACTCTCCCCACAGTGTTAACTCTTAAAGGGAAAAGTCATAGAGGAGATTCATCAGTACAAATACCTTGGTGTGTTACTTGATGACTCCTTCAGCTTCAAGCCCCATGTTTAAAATCTTGTTAAGAAACTCAAACTGAAAATGGGATTTTTTTTTACGAAATAAATTTTGTTTTTCCTTCACGTCAAAAAAGTGTCTTGTCACTGCAACATTTTTATCTATTTTAGATTACGGAGATTTTTTGTATATGACTGCCTCAGATCAATGTCTACTAAAGATTGACACTGCGTATCAGGCCCCTCTGAGGTTCATTACCAACTGTAGACCCTTGACCATCATTGTGAACTGTATTCTCGAGTGGGATGGCCTTCTTTGTCCACCAGGAGGCTGGGACATTGGTACACTTCTATTTACAAGGCCATGCTTGGACAACTGCCTTCCTACATTTGTAATTTGATTACTTGGAGAAGTGTTGATTCCTGTGGTTTGCGTTCAAACGATCAC
This sequence comes from Scarus forsteni, assembly GCA_036419115.1. NCBI lineage: Eukaryota > Metazoa > Chordata > Actinopteri > Labriformes > Labridae > Scarus > Scarus forsteni. The sequence continues at coordinate 12,638,563 of JAZDUH010000271.1, read as the reverse complement.
TTGTTGCTTTCTTAATCTCAATGGGACCTTCCTGGTTAAATAAAGGTTGAATAAATAAATAAAAACATCACACTTCAGTCCGACCTCTTTGTCTTTACTGAAGGGAACAAACAGCACACCTGAGGTCTGACGTATTATTTGTCTTCTGTACAGATGTGCTGCAAAGGAATAAACGTTCATCACTCACAAGCTCTTCTACTTTTGAACATGTCCAGCAGATCACTGCTCTGTTCGGGCTTTCACGCCAGCAAGGTTCTGGTTCCATGCTGGCTTCTTGAAACCCAGGTGTTTTTAAGTAAGCCCGCGTTCATACCAGTTTAAGCAGAATGACAGGGGGAAGCTATTACTCCGTGTTCCTCAGGCAGAAGTACAACCGCAAAAGCAAAGGCAGATTGCATCAATATTCCAAAAGGTTTAGTTGCTTTCCTTCAAGTTTTAGTTTTCATTCAGCAATCAAGCAGGTAACTACTGTTGATGATGAGGGGAAGACGTGTAGAAGGCATCTGATATTTAAAAAGTGAATACGACATGCCCACCGATGATGTCAGAGTTCATTAGCTGGAGCGTATTTTTCAGGTTCCAAACAAATGCTTTTTCAGTCTGAGCATGGCGGCTGTTTCAAAATCAGGTTTGGGAACCGGCACAGAGCCGTGCAAGCGTGGAGGAGTGAGCAGGCAAGTACTTAAGAAACCAGAGTGAGACTGTCCGGCTGCTGGTTGACAGAAACTAACAAGCATGGGTGAACCTAACCTGAGTGGTTGGGGTGGCCTATCCCTAGACTTACATAAAATGTTTCGTTTTGGTTGAACATCTTGGGCCCTCATTTCTTGGCGCAGCGCAGGGTGCGCTAATAATAATAATAATAATAAAAGAAAAAAGAAAAAATATTACTGTGTAATTACAACTTATTTCTTGTAACAGTTGAATGTTGTTTTGATATATATCTGTCAAATTTTATATATTGAAAAATAAATTTACATTGAAAAAATTTGAGATCTTAGTATTAAACAAATTAATATTTATTACCCCATAAACACACGCAAAATTACCAAAAATTGGTACCGTTGAGTACCGATACTGATTCCCAGGTACCGGGCATCGGTATGGCATCGGCTCAAATGTGAAAGGTACCCATCCCTCATCGCGAAATTTCAACAGACGATATTTCATCCCATCCCCAATAAATACAGGATCCATTGACTTCATACTTCGCTCATTAACCTAAAAAATGTTGCCCATCCATCCCAGAGTCAAATGTGTAACAAAATGAGTGGTCTTTTCACAAAGATGGGCTCAAATTGATAGATGAACCAAGAAACAATACCTTCAGCTGGAACTGGCCAACGCTGGAGGTGTGAAAAGTAAAACATACGGGCCTCTTTGAAGCCGAGGGGTCTGCATAATGTCCTAAGAACAAAATGTTGGCAGACAGGACTCTGCTGAGTTTCCAGGAGCCTGATGTTCAGCAGAGAAGATTAGCTGTAGGATTTCTGAGTCAGAAAGAAAGAAGGAACAGAGCAGAGAACATTCAGCGTCTCTAGCATGACAGCATTTTACAGTTTGTGGTTTTTAACGTCTTGCAACATTTAACACTCCACCACATTTCATCTCAGAGCTTAAACTCAAAAGCAAGAGGTGGAGATTTGGGTTCATTTGGTGGAATATGATTCAGATGGTTTTCTGAAGAAGTTACCCCAGATGAGAGAAAACATGGAAAAAGGAGAAAAGAACGAATTTCCAGCTAAAACATAAAAGTGAGAGCAGACAGAAGACATTAATCACAAAGTTCTTGGTACAATATCACTTAAAATATTAATCTCCCTGAGGTCAAGTTAGAAACATGGAGCTTGGAACAGTGGAGGTGGTCCAGAACAAACTTCACTAGGCTAAAGAAGAGCCAAACAAACAGGATAAATGGTGCTGAATTTTTCCATCATGGCTTTAACCACTTCAGATACCATGAGGCGCCAGTCAAAACATCAGATAATTACAGCCTAATCAGGATCCTGAACCACACCAAATAGAGTTAATGACAGGAAATGAGGCACAATATCCTCCGCTGCATTAGTGTCTCATCAATCTCAGTCTCTTTAGACATCCTAAAATAGTCTCTTGTTTTCAGAGATGAACAAAAAGCTTGATTCTTTAGTAAATTTGGCTGAAACTGCCTCATCAAGGGGAATAACACTCAGTGATCTCCTGCTGCCCTCTAGTGAAAGATTCTGTCACTGCAGTCTCCCCTGTAATTAAAAATCATTGAGTACTGGTTTTATTCCAACATTTAATTTGAGATTCACAAACTTTGCAAACCACACTGATGCATATAAAGGCCTTCAGGGTTAAAGTTATGACATGTTGGCATAAACAGTACCATCAGTCTGACTTAGCACTGACACTATAATTGTCTCACTGCACATTTACAGCCCAGCATTCTCATATCTAAACGTTTTGAGGCCTTTCAAAACTATAGATTTTAACAAATATTACACTTTTTGAACATACAGAACCCATCATATTCTGATCTAGAACATTGTGCGAGTGTTTTTTTATGCATAAATGACAAAAAAAAGAGAGAAAAAGTTCCAGGAGAAGCCTTGAGGGAGGAAAAACCGTTTGTGCTGATGTTAAAGGGATAAGTTTGTCATTTTGGGCAAAAGCTTCTTAGTTGTTTTGCAAAAAAGTCAATTAGGGATATTGCTACTATTCATACATAAAGCCATTAAAAGTAAAAATGAAACTTTGAACAATGAACTTAGCTAGGCATCAAACTAGAGACATAAAACGTGTGACTGTGTGTGTGCGTCAGTGTGAGCACTTAATCAGGTGTGCCGCCCCTGCCTCCCAGTGGACAACTGACATCAGTAGAGCACCTGTGATTGGCTGTGGAGGAGGGAAATGCTCCATTTAAGCGGCCCAGTGACGTCAGCACGGCGAGGAGGGAACCCCCGGCTCGACCGCGTTTCAACTGGCCACGTCAGCAATAGAGCTTGAGAGATTTTGTGTTGTAGCGTTAATTAGTAAGAATACAGGTAGTATCACGCCTTGTACGTCCTTAGTTGATTCAAGTTGTGTGAATTGTAGTTGTAAATATTGTCTGTAATAAATTGTACCGCTTGATGGTTTAAACTTTCTGAAAGACTCCTGTGGCTGCTTGGGACTCGGTGGAAACGGGGACTTTTCATGTTGTGTCTTGGACACCCCTAGACGGGGCATAACATCAATTGGGGGCTCGTCTGATCGTTTTCTTGCATTAGTGGTAAGTAGCACAAGTATTTTCTTGGTTGGCAGTTTTATTTTGGTGTGTGGGGAATTGTTAGTGTGGGAGGAGCAAAATTTGAAAAATTTGGAAATGGAGTTCTCATTGGACAGTTTTGTGACCAATCCCTCTTGGGACAAAATTCAAAAATGTAAAAAAGATTATTGCTAATTGTTACGACATTCAAGTTGCTTATAGCGCGAGGAAGGCAGAAATAAAACGGGCACTCTGTGAGCAGTTGGTGGAGAAGGGTGTGCTGCCTCAGCTCTCTGCCGCCGCTGAGAAGGCCGAGACGCCAGTGGAGGAGGCGAAAGCAGCGGAGGCTGCTGGCGCACTCCCCACTGATGCTGAGCCAGATCCAATCTCCAGTATGACCACTGCAGACCTCCGCTTGGCGCTCAGCATCAAGGAGGTGGAGACCGAGAATGGCTTGAGGTGCAGGCCATGCACCTCAGAATCAGGGCCTTGGAACTTGAGCGAGGAGCACCTGCGGCCTCCACCCCAGTGTCTGTGAACCACAGTGTTTTTTCTGCCTCTCCAGCGTTTGACATAAGCAAGCACATTGCTCTGGTTCCCCCTTTTCGGGAATCAGAGGTTGATTCATATTTTAGCGCTTTGAGAGAATTGCAGCAGCTTTGAGCTGGCCCAAAGAGTTTTGGTCTCTTCTGCTCCAATGTAAACTTGTGGGTAAGGCGCAAGAAGTGTGCGCAAGCTTATCGATTGAACAGAGTTTACATTATGAAGTGTTGAAAAAAAAACTGTGCTTCAGGCCTACCAGCTGGTGCCTGAAGCTTCCAGGCAAAAGTTCGGACAAACTGTAAAAACCGCCAACCAAACCTACGTGGAATTTGCGCGAGAGAAGAGCGTGTTGTTTGATAAATGGTGTCACTCGTGTCAAATTAAATCCCTTAAGAACCTCAGAGAGCTAATTTTGCTCGAGGAATTCAAAAACTGCCTCCCGGAGCGTATCGTCGTTTATTTAAACGAACAAGAAGTCCCACTCCGAGCAGATAAGAGGATTCTGTAATTTATTCAAATTGACTGATGTTTCTGACCAAAAACATCAAGCAACGGCACGACACCAACACTTGATAAAGGTCTAGGTTGTCTTTTAATATCTAAGTATAGTATAGAATACCTCTTTTTAAAGATCTATAAAGCTAAAACTGTGTTTGCACTACATAATAAATGGGACCAGGTGTATTTGAAAATGATTATACTAATATATTAAATCTATATTAATAACCATCAGCACTCATAACTTACACAACATAGAGTTTGTAGAACGCGCTGGTCTACTACTACTCTTTTGAGTTGTTTGCAAAAGCATCTCTAAATTTGATCAGCAGCAACATTTAAGTGCTGGTTTTATTTTCATACCACCTTAAATCCTCTCCAGGATTTCTGTTTATGTGTTTAGCGAAGCAGACAATCCCAGGTTTCAGCTTTTAAAGGGTAATTTCAGTGTTTTACATAAAAGTCAGTCCATGGTAGTTATTGTAGCTTTGGGAATCTTCACTGGTGACGCATTTACTATCTTTGTTCTTCTGCTAGTAGAGTCTTGCCTGTTTTGACTACATGTATCAGGCTGAATGCTGCTGGAGCTAGGGCTGGGCATATTGATCTTAATATCGATAGTATCGATACCAAGCTCAGTATTGGTATCGGATCCATACTAGCGTGATGAGATCGATACTGCAGTTTCTCTTATGTCGTCTTTACTTTACTTTCCTCCGCTCCGACTGCCGCTTCTAAACGGCGCACCTCTCTCCCTCTATGTCAACATTTTACTGTTCCTGAACAAAAACCTATGAATCTGTTGTCAATATGGAAACAGAGCCAAAAGGGAAACCCAAGAGAGGGCTTTGTGAGCAGAAAGCCAAAGGTTAAGGTTAACTGTAGTTTACACTTTATTTGTGCAATGGAAGGTATTTTTTGTTGTGATGTTGACATTGATATATTTATATATTTTTTACATTGCTGCTTTTTTGTTATTTTGCACTTTTTTTTTCTTAAATATGGAATAATTTACTTTTATACAGTTAAAATTTTCTTCTTTTGTTGTGGTTCATTAATAAAAAGCATTTTTATTGCCTAAAATCTTTGTGCTGTGTTTTACCATCATCATAATCAACCAACACAAGGCAAATTTACAAAATTATTCAATGATTACATTTCATGTAAACAGTATCGGTATTGGCGTTAGTAGCCCTGTATTTACTTGGTATCGGATCGATATCAAAATTCCCTGCATCGCCCACCCCTAGCTGGAGGGGCATCAAAACTTATCACCGTGGCACTGGTCATGTGTCATGTGTTTAATACTCACTCAAACCAGTCACATTTGTTGCTGATTGTCAGATCAGACGATGTGTGACCCTTTCTCCCCATCTCTCCTCAGCGGGAAGTCTGATACTGCCGCCTAGCTGAAATTAAAGTTAACAAAAACATAATGGCAGGACAATAAGCATGAACGTTTCCAATGCTCCTTTAAAGGGATGCATGAATATCAGTGGCACTATTTCAACATCAACAGATATCAGCTCAGTATCAGGAGATACGGATATTTACAGCCCATCAGCTGTAAATACAAAAATCCCAGATATTTACTGTGACATGCTCAATGATTGAGAATACTTATGCCACAGTCACACAGTTGGCTTGAATTTACCAACTGCTTTACTTCATTACTGCTGAATATCTCTAATTAGAAAGCAAGAGTAACATAAATAACAGAAGGATAGGTTGTGTTTTTATTAAACATCTGCTTCGAACACAAATTAACAGTTACAATGATAGAATAAGATCAATTTTGTCAGAGACTTCAAAATATCGTCAAAAACAGTTCTCATTTTGGTGATAATGAGCTTGGAAACAGTGGCATAAAGAATAACAGAAAAAAATCCAATACCATGCATCCCTTCTCTTTTTCTTTTAAAGTACTGCTTCCACAACACCGGCACTGAGTACTGATTCAACGTTAGAGCAAAAATACTCAACTCCATTTATCAATAGTTATAGGGACTGTGAGGAGAATCTGTTTCCGGCGACATAAAGACTCGGCGACTGTCATAATGCTGCGTTCCAGTAACCTCGGAACTGGGAGTGACATCATCTCCGACTTATCGGCGTTCCAGTTGAAGTTGGGAAAAAACATGCCGATCTACCAGGCTATTGTTAGCACGCCCTGTGTAGTTATTTGAAGAATGTGTTTATCACTATGGCAGCATTTTTGTAAATATAAGTCTAACAATACGATATATACAGCTGATCTAGAGCGACACACCCCAGTCAGAAGTGCAAATAAATTGATTATTACAGGAGCTAAATAACTGTTCACACTGGGGGCATCCATCTTCCATTGTCAACTCGGGGGTGGCGAGGTTTCACCGAGTTCCCAGTTGGACATTCCGACTTCGGGGGGCGATCCAGTTGCAGTTTCCTACTCGGAACCCGGAAATTCCTACTTCTGACTACAACTTGAACGCACCAAAAGCCAAAGCGTGTGTGATGTGATGCTAATAAAAATGCAGCTTGGACCTTCCTCAGAACTCTGCATTGCTTTACAACTTCTTTTTTCAACAACTTACAGGATACAAAGCGACAAGGTAATGTATCTCTTTCTAGTTACGTAGCGGTAGTTTTTGATTTGTGACAAGCAATTTTTGGAAAACTTAGTATTGTAGTTTTGCTACATATCGCTACTTATAGCCCGGTGCTCTAAGATGTGTCTGATTAATATAAATTTGCTCTAGTTTTAATTGTCTTGTTCCCGAAGTTGAGTATCCAGGCCAGTCCAGCCCTGTCCGACCCGAACACGAAGCTAAGGAATAGCATTTATAGATAACCTATTTTGATACTATAAAACTCATCTTAAAGTGTGTATTTTGATCAGGCATATATCTAAAAGTGAGACTTTTTGTAATTACTTAGAAACTCCTCACAGTCTCTTTAATACAGTCAAGAGGCCAGGAGCATTTTCAGTCTGAGCTGTTTTTACTGAGACTGAAGAAAACTCTACAAGTAGATCTGTTTCTGATTTAAGTTAATGTACCAGGATGTAATGTTGGTGGGCTGCAGACATGACCTCACCCTGCTGCTTCTCATCAGCTGTGGATTCTGACTGAGTAACTACACGTGATTAAACTAATTCAGTGATAAAACCTCTGTGCTCAAGAATTAAAATGGTGGTTCCACTGGTTTAAGTGTGATACTGAAAAGTTTATTTTTTTAAGTGTGATATGAAGAATTCATAACGAAGCAGCCTGAGACTCTTCAACACAAACATTTTTCACAAGCATCTGGAAGCTGCTCGATTCAGCAGCTGCACGTCTTCAGAGAACAGCTGTGAACACTGGACAGATTATGATTCACTTTATCCCGGAATAACCTCGGCGGCAGCAGTCAAAGTGGCATCATTCTTCAGTTTAAAAGTTCATCAACAAGGACATCCAGTGCATTTTCCCAAAAAGACAAACTATCACTTTAAAACAGGGGTGTCCAAACTATGGCCAACTAGAGCTCCTGTTCTACTTTTGGTCTGCAGAAAGTTCCAGAAAGTGGAGGCCCACATCTGACCTCGAATCAAGTGCTTAATTGATCCAAAATGAGACACTGATCACAGCTTTGAACAGCAGCATGATTTCTCCTTATTTGCTGAGATTCTGCTCTCAGGGTCTAATTTATAAATACTGTTCTCATCAGCTCAAACACTGACTCTTCATCAGAGTTGGTCAATTTGTGCAATTGCTCTTGTTTTGAGTCTGAAAGTGAAGATAAGCTAGGACCTTAGGGCTGGGCGATATGGCCTAGAAATAAAATCCAAGATTTTTTTCCAAAACACTCGATTAACTATTTTAATCAATTTTTGCCTCCCTAAAAGAAACAAAACTCCCAGTGACATAAAATGAAACAAATCAAGTTTTGCCTTTATGTTGTCTAAATGTTTCCCTCTTAAAGTCAAAGTCTGGGTCATAAAAGGTTGATTATGTAGTATAAACATAGGCAGGTTTGTCTACATAAACTCTAAAAGGCTGAGGTATTTTTACAGTATTAGCATGAAACTCTCTGATCAATATTTAATCTACTTAAATATCAAATACAAGCCTATAAAAGTGCTTGTGCAAACCCTACAAGGCTGACCATCATGAAAATTGTATTTTTTTTTCAAAAATTGCAACTACTTACCATTGGACTAAGGCAAGAAAAAAAATCTTGATTTTTAATTTTTTAAAATCTTCTGCAGAAAATAATTTGAGTTAATCGATTTTATTGATTTTTTGCCCAGCTCTATAGGAGCTGATGGAAAAGTAGCCAGGGCAGATCAGGGCCCCCTGAAATAAGACTGGTTGCTCCACATACTTTTACAGTGATTAACTGAGGGTGGACTGTTTTATTTCATTTTAGGTCATTTTAGATTTTTGGTCTTTCAGGTGCATTTTAGAGCAGCTGACATGACTCCTTTGTGTAACAAAAGCATCTCTGTGAAGAAAATCAGAAATTTGATGGCATTAAGGTCTCTCCCTCTTCCCAGCCTGCCTAAAATGTCGAGTCCCCACGGCCCCCTTACTCGTCCTACCATTGTTTGGTCACAAGTTTCAGCCCCAGTTTTAGCTCATGCTAGCTAGCCTGTTGCCAAGCGTAAACATCAGAATGAATGCAGAGTTGTTCACAAAATGGCATCAAGCAGCACTGACCTGATCAATTAGCACAGGGTAGAAGTGTCAGCCAATCAGAGCTGACTGAGCCCACATGGGGTAAGGAGCATTAAAGGTGCAGGAGCTCTTAAGGTGCGTTCAGACCGCAAGCGACCCAGCGACAAAAGTCGCGTCGCCCGTCCATAAATACTTCATTTTGGTCGTTGCCGTCGGCCGTCGCTCGATGACGTCACGTCAGCTCAAGTTTCACCGCGATCATATCATATTTCACATAATAGGATGTATAAGCGGACATTATTCCAGGTGTATCATTTTCACTCACTTATCAAACACAAAACACTGCAGCTGATGCCCTGCAGCAGCATCATCTGAGAGTTTACTGCGGTCCGTCTAGGTGGAACTAATGTCCTCACTGACATTAGTTCCGCCTATACGGAACTCATCCGCCCTGTAGTCCGGATGAATAACTGTCTGTCTCAGGTACCGTCACACATACACACACCACTGATTGGCTGTTGCTGCACAGCCAGGCACGGGATCGTCTGAATAGATCAACTTTTTTTTACCTTGACATCGCGCGACGAGCTATGTGGTAGTATGACAAGCGGCTGTCGCGCCGCGGGAGGGTTAACCCCGCCCCATTGCGGCTGTACATTGACTTTGCATGGAGAGTGATTGCCGAGGTAGTACAGGTAGCGTCCGGTGTGAACGCACCTTTACAGAGTACTATCAGAGCTACTCTGTATATGAAGATTTCTTTGAACATTATTTATTGTAAACGCACTCCTGCAGTCATCAAAAACGGACATATGAACCTGGTTTAAGGCAAAATATGACCTCATTAAAGCCCCAGTGCACGATTGTTATAATCCTGATAAAATGCATGCACTACTTGGTCTGGATGAGCCTTGTATAGTCGTGGATGAACGGCGGGGAACGTGGAAGGGTCCCGACAGTTTTGAATGGTTCAAAACTGTCGTGGAGAATTGCGCTCTCAGTATAGCGGGGTGGAAGCCTAATGCAGTCCTAAGGCGGACGGTACGTGCGTGGCATGTACGGAGCTCAGTCGGGCTGATCGTGGATCAATCCTAAAAGCTTTCTGAGGATGACTGACAAGGATGTATCCGTTGGTGCCCTGACTGTGTCCCGTTCAAGACGGCGCAAGCAACAGGGCTCTGTCGGGGCTTACGTGACGCAAACTAAGCTCCAGCCGGGCTGATGTCGTGTCAGCGGGATGGAAATTCATGGAATCCTCGTCATATCGTTGCATTAACCTAACTTGAGCAGAACGAAAGCCCCCGAAGCGCTGTAGAAGCTCTATTGACAGTGTATTTACGGGGTGTGTCCAGGGGTGAGACAGTCATTTCATCCCATATCATAGTGATCACACCAGCCTTGCCAAACGTGTACAGTCATGCACAATTGCTATGAGAAACAGGAATGTGTGACTGTGGCATAAGTATTCTCTATGACTGAGCATGTTAACCAACACTGGATCAGTTTTCTGACTCTAAATTCACCAGCGGTAGGGTTTCAGTGGCCCAGTCAACCTCAATTATTTTTGAATGTGACTCTCAGTAAAAAAATATCGGGACACCCCTGCTTTAAATGTTCACACAGTCTTACTTTGAGAATGCAACCACTTCTTAATATGGAAACTGACCTTTTAATCTCATTTTTAACAGTAGCTATACAACATCACTGGAGAAACCTTCATGTATTGCTCAGTCAAGTTGGTCCGTTGTAACTTCAAATGCCTAACTGTGTAACGCAGCATCTCTATGTGTAACATGTTCAGTCAAACGTGTGCTCCGCTGTCTCAGAGTCAGTTCATGTTGGAGTGGCTCTTCAGGTGTCTCCTCAGGTGGTTCAGACAGGTGTAGGTCTTGGGGCAGATCTGGCAGTGGTATGGTCGGACGCCTGAGTGGTTCAGCATGTGCTGCTTCAGCACGCTCCCGTCTGAGAAAGCTTTCCCGCACTGTGCACACACATACGGCCGCTCTCCTGTGTGAACGCGCATGTGCACTGTCACCTTGTGAGCCATGGTGAAACCTTTCCCACACACCGTGCACTTGAACGGCCTCTCCCCGGTGTGGGTGAGCCTGTGGGTACGCATCGCCCCCATCTGGGAGAAAGCTTTCCCACAGTCGGGACAGACGTGCGGTTTCTCTCCCGTGTGGACGCGGGTGTGGCTCCTCAGGCCTCCCGCTGTGGAGAAACACTGGGAGCAGTGTGTGCACTGGTACGGCCGCTCACCTGTGTGCGTGCGCATGTGCTGCTTCAGGTCGTAGCGGTTTCTGAAGCCGCGACCGCACACCACACAGCTCTCAGGTCGATCATCGTTGTGGCGCATCTCGTGATTGTTGAGGCATTTCTCCGACAGGAAACACTTCCCACACTCCTGGCACTGATACGGCTTATCGTGATCCACTCTCTGATGGTACTTGAGCTCGCTGATGCCCGGGAACGTCTCGTCGCAGTACCTGCACCTGAAGCGATGGTTGGGGCTGTAGGGCAGCTGGTGGTCGCTCATCTGATGGTTCCTCAGCAGGTGAGCCATCTTAAAAGTCTTACCACAGTGAGAGCACTCATATTTAGTCAGAAGCTGCACGCACTGGTGCCTGACCCGCTCGTGCAGAGATCTGAACTGACAGCCGCACTTGGTGCAGACGTGTGCTGCGTTTTTACACTTCCTCTTCCTGTGGCCGGACAGGTGAGCCTCTGTTCTGAAAGCTTTCCCACACTGAGAACATTTGTAAGGCTTCACCGCCGTGTGGAACCTCTGGTGCTCTAAAAACTCAAAGCGGTACTTGAAGCTCCTCCCACACAGCGGACAGTTGTGTGTGACCCGCCCTCGGGGGTAAATGGCCTTCAGTGATGTTTTCCTGGAGGACAGAGACGAGGAGGAAGTACGATGAGCTGAGACGCTCTTCCTGTGTTTACCGCCGCTCATTAGCTTAGCTGTCTCCATGTCTCCGAGCTCGTCGTGCCTCTGCTGGTGCTTGGTCAGACACTTGGAGGAGATGAAGCTCTTCCCACACTGCTTACACTGATACGGTTTATCATGATCCACCTGCTGATGATACTTCAGGTCCCCTATTCCTGAAAAGCCCACCCCACAGTGGGAGCACTTGAAAAGCCGGCTCTGGACGTGTGTTAGCAGATGTTCCTTTAAGCTGCTCGACTTCTGAAACGTCTTCCCACAGTGACCGCAGTCATGGTTGCGGCCCCTCTTTGGACAGTGGTGTCTGAATTTGTCCAGCGAGGTTGGAAAACTGTTGCCACATTTGATGCACAAATAAGCAGCGTTCTTGCACTTCCGCAGCCTGTGACCAGCCAGCAGTGTGGCGGTCCTGAACGCCCTGCCACACTCAGAGCAGTTATACGGTTGCAGCCCACTGTGGACCCTCTGGTGCTCGATGAGGACGGACTGATGCTTGAAACATTTGTCACACTCAGGACATTTATGCAGCCCCGGTGTCTGTCTGCTGCGCGGAGAAGTCGACATGTCTGTTCTTTTCGGTGATTCTGGAAAGTCTGTTGATGTTGAAGGATTAGTGGATAGCTCTTCATCAAACATGACAATCTGAGGAACATCATTGTTGTCATCATCACAGGCACTCGGGTGGGAGGCAATGGCTACTTCCAGCGATGGAGGGAGACACAGGGAGGGGATGAGCAGATCGTCTGAAGGAAAGGGTGCTGCAAGAAGAAAACAAGGAGGAAATATCTTCATCAAAATGTCAGAGAAAAGTCAAGAGATCTGCCAACAGTTAATATGTGGTAGATGAGCAGAGTAACATTATATATATTTAGAGGAACTTGCATCAATCTAAATGACAATGATTCAAACGTCAATAAAGTGAAATTGCCGATCCACAGACATCTTTCTGATAAACCCATAAATGTATCTGCATCTTTAATTTCTGTCTCTCTCCCTCCCTCTCTCTCTCTCTCTGCTCTGCTCTACAGCCTCTACAGCCACACTTGCGTCCCTCGGTCTGGTGTGTGTGTTTCAAAATAAATATACGCCAAAGCTTTGAATAGAAACCTGTCACCTGTCCACTATCTGCTGGTTAAAAGCAGTAACACCACTCAGCACTATTTTAACAGCTATGGCCTGTTTTATTCAGCAATGTCGCTTGCCGCAATTTTGCGACTTTAGCGCCCAAAGAGTTTGGGGAGGGGGGGAATCGATTTTTGAACAAAAAAATTGATTTAAAAATCAGCAGACAAAATAATCGCAATACTTATGTGAATCGATTTTTTTCTCCTACTCCTATTAATTTCTGACCCCAATGGTACCCCACACTGTAAAGTCCACAGAGGACTGCAGCCAAATGCCACAAAGACGCTGTTCCTACTAGCCAGACATTTCCAAGATGTTGATAAGAAATGAGATGAAAAATACATCACAACTGGGAATAAAGTAATTAAAGTAAACTTGGAATGCAATCAGGACTTGATTGGCCCTTGCAGCTCAGTGCGCTTGGGGGTTAAGTGCATGTTGAGTTATAAACCATTGTGCTCTTCCTCTGCTGGCTTGACTGATCCTCACCTCTGAAATGCCTCTGTTGCAACTTCTGAAGTGAGCACCAAAAGGACAACAAGTTTCTCCCACCTTCAAGCCTTAAAGCGATATTCCGGGATGGAAGAAGTTGGGTCCTATCACAAGGACCTTGTGATAGGACCCAACTTCTTCCATCCCGGAATATCGCTTTAATGACATAGATATGGCCCTTTTCCCTACTATACTTGACTCTACCCGGCTCTACTCTACTTGTCTGTGCTGCTTTTCCATTAGCCCCAGTCACCTGCCCAACGGGGTGAGCGGCTCTGCGGCGACGTTATTTTGAGCGCGACACAACAATCTGTGGTTTTTGTCACAAACCAAGTAAAAAAGGAAAGCAGAAGAAGGCTGCAGGTGGTGAGTAGAAATACCCCTTGAGAAGCACAGGAGAGTTTTGGAAGTTATACAACAGAATGAAGCCGAGGAAGAGAACAATCGAGCTGCAAAGAAAAAACACATGAGGGTAAGCTAACGGTAGCTACCACTAGCATGCTAGGTTGTCGCGCTCATGACTCATCAATGAAGACATTGTCTGACCAATCAGTAGCCGGCAGTCGGTGACGTCATCTTTTAGTATCGACTCAGCTCACTTGGAACCAGAGCGGAGTAGGTACTAAAACCAGCTTGTTTTTGGAGGTACCAGGCTATGGGAAACACACTGCAAATCGAGTAGGGCCAAGTAGAGCAGGACCAGGGCTAATTGTGTAGTTTGAATATAGGCAGGCTTGTCTGCATTAACATAAAAAGCTTCACATCCTTAAAAAATGGCCTCATCAATATTCAACCACATAAAAAAAACAACCTATAAAAGCGCCTGTGCAAAAAATTGGCGGGGCTTACCACAACGCTAACAGTAAACATTTTCATTATTTTAACCTTCAAACAAAACACAACTCATAATGTGCTGTTTGCCTGTTAGGTGGAAACAGGGAAGGGTTTTAAATAAAGGTGTAAAGGGAAGTATAATGGGCAGTGGAGACAATCAAGAGGAAAAAAACTAGATTTTTGTTTGCCTAACTTTCTGCAACAAAAACTTAATCAACTGATTTAATAAATATTTTGTCTCGCTCTAGGAGCGTACAGATTAGCTGTTAAACGGCACTGTGAGCGATCCCCCCATGGGGTGCCTTCTCACAATCAAATTCAAGATGATTATGAGGACTGAATAGGGAAAATCAACACATTTCTTAACTGCTAAACAATTGGCAGTAATTACAGGTATGGTATTAAGAGTTTATAATTATAAAATGATTAAATGCCCATTTTTTTTAAGTGAAAATATGATTCATATTAATATTATAATGGGACATCAATGCTCTGCTCTCCCTTAAGAGAGAAAGGGGGAGACAATTATGCATAAGAACAGAAATTTAAGTAGAATTTGTTTATTTCCTTTCCCTGAAACCAGCTGCTGTTTTATATCCCATCCATCCATCCATCATGTTGCTAGCTCACATGTTTTAACAGCAGTAAATTAGCCAACAATCAATTATAATTAATTATATTTTTTCTACCATAATTGTCTTCTACACTGCTCTTATGTCGTGCAACACCAATTAATTTATGTTATTATAAATTCATTATGCTGGCTTAAGTGACTGTCTATGCCCTCTCCGGTATAAAAGTAGGTGCCCAGTTCTCGTCACTTCAGTCTGAAAAAGAGCAGCAGATCCAAACATCACTTGATGCGATAGAAAAGAGAACCTTGGAGTCATGCAGTGCATGAGCTGTTCTTTCAGTTTTTCGAAAATAACCTGGGTAACCTCCACAGGAAATGTCCTCACTGGTTTGTTTAACGTTCTTCTCTTACGCTGCCGTCACAAGAGGCAGTTTGAATGTCAATAAATGGAGGGATGGAGGAGGGTAAACATAGTTTGGGATCAGAACTGTAATTTCAGGATAAAGTCGGGGTGAAAAACCCTGCTGTTTCCATCCACGTGTAAGGCCCCATCCACAAGATCCATCCAAGACAAAACGCTAAACAGTTTCCAAAACGATCGTCACAAAGACAAAGGCGTCTCAGAAAATGTGTGCGTCTACATGAATGCACTCGATGCGCATAAAAACGCTGCAAAACACATGCCAGACCCCTCGGGGCGCTGTAACGATATGACGGAAACAAGGGGAAACAGACGAAAAAACAGTGGGCATGCGCACTTGCGGCAAAAGTTGTAAACAGAGATTGTGATAAAGTGATCATAAAGTGCCGAAATGTGTCCTCGATAATTGTTCAACTCGGTGGTGATTGAGAAGAAGGAGATTTTGCTGCAACAGGGATAGTAGGGTCACTAGCTTCATCGACACATACGCTACACGTACGCCACCATTGTCGTTGTCGCGTGTGGTGCATGCGTGTCAATGAAGATATGAAACTATGACGTAAGCGTATCTGAAAACTTGCGGAGAGCCAGTAATCACAGAGCTGTGTATACGGCATTTCAAAATCTTTCCACTCTGGAACCTGGTTTCAAAAATGATCGTTTACAGACCCCCAAAACGCCGTCTTCGTATGGATGATGCACAGATTCGGCAAAAAACGTATGCGTTTAGACCTCAGTTTGTCTTCGTGTGGATGGGGCCTGAATCTCAGGGATCAAGTCCAGGAAACACTGATGTTTTTCTGCAGCATGAGTTGAGTTTTTAATTACACTCCAAATAGCAACACTTCAAATTAAAAAAAGGCTGTATACGTACCAACACTACTCTTAGCAAGCTTCCCGTGACACTGTTTGCTCTGGAGCAGAAATTTCAGGTCCTCTCCGTTTGCCACACACTGCATGTACTCTTCAAGTACAGCTGGAGCAGAACTGATCCATGAAGCAGTCTGACAGAGAGGAAATAAAATAAACCTTTAAGAACTTCTGAGCGATGCTGCTGTTTAGTGTCTTTATCTTAAACAAAAGCCTCTTTTCACCTGTTTGAAATCAGGAATGGGCAGCAGCTCCTCCAGCCTGGTGAAGAATTCACTGACCAGAGTCTCCAGAGCTGTGTCGAAGTCTGGACCATACTCCACTGGAAACACATTCTGTCAGGCAGGAAAAGAGACTACAGGTCATATCATGATGTGGTAAGAAATATTACAATAAAATTAACACAACACGTTTTTGTTACCTTGAGGAAATGTTCTCTGCCATTGGTGTCTTCAATGAGGCCCTGAACCAGCTTCATAAAGTTTGCCTCTGGTGCTTCAATCACAGGATCATTGGTCTGGGTCAGAAAGCAACACAGCCACGTTTTAATCACAACAAATATGATAAACGACTGTAACGATCATTACTCAACTCTATAGCAGTAAATATAATTATTTTATTAAAACAAGAATGTTTTGTAGGTGTATAAACAAAATGGTCCTGTATCATAACAGTGAAAGTATGCCTATAAAGGTTGAAAATGTAAGATGCATGGAAAAATGAGACTGAATGATTAAAATGTAATATGTTGCACCATGCATAAGAGAAGCTGAGGAGTGGGCAATGGGGGGAGACACAATGGCTACGTTTCGTCATTAACCCTTTCATAAACAGAATATTAGCAATAACCTGGCTGTGCACGGTCATGCAAACACCAAAAACCTTTTGAGAAAATGGAATATGCTCATATTCCTCCACTACGGGAAGAAGAAGCAGACTGATGCGCATTGTCATGTTGTTCTCCATGCATCTGATGTTGTCCATGTGTTGGTGTTTTGATCCAGAAACCATGTATAGAGGAACAACCAAATGTTTCAGAAACTAGAATATTGACCTTAATCGGAATACTGACTGCATGTAAATGTAGCCACTTTATTATGTGTGTGATGTTGTCAGTGCAGAGAGGACTCCAGTGTTAAGCTGTTTATTTAGTTCACCAAGAACATAACACTCAATTATGTTCTTGGTGAACTAAATAAACTATTTTTATTTAGTTCTGGATTTTTGTAAATGAACCTGAAACGAGCCTTAAAAATGTAAGACCTGATCCACTGAAACACTCACCTCCTCAATACAAGAGGTCCGGATTCTGTTGAGGTGAGTCTCAACAGCCTTGAGATCCTCTGGGTGTTCAGAACGCAGCAGCTCAAGGGTTGTCTGAGAAAAGATACATTTATCATGATATTTGAACAATTCTTATAAAAAACAACAAAAAACACAACAGAGCAGCAGCATGTTTGTCAGATTATAAGACAAACTCAATTTCCAGTGAACAGAGATTTTTGCACATCATTTCTCCACATGCATGATAATGATGTGGATGGAGATGATGAGCTTAGCAACAGCTGCTACCCATGAGCACGCGCGGCGACTGTCGTAATGCTGCGTTCCAGTAACCTCGGAACTAGGAGTGACATCATCTCCGACTTATTGCCGTTCCAGTTGAAGTTGGAAAAAAACATGCCGATCTACCAGGCTATTGTTAGCTGTTGTTAGCACGCCCTGTGTTGTTGTTCACAAATATCACATGAAGAATGTGATTATCACTATGGCAGCATTTTTGTAAATATAAGTCTAACAATACTATGTATACAGCTGATCTAGAGCGACACACCCCAGTCAGAAGTGCAAATAAATGGATTATTACAGGAGCTAAATAACTGTTCACACTGGGGGCATCCATCTTTGATTGTCAACTCGAGGGTGGCGAGGTTTCACCAAGTAGGAAGGCTTCTTAAGAAGGTTTCCCAGAAGAAATTCTGACTTCGGGGAACGTTCCAGTTGCAGTTTCCTACTCGGAACTCGGAAATTCCTACTTCTGACTACAACTGGAACGCACCAAAAGACGTGACCCAAGGTACGTAGCGGTAGTTTTTGATGTGTGACAACAAGCAGTTTTTGGAAAACTTCGGTGGGCTTTACACAAGTACGAATTTGTAAGACTCCGGTAAAAAAACTACCAATCTGGTGATATTGACACACGGAGACGCGTATTTGTCCATGACACCGCATCTTTTTTGAAAATGGGTTTGCAAGTAGATATCTGCGTATTCATCTTCATGCCGTAGTTGGTATAAACAGATAAGTCCGGAAAAGACGGTGACCTCATAGCACTCCTCCTCCTGCGCCCCACGCTGTCACACACTCCAACAACAACAACAACAACAATGGCGGGTTCCAGCTAATATACATATTGCTACGACTTTTATACCAACATTTGCTCACAGAACACCAACAGCACCACCTTCGGCAACAACAGCAACAAGGTCTCACGCAGAGATGAAGCATGTTATGCATGCATGAGCACTTGTTGACGTGGAATCCACCTTGGAGCAGAACTGTGATGTTACGAGAGTAGTAACCCAAGAACTACATTACCCAGCATGCAATGTGGGTTGGGAGCATGCGTGGAAACCCACAGGTACGTCCCGGCGTGGATTTTGCGTTCTCAAGTAAATACACAAGCCTATCTACAATACGATGTGTAAACAGCGATCCATGTTTTGATGCTGACGCCAAGACAATATGGTGCCGTCCTCGTGTGAGGAGGGCCTTAGCATCATAGTTTTGTAGCCGGCTATATATCTCTACTTACAGCCCGGTGCTCTAAGGCGTGTCAGAATAATATACATTTGCTCTAGTTTTAATTGTCTTGTTCCTGAAGTTGAGTATCCAGGCCAGTCCAGCCCTGTCCGACACCACCACTTAGCTAAGGAATAGCATTTATACATAACCTATTTTGATGCTATAAAACTCATCTTGAAGTGTGTATTTCAATCAGGCATATATCTAAAAGTGAGATATTTTTGTAATTACTTAGAAACTCCTCATAGCATCTTTAAACTGTATAGTCTGACCCTGACATGAGGCAAACCACAAGCACATTTTTCATATAAATTCCATTTCCATCAGTCCTACAGCGTACACATCTTTTCATCATATCGGACTTTTCTTTTCATGATTCTCCATCACTTCTTTGTGTACATTCTCTTTAGCATTATCGTTTTGCGTGGTTGCCAACGTAACTAAAACTACTAAATTACAGGCTTTGATAGGACGCTGGAAATAATTAGAAGTTTCATGCACACATCAGAGATATTTTATTGGGCCATTTCAACATTTTTTGTAGCGTTTGAGATTTGTGCAGTTTTTACAGTGTGAAGCATTTTTCTTGCAATTATATGAAAGTATCACTTCAGAGCACTTTTCTAATAAAACAGATGTAGTCTTTAAATATTCTGTACTTTTGATATCTTACTTCACAAAAAACATTCAAGAGTACTAAAAACATACAAAAGACAAAAAGATAGACTTAAAGGGACTGTGAGGAGTTTCTAAGTAATTACAAAAAAGTCTCACTTTTAGATATATGCCTGATGGAAATACACACTTTAAGATGAGTTTTATAGCA
The DNA here is from genome assembly GCA_036419115.1 of Scarus forsteni. Classification (NCBI taxonomy): domain Eukaryota; kingdom Metazoa; phylum Chordata; class Actinopteri; order Labriformes; family Labridae; genus Scarus; species Scarus forsteni. The sequence continues at coordinate 12,618,759 of JAZDUH010000271.1, read as the reverse complement.
TCAAAATAGGTTAGCTATGAATGCTATTCCTTAGCCTTCCGGTCGGGTCCGACAGGGCTGGACTGGCCTGGATACTCAACTTCGGGAACAAGACAATTAAAACTAGAGCAAATTTATATTATTCAGACACGTCTTAGAGCACCAGGCTGTAAGTAGCCATATATAGCCGGCTACAAAACTACGATACTAAGTTTTCCAAAAACTGCTTGTTGTCACACATCAAAAACTACCGCTATGTAACTAGAGAGAGATACATTACCTCGTCGCTTTGCATCCTGTAAGTTGTTGAAAAAGGAAGTTGGAAAGCAATGCAGAGTTCTGAGGAAGGTCCGAGTTGCATTCACTAGCATCACAACAAACACACGCTTTGGCTTGGGTCACGTCTTTGGTGCGTTCCAGTTGTAGTCAGAAGTAGGGATTTCTGGGTTCAGAGTAGGAAACTGCAACTGGAACGTCCCTCGAAGTCGGAATATCCTACAGGGAACTTGGTGAAACCTCGCCACCCCCGAGTTGACAATCAAAGATGGATGCCCCCAGTGTGAACAGTTATTTAGCTCCTGTAAGAATCAATTTATTTGCACTTCTGACTGGGGTGTGTCGCTCTAGATCAGCTGTATACATAGTATTGTTACTTATATTTACAAAAATGCTGCCATAGTGATAATCACATTCTTCATGTGATATTTGTGAACAATAACGCAGGGCATGCTAACAGCAGCTAACAACAGCCTGGTAGATCGACATGTTTTTTTCTGACTTCAACTGAAACGCAGAAAAGTCGGAGATGATGTCACTCCTAGCAGCATTACAACAGTCGCCACGCGTGCTCATGGGTAGCAGAGTCTTGATGTCACAGGTAATAGATTCTCCTCATAGCAACTTTAAGTTCTCTTTTAATTCATTCAGTTGCAACTTATGGCATGTTTTTTATCACCTTGTATGTTCAAATTTTCTCTAAGTAGCACAGATAAAAAAATATGCGTTAGTTGTGACTTTTAAAGCCGCTTTACGAGGCACCGTATCTTATTCTTTACTCACGATTCATACTCTGTGGTTTCACTCATCTTTTTTACAGCATGGTAGTTTTGGAAGAATGACATTTTAATGATTTATCTAATCAGATCTTATTAATGTTATAGATGAACACATAGGGATGGGAATCGAAAACCAATTCCAGTTGAGAACCGTTAACAGCTCCATCACAGAATCGACATCATTAATTTTTTTGCTTATCAATTCCCTTATCAATTCCTTCCAGTGACAGGGTTCAGAAGCATCAGAATTGTGACGCAATCCTAACTGCACCTACTACACAACCTTAAGTGAGTGGACACACCAGCAATTTGCAGAGGGAGTTATACATGCTGTGACATGTGTTTGACATTGTTGCCACGGAAATCAGACCAATATTTGCTCAGATGGAAAATCTGCAGGAATCGATAAGGGAATCGTTAAAGAATTGGATCGATTAGCAGGATCGTTAACAGCATCGATATTGATAAAATCTTATCAATTCCCATCCCTATGAACACATTTTAAAGAACTTACCCGTGCTCTCAGGCCCAGTGAGAGCAGCCTCCCCTCTCTTTTACTCATCAGCTCAGGGACTGCCTCTGTTACCATGGACACAAACTCCTCCAGTTTCCCATAATGCTTTATGTTCCTCTGACGGACAACCTCCCACATCACTGCTGACATGAGGCGGAGCGGAGGGACCAGGAGGGCCAGGGAGGACAGGGGGACGCTGAACTCTACAAAGACACAGGAGTTGGTGAAATGGTGATACAGGACTTTTAGGAAGTGGCTGTAGACATGTGGACAGATGTGTGGACAACCCTCAGTCAAGAAGATACAGTTGTGCCCAAAAGTTTACACCCCCCAGCAGAATTTCTGATTTTTTGGCCTTTTCTCAGAAAATATGAATGATAACACAAAAACCTTTCTGTCACTCATGGTTAGTGGTTGGGTGAAGACATTTATTGAAAAAATGATAAGTTTACTTTTTAAATCATAATGACAACAGAAACTTCAAAATTGACCCTGTTCAAAAGTTTACACCCCCCAGTTTTTAATACCTTGTATTTCCCCCTTTAACATCAATAACAGCTTGAAGTCTTTTGTGGTAGTTGTGGATGAGGGTCTTTATTTTCTCAGATGGTAAAACTGCCCATTCCTCTTCTCAAAAAGCCTCCAGCTCCTGTAAATTCTTGGGCTGTCTTGCATAAACTGCACGTTAGAGATCTCCCAAGAGTGGCTCAATGATATTGAGGTCAGGAGACTGAGATGGCCACTTTAAAACCTTCACTTTATTCTGCTGTAGCCAATGGCAGGTTGATTTGGCTTTGTGTTTTGGATCATTGTCATGTTGGAACATCCAAGAATGTCCCATGCGCAGCTTCTGGGCAGATGAGTGTAAATTTTCCTCCAGTATTTTCTGATAACATGCTGCATTCATCCTTCCATCAATTTTGACCAATTTTCCTGTGCCTTTGTAGCTCACACATCCCCAAAACATCAGTGATCCACCTCCGTGTTTCACAGTAGGAATGGTGTACCTTTCATCATGGGCCTTGTTGACTCCTCTCCAAATGTACCGTTTATGGTTGTGGCCAAAAAGTTCAATTTTGGTCTCATCACTCCAAATGACTTTGTTTGAGAAGTTTTGAGGCTTGTCTCTGTGCTGTTTGGATTGTAAGCAGGATATTTTGTGGCATTTGCGTAGAAATGTCTTTCTTCTGGCGACCCGACCATGCAGCCCATGTTTCTTCAAGTGTCTCCTTATTGTGGATCTTGAAACATCCACCCCAATTTTTTTCAGAGAGTCCTGTATTTCAGCAGAAGTTATTTGAAGGCTTTTCTTTGCATCTCCAACAATTTTCCTTGCAGTTGGAGCTGAAATTTTTGTTGGTCTGCCTGACCGTGGTTTGATGTCAACAGAATCCCTCTCTCTCCCCTTCTTAATTAGAGTTTTAACAGTGCTTCTTGGCATCCTCAATTCCTTGGATATCTTTTAAAATTCTTTTCCTGTTTTATACAGTTGAAATACCTTTTCTCGCAGATCCTTTGACAATTCTTTTGCTTTACCCATGACGCAGAAACCTGACAGTTCATCGCATTGAAAGATGCACGTGTCTGTCAGGAGCTCAAAAACTCACTGAGCTTTTAAACACACACAGATTACAAGCTAATAGATCACAGGTGAGGATGGTTACCTTTAGTAGACATTCAAACCCATTTGTGTCAAATTTTGTGCATGTTATCAGGCCAAAACTGCCAGGGGGTGTAAACTTTTGAACAGGGTCATTTTTGAAGTTTCTGTTGTCATTATGATTTAAAAAGAGTAAACTTATCTTTTTTTCAATAAATGTCTTCACCCAACCACTAACCACTAGCGGGCCGCCGCACTAGCGGGCCGCCGCTCCTAAATCCTACCCGCCGCTCCTGCAATTTTTTTTAAAAACTGTAAATACACCACCGCAGCATCATGTCGCCGCCTTCACATCAGAGTCCTGCATTAAATCGGTGTCGCGGGTGCTTAGGCAGATAACTATCTTGCCCATAGTTGTGTCGCTATGGTGTGCTTCCATGTAATAAAGTGCAGTTTTCCTCTCCGCTCTGAAACACGCCTCCTCCCTCGCTCCTCTTGTGCAACACCGATAAGCAGCAGCAGCAACCAAACTGTCTCTCTGCAGGCGGAGTCCCCCCACATGCAGTCTTTATTGAGGCTGCTGCCACCGCGGGCCGAGACGTAGCGGTGATTCAGCGAACGTCAGAGCAGAGGCCACCTAAAAGTGTCTCACAACACTCCCTGTCATAGAACGAGCCAATAACTTCTGAATCATTAATTCTCTTTAATAACAGACTCAAACAGCGTGTCATACAGTTAGCAGTTCTCTCTCTCAGTCTACACTTCCGTTACCCTCAGCCAATCCCCGGGCTCCCCCTTAGCAGCGTTAGCATTACAAAGATCGTCTACTCTGAAGATGCTCACTCTGACATACTACTATGACACTCCCTTCCCTAAAAACAATTCAGTAGAAATGCTTCCTCACGTCCAGTTCTTCGATAGTACGATATGATTTGCTGCTGCCAGGCGACTACAGCCAGAAAGTTCAAAACGCTGGTTTCTGAGCAGCAGGACAAAATCTGTCTTGGCGTGCTCGGGCGGCAACCGCTTCTACCGCGGCGGTCCAAACCGCGTGCTGTCAGCCGCCTGTCCCTCATTGAAATGACTGGAAGCGGCGCGTTGTGTGAAGGGGATGATGAAGACACACACACGACACATACAGACATACACACACACACACACTCACAATCAGGCGGCAGATGAAGGAGCGACCATAACGGTAAAAAAATATAATAAAAAAAACCCAATTTAAACAAACATTAATGGATGACCTGAAGCTTACCAAACTATCTCCCCAAGCAAAAATCTCAGCATTTTTAAGCCAATTGTCCTTACTAAGACGGGAAGCACAGCTAGCAGCAGTGTAGGAAACTTTCAGCATGTAGTTTCTCCTCATTGTCAGTCACTTGCTATAACTTTATGATTCATCTTCTCTCCACCTGCTGAGCTTACATGGTTACATGAAATGTTACATTCTTCCTGTTTTTTTTAAATACTTTTTATACTTTATGCAGTTTATTTTAAATTCTTTTGAGAATGTTGTAGTTGTGTGCCCACAGTGCTCACTATTTATTCAGATGTAAATACTCTGTAATTATGATATTATGGAGCATTATTGACAGACACCCCCGCAACCCCGAACCCGCCGCCCCAAGGCAATGAACCTAGAGGAAACACTGTTAAAGATGTCTGAACAAAAATCTGTTCTAAAGCAGCTGTATTATTCACTCAGATTATAGACATTGCAGTTAGATAACATTTGTTCTAAATTGTTGCACTTTAATAGATAACCAGTTACTTAAGTTTGCATTTAAATTTGACCTTTTTCAATAAGCTGTTTGGTGTGTTTAGCTTTTATGTTACAAAAGTGCACTTTATTGTTGTTCATTACCTTTTATGTTTACATTTATTGCACATTTTTATAAAAACTGCACTATTTCTTTTAAAACCTGTTCAGAAAGTTTCTTTGGCTCAAATTGTCTTTTTTTTCTTTTAGGGTTTTACATATTTTATATGTTAAACATAGGGTAAAAATGGTCAAACATGCAAATTAGTCTAGAAAAATCAACATAAAAAAGAACTGTGATAAAACCGGGATTGTGATTTTATTTTAAAAAAACCGTGAGATGATATTTTCGCCATATCGCCCACCCCTAGAGTGAAAAAATCCTTCACAGGAGGAATGGCCAAATTGCCATCTTTCACCGCCATGTAAATACGGTTCTCTCGCACAAAGTGTGATAGTTCTAGAAGTTCATACATCAGCCAAAAGACAAAAGAAAAGCCCGTTAGCCTGTCTGGGTAACTGATGCCAAGTAACAGAGGAGCTCATTGATGACTAAAAATAAGAAGTGTAAAAGGAGAGTGACTGAGCAAAAAGAGAAAAGAGCAGAACAGATGCAATCATCCATGTAGAAAGTTATTATACTGCTGAATCATTGTGAAAATGCTATTTCCACAGGAAAAGTCAAATACTGTTATTTAATGCCCTTTTTCTAAGCAAGTCCATACATTTCAAATAAATTAGTGGTAAGACTAAGTCAACTTTACAGATATACAGAAGTTTCTTGCCTTCAAATGATGCTTTTATGTGTATTCTTAATTCAATCTGATGAGTTAAACACCAGAAGAAATGACTTTAATACTTAAAATAATAAAAGTAAGGCCTAATGTTCAGTTAAAAAAAAGAGTTTGCTGTAAGAACCTCTTACAGTCATGTGCTTTTGACCAGAGCATTTGAAGGTGCATTTGTATTGTTGCTAAATCTCATGATATTGGTACCTGCTTAATACCACAGCAAAGAAAATAAATGTTCTTATCAGTCCTTTGCTTAGTTATTCAAATTGCAAGCACAGTCTTGCACACAATCTAACATGAACAAAATACTGGCACCATTGACAAGGTTCAAGTGAGGACAGGTTTTCTTCACTGCCTCGCCAACAGTGCCTTCATTGTTACGGTTAAAAGAGTAGAAATTATTAGAGGGCCTGGACGTCCACAGAGGTGATCGCAAAGACCTTTTCAATATGAGCTTTTATCATGACTTTGAGGGTGGGTGCAAGTGTGAGTCTGACAAACAGATCTACACTCCCCTGAAATATACAGGAAATGTGTTAGTTTGAGAAAATAATCTAATTGCGATATTTTTCCCCCAATATTGCAATTGCGATTTACTCTGCAGTTGTTTTAATGTTCCTCATCTTATGTATTCTTAAACAAACATAAGCAGTAGATCTTTTTATGGTATAACCAATATGACATTAAATCAATCTAAGGATAAAAGATTTGAGAAAAGGTGCAAAAAGGTACAAAATAGGTATGGGATTGCAAAAAAAAAAGGGCAAAAAAATTTAAAAGTGACTAAGGAAAATTGATTATAGCAGCAAAATTGGGATTAAATTGCAAAAACCATGTAAAAATTCCAAACATGGTCTGAAAGTGGCCAAAAAAAAAAGATGAATGGGAGCAAGAAAGGCATAAAGTTGTAAAAACTGGGTTAAAAAAGGTTAAAATAGGCATGAAATTGCAGGAAACTACATCACAATGCCAAAATGTTCAACACATTTTGGGTTAAAAATATTGCACCGTCTGCCATTTGAAAACTGCAACAAGCCATATTGCGATTTAATCTAATTTGCAGTTAATTGTTCAGCCCTAGTTAAGAGGCTTTTTCACTTGTGTTACAAGTATCCATACATCCATTTGTTGTCTTTACCACTTGTCCCTTTTGGGGCTGCAGCCCACCCCAGCTGACATCAGACGAGAGGCTGGGCAAACCCTGAATTGGTCATCAGCCAACTTCAGTGCAAACACAGAGATAAACAACACTGAACTTACACCTAAAAGAATTCACTGACTAACCTCATGGTAGGGGTGGGAAATATGACAATATTAAATCATTACGGATTATAACATGGGGATGATTTCATAAAGCAGAAAGATCATCAGATCGTCTGTGTGGGCACAGAGACTTTTGTTTCCTTATAAGTGTCAGTTATCAAACTATGTTGACTTTTGTTCACTAACAAGGCAGAAGAAAGATCAGTCATTTACCAGGATAGTTCAAGCTTTTCCAGGACATTTCAATTTTTTCCTAATTTTCCATATATGTTTTCCATGACAGTAACCTGTGACAGTGATAAGAAGTATTAGCATATCATAGTGGTGTACAATATGACGATATTAAATCCTTAAGGATTATAACGTGGGGATGATCTCATAAAGCAGAAAGATCGTCAGATCGTCTGTGTGGGCACAGAGACTTTTGTTTCCTTATACGTGTCAGATACCAAACTATGTTGACTTTTGTTCACTAACAAGGCAGAAGAAAGATCAGTCATTTTCCAGGATAGTTCAAGCTTTTCCAGGACATTTCAATTTTTTCCTAATTTTCCATATATGTTTTCCATGACAGTAACCTGTGACAGTGATAAGAAGTATTAGCATATCATAGTGGTGTACAATATGACGATATTAAATCCTTAAGGATTATAACGTGGGGATGATCTCATAAAGCAGAAAGATCGTCAAATCGTCTGTGTGCACCTGGCGCTCACCAGGTGAAAACATTCACTTCTATCGCAAGCCCATCATTTCTCTCTCTCGCTATCAAATCAAAAGTTTAGAAGTTGAGAAAGCACATTTCAATAAACGTAATATAGCCTATTAAAACTGACATAAGCAACTGCAGTCGCGGAAAATCCGCCAAAAATGGACAAAACACAGCGCCTGCCTCCTCTGTCTCCCCGTTTTACAGCAGGGCCAGAAATTGGCTGCACCTAATTTTTGTGCTAATGCAAATAAAAAAAAATTATTATTGCAACCAATGCAAAAAGTTAGTCTGAAGTCTGTCATCTATATTTGACGCTTTTCAATAAGCCATTTGGTGTGTTTAGTTTTTATATTACAAAAGTGCATTTTATTGTTGTTCATTACCTTTTATGTTTACAATTATTGCACATTTTTATATAAAAAATGCACTATTTAAATTAAAAACCTGTTCAGAAAGTTTCTTTGGCTTAAATTGTCTTTTTTTTCTTTTGGGGTTTATGTTAAACATAGAGAGAAAAAAAAAGGTCAAACATGCAAATTAGTCTAGAAAAATCAACGTTAAAAATCGTGATATATTTTTGCCATATCGCCCAACCCTAGCATATCAGATAAAAACAAAAACAAACAAACAAAAAAAAAACATATCATGCATCTCTGGCCAAAATAACTGAAAACACCTGTGTGTAGGTATTTGTCTGTATCATTAAAAAGAGGTAATAATATAGGGTCTAGATCTACTTGTTACCATTGTACCCAACAGGTATCAAAAGACTTTCACTGAAACTTAAGTCTATATTTCTATTTATGTTACAAAGACTTTTCATTGACTTTTACATCAGTAAAAGCTTCATCAGTACCACGGCTCCCCTCAAGCTGGACATATCATGAAATCAAATTAACTGAATATACCAGCCATTAAAAGCTAAACCATGGACATTTATGAACTTAAGAGACTGGGATAAAATCAAACGTTAGAATGTTTATAATGACAAATATACTGCTGAATGATCAAGAGGTAAAATAATCTGTTATGCTGAGGGTTAACATTAACAAGCAACAAACTTAGCACGACGGTGGTCGTATTTATTAACAGGGAAAATGACATACTATCTGTCAGCAACCACGAATCACAACTGCTTTGCAATATATAGACATAATTTCGATAGTGGTAAAATAATGTATCGGTGAAATAAGTCTCCCCCGTTTGTTCCCACTGAGAAGCGTTGTGCTAGCTCGCTGCTGAGCCGCTGATTCCCAGCTTTAACCGGCTTATTTTGGGAGAAACAAACAATTCTCGTTCCAGGGATTAGTCGAGGCCTGCTTGACTACGGCTAATCCTTCGTTTTAGCTTTTTATCACTGGCCGCTTAAGTCTCCCAAAAATGTAGCGTTTATCGACCTCAATAGGCTTGTACATACCCATGTCGTTCATAGTTGAATTCCTTAATAACGACGAAAAGAATGGTCAAAACAGAGGACTATCTTTCATGGTTTCTGTTAGCGTGCTAGCTAGCTGTATGCGCGGCCTCAGGCGCCAACTTCTTCCTGAAACACGTTGTACGTTCTGGGGAGCGTTGGCACACTCGCTGTGAGCGTGAGGAGGGGCGGCTCGATTTGTTCCACGGCGTAGTCCGGTGAAGATGTTTCCTGTTTACTTAAATGGGGAAAGGCAAGCACCGCCTCTCCGCGCAATCAAATAAAGACAAGCAACATCAAAACTTCATAAAACTTTCTTTTTGATTAATATGCTGAAATAATGAGCATGACTGTGCGGCGAATAAGTTTAACCCCGAGGGCCGAGTCTAATATTAGTTACACTCATACCGCCAGGCACAAAAATGTGCTTTTAAAGCAAGCTGTAAAAATTATTATACATCAATATTTTGTTCTGCTTTCTTATAAGTAGTCCCCCCCAGATTTTAACCTTTTGAAAGTCAAGTTTTTTATCATGATGCTGCCATGTTTTTACGTGAAAAATACAGAAATAAATTAATTATTTTAATATACTACATGCATAGTAGGTTTACTTTTTTTTTATTATTATTTCATGCTGTGAAATGACCATGATTAGAAGCAATGCTGGTGTTGATGCATTGTTATTTTTAATCAGTGAGAAATAATAAAAATAATAAGAAATAAAAAAGAAAGAAATAAGAAATAAAAATTTAGAACTCATCACTGTTTTATGTTTGATTCATTGAACTGACTACAACCCAAATCAAGACGGCAATACCATCCTTTTTAAATGTGTTTATTTCCATTACCCTCCATGTTTAAAAGAACTCATGATTCCATACAACTCTCCATACACCCTTAGGCATATGAACTACCCATTTTTCTTTGTTTCTAGAATTTTAAAAGAAGTTGGGAAAAGATCATTTCAGTACAAAGCCCCATCAGATTGGAATCATCTCCCTCTTTCTTTGCGTTCTACTACTTCTTTTTATAGTTTCAGAATGTCTCTACATGTCCATCTCAAAACAAACTGCTCATGTTTCTGATATATTTATTTATATATATATATATATATATATATATATATATATATATATATATATATATATATATATATATATATATATATATTTTTTTTTTTTTTTTTTCCTTTATGTTCTAATTTTTGATCTGTGTTAATATTTGTCTATTCTGCATTTTAGGTGTATGTTGGTTGGGGTCGTGTATGGGAGTAGGGCGAGCAAGATGTCTGTATCTGTTGTATGTTCTGCTGTTGTATGTTTTGTATGTTTATATATGAATGTGTTGTAATGTGGCTTGAATTTTCTGTATATGTTTGTTCAGGGACCCCTTGAAAATGAGATGCTTAGCACAAAGAATTGGCTTTCATAAGGCAACTAAAAAATATTCTATTGCTTTTTGTTCCCCAACACTTTTTAAAGCTTGTTTTTTTAAAGCAAAATCAGCCCTAATCATGCACAATTTTCATGATTAAAGATCTAACCCTTTAATACAGGGTTTTTGCTGCGACACCACTGTTTTATATGAAAATATAAAAAAGAAAGAAATGAACAATTATTAATATACTACAAAGAAACTATTTTTCTGTGTTGAATTATTACAACTAAGGATATATGAATGAATAACAGCCACATTCATTTTTATGTGTTACTATTTTTTGTGCAATGTCAAATACTCATTTTGATATTGTTTAAATGATGGCAGCTATTGGAGAAAAGGAAAAATGATAAATTCCTGAACAAAAGCTCAGACTGACAATTAGACACTATAAAGCCTGTATTATTCTTTATTCTTTTTTTTAAAGTTCAAGAGAGATTGAACTATATTTTGAATAAAATGTGAATAAAAACAGAACACATTATTCTTCAAATAAAGTTACAGCTGTTTTTCATTTGTTTTTTAAAATTTTATCTGACAGTAATTTAAGACAAAATGGGGTTGCACAGTGGTGCAGGTGACATGCCTTACTGTAAGAAGGTCGCAGGTTTGATTCTGTTTGTTGATTTGGGTCATTTTGTGAAATTTGCATGTTCTCTGGCGCCTGTGTGGGTTTTCTCCAGGCCCTCTGTATCCCCTAACAGACCAATAATAGCCTCGTTAGGTTCACAGGTGACTTTATATTCAGGTATGAAGGTGTTAATGGCTGCCTGTAACTCTACGTAGCTCCGGTTCAGGATGTATCCTGCCATATATATATATATATATATATATATATATTATGGATGAAGGATGGACGGACAAAGACAAAATCAATCAATCAATTAATCAAACTTTATTGTATAGCACTTTTCATACAGGACTTTGTAATACAAAGTGCTTTACATGAGGAAAAGATCAAATAAAATAACAATAAGTGGAATAAAAAGCAGAAATTCCATAATTGCATAAGATGAAAACATAAATCTCCCCCTCCCCCAAATCACATTCAATATACACACTCACTTACTCAAACACACGAAGACATAAAAAGGAAATTCTGACAGAAAACAGAGTTAGAGGACTGAAGAAACGCTATATTGAATTAAAAATGAGGAAACTAAAACTAAAACTAAAATAATACTTAAAAATACTAGAGGGTGAGATAAATAAATGTATAAATACATAAATAAATAAAATAATATAACAGTATAGAATAAAAGTTGGATAAATGATATGGTAAAATGAGAAAGTGTAACATCAGGTGCATCATAAAATCAGCTAAAATAGGATAATAAAAGGAAAAGCATTTAACAAAGAATAAAATTCCAAATAGAAAAAATCTGAACTGAAATGTAGAAATAAAACAAAATAAAAGGGTTAAAATACGTTAACATATAAAATTATATTGAATACAATCAGCTAAAAGCCAGATTAAAAAGGTAGGTCTTGAAAATAGACTTTACTGTCTTAGATCAGGCTTACAGTGTAACAAAGATCAAGCAGGGAGACTTTATCTATCTGTTCCTGAGTCACCTCCATACATTTGACTCATTCCTCTTGCTGCACTGATAGCTGTTGGGGGGGCTCACTGCATTGAACCCACCACTTTCTGCCACAATCTTGCTTGCAACAGTGTTCTGGTCCAGCTCCTCAGAAGTCCACTCCTCATCTTATCTGCTAATGCTTCACCTGCACCTCGGCTCATTTCTTCAGCACCCAAGGCGAGTCCTCAAAACCTCCAGTAGCCTCCAAGGGGTTATGCTATCCTACTGTTGGCCTTACTGCCCCTTTAGGTACATGTGGACAATAGTCTAATCGACAACAAAAAACGACTAAAAGAACCATGCACATTCCTCTCTTTTAATCTCCAAGGATGGAGTGCACAACCTTGTTCATCAGACATGATCTAAATCAGTGGTTCCAAAGGTTCTCACAGCCTGCACCCCTTCAGAGACTTGACCTCCAGCCATGTGCCCCCTACTCTCACACTTATAGCAACGAGAAAAGAAACGTGTCTGTCAGCCTGCTGCCACCCCACCACCTCCCACATTTAACATTTATAATGCATTAGAAGCACATGCATAAGACGTTATAATGCATGTATAATGCTTCATAAGTGTCATTATAATGGTGTATAACCATGTATAAGAACTTGTACCAAGGTTTATAAAGTGTTACAAGTGTGGACGTAATGTATCATAATCAAGCCTAATGTAGGCTTTATAAGGCTATAGGCTTTTTAATGTTTTATACCTGCATAGAGTATGCAGGTATAAAACATTACAGATGCTTGATTATAATACATTATGTCCACACTTGTAATACTTTATAAACCTTGGTACAAGTTCTTACACATGGTTATACACCATTATAATGACACTTATGAACCATTATACATGCATTATAACGTTTTATGCATGTGCTTCTAATGCATTAGAAACTAGACCTTTAAGTGAAGTGTTACCAAAATCTCTTATAGTGAATTATTTCTTGCTTATGGAAGGGTATAAGGGCCATGTCAGATGGATAAAATGATTTGGGTGAAGTTGAGATTAAAGTCAAAATGTATTGATTAAAGTTGAAATTACAACAATAATGTCAAAACAGAATTTTGTGATAAAAGTCGAAATGTTGAGAAAAAAGCTGACATGTGGAGAATATTACCAAAATACGTTTCAACTTTATTCTTGACTTTCCACTTTTTTCTTGACATTTTAATTTTATTCTCATCATTTGGACTTTTGTGACGAAATTGTATTTCAACTTGATTGTCAACATTTTAACTTTAATCTGAAAATTTTGACTTTGTTCTCATCATTTGGACTTTAATCTCGACCTTCCAAAAATTATTTTTACCATCCAAAATGGCTCGAATACTCCTCTAGACTCACTAAATATATTTATTTACCAGCAGTTTCAGTGGGCAACACCAGCTCACTTTTGGAAATAGAAATTTAAATTTGGAACATATTCATTGATGAATTTGAAACTAAAAAGTGCAAACTCACCACAGCTTTATTAAGGATGTCTGGCTGATCTTATGTTGATATAAGAATCTTTGACAATTTCCTTCTTTGAGATGCCTCACAAATTTATCCCCTCCACCAACACTTCAGGCCTTTATCAAATTTCCTTTACCTAACAGGTATTTGCGTACCCCCTTAGGTCACTTTGCGTACCCCAGTTTGGAAATCACTGATCTAAATCATTGTTCCAAAGTCCAAAACTGAGATGGAAAAGAAAGGTTTTAGGTTTTCTGCTCCCCTTGCATAGGACAACTTTCAAACTGATTTTAAGCTGCAAACCTTGGCTAGCCTGAACCTTTTAAAATCTTTGGCGAAAAGTCTTCAATCCAGGTTTTGAGAGTGCAGATGTTTCACCTGCTGGCTGTGATTGATTCTTCTGAGCATGCTCTGTGTGAGTGCTGTATGTTGCTGCCATTCCTCATCGAAGAAGAAATCTCTGATCTCAATGGGACTAAACTGGGGTACACACATAAAGGTTATCGGCCTGTTTTGTCCCAATTTTCCCCCTCTTGACAAAGGATGGCAAACGCCCAATTATCTTCTGTTTTATAAGATTATCCTTTCGTCTGAGATGTGATAAGAGTGATTTTGTCCCAATAAACGGCTCGGAGCCAAAAATCGTAAATATTAAACCTTTTCAATATTTCTGACCAAAAACCTTCATGTTTGTGGGGAAAGCCGACGACTCCTGAGTAATGACTTCATGAACTGTGACGTGGAACAGAGTGGAGCTAATCAAGAAGCAAGATGACTGAGGAACAAGGAAGCAGGTGTAAATAAAAAAAAAACATGGCCAACCAAAACATAAACATAAAGTTCAGTGGACCTAAGAAACAGAGGACCAGCTCTTGCGTTCTTGTCTGTTAAAAAAATGTTTAAAAAGTACTGTTTTGGTAAGTTTGGGCATTAAATATCTTCACAATTAGTGTCTTCAATCAAATACAGACTGAGAGGGGTTTAAAAAATCAGTGCATTCAGTTTGTTTTCACACTTTGAACGATATCCCAATTTCTTTTAAAAATGTCTTTTCAGCATGTAAGAAAATAAATGCCACCATTGCAACATGTCTGCCAAGAGAATCCAAGCATTAGTTTTATTTCCACAGACCAGCTGATATATCAAGCAGTCTCCTTTTAGCTCACTGTTTTAGGTGAAGTGAGAAGAAGAGAAATAAACAGAGTCAGGCCCCATCCACATGAAGACTAAATGCTTAACAGTTTCCAAAACGATCGTCATAAAGACAAAGGCATCTCAGAAAATGTGTGCGTCTACATAAATGCACTCGATACGAATCAAAACGCTGTAAAACACATGCCAGACCTCTAGGGTCGTTGTAACGATATGACAGAAACAAGCGGAAACAGACAAAAAAACAGTGGGCATGCGCACTTGCGGCAAAAGTTGTAAACAGAGATTGAGATAAAGTCATCAGAAAGTGGCGTAATGTGTCCTTGATAATTGTTTGTTCAACTCGGTGGTGATTGAGAAGAAGGAGATTTTGCTGCAACAGGGATAGTAGGGTCACTAGCTTCATCAGCACATATGCTTCACGTACGCCGCCATTGTTGTTGCCGCGTGTGGTGCATGCATGTCAATGAAGATATGAAACTATGACGTAAGCGTATCTGAAAACTTGCGGAGAGCCAGTAATCACGGAGCTGTGTATACGGCATTTCAAAATCTTTCCACTCTGGAACCTGGTTTCAAAAATGATCGTTTACAGACCCCCAAAACGCCGTCTTCATATGGATGATACGCAGATTCGACAAAAAACGTATGTGTTTAGACCTCGGTTTGGCTTGGTGTGGATGGGGCCTAAGTAACTAGAGCAGCACTTAAAACAGTTCCACTGGAGATCTAACAAACATGTACTTCTGCAACAGTAAAAAGAGTAAAAAACTTCTGCAGTGAATAAAGTCAAAGCTGTGAATAAATACAGATTCAAAACAGAAATACAATCAGGAGGATCAGTGCTGTTTCAGCCTGCTTCTACAGAACACTGTGACTTTTCAGGTGTGCCTTCAGGTGGCTGGTGCACATGTACGTCTTTGGACACAGATGACAGACATACGGTCTGACCCCTGTGTGGGTCATCCCGTGGTTTTTTAATTCAGCACCACTTGAAAAGCCTTTCCCACATTCTGAGCAGACATAAGGCCGCTCACCGGTGTGAACGCGCATGTGAAGCGTCAGTTTGCTCGTCTTGATGAACCCTTTCCCGCACACACTGCATTTGTACGGCTTCTCCCCCGTGTGGGTGCGCCTGTGAATCTGCAGCTCCCCAGCCGAAACGAAAGCTTTTCCACAGTTGGAGCACAGAAACGGCTTTTCTCCAGTGTGGATCCTCACGTGGATGTTCAGGTTCCCGGACATGGAGAAACGCCTCCCGCAGTGCGTGCATTGGTACGGCTTCTCTCCCGTGTGGCTGCGCATGTGCACCTTCAGTTCGGGTTTGTTTTTAAAAGCTTTGCCGCAGTGCACGCACACCTCTGTCTTCGGCTGCTTGTGACGCACCTCGTGGGCCGTCAAGGTCGTAACTGAGCTGAAAAACTTCCCGCACTGTACACACTGGTTGGACAGCTTGGGCGGGTGGTCTCTCTGATGGATTCGCAGCTCACTTATGTTGGAGTAAACCACCCCACACTCTCTGCACATGTAGCTCTGGCCCTGCGTGTGCGTCAGTTCGTGTTTCGCCAGCAACTGCGTGTTCCTAAATCTCTTCCCGCACTGCTGACAGTCTCGATTCAGCCCTGTATGGCTACATCTGTGACTGGATTTGTCCTGCGGAGTTTTGAAGTAGTTCCCACATTTGATGCAGATAAATGCTGCCTCTCTGCACTGAGTCCGCCTGTGAGACGATAAATCTGAAGCCCTCCTGAAGGCCTTTCCACACTGAGAGCACTTGTAAGGGCTTTCTCCAGTGTGCACCCGCTGATGCTCCACAAGCTCACAGCGGTAGATGAAGCACTTCCCACACTGAGCACATTTATGAGCAACTCTCTGACGTGGACCGCTGCCGGTCACAGAGCTCTGAGAGGATGTAGAGGGAGCTTGGCAGGGTAGTGAGGCCTCTCTGCTGCCCTCACTGCATTTCTCTGTAGGTTGATCTGAGGTGCTGCTCCCTTCAGTGGCTGCTTGCTCCTCAGATGGCCATCCTGCATCCTGTTCGCCAAAGTCTCCTATCTCCACCACCACCACCTCAAACTGGCTCTGGTCCTCAAAGGTTTGAGGGTTTGAATCCACATCTTTGGAGCTGGTGTCTTTCAGAGGGAGGGGCAGGGACAGAGATAAGAAGAGACGCTGCTCTGAATCAGAGTGATCTGCAAACAGAAGTCAAACAATGAGCAAAGCGTCACATCAGAAAAGAGTACATAACTGAAAAAAAGGGAGGTGTCCTCCTGTTACCCACCGCTGACTTCCATTTTGGGTCTTCTGTGGCTGCAGGCGTCACTTCTGAGCAGAGCCTTGAGGTCGTCTTCCTTGGACATGCTCTGCATACACTCCTCCAGGACAGAAGGTGAATCCTCTATCCATGATGCTGTCTTTTATCACACAACAAAACATTTACAACAATAAACTTTAAAAGTGCTATGAGGAGAATCTATTACCAGCGACATAAAGACTCTGCTACCCATGAGCACGCGAGGCGACTGTCGTAATGCTGCATTTCAGTAACCTCGGAAATGGGAGTGACATCATCTCCAACTTATCTGTGTTCCAGTTGAAGTCGGAAAAAAACATGCTGATCTACCAGGCTATTGTTAGCTGTTGTTAGCACGCCCTGCATCGTTGTTCACTAATATTACATGAAGAATGTGATTATCACTATGGCAGCATTTTTGTAAATATAAGTCTAACAATACTATGTATACAGCTGATCTAGAGCGACACACCCCAGTTAGAAGTGCAAATAAATTGATTATTACAGGAGCTAAATAACTGTTCACACTGGGGGCATCCATCTTCGATTGTCAACTCGGGGGTGGCGAGGTTTCACCGAGTTCCCAGTAGGAAATTCCGACTTCGGGGGACGTTCCAGTTGCAGTTTCCTACTCGGAACCCGGAAATTCCTACTTCTGACTACAACTGGAACGCGCCAAAAGACATGAGCGTGTTTGTTGTGATGCTAATGAATGCAGCTCGGACCTTCCTCAGAACTCTGCATTGCTTTACAACTTCTTTTTTCAACAACTTACAGGATGCAAAGCAGCGAGGTAATGTATCTCTTTCTAGTTACGTAGCGGTAGTTTTTGATGTGTGACAACAAGCAATTTTTGGAAAACTTAGTATCGTAGTTTTGTAGCCGGCTATATATCGCTACTTACAGCCCGGTGCTCTAAGACGTGTCTGATGATATAAATTTGCTCTAGTTTTAATTGTCTTGTTCCTGAAGTTGAGTATCCAGGCCAGTCCAGCCCTGTCCGACCCAACCAGAAGTCTAAGGAATAGCATTTATAGATAACCTATTTTGATGCTATAAAACTCATCTTAAAGTGTGTATTTCCATCAGGCATATATCTAAAAGTGAGACTTTTTTGTAATTACTTAGAAACTCCTCACAGTCTCTTAAACAAGACAAGCAATCATTTTTAAGGCTTGATGGCATAAAAAGTCTAAAGTACCTTCTGAAAGTCTGGGACACGCAGCACATCTTCCAGCCTGGAGAAGAATTCACAAAGCAGAGCTTCCAAAGCTGAATCAAAGTCTGGCCCGTACTCCGCAGGAAACACGTCCTGTTAAGACAGGTGTCAATAAAAAGTTCAGATAAGTTACATTTCAAAAAGAAATGTTTAAATTAACACTAATACTCTGATTCTTCTTTGCTGTAGTGACTGCAAACACTCTCCTCTTGGTATTCATGAAAAAGTCTGACAAAGCCACGGCTGCAGAACATCTCCTGTCTGACTGTCACCAGCTGGTTCAGCTGAAGTTCAACGGTCACACCGGGGCTGCTGTGTGTGTTAACGGTGATCACTTTATCCAGTCAGTGTGAGCCAACCTCAGAATCAAAAGCAACCTAAAGCGCCAAAGTAGGGATTTTTTTTAATCCTCATTATTTAAAGAACTATTATTACTCTTCGATCTCCTGCTTGGTAATACTGTCATGATCAACATATATATTATATTTGAATTATACATGAACACACTCACACACATTCCTTCATACACACAGATAATAACCATTTCTTCTTTAATTTCCTTCTGACTTAATTTATGGTTGTTGTTTTTTTGTCTTTATTTTGTCCAACCTTCTATTCTCTCCGTTTCTTCTTTGTTGTATACATCATCATTATAAGTCATTAACAATTATAATTATCTTCTTAGTTATGCAATATCTATTATTTTCTCCTAAATTGTAAAACTACGGAGCCCCCCTGGTGACATTGGATAGAAAAAAAATAATGCGTGGCCACGAGAAAGTAATGCGTGGCCACGATATAGTTAATGCATGGCCACGAGATAAATAACGCGTGCCCACGAGAAAGTAATGCGTGACCACGACAAAATTCACCTTTAGTATTGAGATCTGTCAGTTTCAGAGCAATGCAGAGACTGTAGCCTCTCAGTATGGACAACTTTGAATACATTTCTCATTATTTTAATTTGGGAATGAACTACAATGACATTCTTAAGTCACTTGCAATTAAGCATGGAGTAATTCTTAGCAAGAGACACTTAATTCGGCTGCTCTAAATGACTGCGGTCATACCATCCGTGATTCTGTTGCGCACTTTGCTCAAATGTTACGGTAGGCCATGACGGTGGTGCGTTCAGTGGCACCGTGGAAAAATAACTGCTAATTTCCAGACAATTTTACTGCAACATTATTGATTAAGAGCGCATCAAAATCAGGCATTTGAGGCCCATTTTTACTATCAGCAATAAAAAAAAACAGTTAAAAAATTAAAATCAAATTTGTACTTATGATCTAGGAGGTCCAAAAGAATATTGTACAGTACATTCCCAGGTAGGCCTACCTCTGTGCTTCCTTCCCCAAAATTTACTGTGGCAGTATTGATTGAGAGCACATCAAAATCAGGCATTTGAGACTCATTTTTATGAACAGCAAATATTTAAACATCATAAAAAGTCAAAATAGTACTACGATCTCTAAAGTCCAACAGATTAACAAAATTAGATCATAGTACAGATGAGAATTTTCATATATTTGCTGTTCATAAAAATGAGCCTCAGACGCCTGATTTGATGTGCTCTCAATCAATAATGCTGCAGTAAATTGTTTAGAAACAAGCATAGAGGTACCTGAGACAGGACTTTACAATATTCTGTTGGACTTTAGAGATCATAGTACTACTTTGATTTTTTATGATGTTTAAATATTTGCTGTTCTTTAAAATGAGTCTCAAATGCCTGATTTGGATGTGCTGTCAATCAATAATGCTACAGTAAATTTTCAGGAAAGAAGCACAGAGGTAGGCCTACCTGGGAATGTACTGTACAATATTCTGTTGGACTTCCTATATCATAAGTACAAATTTGATTTAATTTTTTTTATAAATTTTACTAATTTTTCTGATATTCGCATAAAGTAAAATAGGCGTCAAATGCCTGATTTAAATGTGATTGTAATCAATAATGTTGTGCCACTGAACGCACCACCATAATACCTCCGTAACCTTTGGCCTACCGTAATATTTGGGCAAAGTGCGCAACAGAATCACGGAAGCACAGATGGTATGACCGCAGTCATTTAGAGCAGCCGAATTAAGTGTCTCTTGCTAAGAATTACTCCATGCCTAATCGCAAGTGACTTAAGAATGTCATTGTAGTTCATTCCCAAATTAAAATAACGAGAAATGTATTCAAAGTTGTCCAAATAAAGGGGCTACAGTCTCTGTATTGCTCTGAAACTGGCAGATCTCAATACTATATTGGCCTACTAAAAGTGAATTTTGTCGTGGCCACGCATTACTTTCTCGTGGCCACGCGTTATTTATCTCGTGGCCATGCATTACTATCTCGTGGCCTCGCATTATTTTTTTTCTATCCAATGTCACCAGGGGGGCTCCGTATAAAACCGACCTGTTTGTATGCCTTATATGTACTCTTCTGCCTGGTTTTTTTTGTCTTTTGCGTTGTCTGTTGTCTGGGAATCACAGGCTTCCTCACAATACGATATGAGATACATGGCCCATGGTAACGATATAATCATGATGCAGCATTTCTGTGACAATCAATATACTGCAAATTAAAAAGTAAAAATATGTCACAATAATTGATTTTGTCTGTCCCTTCAATGTTGTAGAAGCCAAAGTTAATCCATATTTCAGATTCATAAGTGGCTGGAGCATCCATAAGTGCACATATCTTCACACTGACGTCCATAATGTCGGTTCTGTGAACCTTCTCTCCTTCGACTGGTAATTTCTTTTCAAGTTTTATTAATTCAAGTGTGGAGCTCCATATTTTAGCTATTAAAATATCAACATTTGTCACCACCATATCGATAACTACACACTAAAAATTGTTGAGTTATTTTGGTAACCCAATTTATGTGTTGCTAGTGTTGAGTTACATTTTTGGGTTATTTTTATAAAGAGTAACCCATTTTCTGGGTTATAGGGCTATTATTTTAACCCAACTATGTCACAACCAGCTCCAAACTCACTCAGTGTCAGACTGTCTTCGTTCTCATGCCAAGAACTTCAGACCTGCTATCCGGACACCGAGTACCTGTCTATGAGTGGTGGAAGCCTGATCTCTGGCAATCACAGCCGTTTCCTGCTCTGAAAGACAAAGTGAGTCCTAACGTGCTTCACCTCAAAGTAGAGCTGGGAAAAAATCGATTAAATCGATTAATTTGAACTATTTTCTGCAGAAGATTTAAAAAATAAAAATGGATTTTTTTTTCTTGCCTTAGTCCAATTGTAAGTAGATGCAATCTTTTGTAAAAAAATATACAATTTTCATGATGGTCGGCCACGGGCGGCACGGTGGCGCAGCTGGTAGAGCGCGTGCCTCACAGCAAGAAGGTTCCCAGTTCGATTCCGGGTCGGGAGGGCCTTTCTGTGTGAAGTTTGCATGTTCTTCCCGTGCATGCGTGGGTTCTCTCCGGGTACTCCGGCTTCCTCCCACAGACCAAAAACATGCTCATTAGGTTAATTGGTAACTCTAAATTGTCCTTAGGTATGAGTGTGTGCGTGAATGGTTGTCTGTCTCTCTATGTGGCCCTGCGATCGACTGGCGACCGATTCAGGGTGTACCCCGCCTCTCGCCCGATGATAGCTGGGATTGGCTCCAGCCCCCCGCAACCCCGAAAGGGATAGCCGGGTATAGAAAATGAATGAATGATGGTCGGCCTTGTAGGGTTTGCACAAGCACTTTTATCGGCTTGTATTTGTTATTTAAGTAGATTAAATATTGATCAGAGAGTTTCATGCTAATACTGTAAAAAATACCTCAGCCTGTTAGTGTTTATGTAGACAAACCTGCCTACGTTTGTACTACATAATCAACCGTTTGTGACCCAGACTTTGACTTTAAGAGGGAAAAATTTAGGCAACATAAGGGCAAAACTTGATTTGTTTCGTTTTTATGTCACTGGGAGTTTTGTTTCTTTTAGGGAGGGAAAAATCGATTAAAATCATAAATCGAGTGTTGTGGAAAAAAATCGGGGATTTTATTTCTAGGCCGTATCGCCCAGCCCTACCTTAAAGACTCTGAGTTGCAGTATGAGTGTGTGGCTCCTGCGTGGCCGAGTGGACTACGTCACTGCCTTGTGTTCCAAGAATCACGGGTTCGATCCCCGCTCTCCACAATTGTTCCCGTGTCTGTTCAATAAAGCTGATTATTGTGAACCGCAAAATCTGTTTCGCTTCTGGGTCTTTACTGCCTCCATGTTAAACTACTGGGAGCGCAACTCAATCGTTGGGTTAGGAATAACTCAACATTGTAGTTAGCATAACCCAACTTTTATGTTAAATAATACAACACTATAGTTGGGATAGGAATAACTTAACATTGTAGTTACCATAACCCAACTTTTATGTTAAATAATACAACACTATAGTTGGGATAGGAATAACTCAACATTGTAGTTAGCATAACCCAACTTTTATGTTAAATAATACAACCCAAAAATTGGGTAAAAAAAAAGAACCCAACCTGTTGGTTTAAAATAACCCAAAAAGGGGTTTGTCCTTTTCTGAGCAGCAGTTGGGTTAAAATTGGGTTGTTTTTAACCCAACTGTTTTTTGTGTGTATTTCAGGGCAGGGAGGATGGTGATAATCGTCATTTCAACTTTTTGTCCCACACCTCGTCAAAAGCATAAAAGACCCACAGCAGCGTTGAACACATACTACACACTATGTCTCTGACTTCACTTACACATAAGACAAACCTTTAGAAAGTGTTCTCTTTCCTTTGGGTCCTCCAGGAGCCTTTGGATAAACCTCACAAAGTTCTCCTCAAGAGCTTCCTCACTCTGAAGATCCTGTCAGGTGAAATACAATCAGACGTTAAGCAGAAGAGAACCCACAGAAAAACACTAAAAATCAACCAAAGAAATGAGTCACACACCTTTTCTGAGCCTGAAGACAGCAGACTGTTCACATGTGCACTCACAGCTGTGAGCTCCTCTGCTCGCTCAAAACTTAACATGTTAAAAGCTTTCTGAAGAAGAACATTTAGTTACAGTCACTAACAATAAAATCATCCAGATTCATAATAATTTTAGATCATTTAAAAGAAATAAAATAATGACAGTTATAAGATGTTTCTATTGTAATAAACCTTAGATTATACTAGTGTCATATTTTGTTACCTTTGCTCTTAGGCCCAGAGTTAGCAGTCTAATCTGTCTCTCAGTCAGGAGGTCAGGGATGGCTTTAGATACCACAGAAACAAACTCTTCTACTTTCCCATAGTGCTTCATGTTCCTCAGATGAACAACTTTCCACATCACAGCTGACATTACCCTCAGAGGAGGAACCAGCAGCCTCAGAGAGGAAAGAGGAAGATGAACCTCTGTGAAGAGGACAGGAATGAAGTATTATTTATCATGGTTATATATTACTGCAATTTGAGCCTCTTCAATCAAACACCTCAAGAGTCTACAATAATCACAATAACTAAGATTATTTTATGGTCAAGTTTTTAAACCTTTTGATGCTGTCTGGTGATTTTAGGTTTACCAAAAATTACGTATTTGTGCCAATTTATTGGAGAAACAAAATCATTTTTAGATATATTTTTTTAGAATTAACAGGAAACATGCTGCAACTACAAGTGTACAGATCACGAATAACATTATGGGCTAAGATTTTGTAATGTACATCTTATATGCACTCTTCATCTGTTAATTTATTAAATATTATACTGTTATTGCATTAGTACTGTTGCAAGGGATGCAAGATATTATCTGTATGATACTGGTACCAGCAGACATTGGCCTAAGAGGTTAAGTATAAGTATCAGTATCAGTATCGGCTGGTAATATTTTGCAGATATGTACAGCACATACATATCAGCTGTAATAAAAGTACCAAAATGTAAAAATGAAAATTGCTTTTTTAGAGAATTAAATGTTTTTCTTATTTTACAGCTGCTCCTCACTCAAATAGACTGTAACACTGACAGAAAAAAGTCAATTTTAATAAAGAAAAGACTTGAGTGATCGGTGATAATGAGTTCAGCAATATCTGCATAAATCCAATACCATGCATCCTTACTTGTTGCACTTCACAAACTGTTTTCATACAGCCCAGACGTGTTATCATGACTTAAAATTCTTGCAGTCACTTTACTGAGTGATAGTAACAATGGCACATTTCTCAAAATCAATCACATTTAAAGGGATGGTTCAGTATTTTTGAGTTGGGTTGTATTTGACAACAGTGAAGCTGCTGAAAGGGCTCCCAGCATCACTGTAGCTTTACGGAGGATGAGCTGAGACTACCTGTAAGATACACTGCTACTGATAGTAGGGTTGGGTATTTCCAGCAACCCCACGATACGATATGTATCCCGATACACATAAATTATGAACATTGACTGCACTTTTAAAAGAATTCCCAGCAACTTTTGGTTTTATTACAAGAAGAAAAAGAACAAGCATGAGTTTAAATAATTCTTCAACTTAAGAACTTGAATTAAGGTCCCCAAAGATAGTTGACTTCAGTTTAAATTTGGAACATGTGTTTTATCATCTACTTTATCATTCTACTTTGAACTGTGCAATTTTCAACATTACCCAAAGTGTATTTACAACAACTGTCCAAACTTTGAGGCCGTATCAATTCTGTAGAGTCCGTAGCGATACATGTATCCCCAAAAAGTGCATGATGATATTTTGCTGTATCGATATTTTGAGCACAGGCCTATCTGATAGGTACAGCTACTCACAAAATTGTGCGAGTTTAACTAAAAAAGAGCCAAATGTTAGATTGATCAAAACATTTCAGAGCACTTCATTTTTCCTCATGTGTTTGCCACATTTCTATGATGCAGTAAAATGGTTATTTGTTCTTCCACCTGAGGCCACATCAGTTTTCTTCTTCACTCTACGGAGTCAGAAGACAAAACAAAAGCTAATGAAACTAAAACTGAAGCAGGTACGAGTGACAGTGATGTCCCTTATGTTGTGAATGTGGTTACTTTCCTGGAGGAAAAATAATGCTCTCTGAAATGTTTCCCTAATTTGTTCAGTCCACCTTAAATAAGTTAATGGCTCATTTTTAAGTAACACTAACAGATAAAACTTACTAACTGTACCCATAAACAGCAGTGGTAGTCTAAGCTCGTTCTCCTTAAAGGTGCAGCTGCTGGAGCCACTTCATTAACCACAGACCAGTACATCGAAACAACTGATCTATCCTTTAAAGACTGGCAGACTATAAACAATTCAGTCAGACAACATGAGAAGAATTTAAATATAAAACAACAGAGCAAATGGTAGCTTTCTTTTTTCTAAAAAGAGCTGCCAACCTGCATTGTACTCAATTTTGTTTTCAGTTTTCGCACCGACTAAATGAACATAAATCCTTTAAACTTTGTCCAGACTCCATCTACACGTGTAATGCTCTTTTATCTTGATCGTGGATATCAAAACTCTTTTTGTATGATTAGCAAATTAACCCAAATGCTGCAAAAGTTAGAATATTCGTCTTCTATCAAACAGAAAGAGCAAACAGGAAGTTGTTGTTAGCAATCAAGCTCGCGCCGGATTATCACAACGATGACCAAAATAAAAAAGAAATGGTTACCCATTTAATCAGCCGAAGAGCTATATAAGTAGAGAACACATAAATGGTTTCAAAATAAAAGTGTCCTCCAAATACAGTGTCGAGCAGTACAAAAATAAAAGTTATTTATTCGAGCATCGAGCCTCTGCTTCTTGTTCTGCTTCTTCACTGCTGAGGATTAACGGCTGCATATCAGCCTCTGTGCTCATTACCGCCACCCACTGCTCTCAGCGGTAATGCCATGACGACCACATATTCTTTATTAAATCAGAAAAAGTGACAGCATTTTAATTCAAACCCACAAAAATTATATTAGGTCAGAATATCACCCCTTAAGCTGACAAACATGGTGCTGGTTCCACTCTCGCTCTCAGGATGTTGATATTTCTGTTTTGTACACTATCTTTTGTTTTCCTCAAACCACATACTTCAGCCAAACTTGTTCCACTATAATAAAGACTACATCTGTCTTCATCCTCTCTCTGCAGCTTCATGGATCTCCAGCTGGTGGCAGTAACGATTCTGTAGCACAAATAGAAAGTATTTCTCAGAAAAAAAGAGGAGCCATGGGAAAAGTAATTAGATATTGACTCATCACACCATCTGGGCAGCGTTAGCCACCACGACACCAGCTAAATCCTGACAGAGTCGGTCACTGACAGAAGGCCGACATGTACCTAAAAGGCCATTTCCTCTGCTCCACTTTTGTTTGGTGCTGACACTGTTATAACCCGTGACCAGGTGGTGAACCTCTGAAGGATTTTTTTTGTTAAAGGGCTCCTAATTTTTTGGATTATAAGCACCTAACTTAAGAACAGTGGAGGCAAGAGAGTTGAGCAGAGCTGCATCACCACTGCAGACTACAGTCGGTTCTTTTGTTCATCTTAGACCTAAATGTTTCACTCATTTAACTCATTACAACAACTTTTTGTCTTAATGCTTTAGAGTCAGACATCAGATGAGTTTGGCATTTCAACTGATCCTTACATAGTTATTTCATAGATATAAAACGCTGCAGGTGAAATAAAAAACTTTCTTCTGCAGTTTCTGTTTCTCCTCCGCTTGTTAGCACATCACTAAAGTGCAGCAGACATGAACTCAGTTTAAGACTGTGGCTGTGTTCGAAATGGCATACTGCCTACTGTCTACTTACCTACTCAATCAATACATACTGCATACTGAATACTCAAAGATGATCTGAGTATGCCGCGGCTGCCCGAGCGTTTACACACAGATGCATACTTAATACCCCAGAATGCAATTCGTGCCGGCTGGGAAGCAGCGCCGGGAAAATCAAAATAGTTCGACCACAAGCAACAGAAAACAACTGCATTCCGGAAAAACTACAAATTCATTCAGTAATTATATCTTTTCTAGCGAGAAAGCAAGTATTTACATCACGATGATGAGCCCAGTCGTTTGAAATAGCGACTGTTTTTAATTTGTCGCGCTGTTTTCGGAGACTGAAGCGTCCGCTTGGTGGGTGTTAACTGTCTACGTATCGTAAACACCGGGCAGCACCAGCCCCCCCTTCAAGTTATTGCGAAGTGTTTTCATTATCAACAGTTGCATGACACAAACTGAGCGGCAGTGGATGAAAAAAATTAACACAAACACCTGTGTATCCATGGTGATAACGCTATACACCACTTACATTTATAAGCGCTTTGTGGTTGGCGCTGGAAGATGCTGCCGGCTGTCTCTATTTTGTATTTCGTCTTCCCACGTCAGAAGTGCGCAATGCATTGTGGAGCAGAAGCAGTACATGAAGCAAGCTCCGCTCCATACCCAGAAATTGAAGCCGATTGAGTATACATCCGGGCATTTCTCGCATACATAAAATTCGCATTGCATATCAATATGGGGGCGGGGTTAGTATGAGTAGTACGAGTAGTACGCCATTTCGAACACAGCCTGTGTGTGGAGGAAGCTTTTACTCAGCCAACAAGATGATCAGTACTTACCTTCAGGAAATATCCCCATCATGTTTATTTTTTTCATCTCTGCAGAAGCAACAGCTGAGGTTCATGACATTATGTTTTTAGGTTTGTTTGTCCAGACGTACACCCATCCTTCTGCATAGGTCATGACCTTGTGAACTCTATTTCTCACAAAGTCTCTGTTTTAATATTTTTCTGTTTGCTCTAAGAGAAGTCACCAGGAGGCACCGCATCTTGGGTAATAGTTATGCTGATGATACACAGCTTTACATTGCAATGCTGCATCGCATTGCATCTTCAGCTCAATAAGGACAAAACTCAGGTTTTACAGAAAGAGAAATGCAAAACTCCAAGTATGGTCTTTTAATCCCTGTCAGCAGGTAAAGGGTTTGGGCATCATTTTTGACCATAATCTTAGTTTTTAGACTCATATAAGAGAAGAAAAAAACAAACAAACATTTAATCCATGAAAAAAACATTTTAAGGGTGCGACAGTTTTTCTCAACCCAATGCAGAGAACCAGGCTTCTATTACTTGCTGAATTATTTAATGTAAAACTCTTCTCTCTGGTCTTCCAAAAAAGAGTACATCCTAGCTCCTTTAAAACTCAGCTGCAAGGATGCTGACGAAGACCAGAAGAGAGCCCACATCACACTGATTTTAAAGCATTGGCTACCTGGATCTTCTGAAAGGATTTTAAGGATCTTTTTTTGTTTTTAAATGTCTTAATGGTCTTCCTATTTATCTGTTTGGCTTTTATCATGTACAGTCCTGCTCAGTATTATTGGCACTCCTTCATTATTTTCATCACTTTAACAATATCTTCAGAAATAAATTGAAATGTACCAAATTTATGTCATCAGGATCTTTTAATTGAAGGTCCAAAATACTTTAACAACAAAAAAAAAAAAACATTTTTACAAGTTACATGTTGTAATTTCAAAGAGGGAACTGAAAAAAAAGCATGTGTAGCAATAATGGCACCCCTCTTCAGTATTTTGTTGCACACCCTTTGGCACTGATGACAGCCTCCAAATTTTTCTTGTAGCCATCTATAAGCTTCTTGCACTTCTCAGCTGCTATTTTCTTTCACTCCGCCTATGCAAATTGTTCAAGCTCTTGAACATTTGTAGGTTTCTTTTCCCCAATGACAGATTTCAGCCATACCAAAGATTTTCAATCGGATTAAGATCAGGACTCATTGCTGGCTACTTTAAAACAGGCCATTTTTTTTCCTTTTCAACCATTCGGGTCTTTGTCTTGCTGGAGGGCCCAAGATCTTCGACTCAAACCAAGTGTTCTTACACTGGGTAGGACATTATGCTCTTAAATTTCTTGATGATTCTCTGATTTCATGATTCCTGTGACACGGTCAAGGCCTCCAGTACCCGATGCAACAAAGCAGCCCCAAACCATTATGGAACCTCCACCATGCTTAATTGTTGGTAGGGTGTTCTTTTCCTTGTAGGCTTCAAGTGGTTGCAATTAAAACGGCCTATTCTAAGTATGACTGCATGATCATAGTAGCTAATGAAGTATAATTTACAAAACTCAATATGTGAACATCACTTCTGCCAAGTTTAAGTCTGATAAAGCGATGCAGAGCAAAGTTAGAGAAGTTTGTAAAGAAACTGTACTGTCACATTGTGTACTTAAACTTCATGGGTGCCAATAATGATGAGTAGGACTGTAACAGGGGCAGAGCCAGACATTCTAAAAGGGGGGGTGGGGTGCAATCAATAAGATTGTGCTGTTGTTGCAGATACACTGAATGCATTGGGAGTCCTGAAATTATGTAACAGTACTTAAAACCATTTCCTGTCTATCCCTTTCAAAATAAAACTTGAGTGAATGCCATATGTCCCAATTTTTTATGCTTGATAACTTCTTGGTTTTGGCCTTGTTTCTGTTAAAGCAGGGGTGTCCAAACTGTGGCCCGCTGCCCAATATGAATTGACCCCTGAAACAGTTGAGGAACCAAGTCATTTTGATTACAGCAGCAAATACCATCAATCATGCACATTTTCTACTGTATTTACTTTGCAACAAGGTCTCTCTTACAAAGTATACTGCAATATTCATCTTCAAGCACCAACATTCCTGCAGTTTACACTTGTTTTGTGTCTGAAAGTGAAGATAAGATGTCAGTGTCTCCCATCTCTACTGCTCAAAAGGTCTCGTCCGTACTAGGTGTGAATCTAGTAATAACCCAGGGTTACAAAGACCCCTTGACAGATGATAACCCATCCGTAAACTTTGAAACTTTTAACTTCAATAGACTGAAAGTGAGGCGCGGAAAGTGGCTCAGTTGTCTATGTATTACTCTTTATGTGGCCCTCGATGTAAAAGGTTTGGACATCCCTGTGTTAAAGGATGCGTTTGTGGGTGGAGACTTTCTTAAACTTTGGACTCGATCCACCATCATAAAAGGCTGAAACAGAAAAAAGATTTTGAAGGTTGCATGTCAAAGATCACCTTTAAATATATCTCACAAATGCTTAGAGACATTTGAATCAAACTTTGCACAAATACCCATTTGGTCTAGACAGTCAAAAATCTAGATTGTAGAACCATGGGTCAAAAGTCAAGGTCATACTTCTCCAAACTGTTACCTCATGCTGTGGGCATTTTGTGAACATGAATTCACAAGAATACTTTTGGGATTTTTCCCTATAACTTTACACAAATGTCCAGTCTAATATTAAGATACAGTAATTAGATTTTGAGGATCAAAGATCAAAATGTCAGGGTAATAGAGCCTCGTATTCGTTTTTGCTCTTAAACCTAATCCTGTGAATGCAAGATTAGTATTACTTCCCATCAAACTTTGCACTGGTCTCTTCTCTGGATGACATTTTAAATTGCGGGGGTAAAAGTCAAGGCAAAACACCTTTGAATCAATTGACTCTGAATGCAATATGTTAAACATGCTTTTAAAGCTTTTTATCACATTTTTGCTAATCTTTAGTTACACTGTGTCCTAACTGAATGCAACAAAAGAGAGGATCAGGGACAAAATCAGAAGGATTACACTGTATCATATGAAAGTGTCCTGACTGCCCGCAAGCAGCACAGTGTCACGCTGTGCGACGTGGCACATCAGCTTTGGCTCGACGCCCTGTTTCTGTGATCCTCTCCATGGACAAAGAGTGAAGAGATTGCTTTTAAAGATGTGCTGAGGGGATTATTATGATTCTCTTTGACTTTTCTCACTCAGTAGAATTTGTTAATTTGTTTGACGTAGCGGTAACGGTGGAATATTCACCTATTGCTATAACTGAAATGATTTACTTTCACTTTAGTTTGCTTAGAGAGCTTTGTATTGCTGAACCTCCAAGTAACCAACACATCAGTACAAAGCCCGACACGTCCGTTTCTCCAGCTGAACAGCAAAAACACCTGTCCTTGGTGCCCTTGGGGGGTCGGGTTGGTGCCCCCTTGGGTCCTGGGGCTTTGGGGGCCGTGTGGTGGGTCTCGGGTGCCCTGGTGGCTCTGGGGGAGCCCTTGGCCGTGGTCTCCCTGGGTATGGGCAGCGACTTGGGTGTTCGGTGACCACCTCCCATGCATTGTGTGTACAGACACTCAAGCTCCTGTTGAGACTAACCGTAAAGAAACGATTGGTCCTGTCAGAACATGCTGAGCTGGGCACTCCTACACATCTTGCCACGTCTTGTGATGCATGCTCCTCAATATCACACCCCTGTTGGTCCACCCCCTTTTATCAAGACCCCACATCTCTGGTGTCCCTGGTTTCTTACAGCCTTTACTTCCTGTATGGACTTAGATCAGCACAGCACTTAGACTACTATCTTAAACTAATTTCAATACCTGTTTGTCCTCCTCCGTTGTCTTGTCTCGTCCTGTCTGTCACATTGTTGGTTCATTGGCTGTTATAAGGAAATCAAAGAAAATTTTTTAAACAGGTTCTTTCCAGTGACACCCAGATCACACCTACAAAACCAAGGGTGGATCCGAATAGTTCTCCCCAAGTCTTTTCCTCTCCACTTTACCTTAACTCCGATAAAAAATGTCACAGGGTCAAGGGAAGGAGGGAAAAAGACGAGAAGAAAGGAGAACTATGGTAAAAGAGGAATTGGACTGCACTTTCACTTTGATGTCATATCTATGTGACGACGATTACTTGTGACGTAGGTAAGCCATGAGGAACTACAATGCTCCGAAAATGAACTACAATAAGTGCATTTGTCCTCGGCCTTATCTCACAGGGTCGTTCTGTGTCTTCACCGGTTAACATTAACAATCCATGATCAGAGGATTCACCTGTGATGGTGTTTAGTCTTTGGTCATGCAGTTTGTGTTTCCTGCTCACAGCTGTGAGGTTCGTTAGAGCATTGTCGTTATATATGTTGACAATCTGAAGCCTGATAATACAGCAGACTGTCAGAAGCACTATTCCCTGTTTCATTCACATATATCATCATGAACATTGTTTGAATTTATTATGTTTGGAGTGTTGTAAAAGTCCTCATTTGTCCTTCTTTTATTGATTTTAATAAGCGTTATTAGGCCTCATCGTTCTGTCCCTTCTCCATCGTAAGTTTCCGTAAACCTTCGGCAGGATTGTTTGTTTATACACATCACGTGCCGAAAGACATTATGGAGCGTTTTCTTCTCCTTTCCTTTTGAAAAGGATGGTCCAGTGTTTCCTAAGCTAAAGGAGATATTAAAGGAAGCAACAACCCTCCTTTCCTCAACTTTTGGAGAATTCGAACAGCACTAATCATGGCTGACGCTTAAATGCTACTGGGTCATTTCTTCAGTAAGGAAGGTTCCTTATCAAAAAAGGACTATTCGAATGCACCCCAAGTCACATGATACATCTTATTTGGGCTGTGCACCTGGTTTTGGGCTGGGTTTATTTATCAAAGAAAGAGCAAAATATCGACCAATATGCTCCAAACCACTGTGTCCCTACAAACTTAGACTGATTTATTATTGTG
The DNA here is from genome assembly GCA_036419115.1 of Scarus forsteni. Taxonomy (NCBI): domain Eukaryota; kingdom Metazoa; phylum Chordata; class Actinopteri; order Labriformes; family Labridae; genus Scarus; species Scarus forsteni. Next base: position 12,586,056 of record JAZDUH010000271.1, on the reverse strand, counting down.
AGTTTGCAGTCTTCGTATGTTTTAATACTTATCAAAACAGTGATGAGTGACTTTGGGCGGTTCCTCAGTTTTCATTGTTTCACTTTTCTCGGCTGGACACAGATTTAAAGACTATATCATATTAAAAAAATGTAATGCGTTCCCTGTGACCTCTTAGACCGATGATCTCGGCACTGTGACCTTTACGTCATGTTAATGTCACATATAGGACATGCAATCCATCAAATGTCTCTGCATTAAAGTGTGGCATGCCCATCGTATATGTGATGCTCTGCGCTGACATTGTGGTGTTTTACTGTGTAGGCTGCTGCATTTTGTAATTAGATATAGTGCCTTTTTAATCTTTTTAAAAATGTTTGCTCTCTCTGATGAAGCTTTAATCTGCGCCACATGTCCAAACGCTTAAAAATCAGATCAGTTACCAAGTCACATTCAGTCAAGTCACATATCAGCCGCATTCACACAGTCATGATTTTACAGGAAACATCTGCCTATTACGGTGAAAGCATAAAGTGCGTGTGATGAGGAGGTTTAGACATGTCGATGTATGATGTACACATGTTTACTGTATGTACGCATGTGTGTGTGTGAAAGGGAGAAAGAGAGAGAGGGTGCGTGCATTTGTGTGTCTTTGAGTGTGTAATTAAAACAAGTGATTTTTTTTTACACACAGATTATCCCTCTATCCCAGCTGGTCAGAGTTGGATTTGACCACCCCGACAACCAGAGAGAGGAAATCTCTTTGGGGATAAATCCAAATTGGCACCCTTGGTGACTTTTTTTTTTCCCCAAACTGAAAATGTGGCAGCACTAAACTATTAACTTGAGTTTGGCTCTGAACCTGAACGTAATAAAACATTCCTGTGATATAACTCACTGGCGTCTTCAAGAGGAAACACTCCGAGAGAAAGAGACAGAATACATGAAACTGGAAATGGGAAAAAAAAAAAGAAAAAAAAAAACTCACTTTCTTTGCTTTTCAATGTAAAATGCTCCATGAGGGTTTTTCAAGAACAATTAAATTAATGTCACCTCATTTTCTTTTATTCACTAGTGAGTTTTTCCACTTTTTCTTATTTCATAAATAAATGTTTTCAGCACGTAACATCTCTACCACATTGTTGTCTGTTTTTATGTGACTGTGTGGTGCTTGTAGAGGAATTATGGACAAATTCAAGCTTTACAGAGCAATACACTCACAGGGACGGAAAGCCAAAGAGATGCAGAGGTTTGCACATCTGTCCTGTTTTTTTTATACACATGGAGAGATTTAACGGCACCCTGCCCTGTAATGAGGTCAAATCAGCTAACTGGTTCCTCATGTGAAAACAGAGAGACACTGCTGCCTGAATGTGAATGTTATTGGTTGTTTAAAGTGTAAAAAATGACCGAATCACAATATGTTGGTGATTTTAACAACATGCTTCTTTTCACGATTATCTTAAACATGTCAATCACCTGTTTGAAAGTTGCAAAACCATAGAAATATTGAAGTTTTAATACCATTTCTGCAAAACAATCCATGAAATGATCAACCTAAATGCAGTACAGACATTCAGAATCTCAGGGGTTTTCTTATAAAAGTGGACAAAGTCTATTAACGATGTTGATCATATTCTGGTATGGCTGACATGAGTCACAGATATTTTCTTTCAATATAAATACTTACAAAAAATAGGTAAAAATAAGCTTTATACACATTAAACAGCCTTGAAGCTCTGTACACAGCTAATTACAAAATGAACTTACAATGCATTCATGCTTTTCCAGTCCACGTCCATCAGATCAAATCACATGGTCGAGAGAGATTCAGTGTGCGAACAACAGTCAGTATCAGGCACATAATTCAGGGATCATTAGTACACACAGACCTTTAAAATACATGAAATAACACAACTTAAACTTGTAATGCACAGTAAAGACCAGATAGTTGGATTTCTATTGCTATTGTTTGTTTTTCAGCTTAAGAAACACTCCAGGACTCTCTCAATCCTTATAAGTTATCAGAATTTTTCTGAGAACTGCATTTATGAACATAAATATCTGAATTATTTCCCCAAACTTGGCCTAAAATAATCTCTCTGGAAAGTCTTTCTGCTGTCAGGGAAACTTTCAAAGAGCATCCAGGAAAGATACCAGGGTCAGAGCTCCTTGGCCTTGACAGACAAGTTATTAGAAAATTCTATTAATGTCTTGCATTGTTAAAGGTGCTATGAGGAGAATCTATTTCCGAAGACATAAAGACTCTGCTACCCATGAGCACGCGCGGAGACTGTCGTAATGCTGCGTTCCAGTAACCTCGGAACTGGGAGTGACATCATCTCCAACTTATCGGCGTTCCAGTTGAAGTCTGAAAAAAACATGCCGATCTACCAGGCTATTGTTAGCTGTTGTTAGCATGCTCTGCGTTGTTGCATGAAGAATGTGATTATAACTATGGCAGCATTTTTGTAAATTTAAGTCTAACAATACTATGTATACAGCTGATCTAGAGCGACACACCCCAGTCAGAAGTGCAAATAAATGGATTATTACAGGAGCTAAATAACTGTTCACACTGGGGGCATCCATCTTTCATTGTCAACTCGGGGGTGGCGAGGTTTCACCAAGTTCCCAGTAGGAAATTCAGACCCTGGGGGGGTGTTCCAGTTGCAGTTTCCTACTCGGAGCCCGGAAATCCCTACTTCTGACTACAACTTGAACATACCACAAGCCAAAGCGTGTGTGATGTGATGCTACTAAAAATGCAGCTCGGACCTTCCTAGGAAACTCTGGATTGCTTTCCAACTTCTTTTTTCAACAACTTACAGGATGCAAAGCGACGAGGAAATGTATCTCTTTCTAGTTACGTCACAGTAGTTTTTGATTTGTGACGACAAGTGATTTTTGGAAAACTTAGCATCGTAGTTTTGTAGCCGGTTATATATCTCTACTTACAGCCCGGTGCTCTAAGACGTGTCCGAATAATATGAATTTGCTCTAGTTTTAATTGTCTTGTTCCTGAAGTTGAGTATCCAGGCCAGTCCAGCCCTGTCCGACCCAACCACTTAGCTAAGGAATAGCATTTATAGATAACCTATTTTGATGCTATAAAACTGATCTTAAAGTGTGTATTTCGATCAGGCATATATCTAAAAGTGAGACTTTTTTGTAATTACTTAGAAACTCCTCACAGTCCCTTTAATAAACATTAAAAAATCCTATTTGTTAACCTATGTTCAGACCATTACCAAAATCATTTGACTTCTACCTTGTGCCATGAACATTACCAAAGTATTCTCTCAGTATTTAATCAGAGCTTTTTTAGTTACTACAGACAATGAGGAAAACTGCTACTCTTGCAATGATAATAAATCCTTTGAAAATTTCCTGGAACCACGTCCATCTTTTCATCTCCACCTATACCCAATGGTTTCTTCCTTGCGTCATGACCAACATCCCACGAAACTTTAATCAAAATCCAAACTTTTTGGGTTGTCCTGCTCACTGATAACCTGCCACACCAGACGGACTTAAAGGATTTGACTGATTACAGACACTGAATCAGACCGATCCATCGGCTCTAAGCCTTTGCCCCATGCATTCATTGTATTTCTGTGGTCTTATTAAACCTAGTAAACCTTCTCTGGCTACCTTCCTTCTTGAGCTTTTGGGTCCAATGGACAATTCTGGTTACAAACCTGACAATATTGTGACACTCCTGGAGTATTTTGGCTAATAATTGGATGATGTGAATTCAAAAAATATCAGCTCAATGATAAGGTCAGTCCTTAAATAACCATTTAATTCAGAATTGCTTTGGATTCAGATAATGCATCATTTAAGTGGAGAATTACATCATACCTCTTCCTCCTCATGTTTTGATACTGTTGTGGGGCCAGATGATGCATTAGGGATTTTTTTTCCTGTTTGTTGGGTTTTATTAACTTAGCACAAAGGATGGACCGTTCCATATTTTTCATCAGGCCATCTGGGAAAGAGCCCACTGAAAGAGTTTGGGGAGGGCAGAACCTTTAAGAAGCATATCCTACCGGTGATTGGACGATTGCTCCACCCCACAACATTTATTAATCAGATAATGTAGCTATCGGGAGCAACTGTAGCTGAATGAGAGTGACTTTGTAAAAAATCTCTTCAAAACATGTCAGAAGTTGAGCAGAATATTCTTACTATAACGAGGAATGTAGTAACATTTGTTTTACATTTAATAAGGAAATGCGGTCCAGATCTGATAAAACTGATACTGCAGCTGTTTGCATCTTTGCTAATCGCTGTATGAGCAGTCATCTCACTTTTGGCTCACTCCTGTTCCTGCTCTAAAGGACTCAGATTGGGCTGTGCTGCTTTGGGCCGCTCACAGTCGTTGATTGGAGCTTGGCAACATGGATCTGCCTGATTACAGTCATAGAATCAGGCAGATCCGGCTGCTGTGCAAGGTTGGGATTTTATAGCACTGGTAATCGGGAGATGCTTCAAAGACATAAAAAAACATCTTTTGAAATAAGATAGTAAATTAGTTAGCCTGCTGGCAAGCTACCTGCAAACATAAATTTCGATTGTCTGAAGGGGTTTATTGAATGAGTTTGTTTATATAGCTGTTGAATCATTAAGAAATCCTCTTAAACACGCACTCCTCCTTTTCTGTCTTGTTATTAACTACTGACTTAGTTTGTTTCCAAAGAGGAGGGTGAGCCTAAACTTGTCCTGGAGGTTCTGACTGTGTGAAAAATGAATTCTTGGTTTCTGAATTTAAAGGACAAGTTCGGTTTCTACAGCTTTCATGTTGTTTATAGAATGAAGTTGAACAATATACTCACCCAGAAGGCTTTCCTGATCCAAACAGTGCTTCAGGAGATATTTAGATCCAAAATCGAGTGGCGGACATCCGTATAATGGTAGCACACGGGCATGTATAGCACCGCTCCTAAAATTGCATTAATCGTCCAAAAACTCATTAGTTTCACCAATATTTCATCATGGTCAACTCACGCTACTCCTCCATTACAGTCTGGTGTCGCTTCACCCATGTTTTTGTGGCTGTGCTGACCTCTGAACTGAAGAAGAAGAACGTTTGCCTCCGTGCATGCGCAGTACGGCTCATTGTTTCAGGGGCGACCGCTGGCTACTCAACTTTCTTCATCCAGTTTTGTGCAAAATGGATGAATATCTATCGGATGAAGATGTTGTGGAGGAGAACTTTGAATATGATGGGTGTCCTTACAGTTTCGAGCCAGAGTTTACAGATGAGGAGCTCATTGAAAGGAGGACGCGGGGGCAAAGAGAAGAACAGATGGCCAGAGAGCAGTCTTCAGTTCAGAGGTCAGCAGTCACGAAAACATGGGTGGAGCGACACCGGACTGTCGTGGAGGAGTAGCGCGAGCGGACCATGATGAAATATTGGTGAGTTTTTGGACGATTAATGCAGTTTTAGGAGTGGCGCTATACATGCCCCGAGTGCTAACATTACACGGATGTCTGTCGCTCGATTTTGGATCTAAATATCTCCTGAAGCACTGTTTGGATCAGGAAAGCCTTCTGGGTGAGTATATTGTTCTACTTCATTCTATAAACAATGTGAAAGCTGTAGAAACCGAACTTATCCTTTCAACAGAGGCTTTGAGGTCTGTAAAAATATTGCATATTCTCTCAGAACTTGCTGACTATAAAAAAAGTTCATCTCTTTGACCTTAAGTTACTCTGTGCCGTGTTTCCCTGCTGTAAACGAAACAATAAAAGCCACAAACGCTCCTCACAGAACTGAATCTCAGAGAAAAGTTTCCTCATAGCTTTCCCCTGGCTCTCCAGCATCAGAGTCTCTGGGTAATGTTCTGAAAACCTCGGCCTGGTCACCGGCTGCCCTCGTCACGCTCTCATAAGATGGCGGTGAGGATATTGGAGGCTCCTCTGCGGTCACGACGACCTCAGGCCCCACAGGTCCATAGTGCTGGAACATAGAAGCTATGAGGCCTTCTGTTTCTGGAGCGTTCTCCACGTCCACCACAGTCTCGTAGTTGATCTGCCTGTAGAGGTAGGATGCCTGCTTCATCTGCCGCCGCACCAGGTGCCTCCTGTAACACCTCTGGATGATGATTGCTGACACTTCCTCCAGCTTGCGGCGCAGCGTGGACGTAATGGGCTCGTGGGAAATCTTGGACGGGTTGGTCATCATGAACTTCTCCTCCATCTGCTGCTTGAGCGCGTCCATCTCACCGGACTCTCCCAGGACTCGCTTTGTGAAGGCAAACAGGATGTCCAGGCAGTGGATGCGATCCCCGCTGACCATCGGGAGGTCCATGGAGATAAGTTGGATCTTGTTGGGCTTTGCGATGCGCAGAGGCTCGGATAAAGTGTCAGCGAAGATCGACAGCATGGAGAATTCGATGAACTGCGTAGCTTCTGAATCAAACTTCTCCCAAACCTCGTAAAACATTTCAAAGTCATCCTCGCTCAGTGGCTCCGTACTCTCCTCGGTGGCTACGCTGAAGTTCTCCAGAATGATAGCTATGTACATATTTACCACGATGAGGAAAGAAATGATTATGTAACTGACAAAGAAAGCTATGCCCACCGAGGGGCTGCCGCAGTTCCCCTTCGTGTTGGTGCCAGTATTGACAAAGTTAGCGTCACACTCTTCGGGGGAGCTGGCCATTATGGGACTCAGGAGGTTGTCCCAGCCTGCTGAAGTGCTGATCTGAAAAAGACAGATCATACTATTCCCAAAGGTTTCAAAGTTAAACATGTCATCGATCCCGTCCTGTTTTTTCACATAGGCAAAGTTCGCCATACCAAATATAGCATAAATGAACATGACAAGGAAAAGAAGGAGGCCGATGTTGAACAAAGCTGGCATGGACATCATTAAGGCAAACAGTAGAGTCCTTATTCCTTTGGCTGCACGTATAAGTCGAAGTACACGTCCGATCCTCGCCAGTCTGATGACTCGAAACAGGGTTGGAGATACAAAATACTTCTCAATGATGTCTGCGAGGACGATCCCTTAAATGACAGAAAAGACAAGAAAAGATTGAGTAAGACTACTGGGAGAAAAAAAACATATTTCAAGAATTTATTTCTACCCTGTCTTCGGCTTCTGTTTTTTGTTTTTTGTTTAGCTGTTAGCATGACTGGCTCAGTTTGAAGAGCTGCTTGACTGTTTATCAGAGGGTTGAGAATCAAGCCTAGCTCCAGCTGTCAAATGTAGACGTGCCCTTTGTCAAGACAAAGAGACAGATCTGTATTTTTGAAGCTGGGCTGTGTAAATTTTTTTTTTTTTTTTCGTGTCTTTCCTCCCTCCCAAGTCCATGACAAGCATAAAGACACCATTCCCAAGGCTGTGCGTGCAGTAACCAGAAAGAGACGGGAGAAGCTTGCTCACTGGTAATTAGCTTCTCTTAAAAACTGGGAGTCAATGGGAAGTGTTAGCCTGTCTCTGCCTACAGTCATCAGATAAACTCTTCTGCAACTCTAAACAGCCCTTTTGCCTGTTGTGACTCATTTTTTTACGATGTTATATTACGGTATCTTCTACTGCCATTGCATTGTCTTCTTCTTCTTGTAAACAAAGCTTTGTTTTGTTCAATTATTTCCACGGTGGTTTGCATTAGAGGTGTGAGGTTCACGAACAAGTTGAGTCTTTTGAACAGCTCTTTGCAGTGAACAATGAGAACCGATTTGAAGTTGTGAGTGAGGTGTTTATTTGTGAGCCATTCCTAAATGCAAACTACCTGCAGTTGAAAGAATGTTGTCAATCTGCTTGTCATGGGCTCAGGCTGTGTTTACATGGCGCCGAAAACGGTCAAATCCGATAAGTTTTCATTGCGTTTTGGCCTTGTGTCTACATGGAAACTAGTTGAAAACGGAAACTTTTGAAAATGGGCTCCAGAGAGGAAAGTTTCCAAAACGCTCTTCATGCAGCCCCGTGAAAACCCGTATACGAGCAATTCAGGGTGAAACGCTGGCGTCACCACATGCGCAGTACTCTTTCAGATGTAGGCTGAGTGCACAAACCAGGAACAACAACAGCTTCGGCCGTCTGCCGAGTAACGTGCGAGCCTCTTACCATGCCCGGTTTGTTGTCCAGACAAAACTATCAGGACAGATTTGTTGTTCGAACTGATTTGTTGTCCAGAAAAGAAACTCCTGCGTCTCTGTGCGTATATTCGCCATTGTTGTTTGTGAAAAGTTTTCTTTCTTCATTCGTGTGTTGTAGCAGCGCTGCCTCTGTGCAGACCTACACTGCCATCTACTGAACCGGCATGCACACTACAGCGGATTAACTCATCTCAATCTTTGCGTCTTTAAGTCAGGAGTTTCCATGTAAACGTAGCTTCAGAGTGAGTAAAAAAGTCACTTTAATGGAGACTCAGGCTACAGGTGAGGAACACTGCTGGTGGCGGGAACAGTTATTTCACATACTTGTGCCTTATGAAACACTGAGCCAGGAAAACTATGTTGGGCCACATGTACAATTAGGTGAAAAATGTCCAAAAGTTTTATGCAGCATATGGCTGCATGCATGTGCTCCCATGCCTTTATGGCTCATAAAGGCAACTCTGTACATCCAAAGTAAAAGACATGTTACCATTATCAATGTTATTAAGTCAAAATCACTCATATTTGGTTTAGTTTTAGTGTCCTCTGCTGTTGTTGAGTCTTCCTGTGTCCACAGAGCAAAACAGCCTCAGACTCAATGTGCACAGGAAAGCACATGGACATTTTGTGCATCATACCATAGGGCCAAACACAGAGGTGTGTGATCTTTTTAGCTACAACCCAACAACTGGCCTCCCTCACGCTTTGTTGAGTGTGGGTACGACTCTAGATCCTCCTGTATTCTCAGGAGAACAGAGGGTTGATGCAGGGGGTCTTCAAGTTACCAACTTTGTATCAATTTAAGTGAGTAAAGCTTAATTATAGGGTCCAGGAATTATCAAATGTTCTCATTTTGAAATATCAGTAATACATGAGTATTAGGCATTAGTTAACACATTGACTCTAGGGTTTCAGCCATAAAGGATGTTCATAATATTCATAATATTTAACAGTTTTAGATTCAGATCATCTGTCCACTAGGGCTGAACGGTTTGGGAAAATAATCTAATTGCGATATTTCTCCCCAATATTGCAATTGTGATTTACTCTGCGATTGTTTTAATGTTCCTCATCTTATGTATTCTTCAACAAACATAAGCAGTAGAATTTTTTTTTTTTTTTTTTTTTTTAAATGTATTTTTAGGCATTTTGTGCCTTTATTGATAGGAGAGAGACAGTGGATAGGCTTGTGAAAGGGGGTGAGAGAGTAGGGGAAGACAGTCTGCAAACTGGTCAAAGGCGGGATTTGAACCTGGACCGGCAGAAGCAAGTACATGGGGTACCTGGTTGCTAACCACTCTGCCAAACCAGCACCCCAGAACTTTTTATAGTATAACCAATATGACATTAAATCAATCTAAGGAAAATTGATTATAGCAGCAAAATTGGGATTAAATTTCAAAAACCATGTAAAAATCCCAAACATGGTCTGACAGTGGCCAAAAATAAAAAGATGAATGGGAGCAAAATAGGCATAAAGCTGAAAAAACTGGGTTAAAAAAGGTTAAAATAGACATGAAATTGCAAGAAACTACATCACAATGCCAAATGTTCAACACATTTTGGGTTAAAAATATTTCACTGTCTGCGATTTGAAAATTGCAACAAGCCAGATTGTGATTTAATCTAATTTTCAGTTAATTGTTCAGCCCCACTGTCCACTTTATCTAAGGATCTGTAAATATGATAAAGTTGTGTAAAAGAATGATAAAGTAATTCAAACCGTAGCCTTTAAAACCAACATCCATGTTGACTGAAACACCGTAGTTAATGCACTATCTAATGTATGAAGCAGAAATAATTGTTTAAACAAATGCATAACTGATATTTTATGTTTGAACAGACCCATATACCCTGACAGCAACTTGTCCAGAGACCACCCAAGCCTCCACAGTTTTTAAAGGGTTAAATATGACATCAGTTGCTGCAGCTGGTGAAAGCTGAATCCTTGTGACAGTAAGGCCCCATCCACACGCTTAACAGTTTCCAAAACGATCGTCATAAAGACGAAGGCGTCTCAGAAAATGTGTGCGTCTACATAAATGCACTCAATACGCATCAAAACGCTGTAAAACACATGCCAGACCTCTAGGGGTGCTGTAACGATATGACGGAAACAAGCGGAAACAGACAAAAAAAAACAGTGGGCATGTGCACTTGTGGCAAAAGTTGTAAACAGAGATTGTGATAAAGTGATCATAAAGTGCCATAATGTGTCCTCGATAATTGTTTGTTCAACTCGGTGGTGACTGAGAAGAAGGAGACTTTGCTGCAACAGGGATAGTAGGGTCACTAGCTTCATCAGCACATATGTTTCACGTACGCCGCCATTGTCGTTGTCGTGTGTGATGCATGTGTGTCAATGAAGAAATGAAGCTATGACATAAGCGTATCTGAAAACTTGCGAAGATCCAGTAATCACGGAGCTGTGTGTACGGCATTTCAAAATCTTTCCACTCTGGAACCTGGTTTCAAAAATGATCGTTTACAGACCCCCAAAACGCCATCTTCATATGGATGATATGCAGATTCGGCAAAAAACGTATGCGTTTAGACCTCGGTTTGGCTTTGTGTGGATGGGGCCTTAGTCTCCTGGAGTCAGCGAGGATTTATGGAACTATTGCTTACCAAACAAGTCATTTCTGTCTCAAGCCAGCAAATGTCAACTTGACCAATCGCTATACAGAAACAAAAAAAACACTGATGATTTAAGCACGCTAACTTACCCACGATCGAGAGAATAATCACCACAAAGTCAAAGATGTTCCATGCTACTGTGAAGAAATAACAACGGAGGGCAATGATCTTGATCAGGCATTCGGTGGTGAAGATTACAATGAAGACCAGGTTGATCTTGTTGAGGACGGTCTCCATGCGCTCTGACTGCTCGTCTGTTTCCACCATCATGGTCACCATGTTGACGATGATCAGCATCATGATCATGATGTCAAAGGCTTGTTTGCTCACAAGATCGAAGAAAAAGCCTTGGAGAATGTTCTGGGGAAATGAAATATTGATGGTTAAGTGGGTTACAAAATGTAGACAGCTATTAGGATGTGTGGGATTCAGGGGAGTCAATACATATACTCACACTAACTGGCCACTTTGTTAGGTATACCTCTAGTACTGCTCATTAAAAGCTTATTAAACAATGTCATGGCAGCAAAAATGCATTAAGGCGTGTAGAATGATTTGCTGAACTTAAAGGAGCACATCAAAATAGAAAATAAAAGTGACTTCGGTGACTTTAAACATGACATGGCTGTTGGTGCCAGACATGTTGTTTGTAGAATGGATTTTAAGATTCTTTTATTAGTTTTTAAATCTCTTAACAGTCTTGCTCCTTCCTATTTATCCAATTTGCTTCACTATATGAACCCAGTAGAGCCCTCAGGTCCTCAGGTAGGCCTTTTAACTGCTCCCACAGTAAGAACTAAAACATACGGTGAAGCCTCTTTCTGTTATTACGGCCCCCGTCTGTGGATCAGTCTACCTGAAAACAAGAGAGCAGCACCTACTGTTCATATTTTTAAAGGCAAACTCAAAATCTACCCTTTTAATCTGGCTTTTAACTGATTATATTTATTCTAATTTTACATTATATTTGAACTTACTTACATTTCAGTTCTGATTTTATTATTTGGTATTTTATTCTGTGCTAAATGCTTTTCCTTTTATTATTATCCTATTTAGCAGATTTTATTATGCACCTGATGTGAGGCTTTCTTATATTTTGTTGTACATTATTATTATATTATTTTATGAATTTAAGTAGTTACTTATTCTACCTTCTAGCATTTTTATCTAATGTCTTAGCATGATTTTTAACTATCATTTTAATTTTCTATTTTTTTTGTCAGAATTTCCTTTTTATGTCTCTGCGTGTTTGAGTAAGTGAGTGTGTATACTGAATGTGGATTGGGGAAGGGGGGTTGCGGGGGGTCTTATGTTTTCATTTTATGCAATTGTGCAATTTACTCCTTTTTATTTAATTCACTGTTATTTTATTTTATCTTACGTCCCGTGCATTACAAAGTCCTTGATGAAAAGTGCTATGCAAATAAAGTTTGATTGACTGATTGATTGTATTTCAGAACCTGCTGATGTACTGGGATTTTCAAACACAACCTTCTCCAGGGTTTACAGAGAATGGTCTGAAATAGAGAACATATCCAGTGAGCAGCAGTTCTCTTGATGAAAATGCTTGGTTGATGCCAGAGGTCAAAGGAGAATGGCCAGAGTGGTTTCAGGTGATAGAGGGTTTTGTTAAAAAAAAGACCATTATCGGGAGTAAAAAAATGTATAATCTTGAAGCTGATGGGCTGAAGCAACAGAAGATCAGACCAGGTGCTACTCATGTAAGCTAAGAACAGGAAGCTGAGGTTGTAATTTACATGTACACATCCAAATGAGACACTAGAAGACAAGAAAATGCTGCCTGGCCTGATGAGGTTTGATTTCTGCTGCCACATTCAAGATGGCAGGATCAGAGTATATAGTAAACAACATGAGTCGAGGCTGGTGATGATGTGGTGGGTGTTTACTTGGCACACTTCGGGCCCTTTAGAATGGCTGATTTCAGCAGGATATCACGTCATGTAACAAAACTCAAATCATCTCAAGCTGGTTTCCTGGATATGTTGATGATTTTACTGTACTATAGTCACCTCTAAAGTCACCAACAGCCCAGTAGAGCGCATCATGGATGTGCAGCTTACAAATCTGCAGCTGCTGTGTGATGTTACTATGTTTGTATAAACCAAATTCTTTGAGGACTTCTTTGTTTCCAGCACCTTGCTGAATCTATGCCATACAGAATAAGGCAGTTCTGAAGGCCAATTCCAGTACAAGTAAGGTGTACCTAATCAAGTGGCTGCTGTGTAAAAATGCAGAAGTTATAAAAATTATTATTATCATTTTACCGCTGGCCTTGGTATTGGCTTTTGAGGCTTCTTAGATCCCAGTTTCTTCATAGCGTTGTAGTACTTCTTCTGTTCTTCTGTCATGAAAATATCCTGTCCTCCTAAGTAAAATCAAAAATAGCTTCACATTATTTTACAGAAACAAAAGGAGGAAAATAACACATCTTAAAAACTTAATAAATTGTCCAGGCCTGGCACAAAAACATTTCAGATCAATAAAACATTAGCTACTTATCTTTCTTTTCTGCTGATTAAAGTTGTCTATAATCACACCGATAAAGAGGTTTAGGGTGAAGAAGGATCCAAATATGATGAAGACGACAAAGTAGAGGTACATGTAGAGGTTGATTTCCCTGATAGGTTGTTCCTCCACCTGGAAAAGTTTTATAAGTTAGTTGGACAACTGTCTGGTTCAATGATGTTTGCTCTGATTGTGGAAACAAATACTTACTCCTCTTGAATCGACAGCTGCATGCATGATCTCCATCCAGCCTTTGAACGTAGCCTGAAAACAAAAACATTTTAAAGGATAAGTTTTTCAGCACACTATTTTTGTCAACAGAAAAAGTAAACCTATCGTTTTAACCATGAAGGTAATCTGAGGAGGTATGCGGTCATACAATTCTATTATGTACTTTTTAAGGAGACAAAGTTTTCAATCCAGAGTTTTGGTCCAGGAGAATAATAAAACAATATCCAAGAATATTCAAGAGCACTCTCACACATTTGAGTACTGAGAAATGAAGGCAAATCTACAGACTAAGGTGTTTTTCTTTATTGTAGCATTCTATCTTTATTTTTTTCATCAATATTACAAAACTCTTTCAGGAAAATTATCATCATGTTCAACAGAACTTCAACTTACATCATTCCTGTTCTATGCTTGGCCTTTGGATAAGATACAAAATACAACTAGAAAGCACTTGGAGAGTGCAAACTTCCACCAAGGTAGCTCCCATATTGCTGTTATATCTTTAGGCAATAGTTCCATGATTAAATTAGCATCATAATATGATTCCTTGACCCTGAAAGCCCACAACTAACCCTTGAAATCATGTTGATATTTGTTAGTTATTGAGCAAAATGATCGTTTGATAATGGTGATTATCTGCAGTACCACCAATCTAATCTTTTTTAAGTTGGGCCATTACCAACAACTCCAGTAAATTTCAGCAAAATTCATCTGGTAGTTGTTGCATAACTTGGCGGAGGTAACAAAGGCTCTCCTTATCATCAACAGTAAGCAACAAGAAGATGAAAACCTGCACAGTACCTTACCTTTCCAGTTAATTCCCCAAGCTAGCAAATGATTTGTTCAGCTTTATAACTGGACATTCTTATACTGTAACACTTCCAATGCCACTACCATTGAGTACAAATTATCTGTTATAAGTGTAGACGACATGTCAAACCCACAACTTGAAGCTACTAGAAATCTTGTTTTAATCAGCCTGTTTAAGATCTACATGCTGATGCTATAAGAAATCATGTTTTAATCAGCCTGTTTAAAGGATAAGTTCGGTTTCTACAGCTTTCACATTGTTTATAGAATGAAGTAGAACAATATACTCACTCAGAAGGCTTTCCTGATCCAAACAGTGCTTCAGCAGATATTTAGATCCAAAGTCGAGCTCCTAAAACTGCATTAATCGTCCAAAAACTCATTAGTTTCACCAATATTTCATCATGGTCCGCTCGGGCTACTCCTCCATTACAGTCTGTGTCACTCCAGACATGTTTGTGACTGTGCTGACCTCTGAACTAAAGAAGAAGAAGGTTTGCCTCTGCGCATGCGCAGTACGGCTCATTGTTTCATGGGAAGACAGCCGGCTACACAACAACTTTCTTCTTCCAGTTTTGTGCAAAATGGACGAATATCTATCGGATGAAGATGTTGTGGACGAGAACTTTGAATATGATGGGTGTCCTTACAGTTTCGAGCCAGAGTTTACAGATGAGGAGCTCATAGAAAGGAAGACGCAGAGGCAAAGGGAAGAACAGCTCTCCAGAGAGTACTGCGCATGCGCGGAGGCAAACGTACTTCTTCTTCTTCAGTTCAGAGGTCAGCACAGTCACAAAACATGTCTGGAGCGACACAGACTGTAATGGAGGAGTACCCCGAGCGGACCACGATGAAATATTGGTGAAACTAATGAGTTTTTGGACGATTAATGCAGTTTTAGGAGCAGCGCTAACATGCTATTATACGGATGTCTGCCGCTCGATTTTGGATCTAAATATCTCCTGAAGCACTGTTTGGATCAGGAAAGCCTTCCGGGTGAGTATATTGTTCTACTTCATTCTATAAACAATGTGAAAGCTGTAGAAACCGAACTTATCCTTTAAGGTCTACCTAAATCTTTAAGCAACAGTGTCTCGCTACTTCTCTGCTTGACTCTGTGTGAATGTAGGGTGTGCTCATGGCCCTGCATTAACATGGTTGTTTAAGATGCCGTTCTCCGCAAACATTGGGTAAACATGCATAAGCACCCAGCAAGTAAAGACATGGTACTGATCAGTATGGATGATGGTGTAAACAATTCATCAGTTTTAGACCAGCCTCTTGAATCTGCCACAATCTTTTCTAAGGATCTTCACAAGACCAGTTCCTTAGGCAGCAATCAAACCCCTTAGATTGGACAGGTTGATGGGCAAACAAACAACAAAGGCTGGCTAAAGCATAACCTCCTTGGCCAAGGTGAAAAAAATAAGTGAAACTGTTAAAATTTTCCTACTGCATGGCAGTAATGCATCCTTTGATACCTTCCTGGATCTTGATATGGATCTAGATCCATGTCCTCCTACTGCCATGACCAACCGTCCCAGGAAATTTGATTAAAATTTTTTTTATTTTATTGCTATCAAGGCAAAACTGCCCTAAATGAAGTATTGCACATTACTGAGGGAAGTCCAAAAACAACCAAGGAAGACATTTGTGAATAAGGCCCATTAATGTCATACTCCTGGATACGATTCGGACAAACTCACCACTTGCAGAAGAGAAAGGTAACCAAGACCCACGTTGTCAAAGTTGACCTTCACTTTGGTCCAGTAGAACTGAGTGTCATTCATGTTGAGACAGTCTGACTTGTTGTTGATTAGAGAGATGCTGTGGACATGGCCGGTTCTGTTCACACACTTCCCAAACTTCCCAGCAAACAGGTTGACACCCATGATGCTGAAGATGAGCCAGAAGATCAGACACACCAGCAACACGTTCATGATGGAGGGGATAGCTCCTATGAGAGCATTCACAACAACCTGAAGGGTGGCAAGAGAGATAAACAAATTCACATCTTTAGTTTTCTCAGTCTGGGCAATTTAAAAAAATAATCAAAGCACAAGCTACAACTTCTGTCAGTATTCTGCCAGTCTATTTTTTTTGCTTTAAAGGTTCCATAATCTTCAGAAACTTTATAGCTTTTGAACACATTTTTGTGTATTTGGTCTTCCTCCCAGTCCACAAAATAAGAGAGAGTAGACACTAAAACCTGTATTAAACAGGCTGCATAAATGTAAACTCATGGTATTTAGTGAATTGTTGAGTATTTTGTTGTGTAACAAGCATTTTATTTGCATCAGCTACATCAACCAAGTAGTGCTGCCATGATGTTTACATTCTTAGCGAGAGATCGGCGTACACTATGTGCAGACCCAAACCTATCCCTGCTTGGTTGTTGGTTGTAAACAGCCACATACATCTTCATATACAGGCTACCAGCCTCAGAGGACTAAAGGGCCCAATGGGTTAATTTTATTTTTGAAGGGAATGAGCAGCGACAGTCAGCTAAAACCTGTGTGTGTGTATCAATCACTTCATGTCTGACTGCTTCTTCAACTTCTGTCAGTTCAACACAGGACAGCCAACGAGACTTTTCCTGAAACTGGGTTCAGTACCAACAATCTGTCACCAAAACCTCACGATGGGAATGTGAGTACCGGTATTATAATGTCGTGCAGTATTTAATTTGCTCATTGCTGCGAGCTAATGCTAACAGCAGGGGGCAATGAAACCAGAGGTAACTTCACATGTTCGTCCATGTTAATGTTTCTTGTTGAAAATCTGAAGGGTAAACTTCAAAGTATGAGCATTCCTGTATTAGTCAAGAGGAGTTTATCAGTTGGCTGAATATAATCAGTCCTTTACCCACCCCATTACCCCTCTATTCCTGCTAACCCTAGTTTGGAAGGCAGGCTAAGCTGCAGCTGTCCCACTGCAGTTAGCATGTTGTGCGTTAGCCTGTGATGTTTGGGGGAAACGAGCTTTGCTGTTATCTTGTCACTGGCATGAATTCACGAATCATAAGTGCTCAGGACTGTAAGCAGTGCATGGCTGGAGCAGCAGTGCGCTCTGCTCGATAGATATGCTGCAAGTCCATTGTGAGTCCCCCATATATACTGTGTTAGCCGCGGCTCTGCTGTTGCTCATTAGTATATTAAGGTGACAGCCTTCAAAACCAGTCATTCTGAACTTACATAGGCTTTTTGGACCAAAGCATGCTAGTAACATTTCATGAAGACAAAAGGATTCATGTTAAAGTGCAGAAAAGGAGCAAAATATGGGACATGGGACATGCTGTAATGATGACTGTGAATGTGTCAATGATGAAAACACATCTTTGGTAGAAATAAGCAGAGAAAGGACATTAATCACAACAGCCAAAAGCAGATGATGCTCCAGCTCTGTTAAAATAAAGCAAACAATTATTCCATCTTTAAAGGGATAGTTCAGTTTATTTGAAGTGGGTTGTATGAGTTCCATATGGTCACTAAGTACATTACACAGTAGAAAGTTCTCTCCTCTTCCTCAGTGAGGCACAGCCTGTAAGAGTCTGGTATGCAGAACCAGCTGCAAACAGGGAAATATCGTACCAAGTACAAAGGGCAGCAGGAACACATGACATAAGTCAGTTTGTTCCAGATTAACTTTATCTTTAACGAAAATTAATGGACTCAAAAAATATTTGATAGTGTATCCTTAAACTGTGGTATTATTTTATGATTCGAGTTCTTGTAGGCAGAGAAAATACCCTTTGTATTTGGTACAATACTTCCCTGTTTGCAGCTAGACTCTTACCCCCACATTTTACATAATGCAAAAGTGCCATGCAGTTCTGCAGTCTTGAATCATCCTGTGGACCACCTCACTCCCACTCTAGTCTATCAAAGCAATGCCACTGTGCAAGCACTGCATCGATGAAGCGATGGTATGGTACCGCACTGGAGATTCTCTTCAGGTCTGTTTTCTGTGTAGTCACTTCCAAACCTCATAAATGTTGTTTAAGAAGCACCAAAAAGGAAGTTAACGTGTGGAGTGTCCGAAACTTTTAAAATAAAACACAATGCACAGACTCCTGAACATAACTTTCCTCAACAGGTTGTCATTATGTCACAACTTGGAGGCATGAGCATCAGGTCAGGAGTTGGTTAGAGAGTCCCAGAGGCAGCGCGAAACCATGGACGAAGAAAAGTGAATCGTAGAGGTACAGAAATATAAAACACTGCATGTATGACACCAAGCACACATCCTTTCTACAAGGTCCTAGGCAGAAAAAAGTTAAAGGTGCTATGAGGAAAATTTATTACCGGCGACATAAAGACTCTGCTACCCATGAACACACACGGCGACTGTTGTAATGCTGCGTTCCAGTAACCTCGAAAATGGGAGTGAAATCATCTCCGACTTATCGGCGTTCCAGTTAAAGTTGGAAAAAAAACATGCTGATCTACCAGGCTATTGTTAGCTGTTGTTAGCACGCTCTGCGTTGTTGTTCACAAATATCACATGAAGAATGTGATTATTACTATGGCAGCATTTTTGTAAATATAAGTCTAACAATACTATGTATACAGCTGATCTAGAGCGACACACCCCAGTCAGAAGTGCAAATAAATGGATTATTACAGGAGATAAATAGCTGTTCACACTGGGGGCATCCATCTTCCATTGTCAACTCGGGGGTGGTGAGGTTTCACCAAGTTCCCAGTAGGAAATTCAGACTTCGGGGGACGTTCCAGCTGCAGTTTCCTACTCTGAACTCGGAAATTTCTACTTCTGACTACAACTGGAACGCACCAAAAGATGTGACCCAAGCCAAAGCGTGTGTTTGTTGTGATAAATGCAGCTCGGACCTTCCTCAGAACTCTGCATTGCTTTACAACTTCTTTTTTCAACAATTTATACGATGTAAATCGACGAGGTAATGTATCTCTTTCTAGTTACGTAGCGGTAGTTTTTGATGTGTGACAACAAGCAATTTTTGGAAAATTTAGTATCGTAGTTGTAGTCGGCTGTATATCGCTACTTACAGCCCGGTGCTCTAAGACGTGTCTGAATAATATAAATTTGCTCTAGTTTTAATTGTCTTGTTTCCCAGAGTTGAGTATCCAGGCCAGTCCAGCCCTGTCTGACCCGACCGGAAGGCTAAGGAATAGCATTTATAGATAACCTATTTTGATGCTATAAAACTCATCTTAAAGTGTGTATTTCGATCAGGCATATATCTAAAAGTGAGACTTTTTGTAATTACTTAGAAACTCCTCACAGTCCCTTTAAATAAATCAAGAAGATGTATGATTGGGACCAGCAAAGGGATCTTGGAGAAGTATAGTGAGGTGTTGGTTATTTCTTTTCCCAGTCTATAATGTGTTTTATTAAAGAGTGACATCACTATTCTCACAAGAACTTGGCACTACTTACGGCGCTGGGCACCGTACCAAGCTACAGCTTTGTGCGGCCCTTTCAGTAAGGTTTGTCAGCCGGAGCAAGACTGCGGCGTTGCACTTTCGTGCTATATGGAATTTGGGAGTTACAGACTGTGGCTCACTGAGGGAGAGGAGGGAACTTTCTACTGCACCAAATGTACTAAGTGACCATATGGAGCTCATACAACCCACCTTCAATAAACTGAACTATCCCTTTAAATTTTTAAATTGGCGTGGCAGGGGGGTTGCCTGCATTTCATTTGCAATTCCAATGGCAATTTCCAACTGAATTGCAGGAGAAACACTGCTGAGATAACCCAGCCATCTAAAAAACTATGGATGAAAGACAACATAACCCCAGGAGAGAGTTTAATAATCAATCTTGAAATACATTTAAAAAGAATTGCCATAAAAAAATGTTCTCACCCTCATGCCCTCAAATCTGGACAGAGCTCTGAGAGGTCTTAAAGCTCGCAGCGTCCTCAGAGACTTGATTGCAGCAAAGTCTGAGTATCCCAGAGAGTTTGCAACCAGGCTTATTAAAGACACCTGTGCGGAGAAAAGACAGATAGGCAGACTTTAAGTTCCCTTAGATTGATTTGGCTTACATTTTTTCTGTAAGGTTTACTACATTAGGAAAAGTAAATTTAAGACTCTTACAGTAAATTATATTTCTTAATGAAATAAAAAACATTTACATTGAAAACATAATAAAAGCAATATCACAAAGTTCTCTATTAGCACTCCAATCAATAAAATGCACTAAGTATTAAAACTGTAATAACTAAAAATGAGTATACTAAAACATATGAAGACAGGTAAAGATCATCTGGAGAGCCATATTTAAGTGTTTTTATGTAATTTGGGACATTCCACAGTTTGGAACACAGTTTCTTAAATTTGGGGTTTAAATTTGTTTTTTATTTTAGTTTTATCTTTGAACAAATTTAGACTTCCACTCTATTCTACATCCAAAACGGACAAAACAAAATGGTATTCCGCTGTCGAATGACCCTTGGATGACGGCTATGAGTGGGAATGATGAGGGAAGAAGAAATTCATGTCATGACTGATGATGACAAAACACAGACAAGTATGCACACATCGACTAAAGTATCCATGCATGCATACTCTGCTATATATACATACAAAATATGTATATATATCAAATAGAGTGAGTTTTATAAAGAATTGGATCTGTCATGCCAATTTGTCTCCCAATTTGCTTCCAATTGATCCATTAAGTTTATCAAACTTTAATTTAGGACAAACGGGGTCCCAATAGTGTGTATTTCTTTATAAAAGTCTATTTACACGTGTGTTTGTCCAATATATCTAAAGAAGATACTCAGAATCAAATCTTGGGACAAAAGAGTCTTTGGCTCCATGAAAGTACAAACAGAATAAAAAACACATAAAAGAAACAAGAACACGTCGCATTAGGAGTAACCAGCAGGATTTTTAATGTTGTCATAACAAAGATCACCTATAACACTGTGCGCGTTAACTTGATTTTGACAACAAACTCATGTCTAAACTCACGACAAGTTAGAAATATCTTGAGAGCAGCATTTATAAGGGCTTAAAATTCTGTCAAGGAACATCAGATCTTCTGTAGATAAACCTCAGAGAACATGGCACTGCATCTGTTTCTGATATAAAAGCCAAGATCCTGAATGAATTCATTCAAAGCCATGCTTTGTGCGGCTCTTTCGCAGTGATCGTCAGATCATGTACAAGACGTTGGCTTTTAATATCAACAGAAAGCACTTACGAGTGAAGAAACACAGAAGCATTTGACATGCAGATGTTTTTTAAATCCCAGTTCACATACTCACCTGGACCTGCTAATTATAACTTACCCTAAGAATAGAGCGGTCTGTGGATATCTGTGTAACAGCAGGCGAAATCAGAGGTCAAGTCAGGCCTCGGGCAGCACGCCGCGGGCACTCACAAGACTACATGCTACAGAGTTTTACGTCTTTAACCTCACAGTTTGTTCTTTAAAATGTCATCTTAAAATTGTGGGAAGCAGTACAGAGGGTCCACGTCCCAAAAGCAGGTGTGGATAACAACACAATTTAGAGTCACTTGAACATTTCTCTCCTTAACAGACAAACAGTTATTGTATACATGAAGAAACACATCAGTCATTCTACAGCAATAATAATCAGTGATAACTGGCTATTCTAAACTGAGCTGCCAGAACAACATACAGCAGTACATAAACCAATAATTTTATTCTCTTAAAGGGACTGTGGGGAGAATCCACTACCGGCGACACAAAGACTCTGCTACCCATGAGTGATATCATCTCCGACTTATCGGCGTTCCAGTTGAAGTTGGAAAAAAACATGCCGATCTACCAGGCTATTGTTAGCTGTTGTTAGCACACCCTGTGTCGTTGTTCACAAATATCACATGAAGAATGTGATTATCACTATGGCAGCATTTTTGTAAATATAAGTCTAACAATACTATGTATACAGCTGATCTAGAGCGACACACCCCAGTCAGAAGTGCAAATAAATTGATTATTACAGGAGCTAAATAACTGTTCACACTGGGGGCATCCATCTTCCATTGTCAACTCGGCGGTGGTGAGGTTTCACCAAGTTCCCAGTAGGAAATTCCGACTTCGGGGGACGTTCCAGTTGCAGTTTCCTACTCAGAACTCGGAAATTCCTACTTCTGACTACAACTGGAACGCACCGCAAGACGTTACTGAAGCCAAAGCATGTATTTGTTGTGTTGTAGCCCGGACCTTCCTCAGAACTCTGCATTGCTTTACAACTTCTTTTTTCAACAACTGACAGGATGCAAAGCGATAAGGTAATGTATCTCTTTCTAGTTACGCAGTGGTAGTTTTTGATGTGTGACAACAAGCATTTTTTTGAAAACTTAGTATCGTAGTTTTGTTGCCGACTATATATCACTACTTACAGCCCGGTGCTCTAAGACGTGTCTGAATAATATAAATTTGCTCTAGTTTAATGTCTTGTTCCCGAAGTTGAGTATCCAGGCCAGTCCAGCCCTGTCTGACCCGACTGCGAAGCTAAGGAAAAGCATTTATAGATAACCTATTTTGATGCTATAAAACTCATCTTAAAGTGTGTATTTTGATAAGGCATATATCTAAAAGTGAGACTTTTTTGCAATTACTTAGAAACTCCTCACAGTCCCTTAAACCTGGAGGCCTCATTTTTATAAATTGTAGGAAATTCTAAATTAGAGATGTCTTACTTTTATTGGAGCAAAAGGAAGCCAAATGTTACTTTCATACTTTCAAGATGTTTATCTAAACTCTTTTGTGAACACTGACATTTTTAACCGAGTTAAAAATTAAATGTAGGTCAACATGAGATACTTTTTTATGATTTTGAACACAGTTTGTATTCCAAAACAAAGTTAAATTTCCAGACATCTGCACTTCTCCTTTTATACTGCTTTAAGAGTTTGAATTCTAATTAGTTTGTATCTTACTAAATTGAGCACAAATTAGTACAATAAATTTGAATAACACAGTTTATATTAATAAGCCTGACAGAAACTAAATACTTTCTCTTTACAATTGTTTACATGTTATTTTATTGTCTGCTGTTCTGAACTTAAAGGAAAAGTTCGGTTCCTGCAGCTTTTACATTGTTTATAGAATGAAGAACAACAATATACTCACCCAGAAGGCTTTCCTGATGCAAACGGTGCTTCGGGAGATATTTAGATCCAAAATCGAGCAGCGGACACCGATATAATGGTAGCCCGTAGGGCATAGATTGCCGCTCCTAAAAACTGCATTAATCGTCCAAAAACTCCTGTTTTTCACCGATATTCCATCATGATTTGCTCCGAAAGGACCGCCATTGCAACCTGTGTCTCTCCACACAGCGCTGTGTGGCTGAACTAACCTCTGAACTGACGAGTCTGTTTACATGCTCTCTTCAGCGCATGCGCAGTACTCTCTGGGCGTTGCGATCGCTTCATATCTGTATATCTGTATACTGTGGCTCCAAACTGTAAGGACGTCCATCATATTCAAAGTCCTCCTCCACAACATCTTCATCCCATAGATATTCGTCCATTTTGCACAAAACTGGAAGAAGAAAGTCGATTTGTAGCTGCCGATCTTCCCCTGAAACAATGTTCCGCTTTTTCTTTGCATCTGAAGGGCATGTAAACAGCTCGTCAGTTCAGAGGTTAGTTCAGCCACACAGCGCTGTGTGGAGAGACACAGGCTGCAATGGCGGTCCTTTCGGAGCAAATCATGACGGAATATCGGTGAAAAACATGAGTTTTTGAACGATTAACGCAGTTTTTAGGAGCGGCGATCTATGCCCTACAGGCTACCATTATATCGGTGTCCGCTGCTCGATTTTGGATCTAAATATCTCCCGAAGCACCGTTTGCATCAGGAAAGCCTTCTGGGTGAGTATATTGTTGTTCTTCATTCTATAAACAATGTAAAAGCTGCAGGAACCGAACTTTTCCTTTAATGGTTCCTTATAATTCCTTATCACCCAATATTAGGTTATCTTCAGGCATGCCATATTCATATCCATGCAAAACAGTTGTAACACCTACAGCACTACATCAGCCTGGAAATGATCATTTTAATAAATTTAACACATTGTCAAATTTGTCAAACAGTTGCTTATGATTATAATTTTCAATACCCATTAAATCTGCTCCTTTTGAGGTTCTAGAGGTCCAGAAAATGAAGTGGAATTTTGAAAATCAATGAACCTCAAGTACTGACAGGATAAACTGTAAACTTATTAAGTTGTTGTATAGATGTAGTACACGTATTCTTGGTGACAAATTCTTGTCCTATGGCACACCACTGTTCTCTGCCACACCGTTTCAGAACCACTGCCTCAAACGGACAACAAAGTGAAACTAACAGGCTAGCTTAAAAAGGCCTTCAACAACAAAACAGTGTGAAACAAAGAATGAAAGCAAAGCATTTACATTCAGTTGTTGAGAGGTGATGAAACAGACACCCTAACAATAATGTACTTTCATGTTTCTTAATCTTGTTTTCCTCTGTTTTCTGTGTTCTCAAGCTCTGTTTTTGAACTGTGTGTGTGTGACCTGTCATTTATTGTAGTTGCACAGAGTTTGATATAGAAAAGAAGAGGCTAATGAAGAACAATAAGAAAAGCCAAATCTTAATAAAAAAGCAGAGTAAAGAGCATGAAAGTGCTTTGTTAAGTAATGACTTCACACCTATCAAGATCTAAATCACACAGAAATAAAAGAAAATACATCTCTCTGCTACAATATCATAGATTTTTGTTCATTCTGAGGTTTCAGCGGGTGTTTTAAAAGTCCTTTAATTCATCAAAAAAAGGACACAAGATAAGAAAAAAATACTTACATCCACAATAAGAAAGTCGAGCCAGCACCAGTAGTTTGTGAAGTATTTCTTGAAGCCGTACGCAATCCACTTGAGGAACATCTCCAACACAAAAATGTAAGAGAAGACTTTATCAGCAGCCTCCAGGACCACCTTCACAACTTTTCTTTTCTCAATGTAGATGTCTTCAAAAGCCTGCAGCAGGAAAGAGACCGTGGTGTGAGGGCACTGACAGAGCTTTAACTTTTTTGGCAAATCAATAAAGACACACAAACAAGGAAGCAAATGAGGGTTGCTGGTCAGTAAAAGACCCAGCCCGACCCAGGGATTGAACCGGCGACCTTCATGCTGTGAGGCACGTGCACTACCTGCCAGTGTTGATTTTTTTGACTAATTATTTTCATCTTATTTTTTGTACACCTTTTTTCATCTGAAAAAGCTGGACAATAACTAAAAAAACTAAAACTAAAACTGAATTAAAACTGATTTATTCTGTTTGACACAGACTAAATACAATCAGACCTAATTTTGGTCATGTAGAAAGTAGAGACAAGAAACATAAAAATACCTCAATCTTTACACTTCATATTTTAGTTGACTAAATTCACGGTAGATTTTGTTGACTAAAATGTTGTGAAATTTCATCAACTAAAACTAAACAAAAATAAAACAATTAAGATGACTAAAATATTACTAAGACAAAAAGATATTTTAGGCAAAAGTCAAAAACTAAATTAAGAGTGCTGCCAAAATTAACAGTGCTACCTGCTGTGCTGCCCCTAAATTATATTCATAAATGTATAACTCAAAATCAAATCAAAATGCCTTTAGTCTTTTTCCATACACCTCTTTTTAAACATTCCTCCTTTTATGAAAAAAATCAATCCGTGTCATATCTTTAACCTGCCTCTGTGGTTGGTAGGCTCAGCAAATTGAAGTGCCACTGAATAAAAATGTGTTAATTTCCAATAAATCAATTCCGATATCAATACTGCACTACAAAATATTAATACAGCATCAGTATTTTCTTTCATCCATACTTAAACCTTTTCTATTAATACTGGGACAATATTAGCCATAAGCATAACCATAAGCATAAGAGAGCAAGAAATCGGGTGTGGAGAAAACACAAATCCCCAAGAAATTTACCAAACCACCTTTTTATAGCCAGGGGCTACTGTTCCTGATCCGGATGCTATTCATCATCCTTTATACATTAAGTTTAAGTTATCTATACATGTTTGTGATCAACCCTTATATTTTGTATTTTAGTCCCATACAGACCAGTTGCGGCTGCTGGTCAGTCAAGATGGGGAAGCACATTTTTCCCCGGCCTACATCATAAATTTGTTAATTTATTTAAATGTAAATTCTACCCTCCGTTCCTTTTCAAGAAAATGATCTGTGACCCTGTCGTACCAACTAGGTGTCTTTTCCAGGGATTTTACCAGTGTTCTCTCTATGGCCAGCAGAGCTCGACTGCTTAAACGGCCTTGGCCCATTGTGTTGCAGGTATAAGACTTGAGCCGCTTTAAAGAGGAGAAGCTCCTCTCCAGAACAACTGAATGTAAAACTTAGAAGATGCTCCAGTGGAGGGTTATACTTCAAGATCGCTGATTGACTCATTTCACTGTCAATCAAAAAGGGATTCGGCCTCAGACAGATCATCTAATCATCATGCAGAAGCCGAGCGTCCAGGTCAGCCCACTGCCTCATAGACCCCCAGAGACGCTGAGCGTCCGATGGGCGGGACAAAGCCCAGCGTTTATCCAAAGACCGTCCAGTTTCCACAGAGGAACAACCCACTCTACACCTCCCCATCGAAGTCAGAAGACGCTCAGCGTCCAACTGTGTTAAAGCGCTGAGACGCTGCGGGGATGAATGAGAAGGAAGTCGCACCAGTTACCTGTGATAAGTAGCTGATTCTGAACAAAAGATGAAGGTATTCTAGCACATATTTAGTCAATGAAATGTACACACAGCAGTACATATCACCACTTTTTTTGGGGACATTTTAGGGGAAGCTGAGCTTCTCTTGCAGTCTTAGAGCAATCGCCACTGATACAGAGTGTCAGTTCAAGGTACATCCAGTCCTCTGTGACAATCAACCTTCTGTGTTTTTATGCAGACTTCACAGGGGCAAAGCAATCCACGCCATCAGGGGCATAAAGGGGATGTTAAAGTAACAGTCACAGTTCAGTTCTCTCTCTATTCAAAAATCTCAGGTCAGACACTACTGCAGTAAATGGTGCCAAACCCTCTTAATTTCCACTACCAAGTATTCTTGATTAGGCACTATTCTAAGACACAGCACAACCTTTGTGTCCTTCTGCCAGCAGAATAAGGATCAAACTAGGGTCTTGCTTGAATTTTGCCAAATACATAAACAATACTTCATACTTAATTCATTCAGAATGTTTTGTCTAGCTCAGTTTACCTCCGACACAGTGTGTATGGTATAAGAAGTACTTATCTTTGAAACTCTCACACTCTTCCCCTTGCTTTCTTGCTTTGGGAGGGAGGGTGCCTGGGTCAAAATGAGTGGAGTCCATTGTTCAGGATCATCTTTATTAACGAGTCTGTCCATTTTTCTGTTCGTTGGTCCTCCTATCTATCTATCTATCTATCTATCTATCTATCTATCTATCTATCTATCTATCTATCTATCTATCTATCTATCTATCTATCTATCTATCTATCTATCTATCTATCTCTGAAAATTAGCTTTATGGCTAACTCTGGCTTGACAGCCCTTTGTCTTGCATGGCCCCTGTCAAATAAACTATTAAATTAAATTAAATTAACTTCTGACAGATATTTGAGACAGAAAAGGAGAATGCACACACTTATTGTGCTAAAGTTTCTGTAGTGTTTATTAAGAAAAGCAACTTGGTTCATGTAGATTAGTCTTTGGAGATTCTCTTCAGATATTTGTAGTACTAAACATACTTGCTGTTCCAATATGAAATTGTGGCTTTCTTCAAGGGGAATCAGGACTAAAAACTTCAGGATTAAGTGTCTTTTTAGACTCCTTGGATTATTCAAAAATTATTTTTGAAGGATGGATGACTGAATTTGAAAGATATCTCCTTTGTTATTTGCAGCTAACAGTCTTACCAGAGCTCCACTGCTGAGCAGGATCATGAAGATGATGAAGGTCTCAAACCAGCTGTGCTCCACAATCTGGTAGCAGGTCTTCCTCAGCCTCCACCAGGCCTGACCCAGGCCACGGCTGGTGTCCACGTGACAGCACTGACAGTGCCTCATGCAAACTGTCAGGATGAATACAGCAAACGTTACTGCATATGTTAAAATGCTCAGATTGAACATCAGAATTTTTAATCAGAACATTTTATTTTGAATCTTTACATTCTGGGAAGCACTCGTCTGGCTCCATACTGTCCTCATTCAGCTCTGAAAAGGTGTCCATTTCTTCTCCAGGTTTCCTCAGATCCACAGTGCTGCCCTCTGACAGGCTAACCAGCTCCTGAAGAGTGAACATTTTTAAATTATTGATCAGATTTTCAACAAATCTTTACATCAGTCATACACTGGCAAACCCATTAGCGGTGGAGAGGAGAATGCTTTTTTTTGCAAATTGGAAGGCCAGTTAAGGTAGAGCAATTACGGTTTAAAATCAATTTAAGCAATTATATCTTAAAATAACTTCAATACTCCAATTTTCTCACAACAAAGATACACATATGATTTTGTTAACTTTCAAAATGGAATTCTCATGGCATAAGACATTTTTATGTCAGTGTTTTGAGGGAGCCCATAAAACAAAGAGTCTGTGGCGTGTATGACTATGCACAAAAGTGCATATAATGGCGGCTAGGACATTCATCTGCGACAAAAACTTGTTGTGATGTTTTTCCTAAAGCTGATCAGGGTCAGGCAGAGGAGGCATGTGTGCCCAATTCAACATGAATGTGATGATATCAGTGACAAAGCAAAGAGGCCATTCACTTAGACTTATGGGGTCGAGCCATTTCTGTGGGTGCGCTTGGTTGTACTAAATGTTAAAAAATAATTTTTCCTGTAACTAAACATCAAATGTTGTCTCTACACTATATTAGAATTACCTTTATAATTACCAGTTTTAAACTATGGCAGTAAAAGACCTAAACAATTGATGTTGGAGATTTGTTTTATTGGTCAAAAATGGCAAGACAAACTCCTATGCTCTTAAACTGTAAAAAAAAACAAAAAAAAAAAACAGACAAAATATATTCGCTTAAGGCTATCAAACTACTATCTAACAAACTACAAAACTGGTAAAAATGTTATTTCTTTTTTCTTCATATTTCCCTAAAATAAAATGAATCAAATTAATATGAGACCTCTTTTTTATTTAACTTTTCAAATAACTCATCTAGTGTCCATTAAGGACATTACTGTATGTGTTATTATTATAGAAACCTTGACATCAAGCATAAGACCCAACATTTTTCTGATCGAGGAGTCCTGTTTTTTGACAATGGTGGACAGAGCAAAAATCAACATTCATCCTTACAAATTATACATTAGTGATCAACATTAAAGCGACCTCCCAATGCTATACCCCTATATACATTTTCAACAGTCATAAAACAGAGTGGTGACATGTATATTTACTTTGTCTACTGAAATTCTCAGAGAAAATGTCCTGCTAGGTCAACATTCTGTCACTTTTAACGTTGTTAGATGGAGCTTTAGGAGCAGAAGAAGATGTATTATTCCTCTTTAAAGAAAATTACCATTAACACGCTCTGTTTTTACTTTCTGGGTTTTTTTATGTAGAGCTATACAGCTTTCTCATACATGTGTGCTTTCTGTTGATCAAAAGCAGAAGCCAGGACAGCTTAGAAAGCTCCTTCCTCCCATTAGGCATCACTTGGGCTGCCAGTTACCATATAGCTAATGGCCTCTCTGCCCCTCAGGTCCATGGATTTCCAAAGGGGAGGGAGAAAGAGCTGCATTTGATCTTCTGCAGAGGAAGATCTTTGTATTTATTTCAACTTACATTAAATATATGCTGAAAGTGAGGGCACACAGAAATTTGCTGCATAGTAGAAAATAACCAACACCGACATGTCCAAGGGAAAAGCTTACTCTTCTAAAAGTTGCTGGGAGCCATTTTAGCCACTGACTACAGTCAAGACCATCGTATAACCCAACTTAAAAAATACAGAAATATCCCTTTGACAGAAACCAAAGATATGACGTAAACATTTAAACACACCAGGACATAGGACATTTAAGAACAGCTGTGCTTTACCTAAATGCATCAAATCTACCTGTTGACTGTTACAAGTTCCATATTTAGGACTTTTTTCATAAGTTTACTCTGAATCCAGATATCTCTGCACATATATTTGAAGTTTATTGCCTAAATATCCTCTCAGATATTGCATTTTGGGATCCCTACAAGCTCTACTGTTTTGTCTCTGCTCAGGAAAGTCGTTTTTATTGTGAGTACTCATGGGCTGTTTGTGACTGTGCCCCTTTCAAAAACTAAATATGGCTCTGGCTTTGTTCTCGAATGTTTACTGTGCCTGTACACAGACATGCTTCAAGAGCTAGCTGTAGACTAAACTAACATCTGGCTAACGGAGTGTTCATCTGGAGGGTGTTTGGCATTTCCCATTAGGGTTCCATTTTTCAAATTATAATCTGAGCACACATTTTACAACAGAGGAAGAGGGGAGTTTTTTTCTCATGTTGGGATGGTGGCGTAGACAGGGTATGGACACACAAAGATATTAATATTATTATTATAATTATTAATGCAATACATGCCTACTGCATTTTAATCCCTATATTTCATTTAAAAGTAACTCTGAACTCTAAAAAAAAGCAATAAGCCAATTACAGTTGAGGATTTTGTGGTTGCAAATCAGATATTTTAGCAGGCCCTGGCCACCCACTCACTTCACCCCTTCATTTTTTTCCCACAACAAATCAAGAGAAAAACCCACAACGGTCACTGAAATAACTTAAAACTGAGTAAAAATTAATACAAATACCCTGAAAATTAACTAATGAAAATCAGAAATTGCTTTTGAATTATCAGTCAACAGATTCATTTTGAAACACAAAAACAGAAACCCCCTAACTCAGTGTTTTGTTCAGGAATTTCCTGCAACTCTCAATGTGAACCTTGCACCTTCCCACGGGAGCTTTGGCCCACTCCTCTTGAGCAAACTGCTCCAGCTGTCTCAGGTTTGAGGGCTGTCTTCTCCAGACTGCATGTTTCAGCTCCTTCCACAAATATTCAAAAGGTTTTAGATCAGAGATCATAGAAGGCCACTTCAGAATGGTCCAATATTTTGTTTTGAGCCAATCTTAGGTGTTTTTAGCTGTGTGTTTTGAGTCATTTTGCTGTTGGAGCACCATGACCTGCGACTGAGACCAAGCTTTCTGACACTGGGCAGCACATTTCGCTCCAAGATGCCTTGATAGTCATGATTTCATTTTACCCTGCACAGATTCACGACACCCTGTGCCAGATGTAACAAAGCAGCCCCAGAACATAACTGAGCCTCCTCCATGTTTCACAGTAGGGCGCTGTAACGATATGACAGAAACAAGCAGAAACAGACAAAAAAACAGTGGGCATGCGCACTTGTGGCAAAAGTTGTAAACAGAGATTGTGATAAAGTGATCATAAAGTGGCGTAATGTATCCTCGATAATTGTTTGTTCAACTCGGTGGTGATTGAGAAGAATGAGATTTTGCTGCAACAGGGATAGCAGAGTCACTAGCTTCATCAACACATATACTTCACGTACGCCGTCATTGGGTCCAAGCAGCAGAAGTCTACTACTCATTGGCCCTGTTTACACGGGTCAAAAAATTCTATTTACAATCAGATTGAAAGGTCACATGTAAACACCTTTGCCAATCGGATTCACCCGGATCTGATTGTATTTCAGATCAGATTGTAAGAGGTAGTCTAGGCCGATTGATAATCCGCTCCATGCTTCATGTAAACGCCTGAGTGGAGCAGATTGGGTTGATAGAGAGGATTGTTTGGTCTGCGCAGGCGCTCTGTAGTATGCAAGGGGCACAAAGTGACGTACGCAGAGCGTGCCCAAACAAACATGGCGAACAAACAGAAGAACTGGACGGTGGAGGAAACAAACTTTTTAATAGAAACCCTGCGGGAGTTAAAAATGACTTCAGAGCTTCAAATAAAAGTAACAATAACACAATAAGCATCCCCAACAAAACACGACACGGATCCATCTTTCTCGAGGTAAACAGGAAGCGGGAAGTGCACCTCTTCTTCTCCTACAAATTTGCAGGTAGTGGCAGAGTGACCTTCTGCCTGCATCAAAAAAACCAATACAATCGGATTCAACTGGGACCATGCAAACGCCGATTGAATGTGGATCTCTTTACTCAAAGTTCATGTATACAGATCGAATCAGATTCACTTAAAGTGATATTTCGGGATTGAACAAGTTGCGTCCTATCACAAGGTTTAGGGCAGAAATTACCCCTACAGCAGTGTTTATGTTCTTCAGAAACCCAGGGCACTAGGACCAAGCCCCGCTCTCTGCTCGTCCGCCGGTTTCCTCTGCACTCAGACGGGGCCATATTTTACTTGACCAAAAACACACATAAACGGACTCCCACCGAAAAAATCCGATATCGGTCTGCATTCACGCTTTATTTACAGAATTTTCAGCGCGTTACTTTCACACAAAAACACGGCTAAATAAGGGTCTAGTTTGCGCCGTGAAAGCGGCCTCGGCGGAAAGATGCAGAAGCCAGGAGGCTCTGCAGCCACAGCTGAATCTCTTCGCCGAGGCATTCACGGTGATTGAGAAAAACTACCCATGTAAATGGGGCCAGTCTTTCTGCATTCCTCACCACCACCAGTGTCTTGACTCCAAGGGGGGGTATCCTATCTCTCATTCACCTTCAGTACCCCTCAAGTACACCAAGTCAGCACGATGAAGTCCAACCACCAAAGAGACTCTAACCACAGAGACTTCACATTTTCAGTTATATCAACTTGTATAATAAATAGTTGTTCATTCAAATTTGGTCTCTCCTGATTGAAATGAAACCATGCTTGAACCATAATTATATCTTAAAAACTTTAACCATATGAACAATGTTCTCTAAGTTTCATAACAGATCAACCTGCCGCTGAACATCTATCCCATCAAAGTCAGCTCACCTGGATGTAAACTGCCTCTCCTTTCAATCTCATAATACAATTTTGATGAGCTTTTCTTGTGTTGTAGCTGCAGCATATTTAACATGATTTGTAGGACAGAGGTGCAGCTTCAATCCTATAAACCAGTGGGAAGTCTAATCCAGCATTATAAAGCCTCCACAAGGCCCAGAGACCAGATTACCAGTATAACCAGTCTGAAAGCTTTAAATCAGAGAGGAGAGATTTTGCACTGATAGCATTTTAATTATCCTACACTGTATCTAAAAGTGAAATCAGGGAGTTCTGTTGGTGGCTTTATTCTTTGTGCAGGTTATTTATGTTTTTTGACCAGAGTCCATCCATTTTTATGTACATTTAATGCCCCAAACATGTACCAGTTTTTCCCGTGGAGCAGCTGCTGATGCCTGTTAAGCTGATGGAGGGCTGAAGGAGGTTTTTTTTTCATTTCCATTTTCCCTGATGCCTAATTCTGGTGTGATGTGGAGCAGAGCACGGCAGGGAAAGAGGAAGAGAGAGCGCCAGACTACAGCCTGCTCATCTCAGCCTGGCCCTGCCTGGCTCTGCTCAGCTGTGTCAGTATAATCTGTTCTGCAGGGCCTGGCTCCACATCTGGCCTGCTGCTGTCTGCCTGCCAGAGAGGACAGCAGAGACACACCCTCCACCTCAACAAACCCCCACCCACGGCCAATCGGAGACACGGAAATATCTAACAGGAAAAGGGAGGGAGGATGAGAAAGGTGTATGGTAGAATAAATAAATACTTATGAAAGTTGGAAGATAAAGACATCTAAGTAATTTATATCAAACAACTAAACCTTTAAACCTTAATCATGGTTAACAGATTTAAGAACTGGTTTAAATAGTTTTTCTTTTCATTTTAAAACATTTTTTTTATCATAATGCTAATTTAAGCCGGTCTTGGAATTTTAATTCATATTAATTGAAAAAAAATAATGAAAAAACATTGTCTGATCTTGATTTTTTTGGAGTTGTTTTTTTAATTAGAGCTGCACTGACTAAGAGAAAGGCTGCTTTCACATGCTGGGGTCATTTACTACTTTTTGTACAAGGGCCATGTTTTTCTTGACATTTGAAACTAAATACATAGTTAACCTACCATGGATTAAATATCTCTTTTGCAAAAGACAGTCTCTCTCATCTCTCTAATGCCAGTCACTATGGGTAGTTGTGATATTTTGGACAGTAATAAACTCATTGATCTGGAGTAATGTCGACTAAATGACTGACAGGCAGATTTCTGTAAAACAGATAAAATAGGAAATCATTCCTGCTGAAAAGTTTTCACCCTCTTTGATTAGGGAGTTGCATCAATAGTAACAAGGTTTAGACAACACCTACAATCACAACAAATTCTCCCCCTTCACGTTTCCTAATGTGATAATGTTTTGGGGGTCAAACAGGAACAGTTTTTCATGATTGCTTAGAACCGTTTTCATGAAACGGTTTAACTGTTCTTATGAAAAAAACTTGAACCATTTTCCATGATATAGCATAATTTGGAAATCTCAATTACTCTTCTTTGCAAAATAGTAACGACATTATGACCTCTACTATGTATTTTTCATTTAAATGCAGAATGTTTACCACTGGAGGTTAAATTTAAAAATAAGCACAGCTGTCACAGTTCACCACAGTCGGGTCAAACTGTTGGTGCTAGTCAGCCGCCGCCCTGAACTACTGTGTTAGATAAAGGTGCTATGAGGAGAATCTATTACCGGCGACATAAAGACTGCTACCATGAGCGTGCACGGCGACTGTCGAAATGCTATGTTCCAGTAACCTCGGAACTGGGAGTGACATCATCTCCAACTTATCGGAGTTCCAGTTGAAGTCTGTAAAAAACATGCCGATCTACCAGGCTATTGTTAGCTGTTGTTAGCACGCCCTGTGTTGTTGTTCACAAATATCACATGAAGAATGTGATTATCACTATGACAACATTTTTGTAAATATAAGTCTAACAATACATTAAATCATGTTTAAATCTCAATGATTTTCTATCCAGGTCAACTTAAATTTAGTTTAAACTCTAACTTCATCTATACTAGAGCAGTCCAGCGCACATTCCTAATAAAACCAAAAACAATGTCATACTCATTTACTTTTTCTACAGCATTTACGAAAAATACTGTTATATGGATGGAATAACTGAATAAAGCTCTCTGATTCTCTATTTTCCATTTTTGACCTAAGCAAAAGCTACGATACAGATACGAGAGCCAACAGGAAAAAACACAAGATATCAGTGCTTTAACATCTAATTTTACCAACACAATGTAGACCTTAAGCTGATCATTTTAGAGCATCATTAAACGGCCAGAATAATGTTCGATTACCTCTAGCAGGAACATTTTGGTTGGCTGTAACAAAACCTAAAGTATAAAAGAAAGTTTTGATGTCCTGATAACTTTTCCTGAGTCTGTTTTTTGCACTAAAATAAACATTTGGATATTGAAAATGTATTTGTTTCACCAGGACAGTAGTTTTTAACAGAGTTCACCTTGTCTGTCTGACAGATTAACAGCTTATGCGTCCGGAGAGCTTCCGCATTGCCGTCCCCTTCGCTGCCCCCCCTCCATCACTGCTGCTGTTCCACTCCCCCCTACAGTGTTCGTGCGTCTGAATGACATGAGCAACAACAAATCAGAGTCTGAGGATTAGAAACTGGTGAGATTCATCAACTTGTGACGGATGTTTTCTTACTTTAGCCACAACAAACATCAGGCTCTGACAAAGCCTTTCACAGAACTTTCTAGAGCATTCTCTGAAAACACCTGCAGCACAAATCCAGCACAAAACACGTCCATAAATCCATGTAGGTTCTTCTGCTGGTTTTGTGTATTTATGACAAACTACACAATATTGCCAAAAGTATTTGCTCACCCATTCAATTAATCAGAATCAGGTGTTCCAGTCACTTCCATGGACACAGATGTATAAAATCAAGCACCAAGGCATGCAGACTGCTTTTACAAACATTTGTGAAAGAATGGGTCAGGAGCTCAGTGAATTCCAGCGTGGAACTGTGATAGGATGCCACCTGTGCAACAAATCCAGCCGTGAAATTTCCTCACTTCTAAATATTCCACAGTCAACTGTCAGCTTTAATATAAGAACGTGGAAGTGTTTGGGAACCACAGCAACTCAGCCACCAAGTGGTAGGCCACGTAAACTGACGGAGCGGGGTCAGCGGATGCTGAGGCGCATAGTGAGAAGAGGTCGCCAACTTTCTGCAGTCAATCGCTACAGACCTCCAAACTTCATGTGGCCTTCAGATTAGCTCAAGAACAGTGCAGAGAGCTTCATGGATGGGTTTCCATGGCCGAGCAGCTGCATCCGAGCCTCACATCACCAAGTGCAATGCAAAGTGTCAGATGCAGTGGTGTAAAGCATGCCGCCACTGGACTCTAGAGCAGTGGAGACGCGTTCTCTGGAGTGACCAATCACGCTTCTCCATCTGACAATCTGATGGATGAGTCTGGGTTTGGCGGCTGCCAGGAGAACGATACTTGTGGGACTGCATTGTGCCAAGTGTAAAGTTTAGTGGAGGGGGGATTATGGTGTGGGGGTGTTTTTCAGCAGCTGGGCTTGGCCCCTTAGTTCCAGCCAAAGGAACTCTGAATGCTTCAGCACACCAAGACATTTTGGACAATTCCATGCTCCAACTTTGTGGGAACAGTTTGGAGCTGGCCCCTTCCTCTTCCAACATGACTGTGCACCAGAGCACAAAGCAGGTCCATAAAGACATGGATGACAGAGTCTGGTGTGGATGAACTTGACTGGCCTGCACAGAATCCTGACCTCAACCCAATAGAACACCTTTGGGATGAAGTAGAGCAGAGACTGAGGTTGTGTTTACACAGCGCCAAAAACGGTCAAATCCGATAAGTTTTCATTGCGTTTTGGCCTTGCGTTTAGATGGAAACGCATTGCGGCATGCACACTACAGTGGATTCACTCGTCTCCAGCATCATCGTCTGAACGCAGAAGAATTTGAAAATGCAAAGGAAAAATCTTTGCGTCTTTAAGTCAGGAGTTTCCATGTAAACGTAGCCTGAGAGCCAGGCTTTCTCCTCCAACATCAGTGTGTGACCTCAGAAATGCTCTTCTGGAAGAATGGTCAAAAATTCCCATAAACACTCCTAAACCTTGTGGACAGCCTTCCCAGAGGAGTTGAAGCTGTTATAGCTGCAAAGGATGAACCAATGTTATATTGAACCCGATACATTAGGAATGGGATGTCACTTAAGTTCATATGCGAGTCAATCAACATGGCCCTTTCTGTTTTTAAGCTACACCAGTGTGCTCTCTCCAGCGCATCTTTACACACCCTGAAATACACCAAATCACACACTCAAATGATACTATACATCAGAGAGAGATTACTATATGGCAAATGGTATGCTCCAGTATTTGAAAAATAATCATGCTCACAGATATAAGCACAGTCTGTCCAGTGTGTTTTACTTGTGCAGAGAGAATACACCCATTGATTAGTGCCAAGAAGAGTTAATCAATTTTTTTCAGTCTTCTGTTTTTTGATATGGAGCAAACATAACCAACATAAAAACAATGATCCTGTCAAGTCTTTTTGTGCGCATGTAGAGATGTCTATCATGTCTAAATGATCTTATGGTAAGGCGATGGATCAGTATCTTTTGAATGGGGCTGTATGAAGTTCATCTAAGTGGAAGATTCTTTAGCCACTATGATTTT
This sequence comes from Scarus forsteni, assembly GCA_036419115.1. Lineage (NCBI taxonomy): Eukaryota > Metazoa > Chordata > Actinopteri > Labriformes > Labridae > Scarus > Scarus forsteni. The sequence goes on along the minus strand of JAZDUH010000271.1, from coordinate 12,548,075 downwards.
CACCAACTCTGTCCACTTTTTAGAGAGGCAGCACAGAGACTAGGCTGTGCATTGTTGCAGATGGGGCCAAGGGCTGTGTGTGATTTACTAAATTTAAGGTAAGTTCAAACTGAATAAACAATGTTGGGGTGACTGTTCGTGATAATGCTTCAGGCTCAAGGACACATAGGCTACATGTAGTGCATCAAAGCAAAGGGGCTTACTAGCAAAAAGTTAAGCATTGCAGATGTTTTTATCTAGTATACAATCACCATAACATCGTGTCCCAACTCACATGTGAGTGTCCTAACCACCTGCTAGTCACGCAGTGCAAAGCTGCTTGATATGGTGCAACTTTTTTGGATTGAAGCCCACTCACTATTTCGCTGCTGCTAGCATGAATGTGGATGAGGCGCAAGGAGTGAGGAGATTTACAGGATGTAGGAAGGAAGGATTTTCTTGGGTTTCTTCTTTTCTTATTCCACAGAGCACATTAATCTGTTCAAAACGGCGGAGATGGAGGAGCCATCATCTGCCTTCATGGGTAAAACTTCTACCCTTACTCCAACACAGCAGGAGATTCTTGAATGGACACACAGAGAGCTGTGTATTGACAGCCTTCGAGTCCACTTCTCATAAATACAAAGCACTAACACATCCATTTTTGCACCTGAAAATGTGTTTAATGGATGCAGTGCGGACAGCAGGTGTGCAAAGCTGCATGATGTATTGCAACATCTGACGCTTGTGTTCAGTAAGGACATGATGATATGCATTTTTTTTTTTGATTGATTTGTGCTTGCCTTGTGTTAATGACACAGAATTCTGTCATATCTGTAGTAATATACAGCCTAATCTCTGTGCCACCACACTCTTTTCAGGAGCAGAGCTGATCAAAATCACTCTGGCTAATGCATTTCTATTGAGATTACCACTTATCATGGGAAAGTTTAAGTTAAATGAAACTTTAAGTGGAACATCAGCATGTGTCAACAGTGTCTTGTGTGTTTAGAATACTTACTGACACTGTGATAGCAGATAAATAATTAAGTGAACTAAAGTTGCAAAAATATGACATAAGCGGCAGATAGAAAAAGTCCAGTTTACACTCCCTGTTTGTGTCTTTCATAGTTGAGGCTCAGTTTGGCATTTCTGTAGAGAAACTCCCCTCTTGTAAGATACTGTATGCATGATCTAGCAACTTAAAGGATAAGTTCGGTTTCTACAGCTTTCACGTTGTTTATAGAATGAAGTAGAACAATATACTCACCCAGAAGGCTTTCCTGATCCAAACAGTGCTTCAGGAGATATTTAGATCCAAAATCGAGCGGCGGACATCCGTATAATGGTAGCACACGGGGCATGTATAGCACGGCTCCTAAAACTGCATTAATCGTCCAAAAACTCATTAGTTTCACCAATATTTCATCATGGTCCGCTCGCGCTACTCCTCCATTACAGTCTGTGTCGCTCCACCCATGTTTTTGTGACTGTGCTGACCTCTGAACTGAAAATTTTCTTTGAGGCTGCCACGCATGCGCAGTACGGCTCATTGTTTCAGGGGAAGACCGCCGGCTACTCAACAACTTTCTTCTTCCAGTTTTGTGGACGAAAATGGACAAATATATATCGGATGAAGATGTTGTGGAGGAGAACTTTGAATATAATGGGTGTCCTTACAGTTTCAAGCCAGAGTTTACAGATAAGGAGCTCATCGAAAGGAGGACGCGGAGGCAGAGAGAAGAACAGCTCTCCAGAGAGCAGTCTTCAGTTCAGAGGTCAGCACGGTCACGAAAACATGGGTGGAGCGACCCCAGACTGTCTTGGAGGAGTAGCCCGAGCGGACCATGATGAAATATTGGTGAAACTAATGAGTTTTTGGACGATTAATGCAGTTTTAGGAGCGGCGCTATACATGCCCCGTGTGCTACCATTATACAGATGTCCGCCGCTGGATTTTGGATCTAAATATCTCCTGAAGCACTGTTTGGATCAGGAAAGCCTTCTGGGTGAGTATATTCTTCTACTTCATTCTATAAACAATGTGAAAGCTTTAGAAACCGAACTTATCCTTTAACTGAATCTGTACTCTCCTCGGGTCTGGCTATGAGCCCAGATTGTGTGATGGACTCAATGGCAAATAAATGGGCCCAGATTGATGAGCTGGAGTGATGAGAAAGGCTGATTTAATGGACAGAGAGGCCATGTGTGAGTAACATTATACTGTATAAATGGTTAATAGGGTCATTTGATCAGAACAGAACAAACATTGCTGGCCCACATTTTACGGCAACAGAAACAGTGAAGGTTCGGGAACAGAATAAGAGCAACTACGTGAAAATCTAAAACTCACCTGCTTGGCTTCATCGTCTGATGATTCTGAAATCTCCTCCTCCTCCAGAAACTCCACATCAGACTCTCCAGGTGCAATAGGAACTATAACAGTCAAGTTCGGGTTAGTCATGTAGCTGTCCTCCTCTGGTATGATGTACTTCTCTCCATAACATCCAAATACTCCCCCATTGCTCTCCACGTGGTTTCCAACAGGCTTAATGGTCAGGCTTGCTTCTTTTTCCTTCTGCTTTTGACTCTTCTTTCTGCGGCTAAAGAGGTTGATGATGTTTGAGACAAGCCAGGAGACACCAGCGTTTATACGTGCAATGGCAATTTGTATGTTGTTCAAGTCGCCGTCTTCGTCTGGAGCAGAGAGGTTGTCAGAGCTGAAGGAGCTCAGCAGCAGAGCCAGAAAAAGATTCAGCACCTGTTGGCAGAAAATATTTTGTATTTTATTGGTGATGAAGTCATAAATCAAACACACTTATGCACAGCTTCAAATGATTAGGTTCTTAAAGTTAAATGAGATTTATTGGTAGTTATGACATTATTCATTATTCATGAGTAGCTGCAGCTGTAACTACTTGCCTAAAATCTAAGAAATAACAATTTCTTGATTTGAAAACCCGTGAAAGCTGAGAAATGTGCTGTCCAATTTCAACTTTTGGATCTATTTTCCAGTCTAGTGCTGCTTTTTCCTAAAGCAACAGTTTGTAACTTTTCCAACTTAAACAGTACTTTGACAGCTGATCATATAGAAAAAAATACTTTAAACAGGCAGAAAACATCAACTTTAAGTTCACTGTCCATTTCTCTCTCTTTATGAACTTTTATGTCTAATCTGTTTGGTGCAGATCATGTGAACTTGGGTTCACTTCAAGAGATAGGGTGGCTTGTTTGTGCTGGTATGAAAACTACTAACTATGGTTAGCACTTAAGAACCACACCAAGAATACCTGTAATTAACCACGCAACACAGTACAATTGTTTTAACTTTGTACAGTAGTGATGAAAAAACACATAGCACATACAAAACATTAATGTCAGAATGGTCAGATTATGTTAAAGCCAGGGTTGGCGATCTTATTTAGATACACTTTTTGTAATACTGGTTAAAATGGTCTTTATGACCCGATGGTAATCAACTCATAATGTGTTCTTAAAACAGAGCGAAAAATATCCACTATCTACAGCAGTAGTAAAACAGGGAAAACCCCAACCAACAAACATGCCAGGACACCTGTTTTAAACCAATCAAATCACGTCGCCATTCTACCCGCCTACTGCGCATGCATTTTCCCGGTGTGCACAGACTCGGTGCGTGTAGCCGAGCAAGGGATCAGACTCCGCGGGAGAATGCTTACCAAGTTTTGTCTTTGAAAATAAGAGAAGCCCGCCGTGAGCCGTCCCACAACCCCAACCAAGCTCCAGTATCCCTCACATTTAAAGACAGATGTACAAGAAATCTAAAATAAACTCTTTGTTTTTCTAAGTTTGTTCTGTTGGCTCTAATCTCGCGATAACTGCCACCTAGGCTACTGCAGGTGGACGTTTTCGCAAGGCTTTTTCTTCTTCGGTTTTACGGCGGTTGGCATCCATTATTTTGGAGCAGAGGCAGAGGAATGTTTTTATTATTATATCATCACACGGGAGATTTACGGGAAAATACTGATACAGGAGGCTGGCGGAGCCCTGAGGAGATGCTACTTTCAAATTCATGCTAGTTTTCCAAAATCGCCAACCCCAGCTTTAAAGGTATACATATGTTTGGTGAGGATCTCAGTTTTTACACATCTTGATCTTTATTTTTCAAGAGTTAGGTTTATTTGTCACAGGGTGTGTACAGGTTAAAGCAAATGTGTAAATGTGTAATTACATCTGCATGATACTATAGTGCCCTTCTTTTGCTAATTTTATGTTGATGGATGGCTGGATGATCATCACAATTCTTTACATGGGCAAAAAAATGTCCGGGAAAAATCCTGGTTTTAATTTGAAGGGGATTTTTACGCAGTAGAGCACTGTCTATTTACACTCCTTAACTAAAGGCTGCAATACTACTCTGTACTGCTAATTTGCATGTTTCAATGAGAAGGTGTTTGTTAAACATTTCGTCAGTTGGTTCTCAGCTAAAGCTACACATTTTTAGAATTTTCTCGAACAAGTCTCAGTAGCAGGACTTTTTTATTTCATGTTTTTGCATGTAAGCAATGTTGAGACTGTTAAAACAGGCAGTTACTAAAAAAATTACTGAAATGTTTTGTGTGTTGTGGCAGCCTCATGAACAATGGCTTATTCAGTGCTACTATTTGAATATAATCCATACATAGCTGTTCAGTATGTATCCACTGATGCAGGGTTAAGACAGCTACAATTAGATTTATAGTCCTAAAAACTTGTGTTACTGAGATGCTGTTTTTGGTCTAAATTAAAATGCTTATCTAATATAAAAGGGTGTATTTCTCTCTCTAGAATCATGCAGGTCATTTTGGTTTCTCATGAAACTTTTTTTTGCATTGGAGTACTATCTCATACTCAAAGTGCAGCAAAGCCAAGCCAGTTGAGAGTCACCGCTGTAGAGCACTATGAAATGCATTATGTAAGAATAATGCTCTTTAAAAAAAGCTGCCTTGCCTTACCTCTGCTTGTATCAAACTGCTTCTCTTATATGAACATATACCTATGTCATATAAAGCCCAAAATATTAAGACAATATTGTTTGGGTTAATTGCCTGTCATTTGAAAAAAATGGCAATAAAGTTAAAAAAGCTCTAAGCTAAAGTTGGTCTCAGTCTGCTTACATCTATGCTCTCTAATGCAGGTCATGCAGCAGGAAGTGAAGCCAACTCAAGTTTAACAGAGGCAAAACTCAAATATTCCAAATGTTAACAACAAGTATTTCCACATACATTTAAACAGGACATCACTCCTATATATTGATGATCACATTATTTACAGAGAAATAAATAATGGGCTGGTAGCAGCTAAGTCTGGAAGGACTTGAGTTGGGGACCCTTGGGTGGCCAGTTAAAGTCCCGACTGACCCTCTTTAATCTGTCTGTTACATTAAAGAGGGATGTGTCTGTTACATCCCTCTTTAATGTAACAGACACACACAGTGATGGACACACACACTGCTGTGAAGGACACACATTACACCCTTGCAAATAAACTGTTTTTTTGATCTCCTGTTAAAATCAATCTTCACAGTTGAAGAAAAAGTGCACTTTTTTTTACATCAGGTAGTTTGATGATAATTTGACGCTGGTTTAGATCATTTTAAAGCTGAAATAATTTTTCAAACATGGACAGAAACTTAACAGATTTATGGTTTTGTTTTGGGGTGATACATATGAAGAGAGAGAGGATGACAGAAGGACGCAAAATATACGTAATCAATAAAAACAGTTTAATATGTCCAGCTTTTCTCTTTAAATATCTTAAAAACACTACCCACAAAAACATCAAAATATTAATAGAACATATTAAATTATTATTATTTAATAATAATACCTACTTTGCAACATGTTGGAGGAGCAACAGACAAGAAATTTCAAACAGTGAAGAATCATGTACTTTGCACATCACATATTTGGGTCTGCCCCATGTGAACTGAACTTTACATAATTATGCAAAAATTTAGTATGTATGTTTGTTACACCTTATTCCAGGCGTAACAAACAGACTTTAGGAGTGAAAACATTCTTAATTTCTGCTTTTTTTATAAAACATTGCTGATACCAGTTTTTCTGGTGAGGTGCTGGTGTTAACAGCAAAACTTTGTCCTGTTTCCCTGCTTACAAGTACAGCTGGGGCTGATATCCTTGCTCAAAGTTATTGTTCTTTTCAGCTATGAAACTACAACAAAGTATTTCAAGATTATCCCGTAACATACAGTAATGCTCTAAAAATACTAGACTGCAAATACAAGAGACTCACTCAAAGCACTGCTAAAAAACAGACTTTTGTAGTTTATATGTCCGGTTAAACTAGAACTCAAAAATGCAAGTAAATATAGTAATCTAATAGTGGTCATGCAAAAAAAAAAAAAAAAAAAAAAAAAAAATCAGGTCCAACAAATATGTGAATGAAGAAAATATTGTATTACAATTACATGCATACTCCTCAATCAGACCAGACTAGACTAAATGTCTTTTGCCGTCCTCTACAGGTTCAGCATTGGGCAATGACTTGGAAAGTATCAAGTCCTTTTGGGAAAAACAGAACAGTGCCCCCATCACAGCTTTAGTGGATGGCAGTTCAACATAATTCTGATCTGCTCAAGATTTTCAATAAAAAGATTTTTTTTTCTTGCCACTATAACTGTTGTCAACTGTTGCGACGAGCTGTACTCATGGTGGAGTTATGTTGGGTCTGAAATTAAAAATAAAATAAGATAACATAAAAAAATATTCATTAAAAAGGGGGAAATAACATAGTCCTACCCTTTTATAAACCAACTTGAGATAACGTTTGTTTTGACTTGGCCCTATACAAGTAAAGATTGATTACTAAAACAATTAATTAATCGAGTTTGGTTTTCTAGCATAAATGAAAAGTATTAGCTTAGATACATACAGTAGTAGAGCAAGAATAGTTTGCCAAAAGGAATGGCATTTCTTGAACCTTTTCCAAAAGCAAGGCACAGAGTTTGTGTATGTGCAGAACTGTTAATAACCTGTTGACAGGAGGAAAGCTAATTTCAACTGACTAAAATGGATACATATTGGTCCCTACTGCTGCTGAGTCAGAAAGGTAGTACAATTAATTTACCCTGTTTAATGTTCACCACAGATCACCACTTCATTTGCCAAAGCTCAACTCAACTGTGCATGAAAAGCTCGTGGCCAACAACTCATGATTCCTAGTTAACTTGACACCATTTGGTCTTTTCAGGAGTCCAGTGAAGTTGATATTTCTACTTTTTACTTGGTACTTTCTGTGCAAGTAAACAAGAGAGGGTCAAGCAAAACATGAACTTTTCAAGAGACTGTTTTGCTGTTTTATCTTTCAAGTTGCATTTTGCCCTTTCTTAAAGAAAAGTAAGAGTGGAAAATCAAACTTGTTATCAAAAATTAGTGAAAATGGTCAAAGGCAACAGCAAATTGTAACATGTTTGATATCACAAGGTGTAGCTTTTTTACTTTGTTAATTGAGCCACGTGCAAGTTTTTCTTGTGACACTATGGTGAGTAATATCCAGCTGTTGTAGCCTAACTTTACTGCATATAAAAGGGCTAAATAGTTCATGATTAATATACTTATAAAAACTCAATGTACTAATTTTGGACCTTAATCTCTCAGTATTATAGCATTAATGCAGACAACAATACTTTCTAACCATTAAACCTGAGTGTGGTAACTATTCTGGATTCATTCTCTGCCTCAACCATCAAATATTTTCTTTATAACTTAAGTAACAGTTTATTTTGTAAACAACAGTATTAGTGGTCATGGTGCATGCCATGATATCCCACTTACTCAGTAAACAGAGGAAAATCCTACACTGCACTTTCAGGGGAATGTTCTCCCCACTTCTGTTCAGAAACATATGGCCTGGGCTTTTTGAGCTACACTGAACTCAAGTTTCCAAACACCAGACTCCAAGTAATCCGTCTACTAGCTTAGAGAGCAGCACAGTAGCATGTTTTGTGTGTGTGTGTGTGTGTGTGTGTGAGAGAGAGAGAGTGAGTGTACAGAGTGATGTGCACAGTTGTTAAGGATCATCTTTAGCCACTGAGCCAGTCAGCGATGGGGAGCATGAGCAGATGATTAGTGATGAATGCCCTCCGACCTTCTCGCCCCTAAGCATCCTGGATAATCCGCTGGATAAACAGCTTTCCCACGATTCATGTGTGGAGGAGGTTTCTGTCCATTAAACTCTATAAGGAGCACTGTTGTCATTTGATCCTTGCCCTTACAAGACATCACAGTCACTGCAAGTTATCTACATTTATTACGATTAATACAAGGGAAACTGATTCAAGCTTTCAGAAAACACTGTGGGAGTGAGGGTGAGGAGTGAAGCATGAGTTTCACTTTATTTCTTACTGACCAACCCTGGTACTAGGGATGTAAACCGTGGACCGGTACTTTCATGTACCGGTCCCTAATTGAGTCAGTATCAGAACACCGTTAAGAATCTGGAAAAACGGTACTATTATCGGTACTTAAACGTCTCCTCAACTGTCACGTAGTTATGACACTACCGCCGTCCAGCTCGAGCATGTCGGTGAGGGCTAAGTGCTCGAAGGTTTGAGCTCACTGCAGTTAATGAAAACTCGGCCCGATGCAATCTTTGTCAGAGAGAAGTTGCGTCCAAGGGGGGAAATACTAGCAACATCACCAAACACTTAGAGCATGCGCAGAGTATAAAGCTAAAGGAGTGCGGGCTGTTTGATTGCTCTGGCAACATGAGTAGAGTTAGCACCCCGGCTAACACTAAAGACTGCAGCACCGACAGAGACAGAGACTCTATTATCCGCCCCTTCGGTAAAAACCCTGCCGAAAACAACACAGTCATGCACTCTTGATGAAGCGCCGCTGCACTCGGCCGTATGATTTGGATGAAAAGCAAACGGCACAGCTCTCCTCATATGATTCGGAGCTGTTAATGTCCGCTCGGAGAAGAAACTCTTTGTTTACTGAGGTCAAGAGAGCACTGGATGTGACTGACGGTCAGGCTGCGCTCACAGCGCCCTCTGTTGGATGGAACGGTCCACTGCTCCAGGCGCCCTGGTGTGCCGCTACACTCAATATTTTACATTCGAATATTTATTTACTATTCGGTTACAGATATTTATCCCCATATTCGAACGGTTATTCGAATTTCGAATAAAAAGTGAGAGCCCTAGTAGTCATCACTACAGCATTGATTTTAGCACCACAGATATATGGGTCTGTCTGTACATGCAGTCTGTTGGGCGGCATGAAGAGGTTTTGCCATCTCCTTAGCTTTCTTTTGCCTCTGAGAAGCATTTGTAATGCATTACTTCTATTCTGTTGAAGCTTTATTATTACCTTGTGGTAATAAAAAAAGGTTGAATCTTTTAATATCTTGTAAAGTCTTTATTTTTTGCACAAAATTACATGTTGTAATATCGATGAGAGTATCAATAAGTATTGATACCGATAAGGAGTATTGGTATCTGTATCGGTATTGATAAAATCATAACTATATACATCCCTACCTGGTACTATCCTAATGTCATAACTACTGAAAAATGTATTTACTACTACTCAAGTACAACTAAAATGGAAACTCAGAACCATCAGCAGGAGAATCTATGTGCAGATGGGTAGTTTTGACATATGGACATGTTGAAAAGTGCCATGTAAGCTTGAGTCCGTTCACCATATGAAGAAAAAGCTTCTTCCTCTTCATTTATGACACAGTTGTTATGCTCCATATCTATTGAATATGTCACATTATATATCCAGTTCCATACTCTTGAATGTGTGTTTTGCATGTCTTTTTGGATGCCGGAGTAATTTTATGTGCAAATCAACAAAGTCCTCATCATCTGGACTCCTCTCTCTGCTCTAATGAAACAGCAAAACCAGATGTCTGAAACAGCTGAATAGAGCTATCACTGTGATGCCATACTGCCACTTTGACACCCCAGTGGTGCAAGATAGCAGGCCTAGTGCAGAGCAGAACCCCTGAAAATGGAAAACCAGCCCAGTTACGACAGAGTAGACCATTCAACCAGTCAGTACAGACTGGGCCCACATGTGGGGGGCTTAAAATGAAGGGAGCTTCCAGCAAAGTGTCTTAGACAACCTGAGAATATGGATGTATCATGTATTCAGTGAGCGAAAAATGTATTTTGGGATGTTTATTTAAAGGTGCTATGAGGAGAATCTATTACCGGCGAAATAAAGACTCTGCTACCCATGAGCACATGCGGCGACTGTCGTAATGCTGCGTTCCAGTAACCTCGGAAATGGGAGTTACATCATCTCCGACTTATCGGAGTTCCAGTTGAAGTCGGAATAAAACATGCCGATCTACCAGGCTATTGTTAGCTGTTGTTAGCACGCCCTGCGTTGTTGTTCACAAATATCACATGAAGAATGTAATTATCACTATGGCAGCATTTTTGTAAATATAGGTCTAACAATACTATGTATACAGCTGATCTAGAGTGACACACCCCAGTCAGAAGTGCAAATAAATTGATTATTACAGGAGCTAAATAACTGTTCACACTGGGGGCATCCATCTTCGATTGTCAACTCGGGGGGTGGCGAGGTTTCACAGAGTTCCCAGTAGGAAATTCAGACTTCGGGGAACGTTCCAGTTGCAGTTTCCTACTCGGAACCCGGAAATTCCTACTTCTGACTACAACTGGAACGCACCAAAGGCGTGACCCAAGCCAAGGCGTGTGTTTGTTGTGATGCTAATGAATGCAGCTCGGACCTTCCTCAGAACTCTGCATTGCTTTACAACTTCTTTTTTCAACAACTTACAGGATGCAAAGCGACGAGGTAATGTATCTCTTTCTAGTTATGTAGCGGTAGTTTTTGATGTGTGACAACAAGCAATTTTTGGAAAGCTTAGTATTGTAGTTGTAGCCGGCTATATATCACTACTTTCAGCCCGGTGCTCTAAGATGTGTCCGAATAATATAAATTTGCTCCAATTTTAATTGTCTTGTTCCCGAAGTTGAGTATCCAGGCCAGTCCAGCCTTGTCTGACCCGACCACGAAGCTAAGGAATAGCATTTATAGATAACCTATTTTGATGCTATAAAACTCATCTTAAAGTGTGTATTTAACAGTCTCTTTAACATCATCTGTATGGCTTACCCTTTTTGTGATCACAGTGGACTGGAGCCTGTTCCAACTGAAATTGGGTGAGAGGCTGGGCACACCCTGAACTGGCCAATTGCAGGGAAAATTTAAGTCACCAATAAATTTAGTAATCATGTTTCTGGTCTGAAGGAGGAAGCCAGAGTGCCTGGAGGGAACTCACGCATGCATGGATAGAACATACAAACTGAACACAGGAAGGCCCTGACTGACATGGGGATCAAACCAGCAACCTTCTCTCTGTAAGGCACATGCACTACCTGCTGCACCACTGTGCCACCCAGACTAAAAATGAATTTTTGAAATAACAAATGTTTAAATACTTTGTTGAAAGATACATGCAGTGTAGACCAAAGGATTAAATAAGGCAGATTAGCAAAGGGCACACTGGGAGCAAACCATAACCAACAATCACTTAACAACCAAGGCTTTTTAAAACCTTACTGCATTTAGAAACAACCAACCTGACAAAAGTCATCGAATGGTCGCTGATGTCAGTACATCACATCATTACTTTATTATTACTTGTGGAAAACATTATCATCATAAAGTAACAAAGTTCATCTGATTATTGTCAAGTTCAGGTCAGCAGCTGAACAAATCCTGAAAATAAATATGTATAAGATATAACATTTATAGAAATTATACATAGAAATTATACAATAATAAAATAGAAAGACATTTGACCGACTCAGCAGACCCTTTTGCATGTGATTATATAAATTTCAAGAATGTGCTCTAAATGTCATCATGTTCAAGGAAAAGGCACACTGACCAGAAATAAACTCTCTGGCAGCTAGCTGTCTACACTTCCGGGATTTTTTTTTTATCTGTCCTTATTAATGTTAGATTACAGGACTCACAGCTGGGCAGTGAATCACCATACACGTGGATGAATTAAAAACATACATCCTTAGTATGGCACTGCGTGAGAAATGTAAAATGGATTATTACTTCTGCAGAAATGTCTATATGAAGCAAAGCTCCATTATTACTCTGACCCTGAATCAAACTTAACACAAGCTGAATCGACAGAGGGAAATCCAGCGGCCTCAGCTGATCCTTTGTACAGTCCTTAGGTTACACTTTACCCATAATTCTTAGTTCATTAGCAGTGGATCAAGCACTCTGCTGTGGTGTGAAGGACGCTGCAGTAAAGCTGCTCACACACATTGCGTGTGTTTGATATGTTTACAGTTTGCACAATAGCATGTGTAGATAATACATACTTAGCGGAGACAACAGATGGCTTATATGTCGTCCAGACATGATCTGTTTTGAAGTCTGCTAATGCTAATCTAAAAGACTGTTAGCATGATGCTGTGACACAAACACATTATCATTCAGAGACACTGAGGCAAAAATGTCTAAACAATTCCAGCTACGCAGACATCTGAGTTTGCAAAACATACCATGACGAGCCTCCAACAACTGCTCAAAGATGTCCCATCCAGATAATATGGAACCACCAGTCCTCATTGGTGCAACGTAATCCCTGATTACTCATGACATCACCATTTGGATTTGAAAGCAGATACAGTGTGTTGCATTGACATGCAATTGGATTTCTCTTGAAGCAGACGTCCTGTTTTTGTATACTGTTAAAGGATAAGGTTGTATTTCTGTTATTGCCAGCAAATCCAATAAAGAGAACAAAAAACCCAAACCTTTTTGTCTGGCTTTGAATATTTTATGACCTCCTAAGCTTATCTTTGACTGCCTGCTTCAAGCCTGTTGCTTCTGCTGACAACCCAAAATAAAACATGTACCTACAGAGACTAGTGTAAGCTCACAATGAAATATACATAGGCAATGTGTGGAGACCCTCTGTACGACCTTTCAAAACAAAACAAACCATCAGCCACAAGATAACGTCATCTCTGTAGTTTTATGTTTATGCCCTAAAAATGATGATGAGTTTCTTAAAAATGAAAAGAGAAAAATTACAGTCATGCAGATTGAAAAGCCTGTGTTGGTATTTTCCTGAGAAAGTAAACAATTTATTTAGACCATTTTCATTTATTTATTCATTCATGTATTTCAGTATCAATTTATTTTCACATGTGCTTGGTTATTTTTTGTCCTTGCTTGCACACTTACATTAGGGAGCTTGTGTTTATTGAGTGATTTTATGACACTTGGTAATTGGTGCATGTGGATCAGGGACTTATTTATGGACATGCAGTATATATCATGTATTGTCATTTAGCGTAGAAAGTAGGAAGCCAGGACTGATGCTTTATTTGCCACTATTGGCCCTTTTCCACTAGCCCTACTCTACTCTACTTGACTCTACCCGACTCTACCCGGCTCTACTCTACTTGCCTTGTGCTGCTTTTCCATTAGCCCCAGTCTCCTGCCCAATGGGCTGCAGTGTTGCTGGGCGGCTCTGCAGTGACGTTATTTTGAGCGTGACACAACAATCTGTGGCTTTTTGTCACAAACCGAGTAAAAAAGGAAAGCAGAAGAAGGCTGCAGGTGGTAAGAAGAAATACCCCTTGAGAAGAACAGAAGAGTTTTGGAAACTATACAACAGAATGAAGCCAAGGATGAGAGCAATCGAGCTGCAAAGAAAAGACGTATGAGGGTAAGCTAACGGTAGCTACCGCTAGCATGCTAGGTTGTCACGCTCATGACTCATCGATGATGACATTGTCTGACCAATCAGTAGCTGGCAGTCGGTGATGTCATCTTTTAGTATCGACTCAGCTCGCTTGGAACCAGAGCGGAGTAGGTACTAAAACTAGTTTGTTTTAGGAGGTACCAGGATAGTGGAAACACGCTGCAAATCGAGTAGGGCTGAGTAGAGTAGGGCCAAGGCGTGCTAGAAAAGTTATTAAGTGAAGGTGTTGTGTTGAATTTGTGTTGTCCTTATGTTGAGTGTCCATTAAAAAAAAGGCAATATTCATTTTCTTAATCTTGGTTTAAATTATTTTCACTGCTTTTGTACAAAACTTAATAGTTAAAAAAAACAGAGATGGTGGCTGGGTATCGGCCAAAACCCATAAAGAAGACACAGACACTACTTTCAGTGACATGACAGCTAGTTTTTCACTCAGGACTTGTGAATAAACCCGATCACTGCATCCTTGATAGTCAAACACTATTTAAGGCATTTACAGATTCAGCTATAATTGGTTAAGATTACCTGGAAAATTTGGTTGGTCTTCATCATATAGATTAGTGCATTTCCAAAATGGGGTACGCAAAGTGACCTAGGGGGTACGCGAATACCTGTCAGGTAAAGGAAATTTGATAAAGGCCTGAAGTGTTGGTGGAGGGGATAAATTTGTGAGGCATCTTGAAGAAGGAAATTGTCAAAGATTCTTAACCTAACATAAGATCAGCCAGACATCCTTAATAAAGCTGTGGTGAGTTTGCACTTTTTAGTTTCAAATTCATCAATGAATATGTTCCAAATGTAAATTTCTATTTCCAAAAGTGAGCTGGTGTTGCCCACTGAAATTGCTGGTAAATAAATATATTTAGTGAATCTAGAGGAATATTCGAGCCATTTTGGATGGTAAAAATCATTTTTGGAAGGTCGAGATTAAAGTCCAAATGACGAGAACAAAGTCAAAATTGTCAGATTAAAGTTAAAATGTTGACAATCAAGTTGAAATACAATTTCGTCGTAAAAGTCCAAATGATGAGATTAAAATTAAAATGTCGAGAAAAAAAGCGGAAAGCCAAGAATAAAGTTGACAACGAATTTTGGTAATAACCTCCACATGTCAGCTTTTTTCTTGACCTTTCTGATTTTTTCTTGACATTTCGACTTTTATCACAAAATTCTATTTGACTTTATTGTTGTAATTTCAACTTTAATCAATGAATTTTGACTTTAATCTCAACTTCACTCAAATCATTTTATCCATCCGACATGGCCCTTATACCCTTCCATAAGCAAAAAATAATTCACCGTAAGAGATTTTATTTGTATGTAATGTATGTTAAATGTGGGAGGTGGGGTGGCAGCAGGCTTACAGACACATTTCTTTTCCAGGTGCTGTAAGTGTGAGAGTAGGGGGTACATGGCTGGAGGTCAAGTGTCTGAAGGGGTACAGGCTGTGAGAAGTTTGGGAACCACTGATTTAGATAAAATACATTTAATATAAAAAAATGTCCAGTTCAGTACTCACCACCAAGTTCCCGATGACCATGACCAACATGAACACCAGGATACAGAGCGGCTGCCCAGCTACTTCCATACAATCCCACATCGTCTCGATCCACTCGCCGCATAGAACCCTGAACACGATGAGGAACGAGTGAAAGAAGTCCTTCATGTGCCAGCGAGGCAGCTGGCAGTCAAAGGAGATCTTACAAACATAGTCCTGGTAGTTCTTCCCAAACAGCTGCATCCCTACCACGGCGAAGATGAAGACGATGATGGCCAGCACCAGCGTCAGGTTCCCCAGAGCGCCAACTGAGTTTCCAATGATCTTGATGAGGGTGTTCAGAGTCGGCCAGGACTTAGCCAGCTTAAAAACTCGGAGCTGAAGAAGAGGGTTGGGTGGAGACATCACATTAGTTTTGTTTTTAAATATAGCATACCGTAAAATACCAAATAGTAGCCGGGGGGTTTATTTGCTTCAATTACTGAGCAGACCAGGCGTTTATTTGGGACTGGGCGACTATTTGGGACAGGCATTTAATTCCTTTTGCACAAAAATTTTACTTAGCAGAACTTGAAAAAATAAAGTAAATATAATAAAATTATTTATTTACACTAGTATGAATAACACCTGTACATTTTCAAGGCAAGATTACAGTACCGTTGTTACACTCTTGTCTTCTTCTTTCAACTCAGTTCTCTCTAAACGCCCTTAAAACTGGTAAGGAATGACTGGTAGTTAATGTCTTCTTTTTTTTTGGCTGCACCAGGCCCATGGAGATAAGCAGCAACGTACCGCTAACTGACATGACCAGCCTCCTGACGTTATTGAAGGGCAAAAAACAAACAGTGTCTTCTTCGTTGAATTTTCAAAGCCCTAGTCTGTAAGATTCTGGCTTTCTGCTCTCTAGTGTCTTCGATGGACGTCGAGTATAGCTGCACTGTCATGAAACAGAGTGCCTCACACCAACATGCATTTGTTGACATACAGAGGGAGGAGAAGCTGACAGGACGTCCAGAGAGAAAAATAACTGTGAAGGTTCAGTCTGATCATGTTTATTTTCAAGCCTGAACTGTCAGTTGTGAGCTCAGCATTTGCATGTGTGTTCTGTAACTTCGACCGTAGCTCGTTGTAAGGATGATTTTGAATCATGAAGGTCTCTCTATGTCTGCAACTATGTAAACAGCAACTGCTGTGCTGAAAGGAATATTCATGTAAGCAAGGAGACTGTAAGTCTGGCACCTCGCCAGAAATAGAAAGCCTGAACTGAGATGTCTTACAGCTGACCATCTATGGAATGGAGTTACCATATATGTGACATGTATGTCTATGTAAGCGGTGGTTCTTTATTGCTCTTTGTCAGACTATCTCTGAATCGGCCGAATAAACACTCAGATAAACCTCCAGTCTTGTAGCGTATCCTTTTGCCTTAGAACATCTGCTAACACTCGTAGGCTGTGCCGAATAACTTACATCAGGCGTTTATTTGGGACCAGGCGTTCATTTGGTATTTTATGGTATTTGAGACCTTACAGTAATAATTAAGCCAAACTGACATCACTTTAGATTGTGTGCATTTTAAAAAAGCAAAAAGTTAAACAATAAAAAAACTGTGATGCAGAGCATTTATCAAAGAATGAGTTTAATATTTCTCTCACCAATCTAAAGGATCTCAGGACGGACAGCCCTTCCACATTAGAGAGACCCAACTCCATTAGACTGAGGCAAACAATGACACCATCAAAAATATTCCAGCCCTGTTGGAAGTAATAGTAGGGGTCCATAGCAATCAGCTTCAGCACCATCTCAGCTGTAAATATCCCTGTGAACACCTGAAACAGACAGCAAAAACATTGATTTGATTGATGTATCGTTTTACTTTCAGCTGCAAAGTTCCAACAGTAAGCTGTTGCCTGATGCTAACTAATAATAGTACAGCGGTACATGAGGAGAAAGCATCGTTTCTGAATATCACAATGAAGACATTAAACAGCAGTTTTTTCCTTTTACACTTGGTAGAGGCAAAATAAATCCAATGACGCCAATCAATATATCATGCTTTAACAACATCTTTCTTACACGTTGAATTATGATAAAGAATAAATAATAGATCTTTTCACAAAGTAGTCAGTAGGAACACGCAGTGGCAGAAGACTCACATTTGTTAAAAGATTAATTTCATGTTTCTAAAATAAAAAGCAAAAAAAATCCCATCTTCAAAGCAATAACCTGGATGCTTCTACAAAACCCAAAACCAGTGAAGTTGGCACGTCGTGTAAATTGTAAATAAAAACAGAATACATCGCCTTTCCTTTTAACAACACTCAGTAAACGTTTGGGAACTGAGGAGACCAATTTTTGAAGCTTTTCAGGTGGAATTCTTTCCCATTCTTGCTTGATGTACAGCTTAGTTGCTCAACAGTCCAGGGTCTCCGTTGTTGTATTTTAGGCTTCATAATGCACCACACATTTTCAATGGGGGACAGGTCTGGACTACAGGCAGGCCAGTCTAGTACCCGCACTCTTTTACTACGAAGCCACGCTGTTGTAACACGTGCAGAATGTGGCTTGGCATTGTCTTGCTGAAATAAGCAGGGGCGTCCATGAAAAAGATGTTGCTTGGATGGCAACATATGTTGCTCCAAAACCTGGATGTACCTTTCAGCATTAATGGTGCCTTCACAGATGTGTAAGTTACCCATGCCTTGGGCACTAATACACCCCCATACCATCACAGATGCTGGCTTTTGAACTTTGCGTCTATAACAGTCCGTCTGGTTCTTTTCCTCTTTGGTCCAGAGGACATGACGACCACGGTTTCCAAAAACAATTTAAAAAGTGGACTGGTCAGACCACAGAACACTTTTCCACTTTGCATCAGTCCATCTTAGATGAGCTCGGGCCCAGCGAAGCCGGCGGCGTTTCTGGGTGTTGTTGATAAATGGCTTTGGCTTTACATAGTAGAGTTTTAACTTGCACTTACAGATGTAGACGAACTGTAGTTACTGACAGTGGTTTTCTGAAGTGTTCCTGAGCCCATGTGGTGATATCCTTTACACAGTGATGCCGGTTTTTGATGCAGTACCACCTGAGGGATCGAAGGTCACGGGCATTCAATGTTGGTTTTCGGCCTTGCCGCTCACGTGCAGTAATTTCTCCAGATTCTCTGAACCTTTTGATGATATTACGGACCATAGATGATGAAATCCCTAAATTCTTTGCAATAGCTGGTTGAGAAATGTTGTTCTTAAACTGTTGGACAATTTGCTCACGCATTTGTTTACAAAGTGGTGACCCTCGCCCCATCCTTGTTTGTGAATGACTGAGCATTTCAGAGAAGCTGCTTTTATACCCAATCATGGCACCCACCTGTTCCCAATTAGCCTGTTCACCTGTGGGATGTTCCAAATAAGTGTTTGATGAGCATTCCTCAACTTTCTCAGTCTTTTTTGCCACTTATGCCAGCTTTATTGAAACATGTTGCAGGCATCAAATTCCAAATGAGCAAGTATTTGCAAAAAATAACAAAGTTTACCAGTTCAAATGTTAAGTATCTTTTCTTTGCTGTGTATTCAATTGAATATAGGTTGAAAGGGATTTGCAAATCATTGCATTCTGTTTTTATTTACGATTTACACAATGTACCAACTTCACTGGTTTTGGGTTTTGTACATTTGCACGTTTTAAACACAAATACTCACACTGTGCCCTGAGATTTATCAAACGTTGAAGTCTACCTGAGCTAAGAAAATATTAGCCAAAAATCCTGAGTTTTATTCTTCAAGAAGCATCCCTGTGCAGTTCTTTTTATAACAATTGGGTTTTTTGGTCTCCTATGTTCCCTGTACTTTGGGTTTTAAATTTTGATTGCATATTAACTGTTCCTTAGCCTTATCGAGGCACAGTTTTTTAACTTTACAAACAGACAATTACGTTTCAATGAGATGGCATTTTAGCACCTCTGGTTCCCAAGTTGAAAAATATATGGGATTTACATAAGTCTTTTTGGATAAATAACGCAAAAAAGGTCTGTGATGCAAACATACTTATAGATGTCATTCATTCATTTTCTATACCGCTTATCCCTTTCGGGGTCACGGGGGAGCTGAAGCCTATCGCTAATAGGATTTAAATGTTTGATTTTAATATATAGTAAGCATCTGATATTGCCCTGCTTTTGAATTTTGAAGCCTTATTGTGTTTTAAAGGATGATTACTAGCAAACTAATATGAAGGAATATGTACAGTAAATGGTCGGGTACCCTAATGCAGTCCTTACTGATAAGATTTTAATCAGTATTAATATTGGGGCTGGGAATCTGACTTTTAAGACAGCTATTGGTGCGATTCGCAGGAGCACAGGCAGAAGTCCTGATGCGAAAGACTTTGTTGTCTGGTGCATAGAAGTACTTAATTGTGCAAGGGAAACATGCACTACCCAAAGTAGAGTAGTTTATCTGAAAAAAGAAACTACTGTTGACCTTGATGTACTTTCTTCCACCCACGTCAATGCCGTAAACCTACCCCCCCCCCCCCCCTTCCCCATTTTCAGAGACCTCTTACCAGATTTCCCACAGAAAGCATCGTGTTGAACTCTTCAGTCATAGGGTAGTGTTCCAGCGCCATGAAGAGGGTGTTCAGCACAATGCAAATAGTGATACCCAGGTCCAGAAAAGGATCCATCACCATGTACTTCACCCACTCCTTCAGCTTCAGCCACATGGGGGAGCAGTCCCAAATCAAGTACTTCTTAGCAAAAGCTAACCAGCAGGGATGGCACTTCTGTCTCGACTCCTCCAGCTCTGCACAAAGACAGCAAGGGAAGCTATTAACAAACTTTTTTTTTTTAATTAACCTTAACTTATAGATAAATGCTCTATTTTTTCTTCAAAAATCAAATGGCAGAACCTACTACAGATTTATGCTTACTTAAATCAAAAACAAGTTGTTGAGGCTCGATATGGGGTGATTAAAAGAATCTAAATATTTGCTTCATGGCTATGAGACATGAAACTAAATCAGACTGAAGTTTGTGTAATAAATGTCAGTGTGAAAAGGTAAAGCCACCTAGCAAACTTGAGCATAAAGGAACAGAACAAAACCTGTAATATAGCATTCTTAGACACAATGAGGGACTTGCAGGCATTAGGGCTGAACAATTAATTGCAAATTAGATTGAATTGCATTATGGCTTGTTGCAATTTTCAACTCGCAGAAGGATCAATATTTTTAGCCCAAAATGTGTTGAATATTTTGGCATTGTGATGTATTTTTTTGCAATTTCATGCCTATTTTTAACCTCTATTCATACACTTTTTTCCCACTTTTGGACCATTTTTACCTTTTTTTAACCCCAGTTTTTACAACTTTATTCTTTATTCTTATTTATTCTTATTTAGCCCTATTCATCTACATGTTTTTTTAATTTCAAATTTAATTCCCTATTTTGCTGCTATAATCAATTTTCCTAAGCCACTTTTGGATTTTTTTGCCAACCCCCCCCCCCCCCCTTTTTTTTTTTTTTGCAATTTCATACCTATTTTGCATCTATTTATTAACCTTTTCCCACTTTTATACCATTTTTACCCAGTTTTTATAATTTCATACCTATTTTGCTTCTGTTCTTCACTTCTCCACTTTTTCTCAAATCTTTTATCCTTAGATTAATTTAATGTCATATTGGTTTTAGTATAAAAAGATCTACTGCTTATGTTTGTTTAAGAATACAGAAGATGAGGAACACTAAAAAAATTGCAGAGTAAATCGCGATATTGGGGAAAAAAATCGCAACTACATTATTTTCTCAAATTGTTCAGCCCTAGCAGGCATGCATGGATTTTATAATATTTACAGCATTTAAGAAACATAAGCACAGCTTTAGCCTTTTTCACATCTTAAGTCTGACTTCAGCTTTTTATCACTGGAGCTTGTGGCCTGGCTACACTCAGAGTAACAGTGGCTTTACAGAGCGAGTAAATATGATAGTGAAAGTGTGTGATCTGATGGGTGTGGATCAATAGCTGAGGCCTGCAGCGTCAAAGTACTTTGAGTTTTCAGAAAACTAGAAAGTCTTAAGTCCATTTATCATTTATTCTTGCACTTTGGCCACTGGGTTCTAGAAATGGTAAAAATCACGACTATTTATATAAGATATTAAGTTCACATTTCAAAGCATCATAAATATAATTTGACTGATTCTACAAAGAAAAGGTTTCAGATTGATGTGATCAGTTAAATCATAAATGCATGAAATAGGCATATTCAACAATTTTTTCTCTTTTTTTTCTCAGAGATGAGAAAGCTAAAAACAAATCTGTGAGTTACATCAATAACAAAGGAACTGACCTGAAAACCACAGTAAGATTAGTTATTAACAGAACGAGCCTGGCTTTTATTCTAACTACTTCCTATTCCTGGTTTAAGTTAACCAATGTGAAAACAGATCCACATCCTTCACTCTGCATACGAAATACAACAGTGTTTCTCAAAAAAAGTCACACTTTTCAAACTTGGTGTTTCCATTACTCACCATCCATTGCATCACTGAGGAAGCTGACCGAGCTCAGTCCCCTCTTCCTTGGCACTGGAGCTGCCGGAGGATCTGCTACTGTTGGAGAGGGCTGAAGGATTGGTTTGGGGACTGTATCTTCAGCGTTGAAGGGCTTCATGTTAACAGGAAATAAACAAAATTTAAAAACACGACCTGTTTCCAATGTTGTTAAAGGATAAGTTTGGTTTCTACAGCTTTCACATTGTTTATAGAATGAAGTAGAACAATATACTCACCCAGAAGGCTTTCCTGATCCAAACAGTGCTTCGGGAGATATTTAGATCCGAAATCGAGCAGCGGACATCCATATAATGGTAGCACACGGGGCATGTATAGCGCTGCTCCTAAAACTGCATTAATCGTCCAAAAACTCATTAGTTTCACCAATATTTCATCATGGTCCGCTCGCGCTACCCCTCCATTACAGTCTGTGTCGCCCCAGACATGTTTTGTGACTGTGCTGACCTCTGAACTGAAGACGAAGAAGGTTTGCCTCCGCGCATGCGCAGTTCGGCTCATTGTTTCAGGGGAAGACCACCGGCTACACAACGACTTTCTTCTTCCAGTTTTGTGCAAAATGGACGAATATCTATCAGATGGAGATGTTGTGGAGGAGAACTTTGAATATGATGGGCTTCCTTACAGTTTTGAGCCAGAGTATACAGATGAGGAGCTCATCGAAAGGAGGACGCGGAGGCAAAGAGAAGAACAGCTCTCCAGAGAGTACTGCGCATGCGCGGAGGCAAACATTCTTCTTCAGTTCAGAGGTCAGCACAGCCACAAAAACATGTCTGAAATGTAATGGAGGAGTAGCGTGAGCGGACCATGATGAAATATTGGTGAAACTCATGAGTTTTTGGACGATTAATGCAGTTTTAGGAGCGGCGCTATACATGCCCTATGTGCTACCATTGTACGGATGTACGCCGCTCGATTTTGGATCTAAATATCTTCCGAAGCACTGTTTGGATCAGGAAAGCCTTCTGGGTGAGTATATTGTTCTACTTCATTCTATAAACAATGTGAAAGCTGTAGAAACCAAACTTATCCTTTAAACTGCTTTTTCTTTAGATTTTACTGATTTTTAATGCCACATCTTAACAGAATAAAAGCAGCTTTTTCACTCACAGTGTCCTCTTTGACTCTCTCCATGCTGTAGGCAGGTAAATAGTTTGGTGTATGCAGTCCTGTCGTAGTGACCCCATTCTGGTCCAGGGAGATGTTGAGCCGGCCGTTGATGTTAAGGTTAGTGGTGAAGATTTGGGAGCAGTGACTCCGCACACTCCCTGTCCTCCTCTTCCAGGGTGTAGCAGTTGAACTGGCGCGACTCCTGAAGGCGTCCCCATGAATGCTGTACTCATCGTCTCCAAAGTCAGCCTCGGAGTTGTTGCGCACCCGGAAGGAGCTGAAGATGCTGATTTGGCTCCCTCTGCGTGTGCTGAGGGGGTGGGAGGACAGCGTGGCCAGCAGAGGGTGGGCTGGGAGAGGAGACATTGGAGGCTGCAGAGAGACAAAGGTGAGACATTAGCTTCTGCATCATGTGATTAAAGCAATAAAGAGGGCGGAGTCTTGAAGAAAGATTTCAGGAAGGTTGTCAAACTATCTAATTCTTAAAGAATGTATTAAATGATACACAATTGTTTTTTTTTCAATGAAGACATCAGATTGGATTTCTTTGAATTGATTTGGTTCATTAAGTTTCATCAGTAAATAAATGCATATAAAAAAGTCATGAGAAAGATACAAAATTCAGCAACTGTTCGCAGTTAAAAAAGGGGCAGGGGCGGTGGTAGAGGGCTTGCATTGGTATCACAGTATGTGAGCAGTTCAACCACCTGATAGCAGATCACCAGCAAATTCAACTCATAACTAAATTGGGTAATAAAAAACAGGGAAACCCCTTAATTTAGCACAAAACGCTGTGTTTCTGTCATTTTCAACAGGCTTCTGTTTGTGTTCTGTGTGATGGTGTGCTATCTATCTATCTATCTATCTGTCTGTCTGTCTGTCTGTCTGTCTGTCTGTCTGTCTGTCTGTCTGTCTATCTATCTATCTATCTATCCTACCTACCTACCTACCTACCTACCCTATCTATCTATCTATCTATCTATCTATCTATCTATCTATCTATCTATCTGTTTATCTACCTAGGGACCTACCTACCTACCTATCTGTTTATCTACCTAGGGACCTACCTATCTATCTATCTATCTATCTATCTATCTACAACAATTTCACAACAATAATATTAACATTGGATCAAATATGAATCTTTCTAGCTTATTATTTTATCAATTTGAGACAAAAAAATCCATGAAATTCACTTCATTTTAAATTTTTACTGTCTAACAGGACTTGGACACTGGATTTTATGTGAGCTGCACCATGAAAATAGAATCTGCTGTCCAGAGTGCATTAGCAAACATGACATCAGCTGAGGATCTTTACTGCCTGTGGTGAGCATCTTAGTGACTAATAACTTGAATTTTTTTTTGTTAAAGAAAAGTTTTTTACTGCTCACATCCAACTAACTGCTGTTGTCAGTCAGTGCTTTTGCCATTTGGTGGCTGGCTCACTCTTACTGACTGTGTCGTCATGTGCGTGCCCTCTGTTTCCAATGTTTTAAACAGACAGTTTGGTGAAGTCTGTCAGTGATTGTTGGTCAATGAAATTAGGAATTATAACAGAAAAGGGTAATTCAGTGGTGGATGCTTTTGTTAAAGCATATCAACAAGACAGTAAGAAACTCATATCTAGGCTGTAGCAGGGTTTCCAGAGGCAGAAAGGAACTAACACAGGATACATCAAGTCTAAATGGGAAAAAGAATTAAACATTGAAATATCAGAGGAGGATTGGTGTTCTTTGTGGAACACACAGCACTCATCCACAAGTTCCAAAAAATGGAGAGAGTTTGGCTGGAAAAATTTAGTACGCTTCTTTATAACACCACTCATTAAAAGCCGACATTCACATCAGCCATGCTGGAGGCTGTGTGGGCACATGGACACCAATCACTCCCACATTTTTTGGATGTGCCCAAAAATAAAGATGTTTTGGACGAATGTATGCCATACTATAAGTAAGATACTGGGATATAGGATCCCCAATGATGTAAAGGTACTGTATCTTGGTTTAATTGTTGGGGATAGCATTTCAAGAAAAGACTGGCATCTATGTAAAATCCTGCTTGCTGCATGCAAAAAAGCAATAACGAGGAAGTGGTATATTGCTGAACCCCCAAGTCTCTCTGAGTGGACGGACATAGTCAGGGAGGTCTTTGCTATGGAAAAGATAACTTTCTCTTTAAGACTTCAAGGGACGATCTTTACCAAGAGGTGGGAGAAATGGATACTCTTCACAACAGCGGAAAAGGACGCTACACCTTATCGATTTTCTTTGGTCAGCAACGGATCCAGATATGATATAAATACTTTGTGAGTTGTTTAAGCCAAGGTGTACCCCACAATCTATGTTCTATGTGTCTTATATTTCTCTGTTTTTGTTTTCAATGTTAAAATGAAAAAACGACTAAATAAAAAATATTTAAAAAAATTAATCGGAATTAGAGTAGTTTGATCTTCTCATTTGTTAATTTGGTTTCAAAAAGGTATTGATATCATTTGATATTTCTAGCTACTGTATTAAAGGTATAAATTCTTGTATCATCACAACCGTACGTTGTTGTCTAGATTACCATTGATTCATCTATCAAGTCAAATTTATCCTCCGCAGCTTCCTCCCCTGTTTCCTCGGACAAGGTCCTGTGTGATCTTCTCCTTCTGCTGCTGCTCCGCCTCATGCTTCCTGCTGCTTTCAGACAGAACGGAGACATCTCTGGGGATAAGACTGAGTCTGTCTCTTGAGCTTGTCTTTTTGCTGCCAACTTCACAGACAGAGAAAAGTGGATATTAATCAGAGTTAATCCAAGATTAAAACACTTAACAATATCAAGTGTTCGAGTATATTATAAAAGCACCCTAACGTTTGCTTTTACTCACTCTTTGCTCTCTTCGAAGGTGCTCCATTGCCAGCTGAAACTCCCTCTCTTTCTGCCAGGCTTCAGCAATGGTTGCCTGATTTTGCTCTTCATACGCCATCGCCACAACAGCCAGGATCAGGTTAACCAGGTAGAACGAGCCCAAGAAGATCACCAGAACAAAGAAAACCATGTAGGTCTTTCCTGCAGAGCGCAGCGTCTGAGGGTGCAGATATCAATGTGTTACGACAAAAATTTTGTTAAACACAGTTTTGTTTCTTGAAAATTACCCTGTTTTATAATTTGTGAGCAGCATAGTTGCTACCAAACAGAATCCAAAGGGTTTTTTTTCAACTGAGAGATGACAAACATCAACTTCGAGGAAATTTTATGTTAAAAAAAACAACTGGGGTGCTGGTTTGGCGGAGTGGTTAGCACCCCATGTACTTGCTTCTGCCGGTCCAGGTTCAAATCCCGCCTGTGACCAGTTTGCAGAGTGTCCTCCCCCACTCTCTCACCCCCTTTCACAAGCCTATCCACTGTCTCTCTCCTATCAATAAAGGCACAAAATGCCCAAAAAAATACATTAAAAAAAACAAAAAAAAAACAACCAGTGAGAACAAATACGAAACTTCACTGTGTCTCAGTTAAAGGAGTTACTTTATGGAACAGCTGAAAACTGAAATATTAAACAGCTAAAACTGAAATATTAAACAGATACAGAATGGAAAAATAAAGACAAATCAGTAACATCAGGGGTATGTGTATCCAGTGATGTGAAATCATTGTCTTTGTTATTATTTGTCTGAGCTTGCTGTTACTTTTGTTGTTCAATATATTGTTGGCTATGACCAGAAGAGGCTTCAGGGTGAATTTAAGTAAGACATTTTTAAAATGAAAAAGGGGCGGGACTAGATACGTTTTTTACTTCTTCCTACACCCTTTTCAAACTGAATCTGTTATATTTTCTTGCAAAGATTGATGATAGTAGAAACATTCTGTAATTGCTATTCGCCTTTGCTTACCTTTAATATTTCATTTTTGTTGGATTTGTATAGAGATATACATATGTACATTTTCCATTTTAAGTTCGAAATAAACATTCAGTCTTTAATCATGTGTGTAGTTCTTGTTTGTGGGAGTATTACTGGTGCTAAAGCGCACAGGAAAAGCACACTGAGGAGTACTACGAAAAAGCCAACCTGATTCTCAGCAAACTGTTCCATCACTAATCCAACCTTAAGTTTTCAACAAATGCTCTAATATTGATGTGTGATGCTTCCAGTAAAGTTTGTGAATAGCAGAAACAGACTTTAGACTGGGTATAAGATGGTTTAAGCGCAGCCATTTTCTGTGCCATCAAGCAAGGAACACACCAGCTTTGCACCTGACCACTTGTCATTTTAAGACAAATGAGATCAAACAAATAGGAATGTGCACAGTCATTTGCTGTATCAATAGTTTAAGTGTTGGGCCTAAAAATGTGTCAGCTGGAAGTTAGAGAAGACACCTGTACTTCATGTCAAGATGCTTTGTGCTAGGTATGACATAGCTCTTTACATTCATCTTGTTTTAAAGGAAATTACAAACATCACAAACAACTTATTAATAATAGTGTCTACAGTGCCTCAACCAATGCAAACATTAATTATGCTTATCCATGCACTTCTTTCCGAAATCTAAAATCATGGAATTAAGAACCCGCCTGTCCTGATGGTACTTTCCCGGCTGTCCGTCGAGGATGTGGAAGATGCCTACATAATTGGATTTATGATAACAGGTTTCTTGTTGTTTGGAGTTAGCAGTTTCCTGATTTATCACAAAGTTAAGAAGACGATGGCAGCACTTTTTGGCTCTTGAGAAGCTGCCTGTCATGACTGAGGGAATGTGCAGGGCTTTCAACACTCAGACTGAAGCAATTTGTGAGCTCAATCGCTTGATGCGATTCTCGAACTCGTTCGCAAGCAGGACAATACCTTGGAGAAGTTGACAGCTCGGCTCGGTTGAATGGGCCCACGGATTCGGAACATCATCGTGAGAGACCAAAAGACTAGAATGGCTGCTGGAAAATTACAGTCGGTCCCAAACTATTCCTTATTTCTATTTGTTATGGCTTCCAATCTGTCTGACCCTGAACAGAAAAATCTACTACTACTTCTGGAATGTTTTGCTAACAGAGACTTGACCCCCCCCTCCCTCCACTCCCTCATCCTGTGAACTTTGCTCTGGAACAGAAGCTCTCTCTCTCAAGGCCGTACAGTAATCTTATCGGACAATAGAGACTTTCTGAGGTCTGAGCTAGGACAAGATCACTGGAGTCCTTTTCGAATCAACGCCCCCGCTGGCTCCCCCACGACCCCATGTGCTCGTCTCTGTGTTAAGGCGTTTTTTTTCCAATCCCACACTGTGCTTCTCTGATAGGTGCCTAGTTTGGAATTGTTTTTTTTTACTTCTCCCTTTCCTATTGTTTCTCTGCTGTAAGCACTTTGAGTTACATATGCTGTAGGAAAAGTGCTATATAAATAAACTTAACTTGACTTGACCCCATACTCAGGTGTTACTGTTTTTTGTATACAAGAAAGAGTAAGTAGGTTTCTCTGAATGTATGCAAACACCATTTCTTTGCAATCGTTTTACTAGGATAATATAAGACTCAAGTACATGTAAGTGCACTAGATAAGTATGAGTGTTCAAACTGTTACCTGGTGAAAAAGCTTTTCCCAGTAGTCTTGAGTCATGAGTCTGAAGAGGGCCAGGAAAGCCCAGCCGAAGGTATCAAAACTGGTGTAGCCATAGTTTGGATTCCTCCCTACTTTTAGGCAGTCAAATCCATCCGGACACTTCCTGTAATGAACACAAAGTCAAAAGGTAGAGCAGAGATGAATACAGGAACAGTGATAAGCAAAGACTGTGGAACAGTTAAACAAAAAGCATCTGGGACAGATACTGCTGTGTTAGCGTGCAGGCTTCTTTCCCTGAGTTAAAACATGCCCAGTATCTACAGTGTAGCCCTGTGGCCTTTGACTTCACAGCGAGAAGAGAAGGATCAGAGAGGAAATATGTCAACTGCTGTCAACGGCATTATTTCAACTGAAGAGGGCACTTGAAATTCGTTTCCTGCAGGAGCACTAAAAAGCACTGTGGCAAAAGGGATTACCCTGAGCCAGATGGATTTCAAACTGCAGCACAAATGAAATAAATAACATAGAATACAAATTTTCAGTGCCATGCCTCCAGCTCTGATCTTCATTGTCAGCACAGTGGCATTACAGCAAATATTTAAGTCCAGCAGCTGAGAACAAGCTGGGCTGTCAATCAGAGAGCAGAATAATTTCGTAATGGCTGGGAAACAGCTGGGCGGTCGAGCACCGCTGGGAGAACAGCTGTAGATCTCAATGAGCAGCCAGCTGAGCTCTCACTAATATTCAGCACGAGGACAGACAAGGCTGCGTGAGGCCAGCGACATCTTATGTGAGGCTGCTCCTTCTCTACCATTCACTGCTCAACTTTGAACTTCCCCCCTCCCCACATCTTTTTTTGTTTGTCAATTTTAGCTTAATATGACAATGTGACAGGAAATACATATGGGGTCTGTATGGAAAACTTACTTCTTTTTGTTGTGCTTCAGGAAACTTTATCAATCTCTTTGCAGACAGAAGAACAAAAGTATATAGAGCTCATATTCGAGAGGTCATATTTTGCCTTAAAAGATAAGTTTGGTTTCTACAGCTTTCATATTGTTTATAGAATGAAGTAGAACAATATACTCACCCAGAAGGCTTTCCTGATCCAAACAGTGCTTCGGGAGATACTTAGATCCAAAATCGAGCAGCGGACATCCGCATAATGGTAGCATACGGGGCATGTTTTAGGAGCAGCGCTATACATGCCCTATGTGCTACCATTATATGGATGTCTGCCGCTCGATTTTGGATCTAAATACCTCCCGAAGCACTGTTTGGATCAGGAAAGCCTTCTGGGTGACTATATTGTTCTACTTCATTCTATAAACAATGTGAAAGCTGTAGAAACCGAACTTAGCCTTTAAAGGAGACATATCATGCTGATGCATTATTTAATACTTGCATAAAATATAATAAATTAGAAAACAAGACCTTACACCCCCTTAAGTTTCAAAAAATGAGATATTGTATTTTTTCTGATATCCTAGAACGAGATTTGATGCCTCTGACAGCTCCTCCTCTGTGATGTCCGTTAGCCACAAAACCGTCACCGAGGAACACTTTCACCCAGCAGCAGTTTATAGATCCCTAGCTCACACTCACTCATTACCAGCTCATTACCAACTCACTTCTAATACAGTAGAAGAAGAAGGACAGGCTGGCTCAACCCTCTCAGCAGCTGTGACAGAACTGACCAATCAGAGCACAAAGGGCTGTGACGTTGCGAGGTAACTGTAGGTCAGCCTGAGAACCAAGCGTTTCAACGAGAGCTTGATAATGGCCTAAAATGAGGATTTTGAGAACGCTATTGTGGGGCAATGAAGGAACTAAATGACTTGTACTGAGGGCAGAAATGCTTTACAGGCATCCTAGTCTGGCATAGTGAAAAGGAGAAACAAGCATGATATGTCTCCTTTAAAGGTGCGATGAGGAGAATCTCTTTCCGAAGACATAAAGACTCTGCTACCCATGAGCACGTGCGGCGACTGTCGTAATGTTGAGTTCCAGTAACCTCAGAACTGTGACATCATCTCCGACTTATCGGCGTTTCAGTTGAAGTTGGAAAAAAACATGCCTTTGTTAGCTGTTGTTAGCTGTTGTTAGCACGCCGTGCAGCTGGTTCTCAGTTCAAAAACCACTGCAGTTCAGTGTTCTCGGTGATCAGCATCCTTGGCAAAAAAAAAAGCCCTCTGCATCAGCACCGTGCTCCCAGCACTCTCAGTTGAGCTGATTGGACACTTGCCCTATATTTACAAAAAGATGCTCCTCACTGCAATAACCTCAGACAGATATCATGTGCTATCCTATGTGGAAGATGGTGTCCTTTGTGTTTTGTACTTCATGCCTAATGAAGTGATTTTTACATTAGGTGTAGTATCTGATTAAAGTCACACTGCAGAGTAATACTGACACCAAATGGGATGTGAATCTTCTCCAACAATAAAAACATGTCACTCTCAGTATTATGTCCATAAGATTTCCATAGTAACTGCACTTGAGACCTGTTACCGTCTGGATTTATCCTTAGTTAAAGCTCCTTGAGGAGATCTGCTACACTACATGTGCTCTCTGTGGGGACCTGATCAGCCTCCAGACACAGAACAACATCCACAGCATGGAGGAGCGCTGGGGGAGGTGATAGAGGAGGTTGAATAGGTCTAAATATGTAGATTTTAAAGTGCTCGAGTGTTACTTCACAACAATTACTTTTACAAATGTGTTAATCAGGGCAAACTATTCAGTCTTTAAGTTACAGGTATAGAGTTTAAAAGAGGCAAAACCTTTATTTAACCTCGGTCAACCTTTATTAATCACATCACTGAGTCTTTGGCCTCGTTTACAAGGGTCAAAAAATCCAATTTACAATCAGATTGAAAGGTCAATCAGATCAGAAATGTCTCATGTAAACACCTTAGCCAATCTGATTCACCCGGATCTGATTGTATTTCGGATCGGATTGTAAGAGGTAGTCTACGCCGACTGATAATCCACTCCATGCTTCATGTAAACGGCTGAGTGGAGCGGATTGGGTTGATAGAGAGGATTGTCAGGTCTGTGCAGGCGCTCCGTAGTACGTAAGAGGCACGTAGTGACGTACGCAGAGCGTGCACAAACAAACATGGCGAACAAACAGAAGAACTGGACGGTGGAGGTAGCAAACTTTTGAATAGAAATCCTGCAAGAGTTAAAAATGACTTCAAAGCCTCAAATAAATGTAACCACAACACAATAAGCGTCCCCAACAAAACACGACGTGGATCCATCTTTTTTTAAATGTATCTTTTGGGCATTTTGTGCCTTTATTGATAGGAGAGAGACAGTGGATAGGCTTGTGAAGGGGGGTGAGAGAGTAGGGGAAGACACTCTGCAAACTGGTCACAAGCAGGATTCAAACCTGGACCGGCAGAAGCAGGTACATGGGGTGCCTGGTTGCTAACCACTCCACCAAACCAGCACTCCTAGATCCATCTTTCTAGAGGTAAACAGGAAGTAGGAAGTGCACTTATTCTTCTAAGTGAATGAAAAGGATACAGCTGGAATAATGTCTGCTTATACATCCTATTATAGGATATATGATCGCGTTGAAACTCGAGCGGACGTGACGTCACCGAGCGACGGCCGACGGAAACAGTGACCAAAATGAGGTATTTATGTACGTGCAACGATACGTCAGTGGGTGAGGTGATTTTGGTAGCTAGGTCGCTTGCGGTGTGAATGCAGCATTACAGGGCAAAGTTTTCCCAGAAAACTGTTGTGTTTACAAGGAATCTGCAGCATAGACTGTAAATTTTATTATTAATAGAAACAAAATTAATAATATAATAATAGATCTTTTATTTTTATGGTATGAAAATTTTATGTTAGTTTTCATTTTTCTAATGATTTTTAGCTGTCAAATTTTGTTACACTGCATAAATACATAATTTAGTTATTTTAGTCAACAGCCACAGTTGTTCTGAATCAATGGAGGTGCTGGACTTCGTATTGCAGAGAAAAATGAGACCACAGTGAGTAAAAATGTGAGAGAAGCAAAAAACGACTGCTTGGGATAAGGGGGCTTAGGTAAAATAAGGAGCTTGTCTTAACCATGATGCTTCAGGTCAAAGAGTAAATAAATAGCCATCTTTTGTTTTTCTTACAATTCGTGACATTCTGAGGAACTGAGATTATTAGTCCCCCTTAGTAACCAACTTTGCCCACCCCTGGGCTTAAGCAACATCTATTTCTAACCATTTTTAAAACACAACAACAGAGAATTAAGAGTAAAAGCGAGCAGAGTGTTTTCTCTCTGTCTGGCTGAGGCGGTGGGTTTTTATGCCCACGGTCAAGGGCAAGAGTTGAAAGTCATAATCCTTGATGCACAGTGGCTTTAAGACGGAAGGGGATAAGCATTCGCCTGAACTCAACAGTAGGTGCGATGAGATGCAGCTGGGTCCTTTGAGCAAATCGTTTACCACAAACTTGTTAGCCATCAAGGCTGAAAATATCATGTGAAAAAGTGTGTGCATGACTGTCTGTGTGTGTGCAACTGTTTGTGCCATCATAACGTATCCAAAGCTTTAATTTGGAAATCTACTCAGGGATTACTTGTTGGAATACACTCAAAAGATTAAGCTTCCTCTATGTTTTACGTCCTCCATCCTGACCTGCTTAATATCTTGCTCGTCTCCGCAGCCAGCCTCAGAAAGTTTTCCTCTAAAATCTCTCACAGGCTAAAAGGCGGTCTCAGTCATTTTGTTACCACACATAAGCCAACGTAATGTTACTTTAACCTTCAACATGACAAGACCGCCAAAAATCTGCATCATTCTTTCCATGAGTTGGCATAACTCTAAGCACAAAAATAAAAAGACCAGCAAATATGAATGTTTTGGAGATAAAAGAGAAAAATATCTGATCTGTCATATTCCATTGATGTCCAAATGCCAAAAACACACACCCATAAAATACAGAGAGCAGATTAAACCTGAATGAAAGTGCAGGTTGATTTTAGTCCACGGTCAGGGCTCCACAAAAGGCCGAAACCAAAACAACAGAAAACAAACCAAAGACAATCCACTTTCAGTGACTGGTAGGTAAACATTGGGACAGCTGGATGGGTCAGATTCATACGAGTCTTACTGACCTAGCTTACTATTTACGAGAGAATAATGATGTAATTTCCCAACGAATGCCCTGAAACGTATCCTCTTTTAGCTTGACTTGAAAACAAATCACTGAATCAGATTTTACTTCTTGGGAGATTAAGTTCTTGTGTGTTTAGAAGTGAGGTAACATGGTGGATTAAAGACAAAATAAAGTTGTCAGCAGGTTAATACCTGTTTAAATACTTTACAACTTAGGGATGGGCTATTGGCAGCTGTGAGACCACCCTCCTCACTTAAAGGTGTAGTCAGCGATGTGGGAGAAAACGAGTGGAGAGGTTGCTGATAAACTAATTTAGACCTGCCTCTCCCTTCATACCTCACCCCTCACTAAAAACAGAAATATTCCTATTATTATTATTTTTTTTACAGATTTATGTTCATCTTTCTGCAAGAATAAGTGTGCGCACTTCCCTGTAACTATTACCACAGGACGCCAGTTTACATGGTAAGTTTTTGCACAGTAACACCTGCAACAGTAATGCCAAAGGAACAAAAGTGAATGTTCAAGTAATAGGACTTAATTTTCCAACTTCAGTTTTTAAATCAGTAAATGTTGTCTGGTCTAACAGTACGACGTTCTGCTGAGGAGGTGGTGAGTGGTCAAACCCTTGCTTTTGCTGCCTATTATGTGGCTGACCACCAATAGCAATGTGAATTATTCAACCATCCTTTATATTTTACTGTCAGATTTTTACCTGACAGCCACATTACTGTCATTGTTACTGCTTATTCTACAACTGCAGTGCAATAAGTAAAGCAACTGCCTGTTTGTGCGAATCTCTGGGTTGGCTATAATAAACAAAATGCTCAAACATAAGCAAACCCAGATCCCCTCTGCAAGCCCACTCAACTGAGAAAAACTTTCACAAATGATCCAAGCGTGCAAGAACACCATCTGTAAGTATGCTTTTCATTTTGTGCTATCTGCACAACTTGGCTCAAATCTTCACTGTTTGGATACTACCTGCTTTGCTTTCCATTACAGTGCTTTGTCAGTACGTCTTTAAAGTAGGCGGGGTCATTGTAGTACAGCTGTGCGAAACTGCCGAGACATCCTCACAATAACAAAGGAGAAAATCACAATTTTGTTCTGAAGGTTGTTGCAGGAGCAAAACAACCAACCATCTAAAGCTGAAGAAAGTTTGGGAAGTCATCATGTATTGCAGCTCTGACAACAGGAGGTGTTTCATTTCTGTGTCAGATTCGACTCATTATGATTCTCTGACCATTCAGAGTTCGGCAGTGTTCCCACATCACAGTACGTCTCTGCTCAATTTGCTTTCAACCCAAGTGCAAAAGGTGCTAGTCACTAAATACAATTCCGAATGGAAAACCAAAATAACTGACAAAAGTTCAGCCTTCATGTGTAATTAAAGTCAAACACCATTTATCTTTCTCCTCAGCTCTAATATCTGACAGGTTCCTCTGGATCCTTGCTGCCTGAAGCCTGATGCTGTAGATCCCCCTTACCAGTATTATTATCAATGCTCTGGTCAATCTTAAAGCTGCTTCAGTTGAAGTGTGATTAGTATCATTGTCCGTCTATTTAATTTCATTGGTTTTGTAGATGTCAAATTTAATATTAAAATGTTAAGTCAATTACCACACTGTCTTGTTCATAATGTTTGGGGTAATGCACCACCAACAAATTCATTTGACTACTTGTTTCATTTGTTGTTGCAATGATTCATACAATGTGTTAATCTTGCAATTATTTTTATCTAATATTAATCTTTTTTTATTATACTGATCAATTAATAGCAAAAAGTGCTGTGTTTCATTCTCTCTGTTGTTGCCACAAAAAATAAAATGCAAGAAGAATCTGCAGTTTTCACTTTTCTCTCTCGTTGAAAATAAAGTGCATCCCACAGCAATGTAAACACAGCTGTGTCAGTGCACACAACTGGCTACCTGAATCAGCTAGTGAGATGACAGAGGGAACATCATTTCCAATGTGGAATTCTATTGTCATTAGAGGTGAAACGAAATTTCGTGCCACGAAATTTCGCCAAATAAAAAATAAAATCCAAAGACGCAAGAAATAAAAGCACGAAATAAAAAACGTGAAGGGGTGCGCACACGACTAGTGATGTGTACCCTTCTCGCCTACCGTAGCAAAACACTCACTTCAAAATGGAGGAAGACAAGGTCGAGGAATTAGCTGACGCTCTTTTGTCAAATAAATTGGTTGTGTGGACCTATTTTGGCCTCCTATGTAAAAGACAAGAGAACGATGAGAAAATTGTGGACAAAAAAACTACCGTGTACAAAATATGCCGCTACAGTTCGCAGTATACTGTGGCGAGTACAACTACCAACTACTTTGAACTGGTGACAGGCAGCAACTGTATGTTTGTGTAATGCTACGGCCACACCGGACGCGAATTGGCGAATTTTAACGCGCGTAAAGCCTGTAATGCGCCGCGCTTAACGCCCGAAGCTGGACGCTGGACATTTTGACAAGCTGTGGGACGACGCGCGTCCGGGCGCATGCGCAGTAGAGAGCCGGAGCCGGTCGGACTCAGTGATAAACCGTGCAGGCAAATCCAGCTGGAAACGAATATTTACAGAACTTACCAATACTTCAATTTTTTCAACTCGAGCGTCGAGGCGTTTGGGGCGTCAAAACGCCTCGACGCTCCAAAGAGGAGCCATCCAAATGCATCTACTGTTGAGTTGACAGAATTTGATCATACTTGAAGATCAGAAGTATATGCACTGTTATAGGCTAAATATTATAGTTCACTGTTCAGACATTTATAGGTCTAAACTGCAGCTCTGAGGACTGCTATTTGTTTTCCTTTTCATTCAAGAATGTAGTTATCCTGATTGTTACACCAACAAAGCACTTTTTATTGAGATTTTATGTTTGTATTTGCACTGTCGTCTAAATAAGGGGAAAAAAAATACAATTTTGTTTTTTTTCAAAGAGCATTTATTTTGTTCTGATGCAGCAATATTTTTTGTATGTCTGCATTAGGAAGAAATTAAAGAAAATTAGATTTTTGCACAACTTCATACTGTTGGAGATTTTCTATAATCTTCATTTTGTATTGTGAGTATTTCGTATCGTGAGCCCTGTTTCGTATTTCGTATCGTTTCGTGAGTTGACTATTTCGTTACCAGTGTTGGTAATAACGGCGTTAGAGTATAACGGCGTTACTAACGGCGTTATTTTTTTCAGTAACTGGTAATCTAATTAATTACTTTTTAATGCGTTACAACGCCGTTAACATTACTAACAGGGAAATGTGGCACGTTACTTTGCACCGATGTCAAGCAGCTGTTATCCGACCTGCCTCACCCCCAAATTCCACACGGAAGTGCCGTGCCGCGGTCTTGCCCTGACAGACAAAACCCAATGAAAGTGCGCACCGAGCAGCGCTGCGGCGTGCAGGGGGAGGGCTGATCCCCGGAGAGCCACAGGCTCTCATGATGAGCACGGCGATGTCACACACTCATGAAGCATGTTATAGACTGAGAAAAGAAATAAACAACACCTCACTTCGCTTCTCTAAGGTCCCGTGGCTGGTCCCAACCACACAGCTTTGTTTACTTTACTTCTCCGCGCAAAAAATAGATCTGAAGCGAATCTCCAGCGCCATGGCGCGCATGGCTGCATTGGTGAAGCCTACCGCGGAGCACTTCGCTCCCATTCTAGTCTATCAGGCAAATTCCACTGCACGCGCTGTTGGAGAATTGTTGATGTCAGAGCTGCTGCAGCAGGTAAGAACAAGGAAGGACACAGAGACGGAGACACACAGTTCAAGCAGAAAAAGATTTTTCAAAAAAGTAACGCATCAATTACTTTACCTGGTAACTAATTACATTTATGAAGGAGTAATTCCGTTAGTAATTCAGTTACTTTTTTGGGAAAGTAACTAGTAACTACAACTAATTACTTTTTTAAAGTAATGTGCCCAACACTGTTCGTTACATCCCTAATTGTCATACTGCATTTTTTGATAAAATGGGAAACTACATTACAGTAACATCTAAGTTTAAAAGCCTGAGTTTGTAACGGGGTCATTGAAACATCTGTATGTAAGACTGTAATAATTAGGATATTAAAGAGCTGGATATTTTTTCTTTAGTTTTCATCTGTAAAGTAACAAATCATTAACATAACAATAATAATAATAATAATAACAATATAATTATTAACACAAACTAAGCTGTGGTATGAATGTGATTGACATATTTAAAGGTGGACTTCCTTTGTGTTTAAAGTACTCCAACACAGCACTTTTCCCATCTGTAACATACATCTCTGGCAGTAATCTTGTTACGTAATTTGGCAGTGCAACAAGCAAAATTATATCTAACTTATATACTTTTGTGTGTTCAAATGAGCACATAACACTGCAGTGCAGCTGTATCCACCTGATCTATTATCTGTAGTCAGGCAGATCCATTTTGCAAAGCTCCAAGCTAGAACTCAGTCTGAAGAAGCAATAACCACTCAGTGTCCTTGAAGGGTGAAGAGGCAGGAACTATGAGCATGGTGATAGCATAAAGCAGCTGCACATCTGTAAACAATGACGGCTTGTACAAAGATCAGTTTTATCAGAACTGGACAACATTTCTGATACAAATTAAGAACACTGAAAGCATTTATCAATGTAGAACATATTTTCGCTCTTTCATCATGTTTGGGCAAGAATTTACAAATGGATTGGTTCAATTTTTTTGCCCTGCACAGGGTTCAGTAGAGCCCAATTTGTTTGGCCCCGAACATTTGTGACTGAAGTAACCATCATCCTGTTACTGTACAAATTTTCTTTTGATACATTCTGCCCCCCAGAAACTTTCTACAGGCTTTTGAAAAGATTAACTTATAAAGCATATTCTGGATAATATTATCCTGCCTATTTGTCATGTCAGGCTAATGAGCACAACAATGTCTGAAATGGCTATGTCAACTTTTTATCTCTGGCTTTAAGTGTTTTCAATACAACAACATATTGTAAAAAAAAAACTGCAATGTGATCAGTGTTCAGAAGAGAGACAGTTAACTCAAACAAACTAAAAAAGAAAACAAAAACATTAAGTAAACTAAAACTGTATCTTGTGTTCACAAAACTAACTGTAACTAACCAAAATTATGGACAAAATGTCCTTTGTTATAGTTTTTGACAATATTTATTAGCCTTTAGGAGTTAAATTTATCCGAAACATTTTCCCAACCAATTTTACGACAGTTTTCGGCAGTTGTCAGTGCCGTATGGCACCATCATAGCGACACTGACTGGCTGTGCTCTCTGGCACAACGAAACGTGTTGTTGGAACAACTTGGAAGAAATGGCTAAAGTTGGGGGGGAGGTGGCAGTGTCCCATTTGGGATTTTTTGGGGTACGACAGTGAGACAAACAAATGCAAGTGCCTGGTGGAAATTAAAAGTGGTGAGATATGTGGAGCGCTTCTTAAGGGAAAAAATCTCACAAACTTAAAAGCCCATTTGAGGAGCACCCATAAGGAGGCTTATACAGCCTATGAAAACAAGGAAGCCCAGAGTTTATATTGTTTATATTGATGTTTATTTTTTTTATATTAAGTTTATATTATTTTCTTGGGTTTAAGGCAGCAGCCAACAGTACAGTATCAGCATTGACTGAGCAGTGAGCACTATGTTGGACTTGAAAATAAACAGTATTACAAAATACTTACTCTGACCTTTTTGAATCCTGCACCTGGCAAATAAGGTATGAAAAAACTAAAACTAAACTGAAACTAAACTAAAGCTAAGCCTTGTTGCAAAAATCTAAACTAAATAAAATCTAAAATGCCGGCTTCAAAACTAACTAAAAC
Source organism: Scarus forsteni (assembly GCA_036419115.1). Lineage (NCBI taxonomy): Eukaryota > Metazoa > Chordata > Actinopteri > Labriformes > Labridae > Scarus > Scarus forsteni. The sequence continues at coordinate 12,508,665 of JAZDUH010000271.1, read as the reverse complement.
TAAACTATAATGACAAATCCCAAACTATTATAACCTTGGTTACAGCTGCAAGACTATAAAGAAAAATATGTTGTTTCAATAAAAGCAAGAATATTGACTCAACTGGCAAGGTCACAGGGAGGTTTCAATCAGTCCAAACATGAAATTATTGATCTAAAGAGCACAGGAAATGGAAAAATGATACCTACAAAAACTTCAAATAAAATCTGAATAAAAGCCATACTATGGTATTTGCTGTTATCCATTATCTTCTGTTATTAACAAAAACACCTAAGTGGAAGCCATTTGTTAAAGCTGCAGGATTTCAGATTCACACAGATGGGTATTTAGTTCACTATAACCCTTGAACTAGGCCTGGCATGGGCAGGTTCATCCTGTTGTGCTTGTTTCAAAAGCATTTGGATTTATAGGATTATTCAGGATGTAGGCTGAGTAGTAATATTTGGATGGCTTCACACTAGCCTTTGATTGAGAACAAAGTCTGACATTATCAATCAACGTCCACATAAGGCTGATTTTTTAATTTAGATCACAAGGTCTTTCCTGCTACTTTACTTCCTGAAGACATAAGCTGAGGAACTGCTTGGAGACGTCAGAGCAGCGTCTCTTCTTAACAATTACAGGAAAGCAATCTAAAGTGATCCGAACCGCTCCGGGGAACCTAATCATGTCATGGAGCTCTTGAGATGATGAAATCCCCAAAGACCCCCCCTCTCTCTCTCCAGCTGCCAACTCCATGTTTCTCAGCAAAGGGCTCCAGTGAGGCTGGGATGATTATCCACACCACATGTCGTCTTGTGCCCAGCCTCTCACACGCTAAACCACACGGATCTTTCCTCTATACATTACGGCTGTCAGTCACACTTTTATAGCATGGTCTTAAGCAGAGCATGTATTGTTTTGTTTACTCATTTGTTTCCAGTTTTTTTCCTGAGAAAATAAATCTTTACATCAAGGTGATACTCAAGCAATCTGTGTCCAATTATACAAACAACATGTATATATGAAATTCCATCAGATGCTACACATTTAGATATTATGTAATAGCCTGCAGAGAGCAGGGCAGGCATTCACTTACCCTGCATCATTTCCATATCCACATATTAAGGCATCCTTTGCTCCCTCAACTTTGTAGAAATTATCTGAAGACAAAGAGGGAAAAAAACAAATTGCATGAATCATGTTAAAATCTGGTGTGAACAGTATAAAACAGTTATATTTTACTATCATTATCCCACTCCAGTACTCCAGCAGCTCTTCATGCTGAGCTAAACTGAATGGGACTGTTTGGTGGAAAAGCAGCAATAAAGCAATGAGCAATGTTTATATTAAAAGTCGCTGGCAAAATTCTTTACACTGTCACAATTGCATAAATATATTTGCAGAAAAGTCAACAAATCAATCCTGGTCTTTCAATTTTAGTATGGATTAATTCCTCTCCAACACCCCCCTGTAATAGGGCTGCACATTATATTGCTTAAAGGGACTGTGAGCAGAATCTATTACCGTCGACACTAAGACTCTGCTACCCATGAGCATGCGCGGTGACTGTCGTAATGCTGCGTTCCAGTAACCTCGGAACTGGGAGTGACATCATCTCTGACTTATATGCGTTCCAGTTGAAGTCGGAAAAAAACATGCCAATCTACCAGGCTATTGTTAGCTGTTGTTAGCACGCCCTGCGTTGTTGTTCACAAATATCACATGAAGAATGTGATTATCACTATGGCAACATTTTTGTAAATATAAGTCTAACAATACTATGTATACAGCTGATCTAGAGCAACACACCCCAGTCAGAAGTGCTAATAAAATTACAGGAGGTAAGTAACTGTTCACACTGGGGGCATCCATCTTCCATTGTCAACTCGGGGGTGGCAAGATTTCACCGAGTTCCCAGTAGGAAATTCCGACTTCGGGGGATGTTCCAGTTGCAGTTTCCTACTCGGAACTTGGAAATTCCTACTTCTGACAACAACTGGAACGCACCAAAAGACGTGACCCAAGCCAAAGTGTGTGTTTGTTGTGATGCTAATAAATGCAGCTCAGACCTTCCTCAGAACTCTGCATTGCTTTAAAACTTCTTTTTTCAACAACTTACAGGATGCAAAGCAACGAGGTAATGTATCTCTTTCTAGTAGCATAGCGGTAGTTTTTGATGTGTGACAACAAGAAATTTTTGGCTCGAGTCAGACTTAAGTCACAATTTTGATGACTTTGGACTCGACTTGACAAAATCATCAAAGACTTGCATCTCGACTTGGACTTTGACATCATTAACTCAGGACTTGACTCTGACTTTAGTCTGATGACTTGAAAATACTTGTAAGACTGTTGAATAAAATGTGCTCCCATTCAAAGTGTTCGACTTAGTGACTGATTTTTGTCATTTCCAGCAAGACAATATTTTTCCCACAGGATCTGCCCCATTGAATGCATCTATTAACATCCAATCAGGGTTTAGAAGAATAAACAAAGAGGGTGTGGATTACACAGTTATTTCCCTGAGCGTAGGACTGCAGGAGTGAGGGAACAACCCAGAGATGCTGAACCATGCCACTGAGGATAATTTCATTTGCATTCACAAACTACGATGTCATAAACAAATAATGAATTGCCTTTTGCAAAACCTCCAGTGTGAGAAGCTTTGTGCACCAGAAGCTGCAAAAAGAAAGGTAAGTTGGTCTGGTACCTGTTGTGAGATCCTTTTGTGTAACTTTAGCTTAGCATCTGTTATATGCAACAACGGTATATGTTTGCTCGTAAGCTCACCGTGGCTAAAAAGAGACTGATGTTAACTGAAAATAATTGTAAAGTTAAGGCCCAGGGTGACCAAGTGTCCTGTTTTCCCATGACATGTCCTGTTTTCATGTCCTGCCCTGACTGTCCTGGTTGTTTTTTATAAAGTGACAAAACTATCCTGGTTTTTATGTTTTTTTTATTTGGTCAATGGTGCTTATGACTTGGAAGGGCTTGAAAATTTTAAGCCTATGACTTCAGACTTGACTTGACTTGTCTTGTCTTTACTTGAGATCTGATTCGAGACTGGGGTTTAAAGACTTGAGACTTACTTGAGACTTGCAAAACAGTGACTTTCTCCCACCTCTGGGGCTAACTGAAAAGTGAGTGGGTCCAGTCCCGAAAGGCCTCGTCATGATGCTACAGGCTTCACACTATAGACAGTTTTCTCTGCACTGTTAAAATAGGCCCCTGTATCACTTCAAGCCACACAGTATTGACTATTAATAAAGCATCAAACATTTAAAAAACTCACCTTCGTTGGTGAGGAAGTCTGCCCTGGAGCTCCAGGTCCTGTTGTTGCAGATGAAGGATTCATTGGCGCTGTAGGAGGAGTTGATACAGTGTGAGAGGCTGCGGATGCACTTCTGTCGGAGCAGTCCCATGAAAAGCTGCAGGCCGATGAGAGCGAACACGCTGAGACAGAAGACGGTGAGGATCATCACATCAGCCAGCTTCTTCACCGATTGGATCAGAGCACCGACAATCGTCTTCAGACCTTTGTGGAGGAGAAAAGACAAAATATTTACATTAAAATGTAGATCAATAATGATGAAGGCAGAGCTGAGTCAGAGAAGAATAAAAAGGAGACATGAACACGTGGAGACAGATTTGATGTGAGGATGTCTTACCTGGGATGACTGAGATAGTTTTCAGTGCTCGTAGTACTCTGAAGGTTCTTAATGCAGAGACGTTTCCGAGGTCTACAAACTCTGTCACATATCTGGAATTTGATAAGAGAATAATTAAGAACCTCTGCAGGTAGTATGACAGACTGTGGGGTAAAATTACACTGGTCAAACACACAAGTGCATTATTCCGGAAAAATCACAAATCAATCAGACATCCTGTGGGTTTGGGTTGTGGGTTTATCCCCATAATGCACTGCAGCAGGTGACGTGTATCGGCATCGTACGGAAACTTATGAGGAAGAAAGGACGAGTTTTGTGGGACTATCAAGATATGTGGGCTAAATAATTCTAAAAAACAAAAAAACTTTTTTTGCAGTCATAGAGAAGAATATAAGCTTCAAATAACCGCTTTCAAAAATATCACCTTTAGTTTACTTCTTAATCAGTTTTGAAATGGTGGGCCAATAAACAATTAAATATTAGTCTATAATTCATAAAGCACCTGATTTAAAACATTTTTTCTCCATACCCGTCGGACCGTCTATAATGTTCATCAACTAATAAACAATTGTTGTCCTTGTGTCCTATTTTAATATTATATATTAGTTACCTATCACTCTTCATTTATGAAGTAAATCATGCCGATAACAAGACAGAACAATGGGGTCTCTAATAACGTTTATTAAGGACAAATGAGGTATTTTAAAATACTTAAAATATAGTAACACTGTTTAACAATGTGTGGAATGATATATGTGAATGTAACAGGGATAAAAGTCTTTCTGAACATTTTTATGTTTTATCAGACTTCAGGTTTTTTCCCGTGTGCTGTCAAAGATGTGAACATTTATAGAAGCTCTCACCTAACCTCACATCTGTGTGCAGGAAACACACACCGCATGACCAACGGACAAAACACCATCACAGGTCTGATCATGGACTGTTAATGTTAACAGGTGAAGCTGACACAGAACAACTCTGACAGGTAGAGCAGATGACAAGATGCTTCTTGTAGTCCATTTTCAGAACACTGTAGTTCGTCATGGTTTACCTGCATCTAAGGAAATCCTCGTCACATAAATATGACACCAAAGTGAAAGTGTAGTCGAATTCCTCTTTTACCGCAGTTCTCCTTTCCTTTCCTCTTATTCCTTCCTTCCCTTGACCCTGTGACGTTTTTTATCGGGGTTAAGGTAAAGTGGATAGGAAAGGACTTAGGAAGGACTATTCGGATCCACCCTCAGAATCATTTTGGAGTAAATCCATGCTCAAACAATGCATCCTTTATGCATCATCTCTGAGCTTTGTTTTGGTTCTCAGATGTATATTTTAGTGCGTCCACTACCAAATGTTTATGTACTCTGTTTATTGTTCTACTGTTTTGAGAAATACATATCCAGAATGCGGATATTTACGAGCATTACCTTGCATCTGTTTGGACAATACAAAGTTGGTAGATTTACCACAACAACTAAGTTGTGTTGCTAAAGTACAGTGTAATTACGCAACTGATGTTTTGCTTAAATACTGTTTTGATTGAGAAAGTTTGAAGGGAATCATTCATTTGCTAATGCCTTAATAAACACCTTCTACTAACAAATAATGATATTGGATTAACATTGGTTTCAGTATTTATAAGATGTCTTTATGTACACAATCACTTCGACCATTACATATTAAAAACCCACCTTCAAGACTAAATAATGCAAGTGATCACCAGTGACTTTCAGAATAATCTTAACTAGAAGTGCTCCAGGTGCACTAGGGATGGGACGATACACTTAAACTCACGATACGCTGCACCTCAATATGCCCGGGTCATGATACAATACGTCACAATACAATATCAAAAAAGTAAAAAAGAAAAAATATTACTGTGTAATTACAACTTATTTGTTTTTGTTTGAGTTGCACACAGGAAAACACAAGGCCTAACAGGCCAAACACAAACAATAACACTCTCTCTAACCCTATAGAGGTTAGAGAGAGTGTATGCTAACGAGCGGTAGGCTCGTCTTCACCATCTTTGTCTTTTTTAATGAGAAAGCCAAAATACTGCCAGACAGATGACTTGTATCCAGGCAGAGCGTCCTCAATTTCGACCTCATTCGACTCCATCATTCGGCTTTTTGGAGGCAAGGTAGTTGGTGATACAGATCCAGATTGGGATTACCATCAAAATATTACCACTTTTTCCTTGTGCCATAACTAACACTCCCTGAAAATGTAGAAAAATCTGTTTGTGACTTAACAAGTTACCTTGCAAATGGAAAAAATGGGAATCATGACTAAGATCTACAATTGTCTCCTGGAAAAGAAACTTCACAAAACAAGGGACATTAAAATAACATCAATTAATATCCAATGAAAACTTGGAGATGTAACTTTTCATAGAAACAAACAAAGTCTCAAATGTGAGGGATATTTAGCTGGTTGTGCAGTATGTTTTTTTTAGTATATTATTTTTTATCACACCAAACCAATAGGAAGTTTTGCTGGGGGACTGTGTGTGGTTCAGGAAGTCAACTACTTCTGACTTGAGGTTCCTAAAACAGTCAAAAGTATCCTGAACATGGACCTGCAACTGCAATCTGCCACATTATTTCTTGGAATATACTTTATATACACTATATGCTGGTTCCTTCCTGGACCCCCCTGTCCAGTAAAACAGTCAACTGAAACTGTCAGCAATAACCAAAAATATCCCCTTTTATCTGTGACTACAGAAAGGGGTAAATAAAGCCTCTGCTGATGGATTTTGTGGAAGTGACCAACCGTGGATCTTGTGATCCTGTCTTATCTTAGCAAGAAAAATGTCTAATCTTGCTGTACTAACTCTCTAGTCAGTTGTTTCTCTGGATCCTGTCTCCTCTCTGTTGTTAACAGTGGCAGCTGCTGGTCAGTCAAGGGGGGAAGTTCATTTTTTCTGTGACCCTGTCGTACCAACTAGGTGTCTTTTCCAGGGATTTTACCAGTGTTCTCTTAATGGCCAGCAGAGCTAGACTGCTTAAACGGCCTTGGCTCATTGTGTTGCAGGCATAAGACTTGAGCCGCTTTAAAGAGGAGAAGCTCCTCTCCAGAACAACTGAATGTAAAACTTAGAAGATGCTCAGGTGGAGGGTTATACTTCAAGATCGCTGATTGGCTCATTTCACTGTCAATCAAAAAGGGATTCGGCCTCAGACAGATCATCCAATCATCATGCAAAAGCCGAGCGTCCAGGCCAGCCCACTGCCTCATAGACCCCCAGAGACACTGAGCGTCCAATGGGCGGGACAAAGCCCAGCGTTTATCCAATGACTGTCTAGTTTCCACAGTGGAACAACCCACTCTACGCTTTCCCATCGAAGTCAGAAGATGCTCAGTGTCCGATTGTGTTAAAGCGCTGAGACACTGCGGGGATGAATGAGAAGGAAGTCACACCAGTTACCTGTGATAAGTAGCTGATTCTGAACTAAAGAGGAAGGTATTCTAGCGCATATTTAGTCAATGAAATGTCCACACAGCAGTACATATCACCACTTTTTTGGGGGACATTTTAGGAGAAGCTGAGCTTCCCTTGCAGTCTTAGAGCAATCGCCACAGGTTATTAACCAACCTTTTCTACATTCTTAAGCTTCCCATAGTACAGAAGAGGATCAGGGCCACTGAGAAAAAAAATGGAGTCCTATTTTTTTTTAATATTTCTCTAAAGAAAAAAAAGTCAGAATTCTCAGAAACAAAGTCAGAATTCTGACTTTAATCTCAGAATTCTGAGGTTAAAGTCAGAATACTTTTTTATCTTCATAAAAAGTATCAAAGCCAGTATGTTGAGTAAATACAGGGAAATGTGCTAATCTACGTCTTGCTATGTTTGTTTTGTGATAAAATGTGAATAAACGTGGATCTTTCGTTTGTTTGGTTGTTTTTGATTACAAGAAATAATGAACTGTAAATAGGCATACTGGTCTGCAGCTGTTTTTTCATTTGTATTATGTGTTTAGTTAATTTATATCTTGTGAGAAATGGGCAGACTCTGTAAGATTTTTCTTCATTTTGCTTCTTCTATTCACATGTTTGAGCTTTTTCTTTGTTTGTATTGTATCTTTTTTACACCAACAGAATGAAATAAAGACCTAAATCAAAAATACTTGTGTTAACATCAACCAGCTTGACACAGGCATATCAGATATAACCAAAAACCCAGTGCTGTGCATCACTCACTGATTACATCCCCAATAACTCCAAACATCAGAATATCATTTTAGTGTCTGTGAGTAGAAATCGCCCCTGACTTAGCCAACTGAGCTGTAATGAATCAAAAACAAATTAATTACTGCATGTAATGGCAGATAACAGTGTGTCTACATGCAGTGAAAAAGGATTTTGTCCGGCTGTTTTCAAACACAGCAGACATCCTATCAGGATGATTGGGCTTGAACTGAGCAGCATTAATGCACCGAGAGGTCACCTGTCTAATCTGCAGCCTGCATCATGGGTATTGAGTCATGGCACACATACCTTTGACCTCAACAATAGGCTTATCATTAATGGTGTTTCAAATCACCATTCAGGAAAAGTGACTGACATTCTCTTTGACATAACCAAAAAATATGGAAACAAGTAATGCTTCCTATTTCAGTCTGCAGAAAGATTGTCCCACAAGACAAAATATGAACCAAAAATTAATATTATGGACCTCTCTGGTACTGCGTACACTTCTTTATCCAGGTAAGGCCCACTGTCTGTATATAAGTCTACAAAACATGAATGATATTGTTACTTACGCCATGACAATGACACTGAAGTCCAACCAGTTCCATGGGTCTCTCAGGAAGGTGAACTGAACTATACAGAATCCTCTTGCTAGAATCTTTATCGCAGACTCAAAGGTGTAAATGCCAGTGAAAGTATATCTGAAAAATATCCAGGAATAAGGAGAAGGTGCTGTTAGATTCATCAAGGTTTGAAAAAAAATCAACAAATTAAGCACAAAGTGGAGATGAACAGCAAATGTGTAGAAATAAAATATAAATTAACCACTACTTTTTTGCTTTCAAGATAGAGAATAACATGCCAGTGATTGAGTGATTACATAACTGTGGTCATTATAGATGAGTTCTCCATGATTACATATACAAACACCAGGGATGTGGAGTAGGCCACATGCAGTAAACAAATCAGCAATACATATTTTTTAAGCAGTAAATTGAGATATGTTTCTTGTACTAGTTAAAGGACAAGTTTGGTTTCTACAGCTTTCACATTGTTTATAGAATGAAGTAGAACAATATACTCACCCAGAAGGCTTTCCTGATCCAAACAGTGCTTCAGGAGATATTTAGATCCAAAATCGAGCAGCAGACATCCGTATAATGGTAGCAGACGGGGCATGTATAGCGTCGCTCCTAAAACTGCATTAATCGTCCAAAAACTCATTCGTTTCACCAATATTTCATCATGGTCTGCTCGCGCTACTCCTCCAAGACAGTCTGTGTCGCTCCAGACATGTTTTTGTGGCTGTGCCGACCTCTGAACTGAAGAAGAACGTTTGCCTCCGCACGCGCATGCGCAGTACTCTCTCTCGAGAGAGCTGTTCTTCTCTTTGCCTCCGCATCCTCCTTTCGATGAGCTCCTCATCTGTAAACTCTGGCTTGAAACTGTAAGGACACCCATCATATTCAAAGTTCTCCTCCACAACATCTTCATCCGACAGATATTCGTCCATTTTGCACAAAACTGGAAGAAGAAAGTTGTTGTGTAGCCGGCGGTTGCCCCTGAAACAATGAGCCGTACTGCGTGTGCGGAGGCAAACGTTCTTCTTCTTCAGTTCTGAGGTCAGCACAGTCACACAACATGTCTGGAACGACACAGACTATCTTGGAGGAGTAGCGTGAGCGGACCATGATGAAATATTGGTGAAACTAATGAGTTTTTGGATGATTAAAGGAAAAGTTCGGTTCCTGCAGCTTTTACATTGTTTCTAGAATGAAGAACAACAATATACTCACCCAGAAGGCTTTCCTGATGCAAACGGTGCTTCGGGAGATATTTAGATCCAAAATCCAGCACCGGAGACCGATATAGTCTAGCCGGTACGGCATACATGGCGCCTCCTAAAAACTGCATTAATCGTCCTAAAACTCATGTTTTTCACCAATCTTCCATCATGATTAGCGCCCGAATGGGCTGACCATTGCAGCCTGTGTCTCTCCACACAGCGCTGTGTGGCTGAACCAACGAGTTTGTTTACATGCTCTTGGCGCATGCGCAGTCGGCTCATTGTTTCAGGGCAGCTACAAATCGACTTTCTTCTTCCAGTTTTGTGCAAAATGGGCCGAATATCTATGGGATGAAGATGTTGTGGAGGAGGACTTTGAATATGATGGGCGTCCTTACAGTTTGGAGCCACAGTATACAGATATACAGATAAGGAAGCGTCATAGCGCTCCAGAGAGTACTGCGCATGCGCAGAGGTACCCGGTCTTCTTCGTCAGTTCAGAGGTTAGTTCAGCCACACAGCGCTGTGTGGAGACACAGGCTGCAATGGCGTCCATTAGTCATGATGGAATATTGGTGAAAAACATGAGTTTTTGGACGATTAATGCAGTTTTTAGGAGCGGCGATCTATGCCCTACAGGCTACATTATATCGGTGTCCGCTGCTCGATTTTGGATCTAAATATCTCCCGAAGCACCGTTTGCATCAGGAAAGCCTTCTGGGTGAGTATATTGTTGTTCTTCATTCTAGAAACAATGTAAAAGCTGCAGGAACCGAAGTTATCCTTTAATGTAGTTTTAGGAGTGGCGCTATACATGCCCAGTGTGCTACCATTATACGGATGTCCGCTGCTCGATTTTGGATCTAAATATCTCCTGAAGCACTGTTTGGATCAGGAAAGCCTTCTGGGTGAGTATATTGTTCTACTTCATTCTATAAACAATGTGAAAGCTGTAGAAACCGAACTTATCCTTTAACAGCTTTTTACTAAAAGTTTAGCTATTTTAACTCAGTTTAGCATGTAGACTGGTAAAGGGTGAAAGCATCAGCTGTATATAAAACCTGATGGAGGAGCATCTGTCTGGGAGTGAAGCCAAAACATTCAGAGCTCCACTGAAAAAAAAAAAAAAAAAAAAAAAATCAGCTGTCATGCTAATTAAAAAAAAAAAAAAAAAAAAAAAAAAAAAAAAAAAAAAAAAAAAAAAAAAAAAAAAAAAAAAAAAAAAAACATGTGCAGCTTTTTAGTTTCTGCAGCTAACATATTGATTGATAGCTCTGATGACAAATGTTTCGAGTAATCCTAATCGCTACACTGAAAGTAGAGCTGTGCGTCTTCACAAGTTTCATGATTTTATACCAATTGTTTATTTAATGATTTAATTCAGTTCTGTATCACAATGCATCACAGTAAGTAGTCTCCTTAATTTTCCATATTTCCATAGCCTACCTTTTACATAAAAAAATACAAGCAGTCAGAAAAACATGAACTCATTTTATTTACTGCAGTAAAACGTCTTTTCGTTGTAAACCAAATTAAATTTCATCAGTCTCATCTTCCTAAACGTGTTTTCTTTATTCCTCAGAAACAAATTGATACTGCAGTCTAGCAGCAGCCCCTGCATCAATGCATCTTCACCTGCATCCACACCTCAGCACATCGATTTAAAATTATTTTTGACACCCTTAATAGAATGTGGTATTTTTTTGACTAGAAAACAAAAGTTCGTAAAGTTTTCATTCTTATGTCTGCTTTTGAAAGAAGGTATACTATATATATATATATATTATATATATATATATATACAGTCATGAAAAAATTATTGAACCACCCCTTGTTTCTTCGTTTCTTGTTTCATTCTAATGTCTGGTACCACTAAGCGTATAATACAATGAACACAACAAGCATCTTCAGCAGCTTTTTTAGTTTCTGCCTTTAAAGCTATGGTCTACGATTTGGAAGCTTGGTACATCTTAATAATACTGTTTATAAGGCCGTTATGGTCCTACGGTCCGATCTACGCAATATAAAGTCCTCAAAGAATGAAAAAAATCCATTCAGTATATCTGCTGCAAAGCAGCATAATAGTTGACCAATCCGAACTGCGGGGAACGGTGGTTCGGATTGGTCCGTGAGTCTATCCAATCCCCTGTCTTCCCTGCTCTGCACCGTCCTGCCTCCTCCCCACTACCTCCCTCATGTACCGGTGAGCAGCTAACTGCACCGCTATATGTATATATATCTATATCTATATATATATATATATATATATATATATATATATATATACACACACATATATATATATATATATATATATATATATATATATATATATATATATATATATATAGATATAGATATAGATATAGATATAGATATAGATATAGATATAGATATAGATATAGATATATAGATATAGATATAGATATACATATACATATATGTATATATGTATATATATATATATATATATACGGAGGGGAGGGGTGAGTGAAGGGGGGAGGCTGTGTTTTTCAAATCTTTCTTAACAGCCAAACTTTTTTTCAGATCGTAGACCCTAGCTTCAAGCTTTCTTTCCGTTTTGCATTTGTCAGCCAGCATCTGAAATCACAGCATGCATGCCAGCATGATGTTTCTGCACCTTAATTTTTTTTTTTCAGAAAATACATGAAGAAGCAGGAAATATACGCAGAGATTCTGCAATTCTGAAATATTACCTATGATTAAGCTGCTCATTTGTCAGTGATGCTGTGGGTGTGTGCACAGTGGAGTGTGCTACAACAAGAGCAGTTGCGTGTGTGTGTTTGGGCCACGTAAAAGAAACAGCTTAAATACAAACAGACATAACTTCAAACTGACCTCAACCTTTTTCTGCAGAGACTTGTATTTACATGTTGTTTGTCATAGGCTGTGTTGCCAATGTGTCATAAATGATTCAGTTCCACAGTGTGAGTTGATATTATACATAAATCTGTCCTGATGTGGGTTATGACAACCTGAAGAATCTGTAATGTTTTATTTATCAGTTCTATAGATGGTCAGTGGAAAGGATGTGGCATCATTACCAAAGTCTGGTGAACCAGCTCTGTTCTGATGTTTTTTAGAACACTTTGACTGGAGAACAGACTGTGGCTATTCATTATATATCAATTTACAGTTCAACAGCAAGCCTTTATCACATCAGATCTTTTAAGGATGATTTTCTGAAGATGTAACAAGACATGCAGAAAAAGAAACTTTTTTTTGCATGCCGCATGCTCTTAAAAGACTGATGACAGAAACACTCAAGATGGCCACAACGATGTCATGTCCATCTTAGACTTTTTAGAGAGGACATTTCTCATGCTTTCTTTTAAAATGACCAAATTAAAAGTTACTTTGAGATCATACCGCATGCATCATATACTTACATATTTACCGTTCTTCAATTACCACTGACAAAACAACAAAGCCCCAGCAAAGTCTATTAGATCACATGTGAATCGTGTTGTGTGTGTGACAAGAGTTTTAAACACTGTGTACTTACTCCAGATACTTGGTCCATGGTGCCGGGTCTGACATGGCCATGAAGAAGCAGTTTGTCAGGATTGTGAACATAATGAACAAGCTAAACAATGTGGGAAGCAGGTTAAGGAAGTGTGCTTTGAAATGGTAATGCACATTTTTTGAGGTAAAATAGTTTCAATGTCAACAATGAATCATATGACGTCCCCGTGTTTCTTGTAATCCTGTGAATAATAAAGTATACCCATTAGGATAAACCAGCGCTGTGCATGACAAAGGTATTATTCCTATAGTAAAGGCAGATTATAGAAAATGTAAGTCAATTCCTCTTTACATTAAATCAGACGAGCGATATCATTCTTTTAATGGATGAATGAAACAACAACAAAGGATCTGGTCAAGGTTAAGACAGTTTTAGTTTTTAAGCAAATCTTTTATTTCATTTTGTTTTTATTTGTTTTTAACTAAATAACTGCTCAGCATTTGTTTTTTAAATATCTAATAATAATAATAATAATAATACTGATAATAATATGTTCACTTTTTATTTCATCAAGTGTTAAGTTGATGTTTAGCTGGTGTTAATTTTGGTATAAGTTGGAGATTTCCTGTCACAGTATAGAGGATATGCATGTATTGCCATCATTAGAGCAAGGTGGAGTTTCCAGCTGCTGAATGACAAAAGGCAAATGAATCAGGAGGAGCTGAATGAATCTAGCAGTCGATGGCTTCGATTCACCTGGAAGGCTGAGTTTCTGTGGGGTAGCATAGCTCATCAGTGTAGCTACAGGTGCAGAAACAGCCCTTATACAGATACCATGAATTAAATTAGTGATTAATACAGTCCAAACTTTACCTCATTCTCCAGCCTCCTGTTTTCACCTTAAATTGTATTAAGTAGGGAGGGGTGTAAGCATCGATACGCCAATAAATTGGGATTTTTTGTAGTCCAATACTGTTTTGGTATTTTAAGTGCAATATCTTGATATTTTCTGATAAAATAATTTAAAGAAACTTCGATGCTTGGCAACGTTTTTTAGCTCACTTTGAAACTGTAAATGCAGGTGAACTTAACTCTTTTTAGGGTGTAGTATGCAAGTGGAGTATACATGTAATGTATATATTTTTTTGTGTGTATGTGTATTTAGGTAGTGTACATTTACACTTTTTCCTTTTAACTTTCTCGCCATTATGTTATAATTGTTTAAATAATAATTATTATTATTATAATGTTCATGTATTTGGGAAGGGGGGCGTTTATATATAATCAATGTAAATACATGCAGTTTGTACTGCTGCTGAAAAACTAAATAATAAATAAAAAAAGACCTTGATCAAAAAAAATAATAATCATTTAAAGAAATTCAGAACATTAGTTTGTGTTTGCAGCTGCCTGTGGGCACTAGTTAGCAGTGACATTTTGCAATTTTGCTCTGCTTTTCTATGTCACATTTATTGTAGTTATTTCTTTCACTGGTACTCAGATGAATGTCGCAGGGACCTTATTTTACATAAATAACAATGACTAAAGCATTTTTTATGCATACAATATTATGCTTTCAGAACACCATCAAAAATGGTTCAATGAGCTTAAAGTGAAAAAAAATCACATGTGTATCACTCTGTTTACAGTACAGCAATACACTGTGATATATCATATTCCTACCCCAATTGGAGCAGTGATCATAACATCAGATTCTTGCCAACACCCATCCCTGTTATTTATATGTACTGTCTGTAATTATAATATTTAAAAAAAACAATGTCATAGTGTAGTGAACTCAAGCTAAACTCAAGCTGTTTGGTGATCCAAGAAAGCCCAGATCAGTTTATCTCATTTGAAATACATCCTAAATCCTGTATGAATGTTCGGTGCTATATCAAAATGCATTATTATATCAGATGAGTACCTATGCTGTCTGTGGTGGCTACATTCAAAAAGAAATTACTGCAAAGACAATGCCTGTTCGGATTAAAGTCTTGCAGATCTCAAATAATTTATAACATATCTAATGTAATTAGGAACAACAAAGATCAACAACGTTAAACCTTTGCATGCATCTAATAGCAAAACTGAAGTGTTTTAGACAAATTATAAGAATAAATAACAAGTCAAGCAGCATGAATGTGTTTAAAAATTAAAATTAAATATCTTTAATTAATAATTTTGTTGTATTTTAGTTTTCTTTTTTAAAATAAACTTTTTCAATTAGTTATATTTGTATCTTCAACGCTCTGAATTTAATTTTGTTCCTGTCAACAACTCTGATTGTAGCATCCTTCAAAGTTTAAAAATCATATTATGTGTTAAAAATTAATAATGAAATATTTTTTAATGGAGCAATATAAGTCATGATCAAGTATTTTCCCTTTTAATTTATCACAGAATAACAGCTTCTATGGCACTGAATATGTAGATTTCATATGGTGGAGAGTCAGTGGTTCATAAATGTAATCTAAATCTATAGTCTGATCGATATTTGCTGAATTATAAAGAGGTCCGGCAGAAATATCCCCCTCCTCCATGTAGAGTACGAACGGGCTGTCTGAGAACTAATAGGCAGCCGTCACATGATTTGAAATCTCCTTGCTCTTATTTCATTTCAGAGATTAAAAGAGGGATATCAGGGGATTTGTTTTGCGTCGCCAGAGAGGGCCATCACAAAGCTGTTTCAAAAATGGGACTATGGAAAAATCCAATAGATGCCTGCAGCTGAAAACAGTAAATATGAAAAATTGGCTTATCTGCCAGCACAAGGTAGAAGAGATGGACACTGAATGCCTCCTAGAGCAGTTTAGTAGAACCTCTCACAGGGCTTTATTTATATATTTATTACAAATATATATTTATTTATATGAACAGACAGCCTGTTTTACAGTATCATCTCACGAGTCTGACTTTAGGACTTTGAACTGTTTATTGGATCAACTAGTGCTAAATGTCTGATGTTAGGCATTTTCTTAGCAATGATGGACTTTCATTTTACAATCACAATTGATAATCAAATTATATTCTTTCAATATTTAGTAACTATTTAAATAACAACAATCCACCTTGACTTATACAGTCTTGTTCTGATGAGTTTGTTTGCCCTCTGTCATTGTGTTTTTGTTTATCATAGGATAAACTCGGGTTAATTTATTTGGTTTTGATGACTGCTAATGTATGATCACAAATGTTAATACTAAAAAAGACCTTCTAGTTTTTAGATACCGACATCCCCTGATCCTCTGACAGCCTTGTTTTTAATGGTTCTGTATTCTTCATGCTCTGCACTGAACTTGCTAACCTAGCAAATGGGCTTAAACCACTGACATCACAGTGGTATGGTGTCATACTGGTAGGCCTTTTTTTGGGGGGTGTCATCTCTGGCGATACTTGTGCGGTCACTAGAAGAGTGAGAAACTCCAATGCCTCTGACATTGTTGTCAACATAGCGATTAGAACTCAGAGAGCATAATTTGACCACTTTATACCACATTTCTGTATGAACTTTATTTCATTAACTTCCCTTCCACAATGCTAAATTATATAAGGACTCTTCGATTTCATAAATTTAGCACTTATTGCAATAAAGTCTGTAAATTACACATTTTCAGCCCTACTTATCAATCTAAATGAATAAAGTTACCAAATTTCAACATACTATAGATATTTTTCTTAGTATGCCTAAACTGCTGTGGTTTTACATTCTGTACTTTCTGTTAAATGTTGTTTTTTTTTTTTAGAACTAAGGTTAGATTCATCAAACTGGCCATGATTGCAGGTATTAAATGCACTGCATTGCAATGGAAAAGCTCAGATCCTCCCACTGTTTCCATGTGACTTAGAGAACTTTCCTCATGTCTGGCTTCAGAGAAAATTATGTTTAACCTTAAAGGGACTGTGAGGAGAATCTATTACCGGCAACATAAAGACTCTGCTACCCATGAGCACGCGCGGCGACTGTCGTAATGCTGCATTCCAGTAACCTCGGAACTGGGAGTGACATCATCTCCAACTTATCAGCGTTCCAGTTGAAGTTGGAAAAAAAACATGCTGATCTACCAGGCTATTGTTAGCTGTTGTTAGCACGCCCTGCGTTGTTGTATGAAGAATGTGATTATCACTGGCAGCATTTTTGTAAATATAAGTCTAACAATACTATGTATACAGCTGATTTAGAGCGACACACCCCAGTCAGAAGTGCAAATAAATTGATTATAACAGGAGCTAAATAACTGTTCACGCTGGGGGCATCCATCTTCCATTGTCAACTAGGGGGTGGTGAGGTTTCATCGAGTTCCCAGTAAGAAATTCCGACTTCAGGGAACGTTCCTGCTGCAGTTTCCTACTCGGAACTCGGAAATTCCTACTTCTGACTACAACTGGAACGTACCACAAGCCAAAGTGTGTGTTTGTTGTGATGCTAATAAATGCAGCTGGGACCTTCCTCAGAACTCTGCATTGCTTTACAACTTCTTTTTTCAACAACTTACAGGATGCAAAGCCACAAGGTAATGTATCTCTTTCTAGTTACGTAGCGGTAGTTTTTGATGTGTGACAACAAGCAATTTCTGAAAAACATAGTATCGTAGTTTTGTAGCCGGCCATATATCCCTACTTACAGCCTGGTGCTCTAAGACGTGTAATACAAATAATAAAAATTATAAATTTGCTCTAGTTTTAATTGTCTTGTTCCTGAAGTTGAGTATCCAGGCCAGTCCAGCCCTGTCCGACCCAACCGCGAAGCTAAGGAATAGCATTTATAGATAACCTATTTCGATGCTATAAAACTCATCTTAAAGTGTGTATTTCGATCAGGCATTAATCTAAAAGTGAGACTTTTTTGTAGTTACTTAAAAACTCCTTACAGTCCCTTTAAAAGAAAACCACACCTCTTTGATAAATGCTGGTCTGGCTTTAGGAAATATATGGGCAATACCTCATAGTCTGTAATTGGTTGACGAGAAGACATGCTTGATATGAACTGACACTTGGGTGGACATGTGGTAGCATGGGATTTGATCATCTTCTGCCTATATTCTCAACTGTTAATTGCACTCTTGTCTTATCTTTTCACCAATGACACCTTTATTTTTGTGATGTAGTTCCTGTCTAGGGGAGGGAATGGTCATTAGGGATTGATTTAATTTGTTTTAAATATTCATCCTTTATCATTAATATTATTGAACTTCATTATTATTATTATTATATTTTACTCATTTACCATTTACTTAATTTTTTTTCTCCTGTTGTTTCTTTGTTTGGTTGGATTGATATGTTGGTTTGTTAATCTATTTGATGTGCCTTGACCACCTCATCATTATTGTGATTGTTTATTTTATCTTATGTTTAATATCTCATTTCTATGCTCTCTTTTGTAGACTGAAAATGCAATAAAGAGATTGTTAAAAAAAATGTTTTTTTGACCTCCGACTTTTGCTGTGTCATGCCTTTTAGTGTCATAAAGCACTTTTTATACTCTCTATATAAAGTTGCCTAGTTGCTTGTATTCTGTTTGAAAGAGTTTATTTTCTCTTCATTGATTTCTTGCTTAATTTGTTAGAAAACTACTCCTCTAATGGCACAAGTGTCCTGCAGGCATCAATAGCACTTGGCTTTTATGCATTCTCTCTAATAACAGTGTTCAGATATTAGTTCTTCCTCACAAAAATCATTACCCCCAAATTAAAGTGAAAGAACTTAATCAAACACTTTCAAAAATTCACATTGAACCAACGGTAACAAGTTTCATGTAATAAAAGGATATGAATGCACTAAAACTTTTATGGCTAATGTCCTTATGAAGTGAAAAGGAGAAAATATGTAAAGTGCAGATGTGGAGCTGAATCTGAAGATGGCTTTTCCTTTGTTTAGGACTATAAAAGTCTGCAAAGAAAACAGAGAAAAAACAAAATGCATTAGTGCAGGAAACATGAAAACATATTGTACATATAAAATGATATGATAAAATAAAATACTGTAACAGGGGATGTGTAACTATGGTCACCAGTGGAGCCACTGCAAGAAGGTAAAATTGTTACGAATTGCATTATATATTTGAGAATACAAGGATAAGCAAATACATAGCTGTCATCAGACTTTCAATACCAGCATCTATTCTGTTAAACTTCTATACGAACATTCATTCTTAAATTTGAAAGCTAACCACTATTTAAGCCAATTCATACTTCTTTTTTTGTAATGATCATATAATTCACAGACTGTTCAAAAGTACTTTATTACTAGGGCTGAACAATTAATTGCAAATTAGATTAAATTGCAATATGACTTGTTGCAATTTTCAAATTGTAGAAGGTTCAATATTTTTAACTCAAAATGTGTTGAACATTTTGGCACTGTGATGTAGTTTTTTGCAATTTTATGCCTATTTTTTACCTCTATTCATACACTTTTTTCCCACTTTTTGACAATTTTTACCATTTTAAACCCCGTTTTTACAACTTTATGCCTATTTTGCCCCCATTCAACCATTTTTGGAATTTTTACATGGTTTTTGAAATTTAATTTCAAATTTAATTCCCAATTTTGCTGCCATAATCTATTTTCCTAAGCCACTTTTGGATTTTTTTGCAAATTTTTCCCCTTTTTTTTTTGCAATTGCATACCAATTTTGCACCTATTTATTAACCCTTTTCCGCTTTCATACCATTTTCACCCTGTTTTTGCAATTTCACACCTATTTTGCTTCTGTTCTTCACTTCTCAACTTTTTTTCAAATTTTTTACCCTTAAAATGATTAAATGTCATATTAGTTTTACTGTAAAAGATCTACTGCTTATGTTTTTTTATACATAAGATGAGGAACATTAAAACAATTGCAGATTAAATCGCAATGTTGGGAAAAAAAATCGCAATTTGATTATTTTCTCAAATCGTTCAGCCCTATTTATTGCATTTCTATTTTTCTCAATGAATGTACGATTTGTGCAGAAACAAACAGGCATTAATATGCCCTGTTTATTACAAAGGGCCTAAAATATTCAAGCTGTCAGAGATTACAATGGCAGATTCTCTCGTCAATCTTTTATGGTCACAATTTACTGATTTTTGAAGCTGGCTCATCTGTGGCAATGAGTGACTGGGTGTCAGTTTGTGCCCCCTTCAGCACCAGTAGTCCACCCCTGGTTGCAAATACCCTGAATAAAAATGCATTTCCTACTTTTTCTGTATTTTACCCTCATTTCTGCAGGGGAACCTGACAGAAGTGTCCAGGGATGGATCTGCTGTTGTGTTGAGTCTACCCCTCTGTCTACCATCTGTGTTGACTTCCCCCACAAGCACTTCTGCCTCAAAGGAAACAGTGGACACACACACGCAATGGGCCAGGCCAGTTGCGATAATGGAGGCAACTCCAAAGCGGGCTGAACCTTTCCCCAACAGATGTGGCATTTATTTAAATATTTTTTCGTCTTTGGTTAATCCGCCCATCCAGCAGCGCATCACATGCCAAAACAAAGAGACCCTGAGAATGACTGCCACGTCCTTTTTCATCTCTCCGTAAGCGGCCCATTAATGGGCAGCAGCCTGATCTACTCTGCAAATCAAAACTTGCTAATCCTATTTCTGTGTCCACAAGAGATCTAGAGAGAAGCAGAGGCTCTTCTCTCATCTCACAGAGCTGCTCTAAAACACCACTCAGTGAATTCAGTGAAAACATCGGCTGATGGTGAGGATCACTGTCATATCATGACCACAAATCCAGATGTGAGAGAAACATGTGGAAGATGTATCAGGAAAGCAGCACAACAACAGGCATGACTGCAATGCAAATAAAGAGACATCAATGACTAGTTTAAAAATGAATTCAGTCTGAGCAAGTGAAATCATTCTTGTTGTTTAAACTTAGCTTGAAAGATGAACTTTAAGGGCCCGTGCCAACAAATATCATTTTCATGCTGAAACTGGTTTTGCATGGTCATTCAGCTAATCTTACTGAGCAGCCAGATTCACTACATTTCAAGCCTGTCATAAGGCAGATCCAACTTGCAAAGCCTCAAACTGACATACTTGTTTCCTTCTCGACAATAACCAGAGCAATCTTCATTGCTTTAGAGACATAAGTGCTAGATACAGGTGTGGTTAACAGTGCAAAAAAAGGACCTAAAACTATATATAAAAAGTAAACGTTCATCCAACCACCTTCATTTTTTTTTCTTTAAAAGGCCTCACCCTCTCAGATAACTGTGTTTTTCAGGTTCAATGTCAAGTTTTAGGCTGGAGATATGTTTGCAGTTTGTCAATGTGTTTGTGTTTGCAGGCATCATGAGCACTTTAGTCTCTGTACTTCCCTGTATGTGATGCATACTGACATACTGGTGTGCCTTGGGAAATTACACAGCCATAACTTATAACTGTATGAAATTAATATATGAGCTCTAGATTTAGTCCATTGTTTTTTTTTTATTTGCCTACACAATTACAAACTATATTATAAAACAAAAAACCTTGATTTTGCAACATGTAGGACTGCAGTGAGTACAGGGAGTTGTTACTTCTGCATTACCCCAGCGATTATTTAGCTAATTTTACATGATTGATTGATTGATATTATTTGTATTATTGTGTCATGCATATACAATATGCCCAGCCCAAAAGGCTTACAAGACACCATTATTTAGTCATCAAGTTCAGAGATCATTGTAGATGTTTACAAAGAGGAAATAATAACTTCATAAAAATAAACTATCCTGACATTTTTTCCAGGCTCTGGATACAAAGAAGGCCAACTTATAAATATTATAACTAAACAACCATGTCAGTCTTTTAACGTACATTTCATTCATCAGAGGAGCTTTCAACTCATCGTAAAAAGGACAGTACAGAAGAAAATGTGCTTCGTTCTCGACTTCACCTAATTCACATAATTCACAAAGTTTGTGTTCGTCCTGGATGTTTTTAAATCTGCCAACTTCAAGAGCAAGTTGGAGGATTCCTGTTCTCAACTGAGTAACTAGTAAACATCTTTGACTTCTTGTTAAATTAGCTGTTACATAAGATTCATGGCCATAATTGTGTTTAATTTGGATGTATGTTCTTAATTTTGCCTTTAACCAAATTTCATTGAACCATTTTTGCTCAAACTTGGCAACAAGCTTCTCCCTAATTTTGTTCACGATGTAAACAAGGTTGTTTCGGTAGACATATGGTATTCTGCTTCCTCAAAAACAGAAAGGAGCTCTGTAGCCCAGGGAGAGTTCTGCATTTTACTAAAAATAAAAATCTTCTTATTAATCCTATTTTCTGTCACTTTAATAAATAGGTTCTAAAGTCTGATCATTTTTACAATGTGACCTGTCACTTGATTAATGAAATTTAGCTCATTTACATGAACTTCCCTTTTTTCCCTTTTTTCTTGAGTATTACGGTTGATGGTTAAATTTGATTAGGTTGTAGTTGATAGAAATAAATGCTGAAGGTTTAGAGTATGGTGTACCTGGTGATTTTAGAATGAGTTTAGGTGTCCTTAAACAAAAATGACTGAAAACCACTGCTCTACAGGGTCCATTAAGACCTAAAGCGGGGTCCACACATAAGGATTTTCTAAATCTGAAGAGATTTTTTATCAGTTAGAGACCCCACACATGAAGATACAGAATCAGACGGTGAACAGTTTTGATCTTACTGTTTGTGGTGTGCTCTGATCATCTCAACACAGCACACTGCACTCCTAACATTCTGTCCTACCACTGATCTAGAGTCTAGTCCTTCAAGACTTGATCAAATGTGATCTAACAAAAATGAAAAAGATAAAAACATAGCTACAACCACAAACACTGTCCATGGCAACAACCACAAAACTCAACACCCAACATGGACGAGGACACACGAGAAGAGGACATGACGGTGGTTTTTCATTTCTGCGGTCCACCGAACTGTATGTTTACGTTTCAGTTCGGCCATGCTAGTCTTTATTTATGTCTGCCTCCTTGTTCCTCTGTCAGCTTGCTTCTTGATTGGCTACTCTCTCGTTCCACATCACTATTCCCTCAAATTCACTCTTACTGCTTCTCAGATAACAGGATAATATTATAGGATAATCTTATAAGACATAAGATCATTGGGCGTTTGCCGTCCTCGGTCAATTTGTAAATGATTCTAGCCCCTGTTTTTATTCTCTTTTAACTTAATTATTAACCTGGTTTTATTTATTTATTTTTGTGTGTAAAGTGTCTTTGAGTTTTATGAAAAGCGGTCAATAAATAAAATGTATTATGATTATTATTATTATTAAGAAGGTGGAAAGTCAGGACAAAAACAGCCCAGTTATCTTTATATGAGCACCCTGCCTAAGGCTGTATGCATCAACCAGTTGTTTGAGAAGTAACCTGTAAATATGGCAACATTTCCATATTTTTTAGAGCAGAAGTAACAGATAAAAAAAACAAACAAACAATAATCAATGTTATAATCAGATGTGTGCTGACAACAGATGACCAGTAGTCTGATATCATCATCAGCTCAGTGTCTAAAACATTTTCTTCTGCACTTTCGTAATTGTGCCAATGTTACAGAGTAATGAGTTATGTCTTTATTTTGTTTTTTTAATTCTTTAATTTTAAGTCAATAAGCAAAGGAAATTGTAGCACACTTAGCAGCTTAAAATGGATGCTCTAGATAGAACTAAGGGGAGTGGAAGTCAGCTTATGTGACTTCACAACATTAAGTGCTATTAGGAGCAATGAGAGATGGATGTTGGAGCTTTGACAAAGCAAATAATGATGTTGGGTGTAAATCATTTTAGAACAGATGTCTCTGTAAGCCTATCTTATCCCTTAACTGTGGCTTATTATATAAAACAACAGACAACTTTACAAGACCAGTTTTCTTTTTATTTCTTAGACAGGTGGTCTTTTGATTACCACAGGTAAGATTAGGGATGGGTACCGAATTTGGTAAGGTTAAGAGGTACCAACCGAATTCTGTAGGTACTACCGAGTACCGATTCACGTAAAATCAAACAGTGCCATGTTTAGGTATCTAAACGCATCCTTGTGACTGTGAGGGAGTGGAAGAAGCAGGCATACTATTGGGTAGAGTAGGTGAATTTCCATACCAGACTTGAACGCAGCACAGCAATAGCGTAATGACTGATGCCTCGCTGCAATATTTGTGAAGTCAAGTGTAAGGCCAGCGGCGGAAATACTTCAAATCTGAGGAAGCACCTGTGACACACAAAATTTTCCTTAAAGCTGAAGAGTGCACAATTTTTGACAGCCTCAGATATACGACCACAAAGGATTCATTCAGCACTGTTAGCACGCCTGTGTCCAATGGAGACTAATCGTCTGCAGCCAGAAACGCCAGGAAAAGAAATGGCTTTAACATTTGGTGATGGCAGCAAATGTGACAAGGAGGATACCTGGTCCAGGTAAATAAGCCTCGTGTTTAAGATGGTATTAGCTTGGCATTTTAATATGCGTCAGTTATCATCATCAGGTTGGTTCCTCATACTTTGTAACATTAATGTAAATGCTTTTTTTATTTACAGCTCTGTTGGACCCATTGTTAAACTGCCCTAAAGTTAAAGTGAGGGCTGCAGTTAATTTATTAAGTTGTGCTTCATTTAGTTACTGGTTTTCATGTTGAGGACATTTTTGAAACAACTACAATGTTACAATACAAACAGTTGAATGTTGTTATGATATATATCTGTTAAATTTTATATATTGAGAAATAAATTTACATTGAAAAAAATTTGAGATCTTAATATTAAACAAATTAAAATTTATTACCCCATAAACACACACAAAGGTACAGAAAATTGGTACCGTTGAGTACCGATACCGATTCCCAGGTACCGGGCATTGGTATGGTATCGGTTCAGATGTGAAAGGTACCCATCCCTAGGTATGATGTCGACGTGACTCCTATTACCAAGGTAGGTTTTATCCTAGGGGTACACCTATTATCCCTGGGGCTAATTTTGTCCTCACTGCAAACAAGCTAAGAAAACCTCTTTTGGTGAGCTCAGCATGGTTGTTTGTCCCGAAACAGGGATGTCCTGCTATGTGCATGTATATTTAAACAAACCGTGTTGAACAACTTACACCCCGACACAACCCATTGAGTGAAAACTACCTCAGGTGTGAAACGTGCTTGGGAAGAACTCAAACTGCTTTGTGGAAGTGCACCCTAATCATAGACGACAGTCCTAACAGTTTAATTTTGACCTCTGAGATCTAGAGTGCATTTCAAAAAAATATATACTATGGGAATTTACAAGTGCCTGCAGTGGCATCAATGTCTAAAAATGGAAGACAGAACAAAACAAACTTTCTGCTTTGGTGTTGAATATTCTTTCCTGTATTGTTGTTATTAATCTGGCTTGTAACACAGGGACTGAAAAAGAGACATGCAGTCTGAGACATGGGTTAAGATACAGCATAAGTAGAGTGGCAGGACATGCTTGCTGTGCTGTCTTGTTTTTACACACAGTTCGAATCCCTAGGACAGAGTAACAACTTTCTAAGCATCCACTGCCATCCTCTCCTCTTCTTCGCCTGCATTCCAGGTAGATTTCAGAACCGGCGGACAGATTCGCGTTTCGTTATTTTTGTCCCTAAAAACCACCCGTAGACAACATGGCGGATCATTATGTCGGCTTACACCAGGGGTGTTCAATCTTTTTTAATGAAGGGCCCCATACAGAAAAGCACAAGGATAACCGGGCCACATTATACCTCAACTTAGGTGTAAAAAAGTTTAGAACTTTGGGATGGGAAGTTAAATTTCAGCTTGCAGAAGAAACATCTTGACAGCTCAAGATAACAGCCAGACAAAAACAAAGCAAACGCCATGAAGGTGACAAACACTCTAAAAAATCTTTGTTGTATTAAGTTTACTGATTTAGTTGGGAATTTAGCTCTAAAAAAGAAGGCAATAGTATTTGACAGGTGATCTGGCAAATTTTTGGTTATCACTAAAGAACTTTCAATTAAAACAAAAAAGGTCCATCACATAAGGGAAAGCACAATCCTCAGTATCTCCAGTGTCTAGAGATGCAAAAAAGATAAAAACCATATGGTATTTAAACCTTGACCATGCAGCAGACAATAATGAAATAAATGTGAAATGAGGGATTTGCTGCCATGATACAATACTATTCTTCCTTCAAACAAACTAAACCTTCATCATATAATGTGAGCCAACTTTTGGAGTTTGCTGAGGGCCAATGGAAAGCAGCGTAAGGGCCGCCATAGTTTGGACTAGGGCTGTAATCAACCAAAGAAATTGTTGGTCGACTAAAACACAGCAATTTGCCAACCAAAATCGACCAATTGGGGGGGGGGAGGCGCGCTCCGTGTTTCTCCCCGTGCGCGCCTCTTTCCCTCCTTTCTTTCTCTCAACCCAAGACTCTTTGCTTTCCTGTCTTTATCAATAATATGGGCAGTCACTGTCATATAGGACTACATTCGAAGAGACGCACACATCTGTTGTCTTTATCTATTTACTTGGAAGCTTTTTCTTTTTTTCTCCCTCGTATTTTGCCGTTAGTGCATGTGTAATCGTGAGGCGCGCTGGCACTGAATATCCAGAAAAACATTGGAACCTGGAAATTCATGGGACTCTTTAAGTGTTCCCACACAGAGTTTCATATTAACCACGTTGTTCACTACAACAGACACTTTTCCTGCTGGAACTGAAGGCATCGCCAACTTCATAGTCGTGCAGCGATGGTTCTTCCTGTGTGCGCACCTCCTTTTTTTCTCTCAACACAAGACTCTTTCCTTTCCAGTCTTCATCAATGAAATGGGCAGTCACTCTCATATAGGGGTCCATTCGAAGAGACGTACACATCTGTTATCTTTATCTATTAACTCTGAAGCTTTCTCTTTTTTCCTCCCTTGTATTTTGCCGTGAGCGCGTGCGTAATTGTCTGGCGCGCTGGCACTGAATATCCAGGATTCAATGTTTTTCTTGGCCTTCCACGACACCAATGGGCCTCATACCCTCAGAAATAAAATAGTCAATTCCTTCTGTGATGTAGTTTTTGCATTTGGGTGTTTATATGAGGCATCAAATCCAGCGTGAGGGTGAGGGATCCCGCCGCTGCAGCGCGGGCAGAGCGCATGCAGTTATAAAACAAATACGCGATTATTAGAGTAGAATATTGAAATGCTCTTAAATAAAAATATTGAAATAAATGATAAATACATTAAAATGGTGTTCTGAGACATGATGGGGGTGCTCAGAAAACACCCCTATTTCACTTGATACGTTTCTCCTGATGAAATGAACTGCAGGGGAAAATTTTCTTTTACATATTTGGTCGACCAATCAGAATTTTGGTCGACTGAACACGCATCGACCGATTAGTCGACCAGTCGACTTGGACTTTACAGTCCTAGTTTGGACACCCCTGGCCTACAAGAAACAGCGGCCCGCAGTAATGTAATTTTTCTTATAAAGATTTTTCTAACTAAATAAAAATAAAACAAACATTTTATGGGGATGATTGTACTCCTATTTTGACGGACTTTACATACAAATAGAAACATTATAACCTATATTCACCGTTTCTGTTTGGCAAAATGCGGTGGATGTATAAAATGCCACATTCTACACACTGCACCTTTAAACCCTATTGAACATAAATGGTCATGGTCTTCATTCCTTTATAACTGAGTCTTAAATGAGATCATTGGGGTTTATTGACTCACAGACACTGCTCACACAACCCTGAACTACTTTCCCACGGACGTAAAAACGTGCAGTGAAAAGCAGTTTAGAAAGCAGTTAAAAAGTCACCCGTCCAGTAAGCTCTACGTCCTTAAATGATCTCTTTTTGTAAATCTGTTTTTAAACTGTGGGGGATTATCTCGATGAAAAAGACACCACAGGGACACTTCTTCTTTTTCTTAGCAGAATCAAATCATCAAGTAACCTACAAAACAAGCTCACTAACACAAAGATGCTCTCACCCTCTGGTTCTTGTAGTAAAATGGGTCAATGTCCTCCAGTGGCACCCCGATGAGCTCTGTTGGGATGTCACCGAAGATTCTCGGCAGCTGTTTCCCAGCCTCCAGGTCAACCCTGGGTTTGAATGTTTCTGTGTTTTTATAAGTGTCCTTGGCATTCTTGGCCTGCTCCTCCGCAATCCGCTGCTCCAGCGCAGCCATGGATTCGCGAGTGAACCGCCGCAAGCCATCAGGACCCGTTGGTAACAGCATGGCTGCCATCTTTTCATCCTGATTCTTCTGTACTAGAATTTACTTACAGCTAAGGGTGGGGGTTTGGGGGAGAGGAAGAAGAAATAGAAAGAGAAAACATGGGTTAAAATTAGGCATGAGCAATATCTGGTTTCATCGCAAATGTGCAATGTCAGTCATGTGACTCTGAACATGTCATTTTTCCATTTGAGGATTGTTTGATCATTGTTTCACCTGATGCTTTCTTTCTTTAGCCTTCTTTATCATGATCATAAAGACACTCATCATTTGTGTTTTCAGAAGTGAGCAAAGATCCATTTTTAAGACACTTTCCATCTTCAAAAACAGACCTAACAAATGCTCAGCAGCTCAACACGGATCACTTTTAAAGGTTAAAAACACGGGGAATAGAAGATTAATTTAAATATCTCCAGAAATTGTTAACACTATAGTCTAAGAGCTGCACAAATGCTAACCTTACGTTTAAGTGGTCTAAGTCTATTAAGAAACTTGTTCCTGCATTCACAGGGTTCCCACTCTTTTCTAGAAATCATTTTCCAGGACTTCTCCAGGACATTTTTCAAGACTTTTTCCAGTGTCACATAACCAACAGAAGTTACATTGTTGCTGTGAGCAGTTTTCAATTCTAGTTAGTCTTCTCAAAAACAAGATTAGAGGTTGATGAACAATATCTCTAGCTATTGATCATATTGATCTTAGAATTTCTTTGTTTCTAACTCTCCAGCACGAACATTATCTGTTAGCTATCTGTTTAGTCTGGCTTTTATGTGTCTTACTATTATAAATTTATGGTTATACATATTTTTTATCTATATTTACTCTGGTTGTTATGAATAAATTTTGTTAATTTAGCCTAATTTTATTTTGTCATTTTTTTATTTCTCTTTGTCCCCACTGTTTTGAGTTTTTATATTTTATGCCTTAACTTGCATTATTTTACCTACTCACATTTTCTGGCCAGGTGTACATTAGTTACCGAGTACATTTTTACTTCATTTCTTACTTCACTTGTCCATTTTCCAGGGCAATTTAAGATTTTCCAGTACATTTCACTTTTTTCCTCATTTTCTAAATGTTTTCCATGACTGGAAAATTGGGCAATCATTTTCCAGGTTTTCCAGGACACGTGGGAACCCTGATTCATCTGTATTCGTATAAATCCAAGTGGCAGCAGTGTGGAAGTCTGCAAGGGTATACAGAAAACCCACATAAAAGGGTTGATAGTTAAGAGTTGCACATAAAAAGATGCAGCATTAATTTAGACAGTTCTTTCATAATTCTCAACATAAATTGCAATATTATCACATGAAGATCAAATTGCTCTTCAAAATGCACACACCAAGCAAAACTTCACATGCACACATTCACACCTCACATCCAAATTTCTGTGCCAGCATGTGTAAATGACCCTCTGTTTGCTCTCTGATAGTCTGTTGCTCCACTAAGGCAACTTTTGCCTGTTAGTTTCCAGACTAACACGCCTTTGCCCTGAGCCAAGAGTTTCTGGAAATATCTGTCATTACTTAACCCTTTAAGGCCCAAGACCAAAGATTAAAGCCAGAAAATTCGATTTTTTTGGAGCTGAAATGTTTGTTTCACTTTCTGCTAAAATACTTAAAATATTAAAATGTCCATAAAATTCAACATATTGATTTTTTTTTTATTTCATTTGATACATTAGGTGTTTTTGGCTACTGATAATCTATTTGAGGGCATTTTTATAATTTATCTGATTGTATTCAATGTTTTTTTTTTTTTTTTCATATTTAGTAGATAGAGGTATTATATAAAAGTATGTATCAAATATGATACAATTGGCTTTATAGGGTTAAGTTATTTTATTCACTGCTCCTGCAAGAATATTGAGGCTAAGGATGTAATGGTACGAAAATATTATAT
Source organism: Scarus forsteni (assembly GCA_036419115.1). Classification (NCBI taxonomy): domain Eukaryota; kingdom Metazoa; phylum Chordata; class Actinopteri; order Labriformes; family Labridae; genus Scarus; species Scarus forsteni. Next base: position 12,478,455 of record JAZDUH010000271.1, on the reverse strand, counting down.
CATGGTTATTGTGACTAAAATGAGCGGTATTGCTGCAATGCGCTCAAAATGTTCAAAAACTACTTAGACGCACACTGACTACAGAGTGAGTGTTACTCTATAATAAATCAAACAAAGCACAAGGATAACCTGTTACCTCCTTCATAACAAATAAGGAACTCTTTACTTGAAATTAAAATCTAAAAACACCAGCATATTTACTTTGGGTAGTTTTGAAGGGGAAAAAATCTCTGGTACAGTGTCTGTGCAGGCAACAGCTGCCATACTTTGACTTTCAGAGGCCAAACTTTGCAAACTGTGCATGCACGGCTGAGCAGACACAGAGCTCTGGCTTTTCCAGGCAATGAGGATAATCACCGCAAGTTACTGACAAAGTGAGGTAAACAAACACTGATTTAACAGTATTTAAAACTCAAAACCGTAATACTGACTATGAAATTTTACTGTATCATTTTATCTGTAACCGTTAGATTCCTCATCAGGGCACATTTTCCAAAAGCGCAGGAAAGAAGTAATTGAAAATTGAATGCATGCACATACATAGAGACCTTTGCATGCTTACAATTCAAAGACGTGCTGCCATTGTTTATTTTCCAACTTTTCTTACAAAATCACATAGTAGAATTGACAAAAACAAACTAAATCATAGTGAAATCAGATTTAAGGTAGATATCAAGCAAGATCAGACTTTTTAAGACTTTCTAAGGCCTTAACTTAAATAAATCAGATTAAATACTTATCAAGACTTCTTAAAGATCTGTTGCAACCCTGTTTATTATAATTAAATGTGTGCTTGCTTGAGGTAAAAACAATTCAAGTTATCCTCATTAGCTAAGCTGTACTCACTGAGTCTTCAGCATGTTAGGACTCTTTTCAGTTAAAGGTGCTGTGAGGAGAATCTATTACCGGCGACATAAAGACTCTGCTACCCATGAGCACGCGCAGCGACTGTCGTAATGCTGCGTTCCAGTAACCCCGGAAATGGAAGTGAAATCATCTCCGACTTATCGGCGTTCCAGTTGAAGTCGGAAAAAAACATGCCCATCTACCAGGCTATTGTTAGCTTTTGTTAGCACGCCCTGCGTTGTTGTTCATAAATATCAAATGAAGAATGTGATTATCACTATGGCAGCATTTTTGTAAATATAAGTCTAACAATACTAGGTATACAGCTGATCTAGAGCCACACACCCCAGTCAGAAGTGCAAATAAATGGATTATTACAGGAGCTAAATAACTGTTCACACTGGGGGCATCCATCTTCGATTGTCAACTTGGGGGTGGTGAGGTTTCACCGAGTTCCCAGTAGGAAATTCAGACTTCCTGCTCGGTTTCCTACTCAGAACTCGGAAATTCCTACTTCTGACTACAACTGGAACGCACCAAAAGACGTGACCCAAGCCAAAGCGTGTTTGTTGTGATGCTAATGAATGCAGCTTGGACCTTCCTCAGAACTCTGCATTGCTTTACAACTTCTTTTTTCAACAACTTACAGGATGCAAAGCCACGAGGTAATGTATCTCTTTCTAGTTACGTAGCGGTAGTTTTTGATGTGTGACAACAAGCAATTTTTGGAAAACTTATCTAATTGTAGCCGGCTATATATCTCTACTTACAGCCCGGTGCTCTAAGACGTGTCCGAATAATATAAATTTGTGTAATACAAATAATAAAAATTATAAATTTGCTCTAGTTTTAATTGTCTCGTTCCCGAAGTTGAGTATCCAGGCCAGTCCAGCCCTGTCCGACCCGACCGCGAAGCTAAGGAATAACATTTATAGATAACCTATTATGATGCTATAAAACTCATCTTAAAGTGTATTTCCATCAGGCATATATCTCAAAGTGAGACTTGTGAAAAAGTGAAAGTGAAACTCCTCACAGTCCCTTTAATTATTTTCAACAGAACTTGGGTAATATAAAAAATTTTGCTCTCCGTTTAGGACCAAATGACATTTAATTTGCTTTGTTTTTTTGTTTTTGACCAAGAGTGGCAGCAACACACAGTTAACAACTGACACACAAATCCAAACAGGTCATAATATCTCACAACTATGTACGTCTTAGTATATTCTAACTTCTTGGTAAAACACATGAGTCATGGTCTACTGTTTTTTTAGGGTGGGATAACTTGGATGAGGAGGAGCAGATGACTGTAGCAGCTGTATGGTGTCAGCAGTGTGTTCTCTGTGACAGATTGAACTACATACATATAAATGGTGAAATTCTTGATGCACTCGTTAACACTCATTTCTGAGTTTCTATAAAAGATCCATCAGTACTGGCATCGCACGTCTACACCCGCACATCCTGCCCCGAGAATCAGGAGAATAGGAGAGAGAAATACTACCCCCAAAAAGTAAAGACTCACCCACAGTTTAAATACATACTCAGAAAATCCATGTTTACTGTAAGAAATACAAAACTGTGAGATTATCACAGCCAAATACATCAGTGAGCGAGGACTGAAGAGAAACAGAGGAAGTTGAACACACACAAACACAGTCACAAACATTATTTCAGTTTCCTGTCTTATTTCATATTATTACCTTAATAGCTTCATATATATCTAGTTATAACCATTTTTATACTTCATTTACTTTATCTTTTATTATGATAACCCTTCTACTATATATTATAATAAACTGTTTCCTTACATTTTAAATAAATGTTTATTTTATTTTCATTTTTTTAATTGAATATTTCAAAACACTATGTAATTACCTGCTCCATGATGTCTTCATAAATTTGATTGCATTATTCTTATGCTGAGATGTTGGTCATTTTAAATAATTTGTTCAATCTGTCTAATGTTTTCAGAAGTGCATGGGCGCCCAGGATGTCTTCAACGTCCTCTTTGTTTCATTAAATCTTTTGTGACATTCAGACACACGTGCAGGTGACATGCAGTGTTCCCCTAACACCTTAATTAATTTGCAAAGAGATTTGGTTGCTGTTTTTAAAGTTTTACAAAAGATTCCAAACGAAAGCGTTGTTCAACTTTTAAACTATCACTTACTGACACCTAATCAGACACATGTGCACTCCAATCAGTAACAAGCAGTGAACTTAAGATGCCACTTTTTGGAAAATTGCAGCAGTTGTGTGTGAATACCTGACTTTTAATAAATAACACTCAGTGTAACTGTGAGGCATGTGGTTTCATCCTCATAAGTGCCGTCTCATTGTTATGCAGCTGTACCTCGTACACTGACGACAACAAGCTGTGTTCTTTTCTCCCCAAACCCAACAATTTAGCTGATTTCTGTTTCTGGTCATGAAAATAAAGTAAACTGTAGACCAGCTAACAACATTAAATTGATGTACAGTAAATGATAGAGATGTGATGTTCGCAAATACCTTCTGTGATTGTTTTATAATTCATTTTGTTGTAGACTCGGGTTTTGACAGGGGAATTGTAAAAAGTAATATTAGAAAAGCACTTGGAGAGCACAGACCTCCGCCAGCACCACAGTCCTTAGCCATATTGTGATTTTTACCATAAATATTAGTCCTACCTTTATTTCATCTCAATATTTAGATTCCTTGACCATGACAACATACCATTAGCAACTGGATTCATAATTATATCTATTTTAGTTCAGTAGTTATTCACAGAAATCATATTTTTCACCATGGCGGCCAGACACTGATCCGGATCAACACCAAAATTAAATCAGTTCTTCCTTTTCCCATGCTGAACCTTTCCTGAAAATTTCATCAAAATCCATCCATCACTTTTTGAGTTATTTTGTTCACAGACGGACAGACAGACAGATGGACGGACGGACAAACGGAGAGACAGACAACCAAACTCTCCTGGAAACATCATCTCCTTGGCAGAGGTAATAAACATCAATTTATTATTCTTTGAAACTGTTAAATGACTTGTTCAGGCTCAAACCCCTTGTCTTCAACGTTGCTACTTGGGAAGGAGTAAAAAAGCTCTTCTACTAAATAAATAACTGTTTTATTGTACTGATTAGAAAAAATATTCTTTTAACTGGTAAAAATTGTATATAACCCACTCAACATGGAAGGTGACCAAGAGCACTGTTTCACAAATAAAAGAAAACCATTAAAAAAGAGAAAAGGGTCTTTTGCAGTCTTATCTCCAGACATTTCTTATTTTTAAGGAGTAACCAGTAGTGAGTAATTCATATAATTTATCGATGAACTTGCCTGCCTGACACTGCCAAGACTGGGTTTCTAGTTCAAGACCTTTCCTGTGTGAAGTCTGCATGTTCTCCAGGTGCATATGTGAGCTTTCCCCAGGTATTCTAGCTTCCTCCCACACTCCAAAACAAGTCCTTAAGTACTAGTGTGGCTGCTTGTTTGCCCTCATCCAATGAAATCTGAGATAAACTCCAGATCTGCAGATGGGATAAGTGGATTTCAAAGCTTCTATGTTGCCATTTATGAAGTTGCTAACTACTCTTCGACCCCATGAAAGAGTAAAGGTACTACTAGTTTTTGATCAGGATTTGATCCTGACATTGCATATGTGCACTAAAGATAAAAAAGATTATATTCTTTACATGCAGGTGGATTAAACATGAAGGCTACTTACAAGACAAAATTAGTTTTGTTTAACCTTCTCTCTGAAGGATATTCAAAAAATGTACAAGGTCAGATCACCATTAGCACAACAATTCACCCCAGGAGCAGAAATTTATAATGCAACATATTATTTATCAAGGGCACAGGTATGTGGGTCTTCGTCACTGAGGCGCTCATGTTTTCTAATTCAAACATTGTGTAATTGCAATGTATAAAGGCTTAAGTCAAAAGCTGGATGTCCTCTGACACTCTGATTGGAAGATGGTGTAGAGGGAGGTCCAGAGACACGTTATAAATGTGTTTTACCCTTCGCACTGACCACAGCTTCCTGTTATCCAACTGTTTCTATCAAAGTAGGCCAGCCGTAGTTCAGAGTCAGAGGGATTAAGTCCACAGGCTGTAGCCCTGACCAAGGGAGCACAAGCACTGATTTGGGTTCGCAGTCCCTTGTTGTTTTTCTTATCTGAACACAAGAAAACTGCAGGGCATGAACATCTGCCCAACAGCTTCCTTAACGCTATAATTTTTCCAAACTAACTCCTCAGAGCCAAAATGTCTGACAAGTTCTCACACCAAGCTGTCGGCACGTCACATGTCAAAACACAAACAGATGCATAGACTCACACGGAGTTTTGTTTAAACTTTGAAGTGTTTAAAGAAGGTGATCTTTAACCTGCAGATAATCACCTCTACCAAGGAGGGGAGGTTTTTGGCCCATTTGTTTGTTTGTTTGTTTTTTAGCAAGATTGCCCAAAAACTACTGAACAGATTTTACTGAAATTATCAGGAGATGTTGATTATGGCCAAACTTAAAAATAACTTAACTTAAAAATTTGGTGGTGATTCAGATAACTGCCTTTAGCAAATGGTTGTTTTTGCTCAATAATTGTCTTACTAATAATGACATCTACATTGTTTTGGGTGTTAGGTAGGGATGGGCTGAAATATCGTTCGGCAAAATATCGTGATACAGTACGTGACGAAATGCATCTAGTTTGAAAAAAATGGATCGCGAAATAAAGATGTCATGTCCGCTAATAGCACATGTGACCAGAAGTGACGACAACAAACATTAGCACCAACTACCTTGCCTCCAAAAAGCCGAATGATGGAGTCGAATGAGGTCGAAATTGAGGACGCTCCGCCTGGATACAAGTCATCTGTCTGGCAGTATTTTGGCTTTCTCATTAAAAAAGATGAAGACAGCGAAAACAAGCCTACCGCTTGTTAGCATACACTCTCTCTAACTTCTCTAGGGTACAGAGAGTGTTATTGTTTGTGTTTGGCCTGTTAGGCCTTGTGTTTTCCTGTGTGTAACTCAAATAAAAACAAATAAGTTGTAATTACACAGTAATATTTTTTCTTTTCTACTTTTTTGATATTGTATCGTGACATATTGTATCGTGACCCGGGCATATCGAGGTGCAGCGTATCATGAGTTTAAGTGTATCGTCCCATCCCTAGTGCTAGGTGTGGATTTCAGGGCCAAGGAATCATATTATGATGGTAACTTTATCATGGAACAATTGCTTAGGTGTAACAGCAATATGTGAGCTATGTTGGTGCTGGTTTGTGCTCTTCAAATGCTTTCTAGTTAATTCTTTATATTACCATCTGTACATTATAAGAGAACAGGAAAAATGTAATGTTAAATCATATTTGAAAAATAAAAATAAAAATAAATTGCAAACATTTGACTGTATATTTAAAATTACATTTTAGCACTTGTTCCTTGAGGACATGCCTTGTTTATATTTGCAAAAAACAACAAAGCCATGAGAACACAATCAATCATCTCTATAGTCATCTTGAAGTAGTCTATGAAGCAAGACTACTTAAGTATCACTTTTTACGTTGCCTAATCAGTTGATCTGTAATCAACTTTATTCCCCATTTATCAATAATGTGGACCAAGGGGTGTTTCATTTAAAATGACAAAACAGATCCTCACATATACATCATAATAGCTTGGTTATGCTTTCCACACAGATGGTCACACTGACACAAACTGACAAAGACTTGTGAAAAACCTCTGTGTTTTTGCACTCTGTGCCGCAGACCATTGTTTTCTTAAAAATAAAGGGGCTGGTCTTTAAAATATTCATGATTATTGCATGATTTAACGAACGCTATGGGAAACTATAAAGCCCTAGCAGAGCGCAAACCTCCACTAAGGTAGTATTACATATTAGATATTACTGTTACATCTTTAAGCAATAGTTCCATGTTGAAGTTGCCTTCATAATTCCTTGACCATGAAAACCTACAACAAGCACTCAGATTCATGTTGCTATCATTTATTGATTAAAAATTATCCTTCGCTAATGGCGGTTATCTGGATCACCACCAAAATCTAACCATTTTAAGTTGGGCCATAACCAACATACCTCAAAAATATCAGCAAAATCTTTCCAGTCGTTTTTTGTGTAATATTGCAAAAACAAAAACAAAACAAACAAAAAAAAAACAGACAGAGGTTAAGATTACTTCTTTTCAGAGAGAATATTTTGGAAAATAACTTTTAGCCTATATTTGAACTAATGACATCAATAGGTCCTCGGAGTTCACCATCTTGTTATTTTGAGTCCGCTTCTGCTAAACGTTTTCAAATGTACATGGCCAAGTGTAAATCCGCCGCACAGGACCGACATGGAGGGGTGTGTCTGGATAAATGACGTCATACTGACTGGGTGGATATTCGTGATCTGGTGGGTGTGTCTGTCTGTCACTGCTTTGATGAATGCAAAAGTATGACCTGAGATAAACTCACTGTTAAACCATATATTCCTTCACTCATCAACGTGTGTTCTGAATAGGGATGTATACCGTGGACCAGTACTTTAATGTACCGGTCCCTAATTGGGTCGTTACCCGAATACCGTTAAGAATCTGGAAAAACGGTACTGTTATCAGTACTTGAACGTCTCTTCAACTGTCACGTAGTTATGACACTACCGCCGTCTGGCTCAAGCATGTCGGTGAGGGCTAAGCGCTCGAAGGTTTGGGCTCACTTTAACTGTTTATGAAAACTCGACCCGATGCAGTCTTTGTCAGAGAGAAGTTGCGTCCAAGGGGAAAAATACTAGCAACAGAGAAATACTAGCAACATCGCCAAACACTTGGAGCGCGCACATAATATAAAGCTAAAGGAGTGCAGGCTGTTTGATTGCTATAGCAACACGAGTAAAGTTAGCAGCCCGGCTAACACTAAAGACTGCAGCACCGTGGCGGCAGCACCCGGTTTTGTTTCTGCTATGTCAAGTCACGGTAAGTTTTTTGTCTAGTTTGTAGTCATTAAGGCTGTCACTTTTCCTAAAAATCAAAGTCGAACGGTTTCACCCTCCCCCCCACGTAGTAAGGGACAGAGACTCTATTATCCGCACTTTCGGTAAAGACCCTGCCGAATACAACACAGTCACATGGGGTTTAACTCTTGACGAAGCCGCGCTGCACTCGGCCGTATAACTTGGATGAAATGCCGACGGCTGAGCACGCAAATTTGATGTGGAGGACCAGTGACTAAACTGCATTTCACAGAACACACAGCCTGGTCTTTAATTTTAAGTTTGCCATCAACAGTGTAGAACCAAAACTACTTCCACACAGCTTTCCTCAGATGATTTGGAGCTGTTAATGTCCGCTCGGAGCGGAAACTCTTTGTTTACTGACCAACCACATCTCCATATCTGTCTGTATTTGTTTCCAAACTGGTTTAAAACAGAGTTTCCAGGAAATGTGCTTCAACAGGCTGCTGTTCTATCATATAATTTTAATGACATAGGAAAGTAAGATGAGGAGGTAGGACGTGAAAGATGCCATGGGAATAAAGATACTTGATTGTTAAAACTGTACCTGCTAGTAGGACTGGACAATTAATCGGATTTTGATCGTGATTTCAAATTTGCCATCTGACAATCATAAAAACATTGTAATCGAAGAAAAACTATTTATATGCCACACAGTGTGGAGTGCCATGTATGTAAGTTCCTGTGCTTCATAGCACTTCTGTGTTCCACGTGCAGCCACAGCGAGTGTGTGTCTTATGTGGATCAATAATACTGTATGTGCCACTCGCTGTTTTTTAAAGTTGTGTTTAAATCAACACTGAAGTTTTTAAACAAATGAATAATTGTGTATATTAATTGTGATTTCAATATCACTTACAATAATCGGGATTCTTATTTTTACAATAATCGTCCAGCTCTACCTGCTAGATTACAAAAAAAATGTTTTAACCGAGCAGAAATCTCCAGAATTAAATGTTAGTGCCAAAGTAGAAGTATAAAAACCTGCATCCGTTCAGTGTTCTCTTGAGAACAAAGAGAAGGAGGCCAAGAGAATCCAAGTGGATAGATAGATAGATAGATAGATAGATAGATAGATAGATAGATAGATAGATAGATAGATAGATAGATAGATAGATAGATAGATAGATAGATAGATAGATAGATAGATAGATAGATAGATAGATAGATAGATAGATAGATAGACCAAAGAACTGAACTATGTTGTCCACCTAAAACAGGGGGTCTTGCTTCACTTCTAAGTGAAGAAGAATCTGGTTTAAAGTAGATACGAAAGCCATCTGAACCAAACAAGGACCAAAGAGGCTAGTGGAAAAAAAAGTAAGTTGTGGTTTGAATTTTGCTGAATTCATCAATAATAAGCTAGCTAACTTATACTTCTTTCCTGCTGCCCAAAAAACCTGTATTAACCCGATAACAAAAGGTGCCTGTCAGCAGTTAGAAAGGGTCTAATCGACATCATCATCATGATGACGTCAGCTTGACGCACCAAAGGGAAAAAAAACAGCCACACAGCTCGTCTACTGCCGATTAGACCCAGGTCTGCTGGCAGTGGATAAGGAGTCACTTGCCGATTGTAAGCGGTTTCAGTGGGAAAGTGGTAATAATGTTCACTATAGAAATGTTACAGTAACAAATAAGATGACCATGGTATAACTGTTTCCATTTTGATTACCATTTAAACAATGTTTGATGATCTTATTGAGGCAACAACTCATGGTGATGTATCTTATTGCGTGGAAGAGCCAGAACTATGTGTCTGCTCCTCAGAAAGGTGCAGATGTCCCTCAGACGCAGGAGCGTATGTGCAGTTAGTAATGTTTGGTCTCTGAAAGTGAAAGTATGGCAGTTGTTGCCTGCACTGACACTGTACTAGGGATTTTTTTCCCCCTTTAAACAGACAAAGTCTGAAGTCTTGTTGTATTTTGGATTTTAAAAGGATGCCTAATTAGAGATAGTCACCCTGTCTGAAGAAAATGCAGAAAAAAATTATCCGGGAAGGGAGGTAGGGAAGAGAGACAAAGCACCAGCAGCACCTCCCCCACAACCCCCCCACAGAATCAGAGGGGAGAGGCCTGGCTGGACTTTTGAGAAAGACCTCAGCAAGGAAGCAGAGAGGTAAAGAAGAAGGTTAGGCTCTGACCACTGCAAGTCCTTATTAAATTCACATTATTTTTTAGCTAAATAAAACGTTTTCAAGTAATTTCAAGTGTATATATAAGTACTTTTTTAACATTTTGAGCACATTGCAATAATACGGGGAAAATAATGATAACAATGAGGATTTTTGTTAACAGTGACATGCAATTTTCATACACTAACATCCCTAGTTTACTGACAATATCTAGCAGAGTGCGGCTGACATTAATATTGCCAGCAATACCAGCCTATGGTTTTGTTAACAGGGTAATGTCTACAAGTCCGTGCAAAACATGGTTTCACATTGTTCCAAGTCAATATGCAAGTGCCACCAGACACAGTTTAAATGCCGCTTAATAGTCCTCTTATGGCACAAAATACTTCCAAACTTCTGTGGCCTCTTTCAAACCAAATACAACTTGGCAACCAAGATCGTATCACCCACCCAAGCCGCCTAGTGGCCAGGTCATGTCACCTGTCCATTAATAGCTCATTTGGTGGCCGTAGTGTCACTAAGTGACACAACACAAGCTCCAATTTCACCACTATCATATCAAATCATTGGATGCATTAGCTGTCATTATTCCAACTGTATAATTTCCGCTCACCTACCAACCACAAAACACTGCAGCTGCTGGCCCTGCCGCAGCATCGTCCGTCAGCTGCACCTTGAGAAGACAGTTTTCTGGAGTCTCGTCTAGGTGTAACTAATGCACTCACTCACTAAATGTTCCCACATGGATTGCCACTCTGTGAACAGCAATAAAAAAGGATCTGTGTCGTCACACAGCCACACACTACGTCGCCCAAACAGATAACATTTTTTAACTTTGGCATCCGAGCCCTGTGACCTGGTCACACATCCAAAGCAAACCAATTACGCGACCAAGATGCCCAGATCATGTCCGTCACATCGAGGGAGGGCTTACCCCAACCCACAGTGGCAGTACATGGACTTTGCATGGGAAGTGGTCGCCCAGGTCGCCCAAGTCGGGTTGGTGTGAATGCGGCTTTTGAACTCAACTGTGTTAATGCTTGAAGTCATTGTTTATTTCAAGGTCACAGTGCAACAATTTGACCAGAAAAGGAATCCCATAGCCTAATATCAGAGTAGCTATTTTGGCCAAAAAATTATAACAATGCATTCTCAAAAATTCAGGGCCAGTGTAAACTTGCTGAAATAGAGTAAGAAATTAGACCTTTCCTAAAAAATATATTTTAATGTCAAAACAAATTAATCGTATGACTGATTGATGAATTAATTTTTTTTCAATCATGAAACCGGCGGCACGGTGGCACAGCAGGTAGTGCCTTGCTTCACAGCAAGAAGGTTCCCGGTTTGATTCCTGGGTTGGACAGGGCCTCTATGTGTGGAGTTTGCATGTTCTTCCCGTGCATGCGTGGGCACTCCGGCTTCCTCCCACAGACCAAAAACATGCTCATTAAGTTAATTGGTGACTCTAAGGCCCCATCCACAAGAAGACAAACCGAGGTCTAAACACATACGTTTTTTGCTAAATCTGCGTATCATCCATACGTAGACGCAGTTTTGGGGGTCTGTAAACGAACATTTTAGAAACCAGGTTGCAGAGTGGAAAGATTTTGAAATGCCGTATACACAGCTCCGTGATTACTGGCTCTCCGCAAGTTTTCAGATACGCTTACGTCATAGTTTCATATCTTCATTGACACGCATGCACCACACGCGGCAACGACAATGGCGGTGTACATGAAGCATATTGATTGATGAAGCTAGTGACCCTTCTATCCCTGCTCCAGCAAAATCTTCTTCTCAATCACCACCGAGTTAAACAAACAATTATCGAGGACACATTACGGCACTTTATGATCACTTTATCACAAACTCTGTTCACAACTTCTGCTGCAAGTGCGTATGCCCATAGTGTGTCTGCTTGTTTCCGTCATTTCGTTACAGCGCCCCAAGAGTGCTGGCATGTGTTTTACAGCATTGATGCATATCAAGTCCATTCATATAGACGCACACATTTTCTGAGACGCCTTCATCTTTATGACGATCGTTTTGGAAACTGTTCAGCGTTTTGTCTTTGTGTGGATGAGGCCTAAATTGCCCTTAGGTATGAGTGTGAGTGTGAATGGTTGTCTGTCCCTCTATGTGGCCCTGCGATTGAAAGGGATAAAGGGGTATAGAAAATGAAATGATGAATCATGAAATCTTGGCCAACAGGGATTTCCTCTTTTCTTCTTCAGAAACTTTGTTCCTCAGGACTTAAAAAGGCATAACAACAGTTTAAAGGTAATCTGATCAGAGAATAAAGCCTCAGTCTAAATAAAGACATTACTAAAAGGCTTTCCACAAAAAAATCCCCTCCTCAATTCAGCCAGTGAGGGAGTCTGATATTTTAATAACTGAAAAAGCTTTCCAAAGAGAGGATTACATTTCTATGTTCCCCTTTTGACATAGAAATTCCATTGTATCCCTTTCGGATTGACTAAGCTCTGTGACTTTCCCATCTCCTCCTGTCCTGAAATGCATTGATCCCTTCACACGTCCAGCCAGACGCTAGTTATCTGCTTTCTCTTGATCTGCTTATTTGGCCCAGGTTGATCTCAGATCAGCTTGTCTCATACGCTGGATCCAGTGCTCTCCTATTTGCTGTCAAAATAAATAGGTTAAGGTCTATTTTCAGCGTCACATATCAGATAAACAGGTTCAAAGCAATGATGTTACAGTCAGGATGGGACAAATCGTCCATAGTAAGAGCTATAACAATGACCGGCATATGACCTATAACTATGGAGGGAAAGTATAGATCATTCAGACAGGATGACTGATCTGCCTCTGGGCATGCTGGGAAATATTGGAAAAGAAGAAGACAGCAGAGAGAAGGGAAAAAAGGTATTTTAGCTGAATGAAATTTAATTCCCATAACAGCCAGCTGTGATTTGGTCTTCATCAGTGAGAATAATTATGATAATTAAATAAAAGTAGAGCAGAGCCACACACACACACACACACACACACACGCACACACTCATCTGAACACATGTTGTCCAAGTACTACTATGTTTGATCCTCATTACTGAGAGACAAGCAACAAATTGTACAACATTTTATAAAAGACAAACAGCAAGCCAGTTAATGTTTGATTTTTTGTTGTGAAAGCTACCGTCATTTGTGGGTCTGTCCTAAATTGTGTGGGTTATTCTCACAAAACCATTGAGGTAATTTGTCTGTAGTCTTTTAAAAACAAATTCAAGATTTAGAGAAAAAACATTATATTGAGGAATACATGAAGCTTTTCCCAGAGCATTCTGTAATTCACAATAAGTGCTATTTTATTTATCTTGAAGTTTGAAAGATTTTTGATTAAAATCTTATGTAATGTGTCATCTTTCATTTTTAGTTGCTTTTTGACTCCATTTCTGTGCAAGAACTACTGGTGTCAGTAAAACATTATGCAACACTCATTTGGTCTTGCAGATAAGTTAATTAAAAGAGGAAAAACATGGTGCCAGTGGATGCTCCTCTCATCCTCTTCAACCTTTTTAAATGTCACTGTAAAACTGTAATAATGTTGTAGGATGGACCTCAGAGACCAGAACCTAAAGACCATTTTAGAGTAGACGTTACAGCCAGATCACAGCAGATGATCATGCATACTGGTGGCAAGAAAGCAATGTAAATAAAGTAGTATAAATACAAAAAATTAGATTAGATTGCTGAGAAAAGCAGAAATGTGTATCACTGTTCTGTAGATAGCACTTTGAGAATTGAAAAAAACTTTTATGAGAATCACCAAAGACACTACCCGGAGCAAAAAACAGACAGCTGACAGCCAAAATCATCTTTTCTATACTTTTAGATCAATACTGTGATGTTTTTATATTCAGGGAGTGATCAAAATGTTTGGATATTGTGTTCCAGACACCAGTCGGCAGCTGTTGTTTAGCCATTTTACTCTCCCTCTTTCTGTTTGATTTATCAAGGCCTTTTCTGTCATTAGATGGACATAGTGGTGTGCGATACGACGATATTAAATCGTTAAGGATTATAACATGGGGATGATCTCATAAAGCAGAAAGATCGTCAGATCGTCTGTGTGGATGATGAGACTTTGACGCGTACCCGACTAGCCAATCGTAGCACATTACGTGCAGTGCATGGTGGGATCTCCTGTTTGGTTATGTAGCGTGAAGCCATGGTGGAAAGAGAAAAGGAGATAAAAGCTTGAAGATGTCTGAACAAAAATCTGTTCTAAAGCAGCTGTATTATTCACTCAGATTATAGACATTGCAGTTAGATAACATTTGTTCTAAATTGTTGCAATTTAAGAGATAACCAGTTACTTAAGTTTGCATTTATTTATATTTGACCCTTTTCAGTAAGCTATTTGGTGTGTTTAGTTTTTACGTTACAAAAGTGCACTTTATTGTTGTTCATTACCTTTTATGTTTACATTTATTGCACATTTTTATAAAAACTGCATTATTTAAATTTAAATCTGTTCAGAAAGTTTCTTTGGCTTAAATTGTCATAATTTTTCTTTTCGGGTTTAACATGTTTTATATGTTGAACATAGGAAAAAAATGGTCAAACATGCAAATTAGTCCAGAAAAATAGATTTAAAAAAGAATCGCGATAAAATCGTGATCGTGGTTTTATTTTTAAATAATCGTGATATGATATTTTTGCCATATTTCCCACCCCTAGATGGACAGTTACGTTTGTTTATGCTTTACATAATAACGCTGATCAGGAGCTAGATTTTGTATGCATACATTACTGTTAACTCCTAACACTGTAATGAAAAAAATGATGAAAAAAATCAAATTTAACCCTTTAAATAGTATTGCAATGTATCATAGTGCATTCTTCTATATCATGTTGTCACCCATGAACTGTGATGAGTATCATGTTGCCAGACTTTTGCCAATACACATCTTTACTAATTTTTAGATTTTTCACATGTTAATGTACTATTATTGTTATTATTTTCATGTGAATTTTTTGAAATGTATATTATTAATAGGGCTGGGTTAAAAAAAAATGATTTAATCGATTTTCCTTTAACTGGTTAATAATCGATCCATAAAATCCAAAGACCAATCTTTTAACTTGGGTAGTTTTTTCTTCTTTGGATGTGCAGAGAAGCAGCCTGTGGTATCAACCCTGCTAGTCTGGTGTGATCAGCGTTTAGCGTTGCTTTCTACTGAACAAGATCTCATGAGATGTTGCTGCAAACAAACATGGTGGAAGCACTATATGGGCACCACTAGAAAGTTAAAAAGCTGATGTTTGGATGTACAGTATTTTAGATTTAACAAGTACAAAGGAAAATACGAGTTGGACAAAAAACAAGTAATATGCAGAATATGCATTAATGCATATCATTAAAATATGATTAATGTAACTGCTTTGGGTTTAGTTCTTCATGTCAAAACATTTTTTAATGGTGTACCAAGTGAAAAGATCACTTTTTAAATTTACAGCACTATTTTAACTAAGATATCCCAGACTGAATAAACATAGAATCCAATCGATCCAGAAAATCTGAATCAATACCCATTCCTTATTATTAATGCTTGTGACTTTGTAATGCCTTTTTTGAAGAGCACAATAATAAAAGTGTCTTTCCTGTAGAGGAGAGACAATAGAGCTGCTCTGAAGACTTCCTGTTAGGATTAAAAATGGTGACAACAGGTGATGTAATGTTATGTGTCAGTGAATAATAGCCTGGAATAGCCTATTACACAACGTTTGCCATGTTCAAGGTGAACATATTTCAAGAAAATAGCCCACATTTTCTCATTGGCAGCCAAATACTGTTTCTGATTTAGATATACTGACATAAGACAGGGCTGTCTAAACTAAGACAGGGGACAACTTTGGCCTGTGGTCTATTATAAATTGGGCTCCAGCAAACTCTGAAATGTATAATAGAATATTGGCTGCAATAAAAGATGAAGCTTTTTTAGATAATGGATGATGATGATGGATCATGGCAGTGCGTGGCACAAGTCACACTCATCCATGTCCTATCTGATCTATACAAAAACATATGAAGCAAACTGAGCTACTCATCTCAAAGCACTGATGCTTTGACAGATTCATGCAGTTTTCTCTTGTTTTGTGTCTGATTGTGAAGATGACCCTCGGGTGTCCTCCCTCTCTGCTGCAAAGGCACCATTCTCACACTTGTCTGAGGGTCAACCCAGTGTTGGATTTTTTAATACAGTCCTGCTCGGTGTTATTGGTACCCCTTCATTATTTTCATTGCTTGAACAATATCTTTAGAAATAAATTGAAATGTACCAAATTTATGTCATCAGGATCTTTTAATTGAAGGTCCAAAACACTTTAACAAAAAAAAAAACTTTTTTACAAGTTACATATTGTAATTTCAAAGAGGGAACTGAAAAAAAGCATGTGCAGCAATAATGGCTCCCCTCTTCAGTATTTTGTTGCACACCCTTTGGCACTGATGACAGCCTCCAAATGTTTCTTCACTTCTCAGCTGGTATTTTCTGTTCAAGCTCTTGAACATTTGCAGGTTTCTTTTCCCCAATGGCAGATTTCAGCCATACCAAAGATTTTCAATCGAATTAAGCCATTAAAACAGGTCATTTTTTCCTTTTCAACCATTCCTGCGTGCTTTTGGATGTGTGCTTTGGGTTTTTGTCTTGCTAGAGGGCCCACTATCTTCGACTCAAACCAAGTTTTCTTACACTGGGTAGAACATGACGCTCTAAAATTTCTTGATAATTCTCTGATTTCATGATTCCTGTGATACTGTCAAGGCCTCCAGTACCCACTGCAGCAAAGCAGCCCCAAACCATTATGGAACCTCCACCATGCTTAATTTTCTTGTAGGCTTCAAGTGGTTGCAATTAAAACTGCCTATTCTAAATACGACTGTATGATCATAGTAGCTAATGAAGTATAATGTACAAAACTTAATATGTGAACACAACTTCTGCGAAGTTTGAGTCTGATAAAGTGATGCAGAGCAAAGTTAGAGAGGTTTGTAAAGAAACTGTACCGTCACATTGTGTACTTTAACTTCATGGGTGCCAATAACGATGAGCAGGACTGTACACTGAAGCCGAGTCATTCAACTGAGTGTCTGTCAGTTATTTTTTGTTGCTGTGTCAGATGAGCATCAGCATTGTTTCTTACACCAGAACCACAGCGAAGCTTTAAATTCTGCTGTTATGACGGATATTAGTTGACTCTGCAGAAAATAAATGATGTAATGCAGCATGTATGATGATTCAGCCAAAAAGTACTGAGAAATGATATTTGGTACATATTGCCCTATTTGGAGTTGGGACAAGTTCAGAAAAGAACACAATCACACACAACGTCACAACACGTCACCATAAGCCTTTTGAGCTCGGTGAGATTTTAGGGTTTTTGGGTGAGACAGCTCATCTCTCAGACATGCTCTGAAACGATGATCTGTACTGTGGTGAAGTCATGGTTTAATAAACAGTATTTAAAACAAAGATTCACATCTATTTCTCTTTATTCTACATAAAACTATACCATCTTATTATACATGGGTATGCTTTTTTTTAATTCATTGTACTATTAAAACCACTGGTTTAAAAATGTTTTATCTATTTTGTAAACTGTTTCAGGCCTCAGAATATTTTTATATTCCTAAAGGCATTCACAGTCTTTGCTGAGGACTGTTTGCAGTACTTCCACAGGGTTCCCACTCTTTTCTAGAAATAGTTTTCCAGAATTTTTCCAGGACTATTCCAGGACATTTTCCCCCGTTACGATATTGGTGTGGTGTGGGCAATTCTCAGGTTAATATAGACATTGAAAAAAAAGATAAAAAGTTGATGACCAATACCTCTAGGTAGCTCGACTGAATCATAATAAACTTAAAATGTATTTATTTATAACTATCAGGAATGAACATGTCTGCTAGCTATCTTTATAGTATGGGTTTTATGTAGAGTCTTACTGTTACAACTTTATACTTACAGTTTTATCTTTATTTACTTTGCTGTTTTATGAGCATATTTTGTCGATTTACTGTGTATGTAACTTAAATTTTATTTGTGATTTTTTAATATATTTTTTGTCAACACTGTTTTGAGTTTTTACATGTTATTTTACATTTTGACTTCATTTCCTATGTTAGATTTTTCTTCACTAACAAGGAAGAAGGAAGCTAAATAATTTTCCAGGACATTTTACTGTTTTCCTCATTTTCCATATGTTTTCCATGACTGAAAAATTGGCCAATCATTTTCCAGGTTTTCCAGGATTTCCAGGATGAGTGGGAACCCTGTTCCAGTCTAACAAAATTACATTTCTCTTTAATAATTCAAGTATCTCAGAGTTTAATAACTTTTATGCATTTAGTAGAGGGTGAACAACCTGAAGCCTGCCAGTCTTTCCCAAAAATCAACAAATGATGTACATCGAGCAAACATGACAGATTCTGCCAAATGTGATTTAACCTGAGAAACAGATATATAGGGATGGGAATTGATAAGATTTTATCAATATCGATGCTGTTAACGATCCTGCTAATCGATCCAGTTCTTTAACGATTCCCTTATCGATTCCTGCAGATTTTCCAATTGAGCAAATGGTGGTCTGATTTTCGTGGCAACAATGTCAAACACATGTCACATTATGTATAACTGCCTCTGCAAATTGCTGGTATGTCCACTCACTTAAGGTTGTGTAGTAGGTGCATTTAGGATTAAGTCACAATTCTGATGCTTCTGAACCCTGTCAGTGGATGGAATTGATAAGGGAATTGATAAGCAAAAAAATTAATGATAACGATTCTTTGATGGAGTTGTTAATGATTCTCAACTGGAATTGGTTTTCGATTCCCATCCCTACAGATATAACACATGCGCAAAATTAGGATATGTATTTAAAGAACGAACTCTTCTATCACCATTTTTCTAAATCTATTTTAAGTGAGCATTAGGTTGGTATATGAGTTTCTCCGATGGTAGGGCGCAGGGGCAGGTTCAGACTGGGCCATGGCCCTTTGGAGTTTGATCAGCTGATCCATCATTCTGCACTGTGATTGGCTATCTGCAACGTAAGTGCAAGAATTGATGCAAAAATCACTGTGAGCTAGGGATGGGAATCAAAAATCAATTCCAGTTGAGAATCGTGAACAGCTCCATCAAAGAATCGATATCATTAATCCTTTTGCTAATCAGGGTTCAGAAGCGTCAGAATTGTGGCTTAATTTTAATTACACCTACTGCACAACCTTAAGTGAGTGGAAACACCAGCAACTTGCAGAAGCAGTTATCTATGCTGTGATGTATGTTTGGCAAATCAGACCATTTGCCCACATGCAAAATTTGCTGGAATCGATAAGGGAATCGTTAAAGAATTGGATCGATTAGCAGGATCGTTAACAGCATTGGTATTGATAAAATCTTATCAATTCCCATCCCTACTGTGAGCTGTGTAACAACAGGCTTCTGTTGGGTTTTTTGATTAGTATTGTTTTTTCATGAAGTCTTTTTTAAATGTTATTCACAAACCAGAACATTACAGCAATGGAAAAGGAGATAAACTCCCGGAGGTTTAGCATAGCCTTATCTTGAGAACACATTACTTCTGCATTTAAATATGTAGTCTTTTATTTTACAGCAATTGCAAATGTTAACACCGTCCACGGGACATGGACTTTTCTCTGTTGCTCTTTTATCTTATTTTTTGTCTAATTTGGTTTAATTTCTATCTGCATCTGTTTTAATGTTTATATTGTAAAACTCCAATTAACTGATTTCGTGTATAATTTCCTTCTCAAGGCACAAAAGCAGCACATATTGGGACCACAAGCAGCCGGTTGACATCATTACTTTATTTTTCCATGTTTTTTTGAGAAGAGACAGATCAGAGGGGAAAACATGGCATTAAACCTTTGGACTCTGTGTACTGTCTGATGTAAGAGTTGTCTGTGAGTGACCCCCGTTGTGTGGGTGCCTCTCAGAGCGATCATAGGTGCACAGACTGAACTGATGACCTACTTCAGGGGCAAAAACCTTTCAGTGTAATTGAATCAGATCGCTTCAACAGAAGGTATGGGCCTACGAACTGAGGCAGCTGGGGAATTACTGCCATGACGAGGGTAATGAATTCATGACATATATGCCTGAGTCAATCCACTGCTATGATTTCTGAACCTTATTACTAATGTTATTTATTATTATTTCACAAGACGGGGGGAGTAAAACTCAGATTTTAAAGGAGAAGAAAAGATTGGAAATATAAAACCCTTCATGTTGCCCATCGGTGATGTGTCAGACATCATTTAGGGATGCCAAGCAATATTTAGGGTGAATTCCAATTCCTCCCTTAACCCTCAATCTCAACCCTCAATCTCAGTGACACTCAAAACCAAGTGTTAAGGGCTATTTCGTGACTTACAAATGGGACACCCCTTAAATGCAGTTACGTCTTCAGACTGTGGGGGCAGCACTCTGCCCAAGCTGCATTCAGTCTGCCAATTTAAAAAATAAAGAAGAAGAAGCAATTTCTGTCATCCATAGTCCTTTCCCACCAACTCCAGCAACAATGACGAAATGTTCCATCCATCTCTGCTGCCGTAACTTTAGGTTATGAATGAAGCTGTGCACTGAAACCGGGACCGCCAGTCCGGCTGGCAAACATCATCAAATAAAAAGAATGTTATGCAACAGTGAGGTCAATAATCCGTGATGCGGGCTTAAATAAGATGATACAATGGTTTTCGTAATATATCTGTATTTCATATTGACAAAAATACTTAAATTTGTAGCTCGTTTTTTCGCCGCTTTGGACGCCATCTTGGTTGCGGCGAAGCTGGTGAAAATACGCAATGCATTCTGGGTAGTAATTACTCCCAAGGGTGGTGCCAGAAAATCTCAATTTGAGTGGCTGTACAGCCCTCAAACTTGTCCCTCAACTTAACATTCTGAGAATCGGGACAGCACTAGCAGCGCATTTTTGAGATTGAGGGTTAAGTTTGAGGGTTAAGGGAGGAATTGGAATTCACCCAAAGTCCCTCAGTCCTGAGCTTGATCTCTGTTTGGCTTATTTGACAGCATTTAGGCTTGATAAGAGATTATTTATACTTTTATTGTAAAACATTTTGTTCCATGTAATCTTAATTGTCACCCTGAAGTTCTTACAACTGACTTAGATTGTTTGTCTCAGTAAAAACAAATTAAAACCAATGTTTTCAGCGTGACGTTAACTAGGGATGGGTTAAAAAAAATCGATTTAATTGATTTAAATCAATTTTCCTTTAACTGGTTCATAATCGATCCATTAACTTTAACTTTAACTTTGGTAGTTTTTTCTTCCTTGGATGTGCAGAGAAGCAGCCTGTGGTATCAACCCTGCTAGTCTGGTGTGATCAGCGTTTAGCGTTGCTTTCTACTGAACAAGATCTCATGAGATGTTACTGCAAACAAACATGGTGAAGCACTATATGGGCACCACTGGCAAGTTTAAAAGCTGATGTTTGGATGTACAGTATTTTAGATTTAACAAGTACAAAGGAAAATACAAGTTGGACAAAAAACAAGTAATATGCAGAATATGCATTAATGCATATCATTCAAATATGATTAATGTAACTGCTTTGGGTTTAGTTCTTCATGTTAAAACATTTTTTAATGATGTACCAGGTCAAAAGGTCACTTTTTAAAGTTACAGCACTATTTTAACTACGATATCACAGACTGAATAAATATCGAATTGAATCGTGAATCGAATCGATTTGAGACCTTGTAATATCGAATTGAATCAATCCAGAAAATCTGAATCGATACCCAGCCCTAACGTTAACTTATTTAAATGTACAAATAAACATGTCATGAATAATTGGTAGGTTTTTCTTATTAACACAAATAGAGCAGAGTGAGTGCCGTAGAGTTTCTGCTTTGCTGACGCCTGTCTTGTTAAAGTTTAACCCTTTCGTGCACAGTGTCACCTACAGTGGACAGTTATTTATTTTATATTGTAGACAATTTAGGCTAACCACGCCCCAACTATCAGGTGGTAAACACCAACACTACATCCTCAAATTTCACAAAAATATAATCTTTGTGTCTTTTGTTCATTTTGAGATATTACATTTGAAATCCGAAATGTCCAACAAAGAGTGATATGCACCACACCTCTCAGGATTAAGCTTTTAAGCCTTCTGTTCTCAAATAATTAGTCAGGAAAAAATGTACTCTAATTCAATGAGATGTAAGGAAGACTTTAACGCAGATTTTTTTTTATCTGTGAGCAAAAATTAATCTCCAGTGGACATTATGCAGTAAAAAGTACGTTCTGTGTATTATGCCTGTATTCAGATTTCACCAAATTTTGTATTTTTTTTTTATTGAAAGTCACTTGTTAATAGTTTAATTAAACTTCAATATTAAATATAACTTACATTTTATTTTGTATACTTTTAGGAAATGTCTTAACAAATATGTGGCTGCTGATCTATATCAAGTTCCATTGAATTATTATTAATTATTAACTCACTCAAAATATAACATAAAAATATTTTTTAGCTTGTTTAAAAGCAGAAACACATATTTTAAAAATCATTCCCATGTGATTTAATAAATTCATGCATGAAAGGGTTAAGATAAGTTCAGGAATTAAAAATGACACTGCTGTGAATTTTAAGTCTTTATTTCTACTTTTACAGTTTATTGTGAGACGAACTACACATCATCACCTCTGCAGTGCTGGTATGCAGAACATCAGTCCTTCATGTGTAATACTGCTCAAATACAAAATAATATTTTTTTAATATAAAACGTTAAATAGAAAATATGGATCAGGCCATATTTTCATAGATTTTTATCCTAAGACTCCAAGTCCTTGCATGTAAAGGTACAACAAAACACAGATGTCTGATCAGCCCTCCTCTTCCCCTCCCTTTTTTGTGTCTTAACCTTAATCTCCATCATAAGTGCCTGATACAGAAGTTAAAAAAAGACATGTTTGCATATGAGACTAGGTAGACTGAAATAAATCAATAAATATATCCAACTAAAACATACAATGCAGGAAAAGAGAAGAACACTGACGGCATAAAACAAGCTCGTTGTAAAACAAACTGCAAATTCTGCCTATTAAAAAAGTTAGTCATATCTTTTAATTTGGTAGACATGATATCCATTCTACTATTTTATTTTTCAAACTTCCCATGATGAGTTATAGATGTAGTAAATGTGCAAAAACTATTATTTATTGGTATCTATCCTTTATAACGTTATTAATAAAATTGGTAATCATCAAATTGTTTCTGACAGTATCAGTAACATTCTGAAAGAGAAATCATAAACCCTGAAATACCTGAACCCAGTAAAGCCAATTGTATCATATTTGATACATACTTTCAAAATACCTCTTTCTACTCAATATGGTCAACAAATTACAAAAAGCACAAGCACAAATTTGTGACCAAGTTTTGGTCCTGATCCTCCATTTGAGAACCATTTGTTTCAACACACAGCATGTGGTCACACCAACTGCCCACTGGGACTTTCTTGAGCTATAAGCTCTTCTGAACAGGTAAAAAAAACAATTTATTTGTGGCATCTCTATATTGTTTTTATTAAATCTTAAACTATTTCTTCAACTTTTGTACCATGTGTGACTCACCTTATGGTTTATTGTTTTCTTAGACCATTTTAGGATAAAGCACTCTACTATGTTTGCATGTGCACATGTGTTTATTTCTGTCTGTGTTTATGTAGATGCATTTTATTGATCACAAATATATTTAAGTGTGTGTGTAACCCTAGTGTCTCTGGCAAGAGAGTATGTGATGGCTGTATGAGCTTATATGAAATCTTTACGCCCTTTATAGCAATTTGAATTGTCAGTCCCTAGTTTGTTTTCTCCCCTAAATTTGAAAGATGCCACTTTATTTAACCAATTAAATATTAATCATCTTGTTTCATCAGACATATTTTTCTGTAAAACTTCATTCTAATTATTTTGATTAATTTTAATGATTTTATTTTACCCCAATCCCAGCTATATTAATTTGTCTTGTTTTTGCTTCTGTTTTTATGCTTTACATTTAATTGTCTATTTTTTTGCTCAATTTAATGTCTTAAAATGACTGCTTAACTTTGTAAAGCTGTAGAAGTGGAAATTGGGCCTCTTTGCCTAACAATTATGTTGAGCCTCTTACGCAGTTACCTTGAATTTACATTTTTTACCTGCCTCAACTGTTTCAATACTTTATCTTTTTGGCAGTCTTAATTTATTTATATCTCTTTTTTATCTTTAGAAACTATTTCAGCTTAAACAGATAACTAATCAAGTAAGTTAATATCTTGTGGACTTGTATTTGAATTATTTTGACATTTGCATGTTTTATTTTTGATCATGTCATATCTTTTAATGGTCTTGTAAATCTCTATCTCATGCTTTACAAATACATGATGCTCTACAGCCTATGTAAATTTGCCTAACATTTAACACGGTTCTCAAAGATTAAATATAAAATCATTTTAGCTGATTTATAGTCTTAATTTAGTTTTCAACTTAATTAATTTTAGACAAATACATTTCCATTGATATTTCAGATCTATCTGAACAGTTTTCAACATGTTTTTATTCTGTCTGGTCCTATATTTTCAAGGTTTAAACTTTATCACGTTTTAATCCTGCTCAATGTCATGTCATTTAATGCTCTTTATGATTTATAGAGCATAAGCTTTTATAATAGTTATGTGAAGCACTTATGGCGTGCTTTAAAATGACTTTAAAATCAAAAATAAACCTGTGCTGCCTGTTTACCCTGGTTTTTAAATGCAATTTGCACTTTTAAAATAATTTCTTCTCTAAGTTTTCAAGCAATACACTTTTTACTGACCTTCTGATTTGTAAGGTTTTTTTTTATTCCACTGAGTGAATTAATTAAGGGAATATAAAGTAATGTTATCGTTTCTCTTCGTGTCTTCTGGTATCATATTTGCATATGAATGGTGCTCTTAAAATGCATTTCCTTAAAATTAAATATAGTTAATTTAAGTTTAATACTCACATGTGAAACTCTGAGATTTACAGCATCATTTCCAGAGTTGAGTTGCTCGAGTTTTAGAAGAAGAAACAGCCAAACTCTGCGTGAAAAATCCATGTCCTCTACTCAGGGTTTGTAATTCTTCATAATGGACTAAAACTCCGACAAACAGAAGAGAAACGTGCTTCTTCTCACCAGAATCCAAAGTTTAGAGTCAAAAAATACTTCGACCAAAGTCCCAGTCGTGTAATCACCTCACGCTGGACATTTTGAACAGCGCCACAGGTGCGACGAACAAGTTCCGTCCATCCGAGTGGCTCTTCCTTCCGCGTGCATCCCACAGAGGTGAGGTCGGTCGCGAGCCGTTCAGCGTGCAGAGGATGCTGCTGAGCGCGCGGGGGGGAGAGGAGCACCTCGACCTTCAGGGAGCGCGAGGAGGAGGAGGGAGGAGGCTGCTGGACCACAGGGGATTAGCCCTCCTATAGCGGCTTCATGTAACACCAGTATAACAGAGATGAAGACAAACAGTGGACAAAACACACTTATTTAGTTTACCCAGAGTCCTGTGCGGGAGGGACTTATTCCTTCAGACGTGGGACATTTTTGTTTTGCAAATTCTGCGACGCCATTATCCTAAATGTTGGCCTGTGATAACAACCTACAGCATTAAATTTAAGCAGTAATGAGGCTGAGGCTACAGAAAAAAACCCAGATCAAAATAGACATAAAAACATTTTCTGTTTGTTGTGATCATTGGTCTGGTCGTTAATTCATGCAGTTACACAACATTTAACTAAAATGCTAAAAGGCCATGGTAAACACAAGCTGTCTGCTTCTTTGGACTTTTATAGATTAAGATGGGGGGTCTGCTCACTGAGGTGTCTTATTGCGTCCTCTAGTGGCAAATGGTCGACGTGACGTCTGTTTGCTTGCCCGAGGGAGAGTGAGGCGTTTGAGTGACCGGGTGCTCCAAAGTAAAGGGGGGAAATCAGGAGGAGTTTAAGGGCTAATGACCACACATTTTCCCCGCACAAAGCTATAATATGGAATAATGAAGATATTACTGACAAGACAAAAATCCATATTCTAGCAGATTGAAAGGAACATTATTTTCGCAACGATTTTTAGGAAATATGGGATCCCCTTTCATTGTTTTGCCGATGATATGCTACTTGCCCTTGAAGGTACCAGCCACTGCTGCTCTTCAGTGCTTGCACAACTGCATGGTTGATATTGAGCAGTGGATGGATTTGAATTTCTCGAAATTAAATGGGTCATTCCGCCAAAAGAGTGCAATTTGCTTGTTGTAACTCTTCAAAAATAAACATTCCATTTCAATATAGAATTTAGTAATATATACATTTACTCATAAAAAATGAGTACGGGTCAATCTCAGGCTACTTTAATTAATTTATTGCAACTTTCGACAGTTTATTATCATTGCAATTTTTTCTCTGCTGTTACCAAAACTCAAATTTTTAAAACCATGAATAAGTCTAATAAGAATATCAACCACATACAATGTTTTCACTTTGAAAAAGAGTTAATTTACAAGAAATGGTTGGTTACATGATGAAAACACTAATATTTATGACAAAAGATGACTTTTCTTGCTGTTACTCTTTATTTGAGAAACAGCAATGAGTTTTTAGCATAAAATTAGCAACTGTGTGAAATCTAGCCACTTAGCATCTATGCTAGTAGCTTGAGCACATGGAGCACACTCTTAAGATTTAACTGAATATTTTACTTTTGATTTCAACAAATGTTGTCTTAGAGATAACTTAGGTAACAGGACTGAGTTTGTAGATTGACCATCTCTAAAACAGCTAATATATCATTAAATTTAAGGAAAAATAAAAGAGATAACTTACTTTTAGTCTTCCCATGACTTGCAGAAGACCTAAATGATGTCAGTTCCTGCAGAACATGTCACAGGTGGATTGTTCCAAAATTTTAAAGGGGGAATGTGTTTGGATAACAGCAATGAGTGAAAACCTGGGGACAACACTAAAATGTGAATTTTAACCAAAATATAATGACTTTTTTGTAAAATTTTTGTTTTAAAGTGTAGATACAATATGGAGTCACACTTAAATGCAAAAGAAAATTTGCTTTGGAAGGATTTTGTTCATGATGAATTATAATGAAGTGTAGCGTTTGGCTGTGGGGACAGGCAAGAAATGCTATGTATTTGTTTTGGATGCCATTTTAAAATATTAAAAAAATCTATAGCTGTAATTTCTACAAATATTAATGTGTATGGTGTTTAGTATAATAATAAAATATAATTTGTAATATATTAGTGCTTGTGTTTATGCATTTAATATACAATAATATGCTGGGGACAGAAATTTCACTCTTTTGGCAGAATCACCCAAATGAAAGCAAAACTGAAGTTGTCCTGTTTGGTCGCCCTGACCTGGTCCAGCCCCTTGCTAGCTCCCTTGGCCCACCAGTGCCTTATATTGGGTCCCAAGCCAGGAATCTTGGGGTTATAATTGATGGCACATTCAAGCTGGACAAGATCAGCAGATCAGTGCTTTTGTCAAGTCCAGCTTTTATCAGTTGAGGGTTATAGCCAAGGTTAAACCCTATCTGGACCAGAAAGACCTTGAGAAAGTCATTCATGCGTTCATATCATCTTGCTTAGACTACTGTAACGCCCTGTATGTTGGCATTGAGCACTCTCAGCTTAACCGCCTGCAGATTGTCCAAAATGCGGCTGCTCGTCTCCTGACTGGGACAAAGAAACGGGAGCACAGTACTCCAGTGCTCTCCTCCCTTCACTGGCTTCCAGTGAGGTTCAGAATTGATTTTAAGATTCTTTTATTTATTTTTAAGTCTCTGAATGGGCTGGCCCCAGACTATCTGTCTGACCATATGAGGGTTCATCAGCCCTCCAGAGAACTTCGCTCAGGAAGCCAGATGGTCCTCGAAGTTCCTCAATGCTCTCTAAAAACCAAAGGAGATCGAGCCTTCTCTGTTGTGGCACCCAAACTATGGAACGCACTACCTGTAAATGTGCACCTGATTGTCATGGTATAATGCTTAGTTATGATACTTTTCTTCATCTTAAATCCTTCCTAGTTACTTGTAAAGAATTTAATTATGTAACTAAAGCAATCCCTAATGGCTTTTCTCTCTTGATGAGAAAGACCATCTGTATATTCTGTTTGATTGCACTTTCTGCTGATTTGAACCTGTCGCCATGTCACTTTTTTTCTATTTATTTCCTTCCTTTTGATTAAGTTTACTGGCATCACTAACGCAATTTCAGTTTATTATATTTTATTTCTATATACATTTACTTTTTATTCCCTCTTTATACTTCTTATAATACATGTATATTTGAGCACTTGTCCTTATTCTATGTACATTTGTACACACAATAAGGACAAGGACAAGAACAAGGACAAGTAAAGTTATGTATTGTTCTTGTAAAGAAAAAAAGGGGGTAATGACCACTAGGGACCCCTAAAAATGTTAGAGCATCAGCAACATGTTTTCATAGGTGTTCAAATATTTCTTAACAAATCACAAAAAAAAAAAAAACATGCTGTTCTTACAATAGAATAGAATAGAATAGCTCTTATTGCCCATAGCACGTTCGCATAAAATAATTTTGGACACTTTGCTTACAAATATCAGTAGGCCTATACAGTAAACTGCAAAATAAAATATAAATACAAGCAGAGAGTTTTTAAAAAATACTTAAGAGTAGTTGTGAATATGCACACAATATGCAACATAGTGGCATTTAAACGCCCAAAAGATTAAGCGAAGCAAAAGACTCCAAGTTAGAAATGCAGTAAAATGCAATTTGTTTCAATGGCATGGTCATTTAGACCTTGAAAACAAACTCCAAGGCATTCATCAAGAAGTCATGGCTAACATGCCCACATGTGTCAAACTTTGTTTTTAAGGTCTGCATGACCATGCCATTAAAATAAAGGCATTTTAATTGTACAAAGAGAGTGCCTTGGAGTCCTATCTTTTTGCTCCAGTGACTTTTATGAATCCCAACCCGAAGAGCACCTCGAAAAACGATGTTTTTGGGGTCCAGGAAACACTCCATTTCTCCTTTTTTCTTTTCCCATAAAAATAAGATTTATTTAAAAGAGTCCCTTCATAGAAGACTGATAAGAAGGTACCGGTATAAGCTTTGGTTATGCTGTTTGATGTGTAACTGAGTATCTAAATGGCGTACTAAAATACTGAGATCTTGAGAAAAACAGTTTATGGAATGAAACAATCAATTTTTTCCAAAAATTAACAAATAAAGAAAATTATTTACTTATTTATTTATCTATTTTCAAAAACTGTCAAAACCTGCCACGGATAAACTGTGATCATATACAGATTCAATAATTTGTCAGGATTTCTTTCAATGTTACATGATGGGTCAGTTTTCCACATTTTTGATCATTACTCAAAAAGTTGCCAATGGATTTTGATTAGATTTTCAGAGATTGTTGGTTATGGCACAAGAAAGAACCAATGAGATTTTGCCGGTGATGCAAAACCAGGTAGTGGTCCAAATACAGGATTTTTTAAAGGATTTTTCAACACTGCGTGAGACGCCAGTTTTCTAAATGTTTATGTGAACTCAACCACAACAACGTCAGAAATGTCTTGGCAGTTATTTCAATTATCATCATTATCCATCTATGCTGCTTTTCTCTTTCGGGTTTTTTCAGAGCCTATTTGACATTGGGTAGGAGGCAGGGAACACACTGGACTGGTCACCAGTCAACTGCAGGGCTACATAGAGAGACTGACAACCATTCACGCTGGCACCCATACCTGAGGGTAAATTTAGAGTCACAGATTAACCCAGTGAGCATGTTTGTGGTCTGTGGGAGGAAGCTGGAGTGTCCCCACATGCAAAGGGAGAACATGCGAACTCCACACAGAAAGGCCCTGACCAACACAAGATTTGAACCAGCAACCTTCTGGCTGTGAGACACTTGCACTACCTGCTGCACCACCGTGCCTCCTATTATCATCATTACCTCCGCCAAGGAGGTTATGTTTTCAGGAGAGTCCGTCTGTCTGTCTGTGAACAAAAAAACTCAAAAAGTGAAGGATGGATTTTGATGAAAATTTCAGGAAATGTTCAGCATGGGAAAAGAAAGAACTGATTCAATTTTGGTGTTGATCCAGATCAGCGTCTGGTCGCCATGAGAGAGCGCAGACCTCTGCCAGCGTGACAGTCCTCACCCATATTGTGATTTTCACCATAAATATTAGTCCTACCTTTATTTCATCGAAATATTTAGATTCCTTGACCATGAAAACATACCATTAGCAATTGGATTCATAAAGATACGCTATATTGTCAAAAGTTTTTGCTCACCTGCCTTGACTCTCATATGAACTTAAGTGACATCCCATTCCTAATCCATAGGATTCAACATGACATCAGTCCACCCTTTGCAGCTATAACAGCTTCAACTCTTCTGGGAAGGCTGTCCACAAGGTTTAGGAGTGTTTATGGGAATTTTTGACCATTCTTCCAGAAGAGCATTTGTGAGGTCACACACTGATGTTGGATGAGAAGGCCTGGCTCTCAGTCTCTGCTCTAATTCATCCCAAAGGTGTTCTATCGGGTTCAGGTCAGGACTCTGTGCAGGCCAGTCATGTTCATCCACACCAGACTCTGTCATCCATGTCTTTATAGACCTGCTTTGTGCTCTGGTGCACAGTCATGTTGGAAGAGGAAGGGGCCAGCTCCAAACTGTTCTCACAAAGTTGGAGCATGGAATTGTCCAAAATGTCTTGGTGTGCTGAAGCATTCAGAGTTCCTTTGACTGGAACTAAGGGGCCAAGCCCAGCTCCTGAAAAACAACCTCACACCATAATCCCCCCTCCACCAAACTTTACACTTGGCACAATGCAGTCCCACAAGTATTGTTCTCCTGGCAGTCGCCAAACCCAGACTGGTCCATCAGATTGTCAGATGGAGAAGCGTGATTGGTCAATCCAGAGAACGCGTCTCCACTGCTCTAGAGTCCAGTGGCTGCGTGCTTTACACCACTGCATCGACGATTTGCATTGCACTTGGTGATGTGAGGCTTGGATGCAGCTGCTTGGCCATGGAAACTTATTCCATGAAGCTCTCTGCACTGTTCTTGAGCTAATCTGAAGGCCACATGAAGTTTGGAGGTCTGTGGCGATTGACTCTGCAGAAAGTTGGCGACCTCTTCTCACTATGCGCCTCAGCATCTGCTGACCACACTCCGTCAGTTTACGTGGCCTACCACTTCGTGACTGAGTTGCTGTGGTTCCCAAACACTTCCACGTTCTTATAATCCAGCTGACAGTTGACTGTGGAATATTTCGGAGTGAGGAAATGTCACGACTGGATTTGTTGCTCAGGTGGCATCCTATCACAGTTCCACGCTGGAATTCACTGAGCTCCTGACCCATTCTTTCACAAATGTTTGTTAAAGCAGTCTGCATGCCGAGGTGCTTGATTTTATACACCTGTGGCCATGGAAGTGACTGGAACACCTGATTCCGATTATTTGGATGGGTGAGCGAATACTTTTGGCAATATAGTGTATCTATTTTAGTCCAGTAGTAAAATCACATTTTTCGTCATGGCGGCCAGACGCTGATCCAGATCAACACCAAAACTGTATCAATTCTTCCTTTTCCCATGCTGAACATTTCATCAAAATTTAATCAAAATCCATCCATAACTTTTTGAGTTATTTTGTTCACAGACAGACAGACAGATGGACGGACAGATGGATAGACAGACAAACAAACTCTCCTGAAAACATAACCTCCTTGGCGGAGGTAATTATGAATCCAATTGCTAATGGTATGTTGTCATGGTCAAGGAATCTAAATATTTCGATGAAATAAAGGTAGGACTAATATTTATGGTGAAAATCACAATATGGGTGAGGACTGTGGTGCTGGCGGAGGTCTACACTCTCTCTCTCAGTGCTTTTCTAGTTATGATTTGTATTATCACCACTTTTGACAACCATCCATCCATTTTCTATAGCACTTTTCCCCATAGAGGACTGGAGCATATCTCAGCTGCCATTGGGCAAGAGGCGGGATACAAGCTGAACCAGTTACCAGCCAACTGCAGGGCTACATAGAGAGACAGACAACTATTCATGTGCCTAAGGGCAATTTGGAGTCAGCAGTCAACCTAATAGGGCTGGGTATTTCCAGCAGCCCCACGATATGATACGTACCCCAATACACATAAATTGTGAACATTGACTGCACTTTTAACAGAAATCCCAGCAACTTTTGATTTTTAATTACAAGAAGAAAAAGAACAAGCCTGACTTTTAAATAATTCTTCAACTTAAGAACTTTCATTCAGGTCCCCAAAGATAGTAGACCTAAGTTTAAACACGGAACATTGTTTTATCATGTAGTTTGGCTTCTACTTTGAACTGTGCCATTGTTAACATTACCCAAAGTGTATTTACAACAACTTTTCAAACATTGAGGCCGTAACGATTCTGTAAAATCCATATCGATACACGTATCCCCAAGAAGTGCATGATCATATTTTGCCATATCAATATTTTGAGCACAGGCCTACAACCTAATGAGCATGTTTTTGGTCTGTGGGTGGAAGCTGGAGCCCAGAGGGAACCCACACATGCATGGGGAGAACATGCAAACTCCACACAGAAAGGCCCTGACTAACACAAGATTTGAACCATTGACTTCTTGCGGTGAGGCACCTGCACCTGCTGCGCCACCATGCTGCCCCACTTCACTGTAAAGCCATGGTGCAGTTTCTCTCACTGTTGGTCCTTTTTCAGGATTTCAAGTTGCCGAGAAGTTCAAGAGAATGTCAAGAAATCTTTGAATTAATGGCCAATGGGCTTGACTGACACTGTATTAAGTATGATTGTTGACACTTGTTTATGTGTCCAACAGAAAGTCTGTGTGTCACAAAAGTTTGTGAACCACTACATAAGGAAACTTTTCCTGTGACATTTTGGCTGAAGATGCCCTCAAACGAAACATTATTTGAACTTTGATAAACTTGAAGACCCTTACCCTGTCCAGTTGGTTCCTTGAAGACAGTCACGAAAACCACATTACCCACAAAGCTCAGCTGAATATGTTTTCTTTTTTTCCGGATGTAGCATCACATGAATTGACTGTCAACATGCAAGATGGCCACGCATCACAGGCAAAATGCTGCTGGGCGGAGGAAAGTACAGGTAAATTATTACACTTACATTATTGCAAAGACTCTACCGACGGCATCACCGGGACCTGCAGCTATAATACGTGCTTCTCTGATACTTCACGGACGGGATGAAATGTCTTCTGAACACAGTGTTGCTGTTATGAGTCATGACTCAAGCCGGCTAACCAAGCTAGCTTAGCATACGATAGCTAGTGCTAGCATCCTCTGCTAACGCTGGCGTCTAAATGAGGGCATGGTGCTGCAAACTATTGTAATTCAAGATCTTAAGGAATTTAATATTGTGCTACTACCAAGCGGATTAGTGGCCATAAATGTGCACGAACTGTCTTGAACGTTGTTTTCAGTTAATAACGGCTGTATTAGCCTAGCTAACAGACTCTGGGCTCGGTCTAATTGCTGGGCAGACGTACCTGTTTCGGTGGTTCTGTCTTGGACCCTCACGGTAATTTTTTCCACTACACGTAAGGGCTTATTATGCATATATTAAGTCGATTTTCTAACCGTCTTAAAGCAAAAGTTTCATAAATAAACGTGTAACGGCGCCAGGTTGAACGTCCATGTCCTTACTATGTAACTATGAACAGCAGCGCAGAAACGCGCACGAGGAAGTGGGTGTGTTACGGTAATGAAATAAATGTGGTGGTCCAGGCGTTTGACTCCAGCCCTCTCCCCATGTTTGTCTGTTTCAGGTATCTTATGTCATTAGAGATGAGGTGGAGAAATACAATCGGAACGGGGTGAATGCTCTGCAGCTGGACCCTGCGCTGAACCGGCTCTTCACGGCAGGGAGGGACTCAATCATCCGGATATGGAGCGTCTACCAGCACAAAGTACAGCTCTTTATTTCCTCACCCTGTCATTCTTTTACTTTGTCTCAATCCTCTAATTACAGTCACAGTGAATACCAAAAAATGACCTCTTACTCATGGTATAATAAACTATTTGTTAACTCAATGTTCAAAGATACAGAGGAGCATAGTGTGCAGTATAGACAGCTCAGCTTGTTTGGAGTCATCAGTTTTACTTTCGGAAAGGTTATTAGATATGCCTTTGTAATGTCAGCTGTGCTAGATAAAAGCTTGTAAAATTGATTGCTGGTATGAGCAGAGTTTGTTTTTAAAGTATATTCACGTAGGAATGCAAGTTTGTGGACTTTTTCATACATACTGACCATGCAAACTATAGACTTTTCTTGATGTTCTCTGTTGCATATCTTCATTCCTTGAGTTTGGGAGACTGTCCTAAAGACCAGAGTTTTAGCTAAAACTACTTAAATGGACTGTGAGGAGTTTCTAAGTAATTACAAAAATATCTCACTTTTAGGTATATGCCTGATCGAAATACACACTTTAAGATGAGTTTTATAGCATCAAAATAGGTTATCTATAAATGCTATTCCTTAGCTTTGCGGTCGGGTCGGACAGGGCTGGACTGGCCTGGACACTCAACTTCAGGAACAAGACAATTAAAACTAGAGCAAATTCATATTATTCGGACACGTCTTAGAGCACCGGACTGTAGTGGCGATATATAGCCGGCTACGATTCTAAGTTTTCCAAAAACTGCTTGTTGTCACACATCAAGAACTACCGCTACGTAACTAGAAAGAGATACATTACCTCGTCGCTTTGCATCCTGTAAGTTGTTGAAAAAAGAAGTTGTAAAGCAATGCAGAGTTCTGAGGAAGGTCCGAGCTGCATTTTTATTAGCATCACAACAAGTGTGCACTTTGGCTTGTGGTGCGCTCCAGTTGTAGTCAGAGTAGGAAACTGCAACTGGAACGTCCCCCAAAGTCTGAATTTCCTACTGGGAACTCGGTGAAACCTTGCCACCCCCGAGTTGACAATCAAAGATGGATGCCCCCTGTGTGAACAGTTATTTAGCTCCTGTAAGAATCAATTTATTTGCACTTCTGTCTGGGGTGTGTCGCTCTAGATCAGTTGTATACATCATATTGTTAGATTTATATTTTCAAAAATGCTGCCATAGTGATAATCACATTCTTCATACAACAACACAGGGCATGCTAACAACAGCTAACAATAGCCTGGTAGATCGGCATGTTTTTTGTCCGACTTCAACTGGAACGCTGATAAGTCGGAGATGATGTCACTCCCAGTTCCGAGGTTACTGGAACGCAGCATTACGACAGTCACCGCGCGGGCTCATGGGTAGCAGAGTCTTTATGTCGCCGGTAATAGATTCTCCTCACAGTCCCTTTAAATAATCATGCACATAAGACGAATAGTTTTTTCCTAGGTTTGATATTTCCAAATTCTGACCAGGCACTTTTACCAATTCAAATATGTCCAATTGTTTTCTTCCTTGTGAATAACAAACCTTCACCATCCCAGAAATGAACTGTTCATTTGAAAGTGTCCACCTGTATGTTTTGAAAAAGATATAGAATGAAATGTGATTGTACAAGATTACAATGTTGTGTTTTTTTCCTAAGTAAAAATTCAGTGACAAAGGGAATAAAAACAGGCTTTCCTTTACATACGTTTATAAGCAAAGTGTATTTTCAGCAACAACTAACAAATACCAACTCACATAAGGTGATGGTATATGAAATATTTGTTTATTCTGCCAAATAAGGGCTGATAAATACAAAAAATATAGCCAGTTTGTATGTCAGAAATGGCGGCTGTTACTTTTGGCTGGGTTATGTTTTTACCTGCAGATTAGGGATGCAGGACATTAATAGCACAATATTGGTATTTGCAGATAGTAGCTTAAAAAGTTGGTTATCAGTTTGAACAGCTATCAAAGTTTTGAGGTGTCATTTGAGTTACTGTTTCCTTTCTCTCACCTGATATCACTCTGGCCTTTCTCTGACCTCTGGCATCAGCAAAGCGTTTTCCCATAGATCTGCTGTTCTCTGGATATTTTCTCATTTTTGTCGATTTTCTTTAAATTTAGGATGCTTTTGCATGAAAACCAGAGTAGATCAGTAATTTCTGAAATACTTGGAGCACCACGTTTGGCACCAAAATCCACGTTACATTTGGATTGAATGCACTGTAGAGCTCTATCTGTCAGTAGGCTGATACACTGCTGACTGTAGCCCCAAAGAACACGGACAAGGCTTCAATTTATTGTTTTTGTTTAAAGGATAAGTTCGGTTTCTAAAGCTTTCACATTGTTTATAGAATGAAGTAGAACAATATACTCACCCAGAAGGCTTTCCTGATCCAAACATTGCTTCAGGAGATATTTAGATCCAAAATCGAGCGGCGGACATCCGTATAATGGTAGCACTCGGGGCATGTATAGCGCCGCTCCTAAAACTGCATTAATCGTCCAAAAACTCATTAGTTTCCCCAATATTTCATCATGGTCCGCTCACGCTACTCCTCCAAGACAGTCTGGTGTCGCTTCACCCATGTTTTTGTGACTGTGCTGACCTCTGAACTGAAGACTTTGTTTACGTTTACCTCTGCGCATGCGCAGTACGGCTCATTGTTTCAGGGGCGACCACCGGCTACTCAACAACTTTCTTCTTCCAGTTTTGTGCAAAATGGATGAATATCTATCGGATGAGGATGTTGTGGACGAGAACTTTGAATATGATGAGTGTCCTTACAGTTTCGAGCCAGAGTTTACAGATGACGAGCTCAAAGAAAGGAGGACGCGGAGACAAAGAGAAGAACAGCTCTCCAGATAGCAGTCTTCAGTTCAGAGGTCAGCACAGTCACAAAAACATGGGTGGAGCGACACCGGGCTGTCTTAGAGGAGTAGCGTGAGCGGACCATGATGAAATATTGGTGAAACTAATGAGTTTTTGGACAATTAATGCAGTTTTAGGAGCGGCGCTATGCATGCCCCGTGTGCTACCATTATACGGATGTCCGCCGCTCGATTTTGGATCTAAATATCTCCTGAAGCACTGTTTGGATCAGGAAAGCCTTCTGGGTGAGTATATTGTTCTACTTCACTCTATAAACAATGTGAAAGCTGTAGAAACAGAACGTATCCTTTAACTTCACACATTATGCATATGTATGTCAAAGGAACTCTTATTCATTAATTTCTGAATGTCTATATTTGTAAAAGGAATA
This sequence comes from Scarus forsteni, assembly GCA_036419115.1. Classification (NCBI taxonomy): domain Eukaryota; kingdom Metazoa; phylum Chordata; class Actinopteri; order Labriformes; family Labridae; genus Scarus; species Scarus forsteni. Next base: position 12,441,179 of record JAZDUH010000271.1, on the reverse strand, counting down.
GGTTATCATTTGCTCTATATTCAATGTTAAGCTATAAAATTTTTCCATCCTTTTCCATCTTATACCTAAAAGAGTAGATTATATCTTACAGTACTACTGATTTTCTGGATCATTTCCAAGTCAGTTCTGACAAAGTGCTCAAAACACACAGAAAAATTCTTCTCAAGTGCAAAATGATTGAATCAGCTGTAGTTCAGACTGAAGACTCAACATAAATTATAGAAATGTAGATTCCTAATTGGCGTAAGTTTATCTCCCACTGTTCTGCCTTTCAGAGTAGTAAATGAGGTGTAACTTAGTGAGACAGGACACAATGTGCAGCACTGTGTGTGTGTGTGTGGAGCTCACACTCTCTTGTGTTCCCCAAAGCTGCTTGCACTTTAAATTGACAGCAATATAATGCTGCTGCAGAATCAATATGTGTGTCCTGAGGCTTTGTTATTGCGCTTCAGCAGAAATTCACTGAGATGAGGGCTTATATTATATTTATATTTTCTTCTGCCATCAAAGCATGACGCGTCCTGTTGTGATGATGGCGATGACAGAGCTGCCATGACGGAGACGGCTTGTTTAATGATGGAGAAACTATATTCTACGAGAAACACTCCCATGGAGAGAAACAGAATTTGCTACTGAAAGCAGCTGATGTTCCTCATTATTTTATTTGTGCTTCTCACTTATGATCAATCAGAATTTTCTCCTGCACAATCCGCTGTATAGAAAGTTCACTGATATGAGTGGAGGAGCTGTTCTTGTACCGTGTTGTTCAGACATGCAGCGCTCTGTAGTGCCTACTCAAGGGGAGAAGTTTAAACCGTCTGTGGCCGAGGTCTGCGTTGATATTAGCAATGAGCTCTGAAAATTACATTTTAACAAATGTACACATTTTCAACAAACACCGTAATCATTAGGGCGGGGTATTTCCAGCAACCCCACGATACGATACGTATCCCGATACTGAGGCCACGATACGATACGTATCCCGATACACATAAGTTGTGAACGTCGACTGCGCTTTTAACAGAATTCCCAGCAGCTTTTGTTTCTGTTACAAGAAGAAAAAGAACAAGCATGAGTTTGAAATCATTCTTGGACTTAAGAACTTTGATTCAGGTCCCCAAAGATCGTAGACCTAAGTTTAAATTTGGAACATGTGTTTTATCATGTAGCTTGGCTTCTACTTTGAACTGTGCCATTAATAATATTACCCAAAGTGTACTGACAACAACTGTCCAAACATTGAGGCTGTATCGATTCTGTATTGATACGCGAATCCCCAACAAGTGCATGACGATATTTTGCAGTATCGATATTTTGAGCACAGGCCTAGTAATCATCTGGTGTCCTTTAAGCTCAAGTCATTAAAATACTTTACACAGTTTAAAAAAATGTATTTTTAATTAAGATTGATTGGTTTTGGCTGAACTTATGACTGAAGATGGTGGTTTTTTTAAATAAACATTTTTACCACTGATCATAAAAACATTGGAGACTTCATGATATTTGGTATATATCATGGTATTTAAAAAAAGAATAATTTACAACTTCAACTCTATTGAAATGTTTGTTGTACATGCAGAAATATCAAGAATTTGACTACCTTTTTTTTTTTTTTGGTTCTTTTTTGCTTATGTAACGAGATTTACACACATGTCCCTTTAGGAGATTTTCTTGTAGGTCTTTGAAACGCAATAATGCTGTGAGAAATATGCCAAAGCAACTGAAACACTTAAATTTCTATCAAAGTAGTCACAGTCTTCCCTAATAGTCAGTGAGTGTAATAGTTTTTAATTGAATCTCTTTGTCTCTGCAGCAGGACCCATACATCGCCTCGATGGAGCACCACACAGACTGGGTCAATGACATAGTTCTTTGTTGCAATGGAAAAACATGTGAGCTCACTTCTTGTTTTCCAGCTGTTTAACATGGTTTGAGTATCGTTTAGCATCTAACACAGTTCTCTTCTCCACCATCAGTGATATCTGCATCATCGGATACAACAGTCAAAGTATGGAACGCACACAAAGGCTTCTGCATGTCGACGTTACGGACACACAAAGATTACGTCAAAGCTCTGGCCTATGCTAAAGACAAGGAGCTGGTGGCCTCAGCGGGTCTGGACCGGCAGATCTTCCTTTGGGATGTGAACACACTAACAGCGCTCACTGCTTCCAACAACACAGTTACCAGTGAGTGCTGTTTGTTTTCTCTGACACTGATTATGGCCTCCTCTATGCTGTAAGTTCACTGTGCTCACTGTGGTTTGTTTCCCACAGCCTCGTCACTCAGCGGGAACAAAGACTCAATCTACAGTCTGGCAATGAACCAAATGGGAACAGTTATTGTGTCTGGATCCACAGAAAAGGTGTGGGAGTTATCTGTGTAACACACTCGCATAAACATAACAGAAATTATATTTAAAGATGACAAAACAGTGAAACAATTCACATTTCATGTTAACATATTATCTATGCCGGGGGTCACCAACCTGTAGATTTTGATCTACATGTAGATCTTTAAGACGAGATGCTTCATCCTTTATCTGACGCACAGGTTGGCCTTTTTGCTTATCCCTGACATATCTGGTGAATCCAGCTGCTATGCAAGATAAACTGGGTCTAACTGGTTTCTCTCCACCTCATTTGTTTTGATTATAGAAATATAGTAAGATGAACTAAACTATGTGGTATGCTAACATAGTTCCGGTCCTTGGTGATGAGTTGTGTTTTGTATTAGGCTGCATTAAAGTGCTAATGTGATTTAAATCCACAGAATCTTTATTTTTAATTTCTGCCCTTTATCACATTTATGGATTGAATATTGCATCTTTGATTGTGAAGTAAGATGATCATTAAAATTTGAAGTTTTGTTTATGGTTCTCAGGCAGGTAGATAGTGCCATCTCAGTTAGCATCATAGCTGATCTTTAGCTGAAAAAGGTTGGTGACCACTGATCTATGCTGTCTGTTTGAATTTTGTTAACACACTGATATGGCTTTCTCCTTTGTTTTGAATTGTGTATTTATTGTTATCTGCATGCTTTGAGTATTTCACACAACATGTTATCAGACTTTTCAGGCAGGCGTGAAACATGCTGTTAAGTAAAAATATTACAGAGTGCTAAAAGTATATTTTTTATCAATGAACAAATTCAACCTGAATGAAGAGAAGAGAAATCTAATCAGATCAACATGCAGTCCAGCCACTCTTTGCTTTTAAAGCTTAAATTCCTCAAGGTTCACTTTCATTCTGTTTGAAGGAGCTCAGCTGGAAGGTTGTTCCAAACATCTTTAATAACTAACTGCAGATCTTGTGTGGATGTAGGCAGGCTTTAGTCAATCTGTCTCTTCATGTCGTCCTAAACTTTTTATTTTTCTTTACACTGTAGGTAGTTCTTAATGATATTTGTTGCATGTTTTGAGCAGTTGTCCTGCTAGGAAAAAAATGTGGCCATTCAGACGCCTCCCTGATGGTGTTGCATGATGGATATGTTTCTGTTTGTGTCTCCCTGGATTGAGGACACATTAATCCTGAGCAAACCTCCCAATTCTGTTTGCATTATTAACATTTGGAGATATGCCAGTTTCCACACTGTCCTCAATAACTCTGCTAAGAATGTCAGGAATGTCTTGGCAGAGGTTGGAGCTCTCTGGGGACTTCTAATCATACTTATTTATATTTACTTGATATGTCATCTTATTTGTAACTCAAGTTCTACAGGATGGATCGCTGGCCTGTATTATTACGAGTTAACAGCTTCTTTTTACCTTCGCTAAGGAAGTCATGTTTTTGTCAACTGCTTGTCTGTCCATCTGTGAGCAAGATAATGCCTACATTTCTTTGCGGATTTCATGAAATGTCCAGGTTATATTGGTCGTGATACAAGGGAGAAGTGATAGATGATAGTGATTTGGTGCTGATCTGAAATCAAATCCAAGTTTTTTCTTCCAAGGATTTGTTAGCATTGCACAAAAGGCCAGTTTTCTATGCTATTTTGTAAATGATGGGCAGAGGTTTGTGCTCTCTGATCACTTCTGGTTTGTTATCTTACTTGACGAGAACAAGTCTGTAAGCATCACACGACACCTCTGCTGCAGCCATTTTACTTTTTTTTTGTTTACAGAGTTGTTTAATCTTGTTTGTCTCAGTCTCGTAACTGGGAAGCGAGCGTTAGTGCTGAAATCAAAACGTTATTAGTTGCTAAGCACTAGGGGTGGTTGAACAAATCTATTTACAGAAGTATCGGTATTTTTTGTTTGACGATTTTTAAATAGATTTTTTTGTTCAAAAATCATTTTTTTACAAATGTGAATGCTTCATTTTAGTCTGTGTGAATAAGCCACTTATAAGTGCAGTCCAGGCTTTTGAAGAGAGAGTATAAACAGCTGGTTAAAATATATGGCTGAATAAATCCTAAAATGGACTCACATGTGATTCCTGATATAGTCTGGAGGCATCATCATTGTTCAACTTTTTCACTGGTGATAAAAAAGCTAACTAAAGATTGAAAAAATCAGCAATATCGTAGAATCACTATTTAAATCGAATCAGCACCTAAAAAATCATAAAAAATCGAATCGAGAGAAAAATGAATCGTCCCAGCCCTACTTAGCACCTCTGTTAAGTTATCCTTTACATCTTGAATATTGTACTTTTTACTCAGTTGAGTTTCAGTACGGATGTTAAAGCAGTTTATAGCTTGTATTAACAGTCTTTTCTTATTTTTCCTCCAGGTTCTTAGAGTGTGGGATCCTCGAACATGTGCAAAACTGATGAAGCTAAAAGGTCACACAGACAACGTCAAGTCGTTGCTGCTGAACCGAGACGGCACTCAGGTAAATAGATGCTATAAAAGAAAAAATAATTGTCAGAAGACATCCAGTAAAACATCCAAAGCAGTTTAGAAAGTGTTTGTTCTCCTTGAATTGAGCTCATGTGACGGATCTCCACTGTTGTGCCTCAGACATTGAGCCTGAATGGGCAGCATTGTCCCTCCAAAAAGCAAGAATACACTAATTAAAAAACAACATTTATGAAGCAAATTTGATCCTCTGAGTGGGACATGAGGGAAGGGAGGCTGTTGGCTTTACTCTTGAGGGGGTCATTACTCAAGGATGTGTTAATTAAGAATAATATTTGATGTCTAAAGAGCTCTTCATCGTGTAACTTCAGCATTTGCAGCTGAGGCAGCTTTTTGGCCAAAGAATCATGAAACATTTAAACCCTCTGTCCTTTTCCTCAGTGTTTGTCAGGCAGCTCAGACGGGACCATCCGCCTGTGGTCACTGGGCCAGCAGAGGTGCATCGCCACCTACAGGGTTCACGATGAAGGGGTTTGGGCCCTGCAGGTCAACGAGGCCTTCACACACGTCTATTCAGGAGGCAGAGACAAAAAGATCTACTGCACCGACCTGCGTAACCCCGACATCCGCGTGCTTATCTGTGAGGAGAAAGCTCCAGTGCTCAAAGTAAGAACTCATCAGTTTTATTAGTGGGCAGAATTCTTTGTGTTAATCTGGAATACTGTACAGTCTCTTTATTTTTAGATTTTTAGATTTTATAAAGTATATTGTGAAAAACAGAGTAGTTATGAAGTGATATTTATACATTTTTTCTGTGTAAGTGCTGAATGAACTAGATCTATACTTTTCTTCATATTTCCATGATGGTGATTTTTTTTTGTTTGCAACACACAGAACAGTGTTTATTTTCTGGGTTCTTATTGGGTCTTGTTTTCTTGGAAGATTTTACTCAGACTTAACTTATTCAAAGAAATCTGGATTGTATGTAGGGCTGGGCAGTTTTGACTGAAAGTGATGGATGGAATATTTTTGGCTGAATGTCCACACATGATATATCCAGATAAATTCTTCCATATAGAGTAGGGCTGAACAATTAATTGTAAATTAGATTAAATCGCAATATGGCTTGTTGCAATTTTCAAATCGCAGAAGGTTCAATATTTTTAGCCCAAAATGTGTTGAACATTTTGGCATTGTGATGTAGTTTTTTCAATTTTATGCCTGTTTTTTTTACCTCTATTCATACACTTTTTCCCACTTTTAGACCATTTTTACCTTTTTCAAACCCCGTTTTTACAACTTTATGCCTATTTCGCCCCCATTCATCTTTTTTTGGCCACTGTCAAAACCATTTTTGGAATTTTTACATGGTTTTTGAAATTTAATTTCAAATTTAATTCCCAATTTTGCAGCCATAATCAATTTTCCTAAGCCACTTTTGAATTTTTTGCCAATTCTTCCCAAATTTCTTTTGCAGTTTCATACCTATTTTGCTTCTGTTGTTCCCTCCCCCCTTTTTCTCAAATCTTTTATCCTGAGATTAATTTAATGTCATATTGGTTTTACTATGAAAAGATCTACTGCTTATGTTTAAGAAAACATCAGATGAGGAACATTAAAACAATCACAGTAAATCGCAATATTGGGGAAAAAAAACGCAATTAGATTATTTTTCTCAATTCGTTCAGCCCTACTATAGAGTTAACAAACAGATGTTGGAATTTCAAATCTTAATACAATACTTGCAAAAAAAAGAAAGATGTGAAATATTAAAGGCAGTTTAGCTTCTATCTTTGTGTTGTAGACAGCCATCAGATGCTGTTGCTTGGTCTCACATTAAGAAGTGCAGTGATGACATATTTCTGTAGACCAGCGCATCATGCTAGCCTTGCAGAGCAGATGGACCTGCCTGATTTTGAAATCATGCTTGTCCATCTTGCCACCCTTCATTGTCCAACAGTTTCACTCAGCTAAATGCTTAATGGTCCAATCAGGGAAGAGAGGCGGGAGCTGCGGGAGCAGGGGACGTGATGACAACAGGAAGTGACTTGATAGGGAGTGTTGGAAAATATTGGCAGCTAATGCTGGTTAGCCTGTGTTCATCATGGTTACTCAGTGATACTTGGCGAAATATGCTCTCCTCAGAAGTTTCCTTCATAGGGATTGTCTTTGACGAGGTCTATGTCACATTAAGTGTTAAATGATACGTCTGTGTGGTATGATTTAATGTGAAACAATAGTCTTAAAGGAATATTTCACCCAAAGAATGATATGCCTTAATTTATTTTACACTCCATGCAGTTTCGCCCGCTGTAATCCCAGCCCTGGAGCCGTGACCGTACTGCTTCATAATTGGGACTGGAAATCGGTGTCATTTAGTACATTTTTTCGAGTTTCCAAACAGTGCTATAGGCATAGCAGAGTTGCTTGATGTGGATTGGTATGTGATGAGTGTGACGAGCCAAATGATCCAATCACAAGTTGCTGTTGTTTTTGAAGGTTCTGCCCCTGAAGACATTTTCGCAGGGCTCCTTCCCAGATGGATTAGTGAAATATTTCCAATATGGAACTGCCCATCTGGCGTGCCAGGTTACCATCATGCTAGTTCACTCGACCAAAAGCCAGTGGGATTTTTCTCTGTTATTGGATCATTGCTGATAATAAGGTCTGAACCGAACGAAAATTATGAAAACCCTTCACACTTTCAGAAAACCCTGAAATTATCCACACTCTACCCGGGTGAGCTGTTAGCTTTCACACATACAGGACTTTACCCTTCTCAGCACTGTGTAGGGTGGGTGCAGAGGCTTTGCAGGACAGTCCGACTTCACTTAACATCACAGGGGAAAAGAGCAGGAGGGCCATCTGCAACAGCTCAGGGGCTGCGGAGACAGCCTGGAAGTGGCTCTGGATAAAGAGAGCAGATCAGTGGGGGTGGGCTGTCAGGGCACAAGCTGAGGCTTGGGTCGCTTTAGAAGGGTGTATCTGATGTTTCAAAGACCCAAAACACCTGATGACCTCAGGAAACATCACTGGCTTTTTATTAGAAGCAGATCACCACAACAATAAAATGCAGAAATAACGGTTATTAGCAATATTATCTTGACCTCTATCCTGTTTGGAAATGTGTTTATACAGCAGTAAGAGTTCATGTGTTCTTGTTGCCCTTTTGTAATGTGTGTTATAAAGGAAACTGTATTTTGTATGTAGAGTTTATATATTGACCGTATTTCCCTTCCTCAGTTAATTGTGTGTGAATCAACCATTTGGAGTCACTCAACCTTTTTCTGTCTTTTCTTTTTTGCTTAGATGGAACTGGACAGATCTGCTGACCCACCTCCAGCAATCTGGGTCTCCACCACCAAGTCATCCGTTAATAAATGGGTAAGCATGCGTGACACCTCTGAGATCACTGCACCACCGTTTGTCAGCATCACAGTTCTGAATTTACAGTGCAGACAGAGTCCTGCATGTGGCCCCGGACTAATGCTGTCCTCCGTTAATCCATCTGTAATTTGTGTTAAAATTTAAAGCAGCTTTGTGATGCTGTGGGTGATACACAAAAGATAATTACATTACACGAATCACAGCTATTAGAGTGGACAGAGGAGTGAGGGAGCGATTATAAAAAAAATCCAGGATAATCTGTGATAATGAATACTGTGTGTGTCCTTATGTGTGTGTTTTGTTTGTTTATGTGTGCAGTCACTAAAGGGAATGCACAACTTCAGATCATCAGGGGAGTACGACAATGACTGCACTACCCCTCTCACACCACTGTGTACTCAGCCAGAACAAGTCATTAAGGGTAAATAGTTTCATTTTGAGTCGAATATGCATTGAATTTCTATCCCTGATGTTTGTGAAGTAATTCTGTCTTATGTCTGCAGGAGGCGCCAGTATTATACAGTGCCACATACTGAATGACAAGAGGCACATACTCACCAAAGATACCAACAATAATGTGGCTTTTTGGGACGTCCTAAAGGTAAACTTCAGCCTATTCCTCAGATCTTCAAAGTCAGTGTAGGATTGCATCTTTTTTTCTTTTTTTTTTATTCATGTATGTGTGACCCTGCACGCCAGCTATGCAACCTACCCTGCTCTACAGAGGTCTTACTTAGTTTTCTCTGCTCTTTAGTGTGGTTGACATTTCTCTCCTGCATGATTGAGTACTTGAGTACAGAAAAATGTTGATTGCTTTACCCCCCTGTCCCCAAATAGACGTACTGTTTTGACATCCTACTATTGTTACTCCAGAATTTCAAATTCATTTGCTGTTGCTGGTCAGCCCACTGCAGGACATTGTCTGTAGAATGAAAGCAGAGCCATTGAAAACTGTGCCGGGTCATGATTAGCTGACCAGAGTAGACATATCAGCCAGTCAGAGCTGAATTGGGCCAACATGGGAGTCTAACAGTGACAGGAGCTCCAGTATTACCATAATGACTGAAAGTTGATCAGCTAATATCAGGCTATAGATGAAGTACATTAAGATTGAGTGACTTCTGTGTCACCGTGTCTAAGCTTACATGTTCAACATGAAAGTGTTGAAGGTCCTAGACAAACATTTTAGTTCCTTTAGGCAACTGCCATCTGTAAGAGGTGAGGAAGCTTCTTTGTTACAAGAAGAGAATTTAATAAATGTTTTGTTTTGGGGAAAAGTAAAAAAAAGTTATGCTTAACACTAGGGATGGGACGATACACTTAAACTCAAGATACGCTGCACCTTCATATATGCCCGGGTCACGATACAATAGCAAAAAAGTAAAAAAGAAAAAATATTACTGTGTAATTACAACTTATTTGTTTTTGTTTGAGTTGCACACAGGAAAACACAAGGCCTAACAGCCAAACACAAACAATAACACTCTCTCTAACCCTAGAGAGGTTAGAGAGAGTGTATGCTAACAAGCGGTAGGCTCATTTTCGCCGTCTTCGTCTTTTTCAATGAGAAAGCCAAAATACTGCCAGACAGATGACTTGTATCCAGGCGGAGCGTCCTCAATTTTGACCTCATTCGACTCCATCATTCAGCTTTTTGGAGGCAAGGTAGTTGGTGCTAATGTTTGTTGTCGTCACTTCTGGTCACATGCGCTATTACCAGACTTGACGTCTTTATTTCGCGATCCATTTTTTTCAAGCTCAATGCATTTCGTCACGTACTGTATCGCGATATATTGCCAAACGATATTTCATATATATATCATATATCATAAGGAGCATAGTACATTTATTGAAGTAGAGACATGTTTATATTATATATAACTAGTTTAGACGGTCTTCTTGTCTTTGTGGTGTAAGATAAGTTACAAAGCGCCTTCAGTGCAGCTTTTAGTTTGGATATCTACCCATAACTCAAAACAGAGTTTACTCTTAGATGGTGCAACAGATATTTTTTATTTGTCTGTTATTTACTCAAAAAGGTTTTTAAAGTTTACTTCATCCCCTGATTTCACTCTCTGTTCTAATAAATTCTTTCACCTTTTCACTTTCAGGCATGTAAGGGTGAAGACTTGGGGAAAGTAGAGTTTGACGAAGAGATTAAGAAGCGGTTCAAGATGGTCTACGTGCCAAACTGGTTCTCTGTTGATCTGAAAACTGGGGTGAGTCTGGCCTGGCAGTAAGAAGAGTTTGTGTCTTACAAGTAGTGGCTTTCTTAGGCTATGTCCACACTTAAGGCAGCTTTGGCCCAAAACTGACTTTTCTGACACATATCTATTTTTTAATTTTTCAAAGGGACCTTCCTTTGATGGTCATGTTTCATTTTATAAAACAACATTATTGAAGTGAACCAGACCTCACAAATCTGCACTGGAGGAGATGAGATCTAATGTTAACAATGGATCAAACAATTATGGATGAACTCTGCACATGTGGGGCACTAAAGGGCCGTAAATGGTTCACACTGAAGTCTGAAGGCTGTCGCATGTAAATTATTATGTGAACAGCAAACAAAAAATCCAAATTGAGCTTTTAGATTTGCAGTGTGAACGTGGCCCAAGTTTCTAAATTGTGCATTAAGCGTTGTTGGTTAATTTTAACTAATTGTTTTGCTTCTTTTAACAGATGCTCACGATCACATTAGATGAAAGTGACTGTTTTGCTGCCTGGGTGTCTGCAAAGGATGCTGGGTTTTCGAGCTCTGATGGATCTGATCCAAAGTGTAAGAAATCTCAACTAATCAAAGTTAATTCACAGAAAAGCTCAAAGACATGTTGTGTTTATTGACAGAATTTTTAATATGCCTGCCATGTTTGCAGTGAACTTGGGCGGATTGCTGCTCCAGGCTCTGTTGGAGTTTTGGCCCAGAACTCGAATCAACCCCATGGACGAGGAAGAGAATGAAGTAAACCACGGTAAGGATCATGTCAGAGCTGTTTTGTACCCCGCTATCTCAAACAAAATGATCACATCTCTGCATTGATGCTTTGGGAACAATATTGAAGTGATGTATTCAGGAGAGTGAATGTCTGATTCACTGGCTGCATGACAAACAATAATTTTATAAGGACAAATTCCACAGTGTTCTCATCAAAAAGGCATTAATAAATCTGCTAGCCTAAGATGCTTTGGTGCTTAGGATGTGTGTTCAGGTTGTCTCACAGCAGGGTTATGCTGTTGCATCCACAGTGAATGGGGAGCAGGAGAACAGGGTCCAGAAAGGAAATGGATATTTCCAAGTGCCACCACACACACCAGTCATCTTTGGAGAAGCAGGAGGAAGAACTCTGTTTAGGTAACATTTTCACCTGCTCACCTACTTTACTAACACAGGCTACATGTGAAAAAAAACAAAAAAAACCAATGAGAGAATATACAATGTCAAACAGAGTCATTGGTTATAATTAAAGGGACTGTGAGGAGTTTCTAAGTAATTACAAAAAAGTCTCACTTTTAGATATATGCCTGATGGAAATACACACTTTAAGATGAGTTTTATAGCATCAAAATAGGTTATCTATAAATGCTACTCCTTAGCATCGCGGTCGGGTCGGACAGGGCTGGACTGGCCTGGATACTCAACTTCGGGAATAAGACAATTAAAACTAGAGCAAATTTATATTATTCAGACACGTCTTAGAGCACCGGGCTGTAAGTAGAGATAAATAACCGACTACAAAACTACGATACTAAGTTTTCCAAAAATTGCGTGTTGTCACACATCAAAAACTACCACTACGTAACTAGAAAGAGATACATTACCTCGTTGCTTTGCATCCTGTAAATTGTTGAAAAAAGAAGTTGTAAAGCAATGTAGAGTTCTGAGGAAGGTCCGAGCTGCATTTATTAGCATCACAACAAACACACGCTTTGGCTTGGGTCACGTCTTGTGGTGCGTTCCATTTGTAGTCAGAAGTAGGAATTTCCACGTTCCGAGTAGGAAACTGCAACTGGAACATTCCCCGAAGTCGGAATTTCCTTCTGGGAACTCGGTGAAACCTCGCCACCCCTGAGTTGACAATGGAAGATGGATGCCCCCAGTGTGAACAGTTATTTAGCTCCTGTAATAATCAATTAATTTGCACTTCTGACTGGGGTGTGTCGCTCTAGATCAGCTGTATACATAGTATTTTTAGACTTATATTTACAAAAATGCTGCCATAGTGATAATCACATTCTTCATGTGATATTTGTGAACAACAACGCAGGGCGTGCTAACAACAGCAACAATAGCCTGGTAGATCGGCATGTTTCTTTTCCGACTTCAACTGGAACGCCGATAAGTCAGAGATGATGTCACTCCCAGTTCCAAGGTTACTGGAATGCAGCATTACGACCATAGCACCTTTAACACATAATTTAGGTTATTATTTAATTCCTCTTTATACAAAAGTGTTCGTTTTTTAATAAGAGCAAAGAAACGTTTAACACAGAACAGACATTAGAACTTAGAACTTCAAATTCAAATTCATACAGACAAAAGTTCCAGAATTAACATCATATGAAGAAAAGATATGCATATATGAAATATACACTGTATCAGTGTAAGAGACAGAACTGCACATGAAAATAGAAAAGTTAAATGATGATGTTATCTCTCAGACACGGCATACAGGACTAAGATACAAACCCTGACAAAAAGGATGATTAGTTGACTTTAACATTGTTCATTTGTTCTATTGACTGGTTTATTGCAGCTCTGATCCACCTCTGATTAGGTGTTTGTGTTGCAGGTTGTTATGTAGAGACTCGGGAGGAGAGACTGAGTCCATGCTGCTGAATGAGACGGTTCCACAGTGGGTCATCGATATAACTGTAGATGTGAGTTAAATGATCTATGAAACTGTATTTAGCTCTTGTGTTTAATTTCTGTTACAAGAATCAGAATGTTATGATGTTTACAGGTGAAGAATTTTCACAGTAAATTGTCATTAGTTTTGTGTTCATAAACACAGTGCTTTGCCAAAGTTATGCAAACATTCATGAAAAGATACACACACAGTTTTATTATACTGCCTTTATTGTAGAAAAATAGCTTTAAAAAAAAAAAAGTTTGAGTAGATTTCTGATTCTTCTGCATTATTTTGTAACATATTTATGCTCTACTATAGGCCTTATCCTCCAGAACCTTAAATTGTCTTTGTCTAAGAAAATGTGAAACACTGCCTTTACTTTGTGACCCAGCATCCCCTCCATCGAACACGTGCCATCATTGTTTATATGTTTTTGTTCTTCCTCTTTGCCAGAAAAATATGCCCAAGTTCAACAAAATCCCATTCTACCTCCAGCCCCACTCTTCCTCTGGTGCAAAAACTCTGAAGAAGTGAGTTTTTTTTCAATACACCGTCCACTAAATGGACACAGACATGTGAAGTGTTCTCCTGCCTCCATGTTACCAGCTGAGTTTTTACCTGCTGTGTTCTGCAGGGACCGCCTGTCGGCCAGCGACATGCTCCAGGTGAGGAAGGTGATGGAGCACGTGTACGAGAAAATCATCAACCTGGACAATGAGTCCCAGACGACCAGCTCCTCGGCCAATGACAAGCCAGGGGAGCAGGAGAAGGAGGAGGACATGGCAATGCTAGCAGAGGAGAAGATTGAGCTAATGTGTCAAGACCAGGTGGGTTGGAAATCTTCATTCTTTTTTTTTTTTTACAAACGCAGTTTTCTTTTTTCTGAATTAAAGGGACTGTGAGGAGTTTCTAAATAATTACAAAAAAGTCTCACTTTTAGATATATGCCTGATCGAAATACACACTTTTAGATGAGTTTTATAGCATCTAAATAGGTTATCTATAAATGCTATTCCTTAGCCTTCCGGTCGGGTCGTACAGGGCTGGACTGGCCTGGATACTCAACTTCGGGAACATGACGATTAAAACTAGAACAAATTTATATCATTCGGACACATCTTAGAGCACCAAGCTGTAAGTAGAGATATATAGCCGGCTACAAAACTACGATACCAGGATTTCCAAAAATTGCTTGTTGTCACACATCAAAAACTACCACTACGTACCTAGAAAGAGATACATTACCTCATTACTTTGCATCCTGTAAGTTGATGAAAAAAGAAGTTGTAAAGTAATGCAGAGATCTGAGGAAGGTCCAAGCTGCATTTATTAGCATCACAACAAACACACGCTTTGGCTTGGGTCACGTCTTTTGGTGCGTTCAAGTTGTAGTCGGAAGTTGGAATTTCTGAGTTCCGAGTAAGAAACTACATCTGGAACGTCCCCCGAAGTTGGAATTTTCTACTGGGAACTCGGTGAAACCTCGCCACCCCCGAGTTGACAATAGAAGAAAGATGCCCCCAGTGTGAACAGTTATTTAGCTCCTGTAATAATCCATTTATTTGCACTTCTGACTGGGGTGTGTCGCTCTAGATCAGCTGTATACATACATACAAAAATGCTGCCATAGTGATAATCACATTCTACATACAACAAGACAGGGCGTGCTAACAACAGCTAACAACAGCCAACAATAGCCATGTCTTTTTCCAACTTCAACTGGAACGCCGATAAATTGGAGATGATGTCACTCCCAGTTCCGAGGTTACTGGAACGCAGCATTACGACAGTCGCCGCGCGTGCTCATGGGAAGCAGAGTCTTAATGTCGCTGGAAACAGATTCTCCTCACAGTCCCTTTAAATGCAATTCCTCCTTTTTATTTTTATTTTTTAAATTATTTTTTGAAGGTGTAGGGTGTAGGATGAAGTACATAACTATCTAGTCCTGCCCCTTGTTTTCGAAAAATGAACTAAAAACATTAAAGTCAAACAAATAATACAGCTAACCGTAAAGCTGTATCAGACAATCCAAACATTACCTACGGTACAAATCAATCTAATTTGATGTACACTATATTTAAAGGCCCTACTTTGTCTTTTACTTTGTACCATCCTTGTCTGGTAGATTTGAAGCTATCTATTGTTGTATACGTTTTCATATCTTTATTACAGCTGTTTCACGGATGATCTCCTTTTATAGTTTCATATTGGTCCTAACTGCTTGTTTTTCTAAACTTGTGTGAACCATAAACTTGAGTGCTGGCAGAAACAAAATGTGGCTCTGTGCCTGAAACTTCAGTCCATCTCCCTACATTACATTATGGAAAAAAGGTGAAAGTTTTACCTAAGCTGCCGTGAATGGGTACAAAACTCTCCTTGCTAATCGTGCTTTGACACCAGCAACCAGTGGCCTCAGCCTTGCCAGCCTGCACTTTGTCAGCTGTTGAGGTTGAGTAATGTAATCTTGCTAACAAACAAACAAATGCAGGCAAAAACATAACCTCCTTGGCAGAGTGTAGCATTTTTGTTGTTGCTGACACAAAACCTGCGTAGGTTTACTCTATCTAAAGAACTAAAACAAATCCACAGGAAACCAAAGGGGGAACTGACAAAGAGTCAGATCCATAAGAGTGTTGTAGGGATGTAACGGTATGAAAATTTTTTAACACAGTCTTAAATAATTTAATATTATAATTTTAACAGTTCTTTTGTCTTTTTGTCAATAAATGTGTCAGGAAATGTCCTGTAAGTAAATTTGTTTGAAGTTTTTTCATTAGAAACACAAGTAAACAATTCTGGCAAATATTTGTCATTATTTTGTTATAAATGCTTAAGCTGTGTGTCATTACAACAATAGAAAAAAAAGAATTTATACTTTAAACAGGTTTCTCTTCTTAAACAACTGTAAATGAACATGTTCAAAGTTTTGAGATGGTCAAAAATAAATGTGACCTATTTGACAAACCCTCGCACATTTTAGTTTGCCTGCAGCATTAGTGTCCATGTTACAGCTCGTTATATTAGACCAGGCCTTTTTTATTTTCTGTTTTACTAACGATAGTCCCTGAAGCAGTTAGCCCCCTTCATGACTCTCCTCTGGTCTCCCCTCTCCATGGCAGATCTCCTCCTCAGCTCCTCCTTTAATATTTACAAATTACGATTGATTTAAATCCATAAATTAAATCCATTGCAAGCTGTGCATGCGCGCCTCTGTTTGCGACACACGGCTGCTTCATCGAGGGGCAGACACACATCGACTACGTTCATACTGCTGTCAAAAAACACCTGAATCTGATTTTTTGACTCAAATGTGACCTGTTGCTAATTTGTTTCTGACAGTGTGAACAGCATGAGTCGCATTGAATCTGACATTTTCAAATCATATTCAGGCCACTTTCAAATGTGGTACTAAATTGGATATGTATACGATTTTCTTGAATGTGACGACGGTCTGAACAGTCAGGTCACATTTAATTTGACTTTGACATCATTAGAGCAGCAGCTTACCTCGGGACAAATGTTTTCAAAGTCACTTCATGGACAGAATATATTAGAGGTTAATATAGACATGGTTGTTAAAAAGTTTATGCAACCCTAAAATAAAGAGTTTTAGTTGTTTTTCCAACTACAATCATGTAAACCATGCATAAAGGGGGGAGTGGTGAGAAAAAGTGAGAGAGCGCTGGCGTCTCCATTACACGCACAATAAATGATAAATGTGAATGAATCAAACATTTGTATTGTATCTGATAAACTTAGTTTATTAACACTGTGCCTACTTTTTGAATGGATTTATCAGGCTAAAATTATAGTTTACAGGACGCGGAGACACTGATGATCCACTGCTGTCCATCTCAACCGTTTGCATTTACGCGCGGCTGTATGTATGAGACAGCGTCAGTCAGTGAACAGTCTGCTCCTGTCTGATCTGCTCTCTGACAAACTACGAAACATCAGAACAAATGACAAAACAAAATTTTCGCCCCTTTGTTAACCTGTTCAGAGCGCTATTGCTCTGAGATGTTTTGCTCTCCAGCAGCGATCTGTCATCGGCAGGGTCGGCAGGAAAGAGTGTCCGCCCTAAGGTTTATAAGAAATTTGGCCATCATTACTTTAATAAGAGCTCACTCAAGGTGAGCTGCTGTAACATCAGGTTCTGCGTTATGGGAACAAACTTCTCCAGCGTTGTGAAGCACAGTTTTGCTCTGTGTTTGTTGCTCCTCATCACTCCATGCTGTGCGTGATGTCATTAATGTTCAACTGAGCATGTGCGTCATTTCTGAAGAGTGAGCTGTTCACATCACAGTCTGCAGTCAGGCCACATTTAGAGGTGTTATCTGAACAGCCAAACAGAAAAATCGGATTTGAGCATTAAGGGCTGCAGTGTGAACATAGCCATACTTTCACCTTTCCAGGCAAAGAGCAGCATCACCACGAGTTATTGACAGTGTGGTGATCAAATGCGGTTTAACAGTAATTTTAAAAGGACACAGTAATGATTACCGCGGTTTACCATTTTATCGGTAAACATTACATCCCTATAGAGTTGGTATCTCCACTGTTGGACAGAAGGGTCTGACTGACAAAACAACACAAACCTTTACATGTTTGATCATAATCCCTGGTATTTAACGGGCACTGTCTGTGGGTGTTGGTGTAGAACGTCTCTGATCCTTGTTGTCGTGGTATTAACTGTCATTTCTTGCCTCCTCCTTTAGGTTCTGGACCCGAACATGGACCTGCGAACAGTTAAACATTTTATCTGGAAGAGCGGAGGGGACTTGACACTACACTATAGGCAGAAGTCCACGTGAAAGTCTGAATTTTTAAAGAAGGAACTCTTCATTTGCCAATCACCACCCACCTCTGACATGTAGTCCCCCTAAACCCCATCGTGTGGTCAAGAGTCGCAGCATCAGTGAGAAGCGAGTGAAGCGTGTGAGGACGAGGCTCGTGGTGTATCATAGGGAACGGACCTGGACCGGCTGGAGGAGCAGGGACACACCAGGGAGACCAAACTGTACCACGTGTTTGATTCTTTTTTTCTTTTTGTTGAACAGTTTGAAGAACAGACTCAGTTTTCTCCAGTGCTCACCTCTTCTTTTTTTTTTTTCTTTTACTGCTCTGTTTGTTTCTCTGGCATTTTATTTCAAAGGGGCAGCCGTCTCAGCCCGAGCTGTCTGAGCGCGTGCGTACATGCACATGGGTGTAGTAGACTGTTTGTTTGTTCTAGTACATTCCAGAAACTGTCCTCGTTCTGCGAACACTCCACAGCCGAACTCACTCCGTCTCTGGTAGCACCACGGTCTTTCTGTTCAGTCGTCATCCTAACAAATCCAGTTTAACCTCGACTCCTAATCACTGCAGAGCTTGAACCTCATCGACAGAAGCAC
This sequence comes from Scarus forsteni, assembly GCA_036419115.1. Taxonomy (NCBI): domain Eukaryota; kingdom Metazoa; phylum Chordata; class Actinopteri; order Labriformes; family Labridae; genus Scarus; species Scarus forsteni. Next base: position 12,422,749 of record JAZDUH010000271.1, on the reverse strand, counting down.
CCGTCTTTGTCTTTTCTTTTTAGCTGTGCTGTTCTCAATGGACTGAATGTTCTTTTTTTTGTAAATATATGTACAACATTTTTGATTTAAGTGACTTTTTTTGTTTTGCAGCAGTTTTATTGTGTTGTTGTACAGTTTACTTAAAAAATCGACAGTTATTTTTCCAAATCCCTAGAGCACATTCACGGTCATGAAGGAAATCTGACTTGGATGTTGGACAAAAAATTGCATTTGTTGTATTCACTACAACCCAGAAACTGCAGTTTTACTCTTTCAGAATGTTAGTAGTCGTCCGAGTCATTTTAGCAAAGGGGAAATAATAATATATAAGATGTGTATCTTTAACAGTAACTCACGCTTACTCGCTCTGAGCAGCGGCTTCGATGATGGTGAGGGCTGTTCCTGATGTATAGTTCATTTAGATTCAATAGGACTTCAATGATTCATGAGTATAACTTGAAGGGGAACCTCATTAAAAACAGATTATACCAATATTGAACAACTATGGACAAATTAACCAAAGTGAAATAAACAGTAATACTTACCTTATCTGTCGGTGTGACACTAAGCAGAACCACAGATTGTTTTATTGTAAATTTTCTGCTGTTATTTTTGCCATGATGAGTGTGTGTTAACGCCATAAAGGGGACGCAGTGAGTGAGCTCGAATTGGCCAAAAAAATAAATAAAAATAAAAAACGTGGTGGGTACCAGATTTAGGCCATAACGCTGCAATATCCCTTGTTGTAATAATTTGTGAAATATGTATATTTTAGGCAATGGAAGAAATAAATTGGAATGGTTTAACAATGACAGACTTATGGGATCTTCAGTGTTTGTTTCTTCAGTTGTTGTGTGCTGCTGTGTGTGAAATAAGACAAAAAACAAAGGACAGTTCATTTCTTTTTTAATAAGTCACATGATATGATTAACAGATTCACCCGGCTCACATTCATAAGAGACTGCACTCACTCCTAATAAAATGTACAATTACTTGATAAAATATCTGAAAAAATACTTTCATTATTTTACACACTAGCACCTACTCTGTGAAAAACATTAAGAAGCCCTCTACAAAAACATGAGACAATAATTAACAGAACTATCATCGTTTTTAGACTCTTTACACCCTTTTTATGAGAAACTGATCTATGAAGTTAAAGCATTAAGAAACCAAAGGCAGCACTTGCCGACTATTGCATAGATCTGAAGACTTACTCCAGAGGAAGAAGAGTTTTTAATGAGTTGTGGAGACTTTTTCTTCAACAATACGAGCAGTAAAACATTTGGAAACAGGTTGAATGGCTTTAAATATCAAATTAAAAACTCTTTAAAATAACTGACCTCTGCATGTGTTGGGTAAAATCTTAACATCCATTTTTTTTTTCCTAAAAACACCAAAAAAAAAGAAACAAACTTAACCTGAGGGGTAGTACCACAGAGCAAGCTTAACAGAACAAAATAAGGGATTCAAATTTTAGCAGTGATGTCAGGAAAGTAAATGCTGCTCATGATCTATTTTAGGAGATGTATGATCTATAGTTACTGCAGTAAATAAGACTGGTGCTGCAGCAGATCCGTTTTTATTAGCTCATTGACTTTTAAATTCTATAAATGATTTTTGTTTTCAGACAAATTGTGAAACTAGACGTGCAAGACCAACGATTCTTAATTTTCATCTGTCGTACACCCTTTTAAGACCAGTGCTTTTCTGTGCTCCCAATCCGCCCTGCACTACCAAAAACCCTACAACTAGTTGTAAGAAGAGTTTATCATTTAACTTTAGTGTGTCCTTGATGCTAGATTTAAAGACACAACAAAATAACTACATTTAAAAATCCATATTTTCTTTAAAAAAACTAGTAACAGAATATTTTTCAAGAGCCAAAAGCCCAAACAGAGCTGTTAGCAGCCTGCTGAAACAAGGCCTGTGTTAAATCTAACATGAATCCTGCCTCTGACAAGACTAACAGTCACAATCCAGGCTTTTGGATCAGAACCTGGGGTGGCCAATCAGAATGCCCAGACCACCACTCTGCCCTCATTAAAGTCGACTGGCCCAGTCACTTTCTGACCAAATTCAAATGCAGCCTTAAACGGTGGATTTGCTTGATGACATAAACTTCAGCTGCATACTGCATTTTTGTTCTCATTTCTGCACCATCCTATAAGCGACCAGCAGAGGCGGGCAGCATGGCTCACGAGCTTTAGTGTTCAGCTATTATATATTAAAGGTGCCATGAGGACAATCTATTACCGGCAACATAAAGACTCTGCTACCCATGAGCATGCGCGGCGACTGTCGTAATGCTGCATTCCAGTAACCTCAGAAATGGGAGTGACATCATCTCCGACTTATCGGCGTTCCAGTTGAAGTCGAAAAAAAAACACGCCGATCTACCAGGCTATTGTTAGCTGTTGTTAGCACGCCCTGCGTTGTTGTTCACAAATATCACATGAAGAATGTGATTATCACTATGGCAGCATTTTTGTAAATATAAGTCTAACAATACTATGTATACAGCTGATCTAGAGCAACACACCCCAGTCAGAAGTGCAAATAAATGGATTATTACAGGAGCTAAATAACTGTTCACACTGGGGGCATCCATCTTTGATTGTCAACTCGGGGATGGCGAGGTTTCACTGAGTTCCCAGTAGGAAATTCTGATTTCGGGGGATGTTCCAGTTTCAGTTTCCTACTCGGAACTCGGAAATTCCTACTTCTGACTACAACTGGAACGCACCAAAAGACATGACCCAAGCCAAAGCGTGTTTGTTGTGATGCTAATGAATCCTCAGAACTCTGCACAGCTTTACAACTTCTTTTATCAACAACTTACAGGATGCAAAGCGATGAGGTAATGTATCTCTTTCTAGTTACGTAGCGGTAGTTTTTGATGTGTGACAACAAGCAATTTTGGGAAAACTTAGTATCGTAGTTTTGTAGCCGGCTATATATCGCTACTTACAGCCCGGTGCTCTAAGACGTGTCTGAATAATATAAATTTGCTCTAGTTTTAATTGTCTTGTTCCTGAAGTTGAGTATCCAGGCCAGTCCAGCCCTGTCCGACCCGACCAAGAAGCTAAGGAATAGCATTTATAGATAACCTATTTAGATGCTATAAAACTCATCTAAAAGTGTGTATTTCCATCAGGCATATATCTAAAAGTGAGACTTTTTGTAATTACTTAGAAACTCCTCATAGCATCATTAAGTTGGTTAAGTTCAGTCTGCTGTAGCCTGCTAACTCCTCTCTTTCTCTTGTGCTGTTTAGGTGGACAGAAAACACCATTATGTCACTCACGTCCACACAGCTTGTCCTCTTTCCTTGCTTTGTGGTACACCCCACTGGCTAACGGTGACATGACTAGTTTTCAGTTTTTTAAACTGATAAATCTGCTTTTTTGACACAGACGGACAGCAGATGAGAAACTGCAACGCAAGTCTGAAACAGCTTAGACCGTGCACAGCTGGTTCACGATAAAGTCTTCAGTAGAGTTTTGGATTTAAGGTGCCACAGCGCTTTGCCTCAACAAGTGTTTGGTTGATCTTTGGAAGTATTCAAGTACAGACGCCTGAGAAAGACACCCATCTATGCATTTGATCTACTCTTATTTTCCAGAAGCAACGAACAGTTTACCAATGCTGTTTTTTCTCTCCTTAGACCAGAATATGAGATCTGAAAGCTTTTTTTATAAGATAATTTTCTAATGATCTAGAAAAACAAAACTGGCTTGTCTCTGTGATAGACAAGGTAATTCTATGAAACTGTTTTTACACATTTATAACTGCAGATATGAAGATGAATTATAAAACTAAAGCCCAAGAAATAACTGTAAAGTACTAACTATATGAGGAAAATGGAGTAAATAAAACATTCTGGATGTATGTCAACTTCCCACCTCCATATTCAAGTCTTTACCACATTAGTGTACCAGAGGCAAAGTCGTGACACCCGCATATTCTCTCAGTTTTGCACCAGAAACGTAGCTTACATAATGACCTTAATGGCAGTAACTTAAAATTCCCACATGAAAAACAGTGTTTTATCTACTTGTATGCTAATGCTTCTGCTGGTTTCTAGTGTCTGACCTGACTACGGATCCTCACAACAAGTCTGTTTACACCTGGTGTTGTGATGCATTCTGGGTGATCAGATCTCAAGTGAACAGCTCTTTTTTAAACTGGCATCATCTCCAGCAAACACATCTCACTTTGCTGCTCTTAAATGTGGCTGAAAAGCAATCGTACAACATAGAATACGTACTGACAGAAGGACAAAACATTTAGTGCTTCAGACTTCCTTTTAGTGATGCTTAATGTTCTTTATCCTGATGTGACGCCCACTTAATATTTCAAAGCAGCATGGATGCCTTAAAAACTGGAAAAAACATCCACCTCTATAGTATTTTGTTGCAGGGGTTATGTTTCTACTAGGGATGCAAACAATTGATCGACTGTCAATTAGAAATTACTTGATTAAAGTAAATTAATTGCAATTAATTGCGTTTTGAACCTGCAATTCCCCGCAAGCCCGCATGAGGGCATGCTTGACGCCAGACGTCCTGACACGCGCAGGAACACAAGAGAACCTGGCCTCTGACAACATGACCCAACCTGTGGAGGGCAGCATTACACTTCCTTGCGTACAGCCTGCGGGAACCTTATTAGAAGAAGACGAAGACGACAACAACAACAAGACAAATGAGAAGCAGTAAGCTTGCAGGATGAAGAAGATAAGACTGAGTTCGGTATGGAACCACTTTAAGTTGGTTAATGACGACAGAGACGCCAAATGCACCATCTGTGGAAGTATTTTAAAGTACAACTCCTCCAAAACTTTGCTAAATTATCACCTCAATACGTCACATTCAGCCATGCTGCAAGGAGCGAGTAGCTCTCAGCCTACAATCACCGCAGCGCTGGGACGACGAGTATGTGACTCCACAAAGGCAGAGGGCATTACCCAGCGGATATGTTAAATGGTTACTACAGACATGCTGCCAATAAGAATGTGAATGTGTTGTTCCCTGCTGTTAAGAATAAATCTTTTATTAAGGAATATGATTTGCATTTTCTCTTTCATAAGAAAGATAGCATTTTCGTAGAAAGGAACCTATTAAGAGGGAAATTCAGCTTCGCAGAAAATTGCCGCTTATCAATTAATCGATCATCGATCGATAAGATGAAACAACTATCAATTAATGAATTACTCGATAATTTGCATCCTTAGTTTCTAATCATGAGGAAGAAAAGCTGTTAAAAGAGGCAACACCTTCCTGGTTCAGCCTTACTTCAAAAACATAAAGTTGTACTGTTGAGTGAGAAAATGTGTAGTGTGTACGCCACTTCAGCAGTTCGTCCATCCTTTTAAAACACAATTATGCTTCAAACTCACAACAAAGATACATATTACACGGCCAAATAAAACTTTAAAATCCAGCTTTTTGAGGTACTTAACAGATTTAAAATACCTCTAGGCCATGGGAACCTCAAGGGCTAAAATCATTTTGTTCTCATTCCTGCACCATCCTATAAGTGACCAGCAGAGGCGGGCAGCATGGCTCATGAGCTGTAGTGTTCAGTTATTATATATTAAGCTAAAGGGAAAACAAACTCTACATATAAAAACAGATGAAAGCTCAAACAGCTTAAATTTTTTTTTGGCCTCTAAGACACCAAACAACTCTTCCATACACATGCAGCACCAGTGCCAAGTTTGTTTGAAAGTTCTCTGTGAGGTTTCAGATGATTACTGACAAGAATATCTGTCATCTACAAACCTCAATTCTCCCTGAAATTACAAAATCTGTACAAAAAAAAATGCTTGCACACTTAATTTCAGGTGAAATATGGCTATATGTCTGACAAGAAGAATGTTTACCACCAACCCCTTTAAAAAACACGAAAGCAAGTATCAGCCTCACAATAAAGCATGCACAACATTTGCACATGCTTTACAATTATCAATAAAACCAACTTGACTAGAGAGAGTAGTCAGACCCCTCAGTTCAGGCCACATTAAGAATAAAAACTGCTGAACAGCGTGGCCTGATGTTCCTGTCCTGGTGAGCCCTGAATGACACGGGCTGCCTCACAGCTGCTCTTAAGGCTGACCACCTCTGCTCAAACCTCAGGATGCATCTGTACCTGGTGTAAACAGGACTGTGACTCTATCAGACCTTTTCCCTTCCTCTGTCCTTTGTTTCCTTTGTAGCTTTGCTTTAAAAAAATCCCCTCTGATTGTCTCCTTCACTCTGTGCTCAAGCTTACTCCACATGATGCTCCTCCTCATCGTCCTCATGGCTGCACTGCTCTGCCAGCTCCGTGGGCTCCGTGAGCTCCTCTGCCGGTCCTGCGGCCTCCTCGATGGCCTCAGCCAGAGAATCCTCGGTCGTCAGCTCCGTCACAGCGGAGGACTGGAGGAGGTCGACAGGAGGCGAGGAGGAGGAGGGGTCTTCAGCTGGGACAGACGGCTCAGCAGGAGACACTCCAGGAAGAGATGGCACATCATCCACTGCGGGGATTTCACTGGGCTCATTGAGAGAAATTAGCGGCTCCGCGGGCTCGGAGATGAGGTGAGAAACTTCCACAGACGGGACTCCTGAATCTGTGGAGGAGTCGTTCAGAGCAGAAGAGAGGTTCATGACCACCTCAGAGCTCAGCTCCTGCGTCTGCTCCTCTGCTGATGAGGAAATCATCACACTGTCCTCCAGCTCCTCTGAAAACAGAAAAGAGTATGTGATTAGTTTTTAGAGTTATCCGAGCTATGTTAAGTACTGAGCATGTGGACATGATCCATATAAATCTGAATTTAAAGGTGTAGTCAGCGATGTGGGAGAAAACAAGAGGATGTTGTTGATAAACAAATTTAGACCCGGCTCTCCCTTCATACCTCACCCCTGGCTCCACCCCTGAAAGCTGATGGACGTGCATCGTTATGGAAACGGCCGTAGAAACTGCGTAGCTGACCAACCTAGCTAAGGTAACTCCGACTGGTCAGACAACTCGACTTCCATTATTGAAAACATCACAACAACAGTACATTCTGGCAGATTAGACAATAAGATGAATGCCCGACGGCTGTTACTGTTATGTGAAGCACCACAAAGCTAATGTTGCTAACCCATCCAGCAGACAGACGGCGACATCCACGTCCGTTTTCAGGTCTTTAAATTCGCGGAGTTCCCTCCATCATCAGAAAGCAACACCAATGTTGACTTGGGTCTTCGCTCTTTCATGGTCATAGCCCTTCTTTTTCACTTTTCACTCCTCTGACCTTTTTCTTTTGGGCTGTTTTTCAGCCATTGCTACTGCACCTATTGTATCTCTCTCTTACGCTAACTGCGCATGCTACGCAACCTACTACTCCCCCTCCCCCCTCTGTCTGATCTGCGCATGAGTATGATCGCCCCCTGGATGTGGGGGGTGTACCCTGTTTTGGTGACTCGGCCCGAGCCACAGTATTTACCTGCTGAAATTCAGAGCCAAGGCTGTGTATTGAAACCGGACTTTTTTTCAACATGCTGTCAGTGGTGACATCTTGTGGATGGAGAGGAGAAATACGGTGATTTTGACAAATAGTGCATTAGATTAGAAGACTAGAAGATCGCTGTCTACACCTTTAAGTTCAGCTGGATTTAAGGCTGAGGGACTCTGCTGTGAACTTACGAACACCAGAGATGTCTCCCTCCTTCTCCTCGTGCATGGCCAGTGAAGTGTTGGTCATGTCAATGGACGACATGGACAGATCCAGTCTGTCTATCAGGTCTGACGGGTCAGAGTTCATTATGGCCACCTCAGAGTCTAAAAACCGGGAAAAAACATCCAAGATATCATGAATGAAAAAAAATACAAATACAGCACCATACAACGCTGCTTTTCTTTTTTGAACCGACTGGTTACTTTAGTCTTGAGCTACATTTTTGTTAGTAAATCGGCCGCTTGTTGAGGGTCAGCGGAGCTACACACAACCCAATGTGAGGGTCTTTCATACCTTTCTACAAGGTTTGCACAGAATAGACAAACAGATCTAAAGAAACAAGATCACCAACAATACAGTAACAATCACTGTACAAGAAAGACATCAAACAACCTGACTGAATATATTCAACTAGAAAGCACTTACTGCTGTTACACCAATAAGCAACAGTTCCATGTCAAAATTACCATCATATGATTCCTTTATCCTGAAAACCCACAACTACCTCTCAGAATCATGTTGATATCATTTTTAGTTAGCCAGTTATTGGGCAAAAATGATCATCCGTGAATAGCGGTTCTCTGGATCACCGCCAAAATCTAACCATTTTTAAGTTGGGTCATAACCAACAACTTCTAAAAATTTCAGCCAAATCCGTCCAATAGTTTTTGTGTAATCATGCTGACAAACAAATAGACAGACATACAAACTAATCCCTGTAAAAAAAATAACCTCCTCGGTGGAGGTAAACTGCAGTCAGGAGTAATCGGTGTTAGGCTGCGGGAGTCGGCAATGTTTCTCTTCTGGCCTTGACACATTCCCATTCATGAACTTCTATGTTAGAATATTTTAACAATCATTTCATATGAACTAAATTCAATATAAAGCACTGTCACCATTAATTTATCATCTTCATGCTCCTCAGATTTCAGGTCTCAAGGTCAAACTCAAAGTGCTTTTACAGCACAAACCATCACCAAAGCATTTCCAGTATTGTCAGGTGAGTTACACCGGACGCGAATTTGCAAAGATGCACATTGAGATAACATATAAAGTCAATGCAAAGACGCGTTTGGATGCAGATTCGCCCCGGGCGATGCATTGGACATGTTTGGCGCGGCGTGTACGGACCGCCCGGTGCGTTTGGGGCGTCAAATGCCTCTACGCTCAAGTTGAAAATATTGAACTTTCGACACAAATTCGCGTGACGCTGTGCTGCGGCAGCCAATCAGCGATGACATCCCCCCGATGTCATTGATTTGATGACGTGTGACGCTCAAGCCACCTGCCCCTGCTCAAACCCCGCCGAAAGTTGGAGGAGAGGTTGATCTGCGCTGTTTGCCATCATCTGGAGCTATATGATTCGACGTGTGTACTCTACAGAGACCGGAACAAAAAGGAGCAGGCTTGGATGAAAGTTGCTGAGGAGACAGGTTTTGAAGGTAAGTTCTGTAAATATTCAGGTCATCACTGAGTCCGACAGGCTCCGGCTCTCCACTTCGCCTGCGCAGTGATGTGCGTCGCCCCTCAGCTTGTCAAAATGGTTCAGCGTCCAGCCGCGGGCGTTACGCGTCACAGGCACTACGCGCGTTTAAATTCACCAATTCGCGTCCGGTGTGGCCATAGCATTAGGATATGACTTTGTCTGAGCCGCTTAAAAAGGCTCCTTTGTATAGGAAGTATAATAGTTTGCCCAGACCAGTACATGAATTTTACAGCCATAATTTATTAAATGCACCTTTAAAAGCGAGCAAATCTGTAACGTAAACAAGCTCCCAGAGCACAGATCTCCAACAAGGGATTTCCATCAGTAGGCGAGTTATTGTCAAGAACATAGAAACTGCTCGACTTCACACTGTTAACAAATCCTTTCAAGAAATTCCTAGATCCACATTGAGGCTTGAATCGCCACCAAAATCTGATCACTTTGTCACTGTGCCATGACCAGTATTCTCCAAAAATGTCATCAAAATCTGTTTTTAACTGGCAGACAAATAAAAACCAGACAGACAAACCTAAAAATAAAACATGCCATCAGTGATGGTGATAATCTACCACAGGTTTTGGGTTTTCTCATGGCGCTTTACCCATCAGGTTGTGAAGTTGACAAATTGGGTGTCCTATCTGACTCAGGTGGGCCCCCCCATTCGAAGCATATTGGTTGTGGCCTGTTGGTCAGTGGGCTGAGCTAAGAGTTTAAGATTTACCAGTACAGCTTCACTAGAGCAGTGGTTCCCAAACTGGGGTACGTGTACCCCCAGGGGTACGCGAGGTGACGTAGGGGGTACGCGAAAAACTGTCAGGTCCAAACAGTTGTTTCAGTAGTTCAAGTTCAAACTGGTAAATGTTTGTATTGTGAGCTTTCATAAAAGCCTGAAGTGTTGCCATAGAGGCTGAGGCATCTTGGAGAAGGAAATCTGTCCTGAATTATCTAAGATTCTTAAAGTAACATACCGTAAGTTCAGTCAGACCACCTTTTTATTAAAGCTTCAAGTTCATTAATGGATATGTTCCAAAATTTTTATTTTTTTTTTTCATAAGTGAAGTGGTGTTGCCCACTGACATTGCTGGTAAAAAAATCTATTTACTTGAATAGATTTTATTTGTATGTTATGCATGTAAAATGTGGGAATAGGGGGTGCGGCAGGCTTAAACATTTCTTTTTCCGGTGCTATAAGTGCATGAAAGTTGGGGGTACATGGCTAGAGGTCAAGTGTCTGAAGGGGTACAGACTGTGAAAAGTTTGGGAACCACTGCACTAGAGGAAGTTGAAGTGAGATCCTTAATTAGCAGTGCTGAGCTTTTTTGTGTGAATTTTGTTTTGCTGTAAAAGATATTTTGCATCTTTTTCATGACGGAGGAAGATTAAGAAACTGATTTGATGATGGATTTACAGGCAAAGTCTTTTTCAAGGAGAACTGATGTGAGTGCTTCTGCTCTGACCTGGGTCCATGACTCGCTGCACAGGTGGAGGTAGAGGAGTTTCCTGCAGAGTGACCTGCTCCACGTCTAATATGTCATCACCTTGGTTTGACGGTGCGAGCAAAGGCGCCTAAGAAAGGAAAAGAGCTCTCATGTTAGAACAAATAGTTTGAACTCATATGTCAAGATATCAAGTCAGTAAAAAGTTTAGCAGTTAAAATGGAAAAGGACAAACCAAAGTGAAATGATCTGATCAGACAAAACAACTTTTTCACAAGTTTAGAGCATAATGATTTTTTTGGAGTTAACATCCTGAAAAGTCATGGATTTAAACCCCTCAAAAGTCTTGCACAAATTCTGTTGACATTTTAAACTTTTCACTGTAAATCAAACCCAATAAATCAGTAAACAACCTCATCAATGAGGTTTAAAGCATGAAACGTGCAGGATTAAGGTTTACCTCTGTGTATCCATGAGTCGATGGCTCTGGTGGAGGTTCAACCTCAGGAGCAGGGGCTGGAGTTGTTGTTGCCACAGAAACTTCAGGGCTTGCTGGTATTCGATGCAGGTAGCCATAACCGATCCCGCAACCTAGACTGTAAACAAACACTAAATGCTTAATGCTACCCATACAGTCCTACTCATCATTATTGGCACCCATGAAGTTTAAGTACAGTTTTGTAAATTATACTTCATTAGCTACTATGATCATGCAGTCATATTTAGAATAGGCAGTTTTAATTGCAACCACTTGAAGCCTACAAGAAAAAGAACACCCTACCAACAATTAAACATGGTGGAGGTTCCATAATGGTTTGGGGCTGCTTTGCTGCATTGGGTACTGGAGGCCTTGACTGTATCACAGGAATCATGAAATCAGAGAATTATCAAGAAATTTTAGAGCCAAATGTCCTACCCAGTGTAAGAACACTTGGTTTGAGTCGAAGATCGTGGGCCCTCCAGCAAGACAAAGACCCAAAGCACACATCCAAAAGCATGCAGGAATGGTTGAAAAGAAAAAAAATGGCCTGTTTTAAAATGGCCAGCAATGAGTCATGATCTCAATCTGATTGAAAATCTTTTGTATGGCTGAAATCTGATATTGAGAAAAGAAACCTGCAAATGTTCAAGAGCTTAAACAATTTGCATAGGAGTGGGAGAAAATACCAGCTGAGAAGTGTAAGAAGCTTATAGATGGCTACAAGAAACATTTGGAGGCTGTCATCAGTGCCAAAGGGTGTGCAACAAAATACTGAAGAGGGGTGCTATTATTGCTGCACATGCTTTTTTCAGTTCTCTCTTTGAAATTACAATATGTAACTTGTAAAAAAGTTTTTTTCTGTTAAAGTATTTTGGACCTTCAATTAAAAGATCCTGATGACATAAATTTGGTACATTTCAATTTATTTCTGAAGATATTGTTAAAGTAATGAAAATAATGAAGGGGTGCCAATAATACTGAGCAGGACTGTATATCAGAAGACTCACGCCTGCTCACATCTAAAGACAAGTTTTTAGAGTTTTCCCATCAAGACTTTTTTCTCATCATGCTCTAGAAACTTGGGTGGTGATTTGTTGGACAATTCACATCGAACAAGCTGGGCTGAACAGTCCACAGTAACACCATCCTCTCCTCTTTCTGGAGGCCACTTCTGTGGTTGTTTTGACTGTAAAGTTACCTGTTTCCACTTCTGTCAGAGCTCATCTATTGGCAGTTGATAGTGTTGCGTTACTGCGAGTTGCGATACTATGAAACATGTTTGATGTTATCTAGGCCTGTCACGATAATCAATAAATCAATTAACCGAACGATAAATAAAAACGCCCTTGGTAAGTTTGCCGGCCTCGATAAACTGACACGTGCATACATGTTTGTTTTCCTCCTCTCTTTCTACCAAAGAGGCTGAATGAGGAGATGGCTCACTCTGTCCATCTTTCTTAACACTGGGGTGCATCGGTTCTACAGCGGATTTATAGCGGAGTGAGCATCTGTCAAACATACGATCTTTGGGGGGGGAGCATGTGCGTAAACAGGGAGAGAGCTGAAGTGAGCGCTGATATGAATGATGGCACGAAAGATACGGTTCCTAAGCTGGCTGCCCAAGTGTGGAAATATTTTGGTTTCAAACAGAATGAACAAGGTGTGAGCTCATGAACACCGACGAGCCGAAATGTCATATTTGTTTGAAAGTAGTGATGAAGAAGAAGAAGAAGAAGAAGAGGGAGGTGCAGCGGAGCCTTGGGTCCTGAGGCGTTTGGTCGGCAAAGTAAATATAGATCAAACAGAGTGACATACTGCGCACTCACAGACAGTGTCGTTCGCTACATTGCAAAAGAAATGCAACCCTTCAATACGGTTAAAAAGCCAACATTGTTACAAAGGTTTGACAGACAGTATGGATTGACTGGGAGAAAGTACATGTCACAAATAGTTCCTGTATAAAGTCCCTTTTATTTATTGGAGTTTGGTTTTTTTCTTTACAAAGACAGGGTCTATTTTTTATTGTTTTTGATTAGTGTAATATTTTTTATTTACATGCAATTTTTTCCTTAAAGAGAGCCCATTTCATTTTCAATGGGGTTTTTTCTTTTTTTTGTTAAATTTATTATATTGTCTGTTTAATTTATTTTATTTAAAAGATCCTGACCTTCCAATTACAGTTAAATACTCTTAAGAAATTAAAGTTTCTTGCTTTTGATATGGTGTACTCACTTTATTATGACATATACTATAATTACATTAATAAAAAAATGAGAAAAAAATTCAAAATAATATTGACAATAATATCGTTTATCGTCGGGGTGCTGGTTTGGCGGAGTGGTTAGCACCCAGGCACCCCATGTACTTGCTTCTGCCGGTCCAGGTTCGAATCCCGCCTGTGACCAGTTTGCAGAGCGTCTTTCCCTACTTTCTCACCCCCTTTCACAAGCCTATCCGCTGTCTCTCTCCTATCAATAAAAGCACAAAATGCCCAAAATATACATTTAAAAAAAAAAAAATCGTTTATCGTCAATAATTTTTTGGACAATTATCTTCAACCAAAATTTGTTATCGTGACAGGCCTAATGTTATCGCAAGCCCAAGACAAGGAAAAGGCTGATACAAAACAGCGCTGATTACCACTTTAAACATAACAATCAAGATGACGGTGGCTCCAGTAAGACTCCTACAATTTACTAAGACTTTCAAACTTTAGTCTGCGACTATGGAAATCTTTTGGTGAAAGCCCAACATAAGACATCAGTGATGAAAAAGCCATTCTGTAATGACAAACTGATGCTTCATGATCTGAAAACTACAGACAGGTTGACTGCATTAACAAGGACTTGATTTTAAAATATATAATGAACTCACACACATCTTTCTTACATTTCAGCATCCTGGGAGATCCAAGAGAAGCAAAATGAAGCTGAAAGACTTGATGAACCTGTAGGGTGACACATACCTGCCCTCTCCTCCCCATGCTCCATTGGGTGTGACCACCACCTCTCTGCAGGCGTCTGTCTGTGTGCTGTACACCAGCAGCTTCAGAGGCTTCCCTTCATGGGCCTCGATCAGCGAGAAGAAGTCCTCTGACTAAAAGATAAAAACCTCGAAATGAACCACCACTCAAAATACACGTTTTTACAGGAGGTTATTTTTGAAGTAGTACAAATTAAAGCCTTAAATAAGCATAAAAGAAAAAAACTCATACATCTTGCATCACTTGATCTGCTCCGACGATGTAGTCTGTGTGCGGCTGAAGACCTGCCAGCGCTGCAGGAGAACTGACTTCAACATCCTGAGAGGCAGAAACAGAAGGAGCAAACATGAAGCTGTGGGCTGATGTGTGCACAACATCATGTGAGTAAGGGTGAATCCCAATTCTACCCCTTAGCCCCTGTCTTACCCCTTACCCCTTGGTTATGTGTGTTCACATCTAGGGAAGTGGTATCCCAATTAGGGATGTAGTGGTTACCGGTATAATGGTAAACCACAGTAAAATTTCCCACGGTAATCATTACCATGTCCTATTAAAATTACCGTTATACCGTGTTGATCATCACACAGCCTCAGTAAGACACGGTGATGCTGCTCTTTGACTGGAAAAGCCTGAACTATGTATCTGTCCTCCATTGCATTGTTTGGCCTCTGAATCTGAGAGCGAAAGTTAGAGACACAGTGGAATCCTTTACTCTCAAAACGGACTCTTAAGTCTGGTTGAATTTTGGATTTTACAGGAATGTTGAGGGGAAACTGATAAAAGACAGTCACCCTGTCTAAACAAGAAAGCTGCGGCGAAAGAAAAAGACGTGCGTGGTTAAAACGGCCGTAACTCCACGAGTAAATGAACTGACCAAGCCGTAGAGGTAGAGAGAGAGAGAGAAGATTCAGTGAGCCATACTTGGGTGAATAACAGGTAGTTATCAGTATTTTCTGTCTAAATAATGTATAAATCTTGTAATTAACAGCATCAGGATCATTCTGGAGTGAGTTCTTGACGTTCTTTTGCCAGGTATTTGCAAAATTTTGTAGTAGATCGTCTCTTTCCGTCAAAGTTCGTGTTTTATGGATTTAATCAATCGTAATTTGTAAATATTAAAGGAGATGTCGAAGAGATCTGACAGGGAGAGGGTAGAAGAGAGGAGAGTCATGAGGGGGGCTAACTGCTTTAGGGACTATCGTTAGTGAAACACAAAATAAATAAATAAAAAAATGAATATATATATATACATATATATATATATATATATATATATATATATATATATATATATATATATATATATATATATATATATATATATATATATATATATATATATATATATATATATATATATATATATATATATATATATACATATATACATATATATATATATATATATATATATATATATATATATATATATATATATATATATATATATATATATATTTATATATATATTTGTTTTTTTTAACATTTATTTTTGGATGTCTAAAAACTATGAGCATGTTCATTTACAATTGTTTATGAAGAGAATCCTGTTTAAAGTTCATATCTGTTTTTTTCTTTTCTTGTAATTACACACTGTTTAATCATTTATAACATAATAATGACAAATACTTGAAAGAAGGGTAAAAAATGTACTTAAAGGGTATTTATTGACAAAAAAGACAAAAACTGTTATGCCTCTGATATTAAAGGGGTTAAATTATTTCAATTCTGTGTTAAAGTACTTTTTGAACATTTTGAGCAAACCGCAACAATACCACGATAAAAATGATAACCGTGATAATTTTGGTCACAATAACCATGATACAAAATTTTCATATCGTTACATCCCTAGTCCCAATTCTTTGTAGGGCTAAGGAGAAGGGCTAAGACCAAGGGCTGCACGCTCCTCCAAACGAAGACAGACCAGAACCTCACTTCAACGACGTGACTGCCGCGATCAAGGCAACCACATCGCTTGTCGGTCTGTTTCCAAAGTTAAAATAGTTACTCACTTCAAATGATGTCATGTGTGGCTGTGCGGAAACAGCCAATCAGAATTGTGTCGGTGCATGACAGTGTTCATTCCGTTTCACAGAGTAACATTCCATGTCCGTGTGGAAACAGTCAGTGAGGACATTAGTTCCACCTAGACGGACCGCGGGAAACTCACAGATAATGCTGCTGCAGGGCATCAGCTGCAGTGTTTTGTGGTTGATAAGTGAGTGAAAAGGATACAGCTGGAATAATGTCCGCTTATACATCCTATTATATGATCGCGGTGAAACTCGAGCGGACGTGACATCACCGAGCAACAGCCGACAGTGACCGAAATGAGGTATTTATGGACACGCGACACGACCGCAGTAGATGACATGATAACGGTCACAAAGTTGCGTCTGGTGTTAATGCAGCTTTAGCCAGGAAAGTATTGTGAATTTTAAAGACATTTATCTGAATATAGTTTATGTTAAAGCTGCCCATTGTTCAGTAATAAGACTGTTTAAAGTTAGTATCACACTTTTTGACAGCAAGATCATTTATTTTATGTCATAAATAGACTACACTAACTATGAGGGCCACATAAATGCTGTTACCACTTTTCAGAGGCCTGATAAATACAATTAAAGGATTCTCTTCATTAAAGAGTCATACTACAGTTAATTTAATCAAAAGAATAAAATCAAAGATTTATTATCACCTTTTGATTATAGATGTTCATATTTTAAGGTTCAAACGCAAATGATGAAGCTAAATTTAATGTAATAAACACAAAATCATAGACAGGGGACTGGATTTTTGATGCAAGATCCAGTATTTAAAGTAAATTTGACCTTTATCCAAAAAGAATTTTGTGATCCTTAATCAAAGGCCTTTAGGAAAGCCATTACAGCAAAGCACATCAATTTATTCAACATTAAAAATTATGTTACATTATTAAAATTGAATATGTGATAACCTCTGGTGCACATCACACAGACACATGTCATTTAGCTCAGCTGATTGGGTTTGGATGAAGACGCTTACCAGGACGTGCCAGACGTTCTCGTTGGCTCCTTGGTAGCTGCAGAAGCGAACGCTGGCCCCCAGCAGGCCCTGCCCCCCCCACATGTTACTGGGCATCACCTCCAGCTCACGAACTCGGAGCGTTTTTGTGCTGTACACCTCCATCTTCACCATCTTCTCCATGTTGGCTCTCAGAACCTCCTTCAGCTGCTCATTCTCCTCATTCTGGTGAACAACATGGGTTGTAGAAAAAGGAAAAGGAATTAAATTAAGTAAGACACACTTCTTTTGTCTGTGAGCTGCGTCTAACTTTGAGAGCTCACCAGTCGTCTGTTGTCCAGAGACAGAATGAAGTCAAAAAAGGGCTGCAGCCCGGCCTTTTCTGCAGGAGAGTTTGGCTGCACCTGCAAAACCAACAAAAACTATGTCAACAACTCATGATAGTGTCTACAGAGAGCATGCTATCACATGTAAGGGTGTTCTCACACCAAACATATTTAGTGCGCACCAAAGAAGTTTTGGCCCAGGGTTTGGTACATTAGCATCAATGTGAATGCAACCATCGCACTTTGGTGCGCACCAAATCAGCCGGCCCGAGACCTCCATGAAGGGGTGGTCTCGATCCGCTCCATCTCCCTACATTTGGTGTGGTTTCACTGGTGTGAAACAAAGTGGTCCGAACAGATCTACTTTTGATGCATTACTTCCTGTTAATCCCACGGTTGAATCTTTTGCTTACTCAATTTGTCGATTTGTTTATTCTGGTTGAGGATTACGATGACTTACAAGGGTCCAGAAGGTCGCTGATGCCATCTCAAACACGATACAAAAACACAATTGAAGGAAAATTTAAAAGAGAGCGAGACGTAAACATTGGTTGTTTGGTGTAGGAAATGGTTACCATGGTAGCCTCTTCTTCGTTCTCCTCCGTAGCAGGTTTGGCAACCAGTTACGTGCATATCGCCCCCTGCTGTTTCAAACTGAGTAAATACACAAATGGGCCAGGGCACGGCTCGATGTTGCAAGTGTGAATGCAAGCCAGCGGGGGAGGGGAGGGGGGCGAACCGCGCTGCAGTACGGTTTTTAGCCAACATTACATGCTGATGAACATTTTAGCAGATAACAGTGTTTACACGCCTGTTTTAGTGAAAAGGACATCAAATCTCTCTTGTGAGTTGCCCTGTTACTCTTAGTTTGATGGTCTTCGCTAAAAATGTTGTCACTTTTGATCTGAATAAAAAAAAAAGTTTGTCTTCGAACAAACATTAATTTAAAAATCATCATATGAAGGCTGAACGATATGAGGCAAAGTACTCTGCAATGTGTTTTCTGTCAATAGTGTAAGTGTAAAGCATCCCTCTCATTCTGTGCATGAGTCCCGTGACATTAATTAATTTATAATTAAATGTCATTATAACACCAAAGATAAGGACAGAGAGAAAGACCAGAGAACTACCACAGCTAAATCTACTGCTAATGAGCTGAGAGGCTGCAGTGTTCACGCCTGTGAGAGGGAGGAAAAGCACATTTTATCTCACAGCTGCTTGACTTTCATCTGACTGCATTACGTGGGGTCAGTGGGTGGAAACTTAGAAAGAAATAGTCATGTTTTGGTTCTATTAAAAAAACAGTTCTTTTAATAGTTCACTCTTAGGTTCTCAGACTTCTGCAGTATATTATGGGGTGAAAAGAGTATAAAAATAACGTGTTCAAGTATAATTACAGGTCATGTAATGACTATTTTCTTGTGTGCAGGTAAACATGTCACTTCACAAATCTACTTACAAATGATTAAAAAAGTACTTCGACTCAAATTCAATCAAATCAGGGCTGGGCGATATGGCCCAATAAAACAATCTCTGATTTTCAACACTAAACTTGACTCACTGTTTTAGTTCGTCATTTCAATCTAAAGGAAAAAATTTAACAAATTACAGAAAAATTCCATAAAACAAGTTTGGCTTTAATTCAATTTTCCAATAACATAGGAAACACAAGTCGGCCTTCTAGAAATTAAAGTGAATGCTCTTATTTTGTTATCTAAGTTATTTTTTTGAGGAATGGAAAATATTGGGTGTTTGCTGCTATTTCTGAACTTTGAGCAAATACCAATACGGATATTTTTGTGAAGAGCACAACATTTTTATTTCATGAAATCTGATTTATTGCTTTCAGTGTGATAGTCTATTTGTGTGAGGAACAGATGAAAAACAAGAAAAACAACATTTAATCCAAAGTAACAATTCAGCCCCAGGCTTAAGTCAAAGTACTGAGTATTTAAGGAGCACTATTCTGTTTTGTGTTTTAAAGACAGACTGTATACAACCAGGGATTCAAAACATTCAGTGCAGTACGGGCAGACAATAGATTATATTTCTGCAGAAATATCAGCCACACACACTTTTTCATGTAATAAAGGGTTTGTGCACTTGATCAAATATGTTGACATTGAGGATGAGTTCAAAAATACAAGCTTATTGGAAATCCAATATTGTGCATCCCAACAAATAAAGAGTGTAAACACTGATTTTAATAGCAACTCAAGAAAGTCCAAATTCATACACAAACAAATCAGTAGCTTGGGTAGGGGTGTGCGATATGACGATATTAAATCGTTAAGGATTATAACGTGGGGATGATCTCATAAAGCAGAAAGATCGTCAGATCGTCTGTGTGGGCACAGAGACTTTGACGCACACCAGGCTAACCAATCGTAGCACATTACGCACAGTGCATGGTGGGATCTCCTGTTTGGTTATGTAGCGTGAAGCCATGGTGGAAAGAGAAAAGGAGATAAAAGCTTGAAGATGTCTGAACAAAAATCTGTTCTAAAGCAGCTGTATTATTCACTCAGATTATAGACATTGCAGTTACATAACATTTGTTCTAAATTGTTGCACTTTAAGAGATAATGTTGATATTGTTGTTCATTACCTTTTATGTTTACATTTATTGCACATTTTATAAAAACTGCACTATTTAAATTAAAACCTGTTCAGAAAGTTTCTTTGGCTTTAATTGTCTTTTTTTTTTTTTCTTTTAGGGTTTTACATGTTTTATATGTTAAACACAGGGAAAAAATGGTCAAACATGCAAATTAGTCTAGAAAAAATCAAGGTAAAAAAGAATCGTGATAAAATCGAGTTCGTGATTGTATCCCACCCCGAAGCTTGGGTCATTTCATTCGTTACTTTCCACTCCTAAATATGTTCATTGTGAATGCTCAGATGACAACAGAAACAAATCTTTATTGTACAACCCTACATCAAAGTATTTTTTTTTATTTTGCCAAAGTGTAATCATGCACCTCCTGACGATCTTCGAGGAAAGAAGCTGCTGAATGATCTTGATCGATTAATCGGTTCATTTACTGTCAGCAATAATATGACCTATGACTGCGTTATAATATATACAAGTTTATACGTTTCTGCTAAATGTTTGCGAATTAAATCATGCGATCAAAATAATAAGACACTTAAGGTGCATTTGTGTATTTCCCACAACATTTTGTCATCATACTTTCACGCTGAAGATCATTATGTAAGAGCACTCAGGAGCTTCAGGTGTGTTTTTGCACTTCGACTTCACTTCAGAAAAAATAAATGTTAATAATTCTGCTCACAGAGCATCTTTTAGTCTCCCACAGACACCTAATCAAAGCGCTAAATCAGATCCTTAATGAAGTCTTCCTGGAGCATTACTGGAGTCAGTGCAGCTCATGAGTGCCAGCTCATCAGCCGCTCTCCATTAGCACACAAACACTCCATTAGCGGCTGTACACGCTGTCCTTAACTCCAAATATCAGCAATATTTACTTACGCCGTGAACGTGGTATCCATACGTCCCTCCCTCGGATACTTCTGAACTCTGTGACAAACCCATTTCTGCCAAAAACCCTCAAGTATTGGCCAAAAATATAAGAAATTAACAAGTGTGCAGGAATTATTTAGCCTGCCAGACCGCAGCCATCTTGTTTGCAGTCCAAAACAATCGAGCATCGCTGGTATCGAGCAGAGTCAAGTAAGGCGCATGCGCAATCGACTGCTACCTTTAATCATGCTAGGACATTTGCAGGAGATTAAAGATGGAGAAAAAGACTACTTTTTAAACGAAACTGTCATGAATTCACATTATTTACTACAGTTAATAGACATGTCATGTTCCCAATTCAGCCTACCAGCCAATTTAAAGTGTTAGAAAAAAGTTTAAACTTGAAAAAATCTGATACAATTTAATATCAATATTATTGAGGTATAGGAGCATAAATGGCAGCTTTTCTATCGTTAAACTCCCTTTCATGTATTAAAATTAAATCTATCTGGGGGTGGACGTTAGCTCAGTTGGTGGGGCGTCCGCCCCATGTGCGGGGGCTGCCGGCCCCCAGCAGCGGCTGCTGGTTCGGGTCCCGGCCTCAGCCCTTTGCTGCGTGTCGTCCCCCCCTCTCTTCGCCCGCTTTCCTGTCAATCTACAGCTGTCCTATACAATAAAGGCCATAAAAGCCCCAAAAAAATAACTTTAAAAAAAAAAAAAAAAAAAAAAAAATTAAATCTATCTGTAATATAGAGATACAAGTTAACCAGTTAAAATACATTAATAAACACAAAATGTTCTGCATCCTGCATTAAACAGTGTTTGAAATCACCTGGATTTATGTGTTTAGCTCTTTGAATCAATTATTACCATTAACATTGAGTTTTTGTAACAATGTTCATATCAGTGTTGCTTTTGCTTAGTCTATAGCTATATCGTGCTGCATAAAGACCATCTCTTAAATTGCAACAATTTGACTCTCTTGCTTTGGGGAAAAATAATGTTGCCTCATGCTGATCAATCCTGACAGACCAAAAACAATTATAAGATTAGTCCAAATTACAAGAAATTAAGGCAGAACTATGAGGGGAAACAGTACATTTCTAACAAGAGTGTGAAATATAAGGATACACTAGGTTATAAGTATGAAACAGAAAGCTGATCTTTTCTTTTATTTGAACTATAACTTATCTGTAGGATTTTGAAACTCATAATCATGTCTGTTTATAAATACAATTTTGACTTTGTGTCTTAAACAATCACATTATCTCATTTTATGATTGAATTTTTCTCATAATCACACCTAAGATTCTTATGATATATGCTTTGTATTAAATATTACTGTTTTAATCATCAATGGGATTCAGCATTGATTTTTGATCAATTAATTTCAATCTTTATATTAATGAGTGCATTTCCATTTTCCCTTATATTAAAATGAGCTTTTAAGGAGTAAGGAATCAAATACTGCTGAGGAAATCAACAACAATATTCTATGTCAGCAACATAGTTCTTGTTAACTCCGGGAAACTGATTGGATTTTATTTTCACCATAAATGCCCCCTTTATCATACATAAATAATTAGTAGACTGATTCCTCTAACAGTTTGCAACAAAGCAAGTACAATCTAATTTTGTAAAGGTTCACACTATGATAAGGGGAAGAGTTTGATTTGTTTGTCGTATATTTAAGCCTAAATTAAAAAAAAATGTGTTAAAATATGTAGTATTAGCATCTAACATGTCCCATTCTGTTTCAATCTTTAAAAATATGGAGAAAGAAGTGCTCTGTGACCCCCTGAATTTCTCATTCATTACATAAATTAAAGTATATCGTATTTGCTCTCAATGTAATACTCATAACTGATAAAAAATAGTAACAATAAATAAATAAATTACATCCATCAAATATGCCCCCCCCCCCCCCAACTCACCAGCCATTTCTCACAAAATTTTCTTCAACGTTATCTGCGTAAATGATGAAAAGTTACTTTGAAAACAGTTAAATAAATAAAAATGTTTATTATCATATTATTCAACTCTATAACAGAGTCCATATAAACAGATTCTGGACAGTCCAAAACAATCATACAGCTAAATTGGATTATCCTTGTTATACCATGGCCAGCAGGCAGAAAAAAGACATGGACATTATCAGTGATATCTCAGGCTTGACTTTCCACAGAATGAAAGTCTTTACGGCCTCTCCTTATTGTTACCTACTGAATACAAAACATCAGTGTTTATTCTTTAAGTTAAAATATGGTGCATCTCTACTTGAGCTGATTGAAAAACAGATACTTTCTGTCCAGTCCTCCTATTCTTGTTGCCCATGGTATAAGAATGAAATAGTATTTCAAACATTATTAAAGTTCAGGGATATAAAACATCACATATATTATTTCCTCAAGTGTGGCTTCTTTGAAATAAAGGCAAAAATATTTATAGGCAATAGAAAATATCCAGCTCAGAAAATATTTCATTAATCATTCTTTGTACATTGAAATATTCTTACAAATACATACAGTGCTTCATACATTTGAGCTTTTAACACATACTGAAAGCTCTCACATCATACTGGAGGTATTTGTCTAATTTTAAAAATATCTTTATATAATATGTTTAAAGGTGCTATGAGGAGAATCTATTACCGGCGACATAAAGACTCTGCTACCCATGAGCACACGTGGCGACTGTCTTAATGCTGCGTTCCAGTAACCTCAGAACTGGGAGTGACATCTCCGACTTTTCGGCGTTCCAGTTGAAGTCGGTAAAAAACATGGCGATCTACCAGGCTATTGTTAGCTGTTGTTAGCACGCCCTGCGTTGTTGTTCACAAATATCACATGAAGAATGTGATTATCACTATGGCAGCATTTTTGTAAATATAAGTCTAACAATACGATGTATACAGCTGATCTAGAGCGACACACCCCAGTCAGAAGTGCAAATAAATTGATTATTACAGGAGCTAAATAACTGTTCACACTGGGGGCATCCATCTTCGATTGTCAACTCGGGGGTGGTGAGGTTTCACCGAGTTCCAAGTAGGAAATTTAGACTTCGAGGGACGTTCCAGTTGCAGTTTCCTACTCGGAACCCAGAAATTCCTACTTCTGACTACAACTGGAATGCACCAAAAGACCCAAGCAAAAGCGTGTGTGTGTTGTGGTGCTAAGAAACGCAGTTCGGTCCTTCCTCAGAACTCTGCATTGCTTTACAACTTTTTTTTCAACAACTTACAGGATGCAAAGCGACAAGGTAATGTATCTCTTTCTAGTTACGTAGCGGTAGTTTCTGATGTGTGACAACAAGCAATTTTTGGAAAACTTAGTATTGTAGTTTTGTAGCCGGTTATATATCTCTACTTACAGCCCGGTGCTCTAAGACGTGTCTGAATAATATAAATTTGCTCTAGTTTTAATTGTCTTGTTCCTGAAGTTGAGTATCCAGGCCAGTCCAGCCCTGTCTGACCCGACTGCGAAGCTTAGGAATAGCATTTATAGATAACCTATTTTGATGCTATAAAACTCATCTGAAAGTGTGTATTTTGATCAGGCATATATCTAAAAGTGAGACTTTTTGGTAATTACTTAGAAACTCCTCATAGCATCTTTAAGATGAGCAACATTCACTTGATTTATCCAGTCCTTATTTACTATCTTAAATAAAAAAAAGACTTCATTTCTCTTAATGGGTTAAACCATCTTCCACTGAATTGATAAAAATTTTGCTGTAAACATGGGAAACATGACTCCATTAGAAGGCACCATACTTTTTACTAAATAAAGCATTAATATTTTACACCTCTGGTGGGGTCTGTTTTTTGGTAGCAGGGCTAAATGCATTCTATTTCATTATTTTAGATTTCGGTTTGGTCTTGGCACAGATTTTTGCATGAATTGGGATATCAGATTGAAATATCAGTCTTTTTAATGACCGCTCAAGTGCTTAAAAATCATCTTTGCTCATCTTTTAGTTTAATCTTGAGCAGAAATTAGACAAATACTCTTGATAAGATGTGGCTTTCTTACAGTGCAGCTTTTCTTGTTGTCATTAGAATGAATTAATTCAGCTCTTAAAGCTGATTACTGACAGTCTGCTCCGGGCTCGGCTCAGTCAGGCCGATCAGAGACTCCAGGAGGTAGGTGCTCGACTCGTACTGCGGCAGGTTCACAGAGCTGAACAGCTGAAGGGGGTAGAAGCTGTTTGTGTGTCTGTGTGCTTTGAAAGAGCTGTGCAGAAGTCCTGAGGTGTAGTCGCTGTCAAAAAACTCCAGGTCAGAGTCTGAGGAGAGGCTCAGGTCCATGTACATGCTCGAGGAATAATCCACGGTGGGGGAGGGGGTGCGGGGGAAGCCGTCCAGAGAGTCCTCATCGAAGAGGTCTCTGGGCTGGTTTGCGTTCTCGTCGAGGTAATCTGACACTGAAGTCCTGTTTTTACTGTCTGTGAGTGTGTGGTCGCTCTGTGGTCCTGTGTTTTGTGTCTGTGGTTCTTCTGTTTGGCTGCATGTGGAGGAGCTCTCGCTCTCAGAGTCACAGATGTTGAGGGAGTGAGTTAACCCTGCGTCGACTTCAGGGAGACTCGGACTCCCTCCTGTTTCAGAGTCCGAGGAGGATAAAGAGGACTCGGTCATGTCGCTGCTGCAGCTGTTCTCCTCCACCACCAACCGCTCAGGACTGAAATGAAAAGATGGAGTCATTGGCACGGTGAGGGGGAGGCCGTCCTCCTCAATACTGAAACCAAAGGGACAGCGGTGTTCGTCCTCGTCTCTCTGCTCCTGATGGATCTCCTCCTCTTCCGCTTGTTCCTCCACGTCCTCTTCAAGTTCAGTCTGGTCCTCCTGGCTCAGCGTTTCATCCTGCAGTCGTCTCTCCAGTTTCAGCCTCATGGCCGTGTGGATGTAGTGGGTCTGAACTCGTCTGGAGTTGAACTCGATACGTCCCTGAGTGTTTCCACAGCCGTCTTTACTGCAGCCACATGGGAAGTCAAAGCGGTCAACCTGTGTGTGACAGACAACAAAACATCAGCACAAAGGTTAATTTATCACAAAAAGGAAGAATAACTTGAGGATCTGGAATTAAAAGTGAATTTTAATCATCTGACAGCACTAATTTAAACAGTATTAACTAAACAGTGTCATTGTTATTAATGGGTAATAGTTAAAGGGTTCAAAATTGTGTATGTATCTATAAAAACAGCTTTAACAAGCTGTATTTCTCCTGTAAGAGTTTTTATCTGGTAATGACACAGAAAAGATAATTTCTTGTCTCTTTAAAACGAACAACAAAATCTAAACCCGAAGCAGCAATACTGAATTTAAGACCACACATTTCTCAAAAAAAGAAAAATGATAATTGTACAAAAAAGCAGTCGTTGTTCAGCCAGAGTAAGTGCTTCTTTCTACGCTATCACTGCACTTTGCTGCAGTTAGATGAAACTTGAGCTGACTTAAAGCTCCACTCAGAGCAGCTGCTGTAAATTTTGAGAAATATAATAAAGTTTGTATTGATCTTTCATTCACAGGGGACAGATTACAGACAGCCATAGCAAAGGCTAAAGAGGATTCTTCAGTATTCCATTATTTATACAACTTTACAGCACACTCAACAACAGTGTTGAGTTAGATTTCTCAGAAAAACATGGATTGTAAATCTATAATAATGAATCAGGAACGCAAAATTCAAACAGTTATAACCAGTATAAACCCTTCAAAACTCACAGCATTTATGACAGAAAATGTTGATGCTGGACTAAATATGTGACTGTTAAGTGACTGTGGATTACATTTTATTTAAATAATTAAAAACAAAATTTGATTTGATGTATTCAAGACACAATGAGCGACAGTTTCTGTCTTATGGTGGCACCAAATTTAACACAAACTTTAACACAAACTTCTAGTTGCAGTTTCCTACTCGGAACTTGGAAATTCCTACTTCAGGCTACAACTGGAACGCACCAAAAGACGTGACCCAAGCCAAAGCGTGTGTTTGTTGTGATGCTAATAAATGCAGCTCAGACCTTCCTCAGAACTCTGCATTGCTTTACAACTTCATTTTTCAACAACTTACAGGATGCAAAGCGACGAGGTAATGTATCTCTTTCTAGTTACGTAGCGGTAGTTTTTGATGTGTGACAACAAGCAGTTTTTGGAAAACTTAGTATTGTAGTTTTATAGCCGGCTATATATCGCTACTTACAGCCCGGTGCTCTAAGACGTGTCTGAATGATATAAATTTGCTCTAGTTTTAATTGCCTTGTTCCTGAAGTTGAGTATCCAGCCCTGTCCGACCCGACCACGAAGCTAAGGAATAGCATTTATAGATAACCTATTTTGATGCTATAAAACTCATCTTAATGTGTGTATTTCAATCAGGCATATATCTAAAAGAGAGACTTTTTGGTAATTACTTGGAAACTCCTCACAGTCCCTTTAAAAAGTATTCCTTGGTGATTTAATAAGAGTGGACACTGCATGCAGAGACATTAGCGTCTTAAATGCAAGTCTATGAAAATATCACTTCTCGATATTTCCTGTTGCTTTTGAGCTGTCCTGATGATTGGAGGAAATGAAATGAGATGATCAGACAGTGAGACAATGTTTCTCTGTGTGTCTTACCTGACACTTGATCCCTGCCAGGCTGCAGGCACAGGTCTCAGGCTCACAGAAGCCCTGACAGTCACACCCACAGGCCTCTCTGGAGACCCTGAGTGCATGAAGCTGCCTCTTCTCCTCGCGGTCGATCCGCTTCACTCCTGCAGCCAGGAGCAGAGCCTGACGCTGTTTGGAGGAGTACGGCTGCAGGAAACTTCCCTCCTCCAGGTCAGCATCACTGATGTGGACTTCAGTGTCTTCGCTTGAAGTTTGATCCATCGCCATCCTTTCTGCCTCTCCCCGGTCCATGGATCCACTGGTGATCAACTGGAATCAGAACAACAGGATGAAATTAAGCCACTGTGGAGAGAGGAGTATTACAAACTCCTGTGACCTGATGAGTACTCACTTTCTGTTTCAGTGCTTCAAACTTCTCCTCTCTCAGTCTCTCTCTGAGCCTCTCTCTGCGTCTGTGTCGCAGCTCCAGCGCGTGCTCCGACACGGTGTACCTCTGAAGACTTTCGTGTCTCCTCACCATGCCCAGAGTGGCTCCTCCTCTGCTGGGCACGCTGATGAATCCCTGACAGCGAGGGAAGCTGAACACCGTCACCTGGTCGAAATGCACATTGTTGGTCTGTGAACCAGAGAGCCTGGGCCTCTTCAGGATGGACCGAACTAGGGTTGATGGTAAAAGGACACAAAAACATCAGAGAAATGAAATAATATGAAGAAATAATAAAGGAAAATACAATATACCGATTTTCCTCACAATAGAACATTGCATAAGTATAAAGGTGCGTTCACACCGCACGCTACTTATACTACCTCGGCGATCACTCTCCATTCAAAGTCAATGTACAGCCGCGATGGGGCGGGGCTAACCCTCCCGGGATGCGACAGCCGCGTACAAGACGATCACTTCACTCGTCGCGCGATGTCAAAGTTAAAAAAAAGTTGATCTATTCAGGCGATATTGTGCGGCTGTGCGGCATCAGCCAATCAGCGGTGTGTGTACGTGTGACGGTACCCTTGACAGACAGTTATTCATCCGGACTACAGGGCGGATGAGTTCCGTCTAGGCGGAACTGATCTCAGTGAGGACATTAGTTCCGCCTAGACGGTCCGCCGGAAACTCACAGATAATGCTGCTGCAGGGCATCAGCTGCAGTGTTTTGTGTTTGATAAGCGAGTAAAAAGGATACAGCTGGAATAATGTCCGCTTATACATCCTATTATAGGATATATGAAATGATCGCGGTAAACTCGAGCGGATGTGACGTTAGCGAGCGACGGCCGACGGCAGCAGTTACCAAACTGAGGTATATATGGACACGCGACGCTACGTCAGTGGGCGACTTGACTTTGGTAGCTGGGTCGCTTGCGGTGTGAACGCAGCATAAGAGTAGTTCTTAGTATGGCTTTTAAATAATGAGACTGCTCAGGCAAATACAAAACTAAAACCAGTGAATTTGGCACATTGTGTAAATCGTAAATAAAAACAGAATACAGTGATTTGCAAATCCCTTTCAACCTATATTCAATTGAATACACAGCAAAGACAAGATATTTATGGACTGATGCAAAGTGGAAAAGTGTTCTGTGGTCTGACCAGTCCACATTTCACATTTTTTTTGGAAACTGTGGTCGTCGTGTCCTCCGGACCAAAGAGGAAAAGAACCATCCAGACTGTTATAGGCGCAAAGTTCAAAAGCCAGCATCTGTGATGGTATGGGGGTGTATTAGAAAAAATATCAAAGAAGACCTGCTGCACCACGTTGCTCAGTGGAAGACCAGACTATAGCACAGTGTTGATGCAGAAGGGGTGAAGATTGAAGGATAAAGACACTAAAAAATGTCTGTGCTAAATAAAACTGCATAACAGCATTAGTCTAGATCAGGGGTGGGCAAGTGGTGGCCCGGGGGCCAAATGTGGCCCCCCACATCACTTCATGTGGCCCACCATTCATTCCCAAAAACCAGCAGCTGCAAATATGAAGAAAACTCAGATATCCAATAGAAATAATTCTATATAATATTATGTAAGATATTCACAACCTTACTTTGCTCTTATAGTGTCTCTAAATCTCTTTTATATAGCCTTTAACATTACATCAAGTATTACTTAATATTGTATTCAAAAAATGGCAGCTGCAAAATATTTGAGCTTTAAAAATGTGAAAAACATCATTTTATTGATTTGAAAATAGTTTCATTGGTTTTAATCCCATGTATATTGGCTAAATTAGCCTGAAATCAAGTTCATTTGATTATACATATTAACTTGTATTTGTGTTGTAATATATGAATATTGGTATTCTAATTTTATGACAAAAATTTATATTCTTATTTGTGGTTTATCCAAAATTCTTTTCTGTAAATTGTAACAATGTGGCCCTCAGGCTGGGGAAAAATGGTTTTATGTGGCCCTCTTGGTAATTAAAGTTGCCCACCCCTGGCCTAGATTGCAGAGAAGTAATTTGTAACTTATTTCAATTCTTCTGTCATTTGTCCAACACTTTAATAAATACTGGCACTGAATTTTACTCATGCAATTCCCCAAAAGCCCACTAGATGACACTCTTCAGGCTTTTTGCTGCTGAGTCCCGGGTCAATAGTTGAACATACATGTGTGGAGGAAATACCAGACAGAGGATCCCACACAGCAGAGAACAGATCAGCAGCACAGGAAGAAAACAGGAATTAAAAAGTCTCTACATGCTGTTCTGTGCGGGCTTACTGAGACATAATCAACCTCTTATTCCTCACTATGAGAAGTATTACATCCAGATCAGAACCCATCCTGTTGGTGTTTGTTTTGACAGTTTGTCTTGAACAAATGATCTAACCCTCGACACATAGCTGAGGCTGAACTCTGGGTCCAAAAGTCTGTAAACAACTGAGGGCAGCTGACTCAGCTCGTCTCAGCTCCACACTGTGGTGCTGTTTGCATCAATCTGACCGAAAATACAACCCAGGGTGCAATAATAGCTAAAGATTATTTGTTAGTGGAAGCTAGGGGATGAAAAAAGACACATATTGATATTTAATTCCTGGAGAGCAGCACACGATATAAAACTTGGTTATCAATAGTTGCTGTAATTAGGGCTGTCATTTTAGTGCATTAATTAGATTAGTTAGTTACACCGCAAATTAATGCGTTATAAAAATCAATCACAGGATTAAATATAGCACATGAACATTTTAATACTGTCCAGCTGGAGGACCCGTACATGGCAGTGGCACGTCACTTCACACATGCGTCGCTAGTCAAACCAAACAAAGCCCAGGTGACAACAGGAACGGCCTATTTGAGACTCTTTATTTTATTTTATTTTTGAATTTATTTATCTATATTTGTACTACATTCTTTAATAATGCATCAGGCCTAAATGGTTTGCTGGATGTCCGCCACCTTTTTCTTTTTATTGAATTTGATAGACACTTAAAGTGTAATTTGAGTTGCCTGATTGGGCTTAGAATAATCTGGACAAGTTTTATTTAATCACCAATAAAAATGTAGATTTACAATCTTCTCTTTTTAGTGTATTCATTTGATTAATCATCCACTGCCACTTTGTAATGTCCTAGATTTCAAGTTCTTTATGTGGGGACTTTAAGCAGATATGATATTAAAATGTGATTAATTAGATTAATTAATTACAAATCCTGTAATTAATTAGAATTTTTTTTAATCGTCTGACAGCACTAATTGTAATGTATTAATTATAAACATTAATATGATTCTAGAAAAATTGAATGAAAGCGGTTAAAGGAGCATCTGAAACAAAGGTCCTGGATAAAAAATATTGACCATTTTTTCATTCTGAATGATCAAATTTTGCAAAATATGGAAAAAACATGCACACTGTGGTCACTGTGTAAAATGTATAAAACATATTTACCTCCGCCAGGGAGGTTATGTTATTGCCAGCGTGTGTTTATTTGTTTGATTCTCTGTTAGCAACATAACTCAAAAAGATTTACAGACGGTTTTTGGTGACGTTTTTAGTAAGTGTTCAGATTGGGATAAGGAACAAATGATTAGATTTTGGGAGTGATCTGGATCACCGTCAAGATCCACCATGACAAAAAATGCGATTTTGGGGAATAACTACTGAAGTAACATAGATATCATTATTAATCCAGTTGCTAATGGTATGTTTTCATGGTCAAGGAATCTAAATATTTAGATGAAATAAAGGTAGGACTAATATTTATGGTGAAAATAATAATATAGGAGAGGACATTTGGTGGAGGTCTGCGCTCTCCCAGTGCTTTTCTAGTTGTATTGTTTGATTCAATGACATATCCAAACTAGACTCCAGTGTTGGCAAGTTGTTCAAAACTTGTAAATAAACAACTTTGCTTATTAGTTAGGGACTAACTGTCTTACTTTAAGGTTCACTGTTGCTTTATCCTCTTAAAATGGATCTACAACAGATCTGATGACTGTATTTTGCCTTTACTCTGGTTCATATTTGCATTATTGATGACCTCTTCAGTATGTTTGTAATCACTAATGTTCAAAAAGGCTTTTAGTTTTTCATATACTGAGCACCAATAATCCTACTGGTGGAATGAATACAGAGAGAAGTCCTGATACTCCAGACTTTCACTTTTTGTCTCGTGCATAGTAGTGCTCTATCACACGAAGGAGACATGGTAAACACACTTAGGGGCAAACAAAATTCAAATAAACCACAATGTGGGCTCTTTAAAATTAGATAAATAAGGCTCCCTTTTTTATTGTACTGTATATTTTTCCTTGTCTGAAGATCTTTGGTGCAGGAGCTGTGCGGCAGACACGGGGCTCACACCAGCTGTTTGATTTTGACCTCAATGCGAGCTCCCTGAAAGGAAGACACACTCAGACCGCAGCTGTCAACCTGGGGAAATGCACCAAGTGTGAAACCACTGGAAGAGGTTTTGCATTTTAGTCAGTGTGTAGTGTGTGTGCCTGCAATATGTGTTCATAAAAACAAGAAATTACCCAATATTTGGTGTTTTGGACTTTTTTGTACCCCCTTGATTCAGACAGGTATTAATATAGATGTTTCTTATAAATAATATAAATGCTCCAGCACTTTTCACTGAGCCTAAGCATTTCAAACAGATCTTGTGGTCAATAATCATATTATTACCTCTGCCAAGGAGGCTATGTTTTCGGGAGAGTTTGTTCGTCTGTCTGTCTGTGAACAGAATAACTCAAAAAGTTATGGATGGATTTTGATGAAATTTTCAGGAAATGTTCAGCATGGGAAAAGGAAGAAGTGATTGGATTTTGGTGTTGATCCGGATCAGCGTCTGGCTGCCATGATGAAAACTCTGATTTTTGTGAATAACTACTGAACTAAAATAGATATCATGATGAAACTAGAAAAGTCCTCTCCCATATTGTGATTTTCACCATAAATATTATTCCTACCTTTATTTCATCAAAATATTTAGATTCCTTGACTATGAAAACATACCATTAGCAATTTGATTCATAATGATATCTATTTTAGTTCAGTAGTTTTTCACAAAATTCACATTTTTCGCCATGGCGGCCAGATGCTGATCCGGATCAACACCAAAATCATCAAAAATTTGTTCAAAATCCATCCATAACTTTTTGAGTTATTTTGTTCACTGATGGACAGACAGACGGACAAACAAACTCTCCCGAAAACATAACCTCCTTGGTGGAGGTAACCAATTGCTAATGGTATGTTTTCATGGTCAAGGATTCTAAATATTTAGATGAAATAAAGTTAAGACATATATTTATGGTGAAAATCACACTATGGGAGAGGACTGTGGTGCTGGCGGAGGTCTGCGTTCTCCGGTTGCTTTTCTAGTTACTGGTGGTTTTACAACTTTTTGCTGACCATTAGACTTATTTCTTATGTTTTTATTAATGCCAACATACACTTTATTAATATAGAGCATATCTATCCTCACATCCTGTTTGAAAATGCATTAATTTATGTCTAAAGCTACATTTATACTTATATATATTCTCCAGGCCTTCAGTCAGCCCCGTGTGCAGCTCAGTGATATCTTAATGACACCATTTGATACGACTTGTTTGAAGGGACCTTGCTATTCAAATCAATTCCACAACATCCTATTGCTCAGTCAAATGATGTTCACCCGACTGGACAGAGGCGAGTCAATTCTCTCTGCATTATTATCTTCAGCTGCACTAAGGGTAACGTTTTCATACCCACGCTGCTGCACACTGATAAGAGACACTCCTATAAAACACAGATGGGAAAAATGCCTGATAAGGAAGAGGTTGCATTATTTGAAAGTAGGGCGGAAACGGACAATAAACAGCAGCGGTTGGGGGTTTAAAGGCTTACAGGGTAAACTGGAGGGTGATGGTGGGCTGCAAGGTGTGACATCATGGTTGTTTTCGGAGGGGCTGCTCTCTCCGTCTGACTCCCACTCTGAGGAGGCTGGGGAGGATGAAGAGGAGGAGGGGGAGTAGAAGGGGCTGTCGTCCACCTCGGTGAACTTTCTCTTCAGGATGCCTCTCATTGTTTGGCTGTTATGGTTGGAATACATTCTGAGAGAAGAGAAAGAAAGGGTTTAAATATTCATCACACTGTGGCGATAAATGCACGGATCAATACCCGTCCAAATGGCAGCACTTGTTCCAGATTTCCTATGAAAAATGAATGAATTAACCCTTCAACTTCCTGCTCAGCTGTTAGGTAGACCACACTTTAAAGAAATGTGTCTCACTGGAAAAACATGAATACACCTGATAACACCCGTCTCCCACTTGGCTGTGCTATGTTATGCTAAGAAACACCACTCAATGTGACTGTTTGTAGAAAGCACAGAGCGCTTAGGTCACCTCTACAAGGAAATCAGATGTATTAAAATCCCTCTTCATAGAGGGGAGCAGGAATGAGTCCAAAACACGTGCAAGTGAATTAGTATTTTAACACCTCTGGTTCTCAAACCCTAAAGTCTGTGGGATTGTGAAAACAGCCAAGCAAGACTTAGGGGTGATTCCACCAAAAGAGTGAAATTTCTGTCCCCAGCATATTATTGTATATTAAAAGTATAAACATAAGTACTAATATATTACAAATTATATTTTATTATAATACTAAACACCATGCACATTAATATTTGTAGAAATTACATATATATATTTTTAATATTTTAAAATGTCATCCAAAACACTTATACATAGCATTTCTTGCCTGTCCCCACAGCCACACGCTACACTTTACTACAATGCAACATGAACAAAATCCTTCAAAAGCAAATTTTCTTTTACATTTAAGTGTGACTCCATATTCTATCTACACTTTTAAAACAAAAGTTTTACAAAAAAGTCATTATATTTTGGTTAAAATTCACATTTTAGTGCTGTCCCCAGGTTTTCACTCATTGCTGTTACCCAAACACATTCCCCCTTTAAAATTCTGGAACATTCCACTAGTGACATGTTCTGCAGGAGGTGACATCATTTAGGTCTTCTGCAAGTCATGGGAAGACCAAAAGTAAGTTATCTCTTTTATTTTTCCTTAAATTTAATGATATATTAGCTGTTTTAGAGATGGTCAATCTAAAAACTCAGTCCTGTTACCTAAGTTATCTCTAAGACAACAGTTGTTGATATAAAAAATAAAATATTTGAAAATTTGCCCCATGTGCTCAAGCTACTAGCATAGATGCTAAGTGGCTAGATTTCATACAATTGCTAATTTTATGCTAAAAACTCATTGCTGTTACCCACATTGCTGTTACTCAAATAAAGAGTAAGAGCAAAAAAAAGTCATTTTTTGTCATAAATATTAGTATTTTCATCATGTAACCAACCATTTCTTCTAAATTAACTTTTTTTCTGAGGGAAACATTGTATGTGGTTGATATTATTATTATTATTATACTTATTCATGGTTTTAAAATGACATTTGAGTTTTGGTAACAGCAGAGAAAAAATTGCAGTGAAAATAAACTCAAAAGTTGCAATAAATTAAATAAAGTAGCTTGAGATTGACCAATACTCATTTTGAATGGGTAAATGTGTATATTACTAAATTCTATATTGAAATGGAATGAAAAATGAAGTTTAATTTTGAAGAGTTACAAGAAGAAAATTGCACTCTTCTGGTGGAATGACCCTTATATGTTTAATTTGGCAACATAAAAATACATCTGATATTGCCGGGCTTTTGAATTTTGAAGATTACTTTGTTTGAAAAAAAGATGTCTGCTTGCAAACTGCTTAGACTACAAAAACTGCCATGGACTTTAATGGGAAAACTAGACTTTTTGAAAACTGTTGCTGTAGGTTACAAACCTCTTGTCTCCTTGTATTATCCTGACAATGCATTCTTTTTTATTTGAATTTATTTATGATTTACAGGTATAAAACCTACTCACCAGCCTGGAAGGTGACCAATAAACAGTTCTATGAGGGAAAAATACTTTAAAAAATTGAGGTTAGAGATTTTGGTCTGGCAGCCAATATACGTACATAAGCTTGTGTTACGGTATAATACAGAATCCTTTAGGAAACTTGGTGTGTAGTAGGGCTGAACAATTAATTAGATCAAATCAAATTAGATTAAATCGAAATATGGCTTGTTGCAATTTTCAAATCCAGAAAGGTTCAATATTTTTAGTCCAAAATGTGTTGAACATTTTGGCATTGTGATGTAGTTTTTTGCAACTTCAGCTTATTTTTTTTACCTCTATTCACACACTTTTTTCCTACTTTTGGACCATTTTTACCTTTTCTTAACCCCTTTTTTCCAACTTCATGCCTATTTCGCCCTCGTTCATCTTTTTTGGCCACTGTCAAAACCATTTTTGGAATTTTTACATGGTTTTTGAAATTTCATTTCAAATTTAATTCCCAATTTTGCAGCCATAATCAATTTTCCTAAGCCATTTTTGGGGTTTTTTTTTGCCAATTTTTCCCCCTTTTTTTTTGGCAATTTCATACCTATTTTGCACCTATTTATTAACATTTTTCCACTTTCATACCATTTTTACCCAGTTTTTACAATTTCATACCTATTTTGCTTCTGTTCTTCACTTCTCCACTTTTACTCAAATCTTTTATCCTTAGATTGATTTAATGTCATATTGGTTTTGCTATAAAAAGATCTACTGCTTATGTTTATTTAAGAATACATAAGATGAGGAACATTAAAACAATTGCAGAGTAAATCGCAATATTGGGGGAAAAATCGCAATTAGATTATTTTCTCTAATCGTTCAGCCCTAGTGTGTAGTAAACTAACTCCAGGCAGAAGTGGCTGTGGGTCGGACACTGCTTACCGTCTTTCGCCATTGTTTAAGGTAACTCTTGGAGTGTAAGATCCTTGGGCAGATCCTGCTGATAATGTCGTGTGGCCAGCCTGTTATCTAACTGTTTGTACACAGAGTTTGTGCTTATTACTCAACCACCCAACTGTAGCATATCAGCTATCATCTACAACCAGCCAGTCTCAACCTTTAACCTTCAGATGCCATCAGATAGTTCCAGCTAGCTTCTTATTATCTGAAGTCAGATGTGTGAATTAATGCCATAAGTGCTTATCTTTAGGGGTCTGAACCCCCCTCCTATGATGACAAAGTCCTAAAAGCAAAAGTTTGTGGAAAAGGACAGGACTCCATTCCCTATAAAGAAATTATTGTTGAACTCGTCTGGCATTCAAACTGGTACTTTAGGTTGTATATTGTTGCATTTAAGGGTTAAAACAGTCCTGTGACACAGCACTGAAGAAGTGTGTCCTCTCCTGTTGGAGCTTAAATGTACACAGTCAAATAATCTGTCTTTTGAACATGACATGTGCAGGAATGAGGCCTCTTTTCCGCCTGGTTGAGCCGGTTTCATGCACACAAGTTTGTTTAAGCTAATTACATCTTGATAGTGATTATTGGACAGGCTGATGTTTCATAAGAGCACAGATATGACCTGAAATCCTGCTTCCCTCTTTTGACCAGCTGAGCACTTAAAGAAGCATTGGAGAAAAAAAAGTGAACAGATCTCTTTCTTTCCCTGCAGAGTAATTAACATTCCAATGATTCCTCAAGTTTTTTTGTGGAGAATACTTGGAAACGCAGCGTCCAATAGCAGCATGCTGAGGACCGAGGGGGTGTAATGGTTCAAGTGGCTGCTATTTTTGGATGTGAACATGGAAAAGAAATCCAAACATGAGTAATTTCGGTGCTGCAAACCTCCTGAGCAGTGACTGTTTGAAGCTAATGGGGATAAGAAAAAATCAGAGCAGATTGTGTTGTAAAAGGGAGTTTTAGTCAGAGAAAAGCTCTTATTAAACTGATCCAAAATAGTTAGTTACACAAGTTAGAGAGTTAGCTGTAAGAGTGTAGAAACGGATCCATTATGTTTGGAAACAATTAGTGTACATGCTCCTGGAGGCTGGACAAACATGAATAAACTGTTCTATAAATCTGCACTGAGCCAGTCAGCACAATCTGAAATGAAAAAATATCCCTGAGGCAAAGTGAAACTTTAATCACACACCTCTGATAAACAATGAGACCGACATTAAGGCTCCCATAAGGACTTTCAGTTTTTTTGAACAGGCTGAAATTAATATTGCTAGAGCCAGAAAAACAAACAGAACCTGCAGCAATAGTATCAACATTTCTTTCATATAATTATCCTTAGTGTCTGACAGTGCTGTCATGGGGTAGGTGTCAGTGCAGGTCACTGCCATGGCAGCCATTTTACAAAGCGAAGATCTTACCAAGTGATTAAAATGACTAATGGAGAAATTAGGATAATATTATTTTCAAAACAATACACATCAGTACAAACATTAAAATCTACTTCCTGTCCACAGTGGGCACCAAAATTAGGACAACCAATAGTTCCCCACAGGTACTTTAGGTTTCCTTCATACAATTCATTTAACAGAAAAAAACTAGGGTGGTCACAAAGAAATGCATCACTACAGAAGTCCATCCATAGTGCCTATGCCTTTCCGGGATGCAGTTCCTTTCTACCGCTGCAGGGCACAGTTTTCAAGTATTTTAAGCACCCATGAAAGTTGAATCATTCTCGACTTTTCCAAGCAAGACGCCGAGTTTCAACGTTCGAGAATGAAATAGACACAAATAAAGATGAAAACAGACAATACCACAGGTGTGGATGAACACTGCCATATAAGTGTAGTTTTATGACGATATTATGAACCACTTTGAATGTGAAATGGAGTCCTTTACAGAAACCACTGATTGACGTTCGACTTTCTGTGTGTGTGTGTGTGTGTGTGTGTGTGTGTGTGTGTGTGTGTGTGTGTGTGTGTGTGTGTGTGTGTGTGCGCAGTCTGTTCTTTCTCCATGTACGCAGACCCCCTTTACATGCAGTCCCTGTTTTGACTGCATTTTTGGTTGGGCTTAAATGTTTAAATATTGACCCTTTTCCACTAGCACACCTTGGCCCCACTCTACTCGGCCCTACTCGATTTGCAGCATGTTTCCACTAGCCCGGTACCTCCTAAAACAAGCTAGTTGTAGTACCTACTCCGCTCTGGTTCTAAGTGAGCTGAGTCGATACAATAAGATGACGTCACCGACTGCCGGCTACTGATTGGTCAGACAATGTCGTCATCGATGAGTGATGAGCGCGACGACCTAGCATGCTAGCGATAGCTACCATTAGCTTACCCTCATACGTCTTTTCTTTGCAGCTCGATTGCTCTCGTCCTCGGCTTCATTCTGTTGTATATCTTCCAAAACTCTCCTGTGCTTCTCAAGGTGTATTTCTTCTTGCCACCTGCAGCCTTCTTCTGCTTTCCTTTTTTACTCAGGTTGTGACAAAAAGCCACAGATTGTTGTGTCGCGCCCAAAATGATGTTACCGCAGAGCTGCTCTCCGTTTACAGCGACACTGCACGCCGTTAGGCAGGCGATTGGGGCTAATGGAAAAGCAGCACAAGGTGAGTAGAGTAGAGCCGGGTAGAGTCGAGTAGAGTAGAGTAGGGCGAGTGGAAAAGGGCCTAATGTGTCCAGAGCCTGTCTACACGCCCCACCCAACATGGAAAATCTCTCCTCTACCACCTCTTCGAAAAATGTTTTACTAAAACAGTCTGTTTAATGATTTCCCCCTAATGATGTCATTGGGGAAAATGCCACCCAAATGGGAGCCACTCCCTTACCCGAGCTTGGTCAAACATGGCTAATGAGGATTCACATTAAAACAGCTTGTTCTGGGCAAGACTGAAAAAGAGGGGTTTATACAGATGCCAAAATTAAATATATGTTTGAATTTTAGCAAAAACAAACTAGAAAGTGTGTTCCAGGGATATCTGGGACCAGCGTAAGACTGTTAAAAAAATAATTATGTATGTGACCATTAAGGCACTTCTATGTAAGACAGTCATAAAATTTAAAACATTACTTTATTGTTTATGCTAATTGTTTCCAGGCCCAATGAGGGTTCTGAGCACTTATTTGGAGGGTTGCAGGCTTAAAAGTTTAGGAATTCATAGATGTGAAGACTGGCACTAATTTCTTTTGCAGCATAATCACTTTTTTTGCCAACACATCATTTGTGAAGCTCACGTTGGCTAAAGTTGTACAATTTCATCTACAGTAGTAGTTTTAAATGGAGTCCAATCAGTCTGCTTTTATTCTCCTAGTATCCAAAAGAGTTGTAACAAATATAAAACACTGTTTGGGGTTCTTACTTGTATATTATCAAAAAATTGAAGACAAGCTATTGCAAACTGTCTTAATTTAACAAAATCAATGGCACATAGTGCTACCAAAACACAGCAAATGTTTTTGAGCAGCTAAGATGGAGCTCTCGTCCCATCACCCATGGCAGCTCTTGGTCAATTAGGACAGAATTTAGATGTTTTCTTGAGGCTTTGTTACTTTGCAGTGCTTTTACTCATTTAAAAAACTGATGACCTTGTCATAAAACTCAGAATATTGAAAAGTATCTGATAATTGCAAACTCTGAGTGTCTGCAAAATGCGAGTCAAGGTTTCAAGACCCCAAAACATGCAGACAGTTTGACCTTAAGATGCCTTAGACTCTGCCATGGTCCAGTGAGTGACAGTAATGCAAGCAGCTGACCAGGGGTTAGACTGACCCCTCCTGTCTCTCCAAAAGAGAGATGCAGGGAACCAACACGAGCCGCTGAAAACAGAACAGCATGTGAGTTTTCTGAAAGACTCCACAAGAAGCCTCTGATTGTCTGTGGTAGGCAAATGCTTGTGAAGTTGTGTGTGCACATGTGAGCATGTTTATGTGTGTGTGCTCTTGTAGAGTGAACTACTTCCTGGTAAAAGCTGCTCATAAGAGGTGAAACAAGAGAAAGCTTCTTGTGCAATGATACCGTTTACACTGTATGTGGCTGTGCTGTGGACAGAGGTGTTAATAGATTGATCTCTGCAGAAAAAACACAATGACATGCGGACTGTCAACAGCTACAATACATTTCATGAGTTGTGTTTACTCTCTGTTGTTTTAATGAGCTGAAAAGCCACAAATCCTTTGTTATAGGAAACACTTCACGCCGCAAGGAAGCAAGAGTGAGCACTTTGGAAATTGCACAGTCAAAAGGCAATAATTCAGTACTGCGACATTACCAGTGTGTTTGTGCAATCAAGACAATGAAAAAAATACTGCCATCAAGAAATTTCCCAACTTTTTGGGCATTTCAATTCAAGTTTTTAATGTCGTTTCAAACCATGTATGACTTTTGTGGACAATGGCAACATTTTGGAGGCTGTAAAGACATTTATCATATCTTTGTGCAATTTAGTTAAAATACACAACTAAATGTGCAACTTTGTCTTAAAAATTAAATGACTTAATAACGGGTGCCTTGAACTTCCATTTTTGTTTATTAGGCACTGAAGGCGGTTTCAGTACTATTGCCAACTCATTAGTCCAATGCTTGGATGCTGCCAGCGTTTTTGTCCAGTCTACAAGTGTAGAAGAGTTTTCCAATCTTTCTGCACTTAAAAACATGACATTTCAAAATATAAGGTGCCTAAGACTACTTATTTTGTCGTTGTGGTTTCAAAACTAGTATGAAGATTGTTGACAAGGGTGACATTTTGATACAGGCATCAAAACATTTCAGTGCAATTAAGATGAGATGAGATTAACCTGCAGAGTTGCCTTGGATTTAAATTTTTTTACTGTTGTAGAAAACTATACTTTTTTGTAAAAAAAAAAGAAAAAAAAAGAGGTGATTATACTATATTTCACGACAAACTGAGCTCTGCAAGCAGGGCATTACATCAGTTTCTTTTAACAGTCTACACAAAAGAAAAACATCTACAACAAGAACCTACATAATGTCCATAAAGGATACAGTTTCTAATCAGCATTGTATATATAAAGTATGGTCTCTGCAGTAAGGTTGTGGAAAAGAAAAAAAGGCACTTCAGTATTTTTTTCAATACCATTTTCAGACATAAACAATTACTATAAACATAACTATTAAATTATCCATTACGTTAGTAACGAAAATAATGGTCACAAAACTTTTTTTTTTACTTTAAATACAAAACATGGCTAAACAACAGTCCTAAGTTTTCTATTTGAGCATTTAAATACAAAAAGGCATTGAAGGCAAAGACTGTTTATATACCAAAAATAAGTAAGCTATTTATTATTGTTCTTTTATTTATTTATGTATTTATTTTGAAAATGGTATTGACGAGGGTAAATAATACATTAACGAGTTCCTATACTGTCTATTACTATGAAAAAATTAACAATACTTGTATCGTGACAATTATATTCTGCAGCATTAATATACATCTGTCCCTATGACAGAAATAATAAAGATTAAAGTAACAAAGTAACTAAGAATCATACGGCTAAATGCCTGCTGCCAACTACAGCCTGGAGGCAATACTGCAGAACAAAACAGAAATATCTGTTAATCATTTATTTAGAGAATGTTGATGTTTCAAAATAAAATACTGATACAGTATGACAATGCATAATATTTAAATGTATTGGTCTAAAAATATATTCTTGTACCCTTATTAGACTATTAGTTTGTCATAACTTCTGAGTAACTTGTTTCTGTTAGACTGCTTTTTTTCTCCTTGTTTTTCATATTTTATGTAGATACAGTACTGTGTAGCTTTGATATACTTTAGGTGGAGGCTTCAAATAAGCCCTTTGAGCTTTTCGCCTCTTCCTGCACCTCATATAATTGTTATATTTGACTTTTGTGTATTTCATAATTGTGCAAAATAAATAATTTAAAAAAATAGACTGAATAAAATAGTTTGCCTGAAAAAGAAACGTAACAGTTTGGTTTGAGTCTATAACTTATTTATTGTGGCTACTGAATCTACATAGTTGACATTGGCAATATTTTGGTACTTGAGACAAAAATGTGCAATTGTAATTGTGCAACTCAGACAGGGTGCTTTAGCTTTCCTTAACTGTCTTGATTTAATAACAGGAAACATGACCAAAATATAACGCCAAAGGTTTTTTGTTGCTGTTCTTGTGGATAAACTTCTATTATAGTGTTTAAATTATTATAGTATTGTATCAAATCCTAAAGTTGATACTACTTAACTGACTTGATTATTAAATACTCCTAAAATTACAGTCACGGACAGAACAGAAGTTCAGTGTGAGGCTGCAACGCTGTATTATTATAGCTTCCTCACGTCCCAGTTAAATGACATTTATTAGATTTGATAACCTGAAAAGACTCTTTGCAGCACACGTGTATTTCCACAGAGAGCACATCTATAATTTAAAGGTTTCAAAGCAGCAAAAGCACAGTGTGCACATGCGCGTTCACGTGAACCGGGGGTTGGGGGGTGTTATAATAAACCATAGAGTGATAATGCACTGAAGCAGTTAAAGGCTGCAGGGCTTTTTAGTAGTGACGCAATCAGGGGAGTGAAAGAACTCTGCCATGACGCAGACTTAGTTCGCATTAATTTCAGCGTTTGAATCTCCTCAGGAATGTGATTGGAGGAGGGTCAGAGAAGTTTCCTGTTGAACATAACAACAGTCATTAGGCAGGTGACCTCTTCACCCCTTTACTGCGATCATGTCAGCTACAATGACAACACTGTACACCCCCCTCCTGCCCGTCTACTCTTTATTACTGCCTGTTAAAGCGCTGCAAACTTCTGCTCTTTAAAGCAGGGCAGAGGGTCGCTGCTGAGGGAAGTTTCTTTAAACATTTCCACTCATTTGACTTTTCGACACAAACTATTATCACTTAAAGTAAGAGTGGCGGACCCCAATGCGCCTACATTAACTGAATGACAGCCAGATAAACACTTAACTAAAAGAGAAACCTAAAAACCATGAAGTCTACATTCAGTATAAAACACAATATCTAATATCATAAACACTAACATTCTTAAAGAGCGATATTTGTTCATTACTCACCACAAGGCAAAAATCAGCTTGATAGTAAAGAAGGCTGTAATTGACGCGAAGTTATGTGTCTGGTCCGAGGTCCAGCCAGCTGAGCATTGTGTGTCCCTCTGTGTTTATGAGAAGCTTCACAGTACTACCAGTGTGAACATGAGAGGGCTGGCTGGGAGCTCCCACAGACTCCGCGTTCAGCGACAAGATAGTGCCTCCCATCAGGCCGTCGACGGACACTGCGCATGCGCCGCGCTGGCAAAATGGCTAACGAATAGCGCTGCTAGCTTAATTTTTCGATGATTA
This sequence comes from Scarus forsteni, assembly GCA_036419115.1. Taxonomy (NCBI): domain Eukaryota; kingdom Metazoa; phylum Chordata; class Actinopteri; order Labriformes; family Labridae; genus Scarus; species Scarus forsteni. Next base: position 12,378,583 of record JAZDUH010000271.1, on the reverse strand, counting down.
TTCAATGTAAACCTCTAAAATTAAAACAAGACCATATACACCCTCTCAGATTAGAGTATGTAACTATTTTAGCGTCCGAAACTGGACTTATTGCTCCAACTTCCCCAAGATAAAGACAAAAATCCTAATTTTCATGGGTTATACCTTAAATTGACATCGTTTCGCTCAAACTTCACCAACTCAAGCACCAATTTCAAAGCACTCTTAATCTTATTTGTCATTACAAACATATTTCGCTCTTTTTTTATCCTTTATACATCTTAAAATTAGCCAGCTAAAGCATCAGCCGGACAAACCCGGAAGTTAACCGCTCAGAGAATCATCTCGTCTAACGTTTCGTGTCTCTGCGGCTCCCCCGACTGCTTTGACGCAGACGGTGACACACGCAGGGGCAGGAGACGCGCATAACTGTCACTGCTGCCCACAGAGCTCTCTGTGTGCGTAACTACCGCTGATTTGATGGTAAATGAGTTACTATCGGCACACAGCTGGCTGTGATCAGAGAGGTCAATTAACAAGCACGATAAATGAATCAAACACATGCACTGTGGGCAAATTTGCCCCCAAAAAGCATGTTATTTTGGATTATAAAGCCCACATTGTTTCTAATTCTTTATAAAAAGAGGCTTGGATTTTGATGGTGGAAATTATATGATCAATTAATTGTAAAATCTGTGTACAAGGTGCATTATCAGACGATCAGATAAACTATTACACAATATAGCCTACTGCAATTTGTCACGAACAATGCAGTAGTAAAATACCAAACGGACAGGATGTGAACTGGTGAAATCATAATGTAGGATAATAGCACAGTATGATACCATAACACGATCAGATACAGCAGTGGTTCCTAAACTTTTTTACTGACTACTGCAAAAAATACAGAATTGTGGCGTTAAAAAAAGGGTGAACTTTTAGAACAGTAATTCTCAACCGGTGGGTTGTGACCCAAAAGTGGGTTGAGAACCTTTACCTGAGCAAAATGTGTTAGAAAAAGAAATGTGCTATTATTTTTGCATTGGACTGCCATCTATTCGCACTCATTATGTGCTAATTTGATGCTAATTAATACCTGTTTTAATAGAAGATGCTTGTTATATGTTCAGTGAGTAGATATTAAACTAAAGCTACATGTTTTTAAGATATTTTCAAACAGCTTCTCAGCAGCAGGACTTTTTTATTTCATGTGTGAGCATGAACGCACTGTTGACTCTGTTAAAAGGTTAAAGTTACTGAAGTGCGTTGTGCTGTGGAAGCCTCGCCTAATTTAGTGCTACTAATTTGATATTACGAATACAGGGTGGTTCATTATGTATCTACTGGTGCATGTTATCACTGTTACAGTTAGATTTAAAGTCTTTAAGACATGTGTCTCGAAGAAGCACTTTTTGATTTCAATTAAAATTTAGGTAATAAGTGAAAAATTGATTTCCCCCACTCTGGCATTGTCAGATGCAGGTCATTTTGGTTTCTAATTAAACTTTATTGTGTTACTGTGATATTCTGGTCTATCTCAGGTTTCAAGTGCAGCATATTTTTATTGAATACATTTGAGAAGTTGAACATTTTCCTCGATTTGGGTCACATCTCAACATAAAGGGGTGACGGTGGGTCCCAAAGCCAGACCAGTTGAGAACCACTGCTGTAGAGGACACATTACTGCCCTGTGTATGTGTAAAAAACTTTAACTCTGATAAGATGAGGTAAAATGAAGACGTACAGTTCCATTCATCACCCACTGATGTACAAGTGAAGCCAAAGACAAAATGTGCTTGTTCTTGTTTTACTAGTTGTGAATTCTGTTGTACATTCATTGTTCATCTTACATTAAATTAAAGTTCTCCCCTAAATTTGTTTTGTTTTGGTTGCAGTGTAGAATGTTACTCATTGATTACATGTAACCTTGCCAGGCCCTTTTCCAAGAACATTAGGCAATCAGTGAGATATGGTATAACACATACTTAAAGGTGCTATGAGGAGAATCTATTACCAGTGACACAAAGACTCTGTTACCCATGAGCACGCGCTGCGACTGTCATAATACTGCGTTCCAGTAACCTCCGAACTGGGAGTGACATCATCTCCGACTTACCGGCGTTCCAGTTGAAGTCGTAAAAAAGATGCCGATCTACCAGGCTATTGTTAGCTGTTGTTAGCACGCCCTGTGTTGTTGTTCACAAATATCACATGAAGAATGTGATTATCACTATGGCAGCATTTTTGTAAATATAAGTCTAACAATACTATGTATACAGCTGATCTAGAGTGACACACCCCAGTCAGAAGTGCAAATAAATGGATTATTACAGGAGCTAAATAACTGTTCACACTGGGGGCATCCATCTTTGATTGTCAACTCGGGGCTGGCGACGTTTCACCGAGTTCCCAGTAGGAAATTCAGACTTCAGAGAAAATTCCAGTTGCAGTTTCCTACTCAGAACTCGGAAATTCCGACTTCTGACTACAACTGGAACTCACCAAAAGACGTGACTCAAGCCAAAGCGTGTGTTTGTTGTGATGCTAATGAATGCAGCTTGGACCTTCCTCAGAACTCTGCATTGCTTTACAACTTCTTTTTTCAACAACTTACAGGATGCAAAGTGACGAGGTAATGTATCTCTTTCTAGTTACGTAGCGGTAGTTTCTGATGTGTGACAACAAGCAATTTTTGGAAAACTTAGTATCGTAGTTTTGTAGCTGGCTATATATCGCTACTTACAGCCCAGTGCTCTAAGACGTGTCTGAATAATATAAATTTGCTCTAGTTTTAATTGTCTTGTCGCCGAAGTTGAGTATCCAGGCCAGTCCAGCTCTGTCCGACCCGCCAGTTTAGCTAAGGAATAACATTTATAGATAACCTATTTTGTTGCTATAAAACTCATCTAAAAGTGTGTATTTCGATCCAGGACCTGCAGGATTTCAGAATCAGGCAGGCCTGTCTGCTCTGCAAGGCTATCTTTTAGCAGTTTTTTCTCCTTTTTAAAACTGCTGATTGAATTGGAGGTCTTAAAGGGTGTTCCACTGAGTCGAGGCATTCACAGAAAAAGCCAACTGCTCAAAAGCAGTGAGATGGACAGGAACAGGGCAATGATAGTCTTTTTTCTTTTTAATCCATTTTTTGGGCATTTTGTGCCTTTATTGATAGGAGAAAGTCAGTGGTGTGAAAGGGGTTGAGAGAGTAGGGCAAGACACTCCGCAAACTGGCCACAGGCTGGATTCAAACCACCAAAAGTATGCATATGGGACGTGCCGGGTTGCTAACCAGTCCACCAAACCAGCACCCCTATAATATTCTTGAAGTTTTTACACCTCTGAGCATGGCGTGTGTATGTGGTTTCAACACTTGAGGTTACAGCTTCTACACTGTATCTAATATATGCGGTCTGAAAGATATGATGTGACACTATACAATATGTTGATACAATGGGTGAATCTACACACATTTAGACTCTATGGAGATTTTTTACGTTTCCATCCTGCAAATGCTTTTATAACACACTCATGATCATGGCCAGTACTAAACTTGATCAAGCCTGATGATGATCTACAAGCCAGCAACTGCAATCTAAGACAGGAAACCAATCAGGTCACACCACAGAAATACTGAACATGTTAAGCTTTGAAATTTCATAAAACTTTCTGATTTTAAATGTACTCATAAAGAGAATCAGGGTCTGCATCGTAGCATTGAATGGAGACTGCTATGTATTATTTTTTTTTTAATAAATCTCCACTGGGACAAAGTTTTTCTGTCTAAGAGATCAAAACAAGGTTCCCTTTACCTTCAGAACTGAAACTGGATCCTGACTGGAATTATTTTAACCTCAAATTTAAACAGTTTTAAAGAGGACTCCATTTTTGTGTAGTTATGAATGATCAAGTGCTCCAAGGTTTTCCTTTATGGCCTACTTTGTTGTAAGGTTTGTTCTATATTGTTTTGTCTTATATTGTGTTTCACAGTATTAATTGTTGTGTTTTATGTGTTTGAAGCTTACAAGGAATGGAAAGTGATCATTAGCTTATAGATGCTGTAGTGTGCAGCAATGATCTCTTGTTCATCCTGTCCTTAAATAAACCTCAAGTGGAATAAATACAACAAAACTAACACTTTAGCAAAATGTTATAGTATCATGTCCTGTATTGATACAACAAGACAAGATGTGGAGGCACTGTTTAGATGTCATCTACAAAACCCAAAACCAGTGAAGTTGGCAGGTTGTGTAAACCTGTATGTAGCTTTCAGCATTAATGGTGCCTTCACAGATGTGTAAGTTACCCATGCCTAGGGCACTAGTACACCCCCATACCATCACAGATGCTGTCTTTTGAACTTTACGCCTATAACAGTCCGGATGGTTCTTTTCCTCTTTGGTCTGGAGGACACGACGACCACAGTTTCCATAAACAATTTGAAAATAGGACTGGTCAGACCACAGAACACTTTTCCACTTTGCATCAGTCCATCTTAGATGAGCTCGGGCCCAGCGAAGCCGGCGGCGTTTCTGGGTGTTGTTGATAAATGGTTTTGGCTTTACATAGTAGAGTTTTAACTTGCACTTACAGATGTAGACGAACTGTAGTTACAGACAGTGGTTTTCTGAAGTGTTCCTGAGCCCATGTGGTGATATCCTTTACACAGTGATGCCGGTTTTTGATGCAGTACCGCCTGAGGGATCGAAGGTCATGGGCATTCAATGTTGGTTTTCGGTCTTGTCGCTTACGTGCAGTAATTTCTCCAGATTCTCTGAACCTTTTGATGATATTATGGACCGTAGATGATGAAATCCCTAAATTCCTTGCAATAGCTGGTTGAGAAATGTTGTTCTTAAACTGTTGGACAATTTGCTCACGCATTTGTTCACAAAGTGGTGACCCTCGCCCCATCCTTGTTTGCGAATGACTGAGCATTTCAGGGAAGCTGCTTTTATACCCAATCATAGCACCCACCTGTTCCCAATTAGCCTGTTCACCTGTGGGATGTTCCAAATAAGTGTTTGATGAGCATTCCTCAACTTTCTCAGTCTTTTTTGACACTTGTGCCAGCTTTTTTGAAACATGTTGCAGGCATCAAATTCCAAATGAGCTAATATTTGCAAAAAATAACGAAGTTTACCAGTTTGAACGTTAAGTATCTTGTCTTTGCTGTGTATTCAATTGAATACAAGTTGAAAGGGATTTGCAAATCATTGTGTTCTGTTTTTATTTACCATTTACACAACGTGCCAACTTCACTGGTTTTGGGTTTTGTATATCATACATACTGTATTACTGCATTCAATAACGACAAAACACAGTTGACATATAGCCTGTAAAGGAAAACTCCTATGAAAACTATAAACATCAAGAGTGTATAAATGATCGAGGAAGGTCACATATTAACCTTTTTTCTTTAGTGTTCAAACTCTGTTGGCATCTCCACTTCAACATGACTGTCCCGCCATGGTTTAATTTCCTGTCATTACCTCAGTAGACTGTCTGGTTCTTTGTGTCTGTGTAAACGTCCCCATTTTAAAACCCTGATCAGACTGCTATTAAAGATGACACATACGCCAGGTATTCATCTTACATCATTGTAATATGAGTCATGGCTGAGCTGCTGTAATGGGTATTTCAATCAGACACTCCTTTGCTGCAGGAAACGACCAACAGTGTACAGAAGATGCAGATGGACAGGATTATGGAATGAAAAACATGTTACTCCCTTCATGCTCTCCCTCTTTTTCAGGTGTGTTGACTCTGACAAATCTTAGGACTTCTTTGTATTTGAAAGATTTATTCATTTTCTTTCTCTTTGTTTAATTACTGACAAGAGGAGGGGTGTCACTGTTGTTAAAAATTGGACCTTCGATTTGAATCACATTCACACAACACTCAAACACATTTCCAGATTGTTGGGCGGCTGCATGAGAATCTGAAAACACTCCACAGCTGATGGTTGAAAGGCCAGCATGGATCCCAGAACAGAAGAGGAGCCAACTCATAAGCATATGAAACACTATTCAAATTTAAACATGTGCTTTGGAAAAACAGAAATGTTTTGGACAAACTCTCTGTGTTAGAACTTTCTATGTGATTTTACTGGTTTATTCACTATTCACTTCTACACTGGAACAAGGATTTGAAGATTGGTGATGAGGAAAGCAAACAAATTTGAAGTTCTGAAATAAGATTTTATGAGTGTTTCTGTTAATTTTCTAAACCTTTTGACTAAATCAATCAATCAATCAATCAAAATGTATTTATATACAGTCCTACTCATCATTATTGTCACCCATGAAGTTTAAGTACACAATGTGACGGTACAGTTTCTATACAAATCTCTCCAACTTTGCTCTGCATCACTTTATTAGACTCAAACTTGGCAGAAGTAATGTTCACATATTAAGGTTTGTAAATTATACTTCATTAGCTGCTATGATCATGCAGTCATATTTAGAATAGACAGTTTTAATTGCAACCACTTGAAGCCTACAAGGAAAAGAACACCCTACCAACAATTAAGCATGGTGGAGGTTCCATAATGGTTTGGGGCTGCTTTGCTGCATCAGGTACTGGAGGCCTTGACCGTATGACAGGAATCATGAAATCAGAGAATCATCAAGAAATTTTAGAGCCAAATGTCCGACCCAGTGTAAGAAAACTTGGTTTGAGTCGAAGATCATGGGCCCTCCAGCAAGACAAAGACCCAAAGCACACATCCAAAAGCATGCAGGAATGGTTGAAAAGGGAAAAAATGGCCTGTTTTAAAATGGCCAGCAATGAGTCCTCATCTCAATCTGATTGAAAATCTTTTGTATGGCTGAAATCTGATATTGAGAAAAGAAACCTGCAAATGTTCAAGAGCTTGAACAATTTGCATAGGAGTGGGAGAAAATACCAGCTGAGAAGTGCAGGAAGCTTATAGATGGCTACAAGAAACATTTGGAGGCTGTCATCAGTGCCAAAAGGTGTGCAACAAAATACTAAAGAGGGGTGCCATTATTGCTGCACATACTTTTTTTTCAGTTCCCTCTTCGAAATTACAATGTGTAACTTGTAAAAAAGTTTTTTTTTGTTAAAGTATTTTTGACCTTCATTGAAAAGATCCTGATGACATACATTTGGTACATTTCAATGATAGGTAGTCAGGTGCCAGGCCATGTAGAGCTTTATAAACTAAGATGCAATACTACATTTTGTTTAACATGACAAAGCTTTTAATAATTTAGTCTTACAATGAAAATATTTGATAAATGTAAATATGATTTTACACGTTTTAACAGTTTAAATTAAATTTCTGAGATTTCTTTGACTCTTTTTTCTTTCACAGAAATACTTAACATTTGATAAAAGTGATGTGGCAAATTTCTCAGTTTTCAAGATCTATTTTCTTTGTTTTCAACAATATATTTTTTAATTCCTTCATAAAGGTTTTGAAAAAGCTGAAGTATTTCACAAATATTTAATCTTTTCATTTCAGAAAAGGGTTGAAACAAGTTTTAAAGTTATGATATAGGTTTTTCTAATTTGAAAAGGACAGTCATTTTCATCATATTTGATACAACTTTCAGAAACATTCACTCACATTTTAATTTGTTTAATAAGCTGCTGAACATTTTTGACAAGAGTTCCAAAAGTTTTCTTTCATTAAGTTTTTTGACATTTTAGTTCATATTTTCTGGACTTTTTTTTTTCAACAAAAAATATTCATAGCTTTTAACTTCAGAAAACTTTTAATAAAAGGCATTGAAATATGTCTTGCCAAAGCTTAGATGTAAAAGCTGGGAACATCAACCTTTGTAAGATCAACACATGACATTTTACATACGTGTATAACAACAGAGTAGTTTAGCCACAATGCTAACACAGGTGTTTACCTAAAGAAGAGCTAACTTGCGGTTTCTATAAACCAAATCATTTGATCCAGTTTGGCATGGCAGAACCAGATCTTACTTGCTTGTTCACATTCTGAACATTTGACAGAAAGGGCAAACAATTATTTGTTGTGCCAACCAAAATTACCCTTAATAAGCTATAGAAATGTGTCAGTAGTTCAACAAAATGTGTGATGATCCTATTTTATATAACTGTGTTAAGCTCTTTTCTGATCAAATAATGACAGAAAAATGTCAGATTGGCTGTAAAGTATCCCTCTTTTGGATGATCAAAGCTGCTTATTAAGTGGTTTGGTGAAAAAAGAAGATAGAATAGAGTGCTTGTAGGAGCACTAAATTGGTAACTGTGTCTCAGACCACATGGTCTTGACTTGTGGGGTGCTCCAGGGCTCAATTCTAGGACCCCTCCTGTTCAATCTCTACATGCTGCCTTTAGGCCAGTTAATACAAAGTACTAATGTGTCCGACCACAATTATGCAGACGACACTCAGATCTATGTCTCACTGACAGCAGCTGAATATGGACCAAAAAATAGTTGGTCCTCAGAAACAAAGAGAAAGTGTCAGCAGTCACCTCCAGTCTCTCTCTCTAAAACCTACAAATCAGGTTAGAAGTCTCGGGGTGATAATGGACTCAGACTTGAACTTCACCAACCACATCAAATCAGTAACATCAGCAGCCTTTTACCATCTAAAAAAATTGACAAAATCAAAGGTATAGTGTCTAAACCTGACCTAGAGATACTTATCCATGCATTTGTCTCTAGTAGGTTAGATTACTGTAACGGCCTGCTCACCGGCCTTCAAACAAGCTGTAGGAGCTGCAGTACATCCAGAATGCTGCTGCTCGAGTCCTGACCAGAACCAGGAAGTACGAACACATTAGTCCTGTGCTCAGGCCCCTACACTGGCTTCCTGTGGCCCAGAGAACAGACTTTAAAGCAGCTCTGCTTGTGTACAAGTCTCTCCATGGCCTCGCACCAAAGTACATCTCTGACATGTTAGTGACATATGAACCATCTCGGACTCTGAGGACCTCAGGAGCCGGCCTTCTGCTGGTGCCTAGAGTCCGGACTAAACATGGGGAATCAGGGTTCCAGTTTTATGCAGCTAAAATCTGGAACAGTCTTTCTGAAGATGTGAGACAGGCCTCTACTCTGACAATGATCAAATCTAGGCTTAAAACAGCTCTGTTTAAAGGAGACATATCATGCTTGTTTCTCCTTTTCACTATGCCAGACTAGGATGCCTGTAAAGCATTTCTGCCCTCAGCACAAGTCATTTAGTTCCTTCATTGCCCCACAATTGCGTTCTCGAAATCCTCATTTTAGGCCATTATCAAGCTCTCGTTGAAACACTCGGATCTCAGGATGACCTAAAGTTACCTCACAACGTCACAGCCCTTTGTGCTCTGATTGGTCAAGTCTGTCAGAACTGCCGAGAGGGTTGAGGCAGCCTGTCCTTCTTCTTCTACTGTATTTTCCGGCAGGCTCAAAGCAGCGACCGCGTATTGAGTCCCCCTACAGGCCAGAGCTGGTAATGAGTGGGTGTGAGCTAGGGATCTATATACTGCTGCTGGTGGATGTGTTCCTCGGTGACGGTTTTGTGGCTAACGGACATCACAGAGGAGGAAGTGTTTTATCAGATTACTCCAATAAAAAGAAAGGTACCTCGTGTTGTCACGACGATTTAAATCTCGCGGACATCTCGCAATGACCTATTTTCAAAGGCATCAAATCTCGTTCTAGGATATCAGAAAAAATACAATATCTCATTTTTTGAAAATTAAGGAGGTGTAAGGTCTTGTTTTCAAATATATTATTTTATATGTAAGTATTAAATCATGCATCAGCACATGTCTCCTTTAACTGTGCATATGACTGAAAGGATCTTATCTGCACTCTTCTCTTTAAATTTATCTTATATTGATTAATGTTGTTTTTATGTTTTATTGTGATTTTAATGCATTTTTCTTGTTCTGTAAAGCACTTTAAATTGCCTTGTGTATGAATTGTGCTCTACAAATAAACTTGCCTTGCCTAGCATTTTTGTGTTTTCGCTTTTACAAATTATCACAGGATGGAATTTAAACTCAAAAACAGACCAGCAGACTCAGGTCTGAACAGAAAGACAAGCCCCAAAACAGTGCTGATCTTTGCCCCCATGCTGACACACATCAGTGTCTTTACTGAAGAAAAACGGCTCTGACGACCTAAAAACAGTCTGTCCAAACACTCCTGCTGTAGGAAGGAGAGCTGGTCCGACCTCGGCACTCAGTGGAAGTGTGTTATGAAAGTGTGACCCACTTTGGCAGGGATCACTTTGGTGCATGTGTGTGTTTCTATCCCACTGACCTGCATGCAGAGTAAACACAGAGGAGACAGAGCAGCAGGACAGCAGGGGACACAGTGAAGCTTCAGGAAATCACATTTTTAATCTTTATCAAAATGGTGAAGGGAGATTTTACAGCTCAAAGATTCATGCGGCTTGGGTTTTATCTCAGTCTGTGAGTGTGTGAGATCATTGTGACTTACGAACAACACATGATCAAAGAGCTATCTGAGGCTACAGAAGATATTTTTAGCACAATCACACTGCCTGTCCAAAAATACTTTTTGTGCAATCCAGTTGGAGTTTCCTGTTCCTTCTTGTAGCCTGTTACCACGCGCAGTGTCACTTCTCCAACCACACAGGAGACAGAAGAGATGAGTCATGGAGGGAAATTAATATTTCACTTCTAAAGCTCTGAACTACTCAGGTTATTATTAAAGATTATCTCTGACTACTTCCTGTTACCATAAAAGACGCAACAAACCAGATTTATAATGTGATTCATTGTCATTTTTTTTGAAAGTGTGAATCATTGGCAATCACAATGTGGGTTTGACAGAAAGACAGAAACATGAGAAAGAGGGGAAGACAGTAAGAAGGAAGGGAGGGAGGATGGTGGCCTTGAAAAAGAAAAAAAGGTTGAAATTAAGAAAGATTAGAACAAACAAGGAAGACAGGAAAGGAGGAAGGAAGGATGGAAATGAGAATGGAAGAAAGAACAGGAAGAAGAAAAGAAGGAAAGCAAAAAGAAACTAGAAAAGCACTCGGAGAGCGCAGACCTCCGCCAGTGTCACAGTGCTCACCCATATTGTGATATTCACCATAAATATAAGTCCTACCTTTGTTTCATCGAAATATTTAGATTCCTTGACCATGAAAACATACCATTAGCAATTGGATTCATAATTACCTCTGCCAAGGAGGTTACATTTTCGGGAGTCTGTCAGTCCGTCTGTGAACAAAATAACTCAAAAAGTAAAGGATGGATTTTGATGAAATTTTGAGAAAATGTTCAGCATGGGAAAAGGAAGAACTGATTCAATTTTGGTGTTGATCCAAATCAGCGTCTGGCTGCCATGACGAAAAATGTGATTTCTGTGAATAACTACTGAACTAAAATAGATATCATTATGAATCCAATTGCTAATGGTATGTTTTCATGGTCAAGGAATCTAAATATTTACATGAGATAAAGGTAGGAATAATATTTATGGTAAAAATCACAATATGGACAGATGGATAGATAGATAGATAGATAGATAGATAGATAGATAGATAGATTTAGTTCAGTAGTTATTCACAAAAATCCAATTTTTCATCATGGTGGCCAGACGGTGATCCAGATCAACCCCAAAATTGAATCACTTGTTCCTTTTCCAATGCTGAACATGTCCTGAAAATTTAATCAAAATCCATCCATAACTGTTTGAGTTATTTTGTTCACAGGATAGAAAGATAGATAGATAGATTGGCGGAGGGAAGAACGGAAGGAAATAAGAAAAAAGAGGCACAAATGGATATCAGAAAGAAAAAAAGTAAGTGAGAAAAGATGACAGGAAGAAGAAAGAAAGGAAGGAAGGAGTTGATGTTGCGGAAGTTAAAAATGGGAGGAAGGAAAATGGGGTGGGAACAAGGTGTAAAGGGATGGAAGGAAGCAGAAAGGGAGGGAAGGAAGGATGGGATAAAGGGCAGAAGGAAGCAAGCAATTTAGAAAAGAGGAAATAAGGAGATAAAGGCTGGACTGAAGACCACACAGGAGACATGTCATGAAGAAGTTCACAGTTTATATCTGAGGCTTTAAACAGTCATGTCAGCATTACTGTAAATAAATTCTCTTCTTGTTTCCTGTGTGTCGGCCAGCCTAAATTCCAAACCTGCTTTGTTGACATTATTGTAGATACTATTATGTGTCTGACAGGCCACCCTGTGTTAAATCTGAGAGTAAACCACCACTGCGCTGTCAGTCCAGAGTCCACGTTACATAACCTACAGTCACCTACATTCACGCCACTCTCTCAGGTTGCTGCCACTGGCTCTTGTGTCCCCGTTTCTCTCCAGTCAAGCTGCACCAGCGATGGCCCACATTCAGAGAAATACTGACATGGTCTGACAAAGCTTCAGGCACGTAAAAAAAAAAGAGAAAAACTTGGCCCAGTTCCCCCCTCCTCTCAACGGATACAATCTCAGGGATTTAACCCCTTTTTAAGAAAAGACACGTGTCAGATTTCATCCACGGAGCAGGAAGTGTCATCTTCAGATTTACAGTCTGATTATAATGAGAGGAACAAAACTGAGCAACAAACAGATGGACAGATGGATAGATAGATAGATAGATAGATAGATAGATAGATAGATAGATAGATAGATAGATAGATAGATAGATAGATAGATAGATAGATAGATAGATAGATAGATAGATAGATAGATAGAACTAGCATACTGTATATTCAGTCTAACTTCAGATTAGGAACAACTTGGGCCTGACATTATTTTGATGCAACTCCAAACCCCGATCTTCTTTTCTTCTTAGAGGAGCATAGATAGATAGATAGATAGATAGATAGATAGATAGATAGATAGATAGATAGATACCTGTAGATAGATAGATAGATAGATAGATAGATAGATAGATAGATAGATAGATAGATAGATAGATAGATAGATAGACAGACAGACAGACAGACAGACTTGTTATGATGTCATATTTTGCCTACTCATTGTCATGGTCACCAAATAAACCTGTGCTATGGTGGTGAATCATCAGTTCCTCATCAGCAGCTCTGTTAATGTTATCACAGTCAGCATTACCAACGTCAACCAGCAGGACAAATAATCCATCAGGTTCAGGTCAGAGACTAATTTTGTTACTTATGAATCAGAACAATCAAAACAACAACCAATGAATATTCAGTCTAATTTCAGATTAGCAACTACTTGGGCTTGGTATTATTTTGATTCGACTCCATACCTCCATCTTGTTTCCTTCTTAGAGGAGCATAAAATAAGCCCGTCTCTGTTCACACTGCTGCTGCCATCAGAGATACCATGATTCCAGTGCATTTAACCTCAAAACTCTTACAAAGAGATGCTAATCTCACTTTCTCCTCTCTAAAAAGGCCATCAGATAAAGACTTAGAGGTAAAATTTCACAACAGTGACACCTTAAGTGATGCATCAACTGCCATCCCTTTGTCTGCGTGGCCGTATCAGTTCAGGAGCCGACACCAGAGAGCTTCCTGTGGCGCCCCGCTGGCCTGATGCCAGGTACAGGGCTGCCTGATCCTGGGACCGGTCCAGGGCTGATACTGTATCTCTGAAGCTGTTTCACTGAGGAAACAACTTACTGCAGCTCAAAAAGCTTTCTGTGAGGGTTAAAACAATCATAAGAAAGAAATATGACGACATAACACAACACATTATGGTGAGTAATGATATGACAGGATGTGAAGAATAAGAAATGACACAACAAGAATTCATACAATTAACAATTATGATTTGATACAATGGAAAGCATGTTTTCCCTGTGCATGCATGGGTTCTCTCCAGGCACTCCTCCTTCCTCACACAGACCAAAAACACGCTCATTAGGTTGGTTGAAATTGACCTTAGCTGTGAGTGTGCCAGATAGTTGTATGTCTCTCTATGTGACCCTGCAATCAGCTGCCAACCGGTTCAGGATGTACCCCGCCTCTCGCCCAATGTCAGCTGGGATAGACTCCAGCCCCCTGCGACCCCAAAAGGGTTAAGCAGTATTTATAATGTATGGCTGTATAGATAAACAATACCATACCATCCATATATTACAAGTTAGTTCAGTTTAGTTCATACAGCTAAACAATCCTAATCAAACTATTCAATACAATATGATAATATACCATGTATGATCCAAAACAATACAATACATACAAAATATATACACATTTACAATATGCAATCCTTGCAATGTTATATAATGAGATATTTTCAATGTTTCATATAGGCTTAACCCTCTATTGCATAGTGTTGCCATATGGCAACAATTACTTTATCTTCATTTTTCTAAAAAACTGTGAAATAAAATGTATGTTTTTACTTTTAGGTGTGAAAAGGGGGCTTTTAGTTTGAAGGAAATAGAATTTATGAGGCTGCATGACCAGGATATCTTGTTTGCCAGTCCTTTTTGCTCATGGATGTTTGACATCAAAACATGGCTGTCTGGGGCTCTCCAAGATTGTCTTCTATTAGAATTTTTGGAGTATTTTCACCAAATAAAAATTTAAATCACTATCTCGGGTAAGTAATCTTTTTTTTTTTTTTTTTACATTTAATTAAATTTTGTTGTTATACATTTTTTGTAATGTGCCAAAACAGATCTGTTGCCATATGGCAACAATATGCAAATATGGAAAATTCCTATAGTGTATACAACCTAATGGAGTTCCATTCACTTACATAGCATGGAACTATCCTGAGACTGTTTGCACCTTTTGCTTATGTTGTAAAAGTAATAACATTATATATATTTTATATTTTGTAATTTAAGGTATGTTGCTTGCTATCTTTAACATGGTATCCAATTTCCTCCATACGAGATGCATCCCAGATACTTCTACAGGAGAGGGAAAGAGAGCAGGGTAGAAATAAATGTCAAACTAGAGGAGGAATCAGATCAAAATCAACTGAAATGAGCTGAAATAAAATGAAATGAAACAGAAAAAAACAACTGAATAAAATGAAAAAAAAAAAAAAGAATGATAAATTGAACTTAATTGAAACAGGTTCAAGGTTCTGGGTTTTTATTAGCAGATGTTTTATATAACTTCAAATTATACAATGTTTTCACTGTGTAAATGTTTATTTGTTCATTTTAGATGAATATGACATGGATCTGTTGAGTCTTGTTTTAAATAAAATGCCTTTTTGGTCAAAAATGTTGATTTTATGGTACTTTCCACGATTGCATATTGTTGCCATGTGGCAACAATTGATCAAAGACCCCCACTTTAAACTTTCTGAAAGGTTTTTTTTCATTTATCGATTATTAAGGCCCTTTTAAGTAATAAAAGCATTCAAAAGATTTTTTTTTAACCATTTTTCAGTAATAATTCATGCAATAGAGGGTTAAATAACACAATTTGCTAAATGACAACACAACATATATCAAAGGTATGAACAGGGGTGTAGAATTGGGTAGGGACACTAGGGACACGTCCCTATCAATATTATGCCACTACTGCATGGTCCCTAACATAAATCACACGCATAGTATATAACTTTATAACCAAAAAATGCATATATTTAATGCCAGAGAAACTTAAAGAGGGTTTTTGTAAATTTATAATCCATGTATTATTTGTGTATTGAAAGGCAGCAACCATTTAAGACCATCAATAAAAGTTTGTGGGGAAAAAATACAATAATACCTTGAATTAATAACATGACTTTATACATTCATATTGTTAGAGATTACACTTATTGGTAGTCCTTTTTGGTTTTGATTCTATATATTACCAGACTATAACCATACTACCAAAATTTCTGATTGATCCCAAACTGTCCCGCTGCTCATGTGTCATGCACCAATATATTTTCCTGTCAAGGAACAGACAGTAGAGATTTAGGGTAGTTTTTTTCTGAATATGATAGTTCGCTTGTTTGCTTGATCAGCTCTACATGACATTAAAAAACGATCATAAACATCAACTTTCAGGGTGCCATCTTGGTGTACTTTTATGTCCCCACCAATGTCAAAATCAAACCTACGCCCTTGGGTATGAAACAGTATTATGTGATGTAACTAACAATGTAAAATAATTAGGGCTGTCACTTTAGTGCATTAATTAGATTAATTAATTACACCTCAAATTAATGCATTATAAAAATAAATCGCAAGATTAATCATAGCACACAAACATTTTAATATTGTCCAGCTGGAGGACCCGTACATGGCAGTGGCACGCCACTTCACACATGCGTCTCTAGTCAAACCAAACAAAGCCCAGGTGACAACAGGAATGGCATATTTAAGACTTAGTCTTATTTTATTTTTGAATTTATTTATCTATATTTGTACTACATTCTTTAATAATGCATCAGGCCTAATTGTTTGGCTGGATGTCCTCGACCTTTTCCTTATTTTGAATTTGATTTATGAAACACACTTAAAGTGTAATTTGAGTTGCCTGATTGAGCTTAATATTTTCTGGACAAGTTTCCCTGACTTTGGTTTTATTTAGTCACCAATAAAAATGTGGATTTACAAATCTTCACTTCTTTGTGTATTCATTTGATTAGTCATGCACTACAATTTTATAATATCCTAGAATTCAAATTCTTTATTTGGGTACTTTAAGCAGATATGAGATTAAAATGTGATTAATTAGATTAATTAATTATAAGTCAGGTAATTAATTAGATTAATTTTTTTAATCGTCTGACAGCACTAAAAATAATATTAAACACTGTAATTCAACATGACACATTTCTACACTTATATTTATGTGTATGATTTGATAATATGGTACAGAACAATATGATACTAACATACTGGACAGCAGGATTAAATATGATGGGTCATGATGCAGTATGATGCAACACGACATGCAACAATACAACACAATGCAATACATATGGTATTGTGTTGTAATACAGAACAATACTAAATGCACACAAGGTAATTTATATAACAGAATACGATATCATAAAATATGATCATGTTCAGTAAATATAATATTTAAGTCCAGCGTGATATGATAAATCAGCAGTTTTTAACTTTACCTGTCTGAGGCTAAACATAAATCTAAACCATTAAGGTAAATCATGTCTATATACAGCACATAAAAATAGCCTTTTAAATGTCAGCTGCTGGTTATTCTTGCTACAAAAATTGATGTTCTCTTTCTTGATCACACATTAAACATATCACAATAATTCATTAAAATTCATCAAGCAGTCATTTGTCTGAAGCTGCTGTATCTTTATGTAAACACATGGCAGCTTGCTTAGTTAGTAAATAAATGTTTACTCTTTCAAAGCAGATTTGTGCTTTTTTTCCAAGCCAACAGTCAAAAGGCATGGCATTTTGGTCTAACTTGATGCTCAGTCCTGGTATAAAAACTATTGAGTTTTTCCATGGATTGTTTTACATTCATACTACATAGACTAAGGCATATACAAACACTGACAGAGACAATAAAACCTTAACCATTAACGGCTGTTTACTGTAGTTAGAACATATTGTTGTACAAATTTTCGAGACACACCAGGGCTTGGCTCAGAGCTTACCAGTGTGTCTGCCACACCAGTGAGAACAATGCATCATGGTTAAATTACAATGACATTATACCATTTGATTACATAAGATATGACACAGGACACCTAATTTATACAATACAATACTGCTAGATAGAAAATGATACTACACAGTATCATAAAATTGATACAGCACAGGGCAAATTAATACAATAGACACATTAAATATGATTTGGTATAAAGTGTAATGATACAACCGTTGCTGTACAGCGTGTGAAATAATCTTTTGGAGTAAAGTGTGTCATGAAATGAAACAGAGATTCTTTATAACTAATGTGATATGAAATGACATGTTATCATTGGATTACGTTATTATCTGAGAGGTGAGATTTGATGTGACATGATATATATTATATACGATAAAATGGAACAAGATGAAATGATATGATGTATGATATGAACTGTCGCTTTATAACATTACATGATGTATTATAATATGATGTGATATGAAATGATATGTTACAATATGATGTTGTTTTATATAATATATTTCACATCATGATATGCTACATAACATGATATGACATATAACATTATATTGTATAATATGCCAAATTTTGTATTGTAGGATATGATTTGATATTTTATTACTTCATCTTATTTAAAATGATGCGATATCATGATATACTATCTCATACAATGTAAAATATGCCTTATATAGGCACAATATAAAACAATTGGACATCACACTGTTCAATATGATAACATATTATATCTTGTGATGCAAAACAGTACCATTCAATCTGATATGATATAATTTGTAATGAGACAGAATGATTGTGACTACAGTAGTAAGTATACAGTGGTATTGCCATCATTATTATTTTAAGTATTGTGAAGCAATATGATGCAATGAAATAGGTCAATACAATTTGATAAAGCACATTTTGGTACTGTTTAATATCCATTGATACGCTGTGACCTGGTACAGTATGACTGGATAGATGAAACAATACAAACCGTACAGAACAATAGGATACAGTATGGTGTGGTATGAAAAACAGGGATCAGCAGTGACACTGTGAGATAGGAAATAAACACTATTTGTCTCATTGGTTAATTAGTCATGGTATGATGTACTCCCCATATTAGGCCTCACCTATAAAATATTGTCAAGAGACAGAAAACAATCATACACCTGGCCTCATGTCAACATTCTGCATGAACACTGTGTGAAGATTACCTTGCAGAGCAGACAGACCTGCCTGATTCTGAAATCCTGCAGGTCTGTCTTGCCAGCCTCCGTTGTCCAACGAATTCACTCGGCTGAATTCTTAACAGCCCAATCAGGGAAGAGAGGCAGGAGCAGCGTTGCCAGACGTACGATAATTATCGTATTTGTACGATAATTTAGCCCTCTGTACGATGTACAATCAATAATTCCAAAAAAGGCTAAATGTACGATAATTTGACAGTTTCGTGTGGTTGTGACAGATCTACTCCATTCTGACGGAGTTATCTGTAAACACTAAAGGCATCTTATATCATGTGACGTTTCCAGCCAATCATAGCTTAAGTGTCATTTGTCTCAGAACGATTGACCGCCAATCACGGTCATAGGAGCTCCGTCAGGAGGAAGTCAGTCAAGTTGAGAGAAAAATGAGCACTGGAGGAGAAGAAGAGGGTGAGCGGGAGCTGAAGTGGAGGGCTGTGGAGGAGACAAGTAAGCAGCATCAAATTCAAAAGTACAGAAAGGAATGGGAAAGTGATCCTAATTTTGCTGGATGGCTGAGAATGCCCACAAAAGTGCCTGTAGGACACTAAACAGAGTGATCAATTGTGATTTTCGTGCAACAATAACACAGTTATTTTGATCATTATCAGTTATTTTTATTATTTTGTCAGGTGTACGATAATTTCCCCCAAAATACGATAATTTTGAGACTCTGGTACGATAATTTTATATTTCCCATCTGGCAACGCTGGGCAGGAGCAGCAGAATGCCGATTAGCCTATTGTCCTCATGGCTGGCTACCTAGTGAAACTTTCCGAAATCTGCCCTTCTTAGAAGTTTACTTGTAGGGATTGTCTTTGACGAGGTTCATGTTGCACATAAGTGTTAAATGAATCATCTGTGTGGTACAATTTAGTGCAAGATGATAGTATAAGGCCGTTAGCTGTTAGCAGCTAAGTTAGCAGCTAACGGCTAATGGTTATTAATGCTGCGTTCCATTAACCTCAGAACTGGGAACAGGGAACTGGGAGTGACATCATCTCTGACTTATCGGCGTTCCAGTTGAAGTTGGAAAAAAACACGCCGATCTACCAGGCTATTGTTAGCTGTTGTTAGCTTGCCCTGTGTTGTTGTTCACAAATATCACATGAAAAATGTAAATATCACTATGGCAGAATAAGTCTAACACTACTGTGTATACAGCTGACTTAAAGTGATATAAACTAGAGAGAAGTGCTAATAAACAGATTATTACAGTGGCTTAATAACTATTTACACTGGGAGCATCCATCTTTAATTGTCAACTTGGGGGTGGCGAGGTTCCCCCGAGTTCCCAGTAGGAAATTGCAACGTCGGGGGGCGTTCCAGTTGCAGTTTCCTACTCGGAACTTGGAAATTCCGACTTCTGACTACAACTGGAACGCACCATAACTGTTGTTAGCTGTTAGCGGCTAAGTTAGCCGCTATGGCTAATGTCCATAAACTGTTGGTAACTGTTGTTAGCCATTAGCCGCTGCATTAGCCGCTACGTTTGCTACATTATAGGAGGCACCCTGCTTGATGTGGATTGGTCTGTGATGAATGTGACGAGCCAAACGACTTTCCAATCACAAGCTTGTGTTTTTTTTTGAACGCTCTTCCCCTGAAAACAAATTTAAAGGGCTCCTACCCAGATGGACTAGTGAAATATTTCTGTGGCAGATATATGGAGCTGTCCATCTGGCTTGTCAGGTTAGTGTGAAGGTGGACATGTACTGATATTGTGACACAACTACATACATCAAAACAAAATGACTACTTTGCTCATTTTTATCCCCTTAAGCAAGGTTGTCTTTGCAAAAAAATAAAAGAAATAAATTAATGCATGAAAGTGGTGAAAAACAGCTGATCACTGCTGCAGTTGTGCACAAAAATGTGTGGATATGAAAGTAAGAATCAATGCCATACTTTTTGGCAAGATGGTTTCGGCAAAGATTTAATTCAACACAATATTATTTGTGACATGCTTTTTCTAGACATAATCACAACACAATATGGTGTGATATGATTAGATGAAATATGATATGATATTGTGGTGTACCTTACCATACAGGTGGAGCACAACTGAAGATGCCTTTATTAAACAACAAAAAATGCATTCTTTATTTGTGCTGCAAAGACAAAAAGGCCCAAACATAAATTACATTTGGAGCACAATACAGTTAAACGTAAAAATATGGATCTTGTGCAAGTACACAGGGACAAAGTTTGCACAAATGAGATATTTTAATGCTTTGTAATGCTTTGTCTTTTTGCAGCTTTGTCCTGTTTGTGTGAGGGTAGCAGTCCATGTTATTTCCCTTCAAAACACCAGCCACATGTTATCAGCTTTACAGTACTGCTGCCAAAGAAAGTCAACCTGCAGCCCAGAGTGCAAAGTAGGTTACACAACTGCAGTTTTCAGCAGCAGTGATCTTATCTGTCGCTGCATGTGAGCAGCTCAGGCTGTAACAGCCGAGCAGCTGTGTGATCGGGTCTGACATTCCCCCTGTAACAATGAGCCTCTTGTCAACATGAGCCGGAGAGCTGCTGTGACCTTTCTTACAAACGTACAAACAGGCTCGTGTCATGCAATGTGGACACAGAAGGCGTTTCTCCTGTAAGAACACGGTAAAGACACTTCTGCCTTTATGTCTTTGTTGTTTTATTGTTTACACAGACTAACAGGGTGTGTGTTCCTGCTCCTGTGGGCCCCCTGAGTCCTGCAGAGGGAGCTGCTGTGAGTCGGAGCAGCCTGAGTCCTGCTGTCAGTGCTGTCTGTCACATGTGTCTCCATGTGAGGAGTCCACAGGAGGAGGAGGAAGGAGAGCTGCTCTGTTCTCAGCTGTTCAGGCCAGGACTGACTGTTCTGTGGAGCTCTGAGTGTGTGTGTGGGTGAGACCGTCTGACTCCCCCCTCCTCCCCTTCATGCTCAATCACTCTGATTTCCTCTCTCCTTTCACTGCAGAGGGTAAAACACACAACTGAAAGTTTGGCAACACAACAGTTTATCTTTCTAACATTTGTTGTCATTGTTTACTTCAGTATTCACTGGTTTACGCAAAGCATCTATGTGTTATTCCACAATTTTAAAGCTAATTATGTGCTTATATTCAATAAACCTCTAATTATATTATATGAATAAAGCAGCAGGAGTCATCCCCCAATGCAAACAGCTGTCAGAAATACACTGTGCATGTGCACTCACCCAGATAATAATATCAACAAATGCTATGTCAACAAGTAAGCAGTTCAGATGTCCTCTAACCACCTGTGCCATAGAAGGGTTTTTGCTACTCTAGCGCCATCTCCTGGGTCTTAGATGACATAACAACCAAGAACCAATGAATGGTTTCTTTCTCTGAGGCAGTGAGAAATCATAATGACTCAGGGCATTAAAGGGACTGTGAGGAGTTTCTAAGTAATTACAAAAAAGTCTCATTTTTAGATATATACCTGATGAAAATACACACTTTAAGATGAGTTTTATAGCATCAAAATAGGTTATCTATAAATGCTATTCCTTAGCTTCACGGTCGGGTCGGACAAGGCTGGACTGGCCTGGATACTCAACTTCGGGAACAAGACAATTAAAACTAGAGCAAATTTATATTATTCAGACACGTCTTAGAGCACCAGGCTGTAAGTAGCGATATATAGCTGGCTACAAAACTACGATACTAAGTTTTCCAAAAATTGCTTGTTGTCACACATCAAAAACTACCGCTACGTAACTAGAAAGAGATACATTACCTCGTCGCTTTGCATCCTGTAAGTTCATCCTGTGATATATGGATAATAAATAAAATTACCAAAATGTGTGTCTCTTTGGCATTAATCCTTTAACTTCCAGCTCAGCTGTTTGGCAGTCATTATATTCAGGAATATTTCATGTGTTGAATAAACATAACACGTCATTGTTTGTTTTTGTCAATGTTTTTTGGTGCAAAAAAAACTTCAAACAAACCAAAAGAACTGATTTTTTTTGGTGTGGGATTTGAATGTTTAAAAAGTTAAAAGCTACTATAATTATTATTGCCATCATTATCATTTTAAACATTTGACATAACCGTTTACTGATATGGTGCTATATGTTCATAAAATTATATTTTTTGTGCTTGTCAGACTCAATATCACCTATTCTAAGTTATTTTTGCATTCTTTAAAGACATTTCTGCCTTCTCTAATAGGTTTTGTCCCATAAATTTGTGCATTTTTATTTCATCACAGAATCAACTGTTGGCTTTTAAAACCTTTAAATCCTACACCAAGAAAATATGTTTATTTGTAGTTTTCTGTTACCTGAAATTTTAGTAGAATAAAAAAAATGATTAGATTTTTTCCGCTTCTTAAAAAATTAAATATCCCTGAATTTAATGATGACCTTTGCCAAACAATTGAGCTGGTTAAACATGAGTGGGTTTTTTTTTAGTTATAACTATATATACTGTGCTTGTGTTTTATGTTAGGGACCATACGGTAGTGGCATAATATTGATAGGGACGTGTCCCTAGTGTCCCTACCCAATTCTACGCCCCTGAGTATTTTAATTTGTATAATTAAACCATCACAATTATTTAAAGCACCAGCAGACTCAAATCATCCAAATGTAGGACATTTTTATAAATGTGACGGAAAAATCTCTTCCTGTGCTGTAAATACATCCTGAAGTGGCAGAAAACATAGGCCTCTTCACTCATCGTCACCAGTTGTAGTATTTTGAGTATTATTACAGAAAGAGACTCTGGCTGCAGTGTTAAAGAGGTTATAATCAGAGTGTGAAGAGCAGATAAAAATGCTGATGTTGTAAGTTATGTTTTGAGATCAGTAACAGAGGAAGCATCTCTGGCATCTGAACGCTGACATCTGGTGGCAGCAGCTGTCACACAGAACACAGGTCTGCTGATCCTCAAAGAGCACTGTCAGTACTTCACACCACTTTCAGTATTTAACTTCTGAAATAACATTGATTCCACTGATTGTTGATCTCAGTCTTACGTTCACACTGACAAGATCAGAAACAGTGATCAAAAGTTTGTTGATAGAAATACCATTATCTATTGTTATTAATCCAATAATATATTGGTCTCATATCAATTTCTGCAAAAGTAGCTCACATGGATGATCAGCGTCAACAACACCAAACACGCTCCTGATGTTTGCTGTGTCGCCAAATATTTTAGCATGTTGCTGCTGTTTGCACTCACTCAAAATCACACAGCAGCACATTACAGGTTGTGCTGTTGATGTCATTAAATAACAAAAAGAGCTCAGAGAGCGAATTCAACTCATACAGCAGCTGGATCAGCCTGATTCATTGTCTGTAATCAGGAAGATTCATCTTTCAAATCTCTATTTTACAACAACTGTGAGTGGCCCAAAGCGGCACTGCCCAATCAGCAGTAAGAGGTGGAAGCTATGAACAAGACAACAACAGGAAGTAACTGCCAGCACAGATATTAGCATAATTGCAAACAGCTTCAGTAGTACACTTACAACATTTGAACCACATTTCTTTTTTTAAGTAAAATCAAACAACAATGAAAGCACCTCTAAATCGTAACAATGCTTGTGCATCACATCTGGCATGTTCAGTGATCATTTGTTTTACATGAAAGCTTACATTCTGTACATTACACTGTGGCTATGGTGCCTACCTACTACATTATCTGACTAGCTAGTAATGAATGTTATTGACTGAACCATTGTCCAGCCAACTGATGGATTAACTCCTGAAAGGTCCTGCCCATTCCCAAACACTTTCTATGGGCCCTTTCCAGATTTCCTATGGTCCAACAAAACTTCTGCCACTTTTAGTCCACCAGGACATTTATTTTGTTTCACGCATGTAGGACTTCATCCTTTCAAGCACAACCAAAATAAAATACATTTCATATCAATCCAGATATGATGTCAAATTGATATATTAAAAGTTATTTGACCACAGAGACAAAGCAAACAATCAATCAATGCAGATTTAATTCTCATTTAACCTTGAACAAATCACACCAGTCACTGATTAACAAGGCTTTTCACATCTGAAAATGGCTATCTCAAGGTCCCGTTCCTCCTGATTATTTTTATTTCCCTCTACATAATTCTTTTTGCCAATTTCAGAAACAGTTTCTACTAGGGATGGGATGAAATATCGTGATACAGTACGCGACGAAATGCATCAAGTTTGAAAAAAATGGATCTCGAAATAAAGACGTCACGTCTGGTAATAGCGCATGTGACCAGAAGTGACGACAACAAACATTAGCACCAACTACCTTACCTCCAAAAGCTGAATGATGGAGTCGAATGAGGTCAAAATTGAGGACACTCCGCCTGGATACAAGTCATCTGTCTGGCAGTATTTTGGCTTTCTCATTAAAAAAGACGAAGACGGTGAAAATGAGCCTACCGCTTGTTAGCATACACTCTCTCTAACCTCTCTAGGGTTAGAGAGAGTGTTATTGTTTGTGTTTGGCCTGTTAGGCCTTGTGTTTTCCTGTGTGCAACTCAAACAAAAACAAATAAGTTGCAATTACACAGTAATATTTTTTCTATTTTACTTTTTTGATATTGTATCGTGACATATCGTATCGTGACCCGGGCATATCGAGGTGCAGCGTATCGTGAGTTTAATTGTATCGTCCCATCCCTAGTGTCTACCCCAAATATTACAAAGAGCCACATCACATAACTCACATTTCCTTTTTTATTCATTGGGAACTGCTGGGTAATTAATTGTCTCGTTTTGGCCTCTGGCTGCTCCTGATTCAAGTCTTCTGTCTCAAAAACAAGTGCAGAAAAATCTGACTGATCGGATCAATCAATAGACTGAAAAGAAGCTTTCTCCTTCTTTAAGAGGAAAATTTAAGTCTGACAACAACATCACTTCTTTTGAGATCAAGACAATATCATTAGAAGATCACTTCTTACAAATGCAAGCCTTTGGATACACAAATGCAGAATTCCCTAGATGAAAACTGTACTTATGAGGTTGAAGAAATTCATTTTGTTAGGAAGATATTTTAACCTGAAGTCCTCCCTGTATCATCAAAAGAGTCCATTTCAATCTCAGTTGTGCCCTGTAAGACATGTTGAGCAGTTTCACTGACATTAACAAGACCCTGTGGAGATGAGAATCAATCAATCAGTCAATCAATCTTTATTTGTATAGCGCCAATTCGTAACAAGTGTTATCTCAAGACACTTTACAATAGAGCATAAAGCTCTTCATATATGTGTTATGGAAACACATATATGCATAGATACATATAAAATACACATATACATATATATACCAGACAATTGCCCAAGTCCCTCCGATCCAAGTCCCAAGCAAGTCTCGAGTCACTTGATCCGAGTCACAAGCAAGTCCCAAGTTTTTCTGTTGTGGGCTAGTCGAGTCGAGTTGAGTCACATGTTATGACGAGCCAAGTCCCTCACCATTGTTCAGTCCACCCAAAAAGCATTCAGATTTTTATCTTGAAGAGAGAAACCTTATCTTCCCAAACATACAACACACATACACCCTCTTTACTAATGTTAACTTTGCTAGCTTCATATTGACCACAGGTTGGGCTAACGTTCCTGCCATATTGACCTATGGCAGGAACGTTAGCTACCTAGCAAACGTTGGCAGGTTTCACTTACTTGGCCTCGTGTGTTCTCAGGTGGTGGATAAAGTTTGATGTTGTGTCCTCTTTTTCTCTTATGGAAGCGTTGCAGGTCGTGCACTTGGTGTGTCTTTTCCATCTGATTGAAATTCTTTATATGCAAAGAAAATAACTTTGGGCACAGAAGACAGCGGTTGCCAAATTGAAACCTGCGTTCCGCGCACCCTTCCCACTGATCATCACTGTGTGTGGTAGGAATGTTTGTGTGTAGTACTGTGATGTGTGTGGGACAATTATAGGTGACGGACAAGTGTACTGTGAATGGATTATCAAAAGTGAACCTAAAGGAAAGAGCGGAGTATATCTCCTGTCTGGCTCTTCATATAAAGCCTGAGTGTGTGCAATTTTCTGAATCATGTTGTCTCAAGTCAGGTCGAGTCTGGAGACATTTTTTTATTTATTTGTTTATTTGACAGGGACGATACATACAACATTGCCACAATGGGAAAATGTGAACATATATAAGACGTGTAGCTTCAGCTAATTTGCAGTCTTTGTCCCTGGTCAGGATTTACAGTACAATAAATTATACAGAATACAGATACAATTTTACAAATAGAGTAATACAGTGAATACAGTCAATAAATACCATAAATAAATAGACAGTTGTAGTAAATTAGAGCTTAAACACAAGTTACATTTAACATCAAAGATTATTAAAATAGTTTACTGATAGTTACTTGTGAGAAATTAATGTTCACATTTCTGCTGCTGTTTAACTTCTGCACTGAACTTTTTAAGCTCTGTTTGAGATTTAATTTCAGATGGTAAGAATTCCACAGGTGTATGCCTTGCACTGAAAGGGATGACTGCCCAAATGTTGTCCTGCACCTATGGACTATACAGTTTTGTTGTGTTCTGTTCCTTGTTATTGTCCTACAGCTGTCTGTCTTTGTAAAGTTCTGAGACATCACTTGTGGAGCCAGTCCATTTAAGCACTTGAAAACAACTTTCAGAAAGGATAATTTTATAAAGTTAGAAAAGGTCAACAAATTATATTTCTCAATAATTTTGCAGTGGTGCCATTTTTTGTGGCTTCTGGTCTAAAATTTTCAAAGCTTGTTTATAAAGTGAAAATAAAAGTTTTCTAGTTGAGTCCGTGGCCTGGCCCCAGGAAGTGATGCAATAGGACAAATGTGAAAGGACCATGGCATGCAGATATAAATGAGCTGCCTTAAAGGAGAGGCATGACCTGATAAGTCTAAAGCAGTCCAGACTGGTTTTCACAGTTTTAGATAACTTCTTTATATGTATATCAAACTTAAGTTGTGAATCTAAAGGTACTCCTAAATATTTAAAATCATTTACCACATCTATTTCTTTTGCATCAATAGTGATGTGAAATTTATCTAGAACTTTCTTTGTTATTGAAAAGCACATTGATACTGTTTTTCTGTAATTAAGTGTTAAGTGGTTCCTTTGTAACCATTCTGAAACACTAACCATCTGTCTGCTTAAGATCTCTGAAGCTTGATGGGGGTTCTTTGCTGAGACATAAAATCATCAGCGTACATTTGGCATTCAGTGTCTGTACAATAGTAGGTAAATCATTCATGTATATAAACAAAAAAGGATAGGACCTAGGACTGATCCCTGTGGCAGGCCAGTCTTACTGTACAGAGGAGATGTTTTCACATTCTGTAAGCGAACACACTGTTGTCGATATTCTAAATATGAGCTAAGCCAACTAACAGCAGTGGCAGAAAATTTAAATTGATGTCTTAGTTTGCTAACAAGTATTTTATGACTTACAGTGTCAAAGGCTTTCTTCAAGTCCAGAAACACTGCTCCGACCACGTTTCCATTGTCAAGTGAACATTTTATTCTCTCAATGAAGTGACACAATGCCATCTCAGTTGAAAATTTTTTAAGAAATCCAAATTGTTTTGGATGATAAAACTGATTATTTTCAAGATGGATCATCAATTGATTAGTGATCACCTTTTCAAGTACTTTTGACATTACCGGGAGGATTGATATTGGTCTATAATTACCTGCATCAGTTAATGCACCAGATTTATAAACTGGGGTGATAATAGCCATTTTAAAGCTTTGTGGAAATTTCCCTTCTGTAATAGACAGATTTATCAAATGGAGTAATGGTCTTATCAAGATGGTGCTATACTTCTTCAAAAATGAAGCATCAATTCCAAATGTATCATTTGCCTTTGAGTTGTTTAATTGCATTATGATTTTTTGAATTTTGGTTTGGTCACTTTGTTTGATATTAAAGTGGGGAGCCTGATCATTAGCTGTATTGTTTAAGTTTTGTAATTGTTGAGGCTCTATGTTAAATTCATCTACATTGAGAGTTTTTCCAAAGTTTGATGCAAGTTCATCTACGGACTGGATGAAGTATGTATTTAATTCATTAGCTATGTCTTTGGTGTCTGTTGAAATCATTCCTTTGGTATTAAGTTCCTTTATTTCACCATGACACTTTGGCTTACGGTTTAGGAGTGTATTAATATGTTTCCATAGATATGAGCTGTTTCCACCAATTATTATTATTGTCCATTATTTTCTCCCAAGTCCAAGTCGAGTCTCGAGTTTTTACCTCCCAAGTCCGAGTCGAGTCGCAAGTCGTTTCATTAGCAGCTCAAGTGGCCTCGAGTCTGAGTCCCTATGGCTTGAGTCCAATTGTCTGATATATACAAATATATACATCCAACACCAACATGAAGAAGGTAAGGTTATCGTGGACAACAGCCCAAAGTTTGAAGAAGGCCCTCAAAGTGTTCATGAATTATTTATTTCTACAAGCAATTAATGGCCATTAGACTCGTGAACTGAACCTTTGTCCTATATGACAAAAGGTCACTTCCTCTTCTTCTTGTAGACATTTGTTCAAAGTTTGATGACATTCTGTTCATGTGTTATTACCTCCGCCAAGGAGGTTATGTTTTCGGGAGAGTTTGTTTGTCTGTCTGTCCGTCCGTCTGTGAACAAAATAACTCAAAAAGTAATGGATGGATTTGGCTGAAATTTTCAGGAAATGTTCACCTTGGGAAAAGGAAGAAGGGATTCTGGTGTTGATCCGGATCAGCGTCTGGCCGCCATGGCGAAAAATGTGATTTCTGTGAATAACTACTGAACTAAAATAGATATCATTATGAATCCAGTTGCTAATGGTATGATTTCATGGTCAAGGAATCTAAATATTTCGAGGAAATAAAGGTAGGACTATAATTTATGGTAAAAATGACAATATGGCTGAGGACTGTGGCGCTGGCGGAGGTCTGCGCTCTCCGAGTGCTTTTCTAGTTGAGATACTGCAATCAAAAGCAGTACTAACTTGAAGCTGGTCTACATGACCTCAAAATATTACTGATTCATCCAGGAGTTGGCAGAAGTGATATATGTTGGGGAAAGTCCCAACCTAATGCTCAATTGGAAAGCCCAATGCTTTGTCAGAACTACCTGTAGCATAAAAGATTATAATAAAGGATAATATGGAGAGCTTATGTAGTAAAATATAATATGTGCAAAAATTGTGAAAATAAATGAAAAACAAACATTTAAATCAAAACAGCCTTAAGTTATATAAAGTGTTGAGAATATCAGGCTGGAGAATATGAACATGGTTTCCATTAAAGTTGGTTACAGTGAGTTTGATGTCAAGGTATTAAATGTCACACTTGCCGGAAACCTGGCATCACAAGGTGCTGAAGGACTTTGGTCAGAGGAAATTGCCGTGTCTTGTGAGAGATGCTCCTAAATCCCACACAGAGTCAGACACAGAGACAGAGATGAGGAGTGACTCCTGATTCTTCTCTTCAGGTAGGATGTTTAATCTATTATATTAATTCTGCAGACAGAGGAGCTGAATCTGATTGACACTGTTCTTGTGGCTACATTACAGCTCAGATACCTTAAACTGAAGAAGTTTGTATTTTTATAAAAGTCTGAAATCAATGTCTGGTCAGAGTTAACTGAGTGTTCATGTTCCTTTGTTTATTTGATTATAGTTTGGTGCATCATCCTGCTGCAGTGTAATCATATGTTGATGTTTGCAGAACAGCACACAGTCTTTCTGAGGCTTGGATTTGTGCAGCAGATCATAAACATTAACAGAGTCATATGACTGTCAGCCTGACAGTCTGTTATGTCACAACTCAAAGTCTTAAAGTCATCTGAGGATGTTAAACATGAGGAAATGAATGAATTGTTTAGATTAGAAACATCTGGAAGCACAAAGAAGCAAGAAACTGTGTGAAGATGTTATGGCTGATTTAAGATGGTTGCCTTGGTGGGGCGTCCTGGTTACTTTGTAGTTTCCGCTTCGTGTGTGGCCGGTGTCTGTGCCAATCTGGAAATATTCTACTGATGCCTCCCTGTGTCCAACACAAGGAAGTGCATTTCTTTATGGGTGAAGCCTTTAGAAAGGGAGGTGTGAGCTACACCTGCAGTTCTTTCTAAAAATCAACAAATTGAAAACACAAACAAAAAAATGACAAAATCTAACAGATTTGATCCAACTTGAGAAACCAATTTAATGCCACTCACAAATTAGGATAAGCAATGAAAAAACACTGAAAAAATTAACAGGAAACATGACTAGACTTCATATTCAAGGAAAATTTATTCAACAGACTGTTTCAGAACATTTTTTATCCATAAGGTGGTGAAAACAAAGAAATAAAAACTATGTATTTTTATCATGTTGGGTAGGTTTGAGTACAGGCCATGGACATAGTTTATTTTTGTCTGATTAATATGAAAAAGTATATTATAATTATGTAAGAGTGAAATTATAAGTCCATTGGCTCAGGTTGAAGCCCAGTACAGAGCATAAAATGTAGCATGAAAGCAGAGTTGTTGATTTAACCATTTGCCACAAAGGAGACCAAACAACCAAGACAATCAGCCATACAGACTGAGAAGAGAGTCTGTTGTTTAGACATCACTAAGACTGGAGTTCTGGCACCAAGAGTTTGGATGCATTATTTTGTTGAAAAAGACTGTACTTACTGAGAGTGTAATATGATTGTCTTTGTTGATTTATTAGTTTAATTAAGCTTTTTCTTCAAACATTTGCTAGTTTTATTTTTTAAATGAGCTCAAAGAAAGATCACTGATAAATCTTAACCTTAGACACTGCTTTTGTTAAATACAGTCCTGCTCAGTATTATTGGCACCCCTTCATTATTTTCATTACTTTAACAATATCTTCAGAAATAAACTGAAATATGCCAAATTTATGTCATCAGGATCTTTTAATTGAAGGTCCAAAATACTTTAACAAAAAAAAAAAAAAACATTTTTACAAGTTACATATTGTAATTTCAAAGAGAGAACTGAAAAAAAGCATGTGCAGCAACAATGGCACCCCTCTTCAGTATTTTGTTGCACACCCTTTGGCACTGATGACAGCCTCCAAATGTTTTTGTAGCCATCTATAAGCTTCTTGCACTTCTCAGCTGGTATTTTCTCCCACTCTTCCTATGCAAACTGTTCAAGCTCTTGAACATTTGCAGGTTTCTTTTCCCCAATGGCAGATTTCAGCCATACCAAAGATTTTCAATCGGATTGAGATCAGGACTCATTGCGGGCCATTTGAAAACAGTCATTTTTTTCCTTTTCAACCATTCCTGTGTGCTTTTGGATGTGTGCTTTGGGTCTTTGTCTTGCTGGAGGGCCCACGATCTTCGACTCAAACCAAGTGTTCTTACACTGGGTAGGGCATTATGCTCTAAAATTTCTTGATAATTCTCTGATTTAATGATTCCTGTGAAAAGGTCAAGGCCTCCAGTACCCGATGCAGCAAAGCAGCCCCAAACCATTACCATTAAACCATTATACCATGCTCAATTGTTGGTAGGGTGTTCTTTTCCTTGTAGGCTTCAAGTGGTTGCAATTAAAACTGCCTATTCTAAGCTGACCTGGTTGCGTTTGCTGCCCTCTTAGCCAAGCGACGTATACTTCTGCACTGGAAGAGTCCTAATCCCCCTGACATGACCTCCTGGTTGAAAGATGTAATGTCTTTTCTTCATTTGGAAAAAATCAAACACGCAGTCAGAGGATCAGTGAGAAGATTTGACAGAACTTGGGACCCCTTTCTTTCCTATGCTAATTCTCTAACCTTACTAGACTCCCAAAGCTAACTGCGGCTTCTCTTTTTTTCTTCTTTCTCTCTTTTATTTATCTATTTATTTATTTGTTTGTTTACTTTTTATTTATCTTTTTCATTTTACTTTATGAATTTTTTATTATCGCTTTCATTTATGACAATCATTGTCTTTACTGTTATAACTCTTGCTGCTACCACTATTATCGCTTAATTTTGTTTCTGCTATTAAGCTTTATTATTATCACCCCCCCCCCTTTTTTTATTTATTATTATTTTTTATTTATTTATTTTTATATTTTTATTTTATTTATTCATTTATTTTAATTATCATTTCTTTCTATTTACCTTGTACAGGGAGCATAGCACACCTGGCTGGGTGGGTGGGTGGGTGGGTGGGTGGGCGGGGTTGGAGGGATATTTTGTGTTTTGTCTATCACTCAGTTCTTATTCTGTTCAGTATACTTTTGTTAAGATGTTTGGGAAATGTCTTAAAAAGAAAAAATGTCAGACTTCTCACTTGGAGATATTTTTGTACACTGTTAATGATGCCTTTTAAAGTCTGCACAATTAATACATTTGTAAAAAAACAAACAACAAAAAAAACTGCCTATTCTAAATATGATCATAGTAGCTAATGAAGTACAATTTAGAAACTTAAGATGTGAACATTACTTTTGCCAAGTTTGAGTCTGATAAAGTGATGCAGAGCAAAGTTAGAGAGGTTTGTAAAGAAACTGTACTGTCACATTGTGTACTTAAACTTCATGGGTGCCAATAATGATGAGCAGGACTGTACATTTACTGCAGCATTTGACTTTTTAGTTGTATGCTGAAAAAGTCAAATATTGCATTGGGTCCACTACATCAGTACACAGATTCTCCAAAACAGGAGCCCCACACAAAGACTATGGGAGAACTGACTATTAAGGACAATACAAAAAAAATAATTTAGACCATAAGTCATACACAATAACTTCCTAATCAGTTACACTGATCAAGAATCAATCATTATGAAGATTTTAGGGGAAAACTTGTTGTAATAAGTCTGTTAGCAAAAGACTAGTCCAGCAGAGAAGTTTCACTCTGACTGTTCAGTAGTGTTGGTAAAAGCTGCACTTTGATCCCTGAGACTTACAGTGCCCTAATTATACCCAGTGTAAATCAGTTAATCAATAAGTAAGATTATCTATAGGAACAAATAACCTCTTGCAAGACAGTCTACAAGTTACTGTTTAGATTATTGATTCTGAAATTGTCCCCGTGTGCACCAGCGCTTGTTTGTCCCAGCACTCAGTAAACTTGTGTTGGTTGTTAAGTTGTTGCATTTGAAGTCTTTATAATCTTTCTCTCTGTGTAGCTGCTGTCAGAAAGTGGATGACATGGAGAAGTTTGCTCTGAGGAAAACTCAGTCCCTGAAGAATCTCCACGAAGATGAGGACAGATCATTAGTGTTCAGACGCTGGGAGAAGAAGACTGTGTCTGAGCTGGTGAAGCAGTGAGTTCTGCACAACACACTAAGCATATACATTCAAAACTTTCCTTGTTTTCGAGACTTGAAGTATCTGATGTGAATGTTTTACATGAAATAGGTGTCCTTAGGTGTAAGCTTATGAAGAAAACTGATGTTGGCCTGTTTACACCCAGGATACAGATAAGACTAATACATAAGGAAATACACCCTGTGCCAATAGCTGAGGACTTAAAGGTGTAGTCAGCGATCTTCTAATCTTCTTATCTAATGCACTATTTGTCAAATTCACCGTATTTCTCCTCTCCATCCACAAGATGCCACCACTGACAGCATGTTGAAAAAAAAGGCTGGTTTCAATACACAGCCTTGGCTCTGAATATCAGCAGGTAAATACTATGGCTCGGGCCGAGTCACCAAAACAGAGTACCCCCCCCCCCCCCCTCCCCACACACACACACATCCAGGGGGCGATCATACTCATGTGCAGATCACACAGAGGGGGAAGGGGGAGTCGTAGGTTGTGTAGTGTGCGCAGTTAGGGTAAAAGAGAGAGACAATACGTGCAGTAGCAATGGCTGAAAAACAGCCCAAAAGAAAAAGGTCAGAGGAGTGAAAAGTGAAAAAGAAGGGCTATGACCATGAAAGAGCGAAGACCTGGGTCAACATTGGTGTTGCTTTCTGATGGTGGAGGGAACTCCGCCAATTGAAAGACCTGAAAATGGACTCGGATATCGCCGTCTGTGTGCTGGATAGGTAAGCAACATTAGCTTTGTGGTGCTTCACATCACAGTAACAGCCGTCAGGCATTCATCTTATTGTCTAATCTGCCAAAACGTACTGTTGTTGTGATGTTATCAATAATGGCAGTCGAGTTGTCTGACGAGTCAGGGTTACCTTAGCTACGTTGGCCAGCTACACAGTTTCTACGGCCGTTTCCATGACGATGCACGTCCATCAGCTTTCAGGGGTGGAGCCAGGGGTGAAGTATGAAGGCAGAGGCGGGTCTAAATTCGTTCATAAACAACCTCTCCACTCTTTTTCTCCCACATCGCTGACTACACCTTTAAGACTAATACCTAAGGGGATACACCTTGTGTCAAATGTCAAAGGACCTTCACTGCAGGCCATCATGGGTTTGCCTTTAGGTCACTGGTTGTTTTGGTTATTTATCTAAGATGCTCTGGTCCATTGAGAGTCCACTCTACATGCATGTCTTTGTATAGTTCAAACAATGAGTCTGGTATAAATACTTGTACTCTTAAATGATTCAGGAGGTCTCATATTGGCTTGGGCCTCTCAGGCTGTCTGGAGTGCCTGATTCAGACACTTACTTGTTGTAATAAACTTCTCTTATTTGCAAACAAGTCTGTGTCGGCGAAGCTTCTTCATCATCTGCATTTTCACATCAACCCATTGAAAAACTACAAGACCACCCTGAATCACATTCATTCTCTGATATGAGGAACTTACTCACTAAAATGTAAAACTGTGCAGTGGTTCATTTAATCTATTCAATTTTAGGCAACTGTTTGTTTCCATGATAACATTATCATGCATGTTAAAGGCGTAATCAGCGTTGTGGGAAAAAAAGAGTGAAAAGGTTATTTATAAACAAATTTAGACCTGCCTCTCCCTTCATACTTCACCCCTGGCTCCACCCCCGAAAGCTGATGGATGTGCATCGTCATGGAAACGGTCGTAGAAACTGCGTAGCTGACCAACGTAGATAAGGTAACCCCGACTCGTCAGAAAACTTGATAACATCACAACAACAGTACATTCTGGCAGATTAGACAATAAGATGGATGCCTGACGGCTGTTACTTTTATGTGAAGCACAACAAAGCTAATGTTGCTTACCTATCCAGCAGAAAGATGGCGACATCCGCGTCTGTTTTCAGGTCTTTCAGTTGGTGGAGTTCCCTCCACGGTCGGAAAGCAACACCAATGTTGACCCAGGTCTTCGCTCTTTCATGGTCATAGCCCTTCTTTTTCACTTTTCACTCCTCTTACCTTTTTCTTTTGGGATGTTTTTCAGCCATTGCTACTGCACCTATTGTATCTCTCTCTTATGCCAACTGCACACGCTACGCAACCTACGACTCTCCCTCCCCCCTCTGTGTGATCTGCACATGAGCATGATCGCCCCCTGGATGTGGGGGGGTGTACTCTGTTTTGGTAACTCGGACCGAGCCACAGTATTTACCTGCTGAAATTCAGAGCCAAGGCTGTGTATTGAAACCGGACTTTTTTTTCAACATGCTGTCAGTGGTGACATCTTGTGGATGAAGAGGAGAAATACGGTGATTTTGACAAATAGTGCATTAGATTAGAAGATTAGAAGATCGCTGATTACACCTTTAACTGTCAAAACAAGGAATGTCCACGGAGATGACAGGGTCTCTGAAGGCTCCATACATGATCATGCTTATAGATATTTTTTCAAATGTGTTCATACAGTTACCAAAGCTGGACAGACTTAACCAGCAATGAAAAGGTCGACCAGAAACTTCAGGTACTGTGTGTATTTTCATTTTTCTGCAGATTTATTGTTAAAGGGATGACTGTAAAAACAATCTCACTGTTCAAAACCATACAAACAAACCCCCTCCTGTTTCCAGGATTCAGAGATGTATGTGGATGGTGGAGTGAAGAGGACGGAGAGCAGGGACATCACCCCTCTGCGGGGGGCAGGGAGGAGCTCTGGTCTGTGG
This sequence comes from Scarus forsteni, assembly GCA_036419115.1. Lineage (NCBI taxonomy): Eukaryota > Metazoa > Chordata > Actinopteri > Labriformes > Labridae > Scarus > Scarus forsteni. Next base: position 12,341,972 of record JAZDUH010000271.1, on the reverse strand, counting down.
AGGAGTCGCTCCATGGACGTCCTCCCCCAGAGAGAGCCTGCAGGAACCAAAGCTCTGTGTGCTCTGTTTGAGTCCAAAGTGGCTCTGCAGACAAACCTCAACAGCCCTCAACACAACTCTACACCTGTTAGAGACATGGCAGTGAAAGAGCCCCCCCTGCAGGGCTGGAGACGTCACAGCACTCCTTTGAAGGACACCAACAGCCAGGTGGGTGAAATACAACTGAGCGTTTTATCAGAAAGTGGTCGAACTTCACTGAAGTTTGTGAAACTTCTATCAAGGGTCAAGAGAATGGGATGTTTTCCACTCCAATTATGACATAGAGAAGTTATTAAGTTTACATACATAATGTACCAAGCAGGTGGTCATGTGTACTCTCCTAAACTCTGGTGCAGCACTGGGAGCTTGAAGGCTCTGTGCAGTAACCAAAAAGGCCCCATTTACATGGCGCAGAAAACGGTCAAATCCAATAAGTTTTCATTGCGTTTTTGGCCTTGCGTCTACATGGAAACTCGTTGAAAATGGAAACTTTTGAAAACAGGCTCCAGAGTGGAAAGATTTGAATACGCTCTCCATGCAGCTCTGGGTAAACCCGTATCAGAGCGTTTCAGGGTGAAACACTGACGTCACTGCATGCGCAGTACTCTTTCACATGAATACCAGTCATGTTGTTCCTGGTACAAAACTACGATACAAAGTTTTCCAAAAATTGCTTGTTGTCACACATCAAAAACTACCGCTATGTAACTAGAAAGAGATACATTACCTTGTCGCTTTGCATCCTGTAAGTTGTTGAAAAAAGAATTGTAAAGCAAGTTCTGAGGAAGGTCCGAGCTGCATTCATTAACAAACACACGCTTTGGCTTGGGTCATGTCTTTTGGTGTGTTCCAGTTGTAGTCAGAAGTAGGAATTTCCGAGTTCCAAGTAGGAAACTGCAACTGGAACGTCCCCTGAAGTCGGAATTTCCTAGCTCCTGTAATAATCAATTTATTTGCACTTCTGACTGGGGTGTGTCGCTCTAGATCAGCTGTATACATAGTATTGTTAGACTTATATTTACAAAAATGCTACCATAGTGATAGCCACATTCTTCATGTGATATTTGTGAACAACAACTCAGGGCGTGCTAACAACAGCTAACAATAGCCTTGTATATCGGCATGTTTTTTTCCGACTTCAACTGGAACGCCGATAAGTCGGAGATGATGTCACTTCCAGTTCTGAGGCTACTGGAACGCAGCATTACAACAGTTCAGTCAGTCAACTCACGTTCAATTGTTTTATTGTAGCTGCATATACATGTTACAGGTTTGGCGTCCAGGCTCCAGTTTCATCACTCCTTGCAGAAAGGTTTACATGAAAGCATGGAGGAGTGATGAGCAAAACATATGAACACCCCTGGAGCTTGCAGGTGGATGCTGGGGTGGAGGTGGGGGTGAAAGAACACGCAGCAAATCAGTGTCTGGCAGCATAGACGTTTGCCGAGCAGAGGAAGAGATGGGTAAACTCCCAGTTTAAATACACCGCCAAATTGAGAGGTGGAGAGTGTGATTGGAGGATTGATGTAAGGAGTGTGACGTATGACTTGTGAATGTGACATGTGAATAGCAGCGCTGCTCGAGTTGTCTGCCTGAACTAGCTCGCAGGCTTCGCTTCATTCGCCGTGCGTGCTCATGGGTAGCAGAGTCTTAATATCTTCGGAAGCAGATTCTCCTCATAGCACCTTTAATAACTGATTTTTTTTTTAATCTTGAAAGTGAGCTCATTCTTTTGTATCTTTTTGTAAAATGTTAACGAGAATTTCTTACACTCTTAGCAGAGCTTGTTATATGTTTGGTATATGGTTGTATATGTTTACTTGGTTTACATCTCCTCAGTATTTGGTAAGCTAACAGTGTCTTAGCTGAGGGTTTAATATAAGGTCAGGTATGATAGTATCTATGTCTTTCACTGATTATTTTGTGATCTTTCTCTTCAGGGAAAACATATTTTTTAACAAAATGTCACAAACACAGTGAAACCAACATGTTTATTTGCTGTTTATCTGCAGAGGAACTCCCAGGTGGACGGAGGAAAGGTCATGAATGGACTGCCAGATTCTTACAACAGATCATCCAGATCCTCACACGGTGAGCAGAGGGGCTTCGTTACATGTTGAGTCACTGAGATCTGAGAGGGTAGGGGACGTGAGCCAGGGTTTCCCCAAAGACGTGAGATCACTGGGTTATTTTAGTGCTGTGTTTCACAATCGACAAACCTTGATTTATGCACCCATCAAACTCTGAAGATAAGACTTGTGCTGGTTTTGTTGGTTATTTGAAACATGTTGGCAGACATATTTATCCATCTCTGCATACCAACAGATCCATCGTTTAGAATAAATCCAGATTAAGTTGCAGCAGAGTAAAAACGTCAGGATCAAGGTCTCTGATCTTTAAAGTATCACTGTGTTCATCCTCTGCCTCTAAATAAAGACAAGGATGTGGCGTGTAAAAGCATAACTATGTGTTGGACTCGTGTGCTTAAGATAGGACTGAGACTGAGCGTGACGCAGACCTTGGCCCTCTGAGCTCTGCCTCCATGTGCCCTGTAAGTGATACCTCTGCAGAGTATCGTAGTCAACGTTTTGACGCTACGATGAGTCTGTTGTGAGTAAGACACCAACAGGAATGTGAGTGGACATCTTTAGGAGGATGACTGACGGAGGATCGCTATACAGGTCTAGTATTAAACAGTCAATTGGTCATGATAAATAATGAGATTAAGTCAGAGTTAAGTTGCCTCTTCATCATGTTAAACATCAATCTGTAAGGCAAGCAAAGCACCAGTTTATATTTTGCAAACTTTTTGATTTGGATTCAAAAAACACTGGTAACGACAAATCTGGATGTTCAAGAAGAGGTCTAGATCATTACTGGATTATGGGACTAAAATGTGAAAAAAAAAACCTTAAAGCTGGTCAAACAAAACATCACCGACAATGATGTTATTATTTCAGATCAATTATATTATTTTTATGATGTAATTTGTACCTTTATGCACTATGGCGTCAATTAAAGGTGCAGTCAGCGATTTGGGAGAAAACGAGTGGAGGGTTTGTTTATATTCGAATTTAGACCCGCCTCCCGAAAGCTGATTGACGCGCATCGTCATGGAAACAGCCGTAGAAACTGCGTAGCTGACGTAGCTAAGGAAACCCTGACTGGTCAGACAACTCGACTGCCGTTATTGAAAACATCACAACAACAGTACATTTTGGCAGATTAGACAATAAGATGAATGCCTGACGGCTGCTACTGTTATGTGAAGCACCACGAAGCTAATGCTGCTTAGCTTACCTATCCAGCAGACGGACGGCGACGTTCGCGTCCGTTCTCAGGTCTTTCAATTCGCGGAGTTCCCTCCACCGTCGGAAAGCAACACCAATGTTGACCCGGGTCTTTGCTCTTTTGGTTGTAGCCCTTCTTTTCCACTTTTTACTCCTCCGACCTCTTTCTGTTGGGCTGTTTTCAGCCATTGCTACCGCAACTATTGTATCTCTCTCTTACGCTAACTGCGCACGCTACGCAAACTACGACTCCCCCTCCCCCCTCTGTCTGATCTGCGCATGAGTATGATCGCCCCCTGGACGTGGGGGGGTTTACTTTGTTTTGGTAACTCGGTCCGAGCCACAATATTTACCGGCTGAAATTCTGAGTCAAGGCTGTATATTGAGACCAAATTTCTTTTTCAACATGCTGTCAGTGGTGACATCTTGTGGATGGAGAGGAGAAATACGGTGAATTTCGCAAATACTGCATCAGATTAGAAGATTAGAAGATCGCTGAATGCACCTTTAACCTGACAAGCCAGATGGACAGCTCAATATACCTGCCACAAAAATATTTCACTAGTCCATCTGGGTAGAAGTTCTTTGAATTTGTTTTCAGGGGCAGAACGTTGAAAAAAAAAAAACACAAGCTTGTGATTGGACAATCGTTTGGCTCCTCACATTTATCACAGACCAATCCACATCAAGCAGGGTTGCCTCCTATAATATAGCAAACACAGCGGCTAATGTAGCGGCTAATGGCTAACAACAATTAAAAACAGTTCATGGATGTCAGCAATAGCGGCTAACTTAGCCGCTAACAGCTAACAACAGTTAATGACCGTTACCCGCTAAGTTAGTGGCTAACAGCTAACGGCCTTATACTATCGTCTTACACTAAATTGTACTACACAGATGATTCATTTAACACTTATATGTGACATGAACCTCGTCAAAGACAATCCCTACAAGTAAACTTCTGAGGAGGGCAGATTTCTCCAAGTTTCACTGAGTAGCCATGAGGACAATAGGCTAATCGGCAAGTCCTTTCTCAACTTACGGTTGTCGTCACGTCCGCATTCTGCAGTTCTCTTCCCTGATTGGACCGTTAAGAATTCAGCCGAGTGAATTTGTTGGACAACGGAGGCTGGCAAGACGGACCTGCAGGATTTCAGAATCAGGCTGGTCTGTCTGCTCTGCAAGGCTAGTCAATGGCATTGTTTTTAAAGTTAAAGGGAAATATTAAGTTAAATCCAAATGCAGTAAGTCAATTTAGCTCAAAATCATCAGTGACCTGAACTTCAGATCAAGTTGTTTTACCTTTAAAACTGTAGTTTAAAGAAGTGTAATTACTGTGTTGGCATTAAAAAATACTATTGGAATTGGATTGCTTTTAGATGTTTGTTAAACTAAACAATTCAAGTAGAGCTGACTTAATAGCAACTTTATTGAACTTAAGAAGTTCACTCGATCTGAATCGTTCTTAATTCAACTGAACTTGAAGTTCTAAATTCAGAAAACTTGAAATTTTAAGACAGCCCTGACACTAACTTTTTAATTTCCTTTTCAGTTAATTTGTAGTGTAAAACTCTTGCTACTACATATTAATGTTGTAGATATAAATCTTTCAGGAACATATCTTGAGTTGGTGGCAGAGGGACTGATCACTTGCAGGGAACTCTACATGACATGAGGACCCTAAAGAAGCGGTCCCAAACCCCCCAATGATCTTATCCAAATAAAACTTCATCCTGGGATCAGTATAATGCCACAGTGTATTTCTGACAATAGAGCATCTTTGTCAGTCTGCTAAGTACTTCTTTACCCAACTAGGACTTCTGCTGAGTGTATTTTTATTATATTGTCCACTGACACACATCCAGGTCCCACCCAGTGCCCGTTTTAGTGGGTGACAATGTATCTGTGGGAATGGGAGGCGGAGGGGTCCCCCACCAACTAACAGGAGAGATTGACTCAGTCAGGGTAGCAGCACCCTCCTAAAATAGCCAAAGTCCTCCAGCGGGGCGCGAGCTGGGCTCTGATAAAAATCAGCTGTCACCGAGGCCGCAGGACGAAAAGAGTTCAGACACACAGAGAGGAAGAGGGAGAGGAGAGAGCGGGTGTAAAATACAGAGAGCTGAAGAGACACAGAGGAGATACAGAGAGCAACACTGATACAGCTGATGGTGATCCAGTGAGTACCAACACTAATTATTCACTTTTATAAAGAATACTGGTGAAATCGGGTAGTTAGTGTGAAACTTTTAGTATTACTGCACATCAATGACTAAAGATACGGCTGTTAATGTAATGTTTGATGAAGATGTTACTTTTATTCTAGCAAGAGGGGATTCAAAACTGAAGGATCAGAAGATAAAAACAAATGGAGTGAATGTTTTTCACCATAATCTCTGTAAAAGAATCACAAACTGTTGTTTTCGAAAATTGAAAATTTGTACTTTGTGCACAATTGTTAACATTAAATTTATATGATACTTTCATCCCCCTTAGCAATGTTAGCATAAGTCAGCTATTTAAGAAGAGTGGAAGTAAAGCACGAATTATTAAATGACTAAATTTGAACCACTAACAGAAAGAAAACAAATCAAAAAGATGTCAGAATGATGTCTGATCATTCCATGGAATACAAAATGGCACCTTATATTATGTGAGAAGCTTTTCAAGAGAGTTGTCATGAACATTTGTTCAGATTTTAGTAAAAAATCAAGCAGTATAATAATAATAACACCATTTTTTAAACATTTTTATTCAGCTTATGATATTCCCACATCTCAAATATTTAAAAACAGATATAACTATGAGAAATATTTACATCCGGCAAACATGTAGTATGTATATATATATATATATATATATATATATAAATATATATATATATATATATATATATATATATATATATATATATATATATATATACATATACATATATATAAAAGAATATCAAAATTCAAAATTCATGGCAACATCTTCACCCATTTAAAGAGGGAATATAAAATATCTATATATATATCTATATCTATATCTCTCTCTCTCTCTCTATATATATATATATATAATTTTAAAAAAGATAAAAAAGACAAAAGGGGGGGAGTGTTTCTTTAAAGTGGACATCAAATCTGTCTTTCTATAAATACATCAAAGCACATCCATTATCCTTACACCCACATCTCATTTCCTTTCCTTTTCCTCTCCTCTCTTTTCCCTTCCCTCCTCCTTCTTTCCCTTCCTTCTTATAATAACACCATTTTGGGAGTGTATGACAACAAAAATAGATATTTATGGCACCCCAAATTGAGCAAGTCTTTCTTTTAATCTGCTTTTCTCTTCCTGTGATGTTTGCAAGGGCGTAGGTTTGATTTTGACATTGGTGGGGACATAAAAGTTCACCAAGATGGCACCCTGAAAGTTGATGTGTTTTGCATTTATGCCTGTTTTTAATGTCATGTAGAGCTTATCAAACAAACTAGCAAACTATCACATTCAGAAAAAAACTATTCTACTGGTATATACTTTACCTCCAGCCTCTCCTCCTAAATCTGTTCTGTCTGGTCAACTAATCAAATATGTATCTCTTAGGCATTAAATACAGCCTAAGCATTTTTTTGTTATAACTTTATATACTATCCTTGTGTTTTATGTTAGGAACCATGCAGTAGTGGCTTTATATTGATAGGGACGTGTCCCTGGCGTCCCTGCCCAATTCCACGCCCCTGGATGTTTGGGTATGACAACATGTAACGGCTGAAAAAAAGTGAAGATATGATAATTTTCATGACAGGGTTGACGTTATTTCACGGGTCATGAAAAGCTCTGAGGTATCAACCATTTTGTGAACATTGCCTTTCACTGATGGCCACAGTTTGCTCTACATCAGACAATGGTGGTCATCAAATGGAGCAAATTTCTTGTTAAATGCAAAGGTTAAAATTAGAAATGAAATCAGGTGCCATAGCCATTTGTGGATGTGTTACTCTCTGGCAGAAACCTGGAGCGAGTTCTTTTTTCGTCCATCTTATCTGAAGTGACTTTCGTGACACAAATTGTTATGTCTGTGTCTCTGGCATCTTCATTTAGTCTTAAGAGGATATCAGTTTACAGCTCTTTATCCTCAGAAATGTTTGGAACGAGAGGTCGGACATTAGCTTTCCTTTTATAGCATCAAAAGAGTGATGAAAAGTTTTAAAGGGATCAAATATGAAATGTCTCTTTTAATGGAGTGTGATGTATGGATTGTGTGGCCAAGGCAATTGCAGTTTCAGACATTTTCTGGAGTACTAAAGCACCTCTGAACCAGATTTAAGCACTCTTGACACATTAGTGTGTGTATGCGGATTGATTTTGAATGCTTATATTACAATTAGGTTTCTCTTAATGTATCCTGTTGTTGTAAGTCACACATTGGAAATTTGATCTGCATAACTGGAACAAATCCCAGGAAAAGTTCAATAATGACATTTTTTAATATATCATAGCTCAATAATAATGCATAAACAATATTTGTATTTAAAAAAATGTATATGTATAAATGGAATTTTCTATGAAGATGGCACCCCATTAGTAAGACCCCATCACCTGATTTTAGAGCCTGACAGGCTTTTAGGATGCAGGTTTAATTACCTCTGCCAGTAGGTATATGTTTTCGGGAGAGTTTGTCTGTCTGTGAACAAAATAACTCAAAAAGTTATGGATGGATTTTGAAGAAATTTTCAGGAAATGTTCAGCATGGGAAAAGGAAGAAGTGATTCAATTTTGGTGTTGATCCGGATCAGCGTCTGGATCCCCCATGACGAAAAATGTGATTTTTGTGAATAACTACTGAACTAAAATAGATATCATTATGAAACCAATTGCTAATGGTATGTTTTCATGGTCAAGGAATCTAAATATTTAGATGAAATAAAAGTAGGACTAATATTTATGGTAAAAATCACAATATAGGAGAGGACTGTGGTGCTGGCGGAGGTCTGCATTCTCCTAGTGCTTTTCTAGTTACTACCTGTGAATGTGATTGCAATCTCCTCTTACGCTTTTGGTCAATTTCAGGGAAAATTCTCTTCAGAGATTAATCAAAAAGATAAAGTGAACAGCAAATGACCCAATCTTTGTCTTCACTCTAAGGAAAAGGGGAGCAAATATGACCTAAAAATACGAGTTTTGTACTTATTTGTGGCTTTAAAGGTGCTATGAGGAGAATCTATTTCAGGCAACATTAAGACTGTGCTACCCATGAGCACGCGCGGTGACTGTTTTAATGCTGCGTTCCAGTAACCTCAGAACTGGAAGTGACATCATCTCCGACTTATCGGCGTTCCAGTTGAAGTCAGAAAAAAACATGCCAATCTACCAGGCTATTGTTAGCTGTTGTTAGCACGCCCTGTGTTGTTGTCACAAATATCAAATGAAGAATGTGATTATCACTATGGCAGCATTTTTATAAATATAAGTCTATCAATATGATGTATACAGCTGATCTAGAGCGACACACCCCAGTCAGAAGAGCAAATAAATTGATTATTACAGGAGCTAAATAGCTGTTCACACTGGGGGCATCCATCTTCCATTGTCAACTCGGGGGTGGCGAGGTTTCACCGAGTTCCCAGTAGGAAATTCAGACTTTGGGGTGCATTCCAGTTGCAGTTTCCTACTCGGAACCCAGAAATTCCTACTTCTGACTCCAACTGGAACGCACCAAAAGACATGACCCAAGCCAAAGCGTGTGTTTGTTGAGATGCTAATAAATGCAGCTCAGACCTTCCTCAGAACTCTGCATTGCTTTACAACTTATTTTTTCAACAACTTACAGGATGCAAAGCGACGAGGTAATGTATCTCTTTCTAGTTACGTAGCAGTAGTTTTTGATGTGTGACAACAAGCAATTTTTGGAAAACTTAGTATCGTAGTTTTGTAGCCAACTATATATCGCTGCTTACAGCCTGGTGCTCTAAGACGTGTCTGAATAATATAAATTTGCTCTAGTTTTAATTGTCTTGTTCCTGAAGTTGAGTATCCAGGCCAGTCCAGCCCTGTCCGACCCGACCGGAAGGCTAAGGAATAGCATTTATAGATAACCTATTTTAAGGATACAATACCATGCCATAAACTGTATTCTGCTGCCTTCTTCATTCAGTTTTATTAAATATACATTTTAACTCTTTATCCTCCCCTTTTTTTTAATCAGGAATCAAATACTGGACGTAAACTATTATTGAACAAATCAACCAAATCTCTCCCACATAGGAAACATTAGAAGGACCTTCAGTGTAGCTTTGTAGACCGGGGCCATGAAGCCATTTTGGCAGAATGTTACTCTGTACATGTGGCTGCGGTCTCCTGTTTTACTATTTATGACAGAAAAAAAACTCCTATTTCAGAGACAAGAAACCTACTTTGACTAAAGATGAAAATGACTAAAAGGAGACTTAATTGACGATCCCCTCAGTTTAACTCAATTTTACAATTTAAGTTCATACCTTAAACTTTATTCTGCAGCCATAGTCTAAAACAGATATCAAACCTGAATGTTTTTTTCACCTTTTCTTCCGTCTGTCACCAAAAGAGAGCTCTGAGCTTTATAAGTACAGCTCTATATCTGTAATTTTAGTTTGCGTTGCAGTGTGATGTGGTTTTTGTGGGTCAGAGGCCCTGCAGCCTTTCAGCATGCAGATTTTCATGACTGTCTGTGAATGTGGCTACGATCTCCAACAGCTGATGGCGTTGAAGGTGGTGGTGGTGAAGAAAAAATACCAACTGCATCTCCCCATCATTTGTACAGCTGCCTGTGGTCCAAAACGCCCCCACATTACTGTGCTGCTAATAGCTCCTCTTCATTCCAGCAGAGTGAATGCAGATTTAAAGAGCTGTCAGTAAGGAAAAGGGTCCAAAGATTGATTTTAGATGTTTTTATTTGGCAACAAGTACTTTTAAACACTGATATTTCACCAGCTTTAGTGTTTGATGATGACAAGTGATGGAGTTGACCCCTCAGTTTAGGCAGAGAGGACTCATTCTGTCTGCTCATCCAGCTATGAAAATGCTTTAAGTCCGGACTCGTGAGAGGCGCCGGCTTGCTGGTCCGCCCTTTTGTCCAGCGAGGGCTTAGTGTGTGAAAGAGCGAGGTGTGTGTTCAAATCTGTGCATTAGTTACAGCTGGATGGAGCCTGCAACACGCTGTTGACCTCCAGTCAGACTGTTTGCACCGGTAAAAACTGGTGAAATGTTTACCAAATTAATAACATTTTCCAGCCCATATGACCATCAGTAAAAAAAAAAATGCTTCCTATTAGTCCTAATTTTCATGCTTGCCCTTCTGCAGGGCATGTGTCAGATAGGAGGATTTACAGAATGCTGTTTAAACAGTTTTTGTTCAAATTTTTTATATATAACATAATGCTCTGGGTCTCTGTTACAAATAAAGGTTGTTTGGTTGTTATTCTGGGGTGAATTTGTACAGTAGTCCAGTTTTTGTTTTCTTTGGAGTGCTTTCACCTTGTCGTTTAGTATAACACATCAGCTGATTGCCAATGCTGATGCTGATTTTTTATGTTTAACAAAAGACTTCATCCCTATATCAGCAGTTAATGCTAACATTACTGATGTAACCCAACCAGGGGTGCTGCCAGAAATTTTTGGTCCCATGAAAAGATACCATACTGTGACACACCCCAAACCAGCTCCACACAAGTTCTGGATCCAATTATCTGCCAAGCAAAATAATAAATCAATTAAATAATTGGATTAAATGCACTTTAAAATGGACTGAATATAATTGTTACAGTCAAAGTATTCTGCTTGTCGATATAAATAAACTTCAGACAGTAGAAGAAACACTCTGCAGCTCAAAATGATTCAATAAATGAATAACACTTGACATGAACGGCTTCTTTCTGGCATCTAAACCATTTTAAGAAATCAGCATGTTTTTGTTTGTCATTCACTTTTCATCTATAAACAGTATTCATGAATCTTTCACTTTGTATGAGTTAAAGGGACTGTGAGGAGTTTCTAAGTAATTACAAAAAAGTCTCACTTTTAGATATATGCCTGATGGAAATACACACTTTAAGATGAGTTTTATAGCATCAAAATGGGTTATCTTTTGATGCTATTCCTTAGCTTCTGGATACTCAACTTTGGGAAGAAGACAATTAAAACTAGAGCAAATTTATATTATTCAGACACGTCTTAGAGCACCAGGCTGTAAGTAGCGATATATAGCCGGCTACAAAACTACGATACTAAGTTTTCCAAAAATTTCTTGTTGTCACACATCAAAAACTACCGCTGCATAACTAGAGAGAGATACATTACCTCGTCGCTTTGCATCCTGTAAGTTGTTGAAAAAAGAAGTTGTAAAGCAATGCAGAGTTCTGAGGAAGGTCTGAGCTGCATTCATTAGCATCACAACAAACACACGCTTTGGCTTGTGGTGCGTTCAAGTTGTAGTCAGAAGTAGGAATTTCCAGGTTCCGAGTAGGAAACTGCAACTGGATCGTCCCCTGAAGTCTGAATTTCCTACTGGGAACTCGGTGAAACCTCGCCACCCCCGAGTTGACAATGGAAGATGGATGCCCCCAGTGTGAACAGTTATTTAGCTCCTGCAATAATCAATTTATTTGCACTTCTGACTGGGGTGTGTCGCTCTAGATCAGCTGTATACATAGTATTGTTAGACTTATATTTACAAAAATACTGCCATAGTGATAATCACATTCTTCATTTGATATTTGTGAACAACAACGCAGGGCGTGCTAACAACAGCTAACAATAGCCTGGTAGCTCGGCATGTTTTTCTCCGACTTCATCTGGAATGCCGATAAGTCTGAGATGATGTCACTCCCAGTTCCCAGGTTACTGGAACGCAGCATTAAGACAGTTGCCGCACAAGCTCATGGGTAACAGAGTCTTAATGTCGCTGGAAACAGATTCTCCTCATAGCACCTTTAAAATTAAAACCTCAACACTGACAAAGCTGCCCGCCCCAAACAGGTCAGGTGCCTCAGTATGGGAACCTTGGAAAAGTAAAAGCACAATTTGAAGCAGCCATGACAATCTTTAAGTAAGCATGGTTCTAAGTATATCTAAATATCTGACGATTTTTTAGTGTCTGTGCATGAGGATCAGGCAGATCCTAAACAAGTTATCATTAAACAAAAAGAAAAAAAATAACCCAGGTTACATTGTCCTCGGTTGAAAAGTGTATTCATGATAATTATTTCTCTTTGAACATCTGAGCTCTGTGTTGCTTCGGTGTGAAACAAGATGAAATACACAGAGTAAAACGAGGTGAAATACACTCTCAAGGCCGAGATCATTTCCGCGCTTCCCCCCAGGGTCAGGCTCTCACATTCCTGCGGTCAGGTGTTGACGGTTTGACGGCAGAGAGCTCCCACAAACAATGTGCAAACAATCTGTGTAACTCCAGCTGAGCTAGCAGTTGCTGTTTTTTTTCTTCTTGGGCGTCATGGTGGGTCGGTGGTATGCAGTTTGGTGAGGGTCCCTGGCAGCAGGCTGGCTGTGTGGGCCAGTTTGAGATCAAAGTAAACAGAGGGAGCCCTCTCTCGGTGCAATGTTTGCCTTTAAATCAATAAATCAAAAATGGGCTCAGTTAAGTAAGGCGTCTCTGAAGAAGCTGGAAATCACTGTGAGGATTTCATAAGGTGGTCTTGTTATAGATGGAATAGTTTCCGTGTTAAGAGGCTGTGATAAGACAGTTTCCAGGGTCACTATAAATAAATACCATGAAAGACACTATTAATAGACCAACACTGTTATCATGAACGTTGGCAGCACTAAACACACTCTGCTTGTGTCCTACTTTAAAAGTGTTTAAATGTTTTAACCAGCATAGTAATAGATTAAAAGTTGCTTCAGCATTTATGATTGTTGATGGGGAAATTGATTTATTCACCAATGGGTCTTTTCTGTGCCAGTACTTTCTCACTTTTTAACAATCTTTGGACCGTAGGTGGGGCTGGTTTATCCGTTAAGATTCTGGGATGAATCAATAAATTTACATACAGATAAAGAATGAGACATAGTGTTTATATTATCAGTTTGTGTTGATGTAGATTTAAAAGACTGCAACTGCTGACAGTGATATTTTAATGACCACAAATTATTTTTTAAAAATGTTTTAAGATAAGATAGAAAGCTCATTTCATTTATGCTGTTGCAGAATGTTACTATGAAGTATCAAATGACATGTTACATGTTTGATACCACAACAACAAATAATAATAATGATGATGATCACGGACACCCGGAATAACCAATTCATTGTTTTTTTTACTTTAAAATGTTGCAGGTGAGATCATATGGCCTAAAATGAAGTGTCAGACTTTTTTCTCAAACAAACTGGTTTCTGATTTTAATCAACTCAATTCGAATACAAAAAGTGCCCGAAAAGCAAAAAACCTGTGCCAAGGTAGTTCCGACATTATCAAGTTATTACTGTCAAAAATGGCCCTTTTCCATTAGCCCTACTCTACTCGACTCTACCCGGCTCTACTCTACTCCCCTTGTGCTGCTTTTTCCTTAGCCCCAGTCGCCTGCCCAACGGGGTGCAGTGTCGCTATAAAAAGAGAGCGGCACTGCGGTGACGTCATTCTGAGCGCAACACAACAATCTGTGGCTTTTTGTTACAAACTGAGTAAAAGAGGAAAGCAGAAGAAGGCTGCAGGTGGTAAGAAGAAATACCCCTTTAGAAGCACAGGAGAGTTTTGGCAACTGTACAACAGAATGAAGCCGAGGACGAGAGCAATCCAGCTGCAAAGAAAAGACATATGAGGGTAAACTAACGGTAGCTACCGCTAGCACGCTAGGTCGTCACACTCATGACTCATCGATGACGACATTGTCTGCCCATCAGTAGCCGGCAGTCGGTGACGTCATCTTTTAGTGTCGACTCAGCTCGCTTGGAACCAGAGCGGAGTAGGTACTAAAGCTAGCTTGTTTTAGGAGGTACCGGGCTAGTGGAAACAAGCTGCAAATCGATTAAAACCGAGTAGAGTAGGGCCAAGGCGTGCTAGTGGAAAAGGGCCAAAAAATGTGGGACACTGTCCGACCTCACTCTCTTTACAAAAAAATCCTGGATCCACATCATGGTCACCCAAAAATCGTACCACTTGTCTCATGTGTCATGACAAACATTCATTAAAAAAGTCACAATTTCCTATTCAGAACATTGTTCATAATTATTAGCAAAATGTGAAATACTGCCCTAATACACAATTTAAGAAAATCCTTAAAAATATCCTGGATCCACATACATGTTTGCATTTGGAGCACTGATTGGTGTCTTGGTCCATTTCTGACCTATCCTGAAATTTTCAGTCAACTTTCTCGATGATTTTTGAGTTTTTCTGTTAAACTAACAAACAAATGAACTAACACTGGAAAATACATACATTTAACAAAGGTAAAAAAAAAAAAAAAACTCAAAATGACCAGGAAATAGCAAAAAACAAGTTGAACTTGAATTCACTCAAAATATGTGTCATTAGAGTAATCGAAATTTCCTCTTGAATTTAACATGCACGCTGTAGTTTTGTTTTGTGAAGGTGGAGGTAGGATGCCCCTACTCACACAGTATGGCACACTTGTCAACTTTCCAGTTGTATACTCAAACATGTTCAAATCTTTTATTTAGTATTTAAGAGCAATCTAAACACACAAAACTATAACCCTTTCATGCATGAATTATCAAATCACAAAGGAATACTTTTAAAAATGTTTGTTTTTACTTTGAAACATGCTAAAAATCATGGTCATTTTTTTTATCAATGTTCTTCTTTGTTGAGGGCGTTATGCATCTGTCCACTGCAGTTGGCAGTGGTATAAATATTAGTTTAGTGGAACTTAATTAAGATCCATTAACAAGTCTTTGACAAACCTTTTTTCGGAGTAAATAAAAAAACAAAATCTGAAGTGTTAACTCTTGTGAATTAAACCAACATTTAAAATAAAAAATACAAAAAGATGTGAAGTCTGAACAGGCATAATACCCTGTTTAACCCCCGTCAGCCATTTTGGATTTATGAGTCCATATCTGAAAATGAAAAAGTGTGCAAAAAAAATATTTTTATGAACCTTAAGAGAAGGGTTTTGGGATTTGCAACCTGGTAGTTGGAAATTGTACTGCAAGCTAAAGGGTATCAAATTTATTCCAAATATCTGTCTACTGTGGTGGACACCATGCATGAAGGGTTAAAGAAGACATCATTATGACATACAGTACGTATGATGTAGAAAATGCATAAAGAGTAATATTACAGCAGTGTTGTATAAAAAGGAATAATTAGGCCTTTGATGTTTTTTTTTCACTTTGTTGTAATGTCAAACCTAATAATGAATTAATTGTTTCACTGATGTGGACATCATTGGTGACTAAAGGACAGGATTATTACCGTCCTATTTGTGCTCACTGCTGCAGAGCTTTTTCTTATGCTGCCCCAACAGCCTGGAACACGATACAGACTGAACTGAAAATGGCTGAACTGGTGTCACTCAAAGATTTTCGTTCCATCCTGTTCACCAGACAGCGAGAATCCTATGAACAATGCCAGTGTTTTTAATCGTAGCTGTCCTGAAAACTTACTGCTCACCAATTGCCAAGTTGTTGTTTCTGATTTATTTATTGGATGTAATTTATTGCCTGAACCTATTTTATTTTAATTTTAATTTTTATTGATATCTGGCATGTGCTGCTGACCTCTTTGGCCAGGTCGCCCTTGTAAATGAGATCCTGATCTCAATGGGATTTATCTGGTTAAATAAAGGTTAAATAAAATAAATAAATAAAAATAAAAATCTGTTATTATATACAAATTAAGGCCCAGCAGTGAACTCCTTCTTCAACCCCTGCATTATGATATGCACCATTTATTCTCTTGAAAAAGAAAACTGACTTTAAGTTTTATTTCAGTCAGCTTCAGTGGACTACGGGCATTTAATTATGCTGTATTGTTTCAGGTGACAAACACAGCCCACCACTGACTCAGGGGAGCACCCCATCAAGACACAGCAGAGACAGGACATCTTTGCCGTCCTCTGTGAGGGACCGATCAGCTCTGTATCTGTCGAGGGCGGCAGCCACAGACTCCACAGGAGACTCCACACACACCGTGAGTTCCTGACATACCGTTCATTCCTTCACACACACTGAGGTCCAGGGCCTCCACACAGAATGACCGCTATGCTCTGTCCCGATATGAATGACTCAACATTCAACCATAAATCTATCACAGGGTGTTACTGTGAGGCATCTGTGCACAACTCAGGATTGACAGATGTGACTCATCATCTCTGTTATTTCTTCTGTCAAACAGGAAATCACCAGGACCCCAGTGAAGAAGAATAAAACTCCAAAGGTACTGTACGGTCCTGCTGCATCATGAACTAATGTGTGTGTGTGTGCTGTGGAACTGACTCTAATTCAACATGTATCAACAAGTTTATTTGTTTATTTGAAAGGACCCCCATTAGCTGACGCCAAGATGACAGCTAGTCTTCCTGGGGTCCAGACAAAACATACAATGCACAAAATTTACATTCTCAATTACTCACAATTACAGGAAAAAAAAAGACAACTCTAAAAGTACTTGTTAAAACAAAAACAATAAAATTACGAAAAACTACATCCCATATCACATGACAAAAACTCACTCAATCTAATAATAGTATTATCCAAGATAAAATTATGGTGTCAACAACAAATACAATTTCAGTCTCCTTTTAAAAACAGTTTTATCCTTAATATCATGAACAACTACTGGAAGTTTGTTCCAAAACACAGTTGACCTATACAATACAGTCCTCTTTATGTAGTTGGACTTAGGTAGGGGTGATGAAATCTGTCCACTATTAGCTGCTCTGGTGTAATGTGAGTGCTTATTTGAACAGTAAGTTATATTGTTATAAAGTTATATTGTTATAAAGAGAATACAAGTATAGGTTAGTCATCAAAAATAGACACTTAAAATGTCAGATTGGATGTGAACTTTTTTATTCATATATTAAACTGTACCATAACAACAATGCAGCATTATTAAAAATGAGTGCTGTCAGATGATTAAAAATATTAATCTAATTAATTAACGGATTTATAATTAATTAATCTAATTAATTGCATTTTAATCTCATATCTGCTTAAAGTACCCAAATAAAGAATTTGAATTCTAGGATATTATAAAATTGTAGTGCATGACTAATCAAATGAAAACACTAAGAAGTGAAGATTTGTAAATCCACATTTTTATTGGTGACTAAATAAAACCAAAGTCAGGGCATCTTGTCCAGAAAATTCTAAGCTCAATCAGGCAACTCAAATTACACTTTAAGTGTGTTTCATAAATCAAATTCAAAATAAGAAAAAGGTCGAGGACATCCAGCAAAACAATTAGGCCTGATGCATTATTAAAGAATGTAGTACAAATATAGATAAATAAATTCAAAAATAAAATAAGACTAAGTCTTAAATATGCCATTCCTGTTGTCACCTGGGCTTTGTTTGGTTTGACTCATGTGTGAAGTGGCGTGCCACTGCCATGTACGGGTCCTCCAGCTGGCCAATATTAAAATGTTTGTGTCCAATCTTTAATCTTGCGATTAATTTTTATAACACATTGATTTGCCGTGTAATTAATTAATCTAATTAATGCACTAAAGTGACAGCCTTATTAAAAATAGTACAGGGTCAGTGAGGATTCAACCAATAGCTTTGACCATTTATGGTACTGTGAACCAAACCCCACCATGAGGATAGTAATTTAGGTCAATGAATAAACAATGAGCATCCAAAAAAGTTTTATTCTTTATGGTTTTTATGAAGAGTTGGCAGGAATGGGTCCAAATATGTAGAACTGAGTTGGCATTTAGCGTTTCCTGGAACCTCATAAATACATGCACTTGAGATTAAAAGGTTAATCGGAAATAATAAAACTCATCTGATATCACCCACTTCTGAAATTCAAATCATTGTTGTGTGTTTGATGGGAAAGTTGCTAACAAACTGCTCACAAAGACAACAAAAGAATGGCCTTGGATTTTAGTACAAGCATTTCTGTTAGGTTTAATTAGGTTAAAACTTAAAATATCATGAAGCTAAGGTTGGATTTGTTGTTAAGATTATCAGAAATAATAGAATATGTAGGTTTCATGTTCTTTTGTTTGCAACAGATCTAATGATCAGCAATGGTCCAATACATTTAAAGGTGCAGTGTGTAGAATGTGGCATTTTATAGATCCACCGCATTTCGCCAAACAGAAATGATGAATATAGGAGATATATGTTTCTATTTGTATGTAAAGTCTGTCAAAATAGGAGTACAATCATCCCCATAAAACGTTTGTTTTATTTTTATTTAGTTAGAAAAATCTTTATAAAAAAAATTACATTACTGCAGGCTGCTGATTCGTGTAGGCCGACATATTGATCCGCCGTGTTGTCTACGGGTGTTTTTTAGGGACAAAATAACATAACCCAAATCTGTCCGCCGGTTCTGAAATCTATCTGGAATGCAGGCGAAGAAGAGGAGAGGATGGCAGTGGATGCACAGAAAGTTGTTACTCTGTCCTCGGGATTCAAACTGTGTGTATAAACACACACAACATAAATTGTGTGCTGTGTTCAGGATCCTTTTTGGTTTTCACAGGATTCCGTTGCTCAGCGACGTGACGTTTTGGCTATGGTTAGGTTCATTCTAGAATCTGAACGCTAGATGTTGCTAAAATGCCAAGTTCTACACACTGCACCTTTAAAAAACATCCATAGTCTTTTTGCAGAGAAAACTAGCATCATGCTAACTTTGTCACCCCATACCACTCTGCATCACCAGCTTTAGGTGTAGGCACATGCTTATGCTAGCTTGCAGTAGACCAGTTGCACCAGGTTAGGTGCTGTCCTGTACAGTTCCTCTTAGGGAATTGTAACACTTACAGTTGGAGGGGTTCAAAACTCTTGACACTTCCAAAGGTGCAAAACCGTAGTCCTTTGCACCTAAATAAATATCTGAATCAACTATTTGGAGATCCAGTTGAGTGATTTTAAAAGACTTTGGATCTTTTCTGACAGCACCGACCTACATCTGAGGAGTGGCTG
This sequence comes from Scarus forsteni, assembly GCA_036419115.1. Classification (NCBI taxonomy): domain Eukaryota; kingdom Metazoa; phylum Chordata; class Actinopteri; order Labriformes; family Labridae; genus Scarus; species Scarus forsteni. The sequence continues at coordinate 12,322,541 of JAZDUH010000271.1, read as the reverse complement.
AAGCACAACAGATTTTTTCCTGAATTTTCACAACAAATTATTATTTTTCACATTAAGACTGAGTTGAATAAAAAAGGCTTTTTACAACATAGGCTATTAGGAGTAGTCTGTGTATGAAAACAAGAAGGCTTTTCTTAGATAAGTGATAATGATCAAACCTAAAGCCCCAGTCACACATTCCCGTTTCTCATGGCGATTGTGCACAATTGACATAATCCTGATAAAACATGCTTTGGTCGTGGTGCATACGCTACTTGGACTGAGTCAGCCCTGTATAGTCGTGGATGAACGGTGGGGAACGTGGAAGGGTCCCGACAGTTTTGAACTGTACAAAACTGTCATGGAGAATCGCCGCTCTCAGTGAAGCGGGATGGAAGCCTAATGCAGTCCTAAGGTGAACGGTATTAACGCGACATGTACGGAGCTCTGTCGGGCTGATAGTGGCTCAATCCTGAAAGCTTTATGGGGACGACTGACAAGGATGTATGCGTTTGTGCCCCGACTGTGTCCCGTTCAGGACGGCGCAAGTCAGGGCTTACGTGACGCGAACTGAGCTTGAGCGGGGCTTACATCGTGTCAGTGGGATGAAAATTCATGGACTCCTCGTCATATCGCTGTATTAACCTAGCTGGAGCGGGACGAACGCCCCCGAAGCGCTGTAGAAGCGCTACTGATGGTGTATTTACGGGGTGTGTCCAGGGGTGAGACAGTCATTTCATCCCGTATCATAGCGATCACACCAGCCTTGTCAATCGTGTACAGTCGTGCACAATCGCCATGAGAAACGGGAATGTGTGACTTAGGCATAAGTCATAAAGAATGGATATATAAACCTAACTGAAGTCAAAATATGACCTCTGTCGGGTAAATTTTGATGAAAAATACTTAGCAATAAAAATATTAATCAGTTTCAAAATGCTCCTTTTGTGGGAGTATTGCTCGTACGGAGACAGTGATTCCTTGCTGTGACTTGGCGCATTCACAGTATCCAATAGGTATCTAGGTGTGTGATGTCTACCTACTAACAGCATTGAGGTGTTTTGATAACCTTGGTGTGGCAGAAGATGATTTGCTTTGAAAAGCTTCAAGCGAACAAAGACAAAGGTAAAGTATGGCTTCACTTGCTTAGTTGCATGCCATTCTAATATTAAATCATTAAAATTTATGTTTTTATGACTGCAATCTGAATATCACAACCATCTGTTTTTCATTTAGATATGGCTGAACCGGCCAGGAAAGTCACAGTCTCTCACGGGGACGAGGATCTGCCTCCACCACCTCCTCCGATTCCACCAAGACCCCTTGACTATGAAGGGCCTTCAGAGTTGAGCAGTCTTCCGGTGCCACCACCCAAAGAAACCTTCTCTGGGTTCTACCAGCAGCGTCAGAAGAGTGAGCTAAAAAGGCTCTTCAAGCACATCCACCCAGATGTACGTGCTAATCTTGATGAAGCAGTGGATGATGACATACTAAAGGCGGTGGTGTCAGAAAACCCACAGGCTGCAGACACAAGCTATCAAGGTGAAGTCCAATCAATGAGGTGGATCTTTGAAAACTGGACTCTGGACAACATCGGAGATCCTCATGAAACCAAGAAGCTGTTGTATGATGAGGAGCTAAAAGGCGGCGATGTCAGAGGCACCTCCTCAATGTTTGAACACACTGAAACCGGCCAACAAACGTCCACAAGAAGACAGACGTCAGTCAGAGGAGACGTTAGAACGTCAATGTGGCTGTTTGAGACCCAGCCCTTAGACTCTCTGAGCAAATCCAAAACAGAAGAGGGTGAACTGGTTGAAGCAGTGCTAAAAGAACCAATCAAGACAGGAGATGTAAGAGGGACTCGGCTGCTTTTTGAATCTAAACCTTTAAGTGATTTGGGACGCTGCAACTCCATTGAGGACCAAAGCTTCCTCAAACTGAAATCAGAACTCCAGGAGCAAAAAGGAGATGTCCAGAAGACCTTAAAACTCTTCGAGGCAGAACCTTGCTGTGCCATTAGAGACAACAGTGGCAATATCCATGAGATTAAATCCATCTGCAGGGAGGAGATCAACAGCAGCGGCATCAGCACTGCCCGCTGGCTTTTTGAAACACAGCCACTGGACCTGATCAACAAGGGCACTGACGGGCTGAAAATCATCCGGGGTATATCTCTGGAAGAGGGCCAAAGGGGTGGGGTCGACCAGAAGAGGTGGATGTTTGAAACTCAGTCTTTTGACACGATCCAGGAAGCTGTTGGAGAGGAGAGCTTTAAAGGAACATTGACTGCATGTGCAGAAGAGGCTGATGTTGGTGGCAAGAGGAAGCTCTTTGAAATGCAACCACTGGCAGCACTTAAAGGAGACTCTGAGGAAAGGACTCTGGAAAAAGAAGAAGTTATCAAAGGAGATGTAAAGACTTCTCTTTGGCTGTTTGAAACCCAACCCATCGAGGCTCTGAGTGACAGCTATGAAGTTGGGCGTCTGAAGAAAGTCAGCCTTTCAGCTGATGAACAAGGAGAAGTTAAAGGCAAAAAACAAATATTTGAGAGTTCGAGTGTTCAGAAAAGTGCTTCGCTCAGGGAACAAGAGATAGAAAAGGGTGATGTTAAGGGATTCAAGCATCTCTTTGAAACAATTCCTTTGAGCAAAATTGCTCAATCTGAGGAAGATTCTGCTGAAAAGGTAAAAGTTATCGAAGCAGGGAATGTAAAAGGCAATAAGGCAACATTTGAGACAACTCCATTATATGCAATAAAGGACAGTTCTGGTTACCTCCATGAAGTCACAACAGTCAGCAGAGAAGAATTAATCAAAGGAAAAGTCCAGAACTATAAGTGGATGTTTGAGACCAAGCCACTGGACAAGCTCACAGAGGGTAAAGAAAATGTTGAGGTCATTAAAGGCATCACAAGACATGAGGACACAGCAGGGGACGTCAAGATGGCAAAGTGGCTTTTTGAGACTCAGACAATAGATGGTATCCATGCAAAGTTCAACCAGACTGAGCAGAATATTGAAGAAGAACATCGCAAAGGTGATGTCAAGACCTGTAAATGGTTGTTTGAGACACAGCCAATGGACATTTTGTATGAAAAAGCAGACAAGGTAAATGCGAAGGAGACCATTGACAATGCAGATGTGAAGTCCATTACCTGGCTATTTGAGTCACAGCCTCTTGACAGCATCAAGGATGGTGGAGAATACAACCTGAAACTCTGCAGCACCATCAAGGACTCTGTCAAATCTGGAATTGGTGATCAAACGGCTAAACATCTTTTTGAAACTGAAACTTTGGACACCAGAAGAAAAGGTGCCAAGCGGCAACGAAGTCTAAGACGTGTCAGCCAGGTGAACTTCCAGTCTGGGGATGTCTCGAGAGTCAAAGAACTCTTTGAAACCCAGTCTTTGGATGAAATAGGATCAGAAATGATGGCATCAGAGCAACAGAACCAAGAAGATCAGATTGAAAAAGGTTCAGTTCATACATTCACTTGGATGTTTGAGAACTGTCCCATGAACCAAATCAACAAGGACAAACAAGAAGCACATGTCCAGAAAATCAGTGGCGCAGAGAGTGGTGATGTCCAGCACAAAAAGTTTGTATTTGAGACCTCATCACTCGACAAAATCAATGACACACCCCTTGAACAAGCCTCAGAATCTGTGGAACAGCCTGTGAGCAATGTTGATGTAAGGTCAAGCACCATGATGTTTGAGTCCCAGCCGCTGTATGCCATCAGAGACAAGGAGGGCCAGTTTCATGAGGTTACAACTGTGAAAAAAGAGGAAGTATTGAGTGGTGATGTGCGAGGAGCACGGTGGATGTTTGAGACTAAACCCCTTGACGCCATCAAGGCCGAGAATGAAGTGTATGTGATCAGAGCTGTCACCCAAGAGGATGTTAAGAAAGGAGACGTCAAATCGGCAAGGTGGAAGTTTGAGACCCAACCCTTGGACTCCCTTACCAGCCAAGAAAAGCCCTCGGTCAAAGTTATTGAAGACTTGGGAAGTCATAATGTGCAGCTCAACAAACAGATCTTTGAGTCTGAGCAGGCAAGCAAGAAGTTTGTGAGAATGGTGAGTGTGACTGATGTCCAGCGTGGGGATGTCAGGACCTCCACTTGGCTCTTTGAGAACCAAAGCATTGACAGTTTGAAAGGGGAGCCACAGGAGGAAGGTCCAGTCAAAACAGTTCACAGGGAAGACAGCCAGAAAGGAGATGTCAAACGATGTACTTGGTTGTTTGAATCACAACCACTGGACAAAATCAAGGAGTCTGAGGGGGCATCAGTGCAAAGTACTGAGGAGGAAAGACCCAAAGCTGATGTAAAGTGCACCACCTGGCTTTTTGAGACCACACCACTGGACAAAATTACAGCCAGCAGTGTCACGGAGACCCTTTCCTATTTGTATGAAATGAACTTTGTTCACTCAAGTGGCATTGTCATAGAAGCAAACGAGAGCAAGAATGTTAACATGGCAAAGTATGTCTATCAGAGTGATGAAGGCGTTCAGATCCAGAAAGAGGATACTGTTGGAGGGAACATCACAAACATCATGTTACAACTCCTACTCAAACCAACCCTGAAGCCCCAAGTTAGACTTCTAAGAGAAGTGGAGAAGGGAAAAATCAATACAACGGTGGTAGAATTTCCAGTCTTCCAGCAAACAATGACTATCAACCTGGAAGGAGATCAGAGAGTGCAAAATATTGTCCAGATGATTGAAGAAATGCTTGTCCAAGATAAAGGTCTGAAAAAGGGAATCGTAATGCAGGAGACCAAAGAGGGACAAGCGGAGATGTCAGTTTATTCCCTCATCTACAATTATGAAGTTAAAAATGAGAGTCAGATTATAGAAAGGGGGGACGTAAAGTCTACAATTGGAAGCCTTTTAGCTACTGCCAACAGCCAGAGAACGGCTGCAACGTATAGAGTGGAGAACAGTGAAAAGGGAAATGTGAATTTGTACAAAAGTTGCATTGAGAAAGGTGATCTGCACTATTTGAAAAGTCTTCACGCCGAGGCATCAGGAGATGAAGTTGATCACACTGGGGACCAGGTTGAAATTGTTCAAGGAGATGTGAAGGAGGCAAAGAGAAGTCTTTGTCAGCAAAAAGACCAAGTAGAGCGCACTATTTCTGATGTTCTGCCAGGAGATGTAAAAAATACTAAAAAGGTGTTTTCATCAGAGTGCTCACTCAATGTCGAAAGCTGTGTCCCAAGGGAAGATATAATCCCAGGGGATGTCTCATCAGCAAAGCAACAACTTAAAGAAAAGCAACCCGTCATTGTGGAAAAGGAAGACATTGTGCCAGGTGACATCAAGGCAACAATGGAGTCACTGGAACGAGCAAAGCAACAGAGCATGTGTGTCGAGCGGGAAGTCATCAAACCTGGAACCATCTACGATATGGACTTGTCAGCTGAAGGACCTGAAGTGGAAAGTAGCCATGTACAAAAGGAGACCATCGTTTCTGGAGATGTTAAAGCAGCCAAAAAGTCCCTGGAAATGGCCAAACAGCAAAGTTTGCATATGGAGCGTGAAGTTGTTGTGCCTGGGAAAATATACAACGTGAATGTCACGACACAAGAGCAAAGCACCTCAGCAATGACGCAATCTACTTGTTCAACCTCCTCCAGAAGTCAACAAACCAAGACAAGCAAATCAAAGGTCAGTAATTTAGGGAAAGTTAAAGACAGATATGTCTCCTGTGAGGCTAGTCCACAGAGAGCCGTTATAGTTAGCAATGGTGCACCAGTATCACTTTCACCTTTTGTAAGCTATGACTGTAATGGTCAGACAACAGAAGATGAGGTAGAAGAAGTTATCAGAGGAGATGTGAAGGCAGCTATTAAGTCTTTGCAGAGTGCAGCGACAGAGCAGAGGATCCTAGATAAAGAAGATGTTGTAAGAGGTAATGTCCAATTGGCTCTGCAATCCCTTAAAAAGTCTAGTGTAAATGTTTCCAAGGGAGACTATAAAGCTGCAATGATTTACAGGAACTCAGGCAGGGCTTTTTCAGGAAGGAGCGAGACTGTTCACGATCAATGTGTTGTGTCTATGCCTCCATCTGACACAAAACTGTCTCCTTCAATTTCAGTAACCTTTGAAGGACAACCAACCATTACATCACAGAGTTCATCCCCCAACCTTGTAGAAAATGGACACTCAAGTTCGTCCAGTCCTGAGCGTGTGTCCCCACCTCCAATCCCTCAAAAGACAAGCGGGAAAGTGCAAGTGCAGAGGCCAGCTTTGCCACCAAAGCCACAATGGACTAAATCAGTGGTTGTGGAGGAACAGGACACTCCTTTAAGTCCAGCTTGTCTCACTGAACAACACATGCATAGTGTAGATATTAAACTGGAACAATGCAAACAACTACCCACAACATATGCTGACAAAGAGACAACAAGACATGGCAAATTAGTTAAAGATACCTTTCATGACACCTTCCGGGAAAAAGAACTGGTGCAAGACTTGAACCGACAAACAGCGAATATACCCATGGACGCTGGGTCACAGGAAATTGAAGCAGTTCCCGTGGCGGAGGGAGTAGAATTGGAGAGAAATGTAATCCAAAGAATCAATGCAGCTGAGGAGATACAAATGTGTATGAGAACGTATGCCAAAGAGGGTAAGCAGGACATGAACATGGGTCTACAAGCAGCTTTAAAGAACTTTGAAAGAAAGGAAAGTCAAAGTTCAGACATAAGAACCCCATCATATTCCAAGGTCAAAGTAACCCATGTTTCAAGTGACCATACACAAACCAACATAGCCAGTCCTCAGCAACATCAATCACAACCCATACTGTCTGAGAAACAACCCGATACTGAGACCAAAAGTCACCAGTCAGAAGCAGTGTCACCACCCAATCATGAGGATATGGTCGTCTTAAGAAAGAAAAAAGTAAAAGAGACTGATGATGAAAGGAGACAAAGACTTTCTGTCCACAAAGAGGAGATTATGAAAGGAAATGTGAAAGCAGCTATGGAAATCTTTGAGAATTTAAGAAAACGAGATGAGCTTAAAGGAATCCTAAGTCAGGTCCAAGAGATTGAAGGTGAGACCAGTAATGCAGACACCAGCTCTTTGAGGACATTGTATGACAATGTCCCTGCTTGGATGGATTCACCAAGCAGGCCCACACAGAGAAGAAAAAATGAGGAAAAGAAAGTTGAAGTAGAGCCACAGGACGATGATCTGGAAAGCATCTCCTCAGTTGAGACTGCATTTGAAGACCTGGAAAAGGCAAGCAAGGAGATTATGCATCTGAAAGAGCAGACATTAGCAAAGCTTCTCGATATTGAAGAATCGATCAAAAAGGCTTTGTACTCCGTCTCTAATCTGAAATCTGAAGCTGACATTGTGGGGTTGTCGGGACTTTTCGATGAATCTTTGAAATCTGAGCAAAACTCGCAACCATCCAACAATATCAGAAAAATAAGTATTGTGTCAAGCAAAGCCAAATCAAGTCAAACCAAAGGTATGTCTGATGTGAGTATGCAAACAGTACCGGATTCAAGTCAGCCTAAACAAGATGTACCCAAACAAGAGTGCAAGAAGCCACTTATCCGACAGTCATCCTCACAATCTTCCCCTTCATTCATCTCTATTCGCTCAGCTGCAAGAAAGCCTTTAGAGCAACCAAAATTAACCATGTCAACATTTAAGCCAAACACAGACAGCAGTACTAGTATTTCCTCTGATACACATAGTAATCTGAGACAGGTAGCAGCTGCCATGGACTCCTCAAAAAATGGTCAGAGTCCCCCACAACGCAAGGTCAGCGTGCTCGAGGTCAAAGCTGTTCCCGAGCAACCAGCAGGAATAATTGGCAAAAAGATAATAAGTGAAACCTACGAAGAAACGGACAGCTTCGGAAATGTCTATCTTTCCTCTGTGACTTCAACTGTCCTCACCAAACAGTCTGACAGCAAACCATCGGCACTTTTTGAAGTAGCTGGAAGTCCAGCTCGATATGAAGTCATGACATCCCCATTAATTCGGAGATCTGGGCGTCCATTTGAAGACAAAATGTCGAGCAATGGCAAAGAAGACCAGACTGTGTTTGTAACATTCAGCCAACCAAAGGAAAAGCATTAGAAAAGACCTACATTTCTCTTTTATTTTAGGAAAATGGTTATTTCATTTGTGTATTTATAATGGTTTTAGGATAAGTTTTTGTTAGTCATTAAATATATCTTATGAAATCCTGAAAATATTTACTTTTGAATTTAAGACTGTCTTAGATTTTATACTGTAACCACATGATAAAGTGTTTAGTTCTTTATTAAAATCAAACGAATAGTTTATGTTATGTTGTGTAAACTGTGAAATAATTAAAATCCTAAAAGATGGAAGATTAACAAGGTCTCCGCCATCATTATTGTGGTTGTTTCATCTTTCAGCATCTTTCTTAAAAAATGGTGATTTATTTTTTGGGCATTTTGTGCCTTTAGTGATAGGAGAGAGACAGTGGATTGGCTTGTGAAAGGGGGTGAGAGAGTAGGGGAAGACACTCTGCAAACTGGTCACAGGCAGGATTTGAACCTGGACCGGCAGAAGCAAGTACATGGGGTGCCTGGTTGCTAACCACTCCACCAAACCAGCACCTCGTGATTTATATTTTTGGAACAGTGAAATAGGATACAAATCAAATCAAACACACATGGCAGTATATGGAAATGGATGTAGAGGGTCACAAAATTATACTAATTCAACTTTAAAACTTGATATTTTCATTAAAGCTATGAAACGCAACTTGTATTACTTTATTTAATATTCATTGAAATCATACTAGTGGTTAAGAACTGTGGTAAATAGCATCTGCTATCTAATATCTTAACTATTTAAAGTGAAATATGTTTTCCTCACTTGAATATTTAAGTAAATACAGATATTAGTATGAACTCAGCCAGACAGACATGTTTACATCACCTGGTAAATTATTTAAATGATCGCCAGAATGTTTATTTAGTGATGTTTACACATGGTGATAGAGGAGATCATTTTACTTTAGTGGGTTCAAACTTTTTTTTGAACAAGGCAAGTCAAAATCTCAAGGCACACTATATTGCTTCCCTGATCCAAACAGTGCTTTGGGAGACATTTAGATCCAAAATCGAGCGGCGGACATCCGTATAATGGTAGCACATAGGGCATACAGCGCCGCTCCTAAACTGCATTAATCGTCCAAAAACTCATTAGTTTCACCAATATTTCATCATGGTCCACTCACGCTACTCCTCCATTACAGTCTGGGGTCGCTCCACCCATGTTTTTGTGACTGTGCTGACCTCTGAACTGGAAACTTTCTTCACGGCTGCCGCACATGCGCAGTACGGCTCGTTGTTTCAGCGACGACCGCCGGCTACACAACGACTTTCTTCTTCCAGTTTTGTGCAAAATGGACGAATGTCTATCGGATGAAGATGTTGTGGAGGAGAACTTTGAATATGATGGGTGTCCTTACAGTTTTGAGCCAAAGTTTTGAAAGTTTTCATACAGTTTTCAGTGCAGAGGTCAGCACAGTCACAAAAACATGGGTGGAACGACACCGGACTGTCTTAGAGGAGTAGCGTGAGTGGACCATGATGAAATATTGGTGAAACTAATGAGTTTTTGGACAATTAATGCAGTTTTAGGAGCGGCGCTATACATGCCCCGTGTGCTACCATTAGACGGATGTCCGCCGCTCGATTTTGGATCTAAATATCTCCTGAAGCACTGTTTGGATCAGGAAAGCCTTCTGGGTGAGTATATTGTTCTACTTCATTCTATAAACAATGTGAAAGCTGTAGAAACCGAACTTATCCTTTAAAGGTGTTTTATAGTACTATACACTGGCCTGGTCAAGTTACTGTTCACCCCCTACTACCCAGTCATTTCTGACAAACTGTACTCATGAAATAATTATTAACAAAATTAATAATAAAATTATTCAAAACTTTTTCAAGCTTCTTAAATTCTACAACAAACATACAATTAAAAAAGAAAGTACACCTCCTGCCTCAACCAGTTTCCTCAAAAACTAAATGTTGGTAAGATCAGTGCTGAGGTGATGTGGAAAAGGTTTGCATAAGACATGAAATATGTCATGGAGGAGAACAAGAAGCAGATTATATGAACTTGCACTTCAAGGTGAAGTGGCTCTATGACGAGTACTGCAAGGAGCTTACCACTTTCCAGTAGGGATGTGCGCGACTAGTCGTTTAATCGGTTAACCGCCTACTGATTTATTAATCGTTTAGTATTTTACTAGTCGGTTAAACGCTACATTAAGCATCATGCATCTTGTTCTTCACGCCTCTGCGCATAGCTGTTAAGTCTCCCGTTTTGGCCGGGAAACTACCGTATGTTATCCCTCTTTCCCGCCGTCCTCCCGTATTAATACTTTCCCGTAATTCTCCCCTAATACAAAAAAACAGTCCTCTGCCTCTTAATGCCACCTGCAGTAGCCTGCATGTTTGTTTTCCTCCTCTTTTACTACCAAAGAGGCTGAATGTGAAGATGGCTCACTACGTCTATCTTTCTTAACACCGGGGTGCATTGGTTCTATAGCGGATTTATAGCCGAGTGAGCATCTGTCAAACATGCGATCTTTGGAGTGAAGACGGGGCCGCTCCCGCGGACACACGGAAAGAGCTGAAGTGAGCGTCCTGAGGAGTAACGAGGAAACAAACGCTAATATGAATGATGGCACAAAAGATACGGTTCTTAAGCCGGCTGCCCCAGTGTGAGAATGTGTTGGTTTTAAACAGGATGAACAAGGTGTGAGCTCATGAACACCTACTAGCTGATATGTCGCATTTGTTTGAAAGTAGTGGCGACGAAGATGTGCAGGTGCAGTAGAGCCTTCGTCCCGACAGTCAACATTTACTGAGGCATTTGGTCGGCAAAGAACATATAGATAAAAGCCCAAAATGATGCGCTCACAGACAGTGTCGTTCACTACATTGCGAGAAGTGCAGCCCTTCAACACGGTTGAAAAGCCAGCAATTACAAACGTTTGACAGATAGTACGAATTGACTGGGAGAAAGTACATGTCACAATTCCTGAACTGTATAAACTCCATTTTATTTAGGCCAGAGTTTTTATTGTTGTGTGAGTTTTGTTTTTCTTTACAGAGACAGGGTCTATTTTTTTGTTTTTGACTAGTATAATTATTTTTATTTACATACAATTTTGCTAAAAGATAGGCCATTTCATTTTCATTGCTTTTTTTTCTCTTTTTTGTTTGTTAAAGTTACAATATTTTTTGTTCAATTTATTTTATTTAAAATATCCTGACCTTCCAATTACAGTTAAATATTCTTAAGAAATTAAAGTTTCTTGAATCGTGCACTAGTCTTAAGTGCCAGAGATTTCAGTGAAATTCTATTCTAGGCTACTATGTTGTACGTTTGGAATTGTCATGCTGCTGCATCTAAGTTTCATACCAAAGCAGTGTTTATAATAATTGCCAAGCATTGCATTGGCAAATGTATCAGAAATGTATTTCTCTTTAAATTGTTCAACTTTATTCAGTCAGTTGTTGTTACATCAATAGAATTTAGATTGACAGTTTGTCCTGAATGTTTGGGCTAAATAGTTCAGAAATACACATTTGCATGTTAAACTTTTAACTTAATATGTGTATTAAATTGCGAGTTTTCTTGCTCATAGACTAGTCGACTAGTCGCAAATAAAATTTGAGACTAGTCAGCGGGGAAATTAGTCGAAATTCCCATCCCTACTTTCCAGAAGCATGTACCTGAATATCCAGCCTAGTTTGAACTGTTTGTTGTCATGTGGCTGAATGAAAATGAAGAGGTGTCCAGGGATTTTCTAAATGGAGCATTGGAGAGGGATAAAAAAGATGAGTTCCAGGTCACTTCAGGACTTCAGCACTACAATAGGTCACCTTAAAAAAAAATTAGTTATACCCACTCAGATTCTGCGGACTATAAATGATGGTGTTACCGGACTGATAGTTATTCACAGTGGTTTCCTTTAAAGATGCTATGAGGAGTTTCTAAGTAATTACAAAAAAGTCTCACTTTTAGACATATGCCTGATGGAAATACACACTTCAAGATGAGTTTTATAGCATCAAAATAGGTTATCTATAAATGATATTCCTTAGCTTCGTGGTTGGGTCGGACAGGGCTGGACTGGCCTGGATACTCAACTTTTGGAACAAGACAATTAAAACTAGAGCAAATTTATATTATTCGGACACGTCTTAGAGCACTGGGCTGTAAGTAGCGACATATAGCCGGCTACAAAACTACGATACTAAGTTTTCCAAAAATTGTCACGTCTTTTGGTGCGTTCCAGTTGTAGCCAGAAGTAGGAATTTCCGAGTTCCGAGTAGGAAACTGCAACTGGAACGTCCCCTGAAGTCAGAATTTCTTACTGGGAACTTGGTGAAACCTCGCCACCCCCGAGTTGACAATCGAAGGTGGATGCCCCCAGTGTAAACAGATATTTAGCTCCTGTAATAATCAATTTATTTGCACTTCTGACTGGGGGGTGTCACTCTAAATCAGCTGTATACATAGTATTGTTAGACTTATATTTACAAAAATGCTGCCATAGTGATAATCACATTCTTCATGTGATATTTGTGAACAACAACGCAGGCGTGCTAACAACAGCTAACAACAGCCTGGTAGATCGGCGTGTTTTTTTCTGACTTCAACTGGAACGCTGATAAGTCGGAGGTGATGTCATTCCCATTTCCAAGGTTACTGGAATGCAGCACTACGACAGTCGCTGCGCATGCTCATGGGTAGCAGAGTCTTTATGTCGCCGAAACTAGATTCTCCTCATATCACCTTTAAGTAAAGGTATAGAATCTACATAGTGTGGGCATCTCTTGAACAAACACTGTTTATTGTCTGTTCTGCTAATCCAGTACTTATTAAAGTTGGTGGTAGCAGGCAAATGCATGTAAGCAGCATTTACCTGCTTTCCATTCAGTAAAATGCTACATTTTTCACTCCTAGTTTCCAAAGGTATGGCTTGCCATTTTCTGCAGTTGGCTGGAACTCTAATTGCAGTTTTAGGCTGGGTAGGGCCATAGGACGGGTCTTATTTGAAAGTTACATGTGATATCCTGTGGCACGAATGGAGTTTGCAGTGCTACAGTCTATCACCTTTCTCACATTATCGTTTCATGGTGACCCTTACTGTCATCAAGCGGCAAGATTTAAGTTGCATCGGTGCAAATCCAAAAAGCCTGTTTTTCAGGGCACTAATTATACCCGATAGTTTAGGCTGCTTTTCTTTCGCTGCATTTGTCACATAAATTATCAGGGCATATATTTCGAGTTACCCTTTTGAGCAGACACTACAACGCCTCTAAAAGTCAGTTTGGCTTCCTTAGAAATATAGCAGAGCTAACAGAGTAGACATGTTCGAAAAAATATTGCATAAAAGCAAAAATGGTGTGTGAATGAACTGAATGAATGTCAAAAATATAAACAAACAACATGATGGCAAAGAGGTTCTGGTTACTTTAAAAAACTCATTTTATTGTCACAGTTCCTGTTGCCTGTCAAGGAAATGTGTTCTGCCTGTTTGACACCGGTGTACCCGATGGAAAAAATGGTGGCCAATAAATTGATCCTGCACAGGAGCTGTTTCTGCTGTAAATACTGCAACAAGAAGCTCAGGTAAGGTTTGGCTTCCTTAGAAATATAAATATAAATAGACTTTAATTCAAATCAACTACACCACACTAGTTAAGTAGGTAATCTGGCTCTAATGATTAATAAACTATGAGTCATAGCTGCATATTTCTGCCAAGAGTTCTGTATTTTAAGTTAAGTGAATGAAATGGTCTATTAAAGTTTTCTTTTGTTAAACTTTATCAGCCTCAGTCCATAATTAACTTCAAAATGAGTGTAACTTTTTCTTTCTATCAGACACACGATATATTCCTTTAATCACTTCAAAGTATTATTATAGTTCATATTAAAGTCAAAAATGCTTTTATGCACAAATCAAGTAAGCATTGCTTAAATCATGAATACTACTAAATAAAATCTTTTTGTCTACATTGAAAACGAAAGCTCAAGGTTTTTGACAAAACCTTCACATGAGACTCTCTTACAGTCTCTTGGTTTTATTAATGTTTAAAAAAAAAAGCAAGACTAGAAATGTACTTGTGGAAAAATGTCCAGCTCTACATTGTAAAAACTGTGTAAATACTTTCAGAAATTTTGTTCTGTTGTAAGAAAACACAGGGGAGGGTGTAAATCCAGGGGGAGCAAAATGAGCAGCAGTGTTACTTGAGGAAAGAAATCTCTATTTTAATTTTTGGAATCTTAAAAAAAATACTAAAAATTGATTTAATCTATGTAACAACTAAAATCAATTTGAATCAAACTTAGAAACAGAATCAAAACAAACCATGTAGTTCTGAAAGAGTCCTACTGTGTTTTGTTAGTTTAAGGTTTTCAGTTCAGTTTTTTTCATTTTCCACAAAATTTGGCACACTCAAAATTCACCAATAGACAGAAATGACTCAACCAATTCATCTTTGTGTGATTCTAAATCTGAAATACCCTATAAAATACTTTCTCCTCTTTATTTCAGTATCCGCAACTACTCATCTCTGTATGGGGAGTTCTACTGCACCCCTCATTATCAACAGCTCTTTAAAAGAAAAGGGAATTATGATGAAGGATTTGGACACAAGCAACATAAAGACCACTGGCTACAGAAAAATAAAGGCAAAGATGAGCCTGATGCTGTTTCAGTCCCTAAAACAACAAAAAGTACAAAAAGCTACTTAAACATTAACGATGGCAGCAAAGAAACCTCGGCAAATGCATTTAGTCAAAAGCCATCTGCTAGGGAGGTTGGATCCAATAAAAGTGTTGATGGGAAAGGCAAACTAAAGGTGAGCTGGCCACCAGAGAAGAAGAAAACGGGGTTTGATCAAACACAACAAACATTTGTGGAAACCAAGGTATCTGACATTTCCAAAACATCATCCAGTAAGCAAAAAAGTGACACCAACCAATCAAAGATCAACCATAGTGGAGAAATGAAAGATAAAGTGAAGACACTGTCAAGCCCCTTTATGACAAAGGTCAAGGAAGAACCCAAGGCAACAGTACATCACTCAACTGTGAAGACCCCACCACAGGAAACCAAAGATAAAGTGAAGACACTGTCAAGCTCCTTTATGACAAAGGTCAAGGAAGAACCCAAGGCAACAGTACATCACTCAACTGTGAAGACCCCACCACAGGAAACCAAAGATAAAGTGAAGACACTGTCAAGCTCCTTTATGACAAAGGTCAAGGAAGAACCTAAGGCAACAGTACATCACTCAACTGTGAAGACCCCCCCTGAGGAAACCAAAGATAAAGTGAAGACACTGTCAAGCTCCTTTATGACAAAAGTCAAGGAAGAACCCAAGGCAACAGTACATCACTCAACTGTGAAGACCCCCCCTGAGGAAGCCAAAGAAAAAGTGAAGACACTGTCAAGCTCCTTTATGACAAAAGTCAAGGAAGAACCTAAGACAACAGTACATCACTCAACTGTGAAGACCCCACCCCAGGAAACCAAAGATAAAGTGAAGACACTGTCAAGCTCCTTTATGACAAAAGTCAAGGAAGAACCTAAGACAACAGTATATCACTCAACTGTGAAGACCCTCCCTGAGGAAGCCAAAGATAAAGTGAAGACACTGTCAAGTCCCTTTATGACACAGGTCAAGGAAGAACCTAGGACAACAGTACATCACTCAACTGTGACGACCCCACCACAGGAAACCAAACCAAATAGTGATCAAGTCAAAGCAGGTTCTGTCAAGGACAGAATAAACAACTTCTCACCAAGACCACTTAGTTTTAATTTACCCACTAAAGAGAAGGGTGTGTTTGCTAGAAACACAATACCAGAGCAGAAAGAGGTGAAACCCCCTTTAAAAAACAACCAAACTCCATTTCCAAAAGGCCAGGAACCCAGCACAAATAAGGCAAAGAAATCCGTCCGATTCTCTCAAAATGTTGAGATCACTCAGTACGAACTGTCACCCCAATTTAGCTCAGAACCAGAAAACAAAGATGTCACCACACAGGCTTTAGACCAGCCTGAAAAGAGCAAGGTGAATCAGTCCAAAGATACTGACCACCATGACAAAAATGATGTGGACCATTTGTCCTCTGAGAGAGAAAGTGAGGTGTACCTTGAAAACCCTGAATACAAAGGCAGAAAAGAAACAGACAACACCTCAAACACAAAGCCAGATGTTAGGGTGGAGAACACTCAAGGGATTCAAGAGAAAGTCAAGGAATCGACGCAAGAAACTGGGAAAAACCAAGAGCTTCCCAAGATGTCCAACATCAGTTCAACAGAATCCAACAACTTTGGGACATCAGAGAACCAAAGCACTTCTTCAAAACAAGAGAAGGCCAAAGTTGAAGGAAATAACAATCAGCTACTAAAGGCTGATTCTGCCAGTGGCCAAGACAGTGTTGGTAAGGAGAAGCCAGCAGAGAAAACAAATTCTCTTAAGGGTCCTGCAAAACTGCCTGAAAAACCAAAGGGCAAACCAGGATCCTGGTCCAAAGGAATCAGTCCCATGTCCAAGCTCTTCACATCAGTAGGAAGTGACAAAACAGTGAAGAGTGAACCAAGAGGTGGGAAAAAACCAGATGTCAAACCAGGTGGTGGACTGTTGGGAAAATTGTTTCAGTCATCTTCAGGGAGAGCTGAGGACAATGCAAAAGCGGTGGTGCAAGAAAAAGGTAACAACAAAGAACAAATGGAGGACAAAAATGCAGAAGTGGCAAAGGAGGTTGGATCAAAAGAGGTGAAAAAGGAAGGCAAAATGGTACAGCTGCCAGTTCAGGAACAAAAGCCTACAGAGCATAAGGACAGAGAGAGTGAATCAAGCTTCAGAGAGTCAAACACATCTGCAAGTAGCACAAGTCAGGGTGTAAACAGAGAATCATCTGACCTTCCCCAGACTGCAACAGACAAAATACTGGATGCCCCAACAGTTCCACAACAAACAAATCCAAATGCAAGTGATAATCAAGATTTAAATAAGAGAAACACGCCACCTTCAGGCCCATCTGTGAACGACCATGGAGCTAACCCTGAAGACCTTCCACTTACCAAAGAACCAGAAAGCCAAGAGTCCAAGGAGAAGAGCATTCAGACGAGAGTAGAAACAAGCAGCAGTGAAG
The DNA here is from genome assembly GCA_036419115.1 of Scarus forsteni. Lineage (NCBI taxonomy): Eukaryota > Metazoa > Chordata > Actinopteri > Labriformes > Labridae > Scarus > Scarus forsteni. The sequence goes on along the minus strand of JAZDUH010000271.1, from coordinate 12,305,355 downwards.
ACATGAAAGATCCATATTCTCCAGAAAATTTTGGAAAAAGTGTTAATTTAGTTTCTGTTGACCCATTTGCCAGCCAAGTAAGCACTGATGAGTCCACTCAAATGACAAACGCACTGCTGGACACACAAGACAAGGAAAGGCAAGACATGTTTGAAAGTGCGCCATCTGATACCAAACCTCAGGATGTGACGAATCCTTTTGGTTCATCTGGTTCTAATGAGCATTTCATGAACAACCATGGTGACCCATTTTCATCTCCTTTTAATGAAACTCCACCTTCTGAAGCTGCTCCCTCAGATCCCTTTAGTCCCCCCAACTCCAAACCTGAATCAATATCAGGTAATAATGATGGGATGCATGGTGTGAGTAGTCATCTAACTATGCAAGAGCAAGAATCTGTAGATCAAACAAAGGATTCAGGTCCCTTCAGTCCCAGCAATTCATCTCCATTTGACGACACTTCCTTTTCTGAATCTCTTCCTTCAGATCCCTTTAGTTCACTCTCCTCCGAACCTGATGCAACATCAGGTAATCATGAGAAGATGCTTGGTGAGACAGACCTTCTTGCTAACCAAGATTCAGCACTTGTGGAACAAACTAAGGATTCAAGTTCCTTCAGTTCCTCTCAGGATAATGAAACCCCAGTTTCAGAAGCTGCTTCTTTAGATCCCTCGAGTTCTCTCAACTCCAAACCTGAATCAATATCAGGTAATAATGATGGGATACTTGGTGCAACTGATCATCTCACTATCCAAGACTCAGCACCTGCAGATCAAGCCAAAGATTTAAGTCCTTTGAATCCCATCAATTCATCTCCTTTTGATGATACCCTTTTTTCTGAAGTGTCTCCTTCAGATGCCCTTTAGTTCTCTCAACCTCCAAACCTGATGCAAATCAGGTGCTAATGATGGGATTCTAGATGTGAGCAATCATTTCACTATACAAGAACCAGATGCTGTAGATCAAACCAAAGATTCGAGACCCTTTGGTCCCAGCAATTCATCTCCATTTGATGATTCTCTCTTTTCTGAAGCTCCTCCTTCAGATCCCTTTAGTTCCCTCAACTCCAAACCTGATGCAACATCAGGTAATCATGAGAAGATGCTTGGTGAGACAGATCCTCTTGCTAACCAAGATTCAGCACTTGTGGAACAAACTAAGGATTCAAGTTCCTTCAGTTCCTCTCAGGATAATGAAACCCCAGTTTCAGAAGCTGCTTCTTTAGATCCCTTGAGTTCTCTCAACTCCAAACCTGAATCAATATCAGGTAATAATGATGGGATACTTGATGTGAACAATCATCTCACTATCCAAGACTCAGCACCTGGCAGCTGTAGATCAAGCCAAAGATTTAAGTCCTTTGAATCCCATCAATTCATCTCCTTAGATGATACCCTTTTCTGAAGCTCCTCCTCCAGATACCTTTAGTCCCTCAACTAAACCTGAGCTAATATCAGGTGCTAATGATGGGATTCTAAATGTGAGCAATCATCTCACTATACAAGAACCAGATGCTGTAGATCAAACTAAAGATTCGAGACCCTTTGGTCCCAGCAATTCATCTCCATTTGATGATTCTCTCTTTTCTGAAGCTCCTCCTTCAGATCCCTTTAGTTCCCTCACCTCCAAACCTGATGCAACATCAGGTAATCATGATAAGATGCTTGGTGAGACAGATCCTCTTGCTGGCCACGATTCAGCACTTGTAAATCAATTTAAGGATTCAAGTCTCGTCATTTCTTCTCATGGTAGTGAAACCCCACTAAATGAAGATGCTCCTGCAGATCCCTTCAGTCCCCTCAACTCCAAACCTGAACTGACATTGGATAATACTGAAAAGATTTTTGATGTGAACAATCATCTCACTGTGGGAGAGCTGGCAGCTGTAGATCAAGCCAAAGAGTCAAGCCCCTGCAGTCCCATCAATTCATCCCCCTTAGATGATAATCCCTTTTCTGAAGCTCCTCCTCCAGATACCTTTAGTCCCCTCAACTCCAAACCTGAAACAAAATCAGGTAATAATGATGGGATACTTGGTGCAGCTGACTGTCTTACTATCCAAGACTCAGCACATGTTGATCAAGCCAAAGATTCAAGTCCTTTCAATCCCATCAATTCATCTCCACTTGATCATACCATCTTTTCTGAAGATGCTCCTGCAGATCTCTCTGGTTCTCTCAACCAAAGACCTGAATTAATATCAGGTGATATTGATGGGATTCTTGATGTGAATAGTCACCTAACTATGCAAGAGCCAGAATCTGTAGATCAAACCAAGGATTCAGGTTCCATCAGTCCCATCAATTCATCTCCATTTGACGACACTCCCTTTTCTGAATCTCTTCCTTCAGACCCCTTTAGTTCACTCAACTCCGAACCTGAATCAACATCAGGTAATCATGAGAAGATGCTTGGTGAGACAGGCCTTCTTGCTAACCAAGATTCAGCACTTGTGGAACAAACTAAGGATTCAAGTTCCTTCAGTTCCTCTCAGGATAATGAAACCCCAGTTTCAGAAGCTGCTTCTTTAGATCCCTCGAGTTCTCTCAACTCCAAACCTGAATCAATATCAGGTAATAATGATGGGATACTTGGTGCAACTGATCATCTCACTATCCAAGACTCAGCACCTGCAGATCAAGCCAAAGATTTAAGTCCTTTGAATCCCATCAATTCATCTCCTTTTGATGATACCCTTTTTTCTGAAGTGTCTCCTTCAGTTGCCTCTGGTTCTCTCAACCTCAAACCTGAGCTAATATCAGGTGCTAATGATGGGATTCTAGATGTGAGCAATCATTTCACTATACAAGAACCAGATGCTGTAGATCAAACCAAAGATTCGAGACCCTTTGGTCCCAGCAATTCATCTCCATTTGATGATTCTCTCTTTTCTGAATCTCTTCCTTCAGATCCCTTTAGTTCACTCACCTCCAAACCTGATGCAACATCAGGTAATCATGATAAGATGCTTGGTGAGACAGATCCTCTTGCTAGCCAAGATTCAGCACTTGTGGAACAAACTAAGGATTCAAGTTCCTTCAGTTCCTCTCAGGATAATGAAACCCCAGTTTCAGAAGCTGCTTCTTTAGATCCCTCGAGTTCTCTCAACTCCAAACCTGAATCAATATCAGGTAATAATGATGGGATGCATAGTGCAACTGATCATCTCACTATCCAAGACTCAGCACCTGCAGATCAAGCCAAAGATTCAAGTCCTTTCAATCCCATCAATTCATCTCCATTTGATGTTACCTCATTTTCTGAAGATGCTCCTGCAGATCTCTCTGATGCTCTCAAATCTAAACCTGAATCAGTATCAGGTACTCATGATGTTATTCTTGATGTGAGCAAGCATCTCACTATAACAGAGCCAGAATCTATAGATCAAGCCAAACATCTGAGTGCCTTCAGTCCCAGCAATTCATCTCCATTTGATGATTCTCCCTTTTCTGGAGCTCCTCCTTCAGATCCCTTTAGTTCCCTCAACTCAAACCCTGATTCAATATCAGGTAATAATGAGAATGTGCTTGGTAAGACAGACCATTTTGCTGGCCAAGATTCAGCACTTGTTGAGCCAACTAAGGATTCAAGTCCCTTTGATCCATCCAATGTTAATGATGCCATGTTTTCAGAAGGTACTCCTGTAGATCCGTTCAGTCTCCTTATTTCCAAACCTGAATCAACTTCAGGTAATAATGATGAGATGCTAAGTATGACTAATCATCTTACCATTCAAGATTCACTTGCAGACCAAACCAAAGATTCCAGTCCCTTTAATCAAAATGGTGAGACAAAAGAGCAGGAACCCAACTTTGACATCTTCAGCTCAAACGACTTTCTATTCACCCCATCACCTGCTAATAATGTGCCCCAACAAGGAGAAGCCAGTGCCTCAACAAACCAGACACAGATCTTTCCAGATGACATCTTTGGAGTCAGTGATGTCTTAGGAAGTGTCGATGTGCTCACAGTCCAGACAACAACCTCTACAGGAACTTCAGACTCACTCAGTGATCTTCTTGGTGTAGATGCATTTTCAGGCTCAGCCCCTTCAACACAGACAGATGTTGGGGGTAACATCGTTGCATCAGAAACACAGCTGCTGCCGTCATCTGAGTCTAACACTGTAGATTTCTTTGGGGGGAGTCTCTTTGTGTCAGAGAACATCAAGAGTGAACAACCAGCACAAAGCACTGTTGCAGATAATAGCTGGATGGATGACTTACTGGGCTAAATGCCATGCAATGTTTACATGATTAAAAACATTTAATGTATAGCGATATAAAGAGTCAAGAGTTTCTCTAAATTTAACTGGTTGACAAACAGAACTAAAGCCACATTCACACACTGATGTTTTGGCCGACTTTTGTGTCGCAGAACTAAGTTAACATCTGTTGGGTGACGCTGATGTTTATCAAGTACTTTGGAAACTTTAAACAGGCTCAAAAAAAATTCAGTGTTTGATTGAAGAGACTTGTAAAAAACAGCAAAAATTTACTTCCACTTCCCTTTATACCCTAAGTTATGGGTACATTAATCTCTGCTGGCGAAAGTTGGGGCGTGCCTGCCTTTTGTTAAGAACTCCTGTATGACTCAGGACATGTATTATAAAATTTAAGAAGCTCATTGGTGTCTGAATGCTGAGATCAGATGCAGCTGCATGTGTTGAAAAGGCATTTACTTATTGACGTAACAATACTTTTGTAAAATGCTTAGCAACACCAAGCTACATTAGCCAAAAGTTCTCCTAAGCTGAACACACTACTGTGAAGATCTACATCAGCAAAGTTTTAAAATCAGTCCACAATTAGTCAGGGGGCTTTTGGAAAACATCACACTCCACCAGCACAACACTCTCTGCTTTAGATACGATGACCAATGTTGAACCCAGAAAAAAATGACCTGGGAATGTTCTTCATCCAAATTTTTTTGATTTCTCAATGTTGGTCAACATCGGCTTATAAACATTAATGTGTGAATACAGCCAAAGAAATATCATGTATTTTGTAATAATTGATTTTAATTATTAAATATTTTTCAAGGGAAACTTACATGGTTATTTTCGATCTGGTATGAGGTTTTGTAATAGTTGCAGAATTAAGGTATAGAAAATAGTATTCATTTAAGATTATGAAAATTGTAGAAAAGCCTCAAATATTAAAGTACTGATTATCTGTTCAAAGTAATATTGTATATCAAATTGTTGATAACACAAAAGGGCCATGCAGCAAGTTTCATTTGTCTTCATGATGAGGATTTACATGTAAGAAATTTGAACTGTAAATACCCTTTTGTTGTATTTGCCCTTGAAATGTACATTGAATGTAAGTGATATAAATTAAGGATAAAATACTTTGGGTGTTTGGAAAATCCAGTGACTTTAAACGTCTTGTGGTTTGTTTTTTTATAATGATTAGATGCAGTTAAGTTTGAAGTTTCCACTGGTATGCCTTAATTAAAATAAATTAAAAACAATGCAGAGCTAGCATCCACAGCTTTTTTATTCTTCAATTTTCTTTTACCTCTTGTATTTCATTTTCATTTTATGTTTTTAATTGTAGAAAAAGTGGGAAAATAATGTCTGTAACATTTATGTCACCAGTGCTTTCAGACATTTTATTGATGATTGTCTTTATCTTGACATGTGGCTTTATTTTCTTCTTCAAACCATGATCATTAAAGCTTATATTCAGCAACTTTGACTTTGATTTTGGTGACAAAAAGTAAAGTAATTGATAAGCCTATAGATTTAATTTGTCGATGAAATGTTACACATGAGAAACTGTACATACACCGATGATATACATCTGTACTCTGAATGTGTTCAATGATTCTTCTGTAATAAAATGGTAACGCACACTCTGAACTTTTATGCTTGTTTCTGACCTCTTTAGGCTTGATAAATGTCAGGGACTGCTTGTGATTTCTGATTTTTTTAGACTCAAATTTAATGCACAGCCTGACTTTTGATTTGATTTGATATTTGATTTGATATTTGATTTGATCTGACGATTGCTTTTTTTAGCCATTATTTTCTATATGCAGAAATACAGTGCTCAAGTTTCATGGTATGACGACCCAACTTTTGCTGTTTCACTGCAGTCAAATGGAATCAAAGCTAACTTTAAATTCACTGGATACATTTTCTTGGAATCCTTTCAGAAAAAAAAAACATTCTGCAACAAAAAATGTTGTATAAAACCAGAAGAATATCACGAGCTTGGGCACTAGGTGACTGATAGGCAGTACAAAGTACAAACCCAAATTCCAATAAACTTGGGACATTGTGTAAAATATAAATTAAAGCAGAATTAAATCTTTGCCAAATAGTATTTTACCTATTCATTGGAATACTGTACAACAGAGATTCAATGTTCAAACCGATAAATTTAATTGTTTTTTAAATGTTAATTCATTTATAATGTGATACCTGCAAAAAGTTTCAAAAACCTAAGAAGAGGTTATGTTCAACCCTGTGTTACTTCACCTTTGTTAATAATCATTTAAGACCTAAGGACACTCAGGACACTTCGAGCTTTGTAGATTAAATTCTTCTTTTCTTCTTTTCTTTTCTCATAGTTAAATTTTGTTGCCCTCCATTGGCATGCCCCTTTGTCAACCAAATATAGAATAATAGATTTAACAAAATGGATAATAAAAAATGAATATACATGACATATTGTTTTAAACCAGCATCTCAAAGAAAAACTAAATAAACGTTTGACTGTTGTTGTTTTTTTTTTTTTTGACTAGGACTGATATGCTGAATTTAATTTCTTTTTTAATTGGGTAATATGATTTTTGAAAAATCAACTACAGCATTAAAGTAATTTTTAGACTTCACAATGACATGTCTTAATCTACATCCAACAGATGTCTGTGGAACAGAGCTTGGCAGAGGCAAATAAATGTATTACTTAAAGTTTAATTAAATCTAAATACAAACCATTTGACACATTTAAGGTATTATCTTATTTGTCCTTTACCAGCTTAAAGGAATAAGTAGTTCCCAGGTGTTTCAGATATCTGTGGGCCTCATAATATTTTGAATAGAAGTAGGAGTACATCTAGTATAAACTTTTCGCTAAAGGCTGATTTATAATAAGATGCATATTTTAAGAGCCAGCGCACCTGCCTAAAACATACACATAAACAACCCATGGAAGCACAGAGAGACATGAAGATGAAGTAGGGACAGTGATCTGAAAGAATAAAAACCAGCCTTGTTCTGCATCAACTGTATAAGAGGTTTACCATGGGAGGGAAATTCAGATTGTGGGAAGACTGGGGACAACTGTAACTGTAGAGCAGTTATAATAGGGCTGGGTCTACTCAAGCTTTGCATGTATAAAACCATGTGCAAAGTTAATAGAGCATGCAAAGCAGATCTACTTACCAGGTGCACAGAGGACTGCATCTGTCATATAAAAAAATAGCACACACAATCCATTTAGCGCGTTTACCTTCATGAATATGCAGCATACGTGCAGATTATTAGAATGTGCATAATACCGGGAGGAGAAGACGCAAATGTAGTATTTTTGCTCCCACAATGTGATTTATCAAACTTGAAACTGATTGGGCTTTATGTTTTTGGGTCTATATTTAGTTCATTTGAAAGGCAGGTGCAAACTGGCACATCATTTTGCATGGGGGCTGATGACGGATAGAGAGAATCTTCTGTTTTTGTGTCAACATATTTGGACTGTCATGAACATCACATTTTCCATCACTGAATTTTGATAAATGACAGAAAGCTTTGGAGGTTGTCTGTCACCATGAGAAACTGGAAAAAGAGGGAAAATCCAGTGTGCCATCATACTCATGCAGACACACACATAGGGCCCTAATTTCGCGGAGCAGCGCAGGGGGCGCAGAGCTGGCGCACCCCGTGCAGTCTTAATTTCGTCCGGCGCACCGCCGTGCGCTGCCAATTTGACAATTTGGTAGACCATCTGCGCAGAGATGGGAGGTGACGGCGCAGTGACAATTTCGTGCCAAAAACAGTGCAGAAAGTGCGCTGAAAGCTCACCAGCTCCAACCTGGTCTACTCTCGGCGCAAGCCAAGCGCACCCTCCGTAGCTGTAATTTGGTGACAGGCGCACATGTGCACACACGTCAACAAAGCCTCAGAGGCAGGTTTCCAGAGTGTTAGGCACATTTTAATGCAATAAAAAATCACAGCAATCACTATTTAATGTAACTGTCTGAACCAGCATACACATTTGTATCTATATTAATTGTCCCGTCACATCTGATGTCGGATTAAAGCCGTTTGTCATAATTGAAACTTAACCTGACGGAAGCTGGAAGTTTGATGCACATCTTACAAGTCAACAATAAACAGCCTTAACATCTGATACTGAGATGGCTTCTCTCATTTCATTTAATTCAAAGAGGGAGAAAAAAGACTGAGAAAAAAGAGATAAAATAAATGTATGTCACTAAGGATTTACCTGTGATTTCCCATATTCCTCTATTTTAGTCTTTATTTTTAACGTGATCTAAAAAGAAGGAGTACATTACTGCAAGGAGGATGAGGCGGAGTGAACCTGAAGCTGCACAAAGAAAGGTAAGTTGGTCTGGTACCTGTTGTGAGATCCTTTTGGGTAACTTTAGCTTAGCATCTGTTATATGCAACAACGGTATATGTTCGCTCGTAAACTCGCTAAAAACTGAGACTGACGTTAGCTGAAAATAATTGTAAAGTTGAGGGTGACCAAGTGTCCTGTTTTCCCATGACATGTCCTGTTTTCATGTCCTGCCCTGACTGTCCTGGTTGTTCTTTATAAAGTGACGAAACTGTCCTGGTTTTTATTGTTTTTTTATTTGGTCGACACTGCTTATGACTTGGAAGGACTTGAAAATTTTAAGCCAATGACTTCAGACTTGACTTGACTTGTCTTGTCTTTACTTGAGACTCAACTTGGACTTGCACGTCTTTACTTGAGACTTGACTCAAGACTTGGGTTTAAAGACTTGAGACTTACTTTTGAGACTTGCAAAACAGTGACTTTCTCCCACCTCTGCTTCTAGAGACAAAAGTGAGTGAGAAAAATCCACAGATGGTAGTTTGAACACTTTTTATTGAAAACTTCAGCAACAATACTTTAATACTTTTAAAGTAAATTTCACACAACAAACAACACTTGATAAAAAAAAAATTCTCCTCCCTAAATATAAACTATGATGAGCAACTGTAGTTCGGTCCAGAGTGGAATAAAGAGGTTATTGTAGTATGACTGACAGTAAAAGACTTCATTTTTAGCATTTACATCATAATTATATGGAACAGTTGAATATGAACTGAGGGGGCACAACAAGGAACAAACAGAGTGTCCAGAATCATGAAACAATTCAACATTCAACCAGTTGTATGATAAATTATCACTGGTAGAATAAGTATTGATTAACATGAACAGATAATTTAAGAGCAAAAGAACGGAAACTAAAGTTTTGTAGAATTGCTTTCTGAAAACTCATTTGTTTCATTGTTTTTCTTGGTCAGGCCCGCCTGTTTGCTGTGGGAGAAAAAAACAAGAGCATGTATTAGCTTAGCATATGGTTAACAACAGAAAAAAAGGAGAAAGAATCAGTGCTGTGAAGCTTTAATGTTACTGTATGTAGCCAAGAGGAAAACACATTTGCATGAAAAAGTATGGGAACCCTTTTTTGGGATTACTTGGATTTCTGCTTAAATTGGTCATAAGATATGTTCTGATATTCATCTTAGTCACATCACTAGACCAACACAGTCTGCTTAAACTACTACGCTCAAAATTTTTTAAGTTTTCATGTTTTATTCGACACACTATGTAAACAGTCACAGTGCAGGGTGGAAAAAGTATGTGAACCCTTAGGCTAATTACTTCTCCAAGAGCTAATTGGAGCCAGGAGTCAGCCAACCTGGAGTCCAATCAATGTGATTAGATAGGATGTATTGGTTAAAGCTACCCTGCCCTATAAAAAACACACACCAGTTGTGAGTTTGCTGTTCTCAAGAGGCATTGCCTGATGTGAACCATGCCTCGCACAGAAGAGCTCTCAGAAAATCTACGATCAAGAATTGTTGACTTGCATGAAGCTGGAAAGGGTTCCAGAAGTATCTTTAAAAGCCCTGATGTCCATGAGTCCACGGTGAGACAGACTGCCTACAAATGGAGAAAGTTCAGCACCGATGTAACTCTGCCATGGTGTGGTCGTCCTGTAAAGACGACTGTAAGAGCACAGTGCAGAATGCACAATGAGGTGAAGAAGAATCCTAGAGCGTCAGCTGAAGACTTACAGAAATCCCTGGCACATGCTAATATTATTGTTGACAAATCTACAATACGTAACACATCACACAAGAATAGAGTTCATGGGAGGACACCACCAAGGAAGCCATTGTTGTCCAAAAAAACAAACAAACATTGCTGCACATTTGAAGTTTGCAAAAGAGCACCTGGATGTTCCACAGCACGACTGGCAAAATGTTCTGTGGACAAATGAAACCAAAATTGAGTTGTTTGGTCGGAACACAAAATGCTGTGTGTGGAGAAAAAAAGGCACAGCACACCAACATCAAAACCTCATTCCAACTGTGAAATATGGTGGAGGGAGCATTATGGTTTGGGGCTGCTTTGCTGCCTCAGGGCCTGGATGGATTGCTGTCATCGACGAAAAATTAATTCCCAAGTTTATCAAGACATTTTGCAAGAAAACTTTAGACCATCTGTTCACCAACTGAAGCTCAACAGAGAATGGATGGTGCAACAGGACAACGACCCAAAGCATAGAAGTAAATAAACAACTGAATGGCTTCAACAGAAGAAAATACAGCTCCTGGAGTGGCCCAGCCAGAGTCCTGGCCTCAACCCAATTTAGATGCTGTGGCATGACCTCAAAAGAGCGATTCCCACCAGACATCCCAGGAATATTGCTGAAATGAAACAGTCTTGTACAGAACAATGGTCAAATTTCCTTCTGAACGTTAGGCAGGTCTGATCTAACCTGTTACCTGACAAGCCAGATGGACAGCTCCATATATCTGCCACAGAAATATTTCACTAGTCCATCTGGGTAGGAGCCCTTTGAATTTGTTTTCAGGGGCAAAACGTAAAAAAAAAACACAAGCTTGTGATTGGACATTCGTTTGGCTCATTACATTCATCACAGACCAATCCACATCAAGCAGGGTTGCCTCTTATAATGTAGCATACCTAGCGGCTAATGTAGCGGCTAATGGCTAACAACAGTTAACAACAGTTCATGGATGTTAGCCATAGTGGATAACTTTGCCGCTAACAGCTAACAACAGTTAATGACCATTAGCCGTTAGCCGATAATTTAGCTGCTAACAGCTAACGGCCTTTTACTATCGTCTTACTCTAAATTGTAGCACACAGATGATTCATTTAACATGTATATGTGACATGAATGTCGTCAAAGACAATCCCTACAAGTAAACTTCTGAGGAGGGCAGATTTTGCCAAGTTTTACTTGGTAGCCATGAGGATAATAGGCTAATCAGCATGTCCGTTCTCAACTTCCGGTTGTAGTCACATCCGCATTCTGCTGCTCCTGCCTCTCTTCCCTGATTGGGCTGTTAGAATTCAGCTGAGTGAATTCGTTGGACTACGGAGGCTGGCAAGACGGACCTGCAGGATTTCAGAATCAGGCAGGTCTGTCTGCTCTGCAAGGCTAGGTCTGATCTACATCTACAGGAAACGTTTGGTTGAGGTTATTGCTGCTTAAGGAGGGTCAACTAATTATTAAATCCAAAGGTTCACATACTTTTTCCACCCTGCACTGTGAATGTTTACATGTTGTGCTAAATAAAAACAAGAAAACTCCTAATTTTTTGTGCGGAATTAGTTTAAGTGGACTGTCTTTGTCTATTGATGTGACTTAGATGAAGATCAGAACATATTTTATTACTAATTTAAGTAGAAATCCAAGTAGTCCCAAAGGCTTCACTTACTTTTTCATGCAGCTCTTTATAGAAATATAAATATCTGTTTCCAATTAATAGAGGTCAAAAAGTTTTTATTAATAAAATCTTGGAGTAGAAGGTTCGTAAAGAAGTTAAAAAGATAAAGTTCATAAGAAGCTTAAAATGATTTGAATGCTTTATATTTCTCATTTCACTGTATATGTAAAAATCATCAACTCTTTGAGAGATACCTTCTGGAGAAATATACTTGGTCACAGGAGTAGTGTGGTGAGTGTTGATTGGCTCACAGGAGGTGCATGCAGTGCTCTTTTGCGTGTGAGAAGAGAGAGGCGTGAATCCAAATGGGTTAGAATAGGAATACATGCTGTGAATTCAATTGCAATTGTGGATCAAGAAATAAGGAAAGCTGTTATTAATAGAGAAAGGGTAATTGCTGTAGCATATGATTCTATGTGAGGGTGGATGTGCTCATTAAACTTTGTGACGCAGAAATTAGAGGCAGGGTGTTTTTTTTTTTGATTAAAGATTTTCTCAAAAACAGATCCATTCAATTCAGAGTTGGAGGAGATCTATCTGAGACTGTTAATACTAAAAATGGCACACCCCAAGGATCAGTCATCAGCCCCGTCCTTTTCAATATATTCATACATTTTATTTTCCTAAAAATCCCTCAGAATTTTTGGGAACTCTTGGTGCCATTTGGAAGAGAGGGATGAATATTGACTATCTCTTTTGCCAAATTCAAAAGGCAGTAGATCAGGTTGTTAAGTGGCAAAGAAGTGGGGGTTTAGGATATCCTCTTCTAAAAGTAAAGTTATGATTTTTGGATACAAGAGGAAAATTCCTACAACCAATATATTTTTGTATGATTGTCCCCTTGAAAGAGTCAAGAATTTTAAATTCTTCTGGATGGAAAAAACAAGGTAATTACAAGGGAATGCCATATGGATAAAGTAATTAGCAAATAAGAAAAGGTAATTAATATTCTTCATAGTTTAGCTGGAAGTGACTAGGGGGTTGAGAGGGACACTTTGATTTTAATATACAGAGCATAGCTGTCAAGTCTACCGTTTTGGCAGGGAAACTACCATATTTTACCCCTCTTTCCCACCGTCCTCCCGTATGACTATTTTCCCGTAATTCTCCCGTTTGAAAAAAAAAACATTCCTCTGCCTCTGGTCCTAACTGAACACTGTCACTAGCCTCGCGAGAAATGCCACCTGCAGTAGCCTGGGTGGCAATTGTCGCGAGGTTAGTGCTGACAGCGGGAACAAACCCGGGACAACAGAGGAGAGAGATGGATGGATGTGAGGAGGGAGAAGGCATTCCTGCCAAAAAAAAACAAAGAAGTCCTGTAAATATCTCGAAAAATGGGACAGCGAATTTACTTTCGTAATGTAGGAATGTTCACAGCATTTCAATGTCAACAAAGGTAGGCCTATCAGATTCTGATCACCTAACTAATTAGTAAGCTGTTGACAAGGTGTTTTTAGATATCTTGTACTCCTGTCTTAAAATGTAAGGGATACTGGAGCTTGGTTGTGGTGGTGGGACAGCTCACAGCAAGCGCTGGAAAATTTCCCTTATTTTCAAATACAAAACTTGACAGATATGATACAGAGCTATGATAAGGTCTGTTTTAGATTATGGGTGTGTGATATTCAGATCAGCAACTAAATCTTTATTAAGTAAATTAGGTCGAGTCCAGGCTAAGACCTTAAGAGTTTGCAGTGGAGCATTTAGAAATACACCTATTCCTGTATTACTTGTTGAAATGGGAGAACTTCCTTTGAGGATACTAAGATGCAAATTGGGACTTCACTACTGGAGAAAGTTACTTTGTCCAGGGTAAAAGTTTTGTGTACTAAAGATGATTCTTAGGAGAAACCAGTGACTCATTCCACTACATCGTGCAAGCAGCTTTCCCATCACAGATTTTCCTAACTGTAGATGCATTCCACGTGCTTTAACACTGTGAATATAATTAATAAAGAATGATTATTTCATCACAAAAATCATGCAACTAAAAAATGTGCAAAAAATTAATCGTGCTCTGACATCATCAAACAAGTGAGAAGTGAAGGAAATCGTCTTCGCTGTGAATTAATCAGTACCTGTAACAAAGAATACAGTGAAATTGATGGAGCTCAAAATAAACCTCTAGAGACACGAATAGGACATCAACCTCTAAGACTTAATTTCCATACATGCAGACTTAACTTGTCATAAATTCCCAAAAATATTCAATTTAAACTGTCACCATGCTTAAAAATAATCATGCTGTGTCTTTACACCAAACATGTCCACACATTGAGCTGAGTTTGATGTCATGAGGTGGACTTTGGACTGGTTGGGTTGGGGTTTCTTGTTATGCTTAACCACAAATATAAACACAACAACTCCCAAACCTCAGCAGCTTGTTGCTGTCTGGACAGTATCAGCTTGGAGCCTACCTGTTGCCCTCGGCCTCGTCTGTTGAGTCTGGCAGCTCTCTCCTTCGTGTCTCAGGAAGCAAAAAGCTGAGAGCACCGCTGATCAGTGAAAGGCTGCCGAAAACAATGATGGGTATGGTCCAGTGGAAGATTGCCAACATGTTCAGCAACGGAGATATAAGACCCCCTGCCCTGCTCGCAATAGAGCCCAAGCCAGAGGCAGTTTGTCTGAAAGAGATCATTTTTTTAAATTCACTAAAATGCCCCATCTTCATAATTTACTAAAAACAATGTCAGTTTTTTTTTCTTTTACCAAAGTTAGAGGTGTATTTAATATCATATGAGAGTGATTGCATAATTGTTCATGAATGGTGTTTTCTCAACATACATATCATGACTTATTTGTAGAGGGAGAACAGTTGAATTAAAGGGGCTGTGAGGAGAATCTTTTTCCAGCGAAATAAAGACTCTGTTACCCATGAGCATGCGCAGCGACTGTCGTAATGCTGCGTTCCAGTAACCTCGGAACTGGGAGTGACATCATCTCCGACTTATCGGCGTTCCAGTTGAAGTCTGAAAAAAACATGCTGATCTACCAGGCTATTGTTAGCTGTTGTTAGCACGCCCTGCGTTGTTGTTCACAAATATCACATGAAGAATGTGATTATCACTATGGCAGCATTTTTGTAAATATAAGTCTAACAATACTATGTATACAGCTGATCTACAGCGACACACCCCAGTCAGAAGTGCAAATAAACTGGCGATCCAGTTGTACTTTCCTGCTCGGAACTCGGAAATTCCTACTTCTGACTACAACTTGAATGCACCACAAACCAAAGCGTGTGTTTGTCGTGATGCTAATAAATGCAGCTCAGACCTTCCTCAGAACTCTGCATTGCTTTACAACTTCTTTTTTCAAAAACTTACAGGATGCAAAGCGACAAGGTAATGTATCTCTTTCTAGTTATGTAGCGGTAGTTTTTAATGTGCGACAACAAGCAATTTTCGGAAAACTTAGTATCATACTTTTGTAGCCGGCTATATATCTTGACCGCGAAGCTAAGGAATAGCATTTATAGATAACCTATTTTGATGCTGTAAAACTCATCTTAAAGAGTGTATTTCGATCAGGCATATATCTAAAAGTGTGACTTTTTTGTAATTACTCAGAAACTCCTCATAGTCCCTTTAATATAATGCAGAGTAACATTGCATGTTAAAGAATTAGTGCATGATAGAATACTTGTAGCTGGAATACTTTAAACTTGACAGCAATATCCTACCAGAACCATCAAACCGTATGTCATCCAATCTTTTGAATCTGAGGTTTTTCCTGCAACCAGGGTTGTAGAATTGGGCAGGGACACTAGGGACATGTCCCTATCAAAATTATGCCACTACTGCATGGTCCCTAACACAAAACATAAGGGGCCCTAACCCTAGCGCAGGGTGGCAGAGCCTGGCGCATCCCAAACAGCGTACAGCACACTGCTGTGTGCAGCCAATTTGGCAATTTGGTAGACCGGCTGCGCCGAGATGGGTGTGACCAGGGAGAGGTGCGGACAGATTCAGGTTGGTGCATTGACAATTTTGTGCCAAAAAACTGCGCTGAAGGTGGGCTGAAAGCTTGCCAGCTCAAACCTGGTCTATTCTTGGTGCAGGCGAAGTGCACCCTCCGCAGCTGTAATTTGGTGACAGGCGCACAGTGCCACACGAGTATGTATCCTAGTATACATTCTCTCATCTCGTGAAATAAGAAAAGAAAAAGAGAGAGAAAGTCTTGCTGAATGTATATATATATATGTATATATATATATATATATATATATATATATATATATATATATATAAATCTATATATAAATCATTTCTACACAAACACACTATCTCCTTCTGTGATGCAACAGCCAATCAGAGAGGAGCATTTAGTGGAGCATCACTCTGTTCTGACATGTAATTACAATGGCTGACCACTTTTAATACTTCAATATTTTTCAATAAGTGTTGTGTCAGGTGCTATATGAAAGAGACAGCTGTCCCTGCTGTAAAATAGACTTACCTAAAAGAAGTGGGGAACAGCTCCTGGACGTAAACATTACACACAGATCCAGCCCAATTTATGATGAATCGTCCTGAAGTTGCCAATGTGGTTATTGCAATCGCATTGTCTTAAAAGAAAATAAAACAAAATCAGATTTATATTTATATAAAAAACAGAAAAGTAAGACAGTGCAATGTGACATTGTAGATTGATAGATCTTGATTTCAAGAATGTAGTCACAACAAATAAAAAGATGAAATGAGAAAATCACAAGTAGAGTTTCTGAATAAAAAGAATAACTTCCAGTTGTCTTTGGTCAAACATAGACATCAGTTTCTGTGAATACACTGTTCACCATTGAAACAAAAAAGGCTGTTTCTGCAGTGTTTTTAATTATTTTGACCAATGCCTATAAATGCAACAGTGGTTTCTCGTTGTAAAGGTCGCACATTTTTTCCTTTTAAATACCTTTATGTTTGTCCAGGATCTATCAAACATTATTTGGAGTTTCCACTCAGATAATTGATTGTGGTAATGCTACAAAGATTTTAAGACAGGCTATGCACACTCCTCTGTTTTTAATATAAAACGGATGAAACCAAATGGCAACCAGGAACGGCTCCGTCAACATCTGTAGATGTTTCTGGAAGTACATCTAGAAATATAACTGTGGACCAGTGTTGCTCTGAAGAGCTCACTTAAACTGGAATTCAGAAGAACCTGTAACCAGACTGAAACCAAGTAAACTCCATTTAACCTCAGCACATTTCAGATGTCTTACCTTGAGGAAAAGCTAGGATTAATAAACACAAGAATCCTCCGATCAGAAGTGTTCCCATCAGAGACACTTTCCTCCCAACAGCCTCTAGCAGCCAGATGCAGAGGATGTGTGCGGGTAGTTCAGTCAGACCGAACATCAGCTGAGTCACGAAAATGTCCAAGCCAAAGTTCCCCACATTAAATGACAGGCAGTAGTAGGTGACATTTAATGAGAACCTATAGAATGCAAAAAGAAAAAGTAAAAGACAACTCATTACAAAGCCTCAGCATCTTTAAAGAGTTAGCTCGTTTTTCTTTAAGTGGGGTTTGTAGTGGCCTAAGGCATCATTACATCTGATCCTGGAGCGGACACTAGCCAGTACATAGCAGTAACCTCCAAGAGCCTCATAATGAACCTACTTATAGGTTAAAACTACTCAAAAAACTGCATTACCTCAACAATAAGATACAGTAAGACTGTGATACAATGGAGTATCCTTAAACAATAAGTTCGGTTTCTACAGCTTTCACATTGTTTATAGAGTGAAGTAGAACAATATACTCACCCAGAAGGCTTTCCTGATCCAAACAGTGCTTCAGGAGATATTTAGATCAAAAATCGAGTGGCGGACATCCGTATAATGGTAGCACACGGGGCATGTATAGCGCCTCTCCTAAAACTGCATTTATCTTCCAAAAACTCATGAGTTTCACCAATATTTCATCATGGTCCGCTCGGGCTACTCCTCCATTACAGTCTGTGTCGCTCCAGACATGTTTTTGTGACTGTGCTGACCTCTGAACAAAAGAAGAAGAATGTTTGCCTCTGTGAATGCGCAGTACTCTCTGGAGAGCTCCTCCAGTCCTCCTTTCGATGAGCTCCTCATCTGTAAACTCTGGCTCAAAGCTGTAAGGACACCCATCATATTCAAAGTTCTCCTCCACAACATCTTCATCCGATAGATATTCGTCCATTTTGCACAAAACTGGAAGAAGAAAGTCGTGTAGCTGGCGGTCTGCCCCTGAAACAATGAGCCGAACTGTGCATGCACAGAGGAAAACATTCTTCTTCTTCAGTTCAGAGGTCAGCACAGTCACAAAAACATGTCTGGAGCTACACAGACTGTAACGGAGGAGTAGCACGGGCGGACCATGACGAAATATTAGTGAAACTCATGAGTTTTTGGATGATTAATGCAGTTTTAGGAGCGGTGCTCTATGCCCCGTGTGCTACCATTATACAGATGTCCGCCACTCGATTTTGGATCTAAATATCTCCTGAAGCATTGTTTGGATCAGGAAAGCCTTCTGGGTGAGTATATTGTTCTACTTCATTCTATAAACAATGTGAAAGCTGTAGAAACCAAACTTATCCTTTAAGTTGTTGTTTTCAAGATGGGCATCAGGACTCACTCCTCTGCATCATCAAATCATTGTGTTTGCAGTTTCCATTTTACTACGACACATGACACCAGTTTAGGGGTTTATGGAAATTAAAGAGCTCTGATGAAAGGCTCAGGAGAGGCCATGTTTTTAAGTCCCACTTGTGACAGCAATGGGCCTCCAGGTTTGCCGACATGGGCTCATAGTTCATTCATCTGCACCATCGGGTAATTTGCGATCTGGTCTGCTCCTCCATCACTCTTTCTACCTGTGACTCCATCTGCCAAATTTCCTCCTCTGTGTACTGCAGTTCATAAATATATCCTCCCATACCCAACACTAGCGGCTTGTTGTTGTTACTGGTGTCAAAATCTCTCATTTTTAGTTCAGTTTTAGTGAAGTTAGTTAGAAGGGAAACATAAATGGGCTATTCCGCCAAAAGAGTGAAATTTCTGTCCCCAGCATATTATTGTATATTACATATTGTAAATGTATAAACACAAGTAGTAACATATTACAAATTATATTTTATTATTATACTAAACAACATACGCATTAATCTTTGCAGAAATAACATATATATAGATTTTTTAATATTTTAAAATGTCATCCAAAACACTTATAGCATTTCTTTCCACAGTCAAACACTACACTTTACTACAATGCATCAGGAACAAAATCCTTCAAAAGCTAATTTTATTTTGCATTTAAGTGTGACTCCATATTCTATCTACACTTTTAAAACAAAAGTTTTACAAAAAAGTCATTATATTTTGGTTAAAATTCACATTTTAGTGCTGTCCCCAGGTTTTCACTCATTGCTGTTACCCAAACACATTCCCTCTTTAAAATTTTGGAACAATCCACCAGTGACATGTTCTGCAGGAAGTGACATCATTTAGGTCTTCTGCAAGTCATGGGAAGACCAAAAGTAAGATATCTGTGTTATTTTTCCTTAAATTTAATGATATATTAGCTGTTTTAGAGATGGTCAATCTAAAAACTCAGTCTTGTTACCTAAGTTATCTCTAAGACAACATTGGTTGATATCAAAAGTAAAATATTCAGTTAAATCTTAAGAATGTGCTCCATGTGCTCAAGCTACTAGCATAGATGCTAAGTGGCTAGATTTCACACAATTGCTAATTTTATGCTAAAAACTCATTGCTGTTACCCTCATTGCTGTTACTCAAATAAAGAGTAACAGCAAAGAAAAGTCTTTTTTTGTCATAAATATTAGTATTTTCATCATGTAACCAACCATTTCTTCTAAATTAACTCTTTTTCTAAGGGAAAACATTGTATGTGGTTGATATTCTTCTTATTATTATACTTATGATACGTATGGTATTTGAGTTTTGGTAACAGCAGAGAAAAAATTGCAGTGATAATAAACTGTCGAAAGTTGCAATAAATTAAATAAAGTAGCCTGAGATTTACCAGTACTCATTTTGAATGAGTAAATGTGTATAAAATAAAAATGAAGTTTAATTTTGAAAAGTTACAACAAGCAAACTGCACTCTTTTGGTGGAAGGGCCCAACCCCTACATCCCAATATACAAAAGTTCTTAACACAAGGAAAAGTTGAACACAGTATGGCATAGTTTATTGCATAGTCTTAAACGTGGAAGTGAGTTAACTATGAGGCTTTCGGTGGCTCCATGCACTGCTATTTACCCCCAGAGACAAAACTTCAATGTTGCTTCATTGGCACTCATATTTCCAAGTGCCATAGCTCTCTAGCAAACCCACTTCAAAAACCCGAGCTAACCCTTTAACCTTAAAGGATTCTGCAGTTATGTAAAACATGAAATGTAACTTACCATCCCAGTATTAGTGTAAAGAAATACTTCCTAAGCACAGCTGATTGCATAAGCCTTACAATGCCTCTCTTTGTCACAGTTTCTTCTCTCACAACAATCTGTAATTCACAGATTGACACAGGATCATTCTTACTTTTCTTATGTGTAAATACCATAAGATTAAACAGTCTGTCTAAAAGTACGTAAAACTTTTGTTAACATAACATTTGAATATTTAACGATGTCACAAAGGTTATCAACAATCGTTTTTGTCATTGCTTCAAACAAGCTTAGTGTAAAACATTCAACTAAGATCCCTCTGACAGTCCACTTTGAGTTAAAGTTTCAAATCTCTAGCAGACTAAATGGGGTTCACAAGTCCAACAAATCCTATTCTTTCAGCTAGGAGGATGCTAGAGGGGTGTACGTTTACAATGTCCTTTGTAAAGTGTAGCAGAAAGTTCACTGAGTTTCTTTTTTTTTTAAGATTCAAACATGTCGGTTTTGGAGCTGTTGAAAAGTTTAAAGGATTCTCACTTTTCTCAATCTTAAAATGGTTTGGCTACCTGTCGCACAGACACAAGGTTAAAACTCTAGTGATTGTTCTTATTCAACCAGTTTGACTTACAGCATGGGTCCACAGGTTCTGTTTTTTTTATGATATTCCCTGAATTATAGAAAATATTAAAAAAAAACAAACAGAGAGCTATTTCAAATAAATGTTGAAATTTACGACGAGAAAAATTTACTGTTCATGAACTGGCAACATTAAAGTGACAAAATGTATTTTCTTTTCTACCTTAAAATTCACGAGTCTACAGTTTGTCTAAATTGGCTTCAGCAGGGAGATTGCATTTGTCTCAGTCACATGTACAATATTGTAATTTTTATTAAAGGGACTGTGAGGAGTTTCTAAGTAATTACAAAAAAGTCTCAGGCCGTTTTTGAATTCGCCTACTACATACTGTGTATGAAAGTAGTATGTAGTAGGCACTGCATACTGCCTGCTACACTTGAATGTAGTATGTAGCATGACTGTTCTGTTTGGTTTAATTTGTAGTATGCTACGCTGGTTTCCAGTTTGAGCAAAGCGGAAGTAGGCTACAGCTTATTTATTTCCCAAACTTAATTTTAATTGTACAAAACAAACAAACCATGAGTACATGATGACATTTCAGTTATTAATCTGCAGATATTGCCAGGAGCAGCATTTTATATGAAACAGTCAAAGGTGGAGAATATGTATTATTTCAGTGAGGAATTATTTTATATATTTTTGTGTGACGGCATACAACAGCGTATTAGGGTCACTTAAAAGAAATAACAGTTCAAGAACAAACATCACACGCATAATACAGTATTAAGAATGGGGAGAAGCAATAAAATTTAAGGTACTACAGAGGAAAAATACAGAACATAATGGTAAAATGCATGACTTGTCTGTGGTTTATGCTAATAATGCCACAGACGGACGTAGCACCACCGTCCGGCCTTACGAACCGTTAACGGAAAAACAACAGCAACTGACCTTTTTACAATTTTACGATGTATTGCACACTGTTACGTGTTGAAAAGGTAAAACTAACAAATAGTGGCTCATATATTTATTTTCATGTGCTGCCGGTTGTTGAAGCTTCGCTTCCGCCGCATTGCATTGTGGGTAACAGTAGGCGAAGCAGACTGGGCCGATGCATACTATGAATTTTTGCCCGAATCAGTACGTCATCCGGGTATTTTTTGCATATTGCGACTTCGCTTTTGTTCGCATACTGTATACTGCATACTACATTTTGGTCGAATCAGTACGCACTGCTAGTATAGTATGCAAATTCGAAAACGGCCTCATGTTTAGATATATGCCTGATCGAAACAAACACTTTAAGATGAGTTTTATAGGGCTGGACTGGCCTGGATACTCAACTTCGGGAATAAGACAATTAAACCGAGAGCAAATTTATATTATTCGGACACGTCTTAGAGCACCGGGCTGTAAGTAGCGATGTATAGCCGGCTACAAAACTACAACACTAAGTTTTCCAAAAATTGCTTGTTGACACACATCAAAAACTACCGCTACGTAACTAGAAAGACATACATTACCTCGTCGTTTTGCATCCTGAAAGTTGTTGGAAAAATAAGTTGTAAAGCAATGCAGAGTTCTGAGAGAGGTCCGAGCCGCATTCATTAGCATCACGACAAACACGCTTTGGCTTGGGTCACGTCTTTCGGTGGGTTCCAGTTGTAGTCAGAACTAGGAATTTCTGAGTTCCGAGTAGGAAACTGCAACTGGAACGTCCCCCGAAGTCGGAATTTCCTACTGGGAACACGGTGAAACTTCACCACCCCCGAGTTGACAATTGAGGATGGATGCCCCCAGTGTGAACAGTTATTTGTCTCCTGTAATAATCAATTTATTTGCACTTCTGACTGGGGTGTGGCGCTGTAGATCAGCTGTATACATAGTATTGTTAGACTTATATTTACAAAAATGCTGCCATTGTGATAATCACATTCTTCATGTGATATTTGTGAGCAACAACGCAGGGCGTGCTAACAACAGCTAACAATAGCCTGGTAGATCAGCATGTTTTTTTTTCAACTTCAACTGGAACGCCGATAAGTCGGAGATGATGTCACTCCCAGTTCAGAAGTTACTGGAACGCAGCATTACGGCAGTTGCAGCGCGTGCTCATGGGTAGCAGAGTCTTAATGTTGCCGGTGATAGATTCTCCTCATAGCACCTTTAAGCTATTATATATAACAGTACTGGATCAGGCGAAGGGGCTTCATTTTAACTTTAGGATGTGTGTAAACTAGTTTTGTGACATGTTGTACTTTTTATTATATTTTGTCATTATTACATGACACTGTCAGCAGGAATACAAGGCCATTCTCCATGGTAAAAGTCTTCGTGCTCTTCAGCTTTGAATGACTGTCGAAAGATGTAAATGTCAAACTGTTTCTTACTCTAATTTGGATTTTGATAGAATAACGTTTTCACTGATTTTCCCTATAAATGCATTCTATGTTTGCCAGTAACTGTGCGGGTAAACAGATTTTTGTCTAGAGGTACAATATATTTTTGTGTGGAGACATTACCTTTTCCAGCAGGGACTCTGAAACAGGGCGTTTGTTGATTTTTGCCACTTTAGTAATCAATTCTTTTGCCTCCTCAATCCTGCCTACGTCCAACAACCACCTGGCAGACTCTGGAATAAACCTGCCAGACAGGAGTACACCCATTAGTAATGTAGAGCTCATCATTAAATCACAGAAGGAGGATAAAAAAGAGAGCACACCATATATAAACACCAATAAGAGCAAGTGGAGCTGCTGTGACAAGTTGAGCACGTCTCCAGTTTCTGATGAAGTAGATCATACCAGCGAGGACACACTGTCCAAGGGCTCCAAAGAGTTGAGTCATACATGCTCCCCAGGACCGTCTGGACATCCCGATCCACTCAGTGACTGGAAACAAAAAGCCATTTGTTGTTTGGTTATCTTTGATTTAAACCCTGATACACTGAGACTTATTTGAAGTTGATGTCTTGTGGGGTAGGTTTGGTTGGTAGGCTGTGAGAGGATGCAGGCCTGACCCTGATATCACATATTGTGGTCTGCACCAATTTAAGAATAGAGAAGTGTTTAGAAGAGAGCTACACAGGGTGCTGGTTTGGCGGAGTGGTTAGCAACCAGACACCCCATGTATTGCTTCTGCCGGTCCAGGTTCGAATCCCGCCTGTGACCAGCTTGCAGTGTCTTCCCCTACTCTTTCTCCCCCTTTCACAAGCCTATCCACTGTCTCTCTCCTATCAATAAAGGCACAAAATGCCCAAAAAACATACATTTAAAAAAAAAAGAAGAGGGTTACACAAGGAGAGCACCAAGAGACATAGGACAATGGAGACAACAAGAGAACGAGTTAATGTCGTTGATGTTTTTGACACATCCCAATGTTCCAACAACTTTCTGTCATTTTTCTTTTTCTTTGTTTTCTTCACACTATTAGCGGGTGGGCCAAAGGCTGTGTATCTGCTGAAGGTTTGAAAATAATGATCTCCAGATTGGGAGGACCTCAATTTTCTATATCAGGTGGACCAAAGCCTTTCAAATGATGCCTAACACATCAACCTGCCACGAGTTGGGGCTGTAACCAGGGTCTTCATTCCAGTCATCGAGCTCAGTGTTGCACTATGACCTGGAAATACTCAACCATGCCTTCAGTAATGATATAGCTTAGCTGAAAGAACCTTGACAGAATTATGAATGAAATAAAAAATATATGGACTTGTAGATGTTAATCTGTTAAGAGAAGCAGAGGCTTGATATTGTTTATAAGCTGTCACATTACCCCAACTAGAAAAGCACTTGGAGAGCGCAGACCTCCGCCAGCACCACAATCCTCTCCCACATTGTGATTTTTACCATAAATATTAGCCCTACCTTTATTTCATCTAAATATTTAGATTCCTTGACCATGAAAACATACCATTAGCAATTGGTTTCATAATGATATCTATTTTAGTCCAGTAGTTGTTCACGAAAATCACATTTTTCGTCATGGTGGACCCAGACGGTGATCCGGATCAACACCAAAATTGAATCACTTCTTCCTTTTCCCATGCTAAACATTTCCTGAAAAATACATAACCTCCTTGGCGGAGGTGATTAAACTAAAATCAACTGACATAAAAAAAAGTGAACCAGAGTTTGTTAAGTCCCAACTAAATGTGTTAGATGCGAAAGGAACCTAAGAGAATGTGTGGGTTGTGGTATGGACAAGACTGCACCGAAGCGAGACACATGCCCACAGCAGACAGGGTCGTTTCATGAATATTTGAGTACACTCAGCCAGCATTTTCATTATAACTGCAGCCAGAAGGAATGGGCACCCAGCTATGGGCTCACTGAGTGTACAGAACCAGGTTATAATCTTTTTCTGGAGTAGGCAGAGGAGCTGATGGCATCTTAAAGGGACTGTGAGGAGAATCTATTACCAGCGAAATAAAGACTCAGCTACCTATGAGCACGCACAGCAACTGTCGTAATGCTGCGTTCCAGTAACTTCTGAACTGGGAGTGACATCATCTCCGACTTATCGGTGTTCCAGTTGAAGTTGGAAAAAAACATGCCGATCTACCAGGCTATTGTTAGCTGTTGTTAGCACGCCCTGTGTTGTTGTTCACAAATATCACATGAAGGATGTGATTATCACTATGGCAGCATTTTTGTAAATATAAGTCTAACAATACTATGTATACAGCTGACCTAGAGCGCCACACCCCAGTCAGAAGCGCAAACAAACTGATTATTACAGGAGCTAAATAACTGTTCACACTGGGGGCATCCATCTTCGATTGTCAACTCGGGGGTGGTGAGGTTTCACCGAGTTCCCAGTAGTAAATTACGACTTCGGGGAATGTTCCAGTTGCAGTTTCCTACTCAGAACTAGGAAATTCCTACTTCTGACAACAACTGGAATGCACCAAAAGACGTGTGCAATCCAAAGTGTGTGTTTGTTGTGATGCAGACCGGACCTCCCTCAGAACTCTGCATTACTTCACAGCTTCTTTTGTCAACAACTTACAGGATGCAAAGCGACGAGGTAATGTATGTCTTTCTAGTTACGTAGCGGTAGTTTTTGATGTGTGACAACAAGCAATTTTTAGAAAACTTAGTATCGTAGTTTTGTAGCCGGCTATATATCGCTACTTACAGCCCAGTGCTCTAAGACGTGTCTGAATAATATAAATTTGCTCTAGTTTTAATTGACTTGTTCCTGAAGTTGAGTATCCAGGCCAGTCCAGCCCTGTCCAACCCGACCGCAAAGCTAAGGAATAGCATTTATAGATAACCTATTTTGATGCTATAAAACTCATCTTAAAGTGTGTATTTCGATCAGGCATATATCTAAAACAAAAACTACTAGACAGGTATTGCTGAAGTTTTTCAGGAGATGGTGGGCTAACTTAGAAATGATTAGATTTTGGTTGTGATCCAGATAACACCATGAGTGAACAATTATTTTTGCTCAATAAGTATCTGACTAATAATGATATTAACATGATTCTGAGTGCTATGTGTGGGTTTTTGGGGTCAAGGAATCATATTATGATGGAAACTTTATCATTAAACTATTGCTTATAGATGTAACAGCAAAATGTGAGTTACCTTGGCGGGGGTTTGTGCTCTCCACGTGTTTTCTAGTTTACAACATATCTCTAAAAAAACATGTTTTAAATCAATTTCAAGGACTTTACCATACCCAGTATGACACTATTCATTCTGTAACCTCCATAGCCGATCCCCACCATGAATTGGGACACCAAATAGAAGTAGAAGTTCGGACTCAATCCAGTTGTCACAGTGAATATGAGCAAGATATAGAAAGGGATCTGAGCTGCACGTTTACGACCAAACCTGAAAGAGATAAATCACCTCTGGTCAGCATGTGCAGAGAAGCTTATGTAAGAAAGACAAATAATGATTTAGCAGCAAGAAAACATATGTTAATATTCAGTAATACTTACGATTCAGCAAAGGGTCCAAATAACAGACAACCCACCAGGATGCCAGCCATCAGCACTGTTTGAGCTACTTCCAACAAATTAGCCTTGTCACAAACTAGATCAAACTTTGGGATATAGTAAGAAAGTTAAAATTGGTATGTTTTTATCCACTTTATTACAGCCATCATAAGATATCTGCTACTTACATCAGTGACTATGGTGGCCTTATAGAGCGTGTTGAAATACACCCATCCATTTTGGCACGCTGTGGTCTCATTAAGTCCATATTCCCTGATGTCACTTATGTTCCAGTCCACAGGTTTAAACATCCGACACTTGCTGAAGCTCCCATCCTCCTCTCTGGGCAGAGTCAGGTTCAGCTGCTCCTCTTGGTTCAGGTAAGGACTAGCTCCAAGGATCCAGTCTGTGTTACAGTGCCGGTCTGGATTTGACTGGACAAAAAATACACTAGCAAAGTGAAAAGGCAGAATAAGACTTGGGAAGCAGAGAGCAAAGAGTGCGACCTTTTGGAATAATCCAAACTCTCCGATATTACGGAGAACCTCTCCAAAATCAGCCATGTTAAAGGGAGCTGTCCTTCACTTTAAAGATGCTGCCGGAGAATGACCTTTAAACAATGCATATTAATGTTTAAACCCTGGACCGTGCTGTCCACAAAACATGACACAGCATGTAAATGGATGTGTCTATTTGCAGAAATGCAGCTTAACAATGCACCTTTTGGAGTATTACATCACCCTGAAGTCTAGAATTAAATCTACCCAGGCAGATTTCTAAGGCTACTCCACTTTAGCCATTTGTTTTAACCTGTGTTTTGATGTCATATACCAAACACAAGAGCAGTTATGCATGATATGTTGCTCAAAATTCCCTAGCTCTTTCACTTGCAGACATATTGAAGCATTATGTTAGTTAAGTGTCACTGAAATTAAACTCCATCTGATTACATAAGATTACAGGAGTGTTTCTGTAAAGTTGTTTATGAACATTTGTCTCAGACACTGCCGTAATTTGCTATCTCTTCATTGTCTTTATCTGACAGAGAGCACTGTTAATCTTTTACTAGCTTTTACAGTTTCCTGACTCAGCAAACCCTCTCCTCCTGCATTGTTACATGGCAGTAAATCTGTTACATAATACTGACCAGTACACTGGTATAACTGAGTGCTGAGTGAGCTTAGTAAGAAATGATTTAGCTTAGTTTGAAATGATTTGTTACCTTTGTCTGAATAATAAAAAAACGAAAAAGATGTGCTGGACAAAAAGCCAAAGGTAAAGGAAAGAAATAAACTGTTAAAACACTTAAATGTTTTTGTCTTCATACATGACCTGTTGCTTCATACCAGACAATAGTGTAATATTTGCTTTATGTGATACGTGAAAAGGTAAGAAAATCCGCACACCAAAAAATATCTCCCTTAAAAATTTTTTATTTAAATCAAACAGTGACATTTCAAGCCGAACGGCTCTTCCTCAGACTAACTATATTTGATACATGGCACTATATTAGGACATTCAGACTCACTAGGTACTTCCATCCAAAACTCTTGTAAATGCAACGAGATCAGCCAATCTCAATCTCATACATTTAGGCATCAAACATGGTCAAGCTGATCAAACAAGGCTTCAGAATGGGGAAGTAAAGTGATTTAAATGATTTTGAACATGGCATGGTTGTGAGTACCATGTGTTGTGAGCTCTTGGATTTTCATGCAAAACCTTCCCTAGGGGTTTATACAGAATGGGCCGAAAAGGAGAAAACATTCAGTGAGCAGCAGTTTTCAAGTTAAAATGTCTTATCAATTCTAGAGGTCAGAGGAGAATGAGCAGTGGGGTTAGAAATGAAAGAAAGACAACATTGACAAGATCAACACCCGTTACAACAAAGCTCTGCAAGACACCATTTTGAACAAACATCACATCACATCATATTGAAGAAGATGAACAACAGCAGCAAAACACCACACAAGGTGCAAGCTCTGTTAGCTAAGAACAGGAAACTGTGACTACAACTGGCACAGGCTCACCAACATGTAACTTTACAAAATTGGAAAAAAGTTGCCTGGTCTGATGAGTCTTGAATTCTGCTGTATCATTCAGACGGTAGGTCAGAATTAGACGAAAACAACATAAACCATGGATTTATCCTGCCTTGTTTTAATGGCAGCGGCTGGCCATGGTGTTATTATGGATCTGTCACTAACTTTAGTTCTTACTTTAGTCCACTTGTCTCCTCTTATCGCCCTTCTTTCACCCTTACACCCAACACAGCATCGTGTGGATTTGCTGTTCATCATGAGACTGGGATCCACATTCAAGATTTCCCGCTGCTTAACAGAAGGTTTTTCCTTGCCGCCATGATGGAGGGATTCATGATTGCCTATATGGATTCATGTTGGGTGTTGGATGTATATATTTGTATATATATGTATATGTGTATTTTATGTATATATGTATGTATGCATATATGTGTATCCATAAAGTAAAGAGCTTTCTTTTTTTTTTTTTTTAATTTATATTTTTGGCATTTTTGTGCCTTTATTGATAGGAGAGAGACAGTGGATAGGCTTGTGAAAGGGGGAGAGAGAGCAGGGGAAGACACTCTGCAAACTGGTCACAGGCGGGATTTGAACCTAGACCGGCAGAAGCATGTACATGGGGTGCTAACCACTACGCCAAACCAGCACCCCATAAAGAACTTTCTGCTCTATTGTAAAGTGTCTTGAGATAACACTTGTTATGAATTGGCACTATACAAATAAAGATTGATTGAGATTGACTGATTATTTTGAGCTATTTTCTTGGCTCACTTTAGGCACCTGTCCAGCAGGTTAATGTGTCATTTTGAAAAGTTATAATCATCTCAGACTGGCTTCTCAAACGTGACAATGAGTTCACGGCAGAGATGCAGGCATGTTTTAACCAAGTTGGCGGATTGAGTCCAAACATCCATGATATTTTCGGGGAAGAACGTGAATATGGGATCGTGAAGGTAAGTTTTAAGCCAAACAAACTTTCTATGTCCTATGATGATTAATACGGAAACCTGGTTTTACCTGTTTTTCCCCGACACGGCAGGTAAACTATCCAGTTAGCAAGCTAACTATGCTAGCGATAGTATGGGATAAGCGGTCCTAGTAAGTAAACATTACTTATAAATTGTGTGAGTAAATATTACAAGCACTTTCTGTTTGGAAAAACTGTCCTTGCTTTTTTAAGTAAATGTCACTCCATTTTTTTTTCAGTGAACTTAATAAATACATAGAATATAACAAAGAAAATTTGAGTAAGAGGCACAAAAAACAGCAAAGTTTACTTGGATTTTGTATTGAGATGCAGTGGTGACCTGAGTGAATGTTACAATCTAGACATGAGTATTGCAAGTGTAATTTACTTGTTGAATTTTCTTTTCGGATAGGCGGTCGTAGTAAGTAAACATTACTTAGAAATTGCGTGAGTAAATATTACAAGCACTTTCTGTGTGGAAAAACTGTCCTAGCTATTTTTAAGTAAATGTCACTCCAAATTACACACAAATCATTATTATTATGCTTTATGACCCTTTTTTGTGTACCTGAGTGATGTTTGGTTTTTATGCACATAGATGTGTTACGTGCATTGATGTGTTTGCATTAAGCTTGTTAAAACAATAAATATAATGTTGGAAAAAAAATGTTACTCCAAATTTTTTTCAGTGTTGGGAAGAAAACAGCAAGTCTGCTGTTCCACTGTGCAGCCCATCTGCTCTTAATAAGTCTTTGTTAGTTCTATTGTCAATCCAGCACATATTTACCATAGGCCATAAATTAACATAATTTAGTTGAGAGCTGTTATGATTATGTTTGAAAAAAGACTCATTGAGGTTAGTGTCGTAAGCAGCAGGGAGAAAATTGAAGGTATATGTAGATTGTTTTAAGTGATGTCACACACCTATGGAGAGGTTACCTGGCAGGCTAGAAATTCTTTCCTCTGCTTTTTGCCACGGAGAAGGTTCCCAAGCATTTTTATACGTTTTGATTGAGCATAGGGAGGGGATTTGATAGAGTTCATCACGACCAAAGCTATCAACAATCCTACTAATCAAATTCGTTAGCAATTCCCTTATTGATCCCTGTAGATTTTCAGTGACAACAATGTCAAACACATGTCATGACATAGATACCTGCTTCTGCAAGTTCCTTGTGCTTCCATTCACTTAAAGGATAAGTTCGGTTTCTACAGCTTTCACATAGTTTATAGAATGAAGAACAACAATATACTCACCCAGAAGGCTTTCTTGATCCAAACAGTGCTTCGGGAGATATTTAGATCCAAAATCGAACGGCGGACATCCGTATAATGGTAGCACACGGGGCATGTATAGCGTCGTTCTTAAAACTGCATTAAACGCCCAAAAGCTCATTCGTTTCACCAATATTTCATCATGGTCCGCTCACGCTACTCCTCCAAGACAGTCCGGGGTCGCTCCACCCATGTTTTCATGACTGTGCTGACCTCTGAACTGAAGACTGCTCTCTGGAGAGCTGTTCTTCTCTTTGCCTCCGCGTCCTCCTTTCGATGAGCTCCTTATCTGTAAACTCTGGCTCGAAACTATGAGGACACCCATCATATTCAAAGTTCTCGTCCACAACATCTTCATCCGATAGATATTCGTCCATTTTACATAAAACTGGAAGAAGAAAATTGTTGAGTAGCTGGCTGTCGCCCCTGAAACAATGAGCCGTACTGCGCATGCGCGGCAGCCGTAAAGAAAGTTTCCAGTTCAGAGGTCAGCACAGTCACAAAAACATGGGTGGAGCGACACCGGACTGTCGTGGAGGAGTAGCCTGAGCGGACCATGATGAAATATTGGTGAAACTAATGAGTTTTTGGACGATTAATGCAGTTTTAGGAGCGGCGCTATACATGCCCCGTGTGCTACCATTATACGGATTTCCGCCGCTCGATTTTGGATCTAAATATCTCCTGAAGCACTGTTTGGATCAGGAAAGCCTTCTGGGTGAGTATATTGTTCTACTTCATTCTATAAACAATGTGAAAGCTGTAGAAACAGAACTTATCCTTTAAGGTTGTGCAGTAGGTGCCTTTTGTAAAAGAAAACATTAAGCCACAATTCTGATGTTTCTGAACCCCGTCAGTAGAAGGAATTGATTAGCAAAAAGACTCATAATATTGATTCTTTGATGGAGCTGTTAACGATTCTCGATGAGGGACAGTTATTTTCAACTTTGATGCATGATCCAATAAAGAGACAAGCCCAAAACATGTATCTTCAGAGAAGAAACAGTGGTAAAGGCTTTCAGATGCTCCATACAAAGACATTGGAGACAAACAGGCCTCCACAAATCCTGACAAACATTATTAGATTAACTTGATCTGAAAATATTTATTCAGAAAAGTTTCTGCTCAAAGGACTACCTGAAAGTGCGACTGCTGATAGTCACGATTGCGGCTACACACAGCATATAGCTTCCAAACTTCTCCTGTGCTTCTCAAGGGGTATTTCTTCTTACCACCTGCAGCCTTCTTCTGCTTTCCTTTTTTACTCGGTTTGTGACAAAAAGCCACAGATTGTTGTGTTGCGCTCAAAATGACGTAACCGCAGTGCCGCTTACCCCGTTTGGCAGGCAACTGGGGCTAATGGAAAAGTAGCACAAGGCGAGTAGAGTAGAGCCGGGTAGAGCCGGGTAGAGTCGAGTAGAGTAGAGTAGAGTAGGGCTGGTGGAAAAGGGCCATTATTGCCTTGTCTGTGGCATCACCATGCTGTATTTCATGGGATGCACACGTCATTTTGATGAAAACTAAAAAGACAAGCCTGTTAGCCCTGAACTTTGGTCATGTGACGCAAAGCTGTTAATGAGAGGCATGATGTAGTGGTTTGAATGATTACTTTTTCTTTGCTCCACCTGCAGCTAAGCAATGGAGAACAGTGTCCTAATGAACAGATGTCACACCAAAGACTCAAGACACTGGAGGCAATTATAGATTGAGTTTATGTTATTAGGTATTTTTTATATTACTTTGATACAGGTATAAATTGCGCCCTCTTTACCTGAATTTTAAAAAATTGAAGATGATGAAAGGGCAACTGTCGCCAGGGGTCTGAAGGAGAACAAGCTAGTTTCAGCGTGGATGAAGATGCATTATGGTGAGTCTGCTTGGCACCCATCAAAAGCCGCTAGAGTTGGTGCCACTGCTGCATCAGTGGCGCAAATAAAAGGCTCCATTCAAATAGATGAACTTGTGTCACAAACAATAAAAACATAAAGAAAATAGATCCAGTATTTCCACTAGAGTTTTGTGGAGTTGTGTCCGTTGTGCTCAGCCATTCTTTTGTTACTTCCTGTCTTCTTGGTGGTCCCATTCCTAAAATGAAAAGACAAATAACATCATTCCTAGTTTCAGCCTTCACCTTTAACCATTAACAAAACTTTACATGGTGCAATGGTGTGGGACATTGTGACATCACTACACAAGGTGTCACCATTTATAGTAAAAACCCTTAAATATTAAAAGAAAAGTAAGCTGGGTGCTCCGTACCACAAAACCAGCAGCTAGCAAATGGATAATTAAAGTGTAATTTGACCAAACCTTCATATATATGTGACGATTTGGCCTTTCAGTTCAAACTGAGCAACAGAATGTGCAGAAAGATGATTTTAGTGACACTGAATGTTCATGAAAGTGATTGTTGGTACAAGAAACTGTTGATCTTTTAAATTACTATGCACAATCATTTTGGCATATGTTGGCATTTTTAATGCCAACTTTTATATATATATATATTTTTTTGGTGTCTTGCCTCTCTCCCAGTCCATGACAAGCAGATAGATACCAATCTCTTTTACTCTCTTTTTACTCGGCATGCAGTAACAAGAAAGAGACGGCCAAAGCTCACCCTCTGCAAATTAGCTTAGCTCAAACACTGGGAGTCAATGGGTAGTATTAGCCTGTCTCTGTTTGCAGTCATCAGATAAACTCTTCAGGAACTCTAAGCGGTGGCGTGGCGGTAATGTGGGCTTGTTTTGACTAATTTTTTCCCACATTATATTACGTTATCTAATTTTAGACTAAGATTAGCACTTTTTATTTTCTTGAAGAAATATAGATGAAACTAAACCGCAGGAGGCCACGAAGTGCGTCACTGTGTGGGCCAGCTCCCGGGACAGATGTAATCTGTTCCTTTGTCATAAATAGGAGTAAAAAAATAAGAGACAGTTTCACACCCGCTGGCTTATCCATTCATCATGCTTGTGATCCACCTGCACTCCGGATTTGTCATCGCCAAATAGCAGAGCCTTTAGTGATATACTGTATACTCTCCCGGTGTCTCCTCCTCATCCTCCTTGCTATAATGTACTCCATCTTTTTAGATCACGTTAAAAATAAAGACTAAAATAGAGGAATATGAGAAATCACAGGTAAATCCTTTGTGATATACATTTATTTTCTCTTTTTTCTCCCTCTTTTCTTTGAATTTCATGAAATGAGAGAAGCCAGATATATACTCAGTATCGGTTGTTAAGGCTGTTTATTGTTGACTTGTAATATGTGCATCAAACTTCCAGCTGCCGTCAGGTTAAGTTTCCATTATGACAAACAGCTTTAATCCGACATCAGATGTGACGGTACAGATACAAATGTATATGCTGTTTCAGACGGTTACATTAAATAGTGATTGCTGTGATTGTTTATTGCATTAAATGTGGTTGACAGTCTGGAAACCTGCCTCTGAGGCTTTGTTGACGTGTGCCAACATGTGTGCCTGACACCAAATTACAGCTGCGGAGGGTGCGCTTCGCCTGCGCCGAGGATAGACTAGGTTGGAGCTGGCGAGCTTTCAGTGCACCTTCCGCACAGTTTTTTGGCGCGAAATTGTAACTGCGCCAACATGAATCTGTCGGCACCTCCCCTTGGTGCGCCGTCACACCCATCTCTGCGCAGACAGTCTACCAAATTGTCAAATTGGCAGCGCACTGCGGTGCACCAGACGAAATAAACACTGGCGGGGTGCGCCGGCTCTGCGCACCCTGCACGAAATCAGGATTAAATCATGTTTCTTCTCCTTTGTGATGTTCATTTTAAACTCAGCAGGTCATCTTGGCTGCCTTTACATGTCTGAATGCATTGAGTTGCTGCCATGTGATTGGATATTAAGATATTTGTGTTACTGACCAGTTAAACATGTGAACCTTAAATATTGGCTGGCTAGTGAATGCAGTTACTTTGGGCCGTATTGGGGCCTCTCCCTCCACTCAGGACTTGGCTAGTCAGTCCTCGTTCTCCCCCTAAAACTAAACTCATGTTCATCACATCATGTAATTTCTCAGTATAAGTGTGACTCGTTTACCTGTTGTCTTCGATGTCTTTTGCTGAGTCAGGCAGCTCTTTTCTGGTCGTCTCAGGCAGCAGGAAGATGAGAGCTCCACTGATCACGGCCAGGCTGCTGAACACGATGATGGGGATGGAGCGGTGGTAAAAGGCTAACATGTTGAGCAGAGGAGAAACCAAATTTGCTGCTCTGAAGGCGATGGAGCCCATGCCTACAGCTGTTTGTCTGAGAGAGGACAACACTCAAAAAATGATAAAACTTATAGGTAGAGTATGTAGGTCCAGCTGTGGTTTACTGTGTGTACCTGATCGTGGTTGGAAACAACTCCTGAATGTAGACCATGCACACCGACCCTGCCGAGTTTAGGAAGAACTTCCCAATGGTGACAAGGGCTGTGATCACAACAGCCCTGTCTGAAAGTGGACAGTAAATACGTTTAATTAAACTACAAGCATCAGATAGTTTTGTAGTCGTGTAAGGTCTGTGAAGGACAGCACGTTTACCTTGAGGAAAGGCCAGAACAATGAGACAAAAAAGTCCGCCCAACAGGAGAGACGATATCAGAGTTCTCTTCCTGCCCATGAACTCCAGGACCCAGATACAGAGGAGATGGGCCGGAGCCTCAGAGATCCCAAACAGAAACTGAACCAGGAAGATGTTCAAGCCAAACTTACCCACGTTCAGTATGAGGCAGGTGTAACCCAGATTTAGTGAAAACCTTCAGGACACAAACACAGACTCATGATGCTGTGGTTTAATCAATATAAACAGATAAAACATGTAGAACTTACCAGGCAAACGATACAATGAGGACATTTTTAGTCAGGACAGCTGAGGAAAATATCTCTTTGAGTCCTCCTTTTTGCGTTTCCTGTTCTATGGTAACCTGGGGAACAAATGTATTAAGGATAAAGTCTTAGTTAAAGGTGCTATGAAGAGAATCTATTACCCGCGACATAAAGACTGTGCTACCCATGAGCACGCGGGTGACTGTTGTAATGCTGCGTTCCAGTAACCTCAGAACTGGGAGTGACATCATCTCCGACTTATCGGCGTTCCAGTTAAAGTCAGAAAAAAACATGCCGATCTACCAGGCTATTGTTAGCTGTTGTTCGCACGCCTGCGTTGTTGTTCACAAATGTCACATGAAGAATGTGATTATCACTGTGGCAGCATTTTTGTAAATATAAGTCTAACAATACTATGTATACAGCTGATCTAGAGCCACACATCCCAGTCAGAAATGCAAATAAATTAATTATTACAGGAGCTAAATAACTGTTCACACTGGGGGCATCCATCTTTGATTGTCAACTCGGGGGTGGCGAGGTTTCACCGAGTTCCCAGTAGGAAATTCCAACTTGGGGGAACGTTCCAGTTGCAGTCTCCTACTCGTAACTCGAAAATTTCTAGTTCTGACTACAACTGGAATGCACCAAAAGATGTGACCCAAGCCAAAGCGTGTGTTAGTTGTGATGCTAATAAATGCAACTCTGGCCTTCCTCAGAACTCTGCATTGCTTTAAAACTTCTTTTTTCAACAACTTACAGGATGCAAAGCGACGAGGTAATGTATCTCTTTCTAGTTACATAGCGGTAGTTTTTGATGTGTGACAACAAGCAATTTTTGGAAAACTTAGTATTGTAATTTTGTAGCCGACTGTCCGACCTGACCACTTAGCTAAGGAATAGCATTCATAGATAACCTATTTTGATGCTATAAAACTCATCTCAAAGTGTGTATTTCGATCATATATCTAAAAGTGAGACTTTTTTGTAATTACTTAGAAACTCTCATAGCATCCTTAAAGCTCCACAAATTGTAAATTAATACACGTACAAGCATGCATATTGTTTTGCTGGAATCTCAGTAATACACACATATCAACAGTGTCCATTTCATACTACATATATCAATAATTACATTTTACTGAGGCAGAACAGTCATTATAATTCCTTAGTTATAAAGTCTGTGCAATCAAGACACTGTGATCAGAAATCAGGACACTACAAACTCCAATACCACTCAAGTTGAGTCATTGTGTAAAACTTCAATATAAACAAAAAACAGTGATCTGTAAATTCTTTTTGACTTATATTCAATTGACATAACTATGTCCTCATTTGTGTCAAATTACCTCTGACAACAATCTGACTTGTCCCAATGAGCAAATCATTTCTTATCTGTGTGCACATAGTGTTAAGAATAATTTGACTCTTATATTGTGTATAGTCTTTTTATGTATTTGAACATCTTTTTCTCACTCTATCCTGAATTCCTGTATAACCGTTGCTTAGTGACTGCATTCTTCTCACACATACACACACACTACATGACCTTGTACAGCCCTCTCCTCGCTCCTTCTTATCACTTATTCCCGTAACTTGGTGCACCTGCAAGACCAGCTGCCCCCCCCCCCCCCCCCCATGTGTTACACACACATGCGATGTTATAAAAGGGGGAAGACACTGTATTAGCTTCAGTTGAACATCTCAGACTGTTTCACACTCTGTATTGTTGTTCTCCTTGCTGCAAGTAAAATTCCACTTGATTGCATCCAGCTGCTTCTCGTCATCTTTATTCTGAATTATGTCAGGTCTTGGTACGAACATTGAAAGTGCTACTGAGCAATCTTAGGACTGTTAAGGGAAAAATCCTGACACATAGAATGGCAAAGTCCTACAGAGGTTTCTGTCCTTCGGGTCTATAAAAACTATGAACAGATGAGAGGCACATAAAGTACAATGTAGTACTCCTGGCTAAGGCTTTTTGGTCAGAGCTACCATGATTGAAATGGAGAAGGAGCAGAGGAAGACGAAGTTGAGGAATTAGCTGATGCTCCTTCGTCAAATAAATCGGTCGTGTGGACCTATTTTGGCCTCCCATGTAATAGACGAGAGAACGGTGAGAAGATTGTGGACAAAACAACAACCTGTGCAAAATATGCCGCTACAGTTCACCGTATACTGCGGCGAGAACAACTACCAACTACTTTGAACTGGAGACAGGCAGCAACTGTATGTTTGTGTAAGTCTGCATAAAAAACAATATTTTATTTTTGCATCTACTGTTGAGTCGACAGAATTTGATCATACTTGAAGATCAGAAGTATATGCACTGTTATAGGCTAAATATTATAGTTCACAGTTCAGACATTTATAGGTCTAAACTGCAGCTCTGAGGACTGCTATTTGTTTTCCTTTTCATTCAAGAATGTACTTATCCTGATTGTTAAACAACAAAACACTTTTTATTGAGATTTTATGTTTGTATTTGCACTGTAGTCTAAATAAGGGAAAAAACTACAATTTTTTTTCAAAGAGCATTTATTTTGTACTGATGCAGCAATATTTTTTGTATGTCTGCATTAGGAAGAAAATAAAGAAAATGAGATTTTTGCACAACTTCCTACTGTTGGAGATTTTCTATAATCTTTATTTTGTATCATGAGTATTTCATATCGTGAGCCCTGTTTTGTATTTCGTATTGTTTTGTGAGTTGACCATTTCATTACACCCCTACCGGCTACAGTACAATTCAGTGGTTGCATCATAGATTTGAAAAAGTGAGGCACAGGAGATCACTATTCATTTGAATGCAAAATACAGTTTCACCACAAGAGAGGAGAAGTACACTATAAACATGGCATTGGTTAAGTTAATTGTGGGGTTACAACTTGCAAAGTTGTGGTGTTGGTCATACTAATAGAAGATGTGGGTGTCTACCCAGTGCAGATTTCTCCAATAAAATATTAAAATAGCATCTAAACTTCAGCAGTGACATCATTCAGGGCATTTGTTGTCATCTTGAGTGTCTCCCTTGGCCTGTAGGTAACTATGTTGTACAATCACAGGCTTTACAACAGTGCACTCTAGTGGTGTTATGTAGCAGTAGAAAGAGTCTGAAAATAAATTATTACCCCATTCACACTTGCAGAAACCCCCCGAAATCACCTGGATGAGCTGCATGTGTGAACAATAATAGAAGAGTTTTTCACACAGGAAAAATATTTTCTAGGAAATAATGTTTTTTTTTCTTGTTGTCACTTTGCTATCTCTGTATATTGTTTTTTACCTGCACTCTTATCCTTTATCTTGTAAGGTGTCTTATCATTATTTTTATAATAATAATAATAATAATAATAATAATAATAATAATAATAATAATATAATTTATTATTATTATTATTATTATTATTATTATTATTATTATTATTATTAGTAGTAGTAGTAGTAGTAGTAGTAATAGTAGTAGTAAAAGGGATTCTGCCTACAAAAAAAAAAATCCTCCTAACAGATTTGAAAATCATGGTTTGACTTGTTATCAAGTAAACTGTTCACTTCATTCAACTCATTCCTAGATGTCATTTTCAGCACCACTGTATAAAACTAGAAAAGCACTCGGAGAGTGCAGACCTCCGCCAGCACCACAGTCCTCTCCCACATTGTGATTTTTTACCATAAATAGTAGTCCTACCTTCATTTCATCTAAATATTTAGATTCCTTGACCATGAAAACATACTATTAGCAATTGGTTTCATAATGATATCTATTTTAGTTCAGTAGTTATTCACGAAAATCACATTTTTTGTCACGGTGGATCCAGACGGTGATCCAGATCACTCCCAAAATTGAATCAGTTCTTCCTTTTCCCATGCAGAACATTTCCTGAAAATTTCATGAAAATCCATCTATTACTTTTTGAGTTATTTGTTCACAGACAGACAGACAAAAAGACTGCATGACAGCCTGTTGACTCTTTTTGCTTGAACTATTCACATATCACATTATTAGGCATTAACAACATAAAGCTCTTTGGGGATGTGGCTTCAAATAATATCTGGCATCAAAATTTGAATTTACCTCATTGAGAAGATTTTCTGGTATATTGTTTTTATTGATTGCTGCCACCTTTCGTATCAGCTTCTTTGCTTCTTCGGGTCGTCCTCTCCCAAGTAACCACCTCGCAGACTCAGGAATCAACCTGAGGAGTGCAGTCAGAAACACAGGAGTCACTCATGAAGCAGTTTACAAACCAAAAGTTCTTATTATACCGTGAGAAGAAGCCTGGATTGTTTGGTCTGCCACAGAAATGGTTTTATGTCTGAGTAAGGCACATTTTAAATATATACACAAAAATGGAATATATGCACAAACCATATGTACAAGAGGACAATGGCCTGCGCTCCTGCCATGATGTACTGAGCTGTTCTCCAATCACGGACAAAATAGACCAGACCAGTCATGGCACACTGTCCCAGACTTGCAAACATCTGACTCAGACAGGACGAAAGCGACCTTTTGGAGATGCCGATCCATTCAGTACCTACAAACAGAAAAATAAGGATGAAACGACAACAGGGATGGAAAAAAATCTCTTCTTTATTTTTCATTTGTTTACCTTTTTATGTAAACAAAATAACTCAAATTAGAGACATTGGGCTCTAATTTCGTGGCGCAGCGCAGGAGGCGCAAGCCTGGCGCACCCCGCGCAGTGTTAATTTCGTCCGGTGCACCGCCATGCGCTGCCAATTTGACAATTTGGGAGACCGTCTGCGCAGAGGTGGGTGTGACGGCGCACCAGGGGGAGGTGTCGGCAGATTCATGTTGGCGCAGTGACAATTTCATGCCAAAAACAGCGCAGAAAGTGCGCTGAAAGCTCGCCAGCTGCAACCTGGTCTAACCTCGGCGCAGGGCAGAGCGCACCCTCCGCAGCTGCAATTTGGTGACAAGCGCACATGTGTGCACGCCTCAGAGGCAGGTTTCCAAAGTGTCAGGCACATTTTAATGCAATAAACAATCACAGCAATCACTATTTAATGTAACCCTCTGAACCAGCAGATACATTTGTATCTATATTAACCTTCCCGTCACATCTGATGTCGGATTAAAGTCGTTTGTCATAATGGAAACTTAACCTGACGGCAGCTGAAAGTTTGATGCACATCTTACAAGTCAACAATAAACAGCCTTAACATCTGATACTGAGTAAATATCTGGCTTCTCTCATTTCATTAAATTCAAAGAAAAAAAGGGGAAAAAAGACGAAGAAAAAGGAGAGAAAATAAATGTATGTCACTCTGGATTTACCTGTTATTTCCCATATTCCTCTATTTTAGTCTTTATTTTTAACGTGATCTAAAAAAATGGAGAACATTATTGCAAGGAGGATGAGGAGGAGACACCGGGAGAGTATACAGTTTATCACTAAAGGCTCTGCTATTTGGCGATGACAAACCAGGAGTGCAGGTGGATCACAGGCATTATGAATGGATAAGCCAGCTGTGGTGTAACTGTCTCTTATTTTTTTTACTCCTATGAATGACAAAGGAACAGATTACATCTGTCCAAGGAGCTGGCCCACACGGTGACGCGCCCCACTGTCCATTCTCCTGCTGAAGGGACAGCGTCTCCACTGCTGGGTCTTTCCAGCACACTGTTTCCGCGGTGGCAGGGATAAGTCAGATCAATCAGACGCTGCGCCTCAGCCACAGCGCATTTAAAGGCGAGGAGAGGCGCTCATTTGATTGGTGAAGACAGCGATCGGCTGTATTAATCCCACTCACGTCTATTCTCCTCCTATTCTGACATTTGCGCGGAGAGGCAGAGACGTGGGCGTGGACGCGCAACCTCTGCGCCCCTGTGCGCCATGAGTGCGCCTCTCTTGGCACTGCAGGAAACTTGCAAAGTGCGCAGGTCACACCCAGTCCGCGCGGCGAAGGCCGGCGCAGGCAGGTGCGCCTGTGCCTGGTCTACGAAATTAGAGCCCATTGTCTTTGGTCACAAATTTCATTAGACCAACTGTCATGAGAACCAGAAAAGAAGAATATTAAAGGTGCTATGAGGAGAATCTATTACCGGCGACATAAAGACTCTGCTACCACGAGCACGCGCAGCGACTGTCGTAAAGCTGCGTTCCAGTAACCTCAGAACTGGGAGTGACATCATCTCCCACTTAAAAAACACGCCGATCTACCAGGCTATTGTTGTTGGCAAATATCACATGAAGAATGTGATTGTCACTATGGCAGCATTTTTGTAAATATAAGTCTAACAATACTATGTATACAGCTGATCTAGAGCAACACACCCCAGTCAGAAGTGCAAATAAATTGATTATTACAGGAGCTAAATAACTGTTCACACTGGGGGCATCCATCTTCGATTGTCAACTCGGGGGTGGTGAGGTTTCACCGAGTTCCCAGTAGGAAATTCCGACTTCGGGGGGCGTTCCAGTTGCAGTTTCCTACTTGGAACTGGAAATTCCTACTTATGACTACAACTGGAACGCACCAAAAGACGTGACCCAAGCCAAAGTGTGTGTTTGTTGTGATGCTAATGAAATAGCTCGGACCTTCCTCAGAACTCTGCATTGCTTTACAACTTCTTTTTTCAACAACTTACAGGATGCAAAGCGACGACGTAATGTATCTCTTTCTAGTTACGTAGCGGTAGTTTCTGATGTGTGACAACAAGCAATTTTTGGAAAACTTAGTATCGTAGTTTTGTAGTTGGCTATATATCGCTACTTACAGCCCAGTGCTCTAAGACGTGTCTGAATAATATAAATTTGCTCTAGTTTTATTTGTCTTGTTCCCGAAGTTGAGTATCCAGGCCAGTTCAGCCCTGTCCGACCCCACCACTTAGCTAAGGAATAGCATTTATAGATAACCAATTTTGATGCTATAAAACTCATCTTAAAGTGTGTATTTCGATCAGGCATATATCTAAAAGTGAGACTTTTTTGTAATTACTTAGAAACTCCTCACAGTCCCTTTAAGAAATCTTTCAAAATCTTGTTAAAAACTGAAATGTTTTCATTATTAGACAAACATTTTGAAAATAAATTAAGAATTTCAGGCTGAATTCACCTTTTTATATTCAAGTTGAGCTGGCACCCTGGG
This sequence comes from Scarus forsteni, assembly GCA_036419115.1. Taxonomy (NCBI): domain Eukaryota; kingdom Metazoa; phylum Chordata; class Actinopteri; order Labriformes; family Labridae; genus Scarus; species Scarus forsteni. Next base: position 12,262,233 of record JAZDUH010000271.1, on the reverse strand, counting down.
ACATTGATCAAGCAGAGCATTTAACCACTGTATCTAATTTTCCGTTTTCGTAATGCAAGTAATAGATCCATAATTTGACGTCTCAATCAAGACATCATAATGCATTCAACTTTCTTTATTCTTGGTTAAACAGTAAATTTGAAAATGGCTAACTGCTCCGTTTTGTTATATGCTGTCCTGTGTACTTGCTGATGTAGTTTGTGTTCAAACTCCCTTTAGGGCAAAAAGGTTTCAACCATTCATTCATTAAGAGTAAGATGTGTAATGATTCATATTTTGTTGGATAAAATTGACTGGTAACAAATTTCACATACTAGAATACGTTTAGGAAAATATATAGTAATGTTTTAGATTAACAAGTAGCTAAGACTGTTAAAAAAAATGCTTACTTATGGAGAAGATAGGATTAAGTCAGTGAGGTTTGGACGTCTTGAACTTTTCAAATATGCAAACCAAATCATTCAGACTTCTTGTTTTCTGATTCTCATTTCGGTCCTGTGTGTGTTTTTCAAGGGGCTGCCCACACTTATATGATTGTTTAGTTTTTACAGTTTCAAAATAACATTGAAATTAAAAATATCTTTTTAAACAGCAAGATAAATCTGAAAATGAATCTGATCCTAAATGTGAAGATGCTTATAGAGTTCATTCACTGTGTTCTTACCTAAAACAACAGAGTTTAGCCTGTATCCTCCGAGTCCTGCGCCAATAACGAACTGTGACAGGCCATAAACGTAAAGATTTGGAGAAACACCAGAAACTACGTTGAAGATAAATAAAAGGAGGACTGGAATCTGAGTGGTTCTCTGCCGACCGTACCTTAAGTAAAGACAAAATCTGCTTTAAAAAAGCATGAAAAATGACAGGACGTGTAACAAAACAGACTACCTGCATTAGACTGACAGAGCACAAAACAGCACATAAAATTACTTTAACATTAGACACAGTTTGTATCTATTCTGCCAAGATAATTGTCCATAAATCAAACAGATTTTGGAGGTCAAAAGTTGCTGTGAACCCAGCCTGCCTATAGTACTGACTGCGGCCCTGAAAAGACTAATAAATAGGCCCTTCTCAGATTTTTAATCAGCTGTATGAAAAACGATTGGTGTTTGTATCAGCTGATTTCACCAACAGGTGATTTATATTCGTTATCAAAATTATAATTTGGGCCTCCATGCACTTAACTATCAGTGCAGTCAATAATTCTGTAGACACACAGTGCTGAACAAATTTACCAGACCACCTCCCAATGTTAGGTTTACACAGCTGCCCTAAGAAACAGCATAGGTAATTACCAAAATCATTGTTTATGTTTCTTTCTTGGTTAATACGCCAATATGTAGAAGCTCTTAAACTGAAATTTAAGAAATGCTTTTAACGTTTTTAATGCTAAAAATATAATATTTATTGTTATTCATGATTATTAAATTGACTGTTCACTAAAAAAACAGAAAAATAGTAAAACACATTTACATTTCTTGATTAGGATTTAATATTATAGTTATTTACCTGCAATTGTAAACAGAAAAATATGTTTCAGTGGTTGAATTTTATGCTTTATTATTTCTGATTTCTCAGAGAAGCACAGTGAGCAGCTCCAATGTGACAATTAAAACAATAAAAATAACATTTTCAGTTTTAAAGGTGCTATGAGGAGAATCCATTACTGGTGAAATAAAGACTGCTACCCATCAGCACGCGCGGCGACTGTCTTAATGCTGTGTTCCAGTAACCTCGGAACTGAGAGTGACATCATCTCCGACTTATCAGCGTTCCAGTTGAAGTCGGAAAAAAACATGCCGATCCACCAGGCTATTGTTAGCTGTTGTTAGCACGCCCTGTGTTGTTGTTCACAAATATCACATGAAGAATGTGATTATCACTATGGCAGCATTTTTGTAAATATAAGTCTAACAACACTATGTATACAGCTGATCTAGAGCGCCACACCCCAGTCAGAAGTGCAAATAAATGGATTATTACAGGAGCTAAATAACTGTTCACACTGGGGGCATCCATCTTCAATTGTCAACTCGGGGGTGGTGAGGTTTCACCGAGTTCCCAGTAGGAAATTCAGACTTCAGGGGACATTCCAGTTGCAGTTTCCTACTCGGAACTCGGAAATTCCTACTTCTGACTACAATTGGGACGCACCAAAAGACGTGACTGAAGCCAAAGCGTGTGTTTGTTATGATGCTAATAAATGCAGCTCGGACCTTCCTCAGAACTCTGCATTGCTTTACAACTTATTTTTTCAACAACTTACAGGATGCAAAGTGACGAGGTAATGTATCTCTTTCTAGTTGTGTAGCGGTAGCTTTTGAAGTGTGACAACAAGCAATTTTTGGAAAACTTAGTATCGTAGTTGTAGCCGGCTATATATCGCTACTTACAGCCTGGTGCTCTAAGACGTGTAATATAAATAGTAAAATAATATAAATTTGCTCTTGTTTTATTTGTCTTGTTCCCGAAGTTGAGTGTCCAGGCCAGTCCAGCCCTGTCCGACCCAACCAGAAGGCTAAGGAATAGCATTTATAGATAACCTATTTTGATGCTTTGAAACTCATCTTGTATTTCGATCAGGCATATATCTAAAAGTGAGACTTGTTTGTAAATATTTAGAAACTCCTCACAGTCTCTTTAAATACGTTTTTTTGTAAGATCTGTAAAATCTTCATGTTTCCTTGGAACAGCAGAGGGTCTATTAAGTGTGTTCAGCATTTTAATGCAGACAGTAGATAGTGTGTTAAAATCATATCAGGAATCACAATGACGAGGGGCCAGTTTGCAGGAGTTCCCTGTTCACAGAGGGAGCTAGAGGTGATACTTAGCCTGGTTGTTTGGTGTAAATCAAACAACCAAACAACTTGCCTTTTGTTGTTTGTCTTAAGTGTTTGGAGAAAGACATTTTTACATAAAATTCTAATAAGGCCTGTCATGTAAAGTTTGTCATCATTGAGCTGTTAAAATTCTGAAATATGAGATCAGGGTTGCAGTTTCTGGAAGATTGACCGAAGTCGTCTTTGAATAGTCACTTACGATTCAGCTGTGGGTCCAAATACAAACGACCCGACAAGTAAACCCGCCATGAAGATTGTCTGAAGAACTTCTGCATTGATGCTTCCACAGACCAGATTAAACTAAATGAGGAGAAAGTTTAATTAGGAGCAGTCTAAGGTGCAAAGTATCCTCATTTAACACTGATCTCCACCTACATCAGTGACTATGGTGGCCTCATACTGCATGTTGTAGTACACCCATCCATTCTGGCACCTTGTGGTCTCGTTAAGTCCATACTCCCTGATGACACTGAGGTTCCAGTCCACAGGTTTGAACATCTCACACCTGCTGAAGCTCCCATCCTCCTCTCTGGGCACAGTCAGGTTCAGCTGCTCCTCTGGGCTCAGAGTGGAGTTGATCTGACGGATCCAGTCTGTGTTACAGTGTCGCTCAGGATCTGACTCCACGAACAGGAAACTGCAGAAGCAAAGAGGCAGCAGGACGTTCGGAAAGCTCAAAGCAAATATGAGAACTTTCTGAAAGACACCAAAGTCCCCGATAGTCTTCAGGATCTCTCCAAATTCAACCATTTTCACCAGCAGACAATCTGGGATACCTCTGGCTCGGTGTCTTTGTGAGCCTGAAAATGAATGTTTAACCAACGTAGTAACTGAATGTGTGGCAGGGGACAAAACTGAGCCAAATATAAACCATGTTTGATAATGGTTCACCTCCAGAAACTAAAAAACTGATGAAACTTGACTCCATCCAATGTCTCCATGGCCTAAAGACTTGGCTCGCTGTGCAAAAGGTACTGACAACAAATGGTGATTTTAAGAAGTTAAGTAGCCCTTTGCATTTAACTTGACCGGGAGAAAGACCGATATCTCTGTTTTATATACTGTCTATATTCCTCACTGCAAGAAGGTTGCTGGTTTGATCCCTGGATTGGGCAGGGCCTTGCTTCTTTCCGTGCATGGGTGAGTTCTCTCCGGGCACTCCAGCTTCCTCCTACAGACCAAAAACAAGCGCATTAGACTGACTGGTGGCTCCAAATTGTCCTTAGGTACACATGTGAATAAAAATGTTGGTACCCTTATGCTACGGCCACAAAGGACGTGAATTCGCAAAGACGCGCGTTGAGATTACATACAAAGTCAATGCAAAGACGCGCTTGGATGCAGATTCGCCCCGGGCAGCGCGTTGGACACGTTTGGCGCAGCGCGTATGGAGCGTCCGGCGCGTTTGGGGCGGCAAAACGCTTCTACGCTCGAGTTGAAAATATTGAACTTTTGGCGCATATTGGCGTGACGCTGTGCCGCGGCAGCCAATCAGCGATGACATTCCCCCCCGACGTCATTGATTTGATGACGTGTGACACTCCGGCCACCTGCTCTGACTCAAACCCCTCTGAAAGATGGAGGAGAGGTTGATCTGCGCTGTTTGCCATCATCTGGAGCTATACGGTTCAACGTGTGTACTCTACAGAGACTGGAACAAAAAGGAGCAGGCTTGGGTGAAAGTCGATGAGGAGACAGGTTTGAAGGTAAGTTCTGTAAATATTCGTTTCCAGCTGGATTTGCCTGCACGGGTCATCGCTGAGTCCGACAAGCTCTGGCTCTCTACTCCGCCTGCCCAGTGACGCGCGTCGCCTCTCAGCTCAAAATGGCCCAGCGTTCAGCCTCGGGGGTTACGTGTGCCTCACAGGCACAACGCGCGTTTAAATACGGCAATTCGCGTCTGGTGTGGCCATAACGTTACATTAAAGAAAGAATAACCCACAATGGTTACAGAAATAACTTGAACTGACAAAAGAACAAATATAAATTCGCTGAAAAACAGACATTTCTTTTGAATTGTGGTTCAACAGAATGATTTTAAAAACAAACCAATGAAACTAGACTGTACAGAAATGAAGTAGCGCTACAAAAGATTGATTTGCTTTTCTTTCTTTAATTGAAGTGTACCAACAGTTTTGTCCTTGTGTGTGTGAGCATGAGTGTGAATGGTTGTGTACCTCTCTATGTGACCCTGTGATTGGCTGGCGACAGGTTCAGGGTGTACTCTGCCTCTCGCCCAGTGACAGCTGGGATAGGCTCCAGCCCTATAAGGTGTAATTGTTATAGAAATTGAATGAATGCATATTATTTTTTTGTTTTTCTGAATCTGCATTATCGAAATATGCAGATACAAACATTTAAAGCATGTGCTGCACATTTTGAAATCACATTATCATATCCAGCCTGTGCACTGAAGGCAGCTGCAGGTCCTGAAATAAGCACCTTTTTACGATAAATGTGGTATTTATTCATCCAGCCTGAAGCAGTACACCATCAACTGTTTGCCAGCTAATCACAGGGCCATATAGAGAGACGAACCACTCAGGGCGTATTCACATTAGGCTCACTTGTTTCGAACCATGCTGCGGCGCGGTTCGCCCCACACCCCCTCCGGCTTGCATTCACACTTGCAACATCGAGTCGTCCGCGGGCCCACTTGTGTATTTACTCAGTTTGAAACAGCAGGGGGCGATATGCACGTAACTGGTGACCAAACCTGCTATGGAGGATAACGAAGAAGAGGCTACCATGGTAACCATTTCCTACACCAACCAACCAATGTTTACGTTTCGCTCTCTTCTACATTTTCCTTCAAGTGTGTTTTTTTATCGTGTTTGAGACGGCATCAGCGACCTTCTGGACCCTCGTAAATCATCGTAATCCTCAACCAGAATAAACAAATCGACAAATTGAGTAAGCAAAAGATTCAACCGCTGGATTAACAGGAAGCAATGCATCAAGAGTAGATCGGTTCGGACCAATTTGTTTCACACCAGTGAAACCGCACCAAACATAGGGAGATGGAGCGGATTGAGACCACCCCTTCATGGAGGTCTCGGACCGGCTGATTTGGTGCGCACCAAAGTGCGGTGGTTGCATTCACATTGATACTAACGTACCAAACCCTGAGCCAAAACTTCTTTGGTGCACACTAAATGTGGTTGGTGTGAAAACATCCTCACACTCATAATTAAGTGCAATAGAGTGACCAATCAGCCCCAACCACCATGTTTCTGGTCTGTGGAGGAAACAGGAGCACCTGTAGGAAACCCATGAAGGCACAGGGAGACCATGCAAACTCCACACAGAAAGGCCAAAAAAGCGACATTTCTGCTAAGCTGCCGTGCCACCATGCAGTCTATTTGATGTTTATTGTGAATCAGCTGAATGGAAAATAGATTTTTGAATTAAATAATGCCCCCGAGAATCTGAATCTAAGCCCAACACATAAAAAGTCTTACGTTTCCAGGCCATCCTAACATCCTTAGCTTAAAGGTGTAGTCAGCGATCTTCTAATCTAAACTATCCAGGGGGCAATCATACTCATGCGCAGATCAGACTGAGGGGGGAGGGGGAGTCGTAGGTTGCGTAGCATGCGCAGTTAGCGTAAGAGAGAGATACAATAGGTGCAGTAGCAAAGGCTGAAAAACAGCCCAAAAGACAGAGGTCAGAGGAGTGAAAAGTGAAAAAGAAGGGCTGTGACCGTGAAAGAGTGAAGACCCGGGTCAACATTGGTGTTGCTTTCCAACGGTGGAGGGAACTCTGTGAATTTAAAGACTCAAAAACGGACGGGGATGTCACCGTCTTTCTGCTGGATAGGTAAGCAACAGTAGCTTTGTAGTGCTTCACTTAACAGTAACAGCTGTCGGGCATTCATCTTATTGTCTAATCTGCCAGAATGTACTGTTGTTGTGATGTTATCAATAATGGCAGTCGAGTTGTCTGACGAGTCGGGGTTACCTTAGCTACGTTGGTCAGCTACACAGTTTCTACGGCCATTTCCATGACGATGCACGTCCATCAGCTTTCGGGGGTGGGGCCAGGGGTGAGGTATGAAGGGAGAGGCGGGTCTTAATTTGTTTATCAACAACCTCTCCACTCGTTTTCTCCCACATCGCTGACTACACCTTTAAAGCCAAAGGTTTTAAGAATCTATCAGTGAGCCTTTAAAGTTGTCCTGCTGGGGCTAACTTTTAAATCTAGACTTTATGTGGACTGTTTCCTGCCATCCAGCCAAACATCCACCCATTACCGCTTCACCCTGTCAGGAGCAGGAGCTTATACCGGCTGACACTGGGTGAGAAGTGGTACAACCTTAACCAGGCCCACGTGGAGAGATGGGCAACCATTCACGCTCACACTCACACCAAAGGCCAACTTTGAGTCAGCAATTAACTTAACGTGCTCAGTGTGATCTGCTGCAGGAAGCTGGAGTTTCTGGAAAGAACTCGATCATGACCGGTTCCTGCCTCTCACCTAACAGATGGGATAAGATCCCCTCCACGCTGAAAGTGTTTCGTGGTACAGATAATGGATGGAAGGTTAAAGGATAAGTTTGGTTTCTACAGCTTTCACATTGTTTATAGAATGAAGTAGAACAATATACTCACCCAGAAGGCTTTCCTGATACAAACACTGCTTCAGGAGATATTTAGATCCAAAATTGAGCGGTGGACATTGTCTTGGAAGTTTTTCCTGTTTCTGGTGAAAAATGAAATAGAGACTTCTGCCGGCAGACAAGAGTTTTATTTCCAGTGCACAGGAAAGGCCGGTTGACGCACGAGTGATTCGTATACCAAAGGACCCCGAATTAAGACCAAGGAGCCCTTAAGTAGTGGGCGAATACACAAAAAAGACTCAGGTGGGACTTGCGTCTAGACAAGGAAGGCATGGTAAGCAGATGAGGAAATACAATTAACATGGAGATGTCACTGATGGGTGTTTGGGGTCAGTCTGAGGGGGGAAACAAAAGATAGCTTGGTGTGGGGGAACAAAAGGAGAGGTCTGGCAGGATGTCAGCAAGCAAAAGGTGATGGGTTTCTGGTGAAGAGGTGTGAAGCAACATTGACAGGCAGGGGACCCTCCTGGGCTTCAAGCTGGATGTCTTATAATAAAAATTCCCATCACAACATCCGTATAATGGTAGCACACGGGGCATGTATAGTGCCGCTCCTAAAACTGCATTAATCGTCCAAAAACTCATTAGTTTCACCAATATTTCATCATGGTCCGCTCGCACTACTCTTCCAAGACAGTCCGGGGTCGCTCCACCCACGTTTTTGTGACTGTGCTGACCTCTGAACTGGAAACTTTCTTTACGGCTGCCGCGCATGCGCAGTACGGCTCACCGTTTCAGGGGAAGACCGGCGGCTACACAAGGACTTTCTTCTTCCAGTTTTGTGCAAAATGGACGAATACCTATCGGATGAAGATGTTGTGGTGGAGAACTTTGAATATGATGGGTGTTCTTACAGTTTCGAGCCAGAGTTTACAGATGAGGAGCTCATCGAAAGGAGGACGCGGAGGCAAAGAGAAGAACAGCTGGCCAGAGAGTACTGCGCATGCGCAGAGGGTAACCTTCTTCTTCTTCAGCTCAGAGGTCAGCACAGCCACAAAAACATGTCTGGGGCGACACAGACTGTAATGGAGGAGTAGCGTGAGCGGACCATGATGAAATATTGGTGAAACTAATGAGTTTTTGGACGATTAATGCAGTTTTAGGAGCGGCGCTATACATGCCCTATGTGCTACCATTAAACGGATGTCTGCCGCTCAAATTTGGATCTAAATGTCTCCCGAAGCACTGTTTGTATCAGGAAAGCCTTCTGGGTGAGTATATTGTTCTACTTCATTCTATAAACAATGTGAAAGCTGTAGAAACCAAACTTATCCTTTAAGATGACCGTCACATCAACTTTTTTGAAAGACTTGGCTGACATCAGTCAAAATTAAGAATGCAAATACTTCAAAAATAACATTTTACAGATCCAACACCAATAAACATGCATTTCATGTCCTGCTTCTTCTGTCAACATATTTTAAGAGCCTTGTCCAAGTACTAAAGTTATCAAAATTTATGAGTTCGCCACAATATCACATTTTCAAATTATGCAACCTAAGATATTGTAAGAAGGTTTTTGATTTTTAACTGTTTTTCAGAAAGGAATGAACTCATTTAAAGTTCCATGTCATTAGACGACCCTGACACCCAACTTCTTTTGAAAGACTTTGCTTACATCAAACTCAGAATTATTCTTTTAATAATTATAAAAAACATTGTACAGATTCAACACCTATAATTTCCAAACATGCATTCCTGCCATTTCAGACAGCGTCCCAACATTTTTGGAAACAGGGCTGTAATAAAAGTCCACACCTGTTTTATTCCATCATGTGACTTTATTCAGCTACCAAAAAATCATCTGCATGTGTTGACATTTTCCAATAATCTATATATGTCTTTTGCATGTTATCACAAATATTCCACCTCAAATTATGCATTTGTCGATGAACACATTTCATAATTAATCAGATTTTAAAAATATATGCAATGATCTGTAAAAAAAAAAAGTTTAAAAAAGAAAAATGTACTTGCCAATCAATTGATTAAATTAATACTAATCATTCAGACGCCCTGCAGAGGGGCAGAACGACGGTTTTCTCCGAGTAAACAATAAAAAGGGAAAGAAATTTAGAAAAACCTAAGTGAGTTTGAGCTCGAAGCCTCTCATGAGCAATCATCGAATCACCAAATCACACACGTACACACACGCAGGGAGAGAGAAGTGTAACCTGTGCCACCTTTTCTTTAAAAACAGCTTTTATCCATGAGCCTGGGACAGGTCTGAGTGAGAAAGAAATGTTTATCAAAGCACAAAGTGTGGGAAACAAGCCCCATGTCAAGAAAAAGAAAGAAAATGTGTGTTAGCAGATCGGTAAGGTGCCAATTGAAGAAATCATCTGTGCATGGTTAGTGATGCTCTGACAAGAAAGGCCAAAAAGTGGGAAACACTAGAAAAGAAAAAGTTATGGACATGGTGCGTGTCAATCTGCTTCAATCTGTAATCAATATTTACAAGTTAAATGTTCCTTTAATCCGACATGTACACTTAAAGAGTCAATGCATCTACATGGTTACATACAAACCTCATGGTGTCTGTGTGACAGTGTGTGGAGTCGCCGTCATACGTACATTTACAACATCTTTACATACACCATTTACATCGGTACCTAAACGAGGAGCTTATTCACAGCCCTTTGCACATGGTCCGGAAAAACAACCACAGCTACATGGGAGTGACGACAGTCAGTTTAGTTGGTGAGTGTTTCAAAGCAAACGGACTACAGTACGATCAAAACAATGTGCCTCGAGACGGAGGAAAGACTGGCTTCTGAAGAGGTTTAAAGGAATAGTTCACTCTTTTGTTAGATTCAGTTTAAGGTCATGAAATGTTTGACAGATCCATAAGCTGCCCTGGAGGTAAACAGAGGTTCTGCTCTTCAGTGGATGTTAGGGTTGTCACAATACCAACATTTAAACTATGATAGGAAATCAGCAGAAATCAAACCATGACAGCTCTGTGAACTCAAATCAAAAAAAGTACAAATCCTGGTAACTGATGTTTGTTAACTTCATGTTTTTGATCACATAACTCTGCAGGAAAAGTCCTCCACACTGCCCAAATGACGTAAAAATGTTTCGACTACCGGTGTATTTTTACAATGTTATCAACATGATAGAGAGATCAACAAGCTACAGCTCATTTATCATTGGTAGGAGCAGATTCACAGCCAATATCTCAGCAGTAAAAATTAGCACAATGTGCACAAGAGTTGTTGCAGCTCTTCTGTCTTCATTAGGCCTGTGCTCAAAATATCGATACGGCAAAATATCGTATCGCACTCCTTTGGGATACGTGTATCGATATGGCCTAAATATTTTGACAGTTGTTGTAAATACACTTTGGGTAATGTTAACAGTGGCACAGTTCAAGGTAGAAGACGAGCTACATAATGAAGAATATGTTCTAAATTTGAACTTAGGTCTGCCATCTTAGAGGATCTGAATTTATGTCTCTTAAGTTGTAGAAAACTCATCCTTGTTGTTTTTCTTCTTATGAGAAAAAACTAAACTTGTCAAGAATTTTGCTTAAAGCATAGTCAGTGTTCACAATTTACATGTATCGGGATATGTATCGTATCATGAAGTTTCTGGAAATACCCAGCCCTAGTCTTCAGCATTGGTTTGACTTTAAAGTGGGCTGTAAGAGGAGAGTTTTAAGTTTGAAAAGATGGAAACAACATGTGCTCATTCAGGTTAAGTCTGATTCATTTTCACTCGAACGGTCCTAACCCAGAACTCGAGATGCAAATCAGCATCAGTCTGACATTGGAATAGGCTGACTACGACCTTTTTTTTTTTTTTTCAGCCATTAAAAGCGGGATGAACAGACATCAGTTGAACATGCTGATCTGTTGATCCAGTGCTGATTCAGAGAAGAAGTGTTACTCGGGTAGAAGACGAAACATGTTGGACAAGCTGATCAATTTTCATGACGAAAACAGTGAAGAAACTGTCACTGTGGAGGTCACAGCAGTTAAAAAAAATGACAAAACATTGTTAAATTTGTCATCTGGTTTACACAATCTGTGCATCACTCCAAGAATAGCTGTTTTTTAAAGGGCACTACAGATTTCTTGATCCAAACAGTGGAGTTTAAAGCTCTCAAAAAGGCTTATGAGCCTTATTTTTTACTGGAAAAGGGGTTGTACATATCTGTATCAATACTGACAAGCTAAAATGAGTTTGGAAATGTTAGTATATTTTATAGAATCATTTATCCAGTATTGTTCATCTGTTATCAGAGGACTGGAGTTGGTTTGCAGATTTTGATGGGTTAATTCCTCTCCTTTACAACAGTCACATGAAATAGATCTTTCTTAATAAACCTTTCTTTTTTATGTTGTTGATTGTAAATATCTTTCTTACTCTAATTTACCATAAAAGCATGCAGTATCTTCTGAAATCTAACCTAACTTTTGACACACTGACATGACAGCCCATCTCATGCTTACATGCAGATATTCAAATGGCATGATGCTTAATAATTGACAAAATGTTTTCACATTTATTTCACAAGGCAGGTGCAAAGGGAAGCAATGTGGTTTTTAAATACTCAAAGATAAAGTCATGCTCTGTCAAACTTCCCAGAACACACTGGTCTGCAACACTTGAGGGCAAAAACATTCAGGCTTCTTTCAGGTAAAAGTTGGGCTCCTTACAGCGGCCAAAAAAAGCTGCTTTTAAAGTTTAACCTCTAAGTTCATATGTTACTCTGAGGCACACATGTATGACAAATAATGTCAATTTGTTCTCAAAATATCTCGCAAGCCATGATGGGTCAACATTAACGGCAAAGAAAATGGATTTTATTGGACATGGGACCTTTAAAATACAAAGGTGACCTCTGTGCTGTCTAAATTGAACTAAAATATCTACATGTCCTGCATGAAGATTTTTCACTTGGACGAGTATAAAGCAATTTTGGATGCCTAAGATTTCTATATTGGTTACAAGGGTACTGAAACATATATCAACTAGAAAAGCACTTGGAGAGCGCAGACCTCCGCCAGCACCACAGTCTTCTCCCATATTGTGATTTTGACCATAAATATTAGTCCTACCTTTATTTCATCTAAATATTTAGATTCCTTGACCATGAAAACATACCATTAGCAACTGGTTTCATAATGATATCTATTTTAGTTCAGTAGTTATTCACCAAAATCACATTTTTCGTCATGGCGGATCCAGACAGGGATCTGGATCAACACCAAAATTGAATCACTTCTTCCTTTCCCCATGCTGAACATTTCCTGAAAATTTCATCAAAATCCATCCATAACTTTTTGAGTTATTTTGTTCACAGACAGACAAACTCTCCTGAAAACATAACTTCCTTGGTGGAGGTAATAACATTTTTACTTTTTTAGTTTCAATCAAATTAGCAAACTCGGGTACGGTGACAACCCTAACCCACAGTCCTGTGTAAGAAAAACAGCACTTATGCTAACGTCTGCATGCAAACAAGCTAGCCTGTTGATACTGAACAAGTTTGAAGTGTACCATGCTCATTGTTACACTGAATTTAGCGAGCACTGATGGGAATGAAAAAACTGAAATTACATGACAATTAATCCTTTTTTTTTTTTGGTTATTAACCTGTATCTAAATATTTCACAACATTCAGAGCAAAGTGTGCATCCTCAACATTTCTTTTAACAAAATGGTGTTTACCTCCACAGTGCTGGGCAGACACAGAAATCTCAAACCTCCACAAAGTTTGGTTTAATCTCTCGTGAATAAATATCACAAGCGGTAAGTTAACCAAGCGTGCTTTTGTATCAGTGTTTATGAACCTCCCCTTTAAACTTGATTTCACTCTGTGTGAATATTTCCAGTTTTCGTGGGCATCCACCTCCACTGAAGTCCATTTTCCCCACTTCTCGCCAGCATTCAGGATTCTTCCCAGCTGTTTGATCAATAATAATAATAATAATAATAATAATAATAAACAGGAAACATGACATCTTACATGGGACAAAGAAAACAGCAAATATTACCCGTGTCTCTGTTAGTTTACTTCTAACTTTGTTTCCAACTTCTTAAAACAAAACAGAAATTTCACTGCAGCTTCCTGGAGCTGCATGTTTGTCAGTTTTTCTTCTGAGAGGAGCCGACACAAAAACTGGTTTAATTCAAACAGAGTGAAAAAAAAAATCAGAAGCCAGCGTCACAAACCGGGAGAGGAAATATCTATTGCATAGTACGAGAAAAAAAGGCAGGTCTATAAGTGAATTAATCCTGACTTTGAAAACATTAGGGGATGATCTGACAAAGTGTTCTTACTGCAGTGATGGGGCAGAGCTGTTACTGTGGATTTTTGTGTGGTCAATGGTTCAGTGGTGCAGTCAGAGCCTCGACTCGCTGCTTCTGTCTGGAAAAAATCCCTGCACCACACATCTGGACTGGACGTTAAAAAGAACTCTGCGTTTAAGACATGTTTACGGCGACAGATTCATTTTCGTGCCTTTCATAAATACTGTACGAAGATAAGAACTGAGCACATTTTAATGAAAAAAATCACATGTACGCTGCATCACTCAGGGTGGAGAACGTGAAGGCAAATGGTTCCATTGCTCTCCATCTTTTTCAGAGGGGAGTCATCCTCTTCCTCCAAGCTCAAACAGCTGAGGCCTGAGGCATTATCTGCTGTTATTAAAATACCTAAACAATGCTTTATGAGATGGCTTTACACAAGTGTCCACTCCGACTCAAAAAGAACAATCTGAAAAGATCATGGGTTGAAAGTTAAAGTCATGCAGCCTCATGATCATGCTTTTTTAGTTGAGCGTGTTCTGATGGATTTTCTTCAAACATCTTTTAAGCGTCCACTCTTGACTCGAGGAGGCAACGATTACATTCACAGTCATAGAGCCCCATGTTCACCGTTTGTACGTGAACTTGAAAGCTTGACTTTGGAGGGATTCGCTTCAGATTTTGCACAAATATCCACGTTGATTCAAACTTGAACTCATCAGATTTTGTAAGGAACATGACAAGACTTTGTTGAGTCTTGTACAAATCAGATTTCAGGAATCATTTTTCACAAATGTCCATTCTGAAGTTGACTTTGATTTTAGAGGTGAAAGGTAAAATGACAAGGAGTTTATCTACTTTATCTCTTACTTCTTAGTCTCAAAAACATTTAAGGGTTAGTCTTCTCCATCACTCTTTCTGGTTAAACATCCATCCGATAAGATTTGGAAGTAAAAGATCAAGGTCAGGATGTTTCGAGTTCCTCCTTTGCTTGCAGATGTGTTTTAACTTCAGACTTAAAAGGATAAGTTTGGTTTCTACAGCTTTCACATTGTTTATAGAATGATGTAGAACAATATACTCACCCAGAAGGCTTTCCTGATCCAAACAGTGCTTCTGGAGATATTAAGATCCAAAATCGAGCAGTGGACATCAGTATAATGGTAGCACACGGGGCATGTATAGCGCCGCTCCTAAAACTGCATTAATCGTCCAAAAACTCATTAGTTTCACCGATATTCCATCATGATCCGCTCGGGCTACTCCTCCACGACAGTCTGTGTCGCTCCAGACATGTTTTTGTGGCTGTGCTGACCTCTGAACTGGAAACTTTCTTTAAGGCTGCCACGCATGCCCGAGTGGACCATGATGAAATATTGGTGAAACTAATCAACCTAAAAAGACATTTTCAAGGTCATGGGTCTGAAGCCAAGGTAATGGAGCCGAAAGGTGAAAATTAGATTTCAAGAGTGCTTTTTTTAACCTGACATTCTTCAAATGTTGCTCAAGTATTTCTTCAACTATGCTGTCCATATTGACTAAAGAGGAAATTGTTACGAGTCTAAAAGTCAAACGTTTAACAGGGTTCCCACTCTTTTCTAGAAATCATGTTCCAGGACATTTTCCCCCCCATTACAATATTGGTGTGTTGTGGGCAATTCTCATGTTAATCTAGACTTTGAAAAAACAAGATAAAAGGTTGATGACCAATATCTCGAGGTAGCTTGACTGAATCATAATGAACTTAAAATGTATTAATATCTAAGTATCAGGCATGAACATGTCTGCTGGTAATCTTAATAGTCTGGCTTTTATGTAGCGTCTTACTGTTATAACTTTAAGCTAATTGTTTTATCTTAATTTACTTTGCTTTTGTATGAGCATATTTTGTTGATTTACTGCTTAAGTAGCTTGAATTTTATTTTGCGATTTTTTAATATATCTTTTGTCACCATTGTTTTGAGTTTTTATATTTTATTCTACATTTTTACTTCATTTCCTATTTTTGATTTTTTTTTCACTAACAAGGAAGAAGGAGGCTAAATAATTTTCCAGGACAATAGACCATTTTCACGGCTCCACTACTTCCTGAAATTAGTTGTGTAAATTCATTTCCTGTCTTACATTATTTGTCAAACTAATTAATCCAGGTTTGTCTTCTTAACTGCTGCAGCAAGGCACACCTGGCTTAATTAGTTTGACCAATAATGTAGGACAGGAAATGAACGTACACAACTAATATCAGGAAGTAGTGGAGCCGTGAAAATGGTCTATTCAAGCTTTTCCAGGACATTTTACTTTTTTCCCTCATTTTCCATATGTTTTCCATGACTGGAAAATTGGTCAATCATTCTCCAGGTTTTCCAGGATGAGTGGGAACCCTGTTTTAAGATCGAGGTCATGGAGCCTCATGTTCATCCTCTGTTTGTGATCACAATATGTCAACAGGATTGCCGTCAATCATTTATTTACATCTGCTCTGCTTCAAGGATAAACCGGTTAAAAGAGGAACAAGGTAAAACACCTTTGTGTTCATTGACCGTCCGCCTGAACATTTGCATGTGAGGATAATGGTTCAAGAATTTGATGATGGAGTTCTGTCAGACTTTGAACAAACTAAAGAAATTAATCATTTGCTTCCCAAGGCTAAAGAAAGCCAGAAGATAGTTGTGATTTCACCCAACAGCAGTTGTTTTAGGATGTAGAAGAGGAGGAAAATACTGGACTGTAGATCCATTTGAGTACAATCCAAGAGTTGTGTGAAGAGCGATGCAAACATACTGTGCACTGAAAGATCAGCACACGTGAGTTGTTTTTCTTAAAATGTCTATCTTTGTACAAGTTACGTACTAAAGACACCAATGTTTGTCACATTAGGAAAATATGTCTTAACAAGCAGGGTTCCCTTAAGAGTTTAGAGTAAAATCCATCTTTCTATACAAAGGTATAAAACTAGAACTATGCTGCAGTGGTGTTTTAATTCTGTTTTACTGTTGCGGGTGTTTTTTAGGGTTTTTATTTAAGTGTACAGAAAATACACCTACATAGACTCAATGTAATATTCTGAAAAACTCTATAATTTCATTAACTAAGGCTGAATTTACACTTTTTCATTTCAGTGTAGCATAAAGTGCCGTATAAAAGTGGCACGACACTCTGAAGTTTTGTGGCACAGTTGAACTTAAAGAAAGAGAAAAAAAAAAGGCAATCACTTCCAGTACTGGCAGGAGATGGTTTGGATTGTGCTTATGAATGAAGATGAAGAAAATAAAGAAATTAGGAGTTGATAAAGTTGATTGCATCTCTTCTCCCATTTACTGTATAAGCGCACTGTAAACTTTTCAAGTGTGATTCCTGTGATGAACTGAGCCCCGTCTCTATGTGGTCCTCATGCATCCTGCAGTCGTGTCACACTCCTGCCAGCTCCACGTCTCCTCCTCATCGTCGTCTTCCTCCTCCTCTTGTCTTTGGCAGTAGTGGTTTCTTGGAATTGACTACAATGCAGCTGTGCAATACCATTAAGTTTTCTGTCCTTTTGTTTCTGGCTCTGCTTGACTTAACTGATGCTGAGCTGCGCAAATCCAATGAGCTTAACATCGTCGGGAATTTCAGACTCCTCGATGCCAGACGCCTGAAAAAAACAGCAAACAATGTCACACACTGTATCCGTTTTTAGATCTGATTGATTGTTTCAGCTGATACTAAGATAACTATCATTAAACCTGATTACTTATGAATTTACCATCACCTTCTTAACATTTATAACACTAACTTATAGAGGTCATATCAGGCTTTTTCAGGTTTAATGTGCTCTTAAAGGTGCAGTGTGTAGAAGTTGGCATTTTAGCGACATCTAGTGTTCAGATCTTTGCATGAGCCCGTCTGTTATTAAAACATCACATCACTAAGTGACAAGAGCCGGACCAAAAAGGATGGTGAACAGGGCATCATTTACAACAGTTACAAGGTGAGTTTTTTCATTCATATTTGTAACTATTACTTTGATACATTATAGGTCAGTTCAGATGATGGTTATAGGCTTTGTAAACTTCTGAAGACTTATATTCAAAAATTGCGTTTTGCTCTTTTTGTCTCCAAAACCCAGCCGTAGACAACATGGCGGATAATTATGTCAGCCTCCACAGAGGGGAGACTCATGGTATACAGATATAAAAAGCTTTTTCTTACTTAATAAAAAGAAACTAAAGTTTTATGAAGATCATAGTACACATATTTTGATGGACTATACATATAAAAAACAGACATTATATCCTATATTCACTGTTAATATTCTGAGAAATGCTGCGAACTTCTACACACTACACCTTTAAGTGTGTTTTACAGGTCTCCTCTAAAACAGAGAGCCCCTACTGTGAATTCATGACAACAAAGTCCAGAGCATTAGGACTCCTCCTGTGAACAGCTACAGCCGCTGCCTGAAACAGCTGACTCCCCTGGCTCTCCTCAAAAGACCTACCACTGTTTCATCAGTGCTTCAAACCCACTGGCATGTGTTTGGAATTCCATTGCGAAGCACAGACAGTAGAGAGTATGTAAAGCTGCTTAAAACATCTCGCTTCACCGCAATGACCTGACCAACTATCACAGAGTGGCCAACCAACCAGACATGGGCCCATTTGGGGCCTTAAAGTGACAGGAGGTCTAAAGGTGCGTTCACACCGTACACTACTTGTACTACCTCGACGATCATTCTCCATGCAAAATCAATGTACAGCCGCGATGCAGACCATCTCAAACTGAGTGAGAATAGAGAAGAATCAGGGTTACACAGGACATGAAAACTGGCAGGTTTTCATATACTGGCGAATGTAAACATGCTTTGGCAGTAGGGCTGCCACGATTAGTCGACTAGTCGTTGACTAGTCGACTATCAAAATAGTCGACGACTAATTCAGTAGTCGACTAGTCGTTTTGTTTTTTTTAGGTGTGTTTTCTCACAAAACTGCCGCTGTACCTCTGCTGTCTAGTCTGCCTATCTGTCCTGTTTTCTGGTTATCACACCTGCAGGAATCAAACCAACACACCCGAAGCACACTCATGCATGTGGCGCATGAACAACTACGCAGGCACCAAAGTTGCCAGGTCTGCTCATAATAAGCGATTTGGGCCACCAGCTGCATGCTGGTGCAGTACGCTGCAGTTCATGCATGAAGTGACTAGTCGACTAATCGCAAAAGTAGTCGTTGACTAGTCGACTATCAAAATAGTCGTTTGTGGCAGCCCTATTTGGCAGTAATTCAAGTCAAATATTCAAACTTAATTCAAGGCAAAATATGACCTCTGATAACTAGTAACATTCTTTACTTTGAAAAAGAAGTACTAAATAAGTTCAATGTATGAGTAAATACAAATATATTAATATTGTATGTGAAGGTACTGACGACACATAATGAAGAAAGCTAGGATGCCAAATATCAATTTAATAAAATATCAAATTGCATGACCCTCAGAGCTGGAAAGAGATGCACTCTTATTAATGTTCACTGTATAAACATTTGCCCTGGGCTTCAGCCCCTTTATAACCCCAAAAGGGATAAAGTAAGAGACAACTAAAGGACAGATGCTCAAGAGTCCAATGCAATCACAGCATCGTGAGGATTTGCTGTTCATCATGAGACTGGGATCCACATTCAAGATTTCCTGCTGCTTAACAGAAGGTTTTTTCTTGCCGACATGATGGAGGGATTCATGATTGGCTATATGGATTCATGTCGGGTGTTGGATGTATATATATGTACATACAGTATAAGTATATATGTATATATGTATCTATGCATATATGAGTCACCATAAAATGAAGAGTTTCATGCTCTACTGTAAAATGTCTTGAGTTAACTCTTGTTATTAATTAGCGCTATACAAGTAAGGATTGACTGACTGGTTGTTTTTCTGAGACTGCTGTTAAATTGCAAAAAATCAGATTCAACTAGAAGTGCTCAGAGTGCTCTCTTATTATCAGCCACTAGCAAAAATGAAATGAAAACTGCTCTCTCAGTGTTACAAATCCTTTAAAATATTCCTGAATATTTGCCACAAAAGTATAATTACTACCTTCCTTGTGCCATGAACAACATTTCCTAAAGTTTCATCCAAATCTGTTGAGAACTTTTGAACGAACACAAACAGACAGAGGAACAGAAGTATGCCTGGAAATAATTACCCTCTTGGCAGAGATAATAACGAAGGTTTTAGTCAATGTATTTAAGATTAAAGACCTGTTGCAGGTAAAAATACGACACTTCAATGGCCTTCAGTTTAAAAATTTATATTTGAGACTTTTTCATTAAGCAGAAGGAAGCCTCAAAAAACACTTCTCTAACACGAAACACTTCCGGACTAAATGAGCACAACACATCATGTGGCAAAATAATCATTCAGTCTCAGTTATGTTGTTTTCCTAATTATGGACAGACAAAATCTAAATCAAAGTAAATCTTGAATAAGAGTCATTTTCTAACTGAAACAACAGATAAACATATGAAACACTGAACATATGTTGGCTTGATATGTAAACATTTATGATTTGTCAGTCTGTGTACTCACCAATTTAAAAGTCACATTTTTGTTATTGTGAGGATCATCGACAATCTTCTGCAAATTGGCAGCAACTAGACAAAGAGATTTTTAAAAATTAGAACGAGTGATTACACTGGGGTGCTGTTTGTTAAAAATGCATAGAACCCAGAAAAGAAAAGTACATACACAGAAAAAGAGATTAAAAAAGGCATGAACCAAAAACAGTGAAGATTTACAAAACTGTATGTGGGCAAAGTTGCATATGATGCTGTCTTCAGGAATCCTAAATGTCTAAAAACATGCTCACAACGAGCCTGAAAGTCTTCCCTCTACATGCCACAATTATGCAATGACAGTTGATGCAAACAAATGAAGCAGAACATCGAAGGATCCCAGTGTTTTACAGCATTACACAGTTAAGTGAATGGGAGGTGGAGATTACAAACATTTACAAAACCCAAAACCAGTGAAGTTGTGTAAATGGTAAATAAAAACAGAATACAATGATTTGCAAATCCATTTCAACCTATATTCAATTGAATACACAGCAAAGACAAGATATTTAATGTTCGAAGTGGTAAACTTTGTGCTTTTTGCAAATATTAGCTCATTCAGAATTTGGTGCCTGCAACATGTTTCAAAAAAGCTGGCACAAGTGGCAAAAAAGACTGAGAAAGTTGAGGAATGCTCATCAAACACTTATCTGGAACATCCCACAGGTGAACAGGCTAATTGGGAACAGGTGGGTGCCATGATTGGGTATAAAAG
This sequence comes from Scarus forsteni, assembly GCA_036419115.1. Lineage (NCBI taxonomy): Eukaryota > Metazoa > Chordata > Actinopteri > Labriformes > Labridae > Scarus > Scarus forsteni. The sequence goes on along the minus strand of JAZDUH010000271.1, from coordinate 12,241,206 downwards.
CAGCTTCCCTGAAATGCTCAGTCATTCACAAACAAGGATGGGGCGAGGGTCACCACTTTGTGAACAAATGCGTGAGCAAATTGCAAGGAATTTAGGGATTTCATCATCTACGGTCCGTAATATCATCAAAAGGTTCAGAGAATCTGGCGAAATTACTGCACGTAAGCGGCAAGGCCCAAAACCAACAATGAATGCCCGTGACCTTTGATCCTTCAAGCGGTACTGCATCAAAAACCGGCATCGCTGTGTAAAGGATATCACCACATGGGCTCAGGAACACTTCAGAAAACCACTGTCAGTAACTACAGTTCATCTACATCTGTAAGTGCAAGTTAAAACTCTACAATGCAAAGCCAAAGCCATTTATCAACAACACCCAGAAACACCGCCGGCTTCGCTGGGCCCGAGCTCATCTAAGATGGACTGATGCAAAGTGGAAAAGTGTTCTGTGGTCTGACCAGTCCACATTTCAAACTGTTTTTGGAAACTGTGGTCGTCGTGTCCTCCGGACCAAAGAGGAAAAGAACCAGCCGGACTGTTATAGGCGCAAAGTTCAAAAGCCAGCATCTGTGATGGTATGGGGGTGTATTAGTGCCCAAGGCATGGGTAACTTACACATCTGTGAAGGCACCATTAATGCTGAAAGGTACATACAGGTTTTGGAGCAACATATGATGCCATTCAAGCAACGTCTTTTTCATTGACGCCCCTGCTTATTTCAGCAAGACAATGCCAAGCCACATTCTGCACGTGTTACAACAGTGTGGCTTCGTAGTAAAAGAGTGCGGGTACTAGACTGGCCTGCCCGTAGTCCAGACCTGTCCCCCACTGAAAATGTGTGGCGCATTATGAAGAGTAAAATACAACAACGGAGACCCCGGACTGTTGAACAACTTAAGCTGTACATCAAGCAAGAATGGGAAAGAATTCCACCTGAAAAGCTTCAAAAATTGGTCTCCTCAGTTCCCAAACGTTTACTGAGTGTTGTTAAAAGGAAAGGCGATGTAACACAGTGGTAAAAATGCCCCTGTGACAACTTTTTTGCAATGTGTTGCTGCCATTAAATTCTAAGTTGATGATTATTTGCAAAAGAAAATAAAGCTTACCAGTTCGAACATTAAATATCTTGTCTTTGCTGTGTATTCAATTGAATATAGGTTGAAAGGGATTTGCAAATCATTGTATTCTGTTTTTATTTATGATTTACACAACGTCCCAACTTCACTGGTTTTGTACATAAATTTAAGTGTTTGGGACTAAAGTAGAGGTCAGAAAGCATGGAGTATTTGTTTGCAACAGCCGGAGGGTAAAAAAATATGATACAACTACCAGCACTCTGGTGTGTAATTTCATACTTTTTGGCCTTACTGTTTAAATTTACATGAATTGATCCAAGTCAACACATGATCTAGTCTTCTGCAATCCAGATGAATGAAGGTGAGAAAAGGCTCTTGCCCTTTGTATTTGTTTGAAATCAGAGTGTCTGTGTTGTGTACTTGTACATAAAGTTACAGGTTTTGTTGCTATTTTTTGTTGGTTTGTATTTTATCTGAAGTTAAAAAGTCATAATATGAAAGTCAATGAAAGTTAAATAAACAGATTTTAGGTTAAAATAATTGATCGGTGATGCTGAGTTTGTGTAAATAAGCAATGCTTCTCACTGAGTCCACTGAACATCAGACATTATGTTCATGTTTTTTACTTTAGGACCATCAGATCAAGCTAAAGCTACTTCTAATCTACTGGGAACATTAACTGGGGAAAAAATCAATATGGTTGTAAATGGATTCAACTCATATTTGGTCCATAATATTAGGAAAAGTACAACCAAAACAAAACAAAAACATCAAAAATATACAGCTGACAAGCACTCCTAAATACAACTCTCATGTTATCACAAAACACTCTTTACCTTTAAAGTGCAAGCCCATTTAAAATACCCAAACTGTAATCATAGAGTTATCAGTAGTTATCTGTCCTTGTCTGATTGTAAACCTCCACTTTTAAAGTGCTTTACAAATAAAGTTATTATTCCAGTACAGCTGGATTAGGCAACATGCCATTTCATATTCCTCTAACTTTTAGTCCTGACTTTAATAAAGCATTAAAATGATTCTCTTACAGAAACTAAACTTTGATAACTTAGCATTTAAAGGTAACATCCTGCAGTGTGATTTTAGAACAACTCACTGCTTCCTCGAGGATACAAAAGGTAATGAAAGACTTCTGCGTCTGACAGTTCATGTTTACAGAAAGTGTCTTACCAATGACTAAGTCCCTCCCGTCAACCAGACCGGCTGAGACCAGCTCCTGAGAAACTCCATCAGCAGAATCTGAAAACAAATGAATCATTAAATTACAGGCAGGCATGAGTTAAAAGGCAAACAGAAAAAAAAGACGAGCAGGAAAGAGTCGTACCTCTGCCAGACATGAACTCAAATCGGATGTCATTGAGTTCCTTCTTAGGATTCCTCAGTCTCAGGACGAGGCTGATGGGAACACTGGCATTGCCTGCAGCTGGATCCTGCACCAATAACAAAAACCTTTTCAGAAAGCCCCTTAAACAAACTCTGAGCTGGTTTAAAGGCCCATTGTTAAGCTTTTTTGTTCTGCCCTGCTCTTGTTCTTTTAGTTCTTCAGACAACCCGCCAAAAAGTACAATTTCAGGGCCACATTTGCACTCCCCTGACCTTAAAAACTACTAGGACTGGGGCGATTCACTTTTCTCCCAATTCGATTTATTGCGATTTTATAGGTGCTGATTCAATTTAAATTGCGATTCTAGCTTTTTTAACACCAGCGAAAAAGATAAACAATGATGATGCCTCCAGACTATATCAGGAAAAATACACATCACATGTGAGTCAGTTTGTAGGATTTATTCAGCAATATATTTTAACCAGCTGTTTATACTCTCTCTTTTCAAAAGCCTGGATTGCATTTAAAAGCAGCTTATTAACCCTTTAGGCACCAGAGTTTTTTCAAGAAAATATTCAATTTTGCTATCAAGATTTAAAAAGACTATAGTTTCAAAGAGGTTAGTTTTCCATCATCATCACTGTAATTTACGGGCCGAGCATGAACGCCTCTGCTGCCTTCACTGTGCTTTTTACCCCCGGCTTCTCCCTCGTCTGCCCAGAGCTCTGCGGTCTTTCTCATTCCCGCCAACACCGTCACTTTATGCCGTGTTTTGAGCTTCCCTGAATCCCAGACCACGTCCCCTCCTCAGCAGTCACCGGCCACGGAGAGGCAAAGCATCGGCCTCTGTATGTGCTGCTTGGAGACTGTAATGGCGCGCGGACCCGCTCCCGCTGCGTGCACACGCGCCGCCAGTTTCATCCTCACTGGACGACTGACCGTCATCCTCAGAGAGTAAATACTCCTCAGATTCAGAGTCAGCCAGCACTTGACAAAGTACTCTCAGCATCGTGAGTACTCTTACTTACTCTCTCTCTCTGCTCCACTCTGCAGCCACACTCGCGTCCCTCGGTCCAGTGTGTGTGTTTTAGGGCTGAACGATTTGAGAAAATAATCTAATTGCAATATTTTTCCCCAATATTGCAATTGCCATTTACTCTGCGATTGTTTTAATGTTCCTCATCTTATGTATTCTTAAACAAACATAAGCAGTAGATCGTTTTATAGTACAACCAATATGACATTAAATCAATCTAAGGAAAAAGATTTGAGAAAAAGTGGAGAAGTGAAGAGCAGAAGCAAAATAGGTATGAAATTGTAAAAACTGGGTAAAAAAAAATGATACAAAAGCGGAAAAAAAGTTAATAGGTGCTGAATAGGTATGAAATTGAAAAAAAAAAAGCAAAAAAATTCAAAAGTGACTAAAGAAAATTGATTATAGCAGCAAAATTGGGATTAAATTTCAAAAACCATGTTTTTTGAACTTATGTGAATTGATTTTTTTCTCCCACTCCTAAAAACTACCCTCCTGTTGATGTCCTAATTGTCTTACCTGAGCAGTGGGAGCATGTGAAGGACTTGCTGTCTGAGCAGGAGCCTGCGGTGCCACCTCCTCTCCAGTTTGGCCCGCGCTTGCAGGATTCTCTTGTGCCGTACCGGGTGGCTGCAGCGTCGCTGCAGAGCTGTCAGCTGCTGGGAAAAGCTACGAGATACCAATTTGCAAATGCAGTCAGCGGGTGTTTTTTAGTTCTACATGGACTGAAAAAGAGGACTCAAACAGGACACCCATGCAAATCATTCTTTTTACAACATTAAGATAAATCAAGATTTCCAGGTCATGTCCACTACAAAGGGACTCACCTCCAAATTCTGGGACCCGTCCTTCACTCTGGGGGACTGCAGGATGGACATGACAGATTTTCAGGATTAAAACATGCAACTCTCCTTTTATCCCCCAACAAATGGACTGATGGAGCATTGTAAGATTGAAGGAATTTGACATAAAGTGACTTTCAACATAGAACCAAATCACAGTTTAGACAACAGGCCACAAACTCCCACACCGAGACCCTTACCCGACTCTCTGTCAAACCCAGGCCACCCCACATCCCTGAACACGCTCTCATTGTAAATACAGAAACATGGCACATGCTGAAACACCTTTTCCTTCCTGAAGCACCCTCTGCTGGTCACATGGGTGCAATGTGAAGTGACAGATTCATGATGAAGACCCTCAAAAGTTGAATAAGCATGGGCATGCACGGTCTCACCCTAAGGGCCGCCACTGCAGCTTTTCCCTCCTCGCTTTCCTCGTCCAGCTCATCGTCGCTCCACTCCCAACCGCCGTCTTCTGTCTTGTGGAGACGTCCACTGGAGCCGGGCACACGACGAACCTAGACAATGAAGGCATGAATAAAAATCAAGAGTTTATACAATGACTAATTAGTTTGCTCACCTTTTTTGGTCTCAACTTTTTCACCAGGACAAATCTTTAAAAAAGCAGCATTTAAAATTACAAAACTACCATCATTAACCCTCTACTTTTACATCACTGAAGTCTCAATAATAAAAACAGTCTTGAATTGATTGTTTTTCTACCTTTAGAGAACCTTTGCAGAACCAATCAAATAATTGTTTGACACTGTTAACATTTAAGGGAAGAGAGAAACTGCAAACAAACCAAAGACCACATATTTCTTTGGTGTGGGATTTAACGGTGTTAAAAGCTAACAGCTGATTGCGTGACAACATAAAAATGCACAAATATTTGGGACAAAATCAATTACAAAAGGCAAAAATGTTCGTAAATAAAATAGAAAAAAAACGTACAACAGTTGATATTGTGTTTGACACACAGACTAAAAATGTTTTTGATGAATAAGAGATTAAATATAAATTTATGGTGAAGTATTTAAAATAATATTGTTGAAATAATAACTTGTGACAATTTAACAAAAAAATATTAAAGGAATCATACTACGCGAGGGTAGGCAGAAAAGCTCTTGCAGCCGGGAATTAGACGGCGCCAACCTGCTACACAAAGTATAATTCAGGTCCCAAAAATGAAAATAACCAACTTTCTATCTCTCAGTTAGCTGATATAAAATCTTAGCAAACAAAAATGAGGCACTGAGTTGAAGTTTAACTTAAATGTGTTCAAGTGAAAGCCCAAAGCACAAGATTCAACGGTCCCCAAACTCCCATGTCCCACAAACAGCCAAATCAACCAAAAACTACTCAGGCCCAAAAAGTGTCTGTAATCCCAAATCCTGAACGAAAATCCTTTTAATCCAAATGTTGTATTGAGTCCTCTCTCAGTCCGTAAAATTTAAAACATCCACCGATGGCGCAATCAGAAAAAAGAAACATTGAGAGTGCGTCCTCTACAGCCGCAGACTGGAAGTCCTTACCAGCCTCTCCTGTAACTTCCCTGCATGGACTGTAATCCGCTAATCCAAGTGGAAGGACAAATTTTGATGGACGATAATTACCCCAAACATTATTGACCATAAACAATATTATTGTCAATATTATTTTGATTTTTTTTTTTGTTTGTTTTTACATTTTTTCATTCATGTAATTATAAAAATGTCATAATAAAGTGAGTACACTATATCAAAAGCAAAAGAGTATTTAACTGGAATTGGAAGGTCAAGATCTTTTAAATAAAATTAATTAAACAATATAATAAATGTAACAAACAAAAAAAGAGAAAAAAAAAAACCAATGAAAATGAAATGGACTCTCTTTTAGGAAAAATTGCATGTAAATAAAAATAATTATACTAATCAAAAACAATGAAACATAGACCCTGTCTCTGTAAAGAAAAAACAAAACTCCAATAAAAACACACAAAAATAAAAACCCTTAAAAAAGGGAGTTTATACAGTTCCTGAATTGTTTGTAACATGTACTTTCTCCAAGTCAATTTGTACTGTCTGTCAAACGTTTGTAACATTTCTGACTTTTCATCCACATTGAAGGGCTGCATTTCTTCTGCAATGTGTGAGCATATTCTGCATATTACTTGTTTTATGTCCAGCTCGTATTTTCCTTTGTACTTGTTACATCTAAAATACTGTACATCCAAACATCAGCTTTTAAACTTGCCAGTGGTGCCCTTATAGTGCTTCCATCATGTTTGTTTGCAGTAACATCTCATGAGATCTTGTTCAGTAGAAAGCAACGCTAAACGCTGATCACACCAGACTAGCAGGGTTGATACCACAGGCTGCTTCTCTGCACATCCAAAGACAAAAAAACTACCCAAGTTAAAAGATCTATCTTTGGATTTTGTGGATCGATTATGAACCAGTTAAAGGAAAATCGATTTAAATCGATTTTTTTAACCCAGCCCTACTATCGAGTATATTGTTATGAAACAGAATTCCACTAAATTTGACATTCAAGTATCTATCCATTAATGTAAAGAGCATGAAGAAAGGCTGCTGTACCTTTTTGGACCGCTCCGTCATTGTCGGACCTTTGCATAAAAGCCTCTCCTGCATATACTCGTTGTTCTGTAACAAAAAGATAAAACATTATGACCGGCTCTATAGCAGTGTGACATTAAACACAAAAATATTTTTGCTTCCTCTCATATGAATGGAGTAAGGCTCACTTTGGCTTTCGTGAAGAATTTATGCTTCAGCAGCTCAGCAGCAGTCGGCCTAGATAGAAAACAGACACAAGGCTCTTCATTAACTTCATTTCCAACAAGAAAAAAAACAGCACAAGCTAAAGAAGGAGGTAAGCAAGGAACACTTGGGACTGACCTCTTTTCTGGATCTTTCTGTAAACACAGGGAGAGCATCTTCCTGAATGACTTGCCGTACTTCTTCACCATCTCCTTATCTGTGATGCCCGTCTCCAGACAGGGCGGGTCATTCTGCAAAGTCAGCATCAGCACCTAAAGGCACACAAAGATCAGCTTTCGTCAGAGAATTTGAAAAGGCTTTAGCTACAACATAAGACACTTTAATAAAACTACTTATGACACCAAACTGCATTTATTTGTGCAAACGAGGGCTACAGAGCTGTTTTCAGTGACTCTGAATGTGCAAAAAGTCTGTAAAGTTAAAGAGGCTGTGAGGAGTTTCTAAGTAATTACAAAAAAGTCTCACATTTAGATATATGCCTGATTGAAATACACACTTTAAGATGAGTTTTATAGCATCAAAATAGTTTATCTATAAAAGCTATTCCTTAGCTTCGCGGTCGGGTCGGACAGGGCTGGACTGGCCTGGATACTCAACTTTAGGAACAAGACAATTAAAACTAGAGCAAATTTATATTATTCAGACACGTCTTAGAGCACCGGGCTGTAAGTAGTGATATATAGCCGGCTACAAAACTACGATACTAAGTTTTCCAAAAATTGCTTGTTGTCACACATCAAAAACTACCGCCAAGTACCTTGGGCCACGTCTTTTGGTGCGTTCCAGTTGTAATCAGAAGTAGGAATTTCCGAGTTCCAAGGAGGAAACTGCAACTGGAACGCCCCCCAAAGTCAGTTTCAAAAAGTGAGCTCTTACATTCCTGCATTGGGCCTTGTGATACACGCTCCTCTGATGAACTGTTGCTACATGATGTACTTCGTGTCAGGTCAAAGCCCGGGAAATCTGCCTTTTCTCCCTCTGCGTCTGACTCATGGTATAGGACACAACACCTGATTTTAAATCTCTGTTTGTATTTGTTTGACATTTTTTTATTTTATCTATTGTTTGGATGAATATAATTGAGCTCACCACTTCTATTTTTAAATTGTGGTAATCTTAACGTTTTAAAACACTGAAACTTAACATTTTTTAAATCTTCATCATTGTCTTGTATCTCCTAAATTTAGTAATAAATTATATGATCTTGGAATTGTTGAAATACATAAATTAATCCATTTTAGTGGACCTGAGCCAATTTGCTCTACTCATTTTTATTTTGTTTGTGTAACAAAACACACAAACAATCTATCTTTTGTTGATCTTTATAATTAACTTGATGACATTGTAAATGAGACTCTCAATGCTCTCTCGAGTATAAATAAAGGTTGAATGACTGAATAAATGAATGAAACGACATTTAAACTCATCACGTACTAACTACTGTCTTTAGTCTTTTTACCAAACTTTCTTTATCTGCTGGTTTCAGAGCACGGGCTGCAACACTGGAAAAATATTTTTAACCAACAGCCCTAAAAATCCTTTTTTCTACCTCAGCTTCTCCCAGAGGAAACAGAGCAGCAGCAGAAGACAAGTGAGCAGATTTGTTTTGCGTCCCAAAGGTGCTGCTCAGAGTATTAACCACAGGTGAGCCTCTTAGTGATCACAGGCATTAATGAGATTGGCTAATTATATATTTTTAATCAGGGGAGCTGAAAGAATTACAATTTTGGACAGGCCTGTTCATATGAAATGTCACGACTCCTTTCCCATTCCCACAAGCTATATTCTAGTTAATTAAAAATCTCAAACAATCTTTATGAAGATGTTTCTCGATGACATTAAGCTTACTTAACATGTAGAGACAGCCTTCTGTTTCCCTGCAGACAACTCACAAGTCACACGAGTGTATTAATTGGTGTGGCTTGGCAAAAGCATGCAGCTTTTTTCCTGATGCAAAAATATTATTCTGCACTTTTTCTGGAAATAGAAAAAAATATAAATAGCTTTTTTTGCTGTTATATTTATATTACAGAAAATCCTCCCTCTTGTAAAAGTGTGGGCAGCGTTAACTCAACTGATTTGATTGGTCAAATCACACGGCTGCAATGTCTCTATACTATTTTGAGATCTATTTGATTTTATATGTTAAATAGCCTTCGGATACCAATTATGAAGTATCAATAAAAGTTGATCAAGGAAAAACTGGACCAGCAGCCCTTAAGACCCATAATGCTGTGGCTGTTTTAACCCGTTCATGCATTGTGTCCACACAGTAGACAGATATTTGGAATAAATTTATACCCTTTAGGCTGAAGCACCATGTCCAACAACCAAGTGGTAAATTCCCAAACCTATGTCTTACTTTCATGTACCGGTCCCTAATTGGGTCAGTACCCGAATACCATTAAGAATCTGGAAAAAACGGTACTGTTATCGGTACTGAAACGTCTCTTCAACTGTCACGTAGTTATGACACTACCGTTGTGATACGAAGTGCATCAGTAAACACACACCTTCATAGGCGGGTATTTGTGATACGGTGCAGCTCCAGTGGCCAGTTCAATGGCCGTTATCCCGAAACTCCAAATGTCAGCTTTGAAGTCATAGCCGCGGACCTGTGGATTAAAAACAGGATGAACAAAGTGCAGTAGCCTCCCTTTATCACTGATTCATGAGGGACCAAACGGACAGCACAAAGGGAGAAAAAACATTCACTAAACGAGCCTCTCACCTGCTCCATGACCTCCGGGGCCATCCAGCACGGCGTCCCCACAAACGTCTTACGGACTTTGTTCCTCGTCATGTCTCCTCCGGCTGCTAGAAAGGCACTCACACCAAAGTCTGAGTAGGATGGAGGAGAAAAGTCAGAAAAATACTCAAAAACATTCATGTCAAAATCTAAGAATTTGTTTTGAAAATATTAATATATAAAATAAAAAAATATAGAGTCTGAACTGCACTTCTGACTAGAGGAAAACATTGGAATCTGGATGTACCCTGATTGATCAAGCCAATAACTGTCGGCCAATGTTTAATAAGAACACAGGATCAGCTGATTGAAATGAATGCCTGCAGTCCCCAACAAGACCATCTGTGGTTAACGGGGCTGAACAATTTAGCATTTTTGGATTGAAACTGGAATTTCATACAACACAATTTTATGATCGCCGAATCAACCATTTTTTCCAGTGCTCCTGACTGACCCAGGATCTGTTGTGTCAACTATTTCACACATACTACAAATTTGCAGGCAAATTGCATTTACAGTGCTGGTAAGCAGGTCAAAAACACAATGTCTCATTAAACAATGAAGACAGATTATTCCTCATCAATATCAGATGATGAATAATGTGTTAAGTGCTTTGATCACGTATCTCCTTCTGTTTTCTATACTGTAAACTAAGGCTGAACGGTTTGAGAAAATAATCTAATTGTGATATTTTTCCCCAATTTTGCAATTGAAATTTACTCTGCGATTGTTTTAATGTTCCTCATCTTATGTATTCTTAAACAAACATAAGCAGTAGATCGTTTTATAGTATAACCAATATGACATTAAATTAATCTAAGGATAAAAGATTTGAGAAAAAGTGGAGAAGTGAAGAACAGAAGCGAAATAAGTATGAAATTGTAAAAACTGGGTAAAAAAATGGTACAAAAGCGGAAAAAAGTTAATAGATGCAAAATAGGTATGAAATTGCAAAAAAAATGGGAAAAAATTCTAAACATGGTCTGACAGTGGCCAAAAAAAAAAGATGAATGGGAACAAGATAGGCATAAAGTTGTAAAAACTGGGTTAAAAAAGGTTAAAATAGGCATGAAATTGCAAGAAACTACATCACAATGCCAAAATGTTCAACACAGTTTGGGTTAAAAATATTGCACTGTCTGCGATTTGAAAATTGCAACAAGCCATATTGCGATTTAATCTAATTTGCAATTAATTGTTCAGCCCTACTGTAAAATAAATATTTTCCTAAAATCATTCAGCTCTAAGTGGTTAACAATCCATGCAGGCCGGAAAAAAACTGCCAACTTTAGAACACTGTGGTAGAAATTTCCCAGACTTTGTTTGCTAGTCTTAAATATGAAAATGGTGCGAACTGAACAGTGAGAGGTATCACTAATTGGCCAGTCAGCTACAGAAAGCATAAGCAGAGTATTCCTAGTTAAAACCATATTGGGTGTAGAGAAAATGAAAACACTGTACCAGCTATTTGCACAGAGCCGTCATCCCCAAGAAGGATATTTCCAGCTTTTAGATCCCTGCAAATGAGAAGATCAAGTTTTTAACACATGATGGATAATTAAGAACATAGCTGCACAGAGAGGAGTGGTTGTTGTGTGCCGACCAGCTCTGCTAATGACCCAACATTCATCCCTGTCACACATGAACAAGTTAAAGCTGCACCTTTGATCGGACTGGTTTAATTCCCCTGATTTCCGTTTGCAAACACAGAGAATAAATCCTGCATAAGGAGGAGTGGATGAGCAGAAGCCAACAATCTCTCCTTCCTGTCCTCTTATGAATGGTGTCTAGGGGGGTCAGTAATGCCCAAACTAAGGTTATGTCATCTATTGTTTTTACTAAAATATGTTTTTAATTAAGAATACACCAGCAGCAAAATACTGTGACAACGTTGTGATTTCTTTAATCATAAACCGCAGAAAAACTGAACAAACGCAAAAGACATGTCATTTTTAGGGGTGCTGGTTTGGTGGAGTGGATAGAAACCAGGCACATCCCATATACATACTTCTGCCAGCCCGGGTTCGAATCAAGCCTGTGGCCAGTTTGCAGAGCGTCTTCCCATATTCTCTCCCCCCCTGTCGCAAGCCTATCCACTGTCTCTCTCCCATCAATAAAGGCACAAAATGCCCAAAAAATACATTTAAAAAAGATGTACGTTTTTAAGCTTCAGTGTCTCCTCCATTTTGTTATCATTATGCTTCAACGTAATAACAATATTAACTAGAAAAGCATCTGAGAAAGCAGACCTTCACCAAGCAGTTCAGTTACAGCAGTGGCTTTTCTGCTCCACGTGGACAGCCGAGTCTCCCCGCTCATGTCTGTCCTTGTCCACATGGACAGATGCCATCAGCGTTTAAGTTACAAAGTCGGACAAAACGTGCCGATCTACCAAGCTATTGTTAGCCGTTGTGTTCGCAGAAGTCCTCCGCTGGCATTGCAAGGGAAGCTGGGAAATGTAGTGACATAGGCTGGGAAAATATTGATGTCAGTTAGCAAATAAACTACAGTTCCCATGATACTGTAAATGAATGGGATTTTCCATTATAAAATTCAAAGTTTTTTTGTGACATCAGTGTGGAATGAATCAGCGGCAAACTGTAATGGCTTCTTCTTTGGACCAAACCACACCTCTGGTAATATTTTCATTTTAATCCATCCAGTAGTTTTTGCGTTTTCATGCTAACAGACAAACAGACAGACAAGAAAACCAAGGACTAGGGATGCACTGAAATGAAAATTTGTGGCCGAATACCGAATATCCAATGCAGAAGCAAAGTAGTTCACTGTATTTTTTAATAGTGCATTAATAGCTTAGAGTACATTTTTAGACATGTTTTTAAAAGAAAGTAATTGTTTATTGAATATTATGACATTTTTTAATATTCCAGTAGCCTTTGCTTTTCAAAAAAAGCCCAACAAAGTTTTTCATTCATATTAGGCTTTCAAACAAAACAAAACATGCATTAAAAAAACACTAATGTGCATTGAGAAGTGGATATAAACCAATAATACCAACAAATAAATAATTGTCCCTTTGACACAAGTCTGCATTAGGGCTGTCACTTTATATTAGATATTTGAATAACTGATCGAATATGGGGATAAATATCCGTAACCAAATTGTAAATAAGTATTTGAATGTAAAATATTGAGTGTGGCAACACATCAGGCCTGGAGCAGTGGACTGTTCCGTCCAGCAGAGGGCGCTGTGAGCACAGCTTGACCGTCAGACACATCCGCTGCTCTCTTGACCTCAGTAAACAAAGAGTTTCCACTCTGAGCGGACATTAACAGCTCTGAATCATCTGTGGAGAGCTGTGTGGAAGTAGTTTTGGTTCTACACTGTTGATGGCAAACTTAAAATCAAAGACCAGGCTGTGTTTTCTGTAAAATACAGTTTAGTCACTCGTCCTCCACGTATTTGCTAGCTCAACCGTCGGCTTTTCATCCAAGCTATACGGCCGAGTGCAGCAGCGCTTCGTCAAGAGTTTAACCCCGTGTGACTGTTCTTTTCGGCAGGATGGATAAGAGAGTCTCTGTCCCTTACTGTGGGGGGGGGGGTAATTCAATGTCGTTGATTGTTTGGGTGCATGATTTAGTTTGACTTTTAGGAAAAGTGACAGCCTTAGTCTGCTTAGCCACAGTCACACGCAGTAAAGTAGTTGATTTCATCATTGCGTCACACAGTACTATTCGGCCTTGCTACAGTATTACCTCACTCCACTGAAGGCCCAATATGGCTTTTTTTGCATTATTCGGCCAAATATATTCGGCCACCAAATATTCGGTGCATCCTTACCAAGGACCCATTGAAACCATTTGACACCACAACAGCCAACAACAATTTCTTTCGTCATGTCATGATCAGAGAGAACAACAGCACATACTGTATAGAATACACAACCCTTTATAAAAAGTGTAATAATCTGAATCAATCTCAAATGTTGCATGTGTTACAGGACAAGCTGAGTGGATATGCAGAGGCCGTTCTGCTCAGTATTCCTGGGAGGGACTTTTATGTAAAAAGTGTAATAATCTGTGAATCAATCTCAAATGTTGCATGTGTGAAAAGGCTCATAGTGAGCTGAGGAAGAAGTGAATGATGGGATAGGCGATTCTGAGCACTCACAATGCACTCTGCGTGCAGAGATAGAAAGCGTATGCTGAAGCCACACACTGCGTGTGAAGGGATAAAAGGTCAACTGAAGCCAGGGAAGAAGTGAATGATGGGATATGGCGATTCTGAGCACTCACAATGCACTCTTGCAATGTTACAGAGATAAGAAAGCGTGCCCTGCTGACTTTTTAATAACCAGTTATTTCCAACTCACCGATGAATCTGTCCGTTTTGTGAGAGGTACTCCAAGCACATACTGTATAGAATACACAACCCTTTATAAAAAGTGTAATAATCTGAATCAATCTCAAATGTTGCATGTGTTACAGGACAAGCTGAGTGGATATGCAGAGGCCGTTCTGCTCAGTATTCCTGGGAGGGACTTTTATGTAAAACAAACCTCCTCAATTATGCATTTTCGTTGTATTAAATATTGAAGCAGCAAGGTCCAGCTGAAGCCACACACTCGTGTGAAGGGATGAAAGGCTCATAGTGAGCTGAGGAAGAAGTGAATGATGGGATATGGCGGTTACGAGCACTCACAATGCACTCACACAGCATGCAGAGATAAGAAGGCGTGCCCTGCTGACTTTTAATAACCAGTTATTTCAACTCACCGATGAATCTGTCCGTTTTTGTGAAGGTACTCCAAACCTTCCAACACCTCTTTAAGGATGGTGGCTATGCTGGCCTCGTCCAAAACCCCGGTTTTGTGCTCGCCACGGGAGATGACATGTTTGATGATGTCCAACACTGAGCCTAAATGAGAGGGACAGGTTTATCACAGACAGGCTAAGAACAAAGAGGAAATGTCAGGTGTTTTAAAGCACTGTTTTTGTCTGCTTTTGACAAAGTAGTTCAACAGTTTATCAAACTATGCAAAAGCTATTGGCATAAAGACCAGCACCAATCATCTTTTTCATTTGTCATAGCTCACTTCTGCATTTCAGCCATAGCCGCTGCATTAAAAATGCTGAGACGGGGTAATTGCTTCTCTATTAACTTGGGGTGTGTGTTTGAACCAATATGACGACGGAGTCCATATTTCTCTGCTGTTAAAACTACATCAAGCAGCAAGTTGGCAACTGGGAGCTCTGTGGAAAAGGGATGGATGGCATCCTCCCAAATGAAAGCCAGTCTGTTGCTTGACTTCAGAACTTTTATTTTAAGGTGGACATGTTTCTATTTTTAGCTTAAAATCTCTGCCTTGTTATTTTTTGGGGGGAAAAACACACCTTAACAGATTCAGCCTTGATATATCTACTTTTTATATCTGAAATTTCCAAACATTATTTTACTCTTGTGTAAAGGATTCTTCTACAACATGGATCAACAAACGGGTCGGTTATCTATGACAATGTCTGTGCTCAAAAAATTGATACAGCAAAATATTGTCTCGCACTCCTTTGGGATATCTGTATGGATACAGATTCTACAGAATCAATATGCCTCAATGTTTGACAGTTGTTGTAAATACTCCCTGGGTATTGTAACAATACTACAGTTCAGAGTAGAAGACATGATGAAGCATATGTCCTTACTTTAAACTTAGGTTAGTCACCTTCAGTGTCAAGACGTATCGCATCATGAGGTTGCTGGAAATTCCCAGCCCTACCTATGACTATGTATTTATTATAATCCCAAAATCCTCACAGCTTTTACCAAAAACAATTTTAATGACTAAATTAGTACTATTACCACAACTCCCAAAAAACTAAAATTCCAAACTTAATTTTTAAATCAATGGGAGAGCTGGTTTGGTGGAGTCGTAAGCACTCACTCGTCCCATGCATACTTCTGCGGGCCCGGGTTCAAGTCCGGCCTGAGGTCCATTTGCAGACTGTTCTCTCCTACTCTATCACACCCTTTCACAAGCTTATCACTTATCAATAAAGGCAGAAATCACCCAAAAAATATACTTTGAAAAATGTCTTAATCGTTCAAGCTGTCATGCCTTCTTCTAACCATTTCACGTTTGTGTTTATTGTTCAAATATTTTAACAGTGGTTGGTTATTTTCCGGTTAGATCTGACTCTTGTTTGTTTTCCTTGCATGTGTGGCCTCTCTGTGTTTGCTTAGTTGGACACTAATGATAATAAGAGCTGTCTTTTAATGTGTCTTCAGAGGATTTACAAACATAAATAAGTTATGATGAGACCATAAATGGACAAAGGTACACAAGGCAGGATGGGAAAGAAAGTGTTTGGGACCTTTTCAAAAAGTCTTGAAATCAGGTTTTATCATATATTGTCTGGATGTTTGGGGTTTCACTGAGGAAATGTTATCTTTTATTTGGAAGGCAGCTGGCATATGGCTGTTACTTTTCCCTGGAAGAAGCTTTGAAAGGAAGAAGCTTGTAAAGGTCAGACAAGTCCCACATTTCAGAACTTTTATCTCTCATTATAAAGGCAGGATCATTCTATGTCATAAAAATCCAAACTTTTATAGAGCCCTATAAAAGCTGCGTTTTTCCCAAAATACCATTTAAATTATTCTAATATTCAAATTTTTTGTATTATTATTTTTTAATTTGTTTTTTTAGCATTTTAAGCAAATTTAACCCCGTGACACTGTTTGAAGTAATGAAATATAGCCACTCACTATTCAGGTGGTCCTCACACGTAAATTTCCAGGTCTAGTCAACAGTATTTTGACAAAATCAGCTGAATGTTTGATCGTCTGACACATAATAATAGTTGGGAAACTGCTCTGCCCTGTACTTTTGAGTTAGCCGAGAGTTTCATAGCTTCTTTGTCAACTCAGGCCTGTTTACACGGAGACACTGACACCTGAAAAGCAAAGGTTTTTCCTTTGCGTATTCAAACTCGATCCGTGTTCAGACAGAGACGCTGAAACAAATGAATACGCAGTAGTATGCATTCCAGTCCAGTAGACGGCGGTGTAGGTTTGCAGAGAAACAGCGCTGCTACAGCGCACGTACAAAGTAAGAAAACGTTTTACAAAAAACAATGGGGGAGTGCTTGCACAAAGACACAGGAGTTTCTTGTCTTGATAACAAACTGAGCACAGTAAGCAGCTCACATGTTACTCGGTAGACGGCCGAAGCTGTTGTTGTTCCTGGTATGTGCAGCCTTCATGTGAGTGAGTGTGAGTACTGCACATGCAGTGATGTCAGCATTTCATCCTGAAACACTGTATCTTGCCGACACAGAGCCGAAACAAATCAGTTTTCAAAACTTTCCATCCTGGACCCTGGTTTCAAAGTGTGTGGATTCAGGTACTCCAGGCACTGTTCTCATGTAAACAGTAGCCCAAAACGCAAGAAAGCTGTCCTTTTCAGGCCGAAAATGGAGCCGTGTCAACACAGCCTCAGCTGGTTCTCAGGCAGCTACTTCGACATGTAGACATCATTAATGAAGGGAGAAGTTGGGGGAGGGGAAGTGAAGCATGCATTGTCCACAGCCTTATTCCCTTTCAGACTGGCCCAAAAATCTGTTTAGACTCGGTAACAATTGGCTCCCATCTGCAGTTTGAAAGAGTTTAATCAGCATTTCGGCCATGCAAGCGACTTGTGTTTTAATCGGCTCGCCTGGATCTGATTCAGTTTGGACATCACCCCCGGGGCGACCCGCTAATTTACGGATGATGTTGGCATAATGTCCCCATGTTATAATATCACGCCCGCCCCCTCCGTCTGTAACTTTTGTGACTCTTTGCCATCTCAGCAACAAATTCCATCCACCTTTGTTCATCAGCATCCAGTTTGTAGATTTTTAAAGAGAGACAAAAGTATAAAGTACAGTGCTTCCGGGTGAAGGCAAAGCAAGCTTTACGAAAGGAATTACGGACGTATTTTATATCCCGACTTGTGTAAGAATAAACCAGTAATAGATATCAGATAAAGGCTCGTTTTCCATTTTTGGATTTTTAATTACCAGATGAAAAATGGGAAACAAGTCGTTTCCAGTCTTTCATTTCCCTTCATCCAAACGGAAATCGGAAAATCGGATGGTTTCCCGTTTTTTACGTTTACCCATATCAACACGAAAAATGAATGGCTGCAAAGTACATGGACCTCCACGGCCTCCATGTTCCTTTCCATTGTTTACATGGATGTGCTTCGTCGTGCTGATGATGTCATCAGCTTGATACGCCAGAGGAAAATAAACAACCACGCAGCTCGTCTGCTGTCTATTAGACCCGGTCTTCTTAGCGGGTTAACCCATATTGAACAAACCCGTGCTGACCCGCTAATTTTAGTGCGTGGGTCATATCTCTCGGTAGTGGGTTTACCAAGAGATAGATTTCTATTTAATCAGAAAAAAAAAATGTCAGCCATTTCTGTGATATTCCCTGTTTATATTGAATTGCGTGTTTAATGTCCAATTTTATAGGGCCCGACTTTTATATTAAACATTTCTTTAATTTAATTATTACATGTACTAGAACGTACCTGTTTTTTTTACTCTTATCCCATTTACATCAGCCTTGTGTCTGTGTTTGTTTCACCGATCTCCTTTCCAGTAGACA
Source organism: Scarus forsteni (assembly GCA_036419115.1). NCBI lineage: Eukaryota > Metazoa > Chordata > Actinopteri > Labriformes > Labridae > Scarus > Scarus forsteni. Next base: position 12,222,770 of record JAZDUH010000271.1, on the reverse strand, counting down.
TTTGAAACTTCCCCTTCACCTCATTAAAATGATGACGGAGTAGGGGTAAGGCCACTGAATGACACAGCATTTCAGAGAGCCACTTGGGTGGACTAAAACCTGTTTACTGTCATGTATCATTAAAAAATAAGGAGGTATGACAGAGAAAGTCAAATTCCAGCTGAACTGAAGCTAAATGAAGTCAGTTTCTTTGAATATTTCAGCACTCACCACCACTGAGCAGCTTCATCACCAGCCACAGCTCATCCTTCACCACAAAGGAGGTATAATAAGACACAATGTTCGGATGGTGGCACTGGCTCATGGCCTGAATCTCTTTCTGCAGAGAGGAGAAAAAGAAATGCAAGGTTACACCTCATGCAGGAACAGAGCAGTGCAAAGCTAAGACCTACCTAAATATTTATAACTCAGTCGCAGACACAGGATGAAGCTTAGTCATGCTGGATCTGGAGCAAGGTTTGACCTTTTGAGGTGGAATAGATCTAATAATGTTTTAATCTAAGAGCAGTTTAAAAGAGAATATCTAATCCCTGCACACTGTCTTTTCTCACAGCCAATTTGTCCTGATAAACAAACAAGTCGAAACCAGGAGAAGCTAACAGCACCTCTGAAACATCAAACTAAGGGAATCTAAGCCCAGTTACAAACTAAGGTGAATCAAGGTACTGTTGTGACAGAGGACTGGGTAGGTGGATGTCTGAAAGAAGAGGTAATTTAATAAAATATTCCTGTGAGATAAATAAAACACTGTCTTATCAATATCTGATGAGCCTTGAAAAGTAACAGTTGCAATCAGACAAAGAGGCAAATGCAGAATCAGCTCACTAGAAATCCACCTTAAGTTTCATGTCCATGCTGAAAGCTGAGAACACAAATAAATGCCAAAAATCACTACAAAGCAGTGATCCCCTAATTCTTCTCTATTTCACAGAAGTTCAAGTTTCAAGTTTTTCCCTAAAGGTGCAGTGTGTAGAAATTGGCATTTTAGCAACATCTAGTGTTTAGATTTTGTAATGAGCTCGTCCGTTAATTAAACGTCACATCAGTAAGCAATGGGAGCCGATGAAGACCAAAAAGGATGGTGAATAGGGCATCATTTAGAACAGTTACAAGGTGAGTTTTTTTCCATTCATATTTGTAATTATTACTTTGATAGATGTTAGGTCAGTTAAGACTAGGGCTGAACGATTTGAGAAAATAATTAACTGCGATTTTTTCCCCCCAATATTGCGATTTACTCTGCAATTGTTTTAATGATCCTCATCTTATGTATTCCTAAACAAACATAAGCAGTAGATCTTTTCATAGTAAAACCAATATTACATTAAATTAATCTAAGGATAAAAGATTTGAGAAAAAATGGAGAAGCGAACAACAGAAGCAAAATAGGTATGAAATTGTAAAAACTGAGTAAAAATGGTACAAAAGCGGAAAAAGGTTCATAAATAGGTGCAAAATAGGTATGAAATTGCAAGAAAAAATGTGGAAGAATTGGCAAAAAAATCCAAAAGTGGCTTAGGAAAATTGATTATGGCAGCAAAATTGGGAATTAAATTTGAAATTAAATCTCAAAAAGTATGTAAAAATTCCCAACGTGGTTTTGACGGTGGCCAAAAAAAGATGGATGGGGGCAAAATAGGCATAAAGTTGTAAAAACGGTAAAAATGGTCCAAAAGTAAGAAAAAAGTGTATGAATAGAGGTAAAAAAAAATTGGCATGGGGTGCTAGTTTGGCGGAGTGGTTAGCAACCAGGCACCCCATGTACTTGCTTCTGCCGGTCCAGGTTCGAATCCCGCCTGTGACCAGTTTGCAGAGTGTCTTCCCCTACTCTCTCACCCCCTTTCACAAGCCTATCCACTGTCTCTCTCCTATCAATAAAGGCAAAAAATGCCCAAAAAATACATTAAAAAAAAAAAAAAAATTGGCATGAAATTGCAAAAAACTACATCACAATGCCAAAATGTTCAGAACATTTTGGGCTAAAAATATTGAACTTTTTGAGATTTGAAAATTGCAACAAGCCATATTGCAAGTTAATCTAATTTGCAATTAATTGTTCAGCCCTAGTTTAGACGCCAAATGCCATCCAGGTAGATTTCAGGACCAGCAGTCAGACTTGTATTCAAAAATCTAGCATTACTCTTTTGTTGACGTCAATACTTCGTCCCACTCCAAATCTTTATGTTTTCTTATTTAAAGGTGCAGTGTGTAGAACTTGGCATTTTAGCGACATCTAGCGCTCAGATTCTAGAATGAAGCTAACCGTAGCCAAAACGTCACGTCGCTGAGCAACGGAATCCTGTGAAGACCAAAAAGGATCCTGAACACAGCACACAATTTATGTTGTGTGTGTGTTTATACACACAGTTTGAATCCCTAGGACAGAGTAACAACTCTCTATGCATCCACTGTCATCCTCTCCTCTTCTTCACCTGCATTCCAGGTAGATTTCAGAACCGGCGGACAGATTCGCATTTCGTTCTTTTTGTCCCTAAAAACCACCCATAGACAACACAGCGGATTAATATGTCGGCCTACACGAAACAGAGACCCGCGGTAATGTAAATTATTTATAAAGATTTTTCCAACTAAATAAAAATAAAACAATCGTTTTATGGGGATGGTTGTACTACTATTCTGATGGACTTTACATACAAATAGAAAAATATATCTCCTATATTCACCGTTTCTGTTTGGCGAAATGCGGTGGATGTATAAAATGCCACATTCTACACACTGCACCTTTAAATGCAAACATTATTATATTTCTTACCCTAAATTTAAGAGTCTGACAAAAGAAGCACAACAATTTGAAAACTCCTTGGCTTCTTCTTTTTTTAGGATGAAAAGAAAAGATGTGTGTCCCACAAGAAATTTAAATTCTTACAAGGGATGCATGGCATTGTTTCTTGCCCATGTTTCCAAACTTATCATCACCGACACCAATAATGATACTGACAATTTTATGTCACATTTTTGTCTTTCATTATTGATCATCTTGATTTTAAAAAGGGGAGATTCACTGATGACATGGAATATGTGTACAGTCTGTACAGTTTGTTATTATAAAATATTACAGCCAGAATATGGGACATAAATAGCCAACATATGCAGCCAAAATTAAGTCTGTAATATTCACAAAAATAACAAATAACAGGCTGTTATTGGTTATTAGGCTGCACCTCTGTCCAAATGTTCCACTGTGTACGGAGTGCTGCAGAATGAATACTTTGTTTCTCCAAGTTTTCTCAGTAATCAGTGAAACTTGCATCATTTCTTTTTACCTGGACTCACTTTAATCTGTTGATTATAATGAGAACTTAATTCAGTTTGAGGTCGGACTCCCTGTTTGAGAGTGTTGTTTCCTGATCAGTCCCACCTTTGGAAAGTTTATCTCTAAAACCATCCTCTTGTTTTCAGTGACGTTACTCGCTTACAGTTTAAACAATTACCTCACTCAGTAAACACACAGCCAATGCATATTTGTTTTGACTGAAGAGCAATCAGCCTTTAATTACATTTCATGACAGTTGACATTCAAGGAAACCGTGGTGGTGCTCCCATTAAGAGGCAGCAGGGGACATGAGTCCAAAATACCACAACACTGTCAGACAAAACTTATATTCATCAGCCCAGAACATTAAAAACGTAACAAAATAATAATACAAAATAGGCACTGAGTCTTAAAATTGCACAAATACTACACTAATATTTGTTGTGTTAAATTTTAACCAAGCTCTCTGTCTTTTGCTTGACATGCTGTATAAATGAGGGTCTAAAGGTGGTTGCTTTTTTGCTTTAAAATACAAGCTTTGACAAGTTACAATAATATCAGTTTTTCATGTACAGATGCATCATTTTAAGCCTTTAACTATCAGCTTAACTGTTTGAGAGAGATCATCAATAAATTAAATGATTATTTTTTAATAAACAGAACAAATCAAGTCATTGTTTGATACTATTTACATTTCAGGGAAGAGAGAAAACTGCAACAAGTCAAAAAACAGATATTTTCTTGGTGTGGGATTTAAAGGTTATAAAAAGTTATGAGCTGTACAATGGCGACGGAAAACTGCACAAATATATCGGACATAATCTGTTACAAAAGGCAGTTATGCTTATACATAAATTAGCAAGGAAATAACTCAAAGTAGATGATAAAAACATACAAAAAATGTTTTTGATGAATAAGAGATTAAATAACATATTATATATATAAATGTATGATATATATATATAAACGTATAATTATATACATATGTATATATATATATATATATATATATATATATATATATATATATACACGTGGGATGTAACGATATGAACATTTCTTATCACGGTTATTGTAACCGAAATTATCATGGTTATCATTATTATCGCGGTATTGTTGTATTATTTTGTGCTCAAAATGTTCAAAATGTACTTTAACACAGTCTTGAAATCATCTAACCCCTTTCATATTATAATTTTAAAAGTTATTTTTTCTTTATTTGTCAATAACTTTGTAATTTTACAAGGATGTCGAGGGGAAACTGACGACAGTCACCCTGTCTTAAACACGAAGCTGGGGTGAAAGACAATGGTTGTGAATAAAAGTGTTGTAACTCCTCGAGTAAACACGCAGACAGAGAGAGAGAGTATTTATAGGACACGTATAGGATGCCCTATAAGTAAATGTGTTTACATTTTTTTAATGAGAAATAAAAGTAAACAATTCTGGCAAGTATTTGTCATTATTATGTTATGAATGCTTTACACGCGTGTCATTACAAAAAAAAGAAAAAAAAAAAGATTTGAACTTTAAACAGGATTCTCTTTACAAACAATTGTGAATGAACATGTTCAAAGTTTTGAGACGACCGAAATAAATTTAACCTATATTACAAACACTCACACATTTTTGTTTGCCTACAGCATTAGTGTCCATGTTACAGCTCGTTATATTAGACCATGTTCAGGCCTCGGCATCTGAATTGAATTTGAATTTGAATTTATTTGATCTCCCCTAGGAGAAACTTGTCTTGGAGGACAGGCCCCCCCATGCTGCTACATACAATAGACAATACAGTGTAAACAAGATACAGTGCAGACAAACACAACCATAAACCATAAAAACTTACAGGCATATGCACACCCCACACTGCTCATCCCCAGACATTACATGGTTGCCGTAGTGGGAGCCCTCAAGTCCTCCGGCTTGTCTGTCTGCGTCCCTCTAGTTGTTTGTTAATTAAGCTTATAGCATGTGGGATAAATGAGTTTTTGTAGCGGTTTAGTGCGCAGAAAGGGGTCCTATACCTCCCTCCTCCTTTAATATTGCCAAATTACTATTGATTAAATCCATAAAACACAAACTATGACAGTAAAAGACGATCTACTACAAAATACGGTGCCTAAAAGGTGAAAGATAGGCAAAAATACACTTCATAATAGTACTAATGCTGTTATATACAACCTTATACATTTTTTCCACAGAAAATCCTGATAAACCGCCTATAATTCACTCAGGTACGGCTCTCTGAATCCTCTCTCTCTCACTTCGCTCGTTTGCTCGAGGAGTTACAGCAGTTTGGGGGGCTGTTTACATGGCGTCGAAAACGCTCAAATCCGATACGTTTTCATTGCGTTTTGGCCTTCCGTTTAGATGGAGCGCGTTGCATTTTTACTGAAAACGGAAACTTTTGAAAACGTCCTCCAGAGTGGAAAGGTTTGAATCTGCTCTCCATGCGGCTCCGTGTAAACCCGTATCAGAGCGTTTCAGGGTGAAACGCTGACGTCCCCGCATGCGCAGTACTATTTCACATGAAGGCTGCGCGTGCATACCAGGAACAACAACAGCTTCGGCTGTCCGCCGAGTAACGTGTGAGCGTCTTACCGTGCTCAGTTTGTTATCCAGACAAATCTATCCAGACAGATTTGTTGTCTGAACTGATTTGTTGTCCATAAAAGAAACTCCTGCGTCTCTGTGCGTCTATTCGCCATTGTTATTTGTGAAAGTTTTTCTTCTTCGTACGTGTGTTGTAGCAGCGCTGCCTCTCTGCAGACCAACACCGCCATCTACTGAACCGGCATGCACATTACAGCAAACTCTTGAGTTCAGAGGGCACAGCCACAGCACTGTGTGGAGGTAGGGCTGCCACAAATGACTATTTTGATTCTTCAACGACTACTTTGTGCATTAGTCGACTAGTCACTTCATGCATGATCGGACTGCACCAGCATGTTGGCCCAAATGCTAATGATGAGCAGAACTGACAACTTGATGGTGGTGTTGTGCATGCGCCACATGCATGAGTGTGTTTCGTGGTGTGTTGGTTTGATTCCTGCAGGTGTAATAACCAGAAAAAAGGACAGATAGGCAGACAAGACAGCAGAGGTACAGCGGCAGTTTTGTGAGAAAACACACCTATAAAAACAGAACGACTAGTCGACTATTAAATTAGTTGTCGACTATTTTGATAGTCGACTTAGTCACGAGTCGACAAGTCGACTAATCGTGGCAGCCCTAGTGGAGTGACACAGACTGCAATGGAGGACTAGCCTAAGCGGACCATGATGGAATATTGGTGAAAAACATGAGTTTTTGGACGATTAATGCAGTTTTAGGAGTGGTGATCTATGCCCTACGTGCTATCATTTTACAGATGTCCGCCGCTCGATTTTGGATCTAAATATCTCCTGAAGCACTGTTTGGGTCAGGAAAGCCTTCTGGGTGAGTATATTGTTCTTCTTCATTCTATAAACAATGTGAAAGCTGCAGGAACCGAAGTTATCCTTTAATCACGCACATTTTTGTACTTGACTGCAGCTTTGTGTTTTAGACAGGGTGACTGTCGTCAATCAGTTTCCCCTCAACATCTTCGTAAAATCCAAACTTCAACCAGACTTTAGACTTTGTCCATTTCGAGTAGCAAAACTTGTTAGAGTCTGAGCGAGGCTCCAACTGCTATACAGGACTTCTCAGAGGCCAAACATTGCAAACTACGTATGCACGCCTCAGATATTTTGATTTGTTTGCAGTTATCTGTACCTAAACATTACAGAAACAAACATTTTTTAACACATTAAATGTTCCTGAATTAATTGACCTCTGTCAAACGGCTGAGCTGGGAGATAAAGGGTTAAAACATGTGGGATTGTAAAATACCAAAATAATCATTAAAACCTTTCATCAAATATACTTATTAACTGAACTGAATGAATGTCATGTAGCCCCCATTAAGCATTTGATTGGACGTTCTCTGTTGATGTGAAGACTAGCAGACACCAGCTGAAAACTCGATGTTGCATTTGAGCTACAAAACAAAGTGATGTAATGAGGAGGAAACTACCATCACCCTCGTGACATGAGCTTTGGCAGTTGACTCTCATGTGAAGAAAATGAAGACAAACATCACTCCAGTGCTCAGCAGCTTGAGCTCAGGCTCACATTATGTGTTCCTGTTATTTGTCTTTTTGATGTCTTCTAGATTTCCTCCTGCGGCAGCACTCAGTGGCTGTTATGGTATCACTTCTGAGCTGTCCTGATCCGACACCACAAACACAAACCTCTCCAATGAACCAAGCCCACAAAAGAACATCTTCACTGAGATAATTAAAGTGTTGATGTTCTGGGACCATTTCAAAAATTAATGTTGTAAACCAGGGGTGTCCAAACTATGGCCTTGGGCCAATGCGGCCCGCTGCCCATATGTAACTAGCCCCTGAAACAGCTGAATGAATGAAGACATCTCAATTACAGCAGCAAGTACAATCATTCATACACATTTCTGCCATATTTACTTTGCTACAAGGTCTCATTTGCAAAGTATATGGTAATATTGATTTATATTTATGTTGCTAACAGAGAAACAAACAAACAAACAAACCAAAAACAAACAGATGCTGGCAATAATATAACCTTCTCGTGGAGGTAATAAACCCTTAATTTTCACTGCCTACTTTTCAGTGAAAATTTAGGGCCTCTTCACTGAGGTCTGTGTGCATCTCACTCGGGTGTTGGCAACTACTCTCACCAGAAAGCAGCAAGCTAAAAACTGTATGAAAGTCAATAATCTTTTCTCTCTGTGGACGTTATGCAGTACAGTGTTTCCCCTATAGTGTATTTGGGAGAGCACCCCGCCCCCCCAACAGACACATCCGCCCTGCTTACAGATTCAGACAGATGTAGATTTTAAACAATCATATTTATTTTGATCAAAGTTCCGATGACAGAGATTCGTATCAAATTAAAAAAGCCAACTAGAGTTTAATGTTAGAATCTAATGTTGTGTCGCTATGGTTTGCTTATTTTCAATAAAAAGCATTTTTCCTCTCCGCTCTCCCAAACGCCTCCTTCCCCGCTCCTCTCGCACAACACCGATAAGCCGCGTGGCAACCAAACAGTCTCTCTGCAGGCGGAGTCCCCCCAAAATGCAGTCTTTTTTCAAGCGGCTGCTGCCACCACGGGCTGAGACGTAGCAGTGATTCAGCGAACGTCAGAGCAGGGGCCACCTAAAAGTGTCTGACAACATTCCCTTCCCTAAAAACATTTCAGTGGAAATGCTTTCCCACGTCCAGTTTTTTGATAGTTCGATATGATTGGCTGCTGCCAGGCGACTGCAGCCAGAAAGTTCAACACGCTGGACTCTGAGCAGCAGGGCAAAATCTGTGTGCATGCTCTTGGGCGGCAACTGCTTCTGGGTCCTACCGCCGCGGTCAGAACTGCTTGCTGTCTGCCGCCTGTCCCTCATTGAAATGACTGGAGGCGGCGCATTGCCGCGCGGCAGTGTGAAGGGGAGTATAAAGACACACACACACACACTCAGGCGGTGGAGGAAGGAGCGACCATAACAGTAGAAAAAAATAAAAAACAGTTTAAACAAACATTAATAGATGACCAGAAGCTAAACAAACGATCTCCCACGGCAAAAATCTCAGCATTTTTTAAGCCAGCTGCCCTTACCAAGAAGGGAAGCACAGCTAGCAGTGTAGGAAACTTTCAGCATGTAGTTTCTCCTTATTGTCAGTCACTTGCTATAACTTTATTAAGCATGATTCATCTTCTCTCCACCTGCTGAGCTTACATGGTCCATCTTCTTGTTTTTTAATACTTTTATACTTTATGCAGTGTATTTTCAAAAAAAATTTGAGAATGTTGTAGTTGTATGAAAAAGTGCTCCATTGCAAAAAAAGTGAACAAAATTCAGTGCTCACTATTTATTCAGATCTAAATGCTCTTTAATTATGATATTACAGAGCTTTTTTGAAAACCTCAATCCAGCATTTATCTTCTGTCTTTATATGTCAGAACCTAAATCTTGTCATTTGAAATAATACCACAGTTTAAAATCCTGATATTTACAACAAACCAGACCAACAGCTCTCCCAGCAAACAGACACACATGGCAAACGTGGTGTCTTACCAGGAGCTCATCCATGCTAGTCTGACATTTCTCCAGGTTGATGCGTTTGATGGCCACCTTCTCCTTCCTCGGCTTGCAGTACGCTGCCTGGACAACTGCAGTGGCTCCGCTCCCTAAGATAACAACAAAAATGATCACAATCATACAAAAGAACAGAGGAGCACGTTAACTTCATGGAGTTCATAGTAGGAATATAGCAGCGTGGAAAAATTCCTTGCAATTTAACAAGGAACCCAATCTGAATGCCAAATTTAAATGGAAAGTTGTTGCTCACAGGTTGATAAGGTCAAAGAGAGTAACCATCAACTCAGTAAAATGCAGAATCAGTGTGGTGGAAAAATACAGGTAAAAATATCAGTATAGAAAGTAACTAATTACACAAACAGTAACTGTAACTGAGCAGCTTTTTTGTACTTGTTCAGTATCTTTTTGAAGCAACAAATTGCTTAAGTATATTTTGGTTCAGGAGTCGTACCTCCATACATTTTGAAAGACATCTGTTTAATTAGACACAAACAGAGGTTTTAACACTCAGTCAACAACAGTACGTGAAACTTGCCATGACTTTGACCTAAGCTAAGAAATTACACAAAGGAGCAAGATAGTGTTTCAACTTTACATAAAAAAATTGCTGCAGCATCGCCTTTAATTTTGTTTCTTACTGTACAAAATGGATCAAAGATTGAAACCCTGTTGTTGTTTCAGAAATGCACATGCAAATTTAAAAAAGATTATTTTGCCAGTCAATCCACTGTGGTGTTTAAAAGGAACTCCTCAGTACCCAGAGAGGAAAGTAACTAAATATATTTTTCACATTGCTTTGTTATTTGTATCTCTGAACGTAATTAAAATCTTCACTTTTCTTGAGCGACTTCTGTGAGATGTGTTTTACTTTATCACCCTTGTAACTAACTGGCACCTTAATAATGTAAAATTTCAGTAAGAGGTCAAAGTAAACAAACTGATGCTTTCCACCAACAAGTGCTGTAAGGATTAGGAAAGAGCATTGGTATGACTTCACTGATATTAATGCTACCATGATTGATTTAAGCGATCAATCCATTCTTAGGCTGTGTTTACACGGCGCAGAAAACAGTCAAATCCAATACATTTTCATTGCGTTTTTTGGCCTTGCGTTTACATTGAAGCACTTTGCTTTTTGTCTGAAAAAGGTAACTTTTGAAAACGGGCTCCAGAGTGGAGAGTTTTCCAGAGTGGAGTTGGCTAGAAAAGAAACTCCTGCATCTCTGTGCGTCTTTTCGCCAGTGGTGTTTATGAAAAGTTTTTCTTCTTCGTACGTGTGTTGTAGCAGCGCTGCCTCTCTGCAGACCTACAGCACCATCTACTGAGCCGGCATGCATACCACCATGGATTCACTCGTCTCCGTCTGAACGCAGAAGAATTTGAAAACGCAAAGGAAAAATCTTTTCAAGTCAGGAGTTTCCATGTAAAAGTAGCCTTAAATGATCCCTGAGTGGAAAAAGAGTTGACCTGTACAGGGGTTTGTTGTCAACCACGTCAAACACATGACACTTGTGATATTTAATGCTGTGCTGCAAACACAAACTCTCGTACAAGTATCTTGTATCTTCCCACTTGTATGAAACTACATGGACACAGACACTAGGCGTTGATCAGTGAGTAGCTCCATTCACACTGCAGTTTCAAGCCGAAATATTCACACCCATGAAGCTTTGTCTCCACTGTGAATGCTGCAGAGGCAGAATGTGGGAAAGTAACAGATGTGTGATATTAGAAAAGAGGGGTACACAGACTCAGAGTGAGGCAGAAGTGTCTCTGCCTTTGTCTGTTTGAGGGAGCTCTCACAGTGTTGCAACACACCAGCAGTGTCCCAGAGGGAATTAAGACAGATATCACAGCCTCACTGAATCAATGAGAATGTCTTGACGTGTGACGATGAGAGAGATTTATTGTGGCTCTTCTACTTTTAGACTGGAGACAGATGTGGTCAAAATTGTTCCTTAGATTTACACAAATTTACACTGGCTCTTTTAAGTCACTCTGTAAATTTCTGTAAACCTAATGCAGAATTTTGACCACTTCTGTCTCCGGTCTGCCATGGTAACATCTTAACTTTTTATTATTGTTTTTACTGACTTCCGCTGGTGAGAAGACGACATCATTGATTTGAAAAACAAGTAGAACAAAGTGTAGGCAGTTGATTAAGGAACTGTTCGTATAAAGACAAATTACACTGCATCCTCAAACTAACTGTAATTGATTCTCTACAGGAAATGATTCTGTATATCCCATCCTTAATTAAGCTATTGTATCATTTTAATACAAATATTACATTTTGTATCACACTTCTTTTTACACTTTTGATGCTGCTATATGGGGCAACAATTGGCTCATAGCAACATGCACCTTTGTTCAGGCAAATTTAGTGAGAACAAAACTTTTATGGATTACTCTCAAACAAGAAGAAACATGACCAAACCTGACACGTCAGATGGACTGTTAAACGTATCCACTGAAAATACACTGCCTGGCCAAATTAAAAGTCACCACCTGGATTTTACTAAGCAAATAGGTATGAGCCTTCTATTGGATAATTACTGCATGGGTGATTATCATTCTGCTGGAAACAAGTTATTTAACCCCAGCTGATGCAATGAGTAGCTTTTTAGTCAACCATGTTGAAAGACACATCCTGTGGTTGTGGAAAAGATGTTAATCTGTTTAAGAAGGGTTAAATCATTGCCATCAAGCAGAGAAAACATAAGGAGATTGAAGAAACTACTGAAATTAGGTTAAGAACTGTCCAACACATTGTTAAAAAGTAGAAGGATGGTGGAGAACCATCATATTCCGTGAAGAAATGTGGTCAGAAAAAAATCTTGAATGATGGTGATGGGCAATTACTTCAATAGTTGGCCAAATCAAATCGTTAAAAAAACAATAGAACTCAGGGGCGTGTTTGATAGGGATGGGATGAAATATTGTTTGGCAATATATCGCGATACAGTACGTGACGAAACGCATTGAGTTTGAAAAAATGGATCGCGATACAAAAACATCATGTCCAGTAATAACGCATGTGACCAGAAGTGACGACAACAAACATTAGCACCAACTACCTTGCCTCCAAAAAGCCGAACGATGGAGACGAATGAGGTTGAAATTGAGGACGCTCCGCCTGGATACAAGTCATCAGTCTGGCAGCATTTTGGCTTTCTCATTAGAAAAGATGAAGACGGCGAAAAAGAGCCTACCGCTCGTTAGCATACACTCTCTCTGACCTCTCTAGGGTTAGAGAGAGTGTTATTGTTTGTGTTTGGCCTGTTAGGCCTTGTGTTTTCCTGTGTGCAACTCAAACAAAAACAAATAAGTTGGAATTACACAGCAATATTTTTTCTTTTTCACTTTTATGATATTGTATCGTGACGTGACGTGACGTATCGTATCGTGACCTGGGCATATTGAGGTGCAGCGTATCATGAGTTTAAGTGTATCGTCCCATCCCTAGTGTTTAATCGTGAAAGTAAGAGCATTTCACACACACATTGTGAGAGAAACTCATAGCTTTATGAACAGCTCTGTAGCCTTAAGAAAACCACTAATCAGTAAGGCTAACTGGAAAAAGAGGCTTCAGTCGGCAAGGGAGCATAAAGATTGGATTCTGGAGGACTGGAAGAAGGTCATGTGGTCTGATGAGTTCAGACTGACCCTGTTCCAGAGTGATAGGAGCATCAGGGTAAGAAGAGAGGCAGGTGAAGTGATGCACCCATCATGCCAAGTGCTTACTGTACAAGCCTGAGGTGGCAGTGCTGTGATCTGGGACAAATCTTGTGATACTGTAGAAGCTTATCAAAACAATGCCACTGTGAATGTGTGCTGTAATCAAAGCTAAAGGTGGTCCAAGGTGGACCTTGGTTTTTGGTGCTGACCTTTTTTTTTAATTGCCAGGCAGTGTATTTCTATGTACATCAGGGCAGGATAACATAAAAAGTGTTCAATAAGGGCACAACCTTCAGAGAAAAACTAGAAGGTCATTAAATAATTGTATTGTCTGTCACCAGCTCAAGGCTTGAAGACACGCCTTGCTTCAGAACAATTAGCAAACGTAGAGCTTATGCATCTTTGTCCTCAAAATGATGGTGAAAAAACTGTCGATCTTCTGACCAGGAGCAACTGTTCCAGTATGAAGCTTAGCAAGCTGAATCTGCCTGATGACAGACATGGAATTTGGCAAATCAAGCTGCATTGCAAGGTCACTACCAACCAAAAGTGTTGCATAAAACATGAAGGAACAGCATAGTTTGTAGCTCAAAGGAAAATTTCACGTTTGATACATGGCAAATTTAATAATTATCACAATGCTGAATAACTTCACACCATATGTGATATATAAACCAAATGTCTCCAGACTCTGGACACTGTATACCATTGTCCATTGCATTTTGTGACTGGCTGCGGACGTCTCACTCATCATTGTGACCTTTACGCTAAAGCTGAGTGGCCCTCCTTAAGTTCTCTGAGGTATACCCACTGGATGCTTCTGATCTATAAATCTCTTCTGGGATTATTACCATCCTATCTGTGCTCACTGCTGCAGAAGTCGAGGAGCACCTTATGCTCTTGTGCAGTCTATCATTTACACGTGCCTGAACTGACTTTGGAAAAAGAGCCTTTTCTTAAAGCTCCTATGAATCCTATGAACAATGCCTGTGTTTTTAATCGTAGCTGTCCTGAATAATTACTGCTCACCTATTGCAAAGTTGTTGTTTCTGATTTATTTATTGGATGTAATTCATAGCCTGAACCCATTTGATTTTATTTTTCATTTTTGTTGATATCTAGCGTGTGCTGCTGACCTCTTGGCCAGGTCGCCCTTGTAAATGAGATCCTGATCTCAATGGGATTTATCTGGTTAAATAAAGGTTTAATAAAATAAATAAATAAATATACCATATATATTATATTTTTTTGCAAGTCTTGCATATAACAAAAGCATGCTTATTCAATATACAATCTTAGGTCATAAATCTTCATGTATACAGGCAAACTGCTATTATGTGACTATATTGTGTTATTCGGGTTAAAGATTATTATAACTGTAATGCTATACATCAAAACAAAAACATGGTTGGCTCATCGGACTTCAACTGTTTTAACTTTAATACGACATAGTACAGTGTGCACAAACCTTCAGTATTTTGAATTAATTTTACATAAGATGCCTTTTTCTTTTAAACAAGTTGAGTCATAGAGTGATAGCTGTACTTGTGCTGGAGTCAAAGTTTATCGGGGCAGCTGTACCTCGACGTGAGAACAGTATCCCTGAACTCTTTCCACCCCAGCTATTACTCAAGTACAGTGAGCTGTACTGCTTCCACCCCTGAAATTACCCCATTATTCCGTTTCACTTGTTCAAAGTCATGTTACAGGGAGTAGAGTGAAGTATGAATGGCTCTCTATAATCCGTGTCATACCTTCAGTTAAGGAGCACCACCCTCTCCAACAACTGACGAACCTACACGCACTGTAGGCTAGCGTTAGCCGGCTAGCACTTTAGCTCAGTGCTAACATGATAAAGCGCCGTCTTACTGTAGCTCCTAGGCGATCAGACACCGATAATCAATTTGGCCTGGGCAGAGCGAAAATCTGTAGAGCTGTTAACCCTCCTGACATGTAGCTGCAGGTTGAAACCGGCCCTCTGCTTAGCAACAGACATGCAAAGCTAGTCGGTTAGTAGCAGTTGGCAGCCGACACTGCTGCAGAGGCAGGGGAGGCTAGGATGCTAACTGTAGCGAGCTAAGCTACTCACCTATCACCTCATTGAGCTCGTAGTCGTCCCTGTCGATTGACCAGGATTGGGAGGACTGGTCGTCGGCCATGTTTTCGCAGTTTGAACTGTTTCAACAGTGCGTCTCGGTAGCAACAGATGTTCTGTCTGGAATAATATCTTTGTGGTTACTCCATTCGGCTCCGCTGGTGCAGGGTGCTGCTGTTCCGCTGACAACTCCTACCGCTCCTGTCAACACAACTTTACGCGCGACTGACGCAGCGTATGACGTATGACCTCAGCACAGGCATAGAGGGGGCGCCATCTTGAGTGTGGCAAAGTGTAACATGAAAAATGGCACAAACGCTAAACTGGAGACTAGAACGATCCAGCATAAGTGGCATAAAATAGTTTTAGACAACTCCATATATGTAAGCTGAATGTGCTCATTAGAATTGGCTTTTGGATAATAAATTCCACATCCTGCATCTTTGATACTATACACAGCCCATTAAATCCAATGGGGGGCGCTAAGGTGCCTTGAACTTTGGGCCTTCTCCAGCCTTTCATTCAATTTTTCACAGTATGACAGGGAATGTAATATACAGATTAAGTTCCCTGATTAGCCCATACATTAATGTCTCGCGGGTTTCTTGCAACAAGTAACCAAAACAGGTGTTGTGCAGAAACTGACTTGAAAATATTGCTTGTGCATTGATTTTGGAGAAGCTGCAACATTGGAGAAAGCTTTTGTTCCCCCTGCAAAGACAATACAACATTCTGTTATTTCTACTTATGTCAACTTATTTTTCCTGTTATTCCTGGAAGCTTATCTCAGCTGTCATTAGGCAAGAAGTGGGTTACCTCCTGGGACAGTCACTAGCCATTCATTAGGCTGACATAAAGAGACATAAAAACCATTCACTCTCAAATGATCAAATTAGAGTCACCAATTGACCTTGTAAGAAAGTTTTTGAGCTTAAGAAGGAGACTCATGTATGTATACACAAGGAGAACTTGCAAATGCAAGGCCCTGCTAAACTGAAGAGCTTAGCCAGCTGCATACAGTCCCAATACTCTCTCAATGTGACTCACAAGGCAGTTTCAAAATGGTAACATGAAATCTGGTGGAAAAAACCCTTTATGCATGACAAAATGCATTTGTTAAGTATTGATTAACCAGGTATGAATTATGTGTTTAGCTTACTTTGCACTACTATTTGTATTTAAGTAAAAAGTTATACAACTTCATAATATATATCTCAACATAAGAGGCATTCTGCTCCTCTCGTTAGTATAATAGTAACTGTAATTGTAATAGATATCCTTGCAAATCAGAAGCTAACACAAAATGATTGTGTTAGCTTTGGTTTTTGTATCATGTCAATTGTTGATCTAAAATAAACTTTCATAACCACTGAATTTGCAGGTCTATATGTGAGGTCACTAACGTCTTGTTTGCAAAATGCTAAAGGGCACTTTTGCTGATGACACTAGTATTCTGGCTGCAGGCTCAAACTTACAGCAACTTCTGTCTCTAATGACGTCAGAAATGGATAAAGTTAAAAAATGGTTTGATTCAAACAAATTATCACAAAATATCAATAAAACCAAATTCATATTATTTGGGAAACACAAGTCAGATACAAATGTCCAAATACAAATAGAGGGTGTTAATATAGAGAGAGTCCATGAAAACAAATTTTTGTGTGTGTTTGTTGAAAACAGGATTCGCTGGAAGCCTCACATCAAGCATGTTCATACCAAACTGTCTAAAAGTATTTCTGTCCTGGCCAAAGCAAAACATGTCCTAAACCATAAATCACTTTACATTCTGTATAACTCACTGGTGGCTCCATATTTAGATGATTGCTTGGAGATCTGGGGGAACACATACAAAAACTCACTAAATCTGTTATGAATTCTCCAAAAAAGAGCTATAAGAATAATGCACAAGGTCGGCTAATATGACCACACAAATCAACTTTTCTTACAGTCAAGAATTTTAAAATTTCTTGATTTAGTAGAATTGAAAACAGCACAAATAATGTATAAAGCAAGGAATAATTTACTGCCTAGTCACATACAAACATTTTTCTCTGACAGAGATGGTGAATATAAGTTAAGGGGTCAGTTAAATTTTTTTAAATCCCAAGCATAAGAACAACAATGAGGAGTTTTCGTTTAACAATACAAGGTGTCAAAATATGGAACAGTCTAGATGATCTTACTCCAGTTCAAAAAGAAATTTAAATCAGTCATATTGGAGAAATACAAGAATCTCGAGGGGGAACAACAAGTCTTATGAGTGTAGTAAACAAAGTGCTTAAATATTTAAAAAAACAAACAAACCAAAAAAGCTAAACAAAATAAGATGTGTGTGCACGCAAAGTAAAGTATGTATACAGACATGTATGCATACACAATGCATAGATATGTACATTTATATATGAATTTAAAGATATTTTCATGTATTCAGGTGTACATAAAGGTGTGGTGTTTAAGTATATATGGATAGGTAATCAGATATGTAGAGAGGTATTTATATGTGTATAAAAATTTGAATAGGTTTTATAAGGCCATGTAATTTGCTTTCATGATAAGTCTATTGGATAGGTAATCAGATATGTAGAGAGGTATTTATATGTGTATAAAATGAGTATTATGAATTAGTTATCTGTTTTCATATTATTTCCTCTCATTTTTTTTTGTTTTGTATATATTTTTGTTGTAATATGTTTGAAATAAACAAATACATTTAAAAAAAATACTCATTTGCAATAAAAATATGTAACAGGTATAGGACCAGATAAGTTTCCACTTCTTGTCCTAAAAATCCTTTTCAGATATTATGTTCTGGCATACCAGTGAACCCCACTATTTCAGCCCTCCTCAGAACAGGTTGGTGTATCTGTTTTCATATTATTTCCTCTCATTTTTTTTTGTTTTGTATATATTTTTGTTGTAATATGTTTGAAATAAACAAATACATTTAAAAAAATACTCATTTGCAATAAGTTTGCACACCTAAAACAGGTATTTGTGGTTTTCCACTTTCTTGTCTAAAAATCGTCTCAGATATTATGTTCTGGCATACCAGTGAACCCCATTATTTCAGCCCTCCTCTCACAGAGATCAGGAAGACATCTGGAATAACACTGGAGATTACACCTAGAAGTAATCTCCTGTGGAGGATCTCCATTTGTTTTATTGTACCCAATTTACAGCTAATAAGAAGTTCTTTGACGTTGTTCTTCTCCGACCCCCAAAGCCAGAGGCCACCTTGAGATGGTTTATAAGGCAGAGTCACATTTGTATCAGGGAGAAAATACACTGAACACTTGTTTGCCATTGGCCATTTCAAAAAAAGGATACACACATTCTCTAAAAAAGGTTGAGCAAGAAACAGAGAAAGGAAGAGTTTTTCATGTTGATGGGGTTTGTGGAGAGCAAGGTTATAATAGTTAACTAAAACAAAAATAAAAACGAAAACTAAAATTTGAAATACATTGCAGTTAACTCAAACTAACAAAAACAGAAAAGAAAACAAAAATGATAAGTAAACTAAAACTGTATCTTGTGTTCACAAAACTAACTGAAACTAACCAAAATTATAGACAAAATGTCCTTCGTTATCGTTTTTGACAATATTTATTAGCCTTTAGGATTTAAATTAATCCAACACATTTTCCCAACCAATTTTACAATGGTTTTCGGCAGTTGTCAGACAAACAAATGCAAGTTCCCGGCGGAAATGAAAACTGGTGCGATATGTGGAGCGCTTCTTAAGGGGAAAAATCCCACAAACTTAAAAGCCCATTTGAGGAGCACCCATAAGGAGGCTTATACAGCCTATGAAAACAAGGAAGCCAAGAGTTTCTATTGTTTATATTGATGTTTATATTCTTTTCTTTATTCTACAGTATCAGCATTGACTGAGCAGTGAGTACTATGTTGGACTTGAAAATTAACAGTATTACAAAATACTTACTCTGACCTTTTTGAATCCTGGTAGGTAAATAAGGTATGAAAAAGGCAAATAAAGTATGAAAAAATTAAAACTAAACTAAAACTACAACTAAACTAAAACTAAGCCTTGTTGCAAATGTCAAAACTAAATAAAAACTAGAATGCCCACTCTAAAACTAATTAAAACTAAACTGTAATGGAAAAAAAATGTCAAAACTAACTATAATGACAAATCCAAAACTATTATAACCTTGGTGGAGAGACCATGAAGACAATTTTTTTCTCTGAAAAAACAATGTGATGTGTATTGCGTATCTTTCACAATACTGGACCTTAAGGTTATAAAAGCAGGATTCAGGATACAAGGTTAAGACTAAGGTACTGTTGTAAAATAGTTTCTTCAACAGACAATCACTGTTATGTGGGTCAATGCAAATATTGACAGTGAAGACTAAGAACTTTGTGAAGGATAAGAGTTACAGTGTTTTGTCAGTTACGTTTTTATGAACTCACAAATATTCAAGGAAAACACAGATTTTGGTGCTGTTCCTTTTTAAGACATGTTCAATGAATGTTTTGCATGCAGATTAATGTAACATAAAAGTTTGGTTGCCTTCAGCTTTAGTCCTGTAGTCTCCATGTTAGAACCTGGAACTTGGCGAGAAGTTTTGTGTAAAGAAGATTGTCATGGAACTTTGCAAAAAGACACCACAGAATACAGTGTTTATGACTCACTAAGCAGACCCCTTTCTTTGGGATTATCCTGCATTAACCCAGGAGTTGTGTAATATTTGTCACTGAAACAGCGCCCTGAGACATGAGGATGTTTTGGGGAAAAGCAGCAGAGCTATGGTTGGTATCAGAGGTATGTGAGGTAACAGCGGGGCCTGTTGTTGCTTGTTTAGCAGCTTCAGACAGAGGAGAGAAAACACAGACTATTCAGCTTGAAAAGTGTCTCACCAGTTATCCTTCAGAGAGCTCTGAATTTAAGAAACCCTTTATGTAATGCTTTCCACCGCCATTATGTTTAACTAATTCAACTTACAAAACCCAAAACCAGTGAAGTGACACATTGTGTAAATCGTAACTAAAATCAGAATACAATGATTTGCAAATCCCTTTCAACCTATATTCAATTGAATGCACAGCAAAGACAAGATACTTAATGTTCAAACTGAGAAACTGTGTTATTTTTTGTGTGATTTGTGGGTCTTGATGAGACAACATTTTGACGTTGGTTTCATCTCTCTACTACATTCCTAGTGGAAGTTACAGCCATTTTAGTGGTGTTTGTCCATAGGGGGCGCTAGAGAGCTCGTCATTCGGAAACCGTTTGAGAAACACCAAATCCCTTCATAACTTTAGTTCATCAATGTCTCCTCTCTCATCTGTCCGCATTTCAAGCTGATACCATTTACGGTCTAGGAGGAGATAATTTTTTCGCTGGCATATTTTTCCCCTGAAATTTTACTTTGAAGGTCAAATTGTCAACTTTCTGTTTGAGATGGGTCAGGGGTGTCAGTGCATGAATTGTGGGTCTTGATGAGACGGACATTTTGACGTTGGTTTCATCTCTCCACTACATTCCTAGTGGAAGTTACAGTCATTTTAGTGATGTTTGTCCATAGGGGGCACTAAAGAGCACATTTTGGAATGTTGGGGATTAATTTTTTCAATTTATCAAATTTTTTGGCGAGCCTTCAGGCAAGGACCTCTTCTCACTCAAGCAAGAAGAGGTCCTCCCCTTGGGCGAGGACCCTAGTAACATCTTTCAAATATTTACTCACCAGCCACTTCGATAGGTACATCTTCTCAACTGCTCATTAACATAAATAGTCGATCAACCAATTACATGCCAGCAGTTCAATGCATTAATGCATTAATGTGTATAGGCAAGGTCAAGACAACCGGGTGATGTCTGAACTGAGCATCAAAATAGTGAAGACAGAGGATTTAAGTGGCACCAAAAATGACAAAACTGTTGGTGCCATGATCTGGTCTGAGGTTTTCCAACACAAATGACCTATGGGGATTTTGTGCACAATCATCTCTTTTAAATGGAACGGTCAGAAAAAGAGAAAATATACGGTGAATAGTAGGGCAGGGCGATATTACATAATCTCAGCATCACGATTAATTGAAATCCTTGCCTCGATGATGATTAATGAAGGAATATTTTATGCTATACCGAAACAAATTGATGATTTTACCGACAGTCGTCCAAACTGTCTTCTTGCAGCATTTACACTTAGCTCAGTGTTCTCTGCACAGAATCCAAAATGTGCCCAATCAACTGAGATAGCATTTTTTCTTGGCTACAAGGTCCTCTGATAGATTAGTGCTTTTCTCCCGCTATGTTGGCAGCTCATCCTTCTTCTTGGCAAAAGTGAATGCAGACTGTATGGAATATAATCTAAATAATCAACATGAGTAAAATTACTTTGATTAGAAAGGCTAAAAGGCGATTTCAATTATTTTTCAATTTATTGCCCAGCCCTAGTGAGTAGCAATTCTCTAGGCAAAAATGTGAAGTTGATGTCAGCGGTCAGAGGAGAGTGATTTGACATGATAGAAAGGCAACAGTAACTCAAATAACCATACCTTTTCTGACTACACAACACTTTGAGTCTGGAAGCAGACAGGCTTTGTAGCACACTGGGTGCTCCTCCTGGAAGCTAAGAACAGGAACTGAGGCTAAAATTTGCAACAATAATGCTGGGTTCACACCGCAAGCGACCCAGCTACCAAAATCGCATTGCCCACTGAAGTATCGTTGCATGTCCATAAATATCTCATTTTGGTCACCGTTGCCGTCGGACGTCGCTCGGTGACGTCACGTCCACTCGAGTGTCACCGCAAGTAGCGTGCGGTGTGAACGCAGCATAATATCTAGTTGGCTTCAAGATCTAGTAATTCAGAGGGACAGAATTTGACTTAAATAATGCTGCGTTCCAGACAACCCGTAACTCGAAAATTTCCCAATTGAAATCTCCGAGTTCCGACCTAAAAGCCTTCCAGACTAATTACGACTTCGGTTTTAAAAAATACCCCAACATGGCACCCATTACAAGATTTATGCTTTATCAATTTGCTCATTTGGGTGAAACAGGGAGGGGAAACAACGCATAAGGGAACAGAAGTTTATACTTAACAGTATTTGTCATTATTTGGAGGCTGCCATATTGATTATGCAGTGATGTAACATCACAAGTCGTAACTGAGAGTACATCCATCTGGTACGAGTTCACGGGTGGGAAGTTACGAGTTAGACTGCTGTTCCAGTGCACTTTCACAAGCTACAGGTGGGATAAACACGAGTTACGGGTTGCCTGGAACACAGCATAACATAACATCTTGGCACACGTTCGGACCTCAGTACCAATGAGCATGATTTAGGTCCAACTCTTTTTAATCTTTACATGCTACCCCTGGGGGATGTCATCAGGAGGCACGGCATCAGCTTCCATAGTTATGCTGATGATATACAACTGTACATCGCTGTGTCTCCTGATGACACAGGGCCTATTGATGCCCTATTTAACTGCATTTTAGATATAAAGTAATGGATGGCAGCGAATTTCCTACAGCTCAACCAGGACAAAACAGAAGTTTTAGTCATTGGTCCTGAAGGCCAGAGAGAGAAACTTTTTCCAAAACTCCAAGACCTTAAACCATCAAATTCTGTAACAACTTTGGGCGTGATTTTTGACTCTGAGCTTTCTTTTATTCCACACATCAAGAATGTAACTAAGATTGTTTTTTACCATCTCAAGAATGTAGCCAGAGTCCGCCCGTTTCTCTCTCAGGCCAGCACGGAGGTGTTAATGCATGCTTTTATCTCTTCTCGTTTAGATTATTGTAATGCCCTGCTCTCTGGTCTTTCCAAAAAGACAATATGTCCAACCTCCAGTTATTACAGAATTCAGCCGTACGAGTGCTGACGAGGACCAGAAGCCGGGAACATATTACTCCAAGTTTTAAAATCGCTGCATTGGCTCTCCATGCGTTTCAGGATTAATTTTAAGGTTCTTTTACTGGTTTATAAATGTTTTTACGGCCTCAGGCCTTCTTATTTATCCGACCTGTTTTTACCGTATCAGCCCTCGTGGACCCTGAGGTCCTCTGGCACTGTCCTTTTAACCATACCAAAAGTTAGAACGAAGACACACGGGGAGGCGGCTTTTAGTTATTATGACCCCTGATTGTGGAACAACCTGCCGGAGAATCTCAGGGCTGCAGAGTCTGTTGATACTTTTTTTTTTATGATTTATATTTTTTGTTAGAGTTTTTTCTTATTAACAGTGACGAGTATTCACACAGAAACATAAGAAGGACATTGACCAACAACTTAACGACTTAGACAATTGATGAATACAAAATCATACATGGCTCTGCAGGATAGTGAGAAGAAACCTTATTTCTGTGTGTACATTTTGATACTTATAGATAAATAAAGTAGCAAAACAGCATAAACAAACACTTAAAATAAAAAATAAATAAAATTAAATAACAAAAAAATAAAATAAAAATAAAATAAAATAATAATAGTAATAAACTAACAAACAAAAGACATGTGACAAACAAGTAAACGTTTACTGGTAGATCAATGTTAGTCATAGCATTACAAAGCCACAGATCTCAGAGTTGTATTTCTTAATGTCAACCATACCATAAGGGACCCAATCTCTTTAGTCAGCACTTCTCTATAAAGTCATGGTAACATCCCCACTTCTGGTAATACTTCTCCACCCTGTTCATCAACCTAAAGGACAGTTTTTCTAAAGCAGCTAGTTTCACTAATTGGATGAACCACAGAGACGGTGCAGGAACAGTGGGACCTTTCCAGTTTATTACTAGAAGTTTTCTCCCCAACATGAGAGCAGTTTGCACCCATTCAGCATTAGAAGGAGTTAAGTCTTTTAACAAAGTAGGATCACTGTCTGTTGATACTTTTAAAAAGAGGCTTAAAACCCACCTTTTTAACCAAGCTTTTAATTGATTTAATCGAGATATTTTTTCCTTATTTTTATTATTCTTCTATTACTTTATAACTTAGTCATTCTTTTAGTCAAACTTCTTACCATATTTAATTCTTAATTTTGCATCCATTTTATGTTATTTTATCTCTCTTCTTACATTTTTATTGTTGTTTTAGTATGATGGTTTTTAGCTCCAGTGCTTCCTCATGGGGGCTCTCCACACTGGGAGCTGGTCCTGGTCCATTTCTGGGGCAGCTGCTGGGGGATGGCTCCGCCTGCATGGCCGGAGGTCCCTGCACTGTGTTGTGGGGCCTCGTGTCTGTGTGGGGGGATGGAAGTCTCCGGCTGCACTCCTAGTGAGCCGGGAGTCCTCCTCAGTGTTGATGGCCCCCAAAGCTTATTCCTTACCTCAGTCCTCGGTGCACAGCCATGTCCCTCTCGCTCTTTCATGACAGCTTGTATGAATGTTGTGGGTATGTGGGCGCAGGGGTGTGTGTGCTTATGTTGATGTCCGCAAGTGTGTCTGGATATGTCTCTTTATTTGTGGGAGGGGGATATGCAGGTTTTCTGTTTTAATGTTGTTTTTAGCCTCTGTGAGGCAGTTTGTGTTGCTTTTAAGTATGAAAAGTGCCTCATAAATAAAGTTTGATTTGATTTGATTTACTAACAGCCTACCAGAGTACTGCTGTTGATCATGTCCATCACTTCATGACCATAGAGGAGTGAAACTATTTTCTATTTGTTACTTTCATGTCATGGAGCTCAAATCCCCTCTTTAAAGCTAACAATGAGTTTATTGTAATCCAGTGGCCTCTGTCAATTGCCAATTAAGTTTTATAGTTTTCTTGTCATTCATGTGTCACTCTTTCCCAGAAACAAGTGTGTTAAAATGTGTGCATGTTAGGGCACCACTGATTCAGATGATGCAAATTTACTCCACACACTCCATGTTCCCCCCAACATGGATTTTGGTAGGGGTCCACCCTTGGCCGGAAGCCCCTCTCCCCCCCTCCCAATCTGATGCCACGGTAAAGCTCACTCACCCTGATGCTGACAGCGCGCCGAGTGTAAGCCCGGCCTGAAAGGGAAGTGCTGAGAGCCACAGGAGCCCAAACGCTGCAGTGATTGCAGTGCTATTATCCTGCCAAGGCTAAGCTGCACATGAAAAGAAAAGCTAAAAAGAAAGAAAAACTTTATCTGCCCCATTCAGTGGAACCAAAACGCTCCAACTCAATGTCGACTGTGTGGACAGGCAACGAGCCAACTCTGTTCCCCGTGTTTACCTTGTGTTTGAATAAGGAACAGGTGTGCTCATTAAACTCCAGTTAACAAAGGAAGAAATTCTAGACGCACAGAGAAATTTCCACTCTGCGTTATCACTGTTTATTTCAGCTGTGGAGCTTTTATTGGGAAAAATTCTTACTACTGAGCATGTAATACCTGTTTTTGAGTAGGTGTGAGGAGGTAATGATGGGCCCCGGTGCAGACTTTTATGACAGGCCCTTGGGCTCCTGAGACAGGAAGCACACATACACACTGAACCAAGAGAGACGCAGACACACAAACAGGCATACTGTTTCATTTTTTTTTTCATTTAACCAGGAAGGTCCCATTGAGATTAAGAAACTCTTTTTCAAGGGAGTCCTGGCCAAGAGGCAGCAAAGTTACAAAGTAAAATTACAGCAATTTACAATCAACAATTAATATTAAAAAAAACAGTTACAATTTGAGGAGGCTGTCTCAAGTGCTCTCAGTCTGGATTTAAATGCATTTAAAGAAACAAAATCAGTTAATTTCCAGTCTTTTTGCAACATGTTCCATGCAGAAGGAGCAGAGTATACAAAAGCTCTTTTCCCCAGTTCTGTGCGGGCAAATGAAAGTGAAAGCAACAAGTGATCATTTGAACGCAAACCATAAGAATCAACACTTCTCCGAGTGATCAAATTACAAATGTAGGATGCCAGTTGTCCAAGCATCCTGACACAGGATAAAACAGACTTCAATCAATCAGTCAATCAATCTTTATTTGTATAGCGCCAATTCATAACAGGTGTTATCCAAGACACTTTACAATAGAGCATAAAGCTCTTCATTTTATGGATACACATATATGCATAGATACATATATACATATAAAAATACACATATACATATATATACAAATATATACATCCAACACCCAACATGAATCCATATATCCAATCATGAATCCCTCCATCATGGCTCAAGAAAAAACCTTCTGTTAAGCAGCAGGAAATCTTGAATGTGGATCCCAGTCTCATGATGAACAGCAAATCCACACAATGCTGTGTTGGGTGTGAGGGTGAAGGAAGGGAGGTAAGAGGAGACAAGTGGACTAAAGTAAGTACTAAAGTTAGTGACAGATCCATGAACCATAGACCTGTCATCTGATTTATTAGAGGTTAGCCTCTTGAGATGCTACATCTCATTTTTAGAAGGGTCCTCATGTCTGAATGGTTGTGGTGATCATTTTATAGAAGTATAATCAATGATATTCCTACTGAAAATAAGAATTTACGGTAGTGACGAACTCATGGATGCCCAGACCACAAGTGCATCCCAACCATATTTGTGATACAACAGCATAAATGCATTACACACCAGTTTTCATTTGATCAACAAAAATATGTCTGAAATGTTTTCCACTTCCATTCCTTCATGACAAAATGAACACAACTGCTAGCTAAAATAAGTCTTTGTTGATAAAAATGAGACAAAAAGTATGTTTACTTTTGTTAGCCAGACAAGACAATACTGAAAGGTTGGAGGTGGACTTTTAGAAATGAAAAATCCATGATATTTATGTTGTTTTGGAGAGAAATGTCTTTGCTTTTGCAGAGGAATGACAAACAAATTAGTAAAGAAATGGAAAAAAATTGAGATATGACAAAAACACAGTCTCATCTTTTCTAATACATATTTATTTGAGCCAAAGAGGTTGTACTTTTTGTTGTCAGGTTGTTTGTTAACAAGATATTTAAAAAAACAAGAACTTGATGACATTTTCATGATATGACAGAAATGGTCCAAAGGCCAATTGTTTATATTTGGGTGGTGATCTGAATCCAGATGCAGATCAAGGAATTTCTGCATCTGGATCAAGGATTTTTTTGTATATTGCATGATATATCAGTTTTCCACATTTACACTAATGACTTTATCAACAACAATGGATGATTTTTTTTTTTAAGTATTTTTTTGGCCATTTTGTGCCTTTATTGATAGGAGAGAAACAGTGGATAGGCTTGTGAAAGTGGGAGAGAGAGTAGGGGAAGACACTCTGCAAACTGGTCACAGGCTGGATTTGAACCTGGACCGGCAGAAGCAAGTACATGGGGTGCCAAACCAGCACCCCACAATGGATGATTTTGAGTGAATGTTGGTCGTTTCCCAAGGAACAAGTTATTTGATTCAGGTAGTGATCTAACCCTGGATGCAGATCAAAGATTTTTAACAATTTTTTTTTTTTAGAGCAAGATTGGACAAATTTCAAAATTTTCTTTTTTTTACTTACCTAACAGTTTGGGAATTACCAGAGGTTTGTACTCTCAGAACAGCTGAAGTTTCATATTGGTGTCAAGAAAGATGGATTTAAAAAGGATAATCAATAAGAGTATTGATATTAGTAAAAAAAAAAAAAAAGATATCCACAATTGCCTCTAAGGTATGCCAGTGTTTTTATGTTTATTTCAAAACCACCGATGGTGCATTTATTTGAGTGAATTGCAACTAAAATGATTTTCCATTTGGCTTATGAAAGTAACTAAAAGAAACATGGCAGCTGTGGCCAAAATCTCTCCCTGTTTACTGTATAGTTAAAATAACAAAGCATTAAAAAAATCATATGTTTGTCCTGTTTTAATGG
The DNA here is from genome assembly GCA_036419115.1 of Scarus forsteni. NCBI lineage: Eukaryota > Metazoa > Chordata > Actinopteri > Labriformes > Labridae > Scarus > Scarus forsteni. The sequence continues at coordinate 12,194,780 of JAZDUH010000271.1, read as the reverse complement.
AAAATGTCCACGTGGTCTGTTTAAGTTAGAATGATTCTATCTTCTAGGCTTTAAATTCAAACATTTAAGCCATTTCTTGTTACCTCCACCAATACGAGGGTTATGTTTTTAGGAGAGTTTGTCCATCCGTGAACAAAATAACTCAAAAAGTCATGGATGGATTTGGATGAAATTTTCAGGAAATGTTCAGCATGGGAAAAGGAAGAACTGATTCAATTTTGGTGTTGATCTGGATCAGCGTCTGGATCCGCCATGACAAAAATGTGATTTCTGCGAATAACTACTGAACTAAAATAGATATCATTATGAATCCAGTTGCTAATGGTATTTTTTTATGGTCAAGGAATCTAAATATTTAGATGAAGTAACGGTAGGACTAATATTAATGGGGAAAATCACAATGTGGGTGAGGACTGATATATACATATATGTATATATGTATCTATGCATATATGTGTATCCATAAAATGAAGAGCTTTATGCTCTATTGTAAAGTGTCTTGAGATAACACTTGTTATGAATTGGCACTATACAAATAAAGATTGATTGATTGATTGATTGACTGTGGCGCTGGCGGAGGTCTGCGCTCTCCGAGTGCTTTTCTAGTTGTTATATTTTTTACTGACTCATCTGGTTAATGTGGTTACTTTGCACTTTATTTGACAAATATTTGATTGTTTGAAAGCCTGTTTGCTAATTGAAGAAAGAGTAAAATAACATTAAACAACTTTAAAGTGGGTGGGCGGCAGGTATAGCACATGCCTCACAGCAAGAAGGTTGTTGGTTCGATTTGGTTGCACTTCAACAGAATTGATGTTTGGATGTTCTCGCTGTGCCTGTGTGGGTTCTCTCCACACAATCAGGCTTCCCCCCACAGATCAAAAACATGCTAAATGGATTGATTTAAGTTTGAGTGTGAATGTGAATGGTTGTCTGTCTCTCTATGTGGCCTTGCAATTGGCTGGTAACTGGTTCAGTACCCCAACTGGTATACGCTTCAGCCCCTACGACCCCAAAAGGACAAAGGAAGTGTGGATGGATGGATGTTACAGTGCTTTGGGTTTACAGGTTCTTCTCTGGTGAAGGTCCCTCCCTGTTTTTTCACACAAACTTTCCTCTGACAGATTTGGGTTTAAGTGGAATAAAAGAAGCATTTCTGTTTTCTTCTGCCTGCAGGTGCAAAGACCAGCTAATAAAGTGGAATGCTTTGAATGCTGAGTTTTTAGTCAAACAATGCTCAGACCCACCCCACGTAAACCACATGAGTCTGTAATAGTCATTAGTGCTTTTACTATTTGGCAAAGGTAGGTGCTTGCTTGTGGGCTTGAAGTCAGTTTGTAGCTGTAAGAGGCTTGTCTTACATAGCACCGACAGAGTGTTTATCATTATCATGCAAGGATTCAGTATCACCTTAAACACAGCCACACAAGGAACCACAATCTACACAGAGGAGTGAAGCCTTGGGCAGCTTAAAACAGGAAATCACAAGATCACGAGACACCTACTTTATGAGGGCAATGTGAGCTAGCACAGCCATGTAATGGAAGAGTAACACATTAAAAACATGTCATGAAGTTGAACAATAATTTTACTATCTGCATCAATATCATTTCCAAATTTGGTGAGAAGCTGTTTCAGAAATGTCTCATGATGTTAAACGTTGTTTAGGAGAGTATCTTTAAATGAGACCTGATTGATTATGTTTCATTTCCTTGGCCATTTTTGCAGTCCTTAGTAGCAGTTTGTTAGGAAATGCCTTTTTAAAATACACTAATGCTTTATATAGTACAAGTGACTTGGTTCTGTATTTAATGTCATAGGAAAAAACAATAGGAATATTGTATACATGTGTTTACAACAGACTTTATTTCAGTCATTCACCCCCTCCCCCAAAAAAAGAATTAAGTAAATTACACAAAATGGATAGAAAAAAACAAACAAACTAGAAAAGCACTTAGAGAGCGCAGACCTCCGCCAGTGCCACAGTCCTCACCCATATTGTGATTTTCACCATAAATATTATTCCTGTCTTTATTTCATCGAAATATTTAGATTCCTTGACCATGAGAACATACCATTAGCAATTTGATTCATAATGATATCTATTTTAGTTCAGTAGTTATTCACAAGAATCACATTTTTTGTCATGGCGGCCAGACGCTGATCTGGATCAACACCAAAATTGAACCAGTTCTTCCTTTTCCCATGCTGAACATTTCCTGAAAATTTCATCCAAATCCATCCATGACTTTTTGAGTTATTTTGTTCACAGACAGACAGACAAACTCTCCCGAAAACATAACCTCCTTGGCAGGGGTAATCAGAAAAGACCTGTATGTAAAGATTCACAGATCAGTGTACCGAGTACTTTCATACATGAGGTTACAAGACAAACTGTCAAAAGCTGTCTTGCCTGATATAATTAAAACAAAATGTGTTCTTGTTTAAACAGATGATGCTGTGTACATAACACTACTGCCAAACCCTTATTAAAGGGATGAGAACTTGATCAGTAAAGTCAAATGTTTATTTATGTGTGTTTTTATGATACACACAGATAATACAATTTCGCACACAAACTATTTACAGCAAACTTTTATACTTTAGCTCTATATGATCTTGAACATGTAAGTTAACAACAGGTAAATATCTCATGGCAAAATGTGTGTAGTTAAAGAGACTGTGAGGAGTTTCGAAGTAATTACACTTTTAGATATATGCCTGATGGAAATACACACTTCAAGATGAGTTTTATAGCATCAAAATAGGTTATCTATAAATGCTATTCCTTAGCTTCGCGGTCGGGTACGACAGGGCTGGACTGGCCTGGATACCCAACTTCGGGAACAAGACAATTAAAACTAGAGTAAATTTATATTATTCGGACACGTCTTAGAGCACCGGGCTGTAAGTAGCGATATATAGCAAAACTACAAAACTACGATACTAAGTTTTCCAAAAATTGCTTGTTGTCACACATCAAAAACTACCGCTACGTAACTAGAAAGAGAAACATTACCTCATTGCTTTGCATCCTGTAAGTTGTTGAAAAAAGAAGTTGTAAAGCAATGCAGAGTTCTGAGGAAGGTCCGAGCTGCATTCATTAGCATCACAACAAACACACGCTTTGGCTTGGGTCACGCCTTTTGGTGCATTCCAGTTGTAGTCAGAAGTAGGAATTTCTGAGTTCCAAGTAGGAAACTGCAACTGGAACGTTCCCCGAAGTCGGAATTTCCTACTGGGAACTCGTTGTTAGACTAATATTTACAAAAATGCTGCCATAGTGATAATCACATTCTTCATGTGATATTTGTGAACAACAACGCAGGGCGTGCTAACAACAGCTAACAATAGCCTGGTAGGTCGGCATGTTTTTTTCGACTTCAATTGGAACGCCGATAAGTCGGAGATGATGTCACTCTCAGTTCCGAGGTTACTGGAACGCAGCATTACGACAGTCGCTGTGCGTGCTCACGGGTAGCAGAGTCTTAATGTCGCCGGTAATAGATTCTCCTCATAGCACCTTTAAAACAGTTTTATTTTTCTGGCAAATTAAATGTAAGAACGATGACTTGACCTGATTGTGTACCTGGATCAAGATTTACTAAGTATTTGTATCTTATGGCAGAAATAAGTAAAAAAGTATAGGCTAATAAAGCACAAGTATACATTTCAGTATTTAAGTATAAGTGTCTGAGTGCCCTGCGATTGACTGAGACTAGTTTAGGGTGTACCACAACCTAAGGGATAAGCGATATAGAAAATGAATGAATGAATGTAAGTCTTAGTATTAAAGTACTCAGTCTTCATACTTTTCAGTATAAGCCAAGTATACTCCACTATTCTATTCTATAAGTATATAAAATATAGTATGTAAAAAGTAAACTTGAATAAACTGCTTTTTGCTAAAGGTCAGCAACATTTGAAGTATCACAAGCCCAAGAGCAAAAATAATTTAGCTTGTCACAACAGTGTATGTGGGGTTTTTGCCTGGGGCCTCCAAATGACTTGAACCGCCCCTGTCTGTGTGTAACCAGCCCTGCTGTGACATCAGAGCAGCTTGCATGGCAGGCTTGTCAAACCGGTGTTGAAGCCTGCAGGGAGCTGACACAGTTCAGACCGCCAAGAGTAACCCACCCTTAGGTGTGTAGTCCTTTGAAACAATCGGTTCCCAACTCTCCAAAGTGTAACTTCTTCACAGGAGAGCGCACATGGAAAACGTCTGCAGCTCCAGGTGAAACTGAGCATCAAACCGGGACAGCGAGGCTCTAACTGCGTGGAAAGCAAAATACACTAACATTTAGAGGATGGAAACTAATGGCATCGAGAGAAAACCCGGTAAGAGACTTCTCTGTTTTGACATTATGTTTGTTTTGCAGTCATTCGGATGTTTGGTCAAAGATTTTTTTTTTATCCAAAACCGCACAATGAGATCAGAGGCATGCAGATAAAGTGGGATTTTAAACACTTTTCTTCCATATTAATCTTTGCAACTGAATTTTAATCTTCTTTATTTGCGCATATTTACTTTGTAGAGCAAACGTGTTTGATTAAGATCACCTGAGTGCATTTCTTAGATGACTGCCAAAAGGTGTGGTCCCTTAGCTTCCATCCAGGCTGGTTTCACCTGGTGGTACACAGACTGTTGTGTGACCAAACCAAAACAGCGAACCGCTCAGAGAGGTTAAACACAGACTCACACAGATAATACTGTTCCCTGATTACGGCCGTGCTTTCCAGAATTGTATGTATTCACACACAGGTAGGCTACATCCTGTAATCCTAATTAAACGCTTGGTTGAGGTTATTCAAATCACAGCAGCTTGCAGTACCGCGGAGTCAACACAAGGTGGCGCCCGAGAGTTATTATTTCCAGGAATCTGCAGGAATGCAGGATGTGAAGATATACATCTGACTGCTGTTATATTTGTTTATGGCGTTAACAATGGCCTTTTCTGCCAGAATAACTTATTAAACCAAACACATATATTGTTTTTGGTTGCTCACTTCCGCCCTGAAATAGCCCCCAGGTACTGAAAACAGGAATTGGCAGCTAACTGGTGGTGGGGACATTTTATTTAAATTAAGTTTTATGTTGAATAAGATAACTATACATACTTGATATTTCATTTCACAAAGAACAATATAATTGGATGACTTCCAAATTATTAAAGGCATGGTGTTTATAGTTTGTAAGACTGGTTTTAAAAGCTAAATACAGAATAAATGGGGTTTAAACTTCCTGGTAGCGGAACATGCACAGTAATGCTCATTTATGTAGATCTTCTTTGAGCAATGCTTTGAATGGATTTTTTTACCTATCGAAAAAAAATCATTAAATGAAAGAGTCCTTACTTTTTGCAAAGAACAAACTAAAACCAGCATTTAATAATTTTAACACAACATCTGCCCGTGGTGATAATTGAGGGGCAAGAGGAAAAATAATTTGAAGGACTCCTGCCTTATGTTGTGTGGTTAAGATTAAAAGAAAAGCACTGCGTATTGTGGGCTGGAAGGGAACACAGCAGGGATGGAAATTTACTTTCTGTTTCCACTAAAGGGACACTCAATGTTTAGTGTACGGAGAGGGCATCCAAAAGAGCACTTGGTAAAGTTTTGTCAACAAATAGGATATCTAATGACATTAGTCCACTTCAGGGCATCTGAGGTCACTTCACAAGGTTTTTTTTTTCCATTTACAGGGCATTTGAGGTCATATGGTACAGTTTTGCCCACCAAAAGGGCATCTGTAGGAATGTAATAACCACAAAGGGTCTTCTAAAAGGGCAATTAATGGCTTTATCAACTCAGAGTTGACCTAAAAACTACAGGCACTGCAGGGAGTGATTTTACTCTTTATGAGTCCAACTGCAGATGTATTCATTAAAAAAAGAAGAAATGAAGTTGTCTTCATCCTAAATATCTAAAATCTGGCCATCAAAATCTATAAAACATATCCTAGTTTTACCTGTTAGCAGTCTTGAGTTTGCAAAGGTATGTTGACTTATTCTGTTTTGAGCTATTTATAGGGCTGCTTCAGGAAACACAGTTAAACGTGAAGAAAGAAAGAAAGGTGTCACCTGTCTTGATTTTTCTTTCTCTGTCAATATGCCACTCATTCAAATCTGTGTCACTAACCTCTCCTGGGAAACAGCGTGACCTGATATTCTGTCATTAAATATTGAGCAACCTGGTTTGTTATGTTGAGTTAACTCACACTGCTCTCACCACAACAAGTCAGGACATCTTCAAGCTCAAAGAAGGAAAAACTTTCTATTTAGGCTACCACACATGTTGTATGACGCTTGTTCTGTAGTGCAGAAAAGTTTTTTCCCCTTAATTTGGGTCTTTCAAAGATCTTAAAAGTCCAAAACTGTTTTTTAAAATGTGTTATTTTTCTGTTGCAGCAATATACTGTACTAGCAACTCGTAAAATCCTGTATTGTGTACTTTCTAACGGTTTCTTGAGGATTTACTGGTTAGAAATGTACTCAAGGGCCTCACTGGCTGAGTAGGGCGTACAGTAATTTATGACTTTGTTGGCCAGAAGTAAGTTAAAAGTTACCTTACAGTTCAATTTGACTTTTCTAATCTTGTGTTTATTGACAATGGCAACAAATTACCTAATTTCTGAAAGCTTTCCTCCTTTTTTCCAGTAGAAAATGGCTCAAGGGTCATTCTACAGAAACGGGGATTTTTGGGATGGCAAAATGTCTTTTGTTCTATTTCTTTTTTTAACATTTAAACTTCAACTACATTGTTACATATGCCATTGACTTTATGAATACACATAAATGAAAGCTTAATGGGTTTTTTTTGGGATACATTTATACAAAACACCATTTAATAAAGTGTACCCGCACGTCATTGTCACTGGTGATCCTTATTGTTACCCATAAGAAAGGTAACACTAGTGACAGTTTCACAAAAAAATGCCCTTTTAACAAAATGGCTGCTACAGAGCATTAGACAGCATGTTACTAATCTTGATCTATTCACTAAATAATGTCTTCTAAATACATTTTTATTTGTTTGTTTGCAATTCTCTGCTAATAAAGTTGGTTACACCAGTGACGTCAACTAAAAGCTTCATATGAAATTATAAGATAAATGTTAATATTTCTGAAAACTGAAAAAGGACAATGTTCTTACCAGGGTCCCTCTTCATAGATCTTCAAGAAAGAGGTCAAAGGAAGTCAAGTGATGTCATCAGAGTGATTTCTTTTTCCAAAATAAAAGACTTTTGTCACATGGTGACACCAGTGACATGACTGCAGGAGATGACTACTTTTAAATATATTTTATAATACTTATTTGGCATTTTGTTTTAAAATGTAATTTATATCATATAATTGATAGTTATTTATACATTTTTGTACTTTTTTTTTTAGAAGACATATTTTTAAACTCAAAATACAGCACTTTCTCTCCATCAATGACTGTGGGGACGAGCACTTTTGTTGTGGTTGGGGTTCTACATAATTGATTAAAAAGCAAATATTACCAATGTAGTGACCATTTGTTTAAAAAACTCAAAGAAAAAATTGAAATATCAAGCTGAAACTTTAACCAAACTTAATGGATCACTGATGCACCGTGGGGAAGTGATTTACGCAGGCAAAAGAAGTCCAATGTCCAAAAGTTCTGCGATTTCCAATGGTTTATTTTTGGCCAACAAGCAAACAAAAGAACAAAGGAGATCACGGCTCCTGCTGCCTCTGTCACGCTGGTAAAAAAGCCATAGGCCCACCCCGGTGCATGCTGGCTGGCTGTCACCTACCTACCTAAATAACATCCGGTGCCCACAGTTTGTCATTACCAGACAAACAAAACTAATAATAATAATAAATATGCAAAACATCTAATCATAGAAAACAAATAACTAGCCAATATAGGCTATATTTACTTATATATTCAACCCCAAAAATCTAACCTAAATTTATTATAAGACAGGAAAATGTAGCTAAATCTAACAACTAATACTTCAACCTACTTCCAATTTAAAGATAAACCACTAAATACAAAAAAATAAACAAATAGCTCCAACAACCAAGCTGATGGCTCCAAATAGTGTGATAGCTGAAATAATATGTTTTTTAAATAAAATACTTAAAAATAAAATAATCTAACGCAAACTGTTTTCTTTAGGAGTAATATATCTCTTGAGGCTAGGGACAGAAAAATGCATTTTTCTGTAGAATGAGCCTCAAGTGTAGTGACAGATTAAAAAAAGGCTTAGATAAAGGTTTTGATTGACTCATTTTGGTTCTGATGAGATATCTTTATTTTATCTTTATTAGGGTGATTTCGTATAAGCTCTCTGCTTGTTTTGTAACATGAATTATCTGTAGACTTCATTTTTCTATCTTGAAAAAGATAAGCTAGCTGTTAGCTTCCCTGGGATGTACCTCTGGATTCCTACTGTCTCCAAGGGACACTGGTGTTGCATTCAGGTGCTCCTCTGATGCTCGGATTTTCTGCTTTGAAATGCTGTTCTTTTAGCTTGGATTTGCGCTTTCTGTGTAATGCCTTAACACTATAGAGTATAAAACAGATAATTTATTTTATGTCTTGAATGTGAGTTAGGTTATTGGAAATTAGTAAGTAGGAGCAATAGTTTGCAGTAGGCTAAATAAAGGAGTTCGTAAGTTTTTTGACCATCAGGCATACTTTTCTATAACTGCCATGACTGTTGGTTATAACACTTCAAGACTGTGAATTTAGAAAGCAGTTTGACAAGAATATCGCGTTATTATCGAGGCTTGAACCGAAATTTTAACGCAAATCTGCGCCGAAAGTTTCGTTCTTCCTATCATTCCAGCATCACGTGAATGCACGGTAACGGTGTCAAAACCACGCTGTTCCTGTAAAAGATGAAGAAATGCTGTTAGTACGGTAACCGGTTGCTCAAATGGGACTGTAGAAGTTTGTTCCCACTCCAGCAGCCGAGATGTGAACACAGCAGAGGTCGTAAAAGTGCTATTCGTGTTTGGCAGTCAGCTGACAGGGTAGAAAGTGAACTTTGAGAGGGGCTGGTTCACGCCCTCGGACACCGTGGCCGGAGCTGACGGCTGTGGACCATTAACGGAGCCATCTGCCAAAAGCTCCGGTCTGTGCTGTAAACAGGGTGTTGTGGGGGAGTACCAGTCCTTCAGGGCACCATGCACTGCCTTAGGGGAGAATCTGAACTCAGCCGGGCTGAGAGGATACAGCGCCGAGCCCCCAGCGAGAAGGTGGTCCGGGTAACCGCGGGGATCTTAGGTAGGCTGCTGTCACTCCATCAGGGTCAGGAATGATGTTACCAGGGGTCAACAAGGAGTCAACCAGGGTCAGACACACTTGTGTCACAACACAACACTTTGTGTTTACACTGTGGGTGACTCCGTCTTCATATGTAGTCAATGTACTTGTCCTGTAGGGGTGGGCAATAACTATTTAATCAGTTAATCCGAATCAAATTCCACAGAAGATTATAAAAATAAGATTTTTTTTCTTGACTTACTCCAATCGTAAGTTGTTGCAGTGTTTGAAAATATAAGTACTAGAGGTGTAGAAAAATATCGCTACCGCAATATATCACAATATTTTGACTCCCGATATAATAATGATATTTCAAATCTTAGTATCGATATTTTTGTAAAAAAAAAAAAAAAAAACTCATATTTTATCAGAGTTGGAAATAAAATTCAACTTATAACAGGGTTCCCGCGGATCCTTGAAAAGTCTTAAAAGGCATTGAATTCATTATTCTAAAAATAAGGCCTTAATTGGCCTTAAAATGTCTTAAATGCAATTTTCAAAAGTCTTATAAATTTGAACACATTAGTAAGATTTATGTTAGTTTGAACTAAAAAAAACATTTAGTAACAATTATCTATTTTTCAAAAATAATTCGCTAATTTACTCTCGAGGCAACATCATGTAATAACAATAGCGGAACTAATAAGACGGTGATGTGGTTGCACCAGGATCTTTTAGAGCAGACGCATGTCTTGGTTCTGCCTACAGTGCCTGGAGAGAAAAAAAAATGGGGAAAAATTGGCAAAAAAATCCACATGTGGCTCAGGAAAATTGATTATGGCAGCAAAATTGGGAATTAAATTTGAAATTAAATTTCAAAAACCATGTAAAAATTCCAAAAGTGGTTCTGACAGTGGCCAAAAAAGATCAATGGTGGCAAAATAGGCATAAAGTTTTAAAAACGGGGTTTAAAAAAAGATTAAAGTGATGTTTTATTTAAAATAAACATCGGGTTAAAATTGCCCCTAACCCAGTTAATTCATGTGGTGTTTTTTGTTTGATTGTTTTGTTTGTTTCAGTTGTGGTTCGTTGTCGACTTGGTCTTAAATTTGATTTCAAATGGCCTTAAAAAAGTCTGAAAAAGTCTTGAATTTAACTTGCCTTCAGCTGTAGGATCCCTGTATAAATATGTATGCGCAGATTTTTTTTCATGCACTATTCAGTTCGGACAGTGACAAGAGAAATATGTGATTTTTTTTCAATTCACTGTTGTGCTGTCAGTAACTCAAAGCATTTTGTTCCTCATGTGTTTAATTACAGTCTGAGCTGCACTACATGTTAGGATGATTTCAATACTTTGTTAAAGGGAAAACGATAATTTCTTTGCAACATTAGTTTAATTGACTTGATGCACTCTGTGTTAAGTGTGTGTGTATGTAACGCTGCATTTGACATATTTCAAAAACAATAAAATGGAAAAGTTACATATTCACTGTCTCTAGGTTTTTCCTAGTTTACTGTAGAATATCGCAATATATCACAATATTGTGATATCGTGATATTATCGTATCGTGACCAAAGTATCGTGAAACGTATCGAATCGTTACTGAAAATGTACAGTTTTCATGATGGTAGGCGCTAGAGCTGGGCGATTTTACCTAATCTCATTATCACAATTACGATTAATGAACGATTTTTTTATGCTATGCTGGAACAAATTAGTGGTGATCCCAATGGTCATCGACACGGTCTTCTTCTTTCTGCTCAATGTCCTCTGCACAAAATCCAAAATTTGCCCAAACAATGGAGACGGTATTTTTCTTGGCTACAAGGTCCTCTGATAGATTGTCGCTTGTCTCCTCCATGTTGGTGGCGTTTCCTTCACTCATTTTCAAATGTATTTTTTTGGGCATTTTGTGCCTTTATTGATAGGAGAGAGACAGTGGATAGGCTTGTGAAAGGGGGAGAGAGAGTAGGGGAAGACACTCTGCAAACACAGAGTGTGGTCACAGGCGGGATTTGAACCTGGACCGGCAGAAGCATATACATGGGGTGCTAACCACTACACCAAACCAGCACCCCTGTATGTTTTTTATTAAACCATATATTAAATTTGTTTCATATTAATATACTGTAATAATATCTCAGCTTGCACTGTTTGCACATTACATTTTTTCTTGGGCGCACTGGTGCACCAAGAAAAACTGTTGGGTACACTCTTACAAATTTAAGTTGACAAAAGTAACTGCAGTAGTGGAAAAATCAGCTGAAAACGGACAAGACACAGCACCTGCTTCCTCTATTTTCTCTGTCCCTGCTTTGTATCTTCACGGGCTGCAGGTTGTAGGCCCACCCAAACACATGCACACACACAGCCTTCAGTAATCATCCAATCAGCTGTTAGTATGCAAATGAGCCCAGACGGAGCCTGACTGTGGTGTCAGGTTTCAGCATGGAGCGGTAACTCTGAAGAGTGAAAAAATGGTGAACTTATGGCGTTAAAGGTGACACTATAAAAAATTTGGGTGCACCTAATGTTTGTGCTGGTGCACCTTAAAAAAAAATTTAGGTGCACTTTTGCAACGAATGCAAAAAGTTAGTCTGGTGCTCTGCACACATTTTGTGAAATCCTGTTTGATTGGGGAATATTCTTTGACAAGGTAAAGACAAAACTTGCTATTTTTGTTTGTTGTTTTGGTTTCTGGAGAGGTAAAAAAAATCGATTAGAATCGTAAATCCAGTCTTGTGGAAATATATCTGGGATTTATTTTTAGGCAATATCGCCATATTGCTTTTGTTTGCTACAGTAACTCTATTTTCTGGTTAGGAGGGTTTTTTGTTTACATATAAGTCTGGAAGAACAAGACCACTTTTCTACAATATTCTCCTCAACATATGACTTCTTTGTATTTTGTGCTTACCAAAATTAGCCTTTGGCAGCTTAGGTGGGTGCAATGTAACAACAACACTATCCATAACAACATATGGAGAGATTGATCCTGCTTCTTAAACTGCAGTCAGAGCTCATTTGCTATATGTAAGCAAATGAGTTTTCACCTTAAGACGCATATTAGCTGAAATCCCTAAAACACATAAGAAATTAAAATGAACAATAAGTCAAACTTTATCAGAAGCAGTTCAGTGGATTCAGATTCTAACAACACAAAATCCTAATGCATCAAAAAAGAGAGCTTACACTTAATTTTCAGTACAGAAATCAATTTATCATAAGCTATTTCATTATTATTTATAAACATTTGAAAAAGTACTTCAATTAAAATGCACAGCAATTTTGAAAAAAATGTGTCAGAAAGCATATATGTCATTTTGAACTGTTGAAACGTTGTAGAAATGCTGAAAAAAGAAGAACCACAGACTTGACCACAGAAATTATCCCTCACGACAGCCATCCTACCAAGTTTGAGTCAGGATATCGGACTACATGTCACTTTTCTTAAAGGAAGTCATACTGTCAGATGGAAATTTATTGAAGCTGGTATTTCTGTTAAAAGCGCACGTTTGACAAAATGTGAGAAAGGCCATTGCAAGAGTAAATGATGGATATACGCACACCTGGAGTTATGTTCTTTAAAGTGGTTTAATTCTTGTAATTTTTGAATTACATTTAAATACATGCATCAGAAATGTTGACACTTGTCTCATATGTCACAGAGGCCGATAATAATGGTGAATCTGTGATAAAATGTATTGTACATGCTGAAAACAACATCTAGGGGCATATTTTCTATAACGACCAGTTGATGAAACGCTTTAAAAACATGAGAAAGATCAGCCACAACAACCTAAACAGTTCATATGTATGTACACGCCTTCTCATGTCTGCCCTCATACTCTTGGGAGATCGGTGCAACTAGACCTGTGTTATTAAAATTCATATTTAGCACTCTGACTTGAAAAAATAAATCTCAGTCTTCTGTTAATCAGCATTTAAGCACATAGTAGAAAAGTATCATACCACATTGATAGCCAGTTGCAGGGATGTGTATTGGGCTAAAATCTGGCATTAATTAGCCGTATTATGGTGCTGAAGTTAGAGCTATATTTAACTTCTCAAAAACAAATGTATTTCCTAATAATTGGGACCTATAATATAATATGGTGGACAGTTTCTTAACAGTGTTTTTCATGTAAAGCCCTGCAGCATGGATTAACAGAGTTGTCTATCCCTGACAGAAAAAACAGTGAATAGAAAAAAGAATCAATGGCTGAATAATAAACTTATTAAAAATTTAAATGGTATTGCAATGCAAAATACTGTGATATAATAGTGTGTCAATATTTTCCAACACCCCTACTTTGCTGGAAAGGGGACTTTTACTTTTTCCCTTAGTTTGTGTCATCAGGAGGTTTTAAAAAGTCTTAAATATGCTTTTTAAAGTGTTGAAGCCCTGTTTCCATTTGTTGCCCATGAAGCTGTGCGATTTAAATAGTGCTTCCACCCTCTGATGTTGAAAATAATCCTAAATTATTTCAATTTAATTCTTCATAGTTAAAGTTTTGAAAGTGTTTGTTACCAGTAATCCTTAAAAAACGAACCATTTATTTCTTTGAAACAAACAAAATAGAAGAGCAAAGAAATGATTTAAATCTGATAAAGAAATACTGCTTTTATTTTCTGTTCAATTCCAACAGTGTAAGTGCTTCTCTGCCCTTTTGTTTGTTAAAGGGACTGTGAGGAGTTTCTAAGTAATTACAAAAAAGTCTCACTTTTAGATATATGCCTGATCAAAATACACACTTTAAGATGAGTTTTATAGCATCAAAATAGGTTACCTATAAATGCTATTCCTTAGCTTCAAGGTCGGGTCAGACAGGGCTGGACTGGCCTGGATACTCAACTTCAGGAACAAGACAATTAAAACTAGAGCAAATTTATGTTATTGGGACACATCTTAGAGCACCGGGCTGTAAGTAGGGATATATAGCCGGCTACAAAACTACGATACTAAGTTTTCCAAAAATTACTTGTGGTCACACATCAAAAACTACCGCTACATAACTATAAAGAGATACATTACCTCGTCGCTTTGCATCCTGTAAGTTGTTGAATAAAGAAGTTGTAAAGCAATGCAGAGTTCTGAGGAAGGTCCGAGCTGCATTCATTAGCATCACAACAAACACAGACTTTGGCTTGGGTCACGGCTTTTGGTTTATTTCAGTTGTAGTCACAAGTAGGAATTTCCGAGTTCCGAGTAGGAAACTACAACTGGAACGTTCCCTAAAGTCTGAATTTCCTGCTGGGAACTCGGTGAAACCTCGCCACCCCTGAGTTGACAATGGAAGATGGATGCCCACAGTGTGAACAGTTATTTAGCTCCTGTAATAATCAATTTATTTGCACTTCTGACTGGGGTGTGTCGCTCTAGATCAGCTGTATACATAGTATTGTTAGACTTATATTTACAAAAATGCTGCCATTGTGATAATCAAATTCTTCATACTACAACGCAGGGTGTGCTGCTAACAACAGCTAACAATAGCCTGGTAGATCGGCATGTTTTATTCCGACTTTAACTGGGATGCCGATAAGTCAGAGATGATGTCACTCCCATTTCCAAAGGTTACTGGAACGCAGCATTACGACAGTCGCCGCGCGTGCTCATGGGTAGCAGAGTCTTAATGTCGCCGGTAATAGATTCTCGTCATAGCACCTTTAAAAACAAATCATAGCCAACATTGTGTGCCTAGGCCCTCTGTTTTTGCAGTGGTAGTATCAAATTGTTATGGGAAACTGATTCTCATTATGTTTATATTAAAGTTTATTATTCTGATATTGTGCACAATTTTTGTTTTACTGAAAAATATTTAAAAGTATATCAAGCATCTTCTTTCAGCTAAAAAATACCAAAATCTGAGTTCTTGTCTGTATTTTCCAGACCTGACACGGGCCATGTGAAACTGGAGATGATGCTGAAATCTGACCCGCTGCATTGTCTCTCTGTGCTCCTCTGTAAACAGGCATGGAGGGCGATCAAGACCTCCAGTTCCTCCTGCAGGGTGGAGACCTCCTGAAGGTCCGCTCCACATCCTGGAAGAAGACCCGCTACTTCAGATTGCAGGAGGACTGCAAAACCATGTGGCACGAGTCAAAGAAAACCTTCAGGAGAAAGCATACCTGTGAGTGCTGTCCCAGCCCGCCACGCACATGTGCGTGAGACCTGCCGAAAGGCAAACACACATCTGTCTGCTGTTGTGACACAAACACAGTCCACATTTATGACTTATAATTCACCCCTAACATCCTTTTTCTGCTTCCCTTTATGTCCTCAATGTTTATTTTGTAGTTGTGTTTTTATCCGCCCTGGATATAAAAGTGAATCATAACCATAAATAATATTTCTGCCTGAAAGTTATTGTTAATCATCTTCCACACCAGAGCTCCTCCTGATAACAGTGATCTGTTCTGTGGGTGTGTTTGTTTATCAGACAGAGATTTTTATAGCATTTAAAGCAGCGGTTGTTAACGATCTCTCCCAGTTCGTCACAGTCTGATAACTCGGGTGTCTGTCTGTGTGAGAATTTAAAACTCTGAACGCCCATTAGAGTAACAGTTCTGAGCCAGGGATGCTTTTATAACTTTGAGGCCACAGCCCTTTACCTATTTAACTAAAAGTAACTGTTGCATGTGAACAAATATTCTGAGGTTTTATTATCTCTTGTCATGTTTTAACCAAAAGATACAGGGAGCTGTTGAGGTTACCATTGTGTCAGCACTGCTTGAGTTTGAGGGTGAAGCTATCACAATCTTTCTATTAAAGACAATGGGAGGAGGTAGTTTGCCTTTTTAGTAATAAAATCATTGAATACATTTTCTTTAATTGATAAAATAATTTCTCACAAGTTCTACTTCTGGAAGGACCTTGCTCCATGCCATGGGTGAGGATGGATAAGATTTTATTAATACCAATCTCATTATAAATTACGCTTACCAATCCTTTTTTCCTGATACTTGTATCAATTCAAGTGATTTTTTTCATGCAGACTCTTGAAGCCAATGTTGGTGCATGTCACGGTGTGTGTGAATGTGGGTGCCTGCACGTTGGTGTGGTTTTTGCATTGACAGCAGTCCTGTGGCTGTTATGCCACCTGCGCACCTGGGCACAGGTGGAGGGGATAATTAAGCTGAGGACGGCAGAGCCAGGGGAGCACAGAGCGAGAGGGGAATTAGACATGAGGGAAGCCACACAGTTTTTCAACCGTATAAGTGTGTGGGCATCCGTGTGTGAAAGTTTTTCTTTGGAGTTTACTAGATCTTTTTTAGATCATAAGAGACTCATTTGTGTTTGTCAAGATGGAATAAAGAAACAAATTGGATACAACGGCGGAGCTCATTTTTTGGTTTTAGGAGTTGGAAATGCCTTCCCAATTCCCCTCTAGTGGCTTTTTTTGTAGATCGATAGCCACTACACAGACTAAAGTCAACCAACTGCAGATTTTTGTGCGAAAATGTCAAACACACAGCGCTCTTGAAGTTTAATTACTTTCTGCTTTTGCTCCAAATCCAGCAAAGAGTGAGGTCAGGTTTTTCAAGGCATGTGTGAAACTAAGGGAAATGAATTAATAAAGGATATGTTAAACAACAAGGCAAATAACATTAATTCCTTTAACTCTTTGCAATTGGTTCTTGATCTCCTTCCTTTAAAGTTTCATGTGTACAGTGTGCTTTTGCTTGCATTTTCTATCTTTTGAGTCATAACAAGGGATGCATAATAGGATTTAGGATTTTTTTTTTATTGGACATTATGCATTAATGAACATTTACATGTAAATACATGGGATTATAGCAAAGCGGCTAATTTCCATCCCCATTCCCATTAGCAGGTAGGTGTCAAAACATTAAGAACAAAAATCAAATGTAGGAATAAAACGGACAGTACAACAATATAGATGACATACAGTCCAAGAATAAAAATATGCTATGAGCTGGGGGACCATGGGAATGATACTCAATGAAGGTCCAGGATTATTTAACACAATTATGAATATTATCAATATGATATCAGAAAATCAGATATTTGTTTAAAAGCTGGAAGTTGGTTTTGGCAGTTAAGAAATTGTAAGTATTTGGTATTTACTGCAGTAGTAAATACCAAATTTGAATAGAAGTTTGTGGAGTTCCTCATATTCATTTGAATATGAAAGAATGGATTAAATACTTCTTCTGGTAAATCAGTGTTTGTAGCCCTGAAAAAGCAGATGACGCTGATTTTACTGTTAAGATTAAAATACATTTTACATATTTTTCAAGTGTAATGGCTGCACGGTGGTGAAGTGGGTGAAGCTCCTGCCTCAAAAGCAAGACCCCCACAGTTGGTCAGGGCCTTACTGTGTGTAGTTTACATGTTCAGTACAGAATCAACATAAGTATGATCATGATATTTGTTGAAGTTGTGCTGCCCCAGTAGAGTAACAACAAGCTCAAGCTAAGTAATCATTCATACAAGGCACAAAAGTTTGAACAGCAGGGCTTTAGAGTGCAACCATTTTAGGCGCACATGCACCCAACATTTGTGAGAGTGCACCTAACGTTTTTTCTTGGGCGCAGTGGTGCACCTGAACATAAAGCTGTAAATAAAAAAGCCACAAAAAAGAGAAAAAATAAAGACAAGGGTCATGAAATGTTCTGCCCTAAATGTTGTTTTTTTTAATAAATTAGTTTGAGACTTGTTTTTTTTAATTATTTACCTTAGTTTCAGTTTTGTAAATCCTGATAATAGTGTGTGAAGACTTATTGTATGTTCAAATTTATTGGAGAATATGACCATCTTGTTAAATGTTATGTGTTGGTTGTTAAAATCTGGATATTTATTTAATTTTTCAGTTCAGTATAGCCCCTTAAGCATTAGCTCTTTTTATTATTAAATATTTTATTTAACTTGAGAAGTTTGAGCTTGAAATGTTAAATTTCAGTTCAGTAAAGTACCTTAAAGGATAAGTTTGGTTTCTACAGCGTTCACATTGTTTATAGAATGAAGTAGAACAATATACTCACCCAGAAGGCTTTCCTGATCCAAACAGTGCTTCAGGAGATATTAAGATCCAAAATCGAGCAGTGGACATCCATATAATGGTAGCACACGGGGCATGTATAGCGCCGCTCCTAAAACTGCATTAATCGTCCAAAAACTCATTAGTTTTCCCAATATTCCATCATGGTCCGCGCGGGCTACTCCTCCATTACAGTCTGTGTCGCTCCAGATATGTTGTGTGGCTGTGCTGACCTTTGAACTGAAGAAGAAGAGCGCTTGCTCCGCACATGTGCAGTACGGCTCATTGTTTCAGCGGCAGACAGTTGGCTACACAACGACTTTCTTCTTCCAGTTTTGTGCAAAATGGACGAATATCTATTTGATGAAGATGTTGTGGAGGAGAACTTTAAATATGATGGGTGTCCTTACAGTTTCAAGCCAGAGTTTACAGATGAGGAGCTCATTGAAAGGAGGACGCGGAGGCAGCGCTCCAGAGAGTACTGCGCAGGCGCGGAGGCAAACATTCTTCTTCTTAGTTCAGAGGTCAGCACAGTCACAAAAACATGTCTGGAGAGACACAGACTGTCGTGGAGGAGTAGCCCGAGCAGACCATGATGAAATATTGGTGAAACTAATGAGTTTTTGAACGATTAATGCAGTTTTAGGAGCGGCGCTATACATGCCCCGTGTGCTACCATTATACGGATGTCCGCCGCTCGATTTTGGATCTAAATATCTCCTGAAGCACTGTTTGGATCAGGAAAGCCTTCTGGGTGAGTATATTGTTCTACTTCATTCTATAAACAATGTGAAAGCTGTAGAAACCGAACTTATCCTTTAAGCACTTTTATATGGAAATGTTTTTTTGTGCTTAATGTTTTTGTTTGAATGTCAGTTTCATTCAGTGAACCACTTTAAATGCTCTGTTTTTCTTTTAATATATAATTTTGCTTTGAATAAAGACAAGTATTTCTTTTATATATTATTCTTGTTTAAAAATCATTTACATTATATAAAAGTTATGGAGAGTGATAAAATGGTGACCTTATGGTGTTAAAGGTGACACTGAAAAATTTGGGTGCACCTAATTTTTGTGCTCGTGCACCTTAAAAAAAGTTTTAGGTGCACCGTTGCAACCAATGCAGAAAGTTAGTCTGGAGCCCCGAACAGCTATAACTGTGAATCACAGAAAGACAAGAACAGCACTGGCATGCACATAACCAGTAATAAATGCAGAAGTAACAGTAAAAACAAACTGACTGTGAAAGATTAAGTGGTTTCAATCATTTTCCCAAACATCCAGCCCAGCCCAGTATTTACAGATTACTTCCGTTTTAAGCCAAATACGGCTGTTTAAAAAAGACTTGTCATGACGTTTCAGTAAACAGCAGGTTTATGTTTACAGAGCAGGCAGGTCTGTAAGCCTGAAGGCACAAAATGACCTCAGAGCACACAAAGCTTTATTTCCTTCAAAATCCTTTATCCAATGATCAAATAAAAGTCTGAAGTTTTGAATTCCTCTCCTGTCTTCAGTTTCCCTCGATGACATCTCTGCAGTGCGGCTGGGACGTCAGTCAGAGGGTCTCAGGAAGCACACAGAGGAGCAGGTGGAGGGCCGTTGCTTCTCCATCATGTTCAAAGGCCGCCGCAAGAACCTGGACCTGATCGCCAGCTCTGAGGAGGAGGCCAAGCAGTGGGTCAGCAGTCTGGAGAAGATGATGCTGAACATTAACAACCTGAGCCGGCAGCAGAAGACGGAGCAGTATCCTTTCATGGAGTGACAGAGGAAGACTGTCCTGGTGAACTGATGTGGTGGATGTTCAAGATGTAGCTGCTTAAAAATAAAAGGATAAGGTGTGTAGGAAAACACTTAATCCAGTTTAGAAGTGAAGTGTTGTGTTTGCAGTGTAGTAACTGAAGTATAACATAATAATAATAAGTATATATACTGATACCACATCAATGCCCGGTAACTGGGAATCGGTATCGGTACTCAACGGTACCAATTTTCGGTACTTTTGCTTGTGTTTATGGGGTAATAAATATTAATTTGTTTAATATTAAGATCTCAAATTTTTTTCAATGTAAATTTATTTCTCAATATATAAAATTTGACAGATATATATCAAAACAACATTCAACTGTTTATATTGTAACATTGTAGTTGTTCTAAAAATTTCTTCAACATGAAAACCAGTAACTAAAATGAACCACAACTCAATAAATTAACTGCAGCCCTCACTTTAACTTTAGGGCAGTTTAACAATGAGTCCGATAAAGCTGTAAATAAAAAAAGCATTTACATTAACGTTACAAAGTACGATGAACCAACCTGATAATGATAACTGCCGCACATTAAAATACCAAGCTAATACCATCTTAAACATGAGGCTTATTTACCTGGACCAGGTATCCTCCTTGTCGCGTTTGCTGCCATCACCAAATGTTAAAGCCATTTCTTTGCCTGTGTTTCTGGCTGCAGACGACTAGTCTCCATTGGACACAGGCGGGCGTGCTAACAGTGCCGAATGAATCCTTATGTGGTCATAGATCTGAGGCTATCAAAAATTGTGCACTCTTCAACTTTAAGGAAAATTTTGTGCGTCACCAGGTGCTTCCTCAGATTGCCTCAGTATGCCTGCTTCTTCCGCTCCCTCACAGTCACAAGGATGCGTTTAGGTACCTAAACATGGCACCGTTTGATTTTATGTGAATTGGTACTCGGTAGTACCTACAGTCTTCGGTCGATACCTCTTAAAGGAGACATATCACGCTGATGCATGATTTAATACTTACATATAATATAATATATTTGAAAACAAGACCTTACACCCCCTTAATTTTCAAAAAATGAGATATTGTATTTTTTCTAATATCCGAGAACGAGATTTAATGCCGCTGAAAATAGGTCATTGCGAGATGTCCGCGAGATTTCAAACATCATGACGACACAAGGTACCTTTCTTTTTATTGGAGTAATCTGATAAAACACTTCCTCCTCTGTGATGTCCGTTAGCCCCAAACCCTCACGGAGGAAGCACTTAATAATGGCTTAAAATGAGGATTTTGAGAACGCTATTGTGGGGCAATGAAGGAACTAAATGACTTGTGCTGAGGGCAGAAATGCTTTACAGGCATCCTAGTCTGGCATAGTGAAAAGGAGAAACAAGCATGATATGTCCTCTTTAAAGTACCGAATTCAGTACCCATCCCTTGAAAAGTGGGATGAATTATGCAAGGAGTTGGCATCCAGAGATTAACATAGACACTGAAGCTGCATTCACACCGCAAGCGACCCAGCTACCAACATCGCGTTACCCACTGACGTATCGTCGTGCGTCCATAAATACCTCATTTTGGTCACTGTTGCTGTCGGCCATTGCTCGGTGACGTCACGTCCGCTCGAGTTTCACCGCGATCATATCATATATCATATAACAGGACTTATTAGCGGACATTATTCCAGCTGTATCCTTGGGCTGGACGATTATGGTAAAAATAAGAATCCCGATTATTTTAAGTGATATTGAAATCACAATTAATATACACAATTATTCAGTTATTTAAAAACTTCAGTATTGATTTAAATGCAACTTTAAAGAACCAGCGAGCGGCACTTACAGTATTATTGATCCACTAAGGTCACACACACTTGCTGCTGCTGCTCGTGGAACACAGAAGTGCTATGAAGCGCAGGAACTTGCATACACGGCACTCCACACTGTGTGGCATAATAATCATTTTTCTTTGATTATAATGTTTTTGTGATTGTCAGATGGCAAAATTGAAATCACAATCAAAATCCGATTAAATGTCCAGCCCTACCGTATCCTTTTCACTCACTTATCAACCACAAAACACTGCAGCTGATGCCCTGCAGCAGCATTATCTGTAAGTTTCCCGCGGTCCGTCTAGGCCAGGGGTGTCCAAACTTTTTACATGGAGGGCCACATAAAGAGGAATACATAGACAACTGAGCCACTTTCCGCCCCTCACTTTTAGTGTATTGAAGTTAAAATTTTAAGGTTTATGGGTGGGTTATCATCTGTCAAGGGTCTTTTGTAACCCTGGGTTATTACTAGATTTACACCTAGTACGGACGAGACCTTTTGAGCCGTGGAGATGGGAGACACTGACATCTTATCTTCACTTTCAGACACAAAACAAGAGTAAACTGCAAGAATGGTGGTCCTTGAAGATGAATATTGCAATATACTTTGTAAATGAGACCTTGTGGCAAAGTTAATACAGCAGAAAGTGTACGTGATTGATGGTATTTGCTGCTGTAATCAAAATGTCTTGATTCCTCAACTGTTTCAGGGGCCAATTCAAATTGGGCAGCGGGCCACATTTGGCCCCCGGGCCACAGTTTGGACACCCCTGGTCTAGGCGGAACTGATGTCCTCACTGACTAATGTTTCCCACACGGACATGGATTGTTACTCTGTAGTCTGGATGAATAACTGTCTGTCTAGGGTACTGTCACACGTACACACACCGCTGATTAATCAACTATTTTTTACTTTCACATCGCGCGACAAGCTATGTGGTAGTGTGAAAAGCAGCTTATTGCATCGCAGGAGGGTTAGCCCCGCCCCATCGCAGCCGTACATTGACTTTGCATGAAGAGTGATTGCCAAGGTAGTACAAGTAGCGTCTGGTGTGAACCCAGCATAACAGCTTCAGTCGCAGTTTAATCAAATTTGAACTGTATTTCTTCATTAAATGAAAAAAAAATCACACCACTGAACTTTCATATCAAAAGAATATTTTTGCTTCACTTCTGACTTGTTGTAGCGAGAATTTGTTCTTCAAAGTGTCTCACATTTTGTGTTTTACACCACGGTAGTAGCGCCTGCTCCCTACATTTTCTGACTAACCCATAATGCATGTGATTGACTTAATGATCATCCAATCACCTGCTGGATTAACACTTTTTATTTACTCTTCTCAGATGGACTTGTGAAATATATTGAACTGTTCATCTGGTGTATCAGGTTAACAAATCACACCATTTTGGTGCTTTGACAATGAGGTAAAAATCAATGCTAAGCTTTTGGGAACTAAAGTTGCCCATTCCTGATCTATGCATTCAGGTAGGTGGGTCCAGTGTTAAGGGCATGATTGGGTTTTGGCTGTTTGTGGCAGCACATTACAGTTAAGGAGGCCACCTTAACATTGTGCATCTTCCACCTTAACTGGACTGTTAATAAAACGGCAACTAAAAGTATTAAAATGTGAGACGTGATGAATTAAAGCTGGTGTCACACTCTGCAGCCTGCCCTCTGTCCTCACCTCTGGCTCCGTTTTCCAAGTATAACCATACCACACAAGGTGAGGGTGGGTAACATGATCCAGCCCCCACGGCATGTTCACGGTAACTTAGCACAATTTATCAGCAACACCCTTCAAAAAACAGTTACTTCAGCTTGCCCGCAGTTCAGATGTCACAGACATCTCCCTTATAGAGGCAGCCAGCAGTAGCCATTTCAACTGGACCCGGCGGCAATGCGGGTTCAGCGCCCGCACACAGCCAGGTGATGAGGTGTGGGAGGATTAAGCCCAGCCTGCTCCTCCCAGCTCAGCTTACAGGTGCTACTTGATTAGCGGCTAACAGGCTAACCCGCTCCACAACAATTTATTAGCCCATGCAGGCTACAAATCAGACCCATGAGTCTAGATGTGTCAATTCTAAGATGTAGTAAACCTTAGCCGTGCCTGTTTCCAGTTACAGGCAAAAGCTTCCTGTGCTGGAAAGGTCTGACGGCCGGCTGAGCTATTCGTTAGCCGTAAAGCCCGACAAAACTTTCAAAGCTGAACCCAGAGCTCCGTTGGGCCAGAGGCCAGATTCAGCGGAGTTGTTGGCGAAAGCCGGCTCCATGATAGCTCAGTAACTAACGCTCACTACGCCTTTGATCACGACGAGTGGGAGGACGGTAGACCATAGGCAAGATGCTGCGTGCACTGCGTAAGGTGATAGAGCGAGAGTTTGAGATGGACTCATGAAGCTAACTCACCGGACCAATTCAATATTGTGACAAATTCATAAGTAATGATTGGTCGAAAACTAGTAAAATTATACACCATATTACTGAATGCCTTGTTGAAAATTTATTTAGATTTTTGCGTCCCATTTATACAGGAAATGGGACTAATGCGGTTACATAACAACCTTAGGACACGGTGTTATTAATATGTACAAAGCTTCCAAATCGTAGACCATAGCTTTAATGCACACTCTCCCTGCTCTGTCCCTCTGGCTTTTCTACACCATACCACAAGGTGAGGGTGGGTAACATGATCCGGCTCCATGTGGTATAAAGCTCGGGCTCATCTGGAAAACGAAGTTTGACTGTTGAGACAGATTTAGCAATGAATGATTCTCTTTAATACCTTCCCTCAGTGTTCTGAAGATCCTACCCCAGCTCGCAGTCGCCTCCAACAACACGCCTTCACAGAGTGAAGAAAAACTGCTGCATATACACAAAGTAATAACACCAAAAACAACTCAGCCTAACGGAAAGTAACAAAACACTACAGTCATCCCCTTGTAACACACACAGCGTAGCTATTTCACGCATATTGTTATCTAGCCTTGCTTTAATGCACCTGCATCAATGCTCCATCTTCCAGCAATGTGACAAGTCTAAATCTGGGTACCTGGCCGGGGAAGAGATTGAACATTTTTATGACCTGCTGACCCACCGGGAGGAGATTGACGTGATCTATGGAGAGTACGCTAAGACTAAAGGCCACATGAGTCCTGAAAATCTGGTGGAGTTCCTGATGAAGGAGCAGAGAGAGAAAGCCACCCTGGCTGACGCACACAGCATCATCGAGAAATACGAGCCGGATGAGCACGGTCAGTACATCTTTATGTGATAAGCTGTTTGCATCCTTTCCCAAACCCAAGCATGCAGCAGTCCAATGGGAACCCTAAAAAAAACAGGCCCATGAGAACCTTCAAAGTCCAAGTATTTATAGTTTTGATGTGAACACTTAGTTTTGCATTATTCTCTTTTTAAACATTGTTGACTCCATAAACTCCTCCCTTACAACACTGATGTTTCTGAGGGGCTTAGAAATTCTTAAAAGCAGGAACTGAGCGGCAAAGTGAGTTACTTGGCAGAGTGTGACACTGGTTCTGTGTAACAGACAGTATGAATATGAAAAAGTGAACATTTCAGCTTTATTTACAGGCTGCTTTTTGTTTGTTCTGAGACTTAAAGGACATGTTTTTAAGTTTTGATAATCATTTACAGGGGGATTTTAGTCCTGTTTCTGGCTTTAATAGAGTGTAAATGACGTCTGACTGGAGGACACTTCTTTGAAGCATATTTTTCTAACTTTTCATAACTATCCAGTTTGACGAAAGAGCCCATATTGTGTTTCTTAGCATTTTATGCACCTTGGAGTATGTTAAAAATGTCTCTGCCACACAATGCACTGTGTATCTGACACCTTTACGCCTGAGTTATCAGACTTAAGCTACGTTTACATGGAAACTCCTGACTTAAAGACGCAAAGATTTGTCCTTTGTGTTTTAAAATTCTTCTGCGTTCAGACGACGACACTCGGAGACGAGTTAATCCGCTGTAGTGTGCATGCTGGTTCAGTAGATGGCGGTGTAGGTCTGCAGAGAGGGAGCGCTGCTACCACACACGAACAAAGAAGAAAAACTTTTCACAAACAACAATGGTGAATAGACGCACAGAGACCCAGGAGTTTCTTTTCTGGACAACAAATCAGTTCGGACAACATGTCTGTCGGGATAGTTTTGTCTGGATAACAAACCGAGCACGGTAAGATGCTCACACGCTACTCAGCGGACGGCCGAAGCGAGCCTTGGTGCTGGTCACTGGTTCACCACTGTTCCTTCTTTGGACCACTCTTAAGAGACACTGACCACTGTAGATCAAGAACAAGAGCTGCAGTTTTGAGATGCTTTGACTTAATCGTCTAGTCATCAGACATTGGGTCTTGTCAAACCCGTTCAAATCCTCATGCTTGCCCATTTTTCCTAACCTGACAAGCCAGATGGACAGCTTCTTATATCTGCCACAGAAATATTTCACTAGTCCATCTGGGTAGGAGCCCTTTGAATTTGATTTCAGGGGCAGAACGTTAAAAAAAAAGTGAACACAAGCTTGTGATTGGACAATCGTTTGGCTCATCACATTCATCACAGACCGATCCACATCAGGCAGGGTTGCCTCCTATAATGTAGCATACTTAGCCGCTAACAGCTAACAACAGTTAATGACTGTTAGCCGTTAGCTGCTAACTTAGCTGCTAACAGCTAACGGCCTTATACCATCATCTTACACTTAATTGTACCACACAGATGATTCATTTAACACTTATATGTGACATGAACCTCGTCTAAGACAATCCCTACAAGTAAACTTCTGAGGAGGGCAGATTTTGACAAGTTTCACTGGGTAGCCATGAGGACAATAGGCTAATCGGCATCCGTTCTCAACTTCCGGTTCTCAACTTCTGGATGTCGTCACGTCCACATTCTGCAGTTCCCGCCTCTCTTCCCTGATTGGGCCGTTAAGAATTCAGCCGAGTGAATTATTTGGACAACTGAGGCTGGCAAGATGGACCTGCAGGATTTCAGTATCAGGCAGGTCTGTCTGCTCTGCAAGGCTACATTTTTCCTGCTTTTAATATCAAGTTTGAAGACAGAATCTTCCCTTACTGCCTAATATATCCCACCCACTAACAGGTGCCATAATGAGGAGATTATGATGCAATTCACTTCACCTGTCAGCAGGCATAACCTTGTGCCTTTTCGGTGTGTACTGAGCTGTGCCTGTGAATCTGGCACTGCAGTTAAGTACTTCTGTGCACAAGACAAAAAGTCTGCTGCGTCAAGACTTCTTCCTCTCCCCCTACTTACATAGTCTTAGCTATCTGTAACAGCTTGTTTTCTTGTCCCCGCCCCCCAGTTTGATGTCCTTACATTATTTCCTCAGCTCATTAGTTACACAGTGCAAAGCATCAACTGGAGAGTGAATGCTGAGCCCCTGAAATCATGGCACAACTGACCAATAACCACAGAGCAGACTGAGACCACGTGAGGACATGAGGGTTTATAGAGGCCAGAGCTCTAAGAGAGCATCTCAGAAAAAATGAGAACACTTCTGGATCACATGATCTGCGTGTAAAGGCTGAAAAGTTTAATAATCATGAGTGATTTATAAACATGAGTGAGTATTAATAGTTTAGAAGTCATTCAAATCAAACAGGAACTTAAACTAAGGTCAAATGTGGACTCTCTATAGGAATAGATTCATACAAAAATGCTGCCATAGTGATGATCACATTCTTCATGTGATATTTGTGAACAACAACACAGGGCGTGCTAACAACAGCTAACAATAGCCTGGTAGATCAGCATGTTTTTTTCCGACTTCAACTAGAACGCCGACAAGTCGGAGATGATGTCACTCCCATTTCCGAGGTTACTGGAACGCAGCATTACGACAGTCGCCACACGTGCTCATGGGTAGCAGAGTCTTTATTTCGCCGGTAATAGATTCTCCTCATAGCACCTTTAATGAAAAGTTTTAGTATGTTCTCTTGCCTCCACTTTGATACAGTTTCTTTTGTGAATTTATGGACTGATCTCCAGATGGCATAAATGTAACTCAGACAGGGATGAGGCTCCTGCGTTATCTGCTGTTTAATGTACAACACATGAGCAGGTGACATTAAATGTTGCTCAATGCTAGCCCAGGATGGCCTTAGATAAGGGGATCTGACTCATGGAGTGTGAAAGCCCAGTGGTATAACTGGAGATTAGGCAGTTTAAATCCTCTTTCCTCTTTGGTGTTTGCAGTGACTAAATTAAACCGTGCCTTTCCTCCCTCCATAAGAAAGCATTAAAACGTTTGTCAAAATGCTTGTATATATTAGGTGTTTGAATTGGCTGCATATTAAATAGCTAGAACATTTTTTTGTAGATGAAATTTTACTCCAAAGGGAAAGATTGAGTCATTTTCACTTCTCAAACTGCATTTTCATTTTTTCAAGCAAACCTACATAGTTTATTTTCATATATGTTTGACCTCAAGTGGACATTTAATGCTAAGATGTTTTATGCCATGCTTAGGGATTCTAATATTAAAAACATTTAAGTCTGACATAGATGCTAACTACTTCTTTGAGTCTATGTGATAATAATTTAGAGGCTCTCTCTCCATCTTCAGAAAATTTGGCAAATTCCTCTTCAGTGGTGTACGAACAGTAAGCTGAAATTTGAGTCCAGACACTCTCCCAATATTCTCTCATGTTGAATTCTTGTACCAGTCAGTCTCAGCTATTTTTAATCGAGTTTTTTATGTCTCTTGTTTCTTCCCCTGAGATTGGTATCCCATCATCTGTCCTCTTACATAAACTTTGAAGGCTTCCCACAGTGTACTTGGAGAGGATACTGAAGCCAAGTTAGATTCGAGGTTGTTGTCAGTTTCAGTTTTAATGAACCTGCACACTTCCTGATCCTGTAGTCTACTACCATATAGGCGCCAATTAATTATGAATTACGAATGTTTATTTCAAACTTAAAGGTGCTATGAGGAGAATCTATTACCGGCGACATTATCTGACTCTGCTACCCATGAGCACGTGCGGCGACTGTCTTAATGCTGCGTTCCAGTAACCTCGGAACTGGGAGAACCATCGGCCTGTCGTCTAAATTTTTTAGAGGTTAGCCTCTTGAGATGCTACATCTCGTTTTCAAGAGGGTCCTCATGTCTGAATGGTTGTGGTGATCATTTTATAGAAGTATAATCAATGATATTCTTACTGACCCCACGACTATGTGGTGCTAAATATAGATACTATAGATGTATCAACCATAGATATGGAGATCATGCTAAATCTACATTAACAGCTATAATGATAATGGGAATGAAATGTTCCTAGTGAAATGGCCGAATATGTGTCATGTCTGTAATTGTAGTAATTGAGGCACGTGGCTCGACAGCAGCAGGAAGTCTACACCAATGATCCCAGACTACCTACAAGACAAGAGCCAGAGACGAGTACAGGAGCAAACAAAAGGGGCAAAGGCAGATATGGAGAGAGAGTGTGAGAGAGAGATAAAGCCCAATGTGCCAGATCCCCCCCGGCAGTCTAAGCCTATTGCATCATAACTATGAGTCTAATTTATGGACTAATTTACGGACTATAAGCTGGTCCCTAACTGAAAGCTTTATCAAAGAGGAATGTTTTAAGTCTAGCCTTAAAGGTGCAGTCAGCGATGTGGGAGAAAACGAGTGGAGGGTTTGTTTATATTCGAATTTAGACCCGCCTCCCGAAAGCTGATTGACGTGCATCGTCATGGAAACGGCCGTAGAAACTGCGTAGCTGACGTAGCTAAGGAAACCCCGACTGGTCAGACAACTCGACTGCCGTTATTGAAAACATCACAACAACAGTGCATTTTGGCAGATTAGACAATAAGATGAATGCCTGATGGCTGCTACTGTTATGTGAAGCACCACGAAGCTAATGCTGCTTAGCTTACCTATCCAGCAGACGGACGGCGACATCCGCGTCCGTTTTCAGGTCTTTCAGTTCGCGGAGTTCCCTCCACCGTCGGAAAGCAACACCAATGTTGGCCCGGGTCTTTACTCTTTTGGTCATAGCCCTTCTTTTCCACTTTTCACTCCTCTGACCTCTTTCTTTTGGGCTGTTTTCAGCCATTGCTACCGCAACTATTGTATCTCTCTCTTACGCTAACTGCGCACGCTAAGCAAACTACGACTCCCCCTCCCCCCTCTGTCTGATCTGCGCATGAGTATGATCGCCCCCTGGACGTGGGGGGGTTTACTTTGTTCTGGTAACTCGGACCGAGCCACAGTATTTACCTGCTGAAATTCTGAGTCAAGGCTGTATATTGAGACCAAATTTTTTTTTCAACATGCTGTCAATGGTGACATCTTGTGGATGGAGAGGAGAATTACGGTGAATTTCGCAAATACTGCATTAGATTAGAAGATTAGAAGATCGCTGAATGCACCTTTAAAGGTAGAGAAGGAGTCTGCCTCCTGAACTGTGGTCAGTAAATGGTTCCAAAGACGAGGAGCCTGATAACTGAAGGCTCTACCTCCCATTCTGCTTCTGGAGATTGATGGTACCACGAGCAGGCCGGCATTTTGGGAGCGTAATGTTCTAGAGGGGTTGTACGGCACTACAAGCTCTTTAAGATAGACTGGTGCCTGTCCACTGAGAGCTTTATAGGTGAGGAGAAGAATCTTGAATTCTATTCTGAATTTTATGGGAAGCCAATGCAGAGAAGCTAATACAGGGGTAATGTGGTCTCTTCACCTAGTTCTAGTCAGTACATGTGCTGCAGCATTTTGGACCAGCTGAAGTGTCTTAAGCGACTTCCTGGGACAGCCTGAAAAAAGAGAATTACAGTAGTCCAGTCTAGAGGTAACAAAAGCATGGACTAGCTTTTCGGCATTGCTCTGGGACTGGACTTGTTGCAAAATTCTCTTTTTTCCCTTTTGATAGGCTGTTGGATACCTCTAACGTAACATGTCGTATGGTTAATTGTATTCGCTCTGCTCACTATTAGATGTTACTGGAATTCATTTCAATTAGGAGGTCAGACGGGGCAATTGGGCCTCCTGTTTCTCCTTTTCTTTTCAACATGCTAACTCAGGAACACAATTCGGGATTTTCTTTACTTTTACCTAAATTGTGTTAGTTAAAGGTGCTATGAGGAGAATCTATTACCGGCGACATTAAGACTCTGTTACCCATGAGCACGTGTGGCGACTGTTGTAATGCTGCGTTCCAGTAACCTCGGAACTGGGAGTGACATCATCTCCGACTTATCAGTGTTCCAGTTGAAGTCCGAAAAAAGCATGCCGATCTACCAGGCTATTGTTAGCTGTTGTTAGCACGCCCTGCGTTGTTGTTCACAAATATCACATGAAGAATGTGATTATCACTATGGCAGCATTTTTGTAAATATAAGTCTAACAATACTATGTATACAGCTGATCTAGAGCGACACACCCCAGTCTGAAGTGCAAATAAATTGCACTTCTGACACTGGGGGCATCCATCTTCGATTGTCAACTCGGGGGTGGCGAGGTTTCACCGAGTTCCCAGTTGGAAATTCCGACTTCGGGGGACGTTCCAGTTGCAGTTTTGCTGCTCGGAACTCGGAAACTCCTACTTCTGACTACAACTGGAACGCAC
Organism: Scarus forsteni; assembly: GCA_036419115.1. Lineage (NCBI taxonomy): Eukaryota > Metazoa > Chordata > Actinopteri > Labriformes > Labridae > Scarus > Scarus forsteni. Next base: position 12,163,326 of record JAZDUH010000271.1, on the reverse strand, counting down.
CAAAAGATGTGACCCAAGCCAAAGCGTGTGTTTGTTGTGATGCTAATGAATGCAGCTCAGACCTTCCTCAGAACTCTGCATTGCTTTACAACTTCTTTTTTTAACAACTTACAGGAGACAAAGTGACAAAGTAATGTATCTCTTTCTAGTTACGTAGTGGTAGTTTTTGATGTGTGACAACAAGTAATTTTTGGAAAACTTAGTATCGTAGCTTTTTAGCCGGCTATATATCGCTACTTACAGCCCGGTGCTCTAAGACGTGTCCGAATAATATAAATTTGCTCTAGTTTTAATTGTCTTGTTACCGAAGTTGAGTTGATTCTATAAAACTCATCTTAAAGTGTGTATTTCGATCAGGTATATATTTAAAAGTGAGACTTTTTATAATTACTTAGAAACTCTTCACAGTCCCTTTAATCTTTACCTTAAGTGTAGGGTTAGATTTCATGTTTATCATTCCACAAAACCCCCCATTGTCCCATCTAGTCCCATTTGTGACCCACCACTGTACTCTCACGGCACAGCACTTGTAGATCTTACAGAGAAATAAAAACACTGGGCAATGTTTCCAGTTTTCTAAAAGAATGTTGTTAAAATACAGCAGTCTAATTCAGTCCAAAGAGTTTGAAGATTCAAATTAAATGGCCTGATCACACAAAAAAGGAAGATACCGGCATCCGGTTAGGTAATAAGTTACGTAATTAACACGTTGGCAACATTTCAGCAAGAGTTTTCATGACGTTTTTAGTAATATTAAACCTCAAAGTTACTCAGTATTGATGTCTGGAGTTGGAACTGACTTTACATCTCACAAAGCTGAATCTCTTTTAGCTAAATCCTAAATGGAAGCTACTTATGACCTATAATCTTGTCTGTCTCAGGGTATGGTAAGAGGGATTGTTGGTAAAGTGTCATCAGCTACATCAACACAAAACCTGTTCAGGCTGTATCATCCCTTTTAAAAACCAGACTCAAGTGTGACTGATATTCTCATTGAAGGGAAACTTAATCATGGCTGTCATGAAACTGGATTCTGTGGATTAATTATGACTCCCTCCTTACTGTCTTTCTGCCTTTTTCCTGTTTTCTGCAGCCAAGCAGAATAAGATGCTGTCCAAAGATGGCTTCCTCATGTACCTGCACCACCCGGAGGCCTTGGTGCTCAATCAGGATTACAGAGAGGTGTACCAGGACATGAGCCAGCCCCTTAACCACTACTTCATCTCCTCCTCACACAACACCTACCTGATGGAGGATCAGCTCAAAGGGCCCAGCAGCACAGAGGCCTACATCAGGTAATATCAGCTCTATATAGCTTGGAAGAGCTTGTCATGCTCCTCAATTCAGCTCTACATGCTAATATAATCACTGCAGTCTAAACGTCCCATTTTCTGTTAATTTTCAGACAAATTTAACAAAACTCTGCCTTTTTTAATCAACTGCTATACCTGGCTTCTTAAGGAGTTGAACGTACTTACCTGATTAATAACAAAATTTAATTGCATAGCAGCCACCCATGCATTTAGGCATGTAGACATGGTCAAGACGACCCGCTGAAGATCAAACTAAGCATCAGAATAGAGAGAACATTTAAGAGACATTGGCATTGTTGCTGTTGTATTTTTCTGAAACTGTTGATCCACAAGGATTTTCTCACAAAACCAGCTGGAGGGTTTACAAACTCCAAAAAAGAGAAAATATCCAGTGAGGAGTAGGGATGGGATGAAATATCATTTGGCAATATATCGCGATACAGTACGTGACGAAATGCATCGAGTGTGAAAAAAATGGATCACGAAATAAAGACGTCACGTCCGGTAATAGTGCATGTGACCAGAAGTGACGACAACAAACGTTAGCGCCAACTACCTTGCCTCCAAAAAGCAGAATGATGGAGTCGAGTGAGGTCGAAATTGAGGACGTTCCGCCTGGATACAAGTCATCTGTCTGGCAGTATTTTAACTTTCTCATTAAAAAAGACGAGGACGACGAAAACAAGCCTACCGCTCGTTAGCATACACTCTCTCTAACCTCTCTAGGGTTAGGGAGAGTGTTATTGTTTGTGTTTGGCCTGTTAGGCCTTGTGTTTTCCTGTGTGCAACTCAAACAAAAACAAATAAGTTGTAATTACACAGTAATATTTTTTCTTTTTTACTTTTTTGATATTGTATCGTGACGTATCGTATCGTGACGCGGGCATATCGAAGTGCAGCGTATCGTGAGTTTAAGTGTATCGTTCCATCCCTAGTGAGGAGCAGGAAGACCTCAGTAGCTGAAGACCAAGCAGGTGTCGCTCCTGTAAGCTAAATACAGGAACTGATGCTCCAGCTGAAACTTCGTTGACTCTCTGATTGGTCCACAGACCAGCCAGTCAGAATCAGAGAGCTCTTTAAAGCAGCCTTTGCCAGGTAACTCCAGTCAGACAGCTTTTGTGTTGGCAGAGTCTGTTCTGCTGCACTGTGGTGACAGTTTCCTTCTAATAACCATGACAATATCAGAAATAAAAAAGCATGTTGTTGGTGCCAGCAGCTGATGTTAGATGACACTTAAGTCAGTCACCAGCACTAATGACATTTAACTAAATAAACATACCAATTTGTTTTTATTGATAGTTAAGGTGGAGAGGACATTTTATTGGTTGCCTTAATCATAAAGTGCTGTATGTTTACACAGCTTCATAGACCAGCACAGCCCTAATGCTGTAAGTTCATTAGCAGCAGATCTCTGCCTTTACAAGCCCACAGGGAGGCAGGTTGGCTTTACTTGTCTGTTTGTGGTTTAAATTAAAATTAAAATAAAAAAAAAATACTTGGTTTATAATTGTATAGTTTTAGAGCTGTTTTCATCTTTGAATGAATTTTTTAGAGGAAATGTCTCCATTTTACAAAGTTGTGAATGTCTTAAAAAGCAAACTCAGTGTTTACAAACTTTAAAATCTGTAAACTCATGAGGAAAAAATACAAAATTTAAGTGTTTCTTAAGCCTTTGACTTTATAATCGCAGAAACGTCACCTTGCATGTGCCCAGTGCACTGTGGTTCATGATGAACAGATTGTATCACCCCTTCAGTGTTTGTTTTATTCTGACTAGCTTTAAATGATGTCATTTTCTTCTCAGAGTCCAGATGCTCATGATCATGCAATGAATTGGGGCTTAAACCACAAGCATTTCCTCTTTCCACAGTCCAAGGAAAAGTACAATATGATCAGGCTTTCAAACGCAGACATGATACAAGGAAAACGGCTTCATCCAGTTTGATTTTCTTTAATGCAACAGTCAAAGTTTCTATCTCATCTTGTTTTTGTTTGGTGTCTGGTAAATGTTTGGCTGCTTAAACGCAAAAAAAATATCTGTTTCATGTTTGCTTAGGACTTTATACTTGGATTTTTGATCCTTTAGCACTTACAACAGCATAATCTATAAAGTTTAACATACCCTTGAAAATTCATTTTTGCTTATTCAATTCATTTAAAGTGGCCCTTACACAGTGTTCTGCTTGTTTATAAGTAATTAAAGACCTGTTTGTATTTATTTTTTTCTCAGGTAGAGCTGAATAACTTTAATTCACTGATGTCAAAATAATTAAATCCTTGAGTCTGATCCCCTTTCCATGCATGCAGCCCTAAAATGTCCTCATAGATTTAAGGTTAGCTTAGCAGGCGATCCCCTGATTTGCTTGTTCACGCTTTACCCTCAAAACAGGAAGTTTTTCTAAAGTTTGCATGTCAGTTACAGTCAGGAAGGACAAAAATGCTCTGGGGTCATTTCAGGGAAAAACTGGATAGAAAAAAGTCCTGCTGTTTGTGCTCACACATGCACCTCGTTCTGATAAATCCAGCATGTGTTGATATCTTTTCAATATGTGTGAATGAAGTAAGAGTCATTTTGGATTTAATGGAGATGTCGAGGGTTTTCTGTGATCACATCTTGTTGTTTCTTTCATCTTCATCATTGTTTTTTATTAGCTCTCAGACTTCATATTGACTTCACTCTGCCCTCGTGGTTAACTGTGTCTCCATCAGGGCTCTGCTGAAGGGCTGCCGCTGCGTAGAGCTCGACTGTTGGGACGGATCGGATGATGAGCCAGTGATCTACCACGGCTACACACTCACCTCAAAGATCCTCTTTAAAGACGCTATCCAAGCCATCAAGGAATATGCTTTCAAGGTGATTTAAATGGAGAAGATTTCATTTGTATCCCTCACATTTATTTAAAGGTGCTATGACGAGAATCTATTACTGGCGACATAAAGACTCTGCTACCCATGAGCACGCACGGCGACTGTCGTAATGCTGCGTTCCAGTAACCTCGGAACTGGGAGTGACATCATCTCCGACTTATCGGCGTTCCAGTTGAAGTCGGAAAAAAACATGCCGATCTACCAGGCTATTGTTAGCTGTTGTTAGCACACCCTGCAGAAGTTCAAATAAATTGATTATTACAGGAGCTAAATAACTGTTCACACTGAGGGCATCCATCTTCCATTGTCAACTCGGGGGTGGCGAGGTTTCACCGAGTTCCCAGTAGGAAACTTCGGGGAACGTTCCAGTTGCAGTTTCCTACTCGGAACTCGGAATTCCTACTTCTGACTACAACTGGAACGCACCAAAAGACGTGACCCAAGCCAAAGCGTGTGTTTGTTGTGATGCTAATAAATATGCAGCTGGGACCTTCCTCAGAACTCTGCATTGCTTTACAACTTCTTTTTTCAACAACTTACAGGATGCAAAGTGACGAGGTAATGTATCTCTTTCTAGTTACATAGTGGTAGTTTTTGATGTGTGACAACAAGCAATTTTTGGAAAACTTAGTATCGTAGTTTTGTAGACTGCTATATATCGCTACTTACAGCCCGGTGCTCTAGTTTTAATTGTCTTGTTCCTGAAGTATCCAGGCCAGTCCAGCCATGTCCGACCCGACTGCGAAGCTAAGGAATAGCATTTATAGATAATCTATTTTGATGCTATTTAACTCATCTTAAAGTATGTATTACGTGTATTTCATCTTAAAGTGTGTGTCTCTTTGACCCCAGACGACAGATTACCCGGTGATCCTCTCTTTGGAGAACCACTGCAGTGTGAAGCAGCAGGAGGTTATGGCCCAGCACATGAGCTCCATCCTGGGCAGTGCACTTGTCACTTCCCCAGTGGGTGAAGGCATGCCCACAGATTTCCCATCTCCTGAGGTTTGTACCACCTCCTAACAACAGACTTTTTGTTTTGATTTCTCGTGACTTAAGGCTTATAATGCACACCAAGTCAGTTATTTTTCTGAGGCATTTTTTATCCATAATCTAATTTAGAAAAGACAAAAAAAACACATCACACAAACTTAACACCAAGTCTGACACTTTTATTGTTCCATTTATTGCACAAACTTGCAGCATGTGACAAATTATGTTGTGATCAAACGAGGGTGATTTTGTATTTTAAATAGAAAAAAGCACTGGATCCATTTACTTTTGAGAGCCTTTCCCTTTGCATTCACCATTAAAGGAAAAGTTCGGTTCCTGCAGCTTTCACATTGTTTATAGAATGAAGTAGAACAATATACTCACCCAGAAGGCTTTCCTGATCCAAACAGTGCTTCAGGAGATATTTAGATCCAAAATCGAGCAGTGGACACCGATATAATGGTAGCCCGTAGGGCATAGATCGCCGCTCCTAAAACTGCATTAATCGTCCAAAAACTCATTAATTTCACCAATATTCCATCATGATCCGTTCCAGATGGTCCGCCATTACAGTCTGTGTCACTCCACACAGCGCTGTGTGGCTGTATAACTCTGAACTGACGAGTTTGTTTACGTGCTCTTCGCGCATGCGCAGTACGGCTTATTGTTTCAGGGGAAGACCGGCAGCTACAAATCAACTTTCTTCTTCCAGTTTTGTGCAAAATGGACGAATATCTATCGTATGAAGATGTTGTGGAGGAGAACTTTGAATATGATGGACGTCCTTACAGTTTTGAGCCAGAGTATACAGATAAGGAGCTCATAGAAAGGAGGACGTGGAGGCAACGCTCCAGAGAGTACTGCGCATGCGCGAAGGGCACGTAAACAAACTCGTCAGTTCAGAGGTTAGTACAGCCACACAGCGCTGTGTGGAGAGACACAGGCTGCAATGGAGGACCATCCGGAACGGATCATGATGGAATATTGGTGAAATTAATGAGCTTTTGGACGATTAATGCAGTTTTTAGGAGCGGCGATCCATGCCCTACGGGCTACCATTATATCGGTGTCCGCTGCTCGATTTTGGATCTAAATATCTCCCGAAGCACCGTTTGGATCGGTAAATCCTTCTGGGTGAGTATATTGTTGTTCTTCATTCTATAAACAATGAAGACTAAAGACTTATTTATTTAGGCGAGCATTCACGTCCTAACACGTCCAGTGGTGGCACTGTTTGAGCACTGTGATTTTAGATATGTTGTTTTATGTTTTAGCTGTACTATGTTCTTAAGTATGTTGTCTTATGTTTAGGTGTACTATGTTTTAAGTATGTTGCTTTTAAGTATGTCGTTTTATGGTTAGTTGTACTATGTTTTTCTACTGTGAAGCACTTTGTGACTTGTGTCTGTGAAAAGTGCTATACAAATAAAGTTTACTTACTTACTTACTTAAAAGCTGCAGGAACCGAACTTTTCCTTTAACTCAACTTACTTCACTTATTTATTTCTTAATTTTCCCTTAAGGAATGAACCTAGTACTTCTCATTTCTTGTGAGGTTTAAGTGTGTTAAACTGATACTAAAATGTTCTTGTGTTAGGATGGATTTTTGCAACATTGTTATCACGGCTTTTAAACACACATTGTGTGGGGCTAAACTGTGGCCAATAGCTCAAAGCCTCAAGCTGTTATTCACCGTGACAGGTATGTAAAAGTAATCCCATGGGGTGATTTGTTAAGGGCCATCCACACTGAAAAGAGTTAAGGAGTGTCTGCAAAAGTCTTTTTTTGTCAGATGGGCATATTCACAGGGAACCAGCATTTTGGAAGCCTGAAAATGCCCATTTTTGAAACTGGGTCCCAGAGTGAATAAATGATCTTATAGCCCTGCTTCTCCCTTAAACTATGTATGCTAACGCCAACAACCACAGAAACAGTGGCACATTACAGTGCTAGGTTCGTGCTGCTGGAGTCACTGAGCTTGTTTTGGCTTTTACTGCAAAACCTTCACTACTTCACCAGCAACAAGTTGACATGGATAACAGCATACCCCGCATGTACATAAATCCATCCTCTTTTTGATGCATTTTTTATAATGCATGTGTTATTAGCATGCTCCATGTGTTCTTCTCTTGTTTGTTAGTGTTAGTCTTTGACAGAATTGCAGCGCCTCTTACAGGTCTGGCATATATACTACATTATTTTTGGTGTTTATATGTGGATGGACACATCTCTTGGAACAATGCCATGTTTATGGAAGGCATCTTTAAAACAGAAATAATTCAAATTATTTTTATGTCCATGTAAACAGGGCCCCAGAGGTCTATTTTCAGCATGTTTCTCATTTAATACGTACAGCAATGTGGTAAATGTGTGTTCTCTTCACCATACATTTGGTATCTACATATTTCAGTAACTGTTCTTGGATCTGTGTAGTTCAAGATAAATCATTCTTTTTTTCTTTCCTTCTTTCTTTCTTCCTTTTTATTCACCTAAAACTAAAAAAACCAATTTTGTCAAAGAAACATAAGACATGTATTCATCAAACAGCTGTACGTGTCAGTCCATAAATTTTTCACCTTGAGTACTAAGGATGGGATGAAATATCATTTGGCAATATATTGTGATACAGTACGTGACGAAATGCATCGAGTTTGAAAAAAAATGGATCGCGAAATAAAGAAGTCATGTCTGATAACAGCGCATGTGACCAGAAGTGACGACAACAAACATTAGCACCAACTACCTTGCCTCCAAAAAGCAGAATGATGGAGTCGAATGAGGTCGAAATTGAGGACACTCTGCCTGGATACAAGTCATCTGTCTGGCAGTGTTTTGGCTTTCTCGTTAAAAAAGACGAAGACGGCGAAAACGAGCCTACCGCTCGTTAGCATACACTCTCTCTAACCTCTTTAGGGTTAGAGAGAGTGTTATTGTTTGTGTTTGGCCTGTTAGGCCTTGTGTTTTCCTGTGTGCAACTCAAACAAAACCAAATAAGTTGTAATTACACAGTAATATTTTTTCTTTTTTACTTTTTTGATATTGTATCGTGACGTATCGTATCGTGAACCGGGCATATCGAGGTGCAGCGTATCGTGAGTTTGAGTGTATCATCCCATCCCTAGTGAGTACATACATATGTATGTCAACCCAGCAACCAGTTTGAGAAGGCCCTGCATTAGTTTTAGTTGTCATTTTTGTCAAATGTTTTTTAACATCCCCAAAAAGACAGTTTTCATTTTTAATGGCAGCGTAGAATAACCTCTGCAGAGCAAAAGAAATGGAGACATAGACATGATAAAACATCCTCCTCTATTACTTATACACAGATTTATTTTTTTTATTCACACAACAGGTACCACAGAAAGGGGTATGTAGCACTTGGAAATGCATGCAAATTTGATTTCATAGTACCACAGTGCAATATCATTGCTGCAAAGAGCAAAAAATGGCAGTGCTTCAATATTTATGCCATAATGCCCTAGTAAACATACTGCCAACCTCTGAATAAAGTATTGTAGCCCATGTGGGGTGAGTGGGTGCCTCTGTCAAATGTCTCTCCTGTGCTTTTATTAGTACGTTATTTTTGTTTCTGGAACCATCTCTGGAGCAAAATTCATCAACATGATGCTGTAAAAAATGACCTCAGACAATAACAACTGCACATTTGCCTCAATGTCCTCTACTTCTGTTTCGTTTGCAGTTTCACTCAGTGGTTTAGTGACTAAACTGTCTATAATGAGGAGGTACCATTAAAGTTATATTGTAAAGTGGAACAACAGAACTATTCCCAAAAAAAGAGTTAAGTTTAGCTAAGTTTAGCAGGTACCACAAGCTCGTGTGTCATGTTTCAAAGAAGCTTTTTTTTAAGTTTTGTCCACCTTCATAATGTTGTGGTTTGTAAAAACTTTTGGGGTTTTGCATTATGCTTCATAGCTTGAATCCAAGCACAACTATTTTCGAGGATAATTTTTACTGCAACAGTTGCTCTAAATTTGCATTTGCATGCAGCCTTCTTAACGTGACAGTTAATCAAAACTTTTCAACAAAAAGATATAATCATGGATTAAAATGTCTGAGTCTATGTGCAAACATTAAGACCAGAGCTTAAAATTGTAATTCTTTATCAGTCATTTTTGAGAAAAGTCTGATTTATTCTGCAGACTCTTCAGTAGTTTGAGATACAAGCCGCTCACGCTGCCACACTGTTTGCTTTTCTGTGTGTGGTTATGTACCTCCAGGAGCTAAAGGGGAAGATCCTGATCAAGGGGAAGCGGTTAAACAAACTGGAAGCCACGTTTGCCCCTGAGGCAGCCGAGGCTGATGACACAGATGTCACAGAGGAGGAAGAGTCGAATGATGAGGAGGAGGAGGAACAGGAGCAGAAGAGCAAGGTGAGGATTACAGCAAGATTAAATAAATAAAGTTCATCTCTTTAGTCATTGTTGGCGCATCCATTACAGTTCTCATATTTACTGTTTTACATGACATTTAGAAAAAGAAGCTGAAATTGGCCAAATCGCTGTCTGACATGGTGATTTACTGTAAGAGTGTCCACTTTCATGGCTTCGAAGATGCAAAGAAAAACTGCAGCTTCTACGAGATGTCGTCTTTCAAGGAGGGGAAGGCTGTTCAGCTGGCTGAGGAGTCAGGTAGAGAAACTCGAGTGCTTTAAAGGATAAGTTTGGTTTCTACAGCTTTCACATTGTTTATAGAATGAAGTAGAACAATATACTCACCCAGAAGGCTTTCCTGATCCAAACAGTGCTTCGGGAGATATTTAGATCCAAAATCGAGCGGCGGACATCCGTATAATGGTAGCAGACGGGGCATGTATAGCGCTGCTCCTAAAACTGCATTAATCGTCCAAAAACTCATTAGTTTCACCAATATTTCATCACGGTCCGCTCGCGCTACTCCTCCAAGACAGTCTGGGGTTGCTCTACCCATGTTTTCGTGACTTTTCTGACCTCTAACAGTGACAATTTTAAGTCAAATTGACCTCTCCAAAGAGCTGTGTGAGTTTTTCAAAGTGAAATAAGACAATCAAAAGGGTAGTCCTGTCCTTATGTTTCACCTCTGAAAAAACAGCAGGAATGTCAGATATGTAATATCCATCTGCTGTTCATCTTAAGTATTGCTACTGTGCTGTGCCTAAAATGCCAAAACAGCACAAATTAATGCTAATTAGAAGAAATGATGCCTTGATATCTGACCCTGATCTAAATGCCATTGCTACAAAGCACAATCAGTGGCAGCCCTATCTTAATTTCAGTTAACTTGGTGGTAAAACTCATGATTATGCAAAAGAAACGTTTATCTGTGTTGACAACTCTTTTTCTGTTGATGTGTTTTCTGCAGCTAATGCGTACATTCATCACAACGTGGACAAGCTGAGCCGCATTTACCCTGCAGGCTCCAGGACGGACTCATCCAACTACAACCCTGTGCCTCTGTGGAACGCTGGCTGTCAGATTGGTACGTAAAGCTGTCAAAAGAGCTACACCTACAGTCAAGTTCGATAATGCAGCAAAGCACTAATTTACCTCCCCATAATTAGCGAATGGAGAAAAATGCCCTCCCTTGATTTGACCTATTATTTCTTCCAGTGGCCTTAAACTTCCAGACCAACTGCCCAGACATGGACCTGAATCAGGGCAGATTCCTGGTTAATGGAAAAAGCGGTTACATCCTGAAACCGGACTACATGAGGGATGGAAACACAGAGTTTGACCCTATCACCCTAACCCGAGGAGACTGGCTGAAGCACAAGACGCTGCATGTGATGGTGAGTGCTTTTTTTTTTCAACATTTAACTTGATCATGCCGTGACTTATGGCCCTTTTCCACTAGCAAGCCTTGGCCCTACTCTACTTGGCCCTACTCAATTTGCAGCGTGTTTCCATTAGCCTGGTACCTCCTAAAACAAGCTAATTTTAGTACCTACTCTGCTCTGGTTCCAAGCGAGCAGAGTCGATACTAAAAGATGACGTCACCGACTGCCGGCTATTGATTGGTCACACAATGGCGTCATCGATGAGTTATGAGCGCGATGACCTAGCATGCTAGCGGCAGCTACCGCTAGCTTACCCTCATACATCTTTTCTTTGCAGCTCGATTGCTCTCGTCCTCGGCTTCATTCTGTTGTATAGTTTCCAAAACTCTCCTGTGCTTCTCAAGGGGTATTTCTTCTTGCCACCTGCAGCCTTCTTGTGCTTTCCTTTTTTAATTGGTTTGTGACAAAAAGCCACAGATTGTTGTGTCGTGCTCAAAATGACGTCACCCCAGAGCCGCTCGGCAACACTGCACCCGTTTGGGCAGGCAACTGGGGCTAATGGAAAAGCAGCACAAGGCGAGTAGAGTAGAGCCGGGTAGAGTTGAGTAGAGTAGAGTAGGGCTCATGGAAAAGGGCCATTAGTCCTGATCTCCAGGCCTGAAAGATCTTTTTATGTCTTACAAGATGTTTCCACACTTGTCTTCAGGTTATTTCAGCCCAGCAGCTCCCCAAAGTGAACAAGAAGAAATCCTCTATTGTGGACCCGCTGGTTAAGGTGCAGGTGTTTGGAGTGCCGGCTGATAAGGCTGAGAAAGAGACTGAAGCTGTGGAAAACAATGGTAACTGTTTTTTTAAACCTCATATTGAAGAAGTTTATTTTTCAGTACATTTTCATACACTCGTTTGGTTTTCATAATTAAAAAGATGTACTGTATGTTTTAAGGAAGGCAGATTATAAGTTCTAGTATGCTCTCAGTCAGGATGGTGTTTGGTGGTATGGTATTTATGATTGTAGTCGACCACAGAAAGACCTGGTCTCTTGAACTCGACTTGAAAAAATCATCAAAGACTTGCAACTCGACTTGGACTCGGGACTTGACTCTGACTTTAGTCTGATGACTTGAAAATACTTGAAATTTTCAGTAAGGCTGTTGAATAAAATGTGCTCCCATTCAAAGTATTCAACTAAGTGACCGATTATTGTCATTTCCAGCAAGACTATATTTTTGTCCTGCAGGATCTGCCCCATTGAATGCATCTATTAACATCCAATCAGGGTTTAGAAGAATAACCAAAGAGGGTTTGGATTACACAGTTACTTCCCTGAGCCCAAGACTGCAGGAGTGCAGGAACAACCCAGGGATGTGGAACCATGCTACTGAGGATAATTTCATTTGCATTCACAAACTACGATGTCATAAACAAAAAACGAATTGCCGTTTGCAAAACCTGCAGCGTGAGAATAACAGACGGAGAGGCGATGGCTTACCTTTCTTTGTTCGGCACCTGAAGCTGCACAAAAAAAGGTGAGTTGGTCTGGTACCTGTTGTGAGATCCTTTTGGGTAACTTTAGCTAAGCATCTGTTATATACAACAACAGTATCACTAGTAAACTTGCCCTGGCTGAAAACTGAGACTGACGTTAGCTGAAAATAATTGTAAAGTTAAGGCCCAGGGTGACCAAGTGTCCTGTTTTCATGTCCTGCCCTGACTGTCCTGGTTATTTTTTTATAAAGTGACGAAACTGTCCTGGTTTTTATTTGTTTTTTTTTATTTGGTCAACGGTGCTTATGACTTGGAAGGACTTGAACATTTTAAGCCTGTGACTTCAGACTTGACTTGACTTGTCTTGTATAACTGTTTGTATTTGTATAACTTCATTCTTGACCTTTCAGCTTGACATTTGTAGTGCACTGTGAGAAAAATGGTCCTGGTCTCATTGTTTCTTTCTCCAGCTTGGCTCCACGAAGGACTAATGAGCACGTGTGACTCCAGACACAAGCCAAGTAGTTCTGGATAATAATGACAAACTCTGATGACACATGATGTATTTTGTTTATACTGACGGCACTTTTTTCCTCTTCTGTTCAAGGTTTCAACCCTTCATGGAATGAAAACTTCCAGTTTGACGTTTACGTGCCGGATCTCGCTCTGGTGCGCTTCCTTGTTGAGGACCACGACACCACGTCTGATAATGAGTTTGTGGGACAGTACACACTCCCATTCAACAGTCTAAAAATGGGTACGGTCTGCAGAAGAATTTATGTTTAACATTTTTTATTGAGTTTCAGTATATAGCTTAAACATATATTCATTTGCCATACATGTGATATAAAAAGGTTACATAAGCATATTCTTACTTGCATTGCAATAAAGTAAAAGACTTTATAACCCCTATCCCACCCAGCCCATCCCACCACCCTAACGCGTTCCTCAACCCGGAGGTTACAATGCAATGAGTCCTCGTCGGATATTTTACAAGTACACAGTTGTATAAGCTTTGCAAAATACTAAAAATCAGCATAAAGGATATTAAAGAAAGTGTGTTGATTTATCTAAAAGAAAGTGAAAAAACACTTCAGTGATTAGGATCAATATCAACTGAAATAAGGGAAATATAGAAAGCACTAATAATATGAGTAAAAAACAAATAGAATAAATAATAATCATAATAATAATAATAAGACAAAAAAAATAAATACAAAAAAAAAAAATAAAAAAAAGGGGGAGAAAGAGGGGTGTCCTCTATTTCACCATTACAAAATCAATCATCTTTTTCTAGAGAAGTCTTCAAACTATCATAGTACTTCAAGAAGGGAGTCCAAACTGTCCTAAAGTCCTGTAAAGAGCCTTTTAGTGTAAATTTTATTTTCTCCAGCTTCAAAAAGTGCATTATATCTTTGATCCACCTGTTAAAGGTGGGAGGTGTTTGTGATTTCCAAAGGAGCAAAATAAGCCTTCTAGCAATCAAGGATGTGAATGCTATTATTATGTGAGCTTTCTTTAGACAGTGGTGAATTTTATGAGAATATCCAAACAAAGCACACAGCGGATCAGGTGGTAGGTCAACTTGAAGCATCTGGGAGTAAGCATTAAAGATGCTGGTCCAAAAGCTACTAAGGTTACTACAGGACCAAAACATATGTATAAGATCTGCGGGTTGGGTCTTACAACGAGGGCATGAAGGATCCACATGTGGGAATGTCTTTGCCAGCCTGGCATTAGTCCAGTGAGTTCTTAAGATTATTTTAAGTTGTATCAATCGATGTCGAGCAGATGGGGAGGAATAGTTTATTAGGTTAAGTATTGTTTGCCATTTGTTGTCTGTTAGTTCCATACCCAGGTCGTCCCCCCAGAGCTTTCTTATATCATCAAGAGAGTGTGGTGTAATATTGTAGATGTTTTTGTAGAGGATAGAAATAAGGCTTTTGCGAAATGGGGATAATGAAAGAATAACATCAATAATATTTTTAGGGGGGGGCCCGGGAAATGAAAGGTTACTACTTTGGATAAAATGCCTTACTTGGAGGTATCTAAAAAAATGAGTTTTAGGCAGGTTAAATAGCTCAGAGATTTGAGCAAAAGAGCCAAACTTATTGTCAATGTACAAATCTGAAATTGTCTTAATCCCCTTTGAGTACCAGAGGTTAAAGGAGTTGTCAGTGAGGGAGGGGGGAAAGTTAAAGTTGTTTCTAAGGGGGGAGTATTTGGAGGTAATTTGTAGCTTAAAATGTCTTCGAAATTGAACCCAGATTTTAATAGTATGCTCAACTACTGGGCTAGATGAGATCAGTGTATGAGAAGGAGAAGAGGGAGCACATAGAAAAGAACTCAAGTCATAAGGACAGCAGTGACGTTCCATCTGAACCCATACGTCAGAGCCATCAAGAGTGTTATCCCCAAGCCAATATAGCATGGATTTTATGTTGCAGGCCCAATAATAAAACATAAAGTTAGGAAGGGCAAGGCCAGCAAGCTCCTTAGGTCTCTGTAAGGCAGACTTTTTAATTTTGTGTGTTTTACCAAGCCATATAAATGACAGTATGGTAGTGTCCAGCAATTTGAAAAAGTGTTTTTTTATAAGAATGGGTATATTTTGGAAAAGATATAGGAATTTGGGTAGGACAATCATTTTGATAAGGTTAACTCGACCTGTGACAGATAGGGGAAGGTTTGCCCATCTTTCCATATCTCCCTTGCATTTACTTAATAGTACAATAAAATTTTTAGTGAAAAGGGATGAGAATGTGGGGGTGACCTCAACACCGAGATATTTAAAGCTTTGGCGAGCCACTTTAAAAGGAAAGTTGGAGGTTTGAATTAGAGATGCTGATTTGTTGATAGGAAATATTTCACTTTTGTGTAAATTGATCCGGTAACCTGAGAACCTGCCATATTTGATCAGAAGCTGATGGATGTATGGAATAGATGTTAGGGGGTTAGCAACATAAAGGAGTATGTCGTCCGCATACAAGGATATTTTGTGTTCTAACCCTCCTCGTTGAATTCCTTCAAAGTCTGTTGACTGCCTGAGGGCGATAGCTAAAGGCTCAATGGCCAAGGCGAAGAGTAAAGGGGACAGACTGCAGCCTTGGCGAGTGCCTCTACCCAGGGGGAAATAATCAGACATTTGTCCATTTGTTATCACAGCTGCCAGGGGTTTGGAGTAAAGAAGCTTCACCCACGAGATAAAATTTTCATCAATTTTAAATTTCTGAAGAGTATAAAATAAATAACGCCACTCCACTCTATCGAACGCTTTTTCAGCGTTGGTCTGCAGAAGAATTTATTAAGATGTTTGATCAACAATGAAACCATAATGATAGAAATGGCTGACAGCTCCTAGTTTTGGAAATGGTCAGATTTGTTCCTTGTCTTTTTTTTGACGATGTTTCAGGATTTATTCAGGACATTTTCAGTGATAGTTTGCAAAATAGGAACATATTATATCCAAATACAGTGTGTTTTCTTCTGTGACAGTCTGATTTAAAGATGTGCTGTATGTGGCTATTTCTGATCTCTTACACACTTTTAAGTAGTGATGAATGTACCATAAGATAATTCAAATACACCTTTTTTTTTATCCGAGACCGGTCTTGAGACCACATTTTGAAGGTCTTGGTCTTGTCTCGGACTCAGGCTGGCCAGACTCATGATTGTCATGATAAAGAGGAGCACTTGGTAAAACAACTAAAAGCTTCAGCTCATGTGTTATATCACCCTGTGATCAGGAATACTCGGTGTGTGAAAAAAAGCTTTTTTAACGTTACTGACTGTGACCATATCCTAGCAGTTATTAAAAATATATGTTGCGACCAAATTTAAGGCAAAACATGGTCTCTTAAAGATGCTATGAGGAGTTTCTAGGTAATTACAAAAAAGTCTCACTTTTAGATATATGCCTGATGGAAATACACACTTTAAGATGAGTTTTATAGCATCAAAATAGGTTATCTATAAATGCTATTCCTTAGCTTCGCAGTCGGGTCGGACTTGGCTGGACTGGCCTGGATACTCAACTTCAGGAACAAGACAATTAAAACTAGAGCAAATTTATATTATTCAGACACGTCTTAGAGCACCGGGCTGAGAGTAGTGATATATATAGCCGGCTACAAAACTACGATACTAAGTTTTCCAAAAATTGCTTGTTGTCACACATCAAAAACTACCGCTACGTAACTAGAAAGAGATACATTACCTCGTCGCTTTGCATCCTGTAAGTTGTTGAAAGAAGAAGTTGTATAGCAATGCAGAGTTCTGAGGAAGGTCTGAGCTGCATTCATTAGCATCACAACAAACACACCTTTTGGCTTGGGTCATGTCTTCACGACAGTCGCCACGCATGCTCATGGGTAGCAGAGTCTATATGTCGCTGGAAATAGATTCTCCTCATCGCACCTTTAAAGGAAATGAAGGGGTAGAATTTATCAATAAATAATGCATATTATTGCAAATGTTTCACAAAAGTGCTGCTATAGATAAGCAGACAGTTATTAAATGGTAAAACCATCTACGTGTGTACGTATTTCTAATCTGCACTTAAGTGTCTATTTTCTTCAGTGGAGCTGCAGCAGTGGTGTTTTTATAACAATAACAGTGTGTTTTAATCAGCCTATATTATCATGTTAAAGGTGCTGTGAGGAGAATCTATTGCCGGCGACATTAAGACTCTGCTACCCATGAGCACGCGCGGTGACTGTTGTAATGCTGCGTTCCAGTAACCTCGGAACTGGGAGTGACATCATCTCCAACTTATCAGCATTCCAGTTGAAGTCTGACAAAAACATGCCGATCTACCAGGCTATTGTTAGCTGTTGTTAGCACGCCCTGCATTGTTGTTCACAAATATCACATGAAGAATGATTATCACTATTGCAGCATTTTGTAAATATAAGTCTAACAATACTATGTATACAGCTGATCTAGAGCGACACACCCCAGTCAGAAGTGCAAATAAATAGATTATTACAGGAGCTTTTCAACAACTTACAGGATGCAAAGCGACGAGGTAATGTATCTCTTTCTAGTTGCGTCGTTTTTGATGTGTGACAACAAGCAATTTTTGGAAAAGTTAGTATCATAGTTTTGTAGCCAGCTATATATCACTACTTACAGCCCGGTGCTCTAAGACGTGTCTGAATAATATAAATTTGCTCTAGTTTTAATTGTCTTGTTCCCGAAGTTGAGTATCCAGGCCAGTCCAGCCCTGTCCGACCCGACCGCGAAGCTAAGGACTAGCATTTATAGCTAACCTATTTTGATGCTATAAAACTCATCTTAAAGTGTGTATTTCCATCAGGTATATATCTAAAAGTGAGACTTTTTTGTAATTACTTAGAAACTCCTCACAGTCCCTTTAATCTGTCTGTATCAAATGCTCAGTGCTTATTTCTTTTTGCAGAAGAAGTATCAAATCATTCACTTTATGTGAGCACATTTATAGCTCTGAGCAGAGAGACTGTTAACACAGGAGGTTCATAACAAGCTCAATGGTACAATGACATCTCTCAGTACAGCTCCAGGCTTTGTCCAACCTAAAGAAAGAAAGCCTTGATACTTGATACTTAGTGTTTGCTTCCTGATCTCCCCAGATTTCCTGTGACATGTGAGAGCTGTCTTTTCCTCATTTGCACTTCTTGCACAAAGAGACCCCTCCTATCTGTTTCTATAATGTGGTTACTAATTGCAGCTTTGTACTCCTCTCCAGGTTACAGACATGTTCCTCTTCTAAACAAGAACGGAGACCTGCTCCCTTCAGCCGGACTCTTTGTTCACATCATGATCCTCGACGCCGAGTAAACATCAGAGCCTCAATCAATCCATCTTTATCTGTATACCGCCAATTCATCCGCCTGGTGTGATTCTGTCGGCAGGAAGCCTCTCATCATCGCTCAGCACTTTGAAGGCTGTTTTTTTTCCATGGATTTTATACTTTTTTAGCTTATTAGTGATATTTGATGATTAAGTTATTGGCTACACTCCAGTCGTTTCAGCAGCTACACTAAAAAATATTCTCAAGGGCTGATAGAAACTTCAGAGCTCCATTTACAATTGGACATGAATCTTTTCAAAGGATGAACCAAAGAATGCAACTATAACCCGTTAAACTTCTGAATGCTCCAAACAAACCACATGACTCTGGTTTGAAATGGTTTTTTATTGTTCAGTTTGTGATGGCTTGAGGTCCCTTGTTTCTGGTCAGTCAGTGTTTTTGTATTTAAATATTTTATCTGAATGAACATTTTCCTGATTCCAAAGAAACAGAAGCCAACATGAACCAATGTGCTTTTCAATAATTCAATAACACTATGATTATTTTTTATGTGACATTATCACAAGCACTCTTTGTCTTTTTTGAAAATGAAGATGAAGATAAAAGTTAAACAAACAAAACTGCCTTGTTGCTTTTTTTTGCCTGATGCTTTTCACTTTGATCCTGTCATTAGTGGTGGATTAGCTTCACATAAACAAAGGAAGGGAGGCTTACTCAGTGGTGGGTTTATGCCTACAAGAACCAGACAGTGGAAGTATTCTTCACTGATGAACATCAGTACTGTACTAGGCAGGCATCAGAAGGTAGGTTTAGGCTGACTCTTTCATGGCGGGTCAATGAGCATGGTTACAGTAATGCGTGTTGGATATTTGTAGGACCTACCATGTACAGTCCTGATCAAAATCTTAAGACCAGTTGAAAAATTGCTAGAATTTACCTTTTAAACATTTGGACCTTAATGAGGTTTTAAGTAGAGCTACTATGTGCAAAAGCAAGAAGGAGGAGTGTGACAAAAAGCACTTTGAAAATGAAATTTATTGAAAACAATTAAACTGAAATAGGCTGTTTATCAGCTGATCAAAAGTTTAAGACCACAGGCTATTAAAGCCAAAGTCTGCTCAGAATGTTCATTTTCTATCAGGCATTCACACGGTCATGCCCTCCTGATGGCTAAAGCTAAGAAGCTTTCTCTTCTTGAACGTGGTCGGATCATTGAGCTGCATAAGCAAGGCCTCTCGCAGCGTGCCATTGCTGCTTGGTAGACCCAAAAAATTACACATGCGCTGAGCCTGAGGATCCGATTGGCTGTCCGTCAAGACACAGGGCGGTCCTCGACCCAAATTAAGGCCCTTACTGGTGCCGACTGCAGTGCAATAACCATCAGACAACATCTGTGGGAAAAGGGTTTCAAAAACAAAAAAGAAATTTAAAGACCTCGTCTCCTTCAACGCCACAAAACTGCCTGTTTACACTTTGCCAGGGAGCATCAAACATGGGAGCCTATTGCAACCTAACTATTGGCCGGTCCAAGCCTGAACCAGCCCCCAAAGCTTTATCGAAAGGACAAGGGGCTCTGGCCGATGATTACAGCCAAGAGGAGCTGGATAACCGAATATGCCACCTCCCCCTATTACTTTTAGAGACTTCTCCTTTATTTGTGGTGTATGTTCATGTTTTGTTGGATTTTCTTATCCTGTGCTTCTTGTTTTTCTGTTTGTTTATGATTATTAATTTGTTTCTAAATGTGGGTTAAGTTTGTTGAGTTTTTCGTTTGTTGCTGTGTTTTGTAAGTTTTTTTAGTTTGTTTCTATTTGTCTTGTTTCTTCTTTTTTTAAAATTTTCATATGTTGTATTTTACTCGTGTTTACTATTTTTTGTTGTGCATACGTATTTGTTATTTGTTTTTTAATATTCTTTGTTTTCCTTTGTTGCTGTTTTTTATTTGTGGTTGTGTTTTTGTGTATTTTTTTGGTTTTGTGCTATGTTGTGTTCTTTTATTCTGTGTTGCCATTTTCCACTGAAATGCCACCATTTAGGACACAGATTATTTATGCAGTTTATGCTTCATAGGAGACATTGAAATGTGTTTTTTTTTCTTTTTCATCAGTGCAGAGGGAGCAAAGTTGTCTCTAATGGTGATCCATAAATACATCAATTTTAGGGTTTACCTTAGGGGTGGGAGAAAAAATCGATTCACATAAGTATCTGGATTTTTTGTTTGATGATTTTTAAATCGATTTTCTCCCCAAATTTAAATGCTTCATTTTAGTCTGTGCTAATAAGCCACTTTTAAATGCAGTCCAGGCTTTTGAAGAGAGAGAATAAACAGCTGGTTAAATTATATTGCTGGATAAATCCTAAAAACAGACTCACATGTGATGTGTATTTTTCCTGATATGGTCTGTAGGCATCATCATTGTTCATCTCGCTGGTGTTAAAAAAGCTAAATAAAGATTGCAGAAATCGGCAATGTTGTAGAATCGCAATTTAAATCAAATCAGCACCTAAAAAAATCGCAAAAAATCTAATCGGGAGAACAGGGAAGCATATTGTTCTAATAAGCTGTAATAGTGTGTTAGTGGATGTGAGACACTTTATTTAATGTAAACAGAGTAGTAAACAGACAGAAACCTGTTTTGGGTTGAGCCTCCTCAGTGTTTCCTCTTCCATTTCCAGACGACCTTTGGATGGAAACACCTTTGGTACACAGACCGTGAGGCCAACAATCAGAGAACAGTCGATGAGGGCGTTACACATGAACACACCGTTTAAATACCAGATAATTAACCAGTGTCAGGTGAATGGCAGGGACGCCCTTGTCTGATGAAAGATTAAAATACAGTATCTCGTGCTCAGTGTGCAAAGTAATATATTTAACGCTACTCAGTTTTGGCCCCTCCTGTGGATTATCCTCGCATCACATTGCTGATTCTGACTTGGAGGCAAGGCGAGGTTATTCATACAGCCTCATGCATAAACAACCTCAAGTACTGTTTAGAGAAATAATAAACATCACCTGTGGGATGTTCCAAATAAGTGTTTGATGAGCATTCCTCAACTTTCTCAGTCTTTTTTGACACTTGTGCCAGCTTTTTTAAAACATGTTGCAGGCATCAAATTCCAAATAAGCTAATATTTGCTAAAAATACCACAGTTTACCAGTTCGAACGTTAAGTATCTTGTCTTTGCTGTGTATGCAATTGAATATAGGTTGAAAGGGATTTGCAAATCATTGTATTCTGTTTTTATTTACGATTTACACAACGTGCCAGCTTCACTGGTTTTGGGTTTTGTATATCGACTGCTTTATTTTCTTTAACTTGTCAGAGGGTCTTGGTATTATATGTTAAATTGTTTTTGTCAGACTGCAACGTTTGCTTTTACTCTGCAATTTCTGAATAGCTGTACATCACCTAGTCACTTCAGTTTTTTTTTCCAGTTTCAAACAGTGGTCATTTTGTACAGCAGTGCTAACCAGTGAATATTATCAATGTTAAATACCCTAATCAGTGATTTAATGATAAATAGCCAAAGATGGGTTTCCAGAGTTTTAAATACAGCAACATGGCAGGAAATAAAAAGTCAACCGCGTGGTCACAATTCTCGTCAAAGGGTTAAACTGGTCTTAGATGTCCAAAATACATATTTTTTTTTCCTTTACCTCCTTCCCTCATCTCTCTCCTGCGGAGGCGTGACTCTAGGAGCACTGCAGCAGACGTACCTGACACTCATCTCCTGCAATCACCGTCACCTACTTCTACCCTTCTCCCGATGACTGCAGCGCGGGTGGATTGCACTTGCAACCCTGGTTTGTGCTCTCTGCATGAGTTTATCTGATAACTCTCGCTCTCAGCCTGTTCCCCCTTCTCGGGGATTTATCTATGTTGTTTTATAGTCTGCTTGGTGGACAACATACTAACCATTTTTCTCTGCTCCCTTTGTTTCAGGTCTCCAGCCCTCGTCACCGCTCCTTTTCACTTTTTGCCACTTACTGTTTTTTGTCACCGCCTCATTAAAACTGTTGAAAACTCAACCTGTTTCATCTTTGAGCTATTGGGTCCAACTAAACATCTAGAGGGTCATTTCCTAACAATTTCTGAAGTTTCTTTTCCAAAAATTAGCTCTGATATCAGATTGTGGCATGCCTATATATCCCCTTTGTCGAATCCCCTTTTCCCAGAACTCAGGGGCAGTTTTAGTATAAGTTCTCATGAGCTTTGTGGGTGTGGTGTCAGCTTTCCAGCTCTGTGCTCCAGTGTTTATTGGGGCTGCACAGACACGCCTTGACATGTACTTTTTACCTGGGCCAGCGGCATGCTGATCAAACACCTGACTCACTGAGTGTCTCCCATGAAGGGAGGGTGGCATAAGTCATAGTGAATACTAGGGAAAATATTTCACACTGATACAGACACTGCGTTTTTGGGCCAAAGTACAAGGCAATTAAAATTTTATTTTGGTTGAAGCAGAAATTTTGAATTTGCCAATTACACTCATTTCCTCTTATATCTCTGCACCCCAGGTTTGGACTATTTCAATTTCAAATTTTTAAAGAATATCAAGCTGACAAAGCACAGAAATGTTAATTTTGTTTACCCTTCTTGTTCAGTTTTGATCAATAAACATAGTGAAATTCCACCAAGTAAACATAATTAGAAATGTAATTTGCGTTATTATGCAATAAACAATCAGCCTGAGAAATACTAAGACCAAGTTTTATTCAGCTCCTCTTGTTTTTACTTTTAATTTTATTTCAATGTTAAGTGTTCAATACAAGAGACATTCTGTGTGATGATATGAATCAAAAAACATGCTATTGACTGAACATTTGCAGCTCACCCAGATAAACTTTGGAAGTTTGAAGGTCTTCTATGTTTTTTGTGAATGGGCAGCTGAGGACCATAAGGCACACATCATTTCAAACACTGGGGGGAGGCAGAGGGCTGTTGGCATGAAGAGAGTCAGTTTATTACACAATGACAACAGGCCTAATCACACTCAAACCTAACAGCCTGCCTGCAGATGGATCCTGAAAACCTCTGTACAGAAAACTGGAAACTTAAAATTCAACATAAACATTCTGAAAACAAAGTCACAATTGGTGTGTTGAATGTTAAAAATGCAGTTTTGGATGCAGCAAAGCATGGATGTGTGTCTTTATCTTCATGCAAGTCTTAGTATTCACATCTAATTTGAGTTCAATTCTGATTTTTGTTTTGTTTGCTCCCATCACTTTTTAAATATGGGCTGTATTAGAGTCGTGGCGAGAAAGTCACAGTTCTGAATGACCCAAAAGCCAAACCTGACCTTCACCAGAGCGGGTGAGCAGAGAAGTAACAAACCTGTTTGAAGCTCCACCCACTGACCAATCATATGATCACAGCTCTCTGATGTGATAATGAAGAGGAAGCAGAGAGACAAACATTCTTCATTTAAAAAGAAAATCATCCACAAATGTCATTGTGTTGAGTCCATAAAAGCTCTGGAGAAGTTGTGTGTACACCACAGACCAAACATATGCTGAATCTTAAGGACATTTGTTGATTTCTAGGGAAGTAAGAGTACTTACTGCTTTGAATTATGTTTTATTGAGAGCATTAAAGTGATGGTTCAGCATTTATGAAGTGAGTTGCTTGATCTTCCTCTCAATAGTATGATGTATATGACTAAGAAAGTTAACGGATGTATAGACATCTGGAGAAGAAGTGGGATTTAATAAGTGTATATTTCTTCCCACTCGTTTTTGTTTTGTTTTATTTCAAGAAAAATAATCTGAATCTGAATCTAAATAGTTAAAATATGATCAGCTTTGCCCCTGTAACAAGAGAACTGGGCTATTTTTGGCCGCTGATGGGCCCAAGTGCTGCATGTTATTCACTGATTTTTAAATGAAAACAAACAAACAAAAAGAAACAGCTTTGAAAAAAAGAGAGTAGTTGCTGCCTGTAATGAGTACACTCACAATGGCTAACATTTGCACAAACAAGATCCTGTTTTCTGTTCTCCTTCAGCAAAGTGCATAGCTATTGTGTCCCCCACTTGCAGAGAAAGTGTCTCACAGCAAAAGGGTTTGCTTGCATCAGTATAAAGGACTGGTCTGGTTATAGCGATGAATAGTCAACCCAAGATTGTATTTTTAGTTTGTGTTTCCTTAAATAGAGAGGTACTGCAACCGGGTTACAGGAGGTCTTTCATTTCACAAGATACCTGATTACTTTTTTAAGCAAAAAAAAAAAAAATAGCTTTGAACCCGGGCTGGCAGAAACATATAGGGGAGAGTGGGGTAAGATAAGGCATTTTTTACTTTTGTTGTCACTGTGGCAGGGAAAAATGCAACAGAGATAAAAATAAAAAACATCAACTTTTATTTAAGAATGTTTGCTATCAACTGAGATTGTAAGGATCTATCAATGACTAAGAGCCTGGAAACTGTGGCCTTTCAAAATAAAGTGCTCCTGTGGCTCAACTTGCCCATGTCAGGGGTAAATTAAGCCATATCTGTGGGTAAATTGACCATGTCACCTAATAACTTTAAATCTGAGAATTGGTAAAAGATAATGTATTGTTGTCAAAAGAGTCATTTCACAAGAAATTGTTCACTCCACAAATAGTCACATTTATTTTCTTAACCCTAACTTAAACACCACAGAAAAAATAAATCAGTAATTTCAAAATTTTTATGCCATAAATAGACACATTTTGCAACTTTTGGGAAAATTAGATACTCATATGAAATAAAATGAGAGTCAGCAAAGCTTTGAACAACAGACAGAAACAGAATCAGTTCTTGGCAGAAAGAAAACTATTATTCCTAATAGAAAAGTTACATTTACTCGTATGCTTTAAAGTTTTTACAAGTTCAAACTTGCTAAAATAAGCAAGTTTAAACATCTCTCTTCTTCATACACCCCTGCAGGGTTGACCTGTTAGTATTTCACTCCTTTGCAACGGATCTGATCAACTTTTCATTCATGACTTCCTTCATTTCTTTTTCCTCCATCTCAGCAGGGGTGTTGAGCCCCAGTTGGTTAACATAACATTATATAGTATTTTATGATTCAGTACATTAATATAACTATTCAAATTTTTGGTGATGTAAATGGAACCAATGGCTCAATTTACCCACAGCATATGGCTCGTTTTGCCCCATAGCCAACATTTTTGAAAAATGTTGTTAGTTTTGCTCTTCAGATTAATCTTTGGCCAAATGACTCATACAGCTTTATACATTGGTAAATCACAAATATGTATAATACACCATTTTAGACCTGGATAAGTTGGATTTGATAAAAAGCACAATATACCTGACATGCTGAAAATTTACTTTGACACACGAAAGTGAGTTTTTTGTGTGAAAAAGTACCAACCGTTTATGCCAGGTGCCCCTTTTCAACAGAGGCACGGTGAAGTGATAAGGGCTTTCTGAATTTAGGGCCACATGAAAAAAACGTTTTACTGTTTCCCAGACTTACCCACTGGCTCAGTTTACCCCACTATCCACTACATGGGTCATGCATGTCTGGTTGTTCATCACTCCATCAAACCAGCACCCAAGTTTTCCAGGTTTTTGACAATAACTCACCTTCAATGGCAGAAATGCCTTGAAGGCAATTTGTACCCTTGGAGCACTTCCAATTGTGTGTTTGTTTATACTTCCCATTGAGGATATCCATCAATTTGTAATTAAATGGCCCTCTGCAGCAAGGAAAAGGCTCTATGTGGCCCTCTTGGTTTTCAAAGTTGCTCGTCCCTGGATTCACTTGTATTCATGAACACATTCTGATGTCAGACTTTTACACAGTACTGTGTCCTAACTTTTCACCCTTTTACAGTACTCCTGACAATCAAGTATTTGAGTTAAATACATGCACAAATGTTCCAATATGCTGCCTTTGGCAGTAAGTTCCCGTCCCTGCAGGGCAGACCGGGGTACTGTACCTTTAAGACGGGCGTGTGACGTCACCGAGAAAGAGCTCGATGGAGGAAGCAGGAAGTTGGTCTAGAAGAAGTCCGAGCTCATAAACAATACACAAAGAAGACCACAAAGTAGGAAAGTGTGACACAATCATCGCAATGGCCGGCATAAAAGGTATTTTATTAAGTACTTTAGCGAGTTATTAAACAGTCAAAAGTTTGCTAAGTGACACAGAAGATGACTTTGAACAAAAAGACTTAGTTAGTCCTACAGATTTAGAGATCATCAGCGCAATAAAGTCGAAACTAAGAGAGACAGCACTGTTTAATACGATTTAAGACCCGTTTTTACTAAGATAACTCTGTTTTTAAGCTTCTTCTATTTACTGTTTACTGTCTTTAATAGTGCATTTTGCTTTTTATCTTGTTGTTTTGGCTTAATAAGTATTTGTGTGTTTAATGTCATGGTTTCTGTCTTCAGCACTGGTGGCTTTATCCTTCAGTGGTGCCATTGGACTCACATTTCTTCTGTTGGGTTGTGCACTGGAGCAGTACGGGTGAGCATTCATACTTACATTAATATACATACTGTCATAATAGAGCTGGGCAACCAGTCAAATTAAGATCCAAAATCATGAAAACTTGGTAATTAAGATTAAAAGATTACTGCACCACATGACATGTTGAACTTTTTGCCCCAGAACTATTGTGGAGATTATTTTGAGATAATTGTGTTTTTAAGTGTATTTTTATGTATCCCCATTCTTAAATGTTCAAAGTGACAGTGTCAAGAGCATATTAAAAGACCTGCAAAAATTTTAATGCTTTTTATGCTGTAAGAAAGATAGCTGAGGAACATGACACCTTTTACTAAACTCTCAGTCCACCGAGAAATGCACTTAATCAATGAAGAAAATGTCCTTTAAAACACTCAGATTTGACCACCTACATGTTTATACTTTCAAAAAGAGCGCCTGAACACGTGGTATTGTACAAAAACTAAAACCAGTGAAGTTGGCATGTTGTGTAAATCGTAAATAAAAACAGAATACAATGATTTGCAAATCCCTTTCAACTTATATTGAATTGAATACACAGCAAAGACAAGATACTTAATGTTGGAACTGAGAAACTTTATTTCCTTTTGCAAATAATCATCAACTTAGAATTTAATGGCAGCAACACATTACAAAAAAGTTGGCACAGGGGCATTTTTACCACTGTGTTACATCGCCTTTCCTTTTAACAACACTCAGTAAACGTTTGGGAACTGAGGAGACCAATTTTTGAAGCTTTTCAGGTGGAATTCTTTCCCATTCTTGTTTGCTGTACAGCTTAAGTTGTTCAACAGTCCGGGGTCTCCGTTGTTGTATTTTAAGCTTCATAATGCGCCACACATTTTCAATGGGGGACAGGTCTGGACTACAGGCAGGCCAGTCTAGTACCCGCACTCTTTTACTACGAAGCCACGCTGTTGTAACACGTGCAGAATGTGGCTTGGCATTGTCTTGCTGAAATAAGCAGGGGCGTCCATGAAAAAGACGTTGCTTGGATGGCAACATATGTCGCTCCAAAACCTGTATGTACCTTTCAGCATTAATGGTGCCTTCACAGATGTGTAAGTTACCCATGCCTTGGGCACTAATACACCCCCATACCATCACAGATGCTGGCTTTTGAGCTTTGCGCCTATAACAGTCCGGATGGTTCTTTTCCTCTTTGGGCCGGAGGACACGACGACCACAGTTTCCAAAAACAATTTGAAATGTGGACTGGTCAGACCACAGAACACTTTTCTACTTTGCATCAGTCCATCTTAGATGAGCTCGGGCCCAGCGAAGCCGGCGGCGTTTCTGGGTGTTGTTGATAAATAGCTTTGCATAGTAGAGTTTTAACTTGCACTTACAGATGTAGACGAACTGTAGTTACTGACAGTGGTTTTCTGAAGTGTTCCTGAGCCCATGTGGTGATATCCTTTACACAATGATGCCGGTTTTTGATGCAGTACCGCCTGAGGGATCAAAGGTCACGGGCATTCAATGTTGGTTTTGGGCCTTGCCGCTTGCGTGCAGTAATTTCTCCAGATTCTCTGAACCTTTTGATGATATTACGGACCGTAGATGATGAAATCCTTAAATTCCTTGCAATAGCTGGTTGAGAAATGTTGTTCTTAAACTGTTGGACAATTTGCTCATGCATTTGTTCACAAAGTGGTGACCCTCGCCCCATCCTTGTTTGTGAATGACGGGAAGCTGCTTTTATACCCAATCATGGCACCCACCTGTTCCCAATTAGCCTGTTCACGTGAGGGATGTTCCAGATAAGAAGAAATATTCCAAAAAGAAAAAATATTACTGTGTAATTACAAGTTATTTATTTTTGTTTGAGTTGCACACAGGAAAACACAAGGCCTAACAGGCCAAACACAAACAATAACACTCTCTCTAACCCTAGAGAGGTTAGAGAGAGTGTATGCTGATGAGCGGTAGGCTCGTTTTCGCCGGGGTTGTCTTCACATTTTTATGGTGATGCTGAAGGTGGTGGTTCATGTTTGTTGTGTTGGAGGCGGTGTACGGAATGATAGCATAGCAAAGTTTATACAAAGTCTTAGTCTTGTCAGTTACTCTATTATCATCTTCATTTTTTTTTAATGAGAAAGCCATAATACTGCCAGACAGATGACTTGTATCCAGGAGGAGCGTCCTCAATTTTGACCTCATTCGACTCCATCATTTGGCTTTTTGGAGGCAAGGTAGTTGGTGCTAATGTTTGTTGTCGTCACTTCTGTTCACATGCGCTGTTACCGGACGTGACGTCTTTATTTCGCAATCCATTTTTTTCAAACTCGATGCGTTTCATCATGTTCTGTATCGCGATATTTCGCCAAACGATATTTCATCCCATTCTTAATTCATTCACAGATAGATGATTAATAATAATAATTCTACATTTCATATATAAATCGCTTTCATGACTCGCAAGGACGCCGTACAAAGTTAGCCCTGCTATGTTAAAATTGGACATTAATGATATCAGTAAAATTTTGAAAAGCACACCATGCTGAAATAAATAAATATTTAGTGCCCATATGTATGAAAATAGGCAGTTAATTTTGCCCAACTTATGTTGCATAGCTAATATTTTTCCTGCTCTGTATTTCAAATGAGCATTTGGCTGATGCTCCAGATTTCTTTTGTAACATCTGTTGAGTACACCTTTGAAATGTTTTATTATTAATGTGTTTGTGTTTCTATTGATGTGTTTTTCTTTTCTATTTTCTGCATTTAAAAGCTCTAAACTCATTCATCATATGCAGTAAATCTCCTTTCTCTCCTTTTGTAGGGTATACTGGCCGCTGTTTGTCCTGATTTTCTACATTTTAAGCCCCATCCCAACATTCATAGCCAGGCGCCTCAGTGATGACACAGACTCCTCCAGCAATGCCTGCAGAGAGCTGGCCTACTTCATAACCACCGGCATTGTGGTTTCAGCCTTTGGGCTTCCCATCGTGTTGGCCCGTAAAACCACAGTAAGTTTACAACACACAAGTTTAAACGTTGGAAATATTGATTTTCATACAGTGAACACAGCAGGCATCTTATTGTTGTTCTTGTCTGTGTGAATATGTCTGTAATATCTGAACCATGTCGGCTATATCACTAACTTTCCTGCTCTTTGATAAAACAAATGGAGGCCTTTGTGTTTGTTTGGAGGAAAGAAGTGGAGATCTGTGAAATATGTCAAATATTTAAAATATGTGGATATGCTGCACTAGGAAAAGTGTGAAAAAATCTGTGAATTAAAGAAGCTTTTATTTTAAAGGGATATCAGTTAAAGGTGTAGTCAGCGATGTGGGAGAAAACGAGTGGAGAGGTTGTTGATAAACGAATTTAGACCCACCTCTCCCTTCATACCTCACCCCTGGCTCCACCCCCAAAAGCTGATGGACGTGCATCGTCATGGAAACGGCCGTAGAAACTGCGTAGCTGATCAAGCTAAGGTAGCTAAGGCAACCCCGACTCGTCAGACAACTCGACTGACAATATTGATAACATCACAACAACAGTACATTCTGGCAGATCAGACAATAAGATGAATGCCCGACGGCTGTTACTGTTATGTGAAGCACCACAAAGCTAATGTTGCTTACCTATCCAGCAGAAAGACGGAGACATCCACGTCTGTTTTCAGGTCTTTAAATTCGCGGAGTTCCCTCCACCGTCGAAAAGCAACACCAATGTTGACCCGGGTCTTCGCTCTTTCATGGTCATAGCCCTTCTTTTTCACTTTTCACTCCTCTGACCTTTTTCTTTTGGGCTGTTTTTCAGCCATTGCTACTGCACATATTGTATCTCTCTCTTACGCTAACTGCGCACACTATGCAACCTACGAACCTTTTTCTAAAGCGTTTGCTTTAAATTTTTTTACTGCTTTTATATGTTTTTAATGCTTTTATGGTCTGCTTTTAACTCTGTATGCACTTTGAGATTCACAAGAATCTAAAGCACGTTATAAATAAAATGCATTATTATAAATGCATTACTACTCCCCCTCCCCCCTCTGTCTGATCTGCACATGAGTATGATCGCCCCCTGGATGTGGATGACGTTTTTTTTTCAACATGCTGTCAGTGGCGACATCTTGTGGATGGAGAGGAGAAATACGGTGAATTTGACAAATACTGCATTGGATTAGAAGATTAGAAGATCGCTGACTACACCTTTAACTTTTATTTATGCACAAAGTGAATGAGCAGAAAAGCAGTCTCTGTCAGATCAGTGTTTGCTGTGAGCACCCTTTGCCTTCAAACAGCAGCATTTTTTTTTAAGTACACTTGCACAGCTTTTAAAGGATCAGAGGAGAGTTTGATGGAAAAACATCTGCCTGCACTGAAGATGCCCTCAACCCTGAAAAAATCCTTACCAACTCCATTTGCAGAGATACAAACCCAAACATGCAAGGCAGCTCCACCAGACTTCACTGCAGCCTGCAGCCTCTCATTATCGTTCCACTTGTCGGCCTTTTGGTGAACAAACAGGACCAGATATCTGAAATCTGACTCATCGGTCCAAAGCACCTGCTGCTATTTTTCTGCACCCCAGTTCCAATTTTTGTGGTTATTGTTGAGTCTCCTGGCCCTGTTTTCAAATGTATGGCTTTTGGCCAAAATTACTCCATGAAGAGCATTTCTAAGACGAAAATGACAATAAAAAGTCACGAAAGAAAATAGGGTCAAGTTACTGCAGGGAAAACGTAAATAATTGAATAAAACTTAAATAATATATTAAACCACCAAATGTTTTATAAAATCTGCTTGAGTGGGATAATGAAAAGAAAATCAATAAACAGAGAAAAAAATCTGAACAATAAATCTGAACTGAAATGGAGAAATTATACAAATAAAGAGGAGTGTAATGTATTGATAAAAGTGAATAATAATTTATATTATCAGCTGAAAAATAGACTCAAAAGGTAGGTCTTAAAGATGCTATGCGGAGTTTCTAAGTAATTACAAAAAAGTCTCGCTTTTAGATATATGCCTGATCGAAATACACACTTTAAGATAAGTTTATAGCATCAAAATAGGTTATCTATAAATGCTATTCCTTAGCTTCGCGGTCGGGTCGGACAGCCGGCTACAAAACTACGATACTAAGTTTTCCAAAAATTGCTTGTTGTCACACATCAAAAACTAGAGAGAGATACATTACATCGTCGCTTTGCATCCTGTAAGTTGTTGAAAAAAGAAGTTGTAAAGCAATGCAGAGTTCTGAGAAATGTCCGAACTGCTTTTATTAGCATCACAACAAATACACGCTTTGGCTTGGGTCCCGTCTTTTGATGCGTTCCAGTTGGAGTCAGAGGTAGGAATTTTGAGTTCCAAGTAGAAACTGGAACGTCCCCCGGAGTCTGAATTTCCTACTGGGAACTCGGTGAAACCTCTCCACCCCCGAGTTGACAATGGAAGATGGATGCCCCCAGTGTGAACAGTTATTTAACTCCTGTAATAATCAATTTATTTGCACTTCTGACTGGGGTGTGTCGCTCTAGATCAGCTGTATACATAGTATTGTTAGACTTATATTTACAAAAATGCTGCCATAGTGATAATCACATTCTTCATACAACAACACAGGGCGTGCTAACAACAGCTAACAATAGCCTGGTAGATCTGCATGTTTTTTTTCCGACTTCAACTGGAACGCCGATAAGTTGGAGATGATGTCACTCCCAGTTCCGAGGTTACTGGAACGCAGCATTACAACAGTCGCCGCGCGTGCTCATGGGTAGCAGAGTCTTTATGTCTTTGGAAAGAGATTCTCCTCATAGCAGCTTTAAGTTTACTGGGATCCTTGTGTTTTAAAAAAAGATTGTCACAGAAAACAACATGAGGTGGATCCTGGGGGAAACCATGAACATGCAGTCATACTCTGACAGTTTTACTTGACAGGGAATTGTTCTTGTATTTAATGAAATAATGTATTTTGTTTTAAGGGGTTCCAGCCAGGTTACTCTCCTGGCATTTAAGATTCAGTTGTCTTTGGTTTATTGTGAGTACTTTAGTTTTGTTTAACAATCACAACAAAATTTTAACATATCAGAGTGCAGGCTCTGACCCAAATTAAACCTCAAATAAGAATACTAGGAATAAATAAACAAAACCTTAGACTTGAAACAAAATGAAAAACCTACAAGGAATGGGAACAGCTTTAGCAGAAACACACTATAATCAATTGTCAGATAGTTAAAAAAGCCTCATGATCCTTCAGTTAATCCAAAAAAAAACTTGCACTTCTGCTTATTAGTTTAAAACCAGGAAGTGAGCACACAAAACCCCCAAATGAAACCATTTCTTTCAGACAGAAGCTGCTGACCTTTTATACTTATTATATGACTTATTATTATAACTGGACTCAAAATAATTAACTCAGATAACCAAAATAGCCTTTTCCTTGTAGGTTATATAAACATGATGAAAAGTATGTTGGTGTTTTTGATAGTAAACATTTCCAGATGTAGAAAAGTCCAGTGCTTGAAGCCTGCTGTTTAATATCATACAACATGATGATGTTGTGTTAGCTTTCAGCTGCAGGTTGATTCAAAGGTATGAACTCCCAACCCTGAATTGAAAAAGACTCAGAGGCTGCGGTAGCCCTTTTTGCCTCTGAAGGTTCCTAACTGACTGAAATGATCTGAAGTAGTTCATAATAAGAGCTGTTCAAATAGTCTAAATGCTTCGGAAAGGTCGCTCAATTCTTCCTTTAGCTTCTCTTTTAGCTTAGGTTACACTGGGCCATCTTTTCTCGAAGGTAAGGAGATTATTTTGTCCCACAGTTCTCCACGGCAACAGCATTTATGAACAGCATGTTATCCGACTGCTTCCGAAATTCAATCTAATAATGATGAACGAAGCAGGTCTTCATGTGATCATAATGAACTTGTTGCTTTTATTCTCTGAGGCTTGAACTTGAGAGCCAAGACATCATAGATGAAGAGTTCATTCATATTTAAGAATCATGTCATCAAAGATAGTTTTATATAACACTTCACATAATTAACAGTGCTGAACATGTTTAGTATTCCAACACCAGTGTAAGCTTTTTTTTACTGGAAAAATCATTTATGTGTCATGTTTTGGCTTTTAGCCTCAAAATATCATATGATTGATCAGGGATGCATCATTATATTACATTTTTGTGGTAACCAATGTGTCAATATTTCTAAACTGAATTTCAACACTGATTCAGATATTTTGGTCAAGACTATGCAGTTTCTACACTGTAAAGAATTGACTGTAGAATTTACAGTGAATAACTGGCAAAAAAAGTTGCCAGGTAAATATTGTAAAATCACAGTCAATTAAAAAACTGTTAATGTAAAAAAACCCTTACAACAAATTACTGTAAATTTTTTACAAGTTTTTACTGTGTATAAATTACAGGTACTGACTGTATTCTTTCTTAGAAAACAGCAATTAAATGTAATCTAGTTTACAACTGTTTCATGTATTCTAATAAATTACAGTAATTACCTGGCAACTAAAGTTGCCAGTAAATATCTGTAAATAAATAATACAGTATGTTGTTGTAAAATGCTTTTACAGTTATTAGTTTTTTTTTTTACATTAGCTGCTTTGCAAATTATTCAGATTGTGAATGAAACAAATAATAATACAGTGTCAGAGCTGCTACAAAATAATTTTATTAAAACTTAGGTCATTCTTTTTTTTGAACAGATGTGCAAAAGATGCACGCACAGTAACATGAAGAAAAATGAAAGGGACAGTTCAACAATTTGTCAAATTGGCCCATTGCCATTGCAATAGGTTAATTGCCTTTATTCATCAGTACAAGGTGTTTGAAGATCTGTGGAGCAGAAGAGAGCTGCTGATCTACCATTATGGACTAATGGAATTTCTTGGTTTCTCTCATGACACTCATCAAAAACACAATCCAACAACTCCACAACGCTCTGGTGGACAAGTTGTGACCTGCACATTCACTGCACTGTGAGATAATAACACAACATTACCACACTTAGTTGTTTCAGAGGTAAATTAATTGAAAACTGTTGATGTGCTTCCCTGTCAGTGTCAGGTTTAGAACCAGAATTGTCCGTTGGACCCAAAAACTCAAGAAGGGAGGAAGCCAAAGAAGCTTCAACAGGTTTAATGAACACGAAAAAACACACAAAAACACTGAAAAAACACTGGAACATATGTACAAGGTGGCGGGGGCTCGTTGCAGGAACCTGGAAGGAGAACAGAGGGAAACAATTAGTCCACGAGTCCACAAAAACACATGCTAGAACACAGTTGCTGTAAATTTTACAATATTTAACAGGGAAGTTATGCAGCTGGTTACTGTAATTTGTTTTTACCCATAATGCATTGCAGTATACAGTTAAACATTGTAAAATGACAAAACAAGAAAATACTGTAAAATTTTACTGTAGAAACTACAGCAATTTGTTACAGTGTACGTATCTAAAGAAGACCTGTCCATTACTCAGAGACAGTTTAATTGTGTCATAAAAAGATGTGAAGCAATGAAACAATGATTCTCAAGGACGCTATTGATTTATAAAGTAGACATTTGGTGATGATTGGGGGAAACATTCATATGTTTGTCGTAAATATTAGCCAAATTGTTGTTTACCAATAAGGGCAGGGTGATGTGATTGAACAGATTAATTCAAAATATTTTTTTGAAGAAGACTTAAAAAATAAAAAACATAAATCACATTTTTTTCTTGCACTATTTCAGCTTGTAGGTTGTGGCGATGTCTGAATATATGAATGCTGAAAATAAGAACTGTAACTTTATGTAAGTTCTATGTCCCTAGGAGATGTTTTGCTTTGAGAGAGAAAGAAATCAATCATAATCTTAAATTGAGTGCTATGAAAAAAAAAGTATTTTAGTTTTAGACCATATTTCCCCTTAGCTTTTTAAACTACAATCTGCCATTATAATATAATGTTGTGCAGCCCTTACAGCCCAGCCTTGGCTCATGGCGACTGTTTTCCTCCCTCAGATCCAGTGGGGCGCCTGCGGTCTGGTGATGACAGGAAACGCTGTCATCTTCCTCACAATCTTCGGCTTCTTTGTCGTGTTTGGAGGCGGGGACGACTTCAGTTGGGAGCAGTGGTAGAGAGCCTTAAGACAGACAGACAGAAGGATGGATGGGTGGATGGGTAGGTGGATGGTTGAATGGTTAGACTGCAGACGGAGGGACACTCCAGATGAGGATGATGCACAATATAGGCTGCAAAATGTCAAAAGTACCTGGCATGTTTTCAGGACATTTTTTTTAAATTAGGGGACATTATGGGTTGGAGAAAACACCATGTTCCCACTCAATGTGCCTTATGTCTGGGACCAGAGAGACAATGATGCCTATACCCCTCTTTTATGCTATTACCCCATTATTATCCACCTTAACCTGTGTGTTTTAGCATGTGCCGCATTTGTTTCAAGCCCCAGATAACCCCAGCTGCCTGATACTTCAGTTTGCTTTAGATATAAGATACCATGAAGGGATACTAAGGAGAAACGCTGATGTAACTCACACTGCCATTCTTACTGCATCATCTGTCTTCGTCGCTCAAGGGGGAAGTGCCTATACTGAATAACTGCTTCTTTTGATTATCATTGTTTGATGTGTAAAGTGTAAACCAGGGCAAATTATGTTAATCAAGCTTCTGACGTCTTGTTAAAGTGCTTCTAGTTAGATGTGGATATATTTCTATGCAGATGACATGTTTGTTTGTTTTTTCTCAGTTTGCTTTGAGAAGTTCAAGGACTTCTTGTGCTCTAGTGCAATCGTTTACATTCTCACCAAAGATCATTTTATAGCATATTCCCTGCCGAAGTCAGTTTGTGCCCAGCAGCAAAATGATCCTGAAAAGCGAGCGGAGGCATTGGGCAAGTTGTCTTTGGCGATTATTCTACTTCAAAGTATCTTTTTAGTTATCTCCCACTTTCTTTACATTATTATTCAAATGGAAAGACCCTATTAAATACTTTTAATGTACATGTTGAGTGTTTAAAACTGTGCATTCATGATTTCTGTATTGCAAGAGAGCACTGTCCCTGTAAAATCTATCAGAAGTGCCTGCCATTCAGGGACTATGTTAACATGACCTCCAGTGTCCTGGTTTTCATCATGTTCAGGATATGATGTTAATATGCACTTAGAGAAACCTGATGATTAGATTACCTCTAGGCATGAGTTATACCAGTATCCCAATTCCCATCACAGCATCCTAAGCTTCTTTTCCACTGAGCAATCTGGTCTGTTACAGCATAGTTCAGTAGTTCTCCTCTCTCTCAGTAAGCCACAGTCTGTAAGAGTTGGTGACAAAGAAAAAGATGCTAACGGGAAAGTGCTGTACCAAATACAAAGGGTATTTTCTTCGCCTACAAGAACTCAAATCAAAAAATAATACCACAGTTTAAGAGTACGCTACATATGATTGTTTTTAAGTGCAGAAACATTTTGGAAATATAAAGTTTATCTGGACCTAAGCCAACTCACGTCATGTGTCCCTCCACTAAATCACTCTGC
The DNA here is from genome assembly GCA_036419115.1 of Scarus forsteni. NCBI lineage: Eukaryota > Metazoa > Chordata > Actinopteri > Labriformes > Labridae > Scarus > Scarus forsteni. The sequence continues at coordinate 12,126,122 of JAZDUH010000271.1, read as the reverse complement.
CGTAGTTAGCTAGCAGCCTCAGAGACTGTTTTACACAAATTGAAAGCACATTATATGACAAATATTTCGGAGATGGGTTTTTGTGATGCTTCCCTTGATGCAGAAACAGATGTGCATCATGGAGAACTCAGCTTTGACCGTATTCTTCTGCGTAACGAGGGCATGCGATTACATGGTACAGCGAATGCATCTCTCGTTACCTGTTACCTGACAGGTTGTGTGCACAGATCTAAACATCTCTCTCTCGGTCCCTCTCTCTCTCTCTCTCTCTCTCTCTCTCTCTCTCTCTCTCTCTCCATATATATATCTATATATATATCTATATATATAGATATAGCTAGGTCCAGATAAACTTCTATCTATCTATCTATCTATCTATCTATCTATCTATCTATCTATCTATCTATCTATGTATTATTTTTTGATTTGAGTTCTTGTAGGCAGAGAAAATAGCCTTTGTATTTGGTATATATGTATATATATATATATATATACATATAAATGTAGAGAGAGAGAGAGAGAGGTAAATACACTGTATCTAATGTCCTTAGTGACCATATGGAGCTCATACAACCCAACTTCAAAAAAACTGAACTGTCCCTTTAAAGAGAAGAGCAGCAGCAGCTACATCCATCTCCCTCTGCACTTCTTCCCCATACACGTTCTCCATGCACCGTTGTTCTGTGCCGACATTCTTTGTAGCAAAAGTAATAGAAAAGTTGCTCACCCTGATTCACAGGTGAGTAAACATGTCGCTGAGTGGTGTTTTCATTTCAGCTGCTGTTGCAAAGGAAGTGAGGGTTCTTGCAACCAATGAACAGACTGCAGCGTTTTTAGCTCCATCCTTTGGGGGCAACTCAGTATGATTGTCACCCCAACAGAGGGGTGACAAAAAAAGGTTGGATGACAACTTATGGGGTAGTTTTTTTTTGTACATTTCCCTTTTATTCAACAGTGGAAACACCTTCTTACTGTACCAAGCCAAACTGAACCAGACTGCTTGGTGGAAACACAGCTTTATTGATACAAGTGCCTGTGAGGCTCATATTATTTCATTTATGACTACACTGAAGCAGGAAGCTGTCAGAAACCAAGATAAGGCGTATATATATGACACTGGTTTCTATCAAAGTTCTCATGAGAGCAAAACCTGGTTTCAAAGAACTGTGGTATCCTGGTGTCTGAATATGAGGTTTGTAGAAATCAGAACAAGGATACTGTCGTCCATGTGAACACAGTCATTGTGTATATTTTGATAAAAAGAGAAGTCACTGTGATTCACTTTTGAGTCATTTTATTTAATTTTTCTTTACCAGAGGCCTCTAAATGTGTTTGTCAATATGTTTTGTTCACTCATTTTAAGATTCATGGACAACTCTGAAATTTTTACAATAAGCCCTCCTAATTAAAACCATCACAGACATTCCCAACTTCTAATTTTCTCTATTTCACTACTCTACAAGGAAAGATCTGAAAACTGTATGTACCAAAAACTGACACGTTCAATCAGAGAGTTTGTCTCTTTCTGTTTTGACTCCAGTTCTTACACTAACGAGTTAAAAATGTTATTTTATACGCTCCTGATTGCATTTTGTTTTCCCAACATTGATTAAAAATCTCTGTTTAAAAAAAGCATCTGCTTTGTCTGAGTTACTGCTGATGATGTGGATGGACAGCCTGGATTTCAAGTCTCTGTTTTAGTGACGGAGGATACGTACAGACACAGCCTGGACAGCACAGTGACCTCAGGCCACATCAGGCTCCCCATACTTCCCATCCAGGCCGAATATTGTCAAAGTCAGGAAATGTGAGGAGGATATGATATGCTGTGCTCAAGCAGAAAACCCCAAGGCTAAAAGATGATGCCAGTGTAGATGCACAACACTAGACTGTCTAGTTATTTGACATGCAGATGTTTCCTACACGATATCAGTACTGATACTTGACAGCTTTTATTTATAGAATGCCAAGTGTTTCTGTAAAAGAATTGTCTTGTTACTCTTATTGGTCAAGTTCAAAAAGATATAAAAAACAAGACAAACCACATTTGTAAATTATGGAAGAGTATTAGAGCAATTTTAGATGGAAAAAATATTTTTAGCAGGTCGAGATTAAAGTTGAATTGACGAGGTTTAGGTTGAAATGTCGTCAGTAAAGTTGAAATCCAATTTCGTGATAAAAGTCAAAATGATAACATTAAAGTATAAGTTCAGTTTCTACAGCTTTCACATTGTTTATAGAATGAAGTAGAACAATATACTCACCCAGAAGGCTTTCTTGATCCAAACAGTGCTTCAGGAGATATTTAGATCCAAAATCGAGCGGCGGACATCCGTATAATGGTAGCACACGCTCCTAAAACTGCATTAATCGTCCAAAAACTCATTAGTTTCACCAATATTTCATCATGGTCCGCTCGGGCTACTCCTCCACAACAGTCTGTGTCACTCCAGACATGTTTTAATGACTGTGCTGACCTCTGAACTGAAGAAGAAGAACACTTGCCTCCGCGCATGCGCAGTACTCTCTGGAGAGCTGTTCTTCTCTTTGCCTCCGTGTCCTCCTTTCGATGAGCTCCTCATCTGTAAACTCTGGCTCAAACTGTAAGGACACCCATCATACTCAAAGTTCTCGCCCACATCTTCATCCGATAGATATTCGTCCATTTTGCAAAAAAAATGGAAGAAGAAAGTCGTTGTGTAGCTGACAGTCTTCCCCTGAAACAATGAGCCGTACTGCGCATGCGCGGAGGCAAACATTCTTCAGTTCAGAGGTCAGCACAGTCACACAACATGTCTGGAGTGACACAGACTGCAATGGAGGAGTAGCCCGAGCGGACCATGATGAAATATTAGTGAACCTAATGAGTTTTTGGACGATTAAAGGATAAGTTTGGTTTCTACAGCTTTCACATTGTTTATAGAATGAAGTAGAACAATATACTCACCCAGAAGGCTTTCCTGATCCAAACAGTGCTTCAGGAGATATTCAGATCCAAAATCGAGCGGCGGACATCCGTATAATGGTAGCACACGGGGCATGTTAGCGCCGCTCCTAAAACTGCATTAATCATCCAAAAACTCATTAGTTTCACCAATATTTCATCATGGTCCGCTCGCACTACTCCTCCACGACAGTCCGGGGTCGCTCCACTCATGTTTTTGTGACTGTACTGACCTCTGAACTAAAGAAGAAAAGCGCTTGCTCTGCGCCTGCGCAGTACGGCTTATTGTTTCAGCGGAAGACAGTCGGCTACTCAACAACTTTCTTCTTCCAGTTTTGCGCAAAATGGACGAATATCTATCGGATGAAGATGTTGTGGAGGAGAACTTTGAAAATGATGGGTGTCCTTACAGTTTCGAGCCAAAGTTCGAAAGGAGGACGCGGAGGCAGCGCTCCAGAGAGTACTGCGCAGGCGCGAAGGCATACGTTCTTCAGTTCAGAACATTAAATGTGTTATTAGAATCTCCTCTGAAATTAAACGAACAAGGATGAAAAAAGGAAAATACTTCAGCAGAGGTGGTCTTGCTGTTTTTTCTTAAAATCCCAGACCTTATCAAGCAAAGCATCATGATACACCAAACATTCTGCAATTATTGATGGCAAAATATCAGCCAGAAACTTTATACCTGCCAATATCAATAACTTTCCTATCAAGCTAAAATCTGCTGGTACTGTTATCATGCCTACAAAGTCCCGCACCCTTCACCCCTATAGGCCGTAGTGTGTGGAATTCAGTTGTATGAAGAGGTGCTAAATATTTGAAATGTTATCCAGAATTTATGAAGCAGTATTCAAGGTAGCTTTCATTTTACCAGCAGTCTCATGTCTTTGCACCTGTTTGCTTTTTCTCCAACCACAAAAACATTTGGTTGAAGACAAATCAACTGCAGGGTTAGATGTGAGCAAGCTGTACGACCACAGAATGAGAAAAACAAGTTTTATCTAGTTAGAGTTCAACAGGGCGTGAAAGCAAAATGCCACGCAGCCGCACACAACTTGAACGGTCTAATTTCATTCTCTGTTCACGTGTGTCAGGAGCGCACTTGTTCTGTCTTTCCTATTTGTTTGTGTTAAACTGAACCCATTTCCTCTGCATTAATGAGAAACACAGGCTGGGAGAAACTGTTATTTCCACGATGAACATGTGCTTCCTGCATTGCACAAGCAGGAGAAGGTAACATGTAAGGCTGAAATCTCTGATGGATGCAGAGTGGGAAGTGATTGTGAAGATTACCATTGGAATATACAGTATGTGCTATGGGTTATGTGTTTATAACATCCATTGTGTTAAATTTAGAAAACCCATAACCAGTGAAGTTGGCACATTGTGTAAATCATAAATAAAAACAATACAGTGATTTGCAAATCCTTTTCAACTTATATTCAATTGAATACAAAGCAAAGACAAGATATTTAATGTTTGAACTGAGAAACTTTATTTTCTTCTGCAAATAATCATCAACTTAGAATTTAATGGCAGCAACACATTGCAAAAAAGTTGGCACAGGGTCATTTTTACCACTGTGTTACATCACCTTTCCTTTTAACAACACTCAGTAAACGTTTGGGAACTGAGGAGACCAATTTTGAAGCTTTTCGGGTGGAATTCTTTCCCATTCTTGCTTGATGTACAGCTTAAGTTGTTCAACAGTCCGGGGTCTCCGTTGTTGTATTTTACTCTTCATAATGCGCCACACATTTTCAATGGGGGACAGGTCTGGACTACAGGCAGGCCAGTCTAGTACCCACTCTTTACTACGAAGCCACGCTGTTGTAACACGTGCAGAATGTGGCTTGGCATTGTCTTGCTGAAATAAGCAGGGGCGTCCATGAAAAAGACGTTGCTGTGATGGCAACATATGTTGCTCCAAAACCTGTATGTACCTTTCAGCATTAATGGTGCCTTCACAGATGTGTAAGTTACCCATGCCTTGGGCACTAATACACCCCCATACCATCACAGACGCTGGCTTTTGAACTTTGCGCCTTTAACAGTCCGGATGGTTCTTTTCGTCTTTGGTCCGGAGGACACGACGACCACAGTTTCCAAAAACAATTTGAAATGTGGACTGGTCAGACCACAGAACACTTTTCCACTTTGCATCAGTCCATCTTAGATGAGCTCGGGCCCAGCGAAGCCGGCGGTGTTTCTGGGTGTTGTTGATAAATGGCTTTGGCTTTGCATAGTAGAGTTTTAACATGCACTTACAGATGTAGACGAACTGTAGTTACTGACAGTGGTTTTCTGAAGTGTTCCTGAGCCCATGTGGTGATATCCTTTACACAGTGATGCCGGTTTTTGATGCAGTACCGCCTGAAGGATCGAAGGTCACGGGCATTCAATGTTGGTTTTCGGCCTTGCCGCTTACGTGCAGTAATTTCTCCCGATTCTCTGAACCTTTTGATGATATTATGGACCGTAGATGATGAAATCCCTAAATTCCTTGCAATAGCTGATTGAGAAATGTTGTTCTTAAACTGTTGGACAATTTGCTCACGCATTTGTTCACAAAGTGGTGACCCTCACCCCATCCTTGTTTGTGAATGACTGAGCATTTCAGAGAAGCTGCTTTTATACCCAATCATGGCACCCACCTGTTCCCAGTTAGCCTGTTCACCTGTGGGATGTTCCAAATAAGTGTTTGATGAGCATTCCTCATGTTGCAGGCATCAAATTCCAAATGAGCTAATATTTGCAAAAAATAACAAAGTTTACCAGTTCAAACGTTAAGTATCTTGTCTTTGCTGTGTATTCGATTGAATATAGGTTGAAAGGGATTTGCTAATCATTGTATTCTGTTTTTATTTATGCAAACTTCACTGGTTTTGGGTTTTGTACATCAAGTGGCAATAAACTGAGCCAATGTTGTGGGGCACAGTGGTAGGTGGACTTGAGCTTGTGCAGCACTGATCTGGTCTTTCTGATTTCCCAAAGTGCTTTAACACTGCAGGTCACATCTGCCCTCTCATATACATCCACACACTACTGACACAGCTGTCTGAGCAACTTGGGTTAAGTGGCTTGCCCAAGGACACTTCAGCATGTGACAACTGTTGCTGGGCCTGCACCTTCAGAGTTCATTGATGATGGAGCTAACCTCCAGACTAAGCCACGGACTGCCGGTCATTGGCTGTTCCCTTGCTGCAAAAGCATTCAGAATCATAATTTTAACAGTTTTTATAATCAGAATAGATCTTTTACAGGCTGGTTCAAAAAAAGTTTGGAATGTAATAGTTCATACTTTTATAGAAAACACTGTATCAGACAGGTAATTTTTTAAAATAATTTGTCTGAATTTGTGCTAAGAAGGATTTAAGCACTGTTTAATCAGTGATATGACTACAAGCAAAGATTTAAGTGACAGCAAGGCCGACTACACACTTGATCTCTGGCCTCTTTTGCACTGCTTCACCGTCACGGGTTTGGTACATTTCAATACTTGTGGCAAACTATTCATTCAAATATCCCTTATGTTTGTGGGTTCAATGCAAATATCTTAATTATGTAAGAGCCTCTTGAGCTTGGATCTGAAAGATAAAATGTGTTTAATATTGATTACTCCATATCAGGCTGCCTGAGATGGAAATCACTCAATAGCCAATGAGAGCAGGCAGAGTGAGACATGACGCCGGCATGCTTTTACTGCAACCATATATGGCTGCAAACATTAACAAAATCAAACTACCTTCTCACATCTGGCCCAGAAAAAACAGGTGGCATTGTTATAAATGTTTGTGGAAACCTATTGTCTTAAACCATCTGAGTTTTGAAAAATAGTGGAACAAAGGAAATGATGACAGAAACCAGAAAGCTTAATAAAATGAACTGACACAATAAACACTATCAACAACAAATTTAAATTCAAAAAAATTAAGTGTCTTTTCTTGTACTTCATATTAGTTTGTATTTTTTTGTTTAGGATATTTAAATCAAATACATTCTGTTTCAAAACAACAAGACAGTAAGGAAACAAATGATATATTTTATCTAAATAAATTAAAAATAAATCAGGCCTACACCTTATTATGGGTGTAGAAATGTGCAGCATACCAAGAACTTAAAACAAAAACAAGAATGTGACTGTTCTGGCTCTAATGTGCTTTAATGTTTACTGTGGCTGCACCGATACAGTATACATTATCTAGACATGTTCCTAACAGCATTCACTACATGCTAGTTAGATTTAAATAAATTAAAAAAAAGTAAATCAAAATGTAAAACCAGAGAGCGTAAACCTTTGAAAGGTACTTCACACATTGCCTTAACATCTATAAGTAATAGTTCCATGATAAAGTTACCATCGTATGATCATGTTGATATCATTATTAGTTGGACAGTTGTTGAGCAAAAACAATTGTTCACCAGTGGTGTTTTTTTGAATTACCACCAAAATCTAATCATCTTCATTTTGACCATTACCAACATCTCCAGAAAACTTCTGCAAAATCCATCTTGTAGTTTTTGTGTAATCTAGTTTACAAACCAACATACGCCAGAAAAACACGACCTCCTTGGTAGAGGTTAAAAAAAGTATTTTGTCCGTGGTATGCCACATTTTAAAATCGATTACGATTCAAAAAGCGTCTAGAGTCACCCTCCTGAATAATATCACATTAACATGCAAAAAACAGGGAAGTTATTCTGAACTTTTGTGAGCTGAAGGGGAGGGCCGTGTCACACCACAGTGTGGAAGAAGGGGAATAGTGACAGACAGGACAAGACCAGACAACTGGGAGGAGGACAAACAGGAAGTGTAAGCAGTCCAAGTGCTGTGATGATCTAAGTCCATACAGGAAGTAAAGACTGTAAGGAACTAGTGACAACAGAGATGTGGGGTCTTGATAGTAGGGGGTGGGTACACATATGAGATATGGAGGAGCATGCATCACGGGATGTGAGAAAATGTGTCAGAGTGCCCAACTCAGCATGTTCTGACAGGATCAATCATTTCTTTCCAGTAAGACTCGACATGAGCTTGAGTATCTGTACAGGCACGTGAGGTGATCACGGAATACCCAAGTAGTTGCCATGGCCAGACCAAGGCCAAGGGTGGATCCGAATAGTCCTTCCTAAGTCCTTTCCTATCCACTTTACCTTAACCCCGATAAAAAACGTCACTGGGTCAAGGGAAGGAAGGAAGAAGAGGGAAGGAAAGGAGAACTGCGGTAAAAGAAGAATTCGACTGCACTTTCACTTTGGTGTCATATTTTTGTGATGAGGATTTCCTGTGACGTAGGTAAACCACGACGAACTACAGTGTTCTGAAAAGAAGCGTCTTGTCCTCTGCTCTACCTCACAGAGTTGTTCTGTGTCAGCTTTACCTGTTAACATTAACAATCCATGATCAGACCTGTGATGGTGTTTAGTCTTTGGTCATGCAGTGTGTGTTTCCTGCACACAGATGTGAGGTTAGGTGAGAGCTTCCATAAATGTTCACATCAAAACCTGAAGTCTGATAAAACATAAAAATGTTTCAGAAAGACTTTTATCCCTGTTTCATTCACATATATCATTACACACATTGTTAAATAGTGTTACTATATTTTAAGTATTGTAAAATACTTCATTTGTCCTTCTTTTACTGATTTTTTTTTTTAATAAACGTTATTAGAGACCCCATTGTTCTGTCTTGTTATGGGCATGATTTACTTCATAAATGAAGATTGATAGAAATCCTGTAACTCATATATAATATTTAAATAGGACACAAGGACCACAATTGTTTATTAGTTGATCAACATTGTCGATGGCCCGACGGGTATGGAGAAAAAATGTTTTAAATCAAGTGCTTTATGAGTTATAGACTAATATTTAATTGTTTATTGGTCCACCATTTCAAAACTGATATTTTTGAAAGTGCTTATTTGAAGCATATATTCTTCTCTATGACTGCAAAAAATGTTTTATTGGTTTTTTTTAGATTTATGTCGCCTACATATCACGATAGTCCCACAAAACTCGTCCTTTCTCCCTCGAAAGTTTCCGTACGATACACACGTCACCTGCCGCAATGCATTATGGGGTGTTCCTTTCTTCTCTCCTTTCTGAAAGGATGGTCCAGTGTTTCCTAAGCTAAAGGAGATAATAAAGGAAGCAACGACCCTCCTTTCCTTAACTTTTGGAGAATTCGAACAGCACTTATCATGGCCGACGTTTAAATGCTTCCGGGTCTTTTCTTCAGTAAGGAAGGTTCCTTATCAAAAAAGGACTATTCGGATGCACCCCAAGGGCACCCCCCGCGCCACCAGAGCACCACCACACGGGCCCCGAAACTACTGGACCCAAGAACAGCCCCAGTTCCCAAAGGGGCACTGACCCACCACCTCAATGGCACCAAGGACAACACCAGGGGTTACGGGTGGTAGCCCCCCACAGACACCACCTGCCCCCACCAACCATCCGTCCACCCAGCCCCAAGCCACCCCCAGGGGAAGGAGGCCCTCATAGTTAGCAAGCTAACAGTGATTGGCTGTTTAATTCAGACCTGGCATACATATAGCTAACCTAAATACAAAAAGAGGGAAGACAGCTATGGATCAAACACACATTGATTATGATGGAATGACTTACAGTTAATATTGTTAACTGCTAAAATCACAAGTGTTACCAACATTTGAGTTTGATAATGTTGCCCACTGAAGTTTTAAACTGACTTCAGGAAGAAAAATGCACAAAGATGAGAAGCACTGCTGAATAATTAACGTGGACAGAGGGTAAGCGAAGTGTCAGACATGGTGCTGAAAGGTTTGATGCCATGGGACAGTTTTCTGACAACTGGATATAAACATGATGAAGAGGGGGACAAGAAGGCATTGCACTTTGTCCACTGTATGCATGATGGGGTCCATCAGAGGCAAAGAAAGACCTTCAAGTGTCTGTGGATCCAGACGCGGCCCCTGTAAGCTACATATTTTATGAAGAAAGACCCCCCCAACCTCAGCTCGGCTAATTAGGTAAGATTTATAAATGAAACATTTTCTGCCCTCGAGGTTATTTTATTGAGATTGTGTGCCCTGGAATTTGCACAGTGTTCCAAAACTCACAACAGAGCATTTCATTGTTTCTGCAGTCTTCTGAGAGACTTTCTGATGGACAGTAAAACAGACAAACTCCATCTATCAAGAGAGACTGAGGGGGGAAAGAGATGAAGGTAAAGATGAAGATGAGGGAAGATGAAGAGCTTAGGGACACCCATTCATCTCTGTTTCAGGACAGCTGTTGCCTGGCAACAACCAAGGTATCAGAATTATTTAAAAAGAGCTCTGAGTTCGGCCTTGAACGCTACACAATGCTACACGCAGTATGCTGAGTGGAACTCGGATATACAGCAGGCTGCATTTGTTGCTCAGTGCAAGACATCCCAGTTGAGAGAGGATTTAATTATGCAACAATAAAACAGCACACAAAACAAGATCATGTAGCCCATCAAACACTGATACAACATGAGACAATGTAGAGAGTCAATTGCTGCTGAAGGGCTTGATCAAAGAGCAGTCTTTTTTGTTGGCTGTCCCTCAGGAGATGGTTTCGGTTCTCTTTCATTTTTCTTATTTTTTCTGCAGACCAATTTGGGGCACACCAGAGCAATGTGCAAGTAACTGAGGTGAGTAGACAGTGTAAAGCAGCTTAGATTTCTGGTAAAAGGGGTAAAATGTGTATTTTTCTGTTAGATGTCAGTGTAGGAACATGAAAAAAAACGTTGACTTAAATTACCATCACTCAAGAAAAACACAGATGTTTATGATCACAGGTACTATCAGGACCAGTGCCTCTAGTCAACCCACCCACTGGAATGGCTGGGCTCCTGAAAGCTCTAGTAAATGACTCTTGTCATACAATCAAAGCAATGTGTGATAAGTATCAGTGGCCTTGTGGTTGAAGTGTCTTGCGTTAAGTTTGTTTAAAAAATAAATGCATGGGGTGCTGGTTTGGCAGAGTGGTTAGCAACCAGTAGGGATGGGATGAAATATTGTTTGGCAATATATCGGGATACAGTACGTGACGAAATGCATCAAGTGTGAAAAAAATGGATCGCGAAATAAAGACGTCACGTCCGGTGATAGCGCATGTGACCAGAAGTGACGACAACAAACATTAGCACCAACTACCTTGCCTCCAAAAAGCCCAATGATGGAGTCGAATGATGTCAAAATTGAGGACGCTCCGCCTGGATACAAGTCATCTGTCTGGCAGTATTTTGGCTTTCTCATTAAAAAAGACGAAGACGGCGAAAACGAGCCTACTGCTCGTTAGTATACACTCTCTCTAACCTCTCTAGGGTCAGAGAGAGTGTTATTGTTTGTGTTTGGCCTGTTAGGCCTTGTGTTTTCCTGTGTGCAACAAATATGTTGTAATTACACAGTAATATTTTTTCTTTTTTACTTTTTTGATGTTGTATCGTGATGTATCGTATCGTGACCTGGGCATATCAAGGTGCAGTGTATCGTGAGTTTAAGTGTATCGTCCCATCCCTAGCAACCAGGTAACCCATGTACTTGCTTCTGCTGGTCCAGGTTCAAATTCCCCCTGTGACCAGTTTGCAGAGTGTCTTCCCCTACTCTCTCACCCCCTTTCACAAGCCTATTCGCTGTCTCTCTCCTGTCAATAAAGTCACAAAATGCCCCAAAAAATAAATTTGAAAAATAAATAAATGCATGTGCCGGTTGATCCACGTACTTTAAATGATTCACAAGCAAAATTCTTTTTTTTTAATGTAATTTTTGGGCATTTTGTGCCTTTATTGATAGGACAGAGACAGACTCCTGTCTGGTCTTTGTTCCTATTTTTTGCCTTACGTCTTTGGACACTGTTCCCTTAGTGACTGCCTACCTGTGTACCAACCCCTGCCTGTTTATTTATCAAACCGACCTGATCTTGGTGTTGTGCATTTGTGCAAGCAATAGATTATGCATTTGGGTCCGATTCATCTGTGCTATGTGTATGACAGTTGAAATATTAACAATGAGCTAATTAAACACATCTATAAAAGGTTGTTTCCCATCAGCACCTTGTTCGACATGTTTATAGCTCATGTCTTGTAAATCTGTTTTTTATGTTCCTGCTGCTGGCAGGGTTGTCACAAGTAATCATGTTAACTGGAGTCTCTCAGTCAAATAAATCTGTGTTTTTGGATCTACAACAGGTGTTGAAGACAGAATTCAGATTCAGAGTATTTATTGTCATTGTCACAAAGAACAACGAAATTACGTTTGGAGCATCCATACAAAAAGTGGATATCAGCAGAATGTTTGATATTTAATGTTCAATTAAGCCAGAAAATAAAGAATTTGACTGATTTTATTGATCCAAGAGGTCTGGATCAATACTAAGAGCCTGACTTTCTCACATCAACACAAAAGTAAAGCTGAACATGACCGTACACCCCATGTACCACAGACAGACAACTGATGAATGTGTGAATTTTTATATGCCATGTCATTAACTTTAATGTCCATTAAACATCTGGGCCATGGTATTTGTTCTTTTCCTAAATAAATCCAACTTTATAACATTTTATTATGACTTTAATAGCTATAAAGGGTTGTAATTTCTTCACTCAGCAACAGAAAATGTCCTCGCAACAATCTTAATTAACTTTTCTGCTTCATAAAAAGTATAAGAGTACCTATCTAATTGTAATACATTGCAGTTAATTATGCAGGTTGTATTATAAATAAAAAAAACACAATTGTCCACACATAAGTTGACAATGATCAACCAAGAGAGATTATGTAGCCAAAGTTTTCTGCCATTTAAAACGTGTGTGCTTTGATTATGTAAAAGCAGAACACTAACATTTGTTACAGAATGAAGGCCATTTGCCCATGAGACATAAAAGTGCTTGAATTTAGGATGGACAGTATCTCTGTTTACTCTGTGGGCCCCTTTGTGACTCTTGGCTCTTAAGAGCCCTTTTCCCCCTTAAATGGGCAGCCTGATGAAGGTAGACTTTTTTAACTTAGTATATAATTTTTGAGTAAGGGGTAATTAGATCAAATACATTCTGTTTCAACAAAACAAGACAGTACGAAATCAAATAATACATTGGTCTAAAAATAAATTGGGCTAACACATCATTATGGGTGTTAAAAATGCACAACATATACAAAAACTTAAAACAGGAACAAAAATGAAACTTTTTTAGCTCTGATGTGCTTTAATGTTTACTGTGGGTGCAGAGAAATATCTAGACATGGTCCTAACCATAGATATACATAGAACACTAGATACGTCAGTGCGCTGTAGCAGCCTGCTAAGCGACACGCCTACGTGGCGGCCATATTGGATGGGGCAACATTCCCATTCAAGGCAATACATCTACATTAAAAATAAGTCACGACTTGCTCAATTCTAAACCGATTTTCATATAAGTATTGTTATAAGTATAAAAGATAAACATATATTGGAACAATGTTTTTAGATAAAGTAGTCATTTATATCATCAACATTCATAGTTCTTTCTTTCTTTCTCTGTATCTCTCTCTCTCTATATATATATATATTTATATGTATATATATATATATATACATATATGTATACATATATATATATATATATACAGGTATATATATATATATATATATATAGAGAGAGAGAGAGAGAGAGAGAGAGAGAGAGAGAGAGAGAGAGAGAGAGAGAGAGATATACATATATATATATGTGTGTGTGTGTGTGTGTGTGTGTGTGTGTGTGTGTGGACAGACAACATGCGTGGACAACAACACACTCAGTGGAGATAGAGGCCAGTTTATCATCATCATTGTACAGCCCCAACTCCAATTCAACGAATGGAAACAGAAACCAGTGATCTGAAGGTTTTCTCCTCAATTCACAGTCTCTGGGAAATCTGTGGTGTAAGAAAAGTAGACAGAAGAGTCTGTACACAAAAACATATTTCAAACAGAAATCATGCTGATAAATCAAGGACAAAGAAGCTACATAACCAAGACTAAATATATTTAATTTGATAAGTACCTTGTATAGTAACATTTCAAAGATTTGAGATCAGTCCTTAAGGATTACAAGTATTAATCATAACAGCGAGTGATTCATGATAAAATTATTCACATGCAATAGTTAAATGACACAGACAATAAAATGCCTAGGTCCAAGAGCATCGCTGTATGCTACTACCTGAGAATATTTAATAATTGTTTCCTAGATTATGTACGATATCAGTCACATTGAGGGTTAGAGAAGTTTGTCATTAAATCAGTATTCTGTATTTATATGAATTGGGCTTTCTTAGTACTGTTGGAGGTATTGGTAGTGGTAATAGTCCTCTACTCTCTCACCCCCTTTCACGAGCCTATTCACTGTCTCTCTCCTGTCAATAAAGGCACAAAATGTCCAAAAACTACATAAAAAATGTCATTAATACCAACTATTAGCAACACATTCCTGTAAATTTAAGCATAATTCTGCATATTACAATTTCGATTTACCATCTTTATGGGTAATTTAATTGTTTTTTAACATTAAATGTTTGTAATTAAGTGTTAAAGAACCTCAAATTAAGGCAAAATCTTGTTAAAATTACAACTACAAACTGTATTTTAATTACGGAAAGAAACTGTATTTTTATGAGAAAGCAGTTTTCTGTTATTTCATGGTATTTTTTTGGTGCCCCAGCTGCCGGAAAATTACCTTTTTTTAAACGATTTTTTTACAGTGTAACTTGCATTACTGACATTTGTACCAAGTAAAATATGACTGTTTTTTGGAATGCCATACATAAATATGTTACAGTAAAAGGGAATGTATTACAGTATTCACTTTACTTTAGTAATGCATTACTCCCAACAACACTGACTTTGAAATAATTTAGGCTCTGGTCCCTTGAGAGTGTTACCCTTTATGGCCCTTTATGTGCAGCCTGTTAAGGAGGCAGATTTTTGTAACATGGTTTCCAATCAAGACCTTTGGTATCATATCATCACCTTTCTGATACCATCATCTGTAGGTATCAGGATCAGTTTTAGGGGGGGAAAGCCTCAATGACAGACTGTCTCCAAGGCTCAGTCAAAATCAACAGGTAACTGCGACTGTTTTCTTTGTTGTGGAAAAATATCAGTCAAATGAAACACACCATGTAGTCAATAGCAAACAGCCAGAGGGGTTGACCTCACTTATCGGGTCACAGGGACACCTTCATGTCCCTCTCTCACTGAAATCAAGTGGATGCTGTTGGATGTTGATGTGGGGAGAGGGCGGGAAACCACAAAAAGCCTCATCCATTGGTGAACGGAAGGTGTGGCGTGCCCGGTGCCAAAGCCAATCGATGCGCTCGTGAGGTCTGGAAGGGGAGCGAGCGCGAACGAGACAAATGGAGTCTTATAAAAACAGGGCGCGTGCTTGTGGGAGCGGATGAGAGAGGCAGCGCGTGGAGTAACGGCAGCACCAACGGTAAGAAAGCCGTCTGAGTTCAACCGTCGTGTCAGTGTATATTTTACCGTTTTATCATAAATTATGGCAATATAACAAGGTTTTTACATATTTATACAACTTCTGCCGACCACATCCCCCTAACACACGTACAGGAGTGAGCACACTGCTTTAAAACAGCGTAAAATATCGAAGTTTCTTGCTTTTACACTGTGGTGTTTGCTGCTTCGTACGACGACAGATTGTGGGAAATATTTCTAAAGTGATGTTTTGTGTAATAGAAGATGTTATCTTGAGGAAACCAGCATCGGAAGATAAACTGAAGCCCTTTTGATTCATTCCTCTCACGCAGGTTTGTTGTCTGTAAGTGGGCTGAGCTCCTCATCCATCTGTGGGCATCTCTCTTCCTTTTTCACAGTCGGCTTGTTCAGTTTTGTCGGTGTGTGTCCACTCCGAAACACATTTCTGAACAAACGATGAGCTGCCCTGGATACTACAGCCTACACAAATGTTTGGACCACTTTCCTGGAGCGTGACAGCGAGGTCGATCAAGGTAAGAACTGTCCCTACGTGATGTTTCTATTGTCTATAGAGGAAAAGGTGTAAACCTGATTGATGCACAGCACTGGGAATTAGCCATCAGCTTTTATGCCTCTATTTCTAAACTCAGTCTGGCAGAGCCCGAAAGACAGGCACACATTTTAAGTAAATTTGGGGAAAAAAAATTCAATCTGTTTCAGGCATGGAAATTGAAAACCAACCAGCTGAAAATTGATGATATTTCCCTGAAGGATAGGATTACGAGTCGTTTTTTTCTTAACAGTTTCCATGTCAATTCCTTCCACTTTGTTCTGCATGCCTTGCGACTCAAGGACATCACACTCCTTTCAAAGGCAGAGGGAAGAAGTGGCACCAGAAATTTTAATTATGATCATAACAGAAGTGATCAAATTCTTGGCTTCATTTTCAACAAAGAGCACATACTGCTCAAGGGAAAGTGAGTAAAAACGTAAGCATTCATCAAAGGAAAAGTTCGGTTTCTACAGCTTTCACATTGTTTATAGAATGAAGTAGAACAATATACTCACCCAGAAGGCTTTCCTGATCCAAACAGTGCTTCGGGAGATATTTAGATCCAAAATCGAGCGGCTGACATCCGTATAATGGTAGCAGGCAGGGCATGTATAGCGTCGCTCCTAAAACTGCATTAGTCGTCCAAAACTCATTGGTTTCACCAATATTTCATCATGGTCCGCTCGCGCTACTCCTCCAAGACAGTCCAGTGTCGCTCCACCCATGTTTTTGTGACTGTACTGACCTCTGAACTGGAAATTTTCTTTACGGCTGCCGCGCATTCGCAGTTAGGCTCATTGTTTCAGGGGCAACCGCCGGCTACTCAACAGCTTTCTTCTTCCAGTTTTGTGCAAAATGGACGAATATCTATCGGATGAAGATGTTGTGGACGAGAACTTTGAATATGATGGGTGTCCTTACAGTTTCGAGCCAGAGTTAACAGATGAGGAGCTCATCGAAAGGAGGAAGCCGTACTGAAAGTTTCCAGTTCAGAGGTCAGCACAGTCACAAAAACATGGGTGGAGCGACCCCTGACTGTCTTGGAGGAGTAGCGCGAGCAGACCAAGATGAAATATTGGTGAAACTAATACGTTTTTGGACGACCATAGCTGGCATGACCCTTATCTTCTGGCTTTCGCCCCTGCCCCCACGTGATCTGTGTATCCTTTTCATTCACTTATCAACCACAAAACACTGCAGCTGATGCCCTGCAGCAGCATTATCTGTGAGTTTCCCGCGGTCTGTCTAGGCGGAACTAATGTCCTCACTGACTAATGTTTCCCACACGGACATGGATTGTTACTCTGTAATCCGCATGAATAACAGTCTGTCTAGGGTGTTGTCACAGGTGCACAAACCTGCTGATTGACAACTAACTTTTTTTACTTTCACATCGCGCAGCACGCTATGTGGTAGTGTTAAAAGCGGCTGTCACATCGTGGGAGCGTTAGCCCCGCCCCATCGCGGCTGTACATTGACTTTGCATGGAGAATGATCGCCGAGGTAGTACAAGTAGTGTCTGGTGTGAACGCAGCATTAGAGGGGATCATTTTTTTTGGAGAGTTTTAATGCTAGTCTGTGGTGCTTGCTGATTTTGGTGAGTTTTTGAGTGTGTTTGGGGTGTGTAGGGGGTCAAATTAAGTTTTTTTTTGCCAGTCAGGTGAATGATAATAAGAAGAAAGAAATGACACAGTAAGAGTAGGATCCTTTCCCTTTGGGTGAGAACCGAAACAAGTGCACATGGACAAAAACTAAAACTAAGTAAACTGACATCTTTGTGAATAAATAAAAAGTAGATGATAATCTTTGACAGAGACTCGATCCAATCAGACTTAATTTCGTCGTGTAGAAAGTAGCGACAGTTAGGAATCTATCCAATCACAGCTACTTTGGTTGTGTGGAAAGGTTGGATGAGTTGAGAGGGACATCCAATCACAACTGCCTTAGCTTGGTGGTGGCAGGACTGATCCAATCAGAGCTTCTCTCTTTACAAATTGATATATCCATGTAGAGCAGGTTCACTGTTTGTGGTTAATTCTGGTATTGTAACTGCGATGTTCTGCCAGGTAGCCTTAGTAAAGATGACTGCATTTCACATAAAAGTTAAATTTGTTCTGTTAGTTAAGTCTGAATGTATAAATCATCATTCAGTAAAGGTTATGACATATTTTATTTTATCCAAGTGTAAAACATGATGTCAGAAATTCAAGGAAACATAAAAAATGCCTTTACACTTCATATTTTAGTCAACTAAATTTACAGTAGATTTTGTTAACTAAATAAAAAGAAGACATTTTCACATGTTTAAAAGTAATGATTCCTATTTAAGTTATTATCTGCTAGTTGTGGAATGATTTTGATAATATTGTGTAATTTTGTTGAGTTATGGATCATTTAAAGGAGCTTATAGGTGAAAAAGGAAAATATTTGTGGAGCCTAAATGGACAGCTTCTGTAAAAATCATTAGGTTGTTAATGGAAGAAATGCTGGCAGGTCTATACACTAAGTGTTTTATACACAATTGCACAATCAATTAGGCCCCATTTGGCAGTAGAGACAGAGTTAATTAAGGTCACACACTTCCAGAGGATAAATGGATCCAGTCGGGCTGTTTGTTTCACTCTGTGAGAGAAATCAACAATCCTTTGTGTCTGACTTTGTTCTTATAGAGACTCAATAGTGACCTTCTTTGTAACGTGGGTAATAGTCACTACTGGGATGACTGTATCCGTTTTAGATTTATCATCTCCATAGCAGTGATTGTTTATGCTCGACCTTTTAAAGTTACATTTAAGCCTCCGCTGTTAGTCAGCACATTGAAAATAAGACATTTTCCTTTCATCATGTGCTTTGATCAGATTTTGATCAATGTAATGTTAGCTAATTTATTTCTGCGTGGCACTTAACCAATCATTGATTTCTTCTCGGGGGATCATGCTTCTTGTGTTTTACAAAGGTTAAATGATCACAAAAAGAACTGATTGATAGAGCTGGACAGCCATTTAACTCAGTAATTTTACATGCTGAGTTAAGTAAAGCTGTGGTTTAAGATTGATTAGACAACAACAACATTGTCCCAGTAAACATGCATCAGCTGTAAATAGAGATCCAACAGAACACTTCACTCACAGTTCAGTTTTTATAGCCTTGTTTATTGGGGTCCTGTAAAAATTTTTTGTTCTATTCTGAAGCATTTAAGGCAAGTTTTGCGAAACCAGAAAGAGGTTATTAAGGGGAAATGTATGAATTCACTCAAGAGCTTAACAATTTCAGAAAGAGAGTTGGGAGTTTTCAGGCTGATATTTTGATTTCAATTAAATTCACAATTTTCTTCAAGTCAAGCTTCAGTGCAATATTCACTCTGTTTACAGTATTGACAACAGCAAGGAAGTCAATGATCAAAAGCACAGAACACATTATCTATTATCTGATATTGATGATAAATTAAAGCTGCAAGTAGCGTTGGACGGGTCCTCGCTCTGTCGCAGGTTCCTCATGCCCGTTGATCTCCATTTTGAGGGTTTCATCCTTTACATCCCTTTAAACTGCTCTAAGTTAGACTGATGTGTGTTTCTGCAGCTATGTCAGGAGCCTCAGTCTTTATAATGGCTGTGAATGAGACATTCTATTGCTCCTCCTTTAGTCACATGATGAGTTGTAGACATCAAGGCAGAGAAGGGTGACGTCATCCTGCATGACCACCTGCACTCAACCATCAGTCAAGGAGAGACATCATCTCTCTAAAAATTAGACCTTTTTATGCAAAATTTTGTCAGAGATCCAACCGTGTCGTTTTTTAAAGCTGTATGAGTTATTGTTTTGTCTGTTGAGGCCTAACTGACACAGGATGTCTGATTCTGAGTTTTCCTCTCCCATTCATTTGAATGGGAGGAGCAGCGAGGGCTTCTTTGGGATTCACAAAGTTTGAGGGCTCGTCATTCAAAAACCGTTTGAGAAACAACAAATCCCAGAATAAGTTTTGTTCATCAATGTCTCCTCTCTCATCTGTCCACCTTTCGAGCTGATAACATTTACGGTCTAGGAGGAGATAATTTTTCCGTCTGGCATATTTTTCCACTGAAATTTTATTTTGAAGTGCCTGAATCCACAAACTTTTGAAGCCAGGGTCCAGAGTGGAAATTTTTGAAAACAGATCCGTTTCGGCTCCATAAAGACGAGTTATGGAGTGTTTCAGGGTGAAATGCTGACGTTTCTGCATGCGCAGTGCTCTTTCACATGAAGGCTGTGTGCGCATACCAGGAACAGCAACAGCTTTGGCCGTCTACTGAGTAAGATGTGAGCTTGGTTTGTTATTCACTCAAAACTATTCAGACAGATCTATTGTCCAGACAAAAAATTTCTGCGTTGTCATGCATCCACTGTCCATTGTTGTTTGTGAAAGTTTTTCTTTGTATGTGTGTTGCAACAGCGCTGTTTCTCTGCAGTCCTACATTGTCATCTACTGGACTAGCATGCGCACAACAGTGTTTTCAGTTTTCCGTTCGTTTCCATGTGAACGCAGATACTTTTAGAACGCAAAGGAAAATCTTTCTGTTCTGGTGGAAACGTCTACGTGTAAACAGAGTCTTAAAGCTAGGGTCTATGATCTGAAAACCAGTTTAGCTGATGAGACAGATTTGAAAAACGCAGCCTGCCCCCCCTTCACTCACCCCTTCCCTCACACCTCCCCTCAGTGTTCCAAGATCCTGCCCCCCAGCTCGTGTCGCCTCCTAATAACACGCCTCCTCCAATAGAGCAGGAAGCCGGCTGGCAGAAAATATCAGCAGCAACAACAACTTCAAAAACAGCTCAGATTTCTCATAGCTGAAAGTAACAAACACGACAGTCATCCCCCTTGTAACACTGCGGTAGCCATTTCAATTGGACCGGCGGCGAAGCGGATCTGACGTCGCCACTGTCAGACGATCAGAGCAGAGCAGATTGTGGGCGATGATTTACCTTTCTCGGCGTGTCTTCACCAGCTCAGTTTACAATGCTAACGATGCGTGGCTACCTTATGCTGAAATCTTTTGACAGAGCCTACCCGTTCAGACCAACAGCATTCAGTCATTAGCCAGTATAGGCACAGACTAACCAGAGTTATTCAGCAGACATCTCCCACTGTAGTAAACAAAGTTATTACCTGTTCAACAGAAATTCGGCTGTCTCAGCGTCAGTTTTCAGTCCCAAATCATTCTGCAGCTTTTTCCACCGGTCGTACGATTCTCCAATGTTGAGTCTCCGTTGGGACCCATATTGCTCATATTTCTTCCTTACTTCAGCCTTTTCCTCGAAACTTTTATGTTTCCTTCCCTTTGATGTGGAGGGTAACAGAAGTGGCCTCCCGATTTTGGTGCTGGTCCTCTCCAGCTCCATGACTCTTCAGTAGCTGTGCAGCTAGCTGCTCACTGGTACATGAAGGAGGTAGTGGGGAGGAGGCGGGACCATGGGCGGGACGGTGCAGAGCACGGGAGACAGAGGATTGGATGGACTCATAGACCAATCCGAACTGCGGGGAACGGTATTTCGGATTGGTCAACAACTATGCTGCTTTGCAGTGGATATACTGAATGGATTTTTTTCATTCTTTTTGGTCTTTATATTGCGTAGATCGGACCATAGGACCATAATGGCCTTATAAACGGTGTTATTAAATATGTACCAAGCTTCCAAATCGTAGACCATAGCTTTAAACTTCAGTGTGAGGTTTTGTTATATCCCTGTGAAACTTTACAGCGCTGTTAGCATTCAATAAATTTGATATTTGAGCATTTGGGATTATGTGTGGAATTCTTTGATACAGTGTAGGTAAGAATTTCTGTTGCATCTTTGTTATGATATTGTATGTCAATAAGGCAATCATGTGGCTGAAGTCTGTGGAGTCATTCTGATTCATCATCTCAGCATAACTTTAAGACTTGCTCTCGTTTCCCCTTCTCCTTAAAACCATTTTTAAAATCATTTTATTTCTACTACCAGACAGTTGTGTAATTTCCCCAACATTTTGAAATACCTTCATATCCTAAATTTCAGGAGCACACTTCCCTTTAAGCCCGGTCTGTGGCTTTCTGTGGCCGTCCCAGTCATGTGGTGCACTCAGCCCTCCACTGTCACTTTATTGTCAGTCCGGGCCGAAACAACAGAGCACATACATCCAGCGTCTTGTTGAAAGAGCGGCTGCCAGACTAATGACTCACTTACTGGCTGCTTGTTGGCTTTACTGACGATGTGGTCGCTGCACAGCCTTCTCTGTCGCTGAACATTGATGTTTCCAGCTGATGAATACGGGTCGTGCGCGTGGTTTGCAGACTGGGTAAGTGTTTGTTATACTGGGAGCTGACTGGGAACACAGGGAGCTTTGTGTGCAAATGTGTAACTGACCAATCTGTGTGTACAGGCTGGATGAGCTGTCAGTCGCAGCAATCCATGTAAGTTTTATTTGTGAAGGAAAGAGGAAACTGAGCAGCTTTCTGTTTGTTTGCCCTGAATTTTCTGACCTGGTAAAAATTCCCGTACAACTAACTCTGACCACAACAGCATCACGTGAACATACTGAAAGTTCCCTACCTGTAATTGTCTGTGTGAAGTTGAATCCTTGCTTGTTCATCTGTTAAATAGCCTCAGCAATAAAACGTTATCTTTTCTGCTGTGATGTATGATGTGTCCAGTTTTGATCCAGGAATTGTTCCTCTTTCAGGCTGACAGTCTGTTGACGTGAGTTCCCGGTCATCCTTCCACAGCTGGCCCCAGAGAAGAGCTAAATCTGTGAGTACACATCTTCAGTATCCATTGCAGAGATAATGTGGTCAGTATCGTTTTCATGCGACTCTTTGTGCTGACTAAGTCCTGTATAAGATTTCTTTTGTGCTTTCTTTCTTTTTTAATCTCCTGTTTGGATGAAAATATTGATTGTACAGGGAATTCAACTCTTATTTTTGGTCAGGCTATTGAGGACATTAAGCTGAACTTACTGATGACTATTTTCAGGGCTTCCAGACCTTCAGTCCTTGAAACCCTCTTTAATTTTACCTAAAAGAAGTTGAACTCCCCTGAAACCCACACTGGAAAAAAAGTGATATATTGCTGTGTTGAACAAACAAATCAAACAACAAAATCAAATTGACTGTTTTCATTGATAAAACCAAGATAGAAAAGGCTGACATACATTTCAGTGCATAGACCTTTAATGAGAGTACATGCTTCTAGTGTTATCATTGTTCTAATTGATTTATCTGATCTAGGGCTGAACAATTAATTGCAAATTAGATTAAATCACAACATGACTTGTTGCAATTTTCAAATCGCAGACAGTGCAATATTTTTAACCCAAAATGTGTTGAACATTTTGGCATTGTGATGTAGTTTCTTGCAATTTCATGCCTATTTTAACCTCTTTTTAACCCCGTTTTTACAACTGTATGGCTATCTTGCTCCAATTCATCTTTGTTTTTTTGGCCACTGTCAGACAATGTTGGAATTTTTACATGGTTTTTGAAATTTAATCCCAATTTTGCTGCTCTGATCAATTTTCCTTAGTCACTTTTGAACTTTTTTGCCTTTTTTTTTTTTTTTGCAATTTCATACCTATTTTGCACCTATTAACTTTTTTTCCACTTTCGTACCATTTTTTTTACCCAGTTTTTACAATTTCATACCTATTTTGCTTCTGTTCTTCACTTCTCCACTTTTTCTCAAATCTTTTATCCTTAGATTGATTTAATGTCATATTGGTTATACTATAAAATGATCTACTGCTTATGTTTGTTTAAGAATACATAAGATGAGGAACATCAAAACAATCGCAGAGTAAATCACAATTGCAATATTGGGGAAAAATATCGCAATTAGATTATTTTCTCAAATCGCTCAGCCCTAATCTGAACCAATATTAGACAACCTCAAAGCTTGATGCATGAGATTATATCCATTTATCATACCCCTTTCAGACTGGCCAAAAAAACAGTTGAAACCCAGTAACAATCAGTTCCTGTCAGCAATTTGAAAGAGTTTAATCTGCATTTTAACCCTGCAAGTATACGGCTTGCCTCCAATCAGCTTCAGTTGGAACATCACACCCGGGCGTAGCGTGCCCACAGCATAATATCACGCCTGCCCCCTCCGTCTGTAACTTACGTGACTCTTTTCCGTCTCAGCAACAAATTCCATCCGCCTTTGTATCAGCAGCACAGAGTTTGTTCATTTTTAAAGAGGGACAAAAGGACAGAGTACAGAAAACCGTGTCCACGTCTTCCCTGCTTCTTTCCATTGTTTACATGTGCATGTTTTGTTGCGCTGATGATGTCATCAGCTTGATGCTCCAGAGGAAAAAAACTGCCACACAGCTTGTCTCCTGCCGATTAGACCCGGGTCTGCTGGCAGTGAGAAAAGAGCTACTTGCCAATTTTTAGCAGGTTAATCTGTGTTAAAAAAACAGCTTTGACCTATTAATTTTGGTGTGAAAGTGGTAAAACAGTGACCTTTTCTGGCATATCAAGTAGTTGGTCAAACGAAAGTTCAAAACATGCTAATTTTTTTTGTGTTGCTTGAACCTGTCCCGTTCTTTGTCCACTTTTATTTTTTTAAAGGAAACACCAGTCTATTTAGTAGTGCTGGGACGATACGCTTTCCTCCCGATTCAATTTTTAATGATTTTTTTAGGTGCCGAGTCGATTTAAATTGCGATTCTATGATATTGCCGATTTTTGCAATCTTTAGTTAGCTTTTTTAACACCAGCAAAAAAGATGAAAAATGATGATGCCTACAGACTATATCAGGAAAAATACACATCACATGTGAGTCTGTTTTTAGGATTTATTCAGCAAAATATTTAAACAAGCTGTTAGCTTTTTTAACACCAGCAAAAGATGAAAAATGATGATGCCTACAGACTATATCAGGAAAAATACACATCACATGTGAGTCTGTTTTAGGATTTTGGACTGTGCACCAGAGGCAAACATCAGCACTCCAACACCTGAAGCTGGCAGACATGTCAAGACATCAATTTAGCCCAATATTAGAAGCTAGTTTTTTATTTTTATGAAACTAATTATTTTTATATCAAATTACAGGAAAGAATGGTTACATTGGTATTTATAAGAGGAAGTAGTGAATACATAAAAGGAACAATAGTGGGCTGGATTGTGCAACATATTTTGACATGCAGACCTGTTGGGGTTTGTAGGCAGGCCCTATGAGACCCATGGCCCAAGACTTTGAGACCCTTGCTTTACTGTTACCTCTGGAACTATTTCCTTTTTTTCAAGTTTCTCTCCCCCTGAAAAAGGACAGCTATCTGTGGTGTAGTTAGTACTGCAGCCAATACTGTATCTTATGACTATAAAACAATCTAGTCGTGGACTATAACAAACATGCATACATGTAGTTCGTGGCATAAGAGTAATAAATATGATAATGAATGAAAATACCCCAGTATCTCACATCAGAGCATTTCCAAAAGAGGTAAAAAGAGCTGCACTTGATCCTCAACAGAGATTAATTTATTCATTTTCTATATCCGGCTATCCCTTTCGGGGTTGCGGGGGACTGGAGCCTATCCCAGCTATCATCGGGCGGAAGGCGGGGTACACCCTGAACTGGTCACCAGTCGATCGCAGGGCCACATAGAGAGACAGACAACCATTCACGCTCACACTCATACCGAAGGGCAATTTAGAGTCACCAATTAACCTAATGAGCATGTTTTTGGCCTCAACAGAGATAAAATTTTTAATTTTTTCAACAACTTAAAGCAGCACTACGGAAGATTCTCGCTTGACCGGAACAAGAACTCAACTACCCATAAGCGCTAGCGCGTGCATACTGCCGTAAGGATACAGGTCTGCCGGTCGCGTGCATTTGTTTTGTAGGCGAATCACAGAAGCCAGGACTTCACTCAAAAGTATTCTTCTGTCTTCAGCGGCTGTTTGCAGGATGGGTCGCGACGAGGTAATGTATTTATTTTTGACAAAATGACGATGTTAAAAATCGCTAAGTTCAACTTGGTTTCATTACCGTGAAGTCGCCCCCGCCCTGTTGAAGGGATAAAGTGAATAAAAGTAAAGACAACCACGAGCTGGCGATATCCCACACTTGAAATAGGTCTAAACAAAACTACATACTGGTACGTTCTCACGAATATTGTAAACGGATGGTAAACAATCAACAAGTACTTACAAGTCCAGCAAAAACAGGGCCAAGTCGGCATCGGTCGGATATCCCTCCTCGTCTTTTATTTCATGCCAGCGAATGAACGCCGAACCGATGTTTATTCTGGTCCAAGCATTCAGCTTGTTTTTCTCTCGCTTTCTTTGTTTTGTATCCTCAAAATAAACTTTTCTTTTTCTTGCGTTCTTTGCTGCCTCCGCCATGACTACAGCTCTGCGTTTGGCTTTCGCCGACACTTCCGTGTTTTAAACAAATCGGGAATTGGGGGAAGTGACGTAGCCTATGCCGTAAAGCAGTCCAAACTTGTAGTTTTTAGTGTGGCAGGTTTCCCACCATCCACCTCGAAGTTACATAGCGCTAGTGAAAGCGATACAGACCACTTCAGAGCACGAAAGAGGTGTCATTCAACACATTGTAAAGTGGTGGACCATCACGATGAATATCTAAGGACTATATTATGTTTGAAAAACTACATAGTGTTGGTTTAAATTCAAATCCTTGCATAAAAGACACCCAAGACAGGATGTAAATGGGGAAAAAAAACAATAAACTACATTTTTCTTTAGAGATTGTGCCTTTTTCCTTTGAAAATCATTTAGAACCAGAATTGGGTAATGCAGACATGACCAGTAGGGATGGGATATGATAAGATTTATCGATACCAGTGCTATTAATAATCCTGCTAATTGATCAAATTCTTTAACGATTCCCTTATTGATTACTGCTGATTTTCCATTTTGGCAATGTTGGCCTGTACATTTTGAGTGGCAACAATGTCAAACGCACGTCACAGCATGGATAACTGCTTCTGCAAGTTGCTGGTGTTTCCACTTCCTTAAGGTTGTGCAGTAGGCGCCTTTTGTTAAAAAATTAAGCCACAATTCTGACGCTTCTGAACCCTGTCAATGGAAGGAACTGATAAGGGAATTGAGTAGCTAAAAGACAAAAAGAAGATATTGACTCTTGGATGGAGCTGTTAACGATGCTCAACTGGAATTGATTTCCGATTCCCATCCCTAGATATGGAGGTATGTTAGTGCCCATGGCATGGGTAACTTGCGTATTTGTAATGCTGATAGCGTCATGAAGGGTTAGGAGTAACATGCACTGCCATCCAAGCAACGTTTTTTTAAAGGGAAGTCCCTGCTTATTTCAGCAAGACAGTGATTGGTTTTTGATTCCCATCCTTAACTACCAGACAAGGTTTTTTTCAGTGTCAAAGAAATTTAACCTTCAAATTCCTCTTCAGTCCTTTTGCCTTTTTATGAACTAAGTGGGGCTTTTTTATCTTACTCTTCACTTGCAGGTTGTCGTCTTTACTGTGTAATGCTGACTGTCTTTACACTCTCTACATGGTCAAAATGTTAACAATGGCTTTATCAGGAATAAACAGTGTACTGTTAAGTCTGATACCAAGCTTGTGACAGCAGAACCAGACATAAAAAGTAATTTACACTAAAATAGTAAATCCTACTCCTTATGGCCTCGTTTGCTTTGGTCATAAATAAATATTGTTTTAGTTGCACTCTGGTTCAGTCCAAAAAGTGATTCCTGGAGCTTTCAGGATAAAGAAGAGTGTGTGGTAAATAAAATAATTTAAATGATGAATACAAGACCTTCTTAAAAGAGTTGCTGAAATGTTGATTTGGAGTTCACAATTAGAATGCATAACATCTTCACTGAGAGGCATAACAGGCCTATAGATGACGCTGTGAATGACCTTTATCACCCTCATTGGCAGACTGTTATAAATTATATATAACCGTTCAATACACAATGCAATTAAGTCTGCACTGATTTGAAGTCTCCTCATTTTCGTCGCTGCTCAGGGACCAGAGATGTTAATGAGCTCTATAGCAAAGTCTGGTTTACTCTACAGCATGTGCATGGCCCCATCAAATAAATTATTAAACTAAACTGAACTGAATTAACAAAATAAACGATACCACAGGGGCCTACTTTTAAGAAAATATGAAGTGGAGAGAAAGGCAGAGACAGAAACACTAAATGAAGTTTTTCTTACATAAAAATCTAAAAAATTTACAGGAGTTATAAATCGGATAGCTTGTAAAAGTCCTCATGAACTCTCTAAAAGCCCCCCACCTCCCTCCATTTTACCAAGCCAAACTCGAACGCATCACAGTATCACAGACTGAACCTTGAACTCATCACCAAACATGATATGCATTTGTTGTGTAGTAGGGCTGAGTATTTCCAGCAACTTCACGATACTATACGTATCCCGATACTAAGGCCACGATACGATACGAATCCCGATACACGTAAATTGTGAACATTGACTATGCTTTAACCAAAATTCTTGACAGGTTTAGTTTTTTCTTATAAGAAGAAAAAGAACAAGGATGAGTTTTAAGTGGTTCTACAACTTGAGAGACATAAATTCAGATCCTCAAAGATGGTAGACCTAAGTTCAAATTTAGAACATATGCTTCATTATGTAGCTCGTCTTCTACCTTGAACTGTGCCACTGTTAACATTACCCAAAGTGTATTTACAACAACTGTCAAAATATTTAGGCCATATCGATTCTGTAGAATCTGTATCGATACACGTATCCCAAAGGAGTGCGATACGATATTCTGCTGTATCAATATTTTGAGCACAGGCCTATTGTGTAGTACTGTATAGCCTGTTTAGCTTGGCCGATTAGCTTTTAATCCACCAGTCTCAGCATGAATTTCAGCACAGACTTCAACACTGGGTGAAAATATTTGACTGAAAAAAAATGAATCCTAAACTTCGTAGTGGTGATGTCAAAATGAATGGCTTTTATATAGATCTTGAATAGCCAACATTTACTTTTTACTTTTGCAGATATGTTTAAGAACTATGAAAGTATTTGAGGAGATTCTTCCCTGCACTGCTCTGTGGAGTCTCGTTGGTGGCAGTCCTGTGTGTGCAGCAGACAGTGATGGCGTCTGTAAGCTGGACTGTACAGGTCTCTGACTTGTAGTTAGTAGCTGGAGCTGGACAAAGAAACTGCTTTTACAGCAAATGCGCCAAAAGCTCACAAGTTTTGTTTCTCTGTACAAACATTTAGCTGCTATGTGGCTGGTAGCCCTTTGTGATTTACTTGCCAAAAGAAAAAAACCCTGGCATTTTGTGTCCAGTGGATGAGGACCATGAAGTTCTCCAGCAAATATATTTTATCTTCACAATTTACAAAGTTAATACAAAGTTATCTTGACTGTAGTGTTAACAAAGGTTTTAAACTCAGGCTGGATGACTGATGTATTGTTAGTCCTTCATTCAGAGGTATTGGCTAAACACACTGGCTGTGTCCGAAATGGCATACTAACGTACTACATACTACAAACTCATGTGCATATACTATATACTACATACTATAAGTATGATTAGAGTGCCAACCGTTCACACTGTAGTATACTACTAAGTTTCCCATGATGCATTTCAAACCTCCGACAACAAAAAATCAGAAGCACACCAGTCTATGATTCGCCACATTTGAAAGTTCAGAGAGCATTTTAGGCGAGAAAGTCACCATGTAGAATACCAAAATGTGTTCATTTGAGCCATAAAATGCACGGATACAAATATCATTTCAGCATTTCGGACATTCCGCTATGCACGCCATTATCTAGAAACTTCTGGTCGGCTCCAAAACAAGAGCCCGTTTACAAAAGCATTAAAGAACTAAAAGGAGATGATAAAAAATGCGTTTATTTTTAATTTATTTCAATAACGGGAAGTTTGCTAGTGGCCGATTTTTAGCTGAATGCCGGTCGGTCTTGCATGGCGCAATGCATTATGGGGCTTGCAATGCATTATGGGGCGTTTGAGTGGGACTAGTATGCCCACCTCGCATACTTAAATTTTTTTCCGATATAGTATACATCCAGGTATTTCTCGCACACTCAATCTTTTCATACTATCTAATGTGAACACACTACATACTCATTTTGACGTCACACTTAGTATGAGTAGGATGTAGTATACCATTTCAGACACAGCCACTGTTTGAATTTGTTGCAGTTTGTTTATTTCCTTTCATAAATAGTATAAATCAGTGCAGGTTTGGGATCAATGCTAGGGTCTGTTGTGGCTCAAATATCAAACCTGTCTTTACATGAAGGCATACATTATCACGAGAATCATTACCAGAGTCTGAAAACATCAACTTCAGATCATTGAAGTTCTACTTGTTAAGACTTTACACAGTTTATTTTCTGTTCTTGTTTTCATCAGAAGAATTTGCAGCCACGTTGACATGAAGGTTGCCAACTGGTGTAACTCATTGTTGGCCCTCTCTGTGCTCCGAGTTCTGCAGACTCTGCCAGGCCTTCTGTCACCCTATGACTCTCCAAGTCATCTGTTATGATTCTCTGTAAAAGCTTAAATCCACTGAGCTTACAACAAGACGTTTCTGTGAGTTAAAGGATAATGGGCGGAGTGCTGACACAGACTGTACTTCCATCACAAAACAGCAATGGAAGTTAAATAGAGGGGCTTGAATATGACGGGGTAATTAGAACATGTATGCATGTGGGTGTTTGAATATGACAGGAAGGCACTCCCTTTTAATTATTGTGCCTTTTCAGCAACTCCAATCAACACTGACTCATCCACACTCAGCACTGTTATTCGTCCTGGCCTATTTCACTTGAATTCTGTTTTTAAAGTCTTGAAGGCTCTTACCTTAACACAGAAGCACAGCAGAAATGAAAGATGCATTGTTTTATCTTTAGGATTGAATTATTGTAGGAGGAAATAATGTTTACATCTGTAATTAATGTTAATTATGATCAAAAGTCTTATCGTTTATGAATAAGCTGTGTATGCTTGCAGTTGGCCCATAGTCAGAAAATTGTCCTGGACTATTAAAATTTCCAAGGTACTAAGATTCCAACTTAAAGCTAGGGTTAGTAATTTTGGAAAACACCAAAATGGTGCCCGCTGTTCACATGCACGAGCGCCACTGATTCACAACCAGAAGACTGATTCAACTCCAAACCGGCCCTCAGCACAACATTTATGTTTTACACTACACCAAATCATGTCTCAGTCAGCGGTAAGAAAACACCAAAACATTTTCATAGTAAAGTTAAAAAAAAAAACAATAACAAACATGGCAAGTTAGTTTGTACTCATAACCCGATGTTGATTGGGGTATAGGCAGTTCCTCTGCCATTCTCCACATGGCTGTCAAGTCTTCCGTTTTGGCTGTGAAACTACCATATTTTACATATTTTATCCTCTTTCACATTCCTCTGCCTTTCCAATCTGAGCTCTGTCTCTAGCCTGAATGGGATGTTAATGCTCCAAAATGATGGATGCCAACCGCTGTAAAACCGAAGAAGAAGAAAAAGTCTGGCAAGAACTGCCACCTGCAGTAACATGGGTGGCAGCTGTCGCGAGATTAGAGCCAACAGCGGAACAAACCACGTAAAACAAAGTGTTTATTTTAGATTTCTTGTACACCTGTCTTAAAATGTGAGGGATATTGGAGCTTGGTTGGGGTTGTGGGACTGCTCAAAGCGGGCTTCCCTTATTTTTAAAGCCAAAACTTGACAGGTACGCATTCTTCAGCGGACTTGGATCCCTCTAAGCTCGGCTACACGCACTGAATCAGAATGTGCACACTGGCAAATTGTAGAAAAAGAAAGTGGGCATAACAGCAGTACAGGATTTGATTGGTTTAATAAATTTGGAATGAGTTGCTGTGATTGGTTGGTGTTTTCCCTGTTTTACTCCTGCTGTAGACAGCAGCTGTTTTTCGCTCTTTTTTAAGAACACATACATCATTGATTACCTTTAGGACATAACGATCATTTCACACCAGTATAACAAAAAGTGCATCTAAATTAAATTATGAACCCTAGCTTTAAGCTCCTTACAAAGCATTCACAATAAATCTGTTAGGATGTGATCTCTGTGTCACTTCACCTTGACACAATTGGTGCTTGGACGCACTCGATACTGTGCATGCTCCCTGTCCACACAAAGGTAGAGCACTGACTGGGGATAATGGGGAATATCTTCGATTATTTGGGTGCATGTTCCACCATGAGCACAGCACTGGGCCAACCTACAGTGCAGTGCATCTGTGGGAGGTTTACTCTTCAGCAGGCAAAGATCTTGGAGCAGGGCCAGTCTCATGTTTCTTTTTTCCCAACAATATCTTTATTTGAATTTTACGGCAGCATAAGATGATTGTCACTCAAACATTTTTGACATGTATGACCTAGCTATGGCCATACGTCATTTCTCATAGATCAGCTGCCAAATATAGCAAAAAAGAACACATCTTAAAACAAAGCGATCACATTAGTAATAATAAAAAATTCTTCTTTCCAACGGTAGGCTTGACAACATTTGTTTTAACCATTGGCTGGTACTTGGTTGACAGGTTCTTTTCCATAGCAATGCGATACACTTTTTGGCATTTAGCAAACTTAGATCTATAAATGCTTTTTCATACTTACTGTAATTATGTTTCTGCCAGTCTCATGTTGAACAGAGGAAAGAGAAGGAGACTTTATGATAAATTGTCTTTTCTGTTGATAAAATAAGGTGGGGGGCGGAGACACAGGGGTTTAAAATTTTTTTTTATGATAACGACAAACTTAAAGACACCCAGACCATAAATCTGTCATCGTATTTGTGAATATAGATTTATTTGAGGTTGGCCCCTTGAGATGTGACATCTTGTTTCCATTTACGAGTTTATTCCTCAGCCAGATGAACAAAGAAGACCCGGATGTTCCTCTGTCCCCTTAGATACTAGAGCTGTTGGCTGGGACAGTATTTGAAGTGCCACATCAATCACACACAGAAACAGCAGATAAAGCTTAGGGAGGTTCAGTGACATTTTGCCCGGTGGAAATGGTCTCTCTCTCCAGTCTTTCTCTGTTTGTCTGTGTGTTCAGTAGGGCAGTGGGCTCCCTGCATGTGGCCCCCTCACTGATGTCATCTTTCAGCTGCCACAGATCAGTGTGTTGTTTCTCTTCCTCCTCTACAAACTCCCTCAGCTCTCGCTCAGCTCAAGAGTTCAATTCTCATGGAGACTGCCTCACTGAATATGAACAATGCAGCCAAGATTTTACTGAGGCTAACATTCATTTTTTATCCCCGGACATGTCTCATGTTGACAAATGCTGCCATGTTTTTAGTCTTAGACATGTACAAATATTGGTGCTGTGGGAGACTTGTGCTAAATAGGTGATTTGAAAAATTTTTGGTTTCAGCTAAAATTCAACAGCCATTGGTTGAATGAGGAGAAATTTTGTTCTCTACATTTTTTACAGATTACTTCTTCTCTCCTTTAAAGGGATAGTTCAGTTTTTTTGAAGTGGGGTTGTATGAGCTCCATATGGTCACTAAGGACATTAGATACAGTAGAAACAGTGGCGGCTGGTGAAAAATATTCTTGGTGGGGCAGTACTGTGCAACACTCAGTTTTTAACAACCATCCCACTGCGATTCGACGCAAACTACAGGCTCATCCGTAGCCAAATGAGTCACATAGTTTTATACATTGGTAAATAACAAATATGTATATTACACCATTTTAGACCTGGATAAATTGGAACTGATAAAAAAAGCTCAAAGGCATGCTGTAAATTTACTCTGACAAACCAAAAGAGTTTTTTGTGTTAAAAGTACCAACTGTTTGTACCAGGTGCTTCTCTTCAACAGAGGCAGGGTGAAATGATAAGGGCTTTCTGAATTTAGGACCTCATGACAAGAATTGTTTACTGTTTCCCAGAAACAGGGGCTGGGTCAACTTACCCACTGGCTCAGTTTACCCCACTCTCCCCTACTCTGACATTAATTCTGACATTCACTCAGTGAACAATCCTACCTGCCCACTCTGCACCTGTGATGGGCTCATGGCTGCTGCTTGGTGCTGCTGCATCTCTTCTGAGGGGCTACAAGACAAAGTTTCCCCAGTTATGTGGCATCATCATCACACAGTGCAAGTGTAATTTTATTCAACATCTTGCTTTACCAGTTTCATCGTCATCCTCTGTCGTTTCAGACCGCGAGCTCGTTTTGTTAAAAAAGTCACTATTTTGCACGTTTTGCTGCATCATTTTCAAGCGCTTTCCTCTTTCTAATTCTTCTCTTTTCCGCGCCACCCTTGCGCTTTTTGTCCATCTTGTCGGCAGTCCAGCACCGCAGCTACTATCTGGCTCATCTCACAGACTCTGACTGGCGGAGCTAATTGTTTTTAGCCTGCGCGGAGGTGTTGTTACGTCAGGATGCCTCTGAAAAAAAAAAAGGCTGCCGAGGGAGACGGCCCACAGGGACAGCTGTAACAGCATCGAGGTAATACTCACTCAGTGCCATGAATGAACACCAAGCCAAAAAAATATAATAATATTAAAAAATGTATATTAACGCTGGCCCTCACGGCCCAAACGTCAGGCCGGCCCACCGGAAATTGTCCCGGTCCTCCCGATTAGCCACTTCGGGCATGGCCGACACAAGCCGAATAAACCTGAGGGGCGATATAAGAATCGCCCTTTGGAGATTATTTTCAACCACGCTGATTGGCCAAATTCACGTTGATAGGCGCTTATCTTGCCCTAGTAACAGTCCCTAATTGGCTAGTCGTCACTGTCTCAGGGGCGCTATTTCCAGCGCCCCTGAGACACGGAGACAGAGACGAGAAGGCTTACTTTTGTTCTACATTAATGAAAATGAACTACTTTATATCTTAATGGATATATATTTATGTTATATTTATGTTATATTACATATTTAGATAAGTAATTTTTGGTAATATTCATTTTTTTAAAATAAAGTAAATACATTTAATAGCACACTTTTCACTGGGGGGGCGGCGCCCTAGCGCCCTCTATTGGCCAGCCGCCACTGAGTAGAAAGTTCTCTCCTCTCCCTCAGTAAGCCACAGACTGTAACCGTCGGAGACGAGAAAAAGACACTAACTGGAAAGTACCGTACCAAATACAAAGGGTATTTTCTCCGCCTACAAGAATTAGTAGGCGCCAACGGCTAACTACGGCGGAGTGATTTAGCGGAGGGACACATGACGTGAGTTAGCTAGGTCCAGATAAACTTTATATTTCTGAAATGTTTATGCACTTAAACCATCACTATGTAGTTTTTCAAACATAATATAATCCTTCGATATTCATTGTGATGGTCCACCACTTTACAATGAGTTCAATGACACCTCTGTCGTGGTCTGGAGTGGTCTGTATCCCTTTCACTGGCGCTATGTAACTTTGAGGTGGAAGGTGGGATCCCTACCACTCTAAAAAACTACATGTTTGGACTGCTTTACGGCATACGTCACTTCCCCCGATTCCTGATTCGTTTACAACACGGAAGTCTCGGCGAAAGCCAATCGCTGTAGCCATGGCGGAGGCAACAAAGAACGTAAGGAAGAGAAAAGTTTTGTCAGAGGATACAAAACAAAGAAAGCGAGAGAAAAACAAGCTGAATGCTCGGACCAGAATAAACATCAGTTTGGCGTTCACTCTCTGGCGTGAAATAAAAGACGAGGAGGGATGTCCGACTACCATCAGGTAAGTTGGGCGACTAATTTATGACAAAGTTCCTCAAAAACACTGGACAGGAAAAAAGTACAGCACAACAAATCCAGAACGTACCAGTATGTAGTTTTGTTCAGACCTATTTCAAGTGTGTGATATCGCCAGCTCATCGTTGTCTTTACTTTTATTCACTTTATCGCTTCAACAGGACGGGGGCGACTTCACGGTAATAAAACCAAGTTTAACATAGCGACTTTTAACATCGTCTTTTAGTCAAAAATAAATACATTACCTCGTCGCTATCCATCCTGCAAACAGCCGCTGAAGACAGAAGAATACTTTTTAGTGAAGTCCTGGCTTCTGTGATTCGCCTACAAAACAAATGCATGCGACCGGCAGATCTGTATCCTTACAACGGTAGGCGTAGAGCTCATGGGTAGTTGAGTTCTCATTGCGGTCAAGCGGGGATCTTCCGTTGTGCTGCTTTAAAAACAATCATATGTAGTGTACTCTTAAACTGTGGTATTACTTTTTGATTTCAGTTCTTGTAGGCGGAGAAAATACCCTTTGTATTTGGTACGGTACTTTCCAGTTAGCGTCCTTCTTGTCTCCGGCCATTACAGTCTGTGGCTTACTGAGGGAGAGGAGAGAACTTTCTACTGTATCTAATGTCCTTAGTGACCATATGGAGCTCATACAGCTCCACTTCAGAAAAACTGAACCGTCCCTTTAAAGTAAGGGTGCTCAGATTAAACATTGTTTGAGCATTCAAGACAAACCTCTGAGAATTTGAATGAACTTTTCATGGTGACCAGCATGTGTGAATGCAAGTGTTTTTATTCATTACTCAGACTTTTCTTTTCTCCCCTAAGTAGGGGTTTTGGGGTCACGGTTCGGTACATTTTTCGGTACAGTATGAGAACAGCACAAAACCATTTGCTTGTTTAGCACCTTTATTAAACCAAAAATTTGTCATTATACAAACTGAAAACCAAAATATATTCAATGTGCTGCTTGGTAATACTAATAATTCAAATAAAATAAATAAACATCAAATGTATGAAATTAAAAATAATGAGTTTCTTTTTAAATTACTGGCTTAAATAGATGACTGGGTACTTTATACCGGGGCTCAATCACCTTTAGCATGTGTTTAAAACCAGCATTTTCCACAACTGAATATGGTCTTAGATCCGATGCTATAAAAACGCTGATGGATGCTGTTATCGCTTTGGCCCGATCGAAACTGTCTTGGAGAGGCTGCTTAAATGCAGAGGGCAGTTGAATTTGCACTGCAGTGTTTTTTTTCCTGACCGCAGAAATCTTTACACTTGATTGGTGCCGTTTCAGGTGCTGGCATGTTTGACGTCCTGCCGTAAAAATACACGACCTCAGTTGAACAGTATCAGCACATCGCCTTTGCTTTATCCACCTGTTTTTCTCCGTTAGAATATTTCACCAGGAAGCCAGAGTGTTCCCAAACAGGAGATTTCACGTTGGAACGTTGGTAGCAGTAGCCATTATGCACAATCAAGACACAAGTTTTTATGGATACGGAAGCTCTTTGATATTCGTCCTCTGATTGGCTCGCCGTGAGACGTCATGTCCACATGATATGTACATGATTGCAAGAGCACAAATCACAGACCACTTTCCTCATGAAT
Organism: Scarus forsteni; assembly: GCA_036419115.1. Lineage (NCBI taxonomy): Eukaryota > Metazoa > Chordata > Actinopteri > Labriformes > Labridae > Scarus > Scarus forsteni. Next base: position 12,088,825 of record JAZDUH010000271.1, on the reverse strand, counting down.
ATTAAAAAGTCTTCCTTAACCACGCCAATCATTGACGAGTACCCTCGTGAATATTAAAGAGCCATGTGCAGCGGCTAACGTAAACTTACTGCACTCGTTCGAGTACAGCACTGTACCGAACCAAAGGCCCGTTTCAAGCGGTTCGGCACGGATACATGTACCGTTACACCCCTACCCCCAAGTAAAAGTCCTTTTGAAGTAAGAGTGAGGTGAGGATTTGAAAATGTAGCAGGAAGTGTTCATTAAGGAATTCTGACCACCGGGAAGTGTTAAAGGTTCATAATGTTCATGTTTTGAACCAGCGCATGACTTCAATGATGAAACTGATCCAACGGCACACAGAAGTGATTTATATTTAGATTAATGATATCATAATTTGTCTGTTAGAATGTCAAATAGTGGCTGACTCAGCTTTTATGCCTACTCTTCCACATCCATTTATCTAAAACCCATTTATACTATATTCTTGTTAAGTCAGAGTTGGTCAGTGAATGTTAGGGCACCTGAATGTGATGCATCAGCTGCTCTGTGAGGAGGACAAACCCACACAAACAGTGTGGGAGCAGGGATAAGATTAGAAAAGTGTTCGACTTATATTGCAGCCTTTCAGCCAGTAATTCCTTTATATCAAGATCATAACAATATCAATTCACACTCAAAGAACATAGCAAATTAAGCCAGTAATTACTCTGCATAATCTGATTTGAATAAAACAAATAGTGAGTTTACCAAAAGGCTTCAGTCACTGTCTCATGCTCTAGGCTGCAGCTCATTAGCTTTGGTTGTTCATATATCACACTAGAAGTCCTTGTACTTGAAATTCCATAAATAAGATATGTGCATCCTCCTTGAAAGCTGATTTGTAACCCATGATTAGATCTTTTATTTATTTTAAATTCAGTTTGTGAGCCAAGGCTGCATTTTTTATGGCTGTTTCTAGCTGCAGTCACGTGATGGTCCACAGCAGATTTTCTTGTATGAACAGGTGTTTTATAAATCAGGAGCAACAATGGAGCAGTGCGTGTCCTCTTTGGGGTTCATCCAGTGTGTGCTTTTTATGTCCACAGCTGCATCATCATGATAACATTGTTTGCATTAAGCATTAGGACAGTGAATATAAGGTATAAGCAGATACTTTACCTGATATAACATGAGACATGAGGCTGACAAAGAGCAGTGTCTTTGTTTGCAGCTTGTCTGATGTTTATAGTAGGGCTGGGTATTGATTCAGATTTTCTAGATCGATTCGATTTGATATTACAAGGTCTCAAATCGATTCAATTCACAATTCAATTGGATATTTATTCAGTCTGGGATAGGGATGCAAACAATTAATCGATTATCGATTAATCGTTGATAAGAAATTACTCGATTAAAGTAAATTAATTGCAATTAATCGAAGAAGAAGAAGACAACAACAACAACAACAAGACAAACGAGAAGTGGTAAGCTGGCAGGACAAAGAGTACAAGATGGAGTTCGGTATGGAACCACTTTAAGTTGGTTAATGACGACAAAGACGCCAAAGACGCCAAATGTGGAAGTATTTTAAAGTACAACTCCTCCACAACTTTGCTAAATTATCACCTCAATACGTCACATTCTGTTAGGAATAAATCTTTTATTAATGAATATGATTTGCATTTTCTCTTTCATAAGAAAGATAGCATTTTCATAGAAAGGAACCTTTTGATTCAGAGGGGAATTCAGCTTCGCAGAAAAATTGCCGCTTATCAATTAATCGATCATCGATCGATAAGATAAAACAACTATCGATTAATGAATTACTCGATAATTTGCATCCCTAGTCTGGGATATCTTAGTTAAAATAGTGCTGTACATTTAAAAAGTGACCTTTTGACCTGGTACACCATTAACTAGAAAAGCACTCGGAGAGCGCAGACCTCCACCAGCGCCACAGTCTTCACCCACATTGTGATTTTCACCATAAATATTAGTCCTACCTTTATTTCATCTAAACATTTAGATTTCTTGATAGGGATGGGAATCGAAAACCAATTCCAGTTGAGAATCGTTAACAGCTCCATCAAAGAACCGATATCATTAATCTTTTTGCTTATCAATTCCCTTATCAATTCCATTCAATTGACAGGGTTCAGAAGCATCAGAATTGTAGCTTAATTTTAATTGCACCTTCTGCACAACCTTAAGTGAGTGGAAACACCAGCAACTTGGAGAAGCAGTTATCTATGCTGTGACATGTTTGACATTGTTGCCACTGAAAATCAGACCAACATTTGCCCACTCGCAAAACTTGCAGGAATCGATAAGGGAATCGTGAAAGAATTGGATCGATTAGCAGGATCGTTAACAGCATTGGTATTGATAAAATCTTATCAATTCCCATCCCTATTACTTGACCATGAAAACATAACATTAGCAATTGAATTCATAATTACCTCCGCCAAGGAGGTTATGTTTTCGGGAGAGTTCGTCTGTCCATCCGTCTGTCTGTCTGTCTGTCCGTCCATCTGTCCGTTCGTCTGTGAACAAAATAACTCCAAAAGTAATGGATGGATTTGGATGAAATTTTAAGGAAATGTTCAGCATGGGAAAAGGAAGAACTGATTCGATTTGGTGTTGATCCGGACCAGCCTCTGGCCGCTATGGCGAAAAATGTGATTTCTGTGAATGACTACTGAACTAAAATAGATATCACTATGAATTCAGTTGCTAATAGTAAGTTTTCATGGTCAAGGAATCTAAATATTTACATGAAATAAAGATAGGACTAATATTTATGGTCAAAATGACAATATCGCTGAGGACTGTGGCGCTGGCGGAGGTCTGCGCTCTCTGAGTGCTTTTTTAGTGATATCTATTTTAGTTCAGTAATTATTCACAAAAATCACATTTTCCACCATGGCGGCCAGACGCTGATCCAGATCAACACCAAAATTGAATCAGTTCTTCCTTTTCCCATGCTGAACATTTCCTTAAAATTTCATCAAAATCCATCCATAACTTTTTGAGTTATTTTGTTCACAGTCAGACAAACTCTCCCGAAAACATAGCCTCCTTGACGGAGGTAAAAATAGTTTAACATGAAGAACTAAACCCAAAGCAGTTACATTAATCATATTTTAGTGATATGCATTAATGCATATTCTGCATATTACTTGTTTTTTGTCCAATTCGTATTTTCCTTTGTAATTGTTAAATCTAAAATACTGTCCGTCCAAACATCAGCTTTTAAACTTGCCAGTGGTGCCCACATAGCGCTTCCACCATGTTTGTTTGCAGTAACATCTCATGAGATCTTGTTCAGTAGAAAGCAACGCTAAACGCTGATCACACCAGACTAGCAGGGTTGATACCACAGGCTGCTTCTCTGCACATCCAAAGAAGAAAAAACTACCCAAGTTAAAAGATCCGTCTTTGGATTTTATGGATCGATTTTGAACCAATTAAAGGAAAATCGATTTAAATCGATTAAATCGATTTTTTTAACCCAGCCCTAGTTCATAGTGAAGCTGGTGTATTGTGAAGCTTCAACAAACTTACAGCTTTTCCTGAAAACAATCTAAAAACCATGAAAGATGTACTTTAGCTTATATCCAGTTGTTGAAATGAAGTACTGTAGACAGCAACTACCTCTGTTTTTTAGTTGGCAGCTTCACTTTTAATCAAGCCAGCGAAGATCATTTTACTCTTTTAACATCCTGATTAAAGACAAACTCTCAAAGTCTGCAAGGGGTGTGTATTGTGGGGATTAAAGATTTCAGTCACCCCCATGTTTTCCTTCATTCTGCTATGATGATAATTGGTATAGAGTTTATATGTATCTTTAAGTGCAAATGAAATACTGCATTCTCTGGCATTTAAATGAGGTAAAAGAACTTTCCTCACGTCAGCCAAATGCCCATCATCAAAATGTTTTTTTGAATACATCATCTTTTGTAGTGGGAATTTTACATTCAGCACTGAAATATTTTCAGAAACTGGGAAAAAATACAAATATTAAAAACTGGGCAGTTGTGTCTCATTGCCATTTTCACCTTTATTAAAAAACTTTTGAGAGGTTACATTTGGACTGTAGTTGAACTATTTAAAGACTGCTTGACTGAGAAGTATCTGTAAAACATGTTCGTTGGTGTCATACCAGGATTTTCTCCTCACACTGAACCCCAGCAGTATAACATGGTATGGCGAGGTATGTTTTCATTTTTGCTGCTGTTGCATGGGAGTTGACAATTTTTGTGACCAATCAACAGACTGCAGCACTTTTAGTTCCACCTTTTAGGAATGCCCAGTGTCTCTTCAGAGGTGGGTCAAAAAGTGGGAAGACGATTTGTTTCTTTCGCTTCCTTTTCTGATTATTTGACAGTAGGCCTGTCACGATAATCAATAAATCAATTAACCGAACGATAAATGAAAATGTCCTCGCTAAGTTTGCCGGCCTCGATAAACTGACACGTGCATGCGTGTTCATTTTCCTCCTCTCTCTACCAAAGAGGTTGAATAAGAAGATGGCTCACTCTGTCCATCTTTCTTAACACCAACAAACAATTCAGCAACTGTATAAACTACATTTTATTCATTGTTTTCATTTTTGTATGTGTTTTTTTTGGAGTTTCATTTTTTCTGTACAGAGACAGGGTCAATTTTTTTTTTATTGTTTTTCGATTAGTATAATTATTTTTATTTACATGCATTTTTTCCTGAAAGAGAATCCATTTAATTTGAACTGTTTTTCTCTTTTTTTGTTTGTTAAATTTATTTTATTGTTTGTTTAGTTTATTTTATATAAAAGATCTTGACCTTCCAATTACAGTTAAATACTTTTACGAAAATAAAGTTTCTTGCTTTTGATATGGTGTACTCACTTTATTGTGACATTTATTATAATTATATTAATGAAAAAAGGAAAAAAATAATACTGATAATAATGTCATTTATTATCAATAATTTTTTGGACAGTTATTGTCCAGCAAAATTTGTTATCGTGAAAGGCCTATTCAACACTACTTAAAACCTTTAAATGCCATACAGAACCAAACTGGACTGGAGTGCTTTGCGAAAATGCTGCTTTCTTGACTTTTTAATATGGTTTTACCAGCCTTTTTTGATATCATAATTGTTTAAATAATTTTAGTGTATGTACTTTATTGTATCTTTCTAAGACCCTGTGTAATTATACAGTTACAGTGGAATACATACAATTGTTTAGATGTTTTTAAAAGTGAATCCAATGTTTTTCTGTTATATTGGATAATTGTTTTTTACATAGATATTTCAGCCAAGCTTTGCAAGACAGTTAAACCTGATTATTGACATTGAATCAGGTGGATCCAGCTGCGCTGTAATGCAATGCTAAAGTTTCTTAACAGCATGTGAAATGCACATGCATTGCTCTCTTGCCTTTATGGTGTAGATTCATTACTATTTTATTTATAATAAAAAGTTTTGTTTTGCAAAACCACTCTGACTGCATCTCTGCTCAATTATGTGTGAAATCATTTAAAATTAATGCACAGATGTTGTAAATCAGTAAGTAAAGGAGTGGATTTTTAAGCTGATTTGTTCTCAGGATCAATCAAAGTTATAATAGTAAATATTATTTCTTTAATCAATCAGCCCTTTTTCATAGTGAAGCCTTGTCTTAAAGTTCAGAGCTCCGTAAGGTTTATTTCTGTTCTTGTAGACAGAGCCACAGCTTTTATTTCCAAGGTCAGGATGAGATACTGTTACATATCAGGTGTTTATCTCGGATGACAAAAAGATTGTCCAATCTCTTTTACTGATTAAAGTTTATCAGTGTCAGAAAATGACCTTAAGGCTTTGACATTGGAGAGGGGAGAGACAGAGTCTGATAATGTTTAAAGAGATTGTTTAGGGTTTATAAAGGAGGGGTGCTCGAGGCCAGTGGCACTAATAAATATGACTGCACATAAAAAACTGGTCGGCTCTGTCCCTTAGATAGCTGAGTACAGACACTAGGTGATACATAGCATTCAATGCTGCCACTGAAAGCCTGTAATCACCCCACTTTTGGGGTAAAACTACATAAAAAAACAATGTTGCGTAGTAGGGCTTGGACGACTCACTTTTCTCCTAAGTCGATTTATTGCGATTTTTAAGGTGCCAATTCGATTTAAATTGCGATTCTACGATATTGCAGATTTTTTGCAATCTTTAGTTAGCTTTTTTAACACCAGCGAAAAAGATGACCAATGATGATGCCTACAGACTATATCAGGAAAAATACACATCACATGTGAGTCTGTTTTTAGGATTTATTCAGCAATATATTTTAACCAGCTGTTTATGCTCTCTCTTCAAGATCCTGGATTGCATATAAAAGTGGCTTATTAACCCTTTAGGCACCAGAGTTTTTTCAAGAAAATATTCAATTTTGCTATCAAGATTTAAAAAGGCTATAGTTTCAGAGTGGTTAGTTTTTTCCATCATCATCACTGTAATTTACAAACTGAGCATGAACGCCTCTGCTGCCTTCACTGTGCTTTTACCCCCGGCTTCTCCCTCATCTGACCAGAGCTCCGCGGTCTTTCTCATTCCCGCTAACACCGTCACTTTTCGAGGTGTTTTGAGCTTCCCTGAATACCAGACCTAGTCCCCTCCTTGGCACTCGCCGGCCATGGAGAGGCAAAGCATCGGCCTCCGTATGTGCTGCTTGGGGGCTGCAATGGCGCGCGGACCCGCTCCCGCTGCGTGCACCCGCGCCGCCAGTTTAGTCCTCACTGGACAGCTGACCGTCATCCTCAGAGAGTAAATATTCCTCAGATTCAGAGTCAGCCAGTACTTTTAAAAGTACTCTCAGCATCGTGAGTGCTTTTACTCGCTCTCTGCATGTCTCTCTTTTCCTCTCTCTCTCTCTGCTCCGCTCTACAGCCTCTGCAGCCACTACAGTCCCTCGGTCCAGTGTGTGTGTTTCAAAATAAATATACGCCAAAATTTTGAATGGAAACCTGTCACCTGTCCACTATCTACTGGTGAAAAATAGTACGACTATTCAGCACTATTTTAACAGCTATGGCCTGTTTTATTCAGCAATGTGGCTTGCTGCAATTTTTCGACTTTAGCGTCTAAAGAGTTGGAAATAGGTAGTATAGTAGTATAGTAATAATAGGAAATTCCGACTTTGGGGGACGTTCCAGTTGCAGTTTCCTACTCGGAACTCGGAAATTCCTATTCCTGTGATGCTAATAAATGCAGCTCCGACCTTCCTCAGAACTCTGCGTTGCTTTACAACTTCTTTTTTCAACAACTTACAAAGTGACGAGGTAATGTATCTCTTTCTAGTTATGTAGCGGTAGTTTTTGATGTGTGACAACAAGCAATTTTTGGAAAACTTAGCATCGTAGTTTTGTAGCTGGCTTTATATCTCTACTTACAGCCCGGTGCTCTAAGACGTGTAATATAAATAATAAAATAATATAAATTTGCTCTAGTTTTAATTGTCTTGTTCCCGAAGTTGAGTATCCAGGCCAGTCCAGCCCTGTCCAACCCGACCGGAAGGCTAAGGAATAGCATTTATAGATAACCTATTTTGATGCTATAAAACTCATCTTAAAGTGTGTATTTGGATCAGGCATATATCTAAAAGTGAGACTTTTTTGTAATTACTTAGAAACTCCTCATAATCCCTTTAACCCTTTCACTACCAGCTCAGCTGTTTGGAAGAGAACATCAATAAATTCAGGGGCATTTAATGTTTAAAACAAGAACAAATCAAATCATTGATATAATCCTGACAACATTTCAGGGAACAGAGAAAACTAAAAACAGGCGGGGTGGGATTTAAAGGTTTAAAAGTTGATATTTGATTATTTGGTGACAGAAAAAACACACAAATATTTGGGACAAAATCCATCCAAAAAGGCAGGAATGTTTGTTAATAAAGGAGCAATAGAAGACTTAAAATAGATGATACTGTATTTGTACACAAAAATGTTTTTGATGAATAACAGATTTTATATAAATTAATCATCATATCAGTAAGTGGTGCAGTATTTAAAATAATAGTTATGGTGATTCTAATAAAAACTTAAAGGTGTTGAATTGCACACAAAGAGAATATCAGTTATTTTGGTTTGTTTGCAGTTTTTTTCTGAACCCTTAAAAGAAAACAAGGCATTTTTTTTAACATAGTAGATATTCGAGAATTTATTGACCTCTGCCAAACAGTTGAGCTGGGAGTTAAAGGGTCAACACAACCCCCATTTTACTCTGACATTGCGGTAATTACAAGGCTTTGGTTGAAACTTATAACCTTCACCCTATTTCTGAATGTGTGTAAATAAACTATGTCATCCTTTGACATGCTGTGTGTTGTAGACGCTGCTCTTGAGGTGTGAATAAAGCAGAATTGGTGTTTAATTTAAATAAATGTGGGGAAAGCCCATATACAAACAGGGCCTGCTTTATTTCATCAACAGCTGTAGTGTCTTGTGATGGGAGCTGCTTATTTCCCCATTTAGCACTTATGATGCGGTGAATTATTATTTTTAAAGCTTTTGTAGAAGCAGGGTAATTTCCACTGAATCGATTAAACCTTGGTGAGCTCCGTGGATGTGCTTGATAGATCACAGCATGTGTCTTGATTTTTATTATAAATTGTCCCATAATTTGTGCAGCAGATTGTACTTTTCGACTTGTTAACGAGTGACGGAGATGACCTCTGCATGGCACAGACGTCTTATTGTTGGAAACAGAGCAAATGAACGTAATATCAATGCAGTACCCCCATGATTTTGAGTCTTCTTTGTTTGATGCTACAAAAGCCACCTTTGTGTGGGTGTCTAGTGATTTTTAAACATATGACGTCTACTGACTCACCCTCCAGAGCTCACCATTGTGCTTGGACGCTGTAGACTTAGATGGACTGGTCAGATGGGAACATTTGCTCACTGCTGCCAGAGACACAACCTTATTGACCTCTTGTGAACAATGTGCAACAAAAGTGCAAATGCTTGTTGTCATGACAGCAGTCTGAATTTCCCAAATGCTGTAAGAGACTAAAGATCTTGTTGCCTCAGAGAAAATGAGTGTACTCTAAAGAAACTGTCCTTTATTATCATCTGTCCATTCAGTTTGCTGCTGTATGCATTTGTCTCTGTTCAGGGTCAATGGAGATGTTTCTTATAACTTAGGGCCAAGAAACATGACAAAATATCATGATATGTATTTGCCTGTTGGGGGAACTGTCATACTGGAATATTACTGAATCAGTAGCAATCATGTTTTTTATTGCATTTTTAAATGTTAGAGCCTTTTGCTTTCCATGAAAACATGTCTTTTTTACACAACCCATGATATCGGTGCTTACAGAGCTGCTTTTACAACTCTACGTCAGTCCCTCTAGAAAACGACGATTTTTGAATTGCAACATCAAATGCAAATCTGGACTATGCCGGCAAATTCTAAATGGCCTCATAATCACTGTATCTTTGGCCATTTATTCTCTCTCTTCCTGGCTCATGCATTGACATCAAATTTCAAGCTAACATTCCTGTTTGCAATTGACAGAATGTTTGAAACAAAATGAAGTCATAAGCTATAACCTCCACACAGTGTGTTTGGGGGATTGTGCTAGCAACACAGACAAGACAGACTGTGCATGAGTGTGATCTCATCATATTCAGTTAAAGGTAGAGCAGCAATGGGGTCAGCCCATTTCTTTTCATTAACTTGGACTTAAATCAAGCAGATTGTGCTGTTTTGTGTTTTTTTTTTTTTTTTTTTGCCCTTTAGTGTTTAAACTCGGGCTGAAACGATTCCTCGGATAATCCCGATTATTCAATTACAAAATATCCTCGGGGCAAATTGTGTGCCTTGAAACCTCGTTTAATATATAATTGTACATATAAAATACTTATCTGGACTACTATACAGTGCACGGTGTTTGACATGGACGGTCACTTCTGTGGCACAACACGCCTGCTACCTTCGCTGCTGCACGGCTTGTAAAATCATGAAGGAAGAGAAAAGAGAGGGACAGAAAGGAAAGAGTCCACAGAAGAAATGGCAGAGAGTGCCCCAAGTGTGTGGTCACTACAAGATGGGACGAAAAGAAAACACAGTGCAGTGTGTCTGATGTCAAACGGAGTTAGCTTAGCACGTAGCTTAGCATGATAGCGCGTCGTCAATGCTGCAGCACATCAACAGTAAACATCCAGTCTGTGCGTCCTCAGAGCGACACAACAGGATGACACTCATGATACATCAACAGAAGCAGCTAATGTGATCAATAACTGAGATATGGGCTAGTAAATAACCTACTTTGATTATGGCTCCGTGTAAAGGCTGGTTCAGAATGTAAATCAGTGCAGAGGCTACTTGCCCAGAATCATGTGTATTTTGTTCACATACTTTTCACATCCAATAACTTTACATTTAATTTGATTGCAGGGAGTAGAAGAGGAAACACTGACAGTGAGTAGAGGAAGCAGGTGTAGGGAATGTTTTCATATGTTATAGAAATGTACATTAGCTCGTTAAATGATCTTAGTATCTAAGTATGATATTATTTGGTCCTAGAAGTAAAGTAAGCAAAATAAGATCATCAATATGGTACAGTAGTAAAGGCAATAATGTAGCAAAAAGAGACAAGCATGAATACAAATAAAATTAAATTAAAAAAATACTGCAAAAAGCAAGATATGGCCCAGAGTAAAAATAAAAGTATAGATTTTGATTTTGAGATCCCATCTATGCCCAGAGTGTTCAAAATAAGAAAAATAAATTGTTTATTTAAGTGTATTGCTACTACTAATAATACATAGTGATTCAATGTAAAAAAAAAAATAGCAGTGAGCGCAATGTAACTGTTATCCGATTAATCGATTAATCGGCAAAAATTGGATAGAGTAATCGATTACAAAAAGAATCGATAGTTGCAGCCCTAGTTTAAGTGTTTCTCAGCAGGATAGAGGACATCTGTGGATAGAACAAGTCCACAGCATTCAGACGTCTCCATCTTGCTCTACAAAGCACCAGCAGCTGTGTTAAACCTCCTATTTCCTCAGCCCCCATCCTACCTCTGTTTCGTCAGTTTAGCCCATTAGCACACAGTGGCAAACCCATCACAGATTATAGACACTAGAACGAAGGCAAACTTGTTGACAAAATGGCGCAGAGCAGTGCCAAACTGATCAATCACTGCAGAGTTGACTTGTAAGCTAATCAGAGCAGATTTGTTGGTTTGGGACAGAAGCTCTAACAGAGGGTCTCAGACACATGGAGTATACAGCAGTATCAGAGGTTGTATGCCAATGTGTTAATTTAACTTACCCTATCAGACATCAAAATGACTATATAAACCTGATTAAAGGCAAATGTTGCCTCTTGAATACAAATGAGTTGTTGGTTTAAAACATGTAAATGCAGCTGTTAAAGCTGTTGAAATGCAGACAAAAATCGCTGCAGCATCTTGATGCAGACAAAAAGTGAAGATTTGTATTAGCCCACAGCATGTGTTGAAACAACAGACTGAAAGAGACACCCTGCAAAGTGAGCGAGCTTCCTTTATAAACTGATATTTGCAGACATTACACTTGCAGAGGAGGCAACATTGCTATGCAGACACGTATGTTAATCATCATGAGGGGTGTGGCAGTGTCTATTGTTTGAAATTTTTAACTGTATTTTGTCTTTTCATTGCTGTCCACCATTATCCCTGTCTTCTCGACCTTTGGCCCCACTTCTTTTGCTGTGGCCATTTAACGTCAGTTCAGTTTGTGTCAGAGCGACTCCTTGATGCTGAAACCAGCAGGTGTTTGGTAACTTGAGTGCTGCCTCATGACCGTGCATGTCTCGGCCCTCCTCACATCAACAACAAATAACTTGCTAAGATACAAGTGTCTGCCATGGGGCCTATCGGTGTAGCTCAACAGCTAAGAGGGAGCTTGGGGCTTGTTTCTTTAACAAGTGGAGACAGTGGCATCTTTATTCCAGTGTTCCTCTTCGTTTGTGATTAAGTGGTCTCTTGGGTAGTTTTAGGTTTAAACCCTCTTCAAGCTTTCAGGCTTACTTGTTCAGAGGGGAGACAAAGCATTCAGCTTAAGTACAAATGGCAAGGCCAGAGCTCTACAAGAGAAAGGACTTGTAACAGCTTTATGTAAAAGTGATGCTTTCTCTCTGGTAATAGGATTCAAATATTAACTCCCTGTCAAATAAAACGTCCAATCGCTGGTTGAGTCTCTTTGCTCAAGTTTTAACCCTATAAAGCCAATTGTATCATATTTGATACATAGTTTTATTATACCTCTTTCTACACAATATGATCGACAAATTACAAAAAAACCCCCATCTGAATACAATCAGATAAATGATAAAAATGTCCTCAAATGGATTATCAGTTGCCAAAAACACCCAATGTATCAAATGAAATACGAAAAATCTATATGTTGAATTTTATGGACATTTTGATTTTTATGGATATTAGCAGAAAGTGAAACAAACATTTCAGCTCCAAAAAATTTGAATTTTCTGACTATAATCTATGGTCTTGGGCTTTAAAGAGTTAAATTGCATCCATGCCTCCTCCACTTGCATATTCCATGCACCATAGTCCTTCCCACTAGAGATTCATGGAAAGATGCAAGAAATGAGGTGAAGAAGAGAGGACAGACGAGACATGAGAAGTCTTCACAGTTGAAGCGCTTAGCTGAAAGAGGACATTATCATACCTAAAACCCTGAGCCTAGTTTGAACCAAACTGAAATGATCATAAAATGATGCACTGCAGCCCTAGGATTTTATTGTGACCCCAAAGCACTCTCAAGGCAGCGACCAAATCTCACACACTGCGTGTAACTGAATGCAGACGCACACATGCACATGAGTTAATGGGGGCGTCAGTGGTGACACTTGGCATTTGTCCTTGAGCAAGACACTTACCCCCAAGTTGCTCCCACTGCTGCATCAGTAGCGTGTAAATGGGCATGAAAGGGCGTCAATGTGTTTTGTTGATACTGATGGATGACTAACATAGAACTCAGAACCATCAGTGAGTGAATGTTACAGTGAATGGGTAAGTGTGACCTGTGGTGTAAAGCAGCTTTGAATAGTCAAAGACTAGAAAAACGCTATATAAGCTCAAATCCATCACCATTCACCACAAATAAACCACAATAAATATCTTTATGTTAAAAAAAATGTACATGTGTGTATATATATATATATATATATATATATATATATATGTATGTATGTATGTATATTTATATATATATATGTGTATATATATGTATGTATATATATATATATGTATGTATATATCTATATGTATGTGTATGTGTATATATATATATATATATGTATATGTATATGTATATATATATATATATATGTATATGTATATGTATATATATATATATATATATATGTATGTATATGTATATGTATATGTATATATATATATATATATATATATATGTATGTATATGTATATGTATATGTATATGTATATATATATATGTATATATATATATATATGTATATGTATATATATATATATATATGTATACCGGGGGTGTAAACTTTTGAACAGGGTCAGTTTTGAAGTTCCTGTTGTCATTATGATTTAAAAAGAGTAAACTTATTTTTTTTTCAATAAATGTCTTCACCCAACCACTAACCGTGAGTGACAGAAAGGTTTTTGTGTTACCATTCATATTTTCTGAGAAAAGGCCAAAAAATCAGAAATTCTGCTGGCGGGTGTAAACTTTTGGGCACAACTGTATATATATACATATACATATATATATATATATATATATATATATATATATATATATATATATGTATATATATATATATATATATATATATATATATATATATATATATAGATATATGTATAGATATAGATATAGATATATATATATATATATATGTTATGAAAGCAATAACAAATGAATAACAATTAAAGCTAAAATACTTTAAAAAATAAATGAAACTTAAATAAAATAAATTAAATAAACAGGGACTTTGTTGATTGTGTCAAGTAGGGCTGGGTGATATGGCCTTGAAATAAAATCCCTGATTTTTTCCCACAACACTCAATTTTCGATTTTAATCAATTTTTCCCTCCCTAAAAGAAGCAAAACTCCCAGTGACATAAAAATGAAACAAATCAAGTTTTGCCTTTATGTTGTCTAAATGTTTCCCTCTTAAAGTCAAAGTCTGGGTCACAAAAGGTTGATTATGTAGTACAAATGTAGGCAGGTTTGTCTAAATAAACACTAAAAGGCTGAGGTATTTTTACAGTTTTAGCATGAAACTCTTTGATCAATATTTAATCTACTTAAATAACAAATACAAGCCTATAAATGTGCTTGTGCAAAACCTACAAGGCTGACCATCATGAAAATTGTATTTTTTTTTTTTTAGTTGCAACTACTTACAATTGGACTAAGGCAAGAAAAAAAACCCTCGATTTTTAATTTTTTAAATCTTCTGCAGAAAATAATTCGAATTAATCGATTTATTGGATTTTTTGCCCAGCTGTAGTGTCAAAAGACAGTGGGTCGAGTGATGAGAGAGTAGAGGTGGACATATGGCATCTGTAATTTCTGGCTGCACTCCCAGCTCTCAGTGTTTTCAGTTAAAACTTCATTGCAATGCTCATTAAAGTCACTTCTCCCTTACAGGACGGTCAAAGGTAAGACGTTAAACCTCTGAGTTCTGCTCTGTAAACAACAACGGTGTAGGAGAATCTGATCTGACTCGCATGTCATGTTTCAGAAATGATCCAACTGTCTCGTTGGTCAGTATCAAACTGATGTTAGACTGGGACTGAGGTTTGCATTGAAAGATTTCTTCATATTCTCTACAATGAAAAAAATCAATGCTGACTCTCAGTCATCCAGGCTAAAGAACACTGTTGTGCTGCCTAGAAATGTGCTGTTTTTCCTTGAACAAATCAAGTCCTTTGAGACTGAGAAACCTTCAAAAACAGATTTTAAAGCACACAGCAGACAATTAACCATTGCTAGCCCATCTGAAAATCATACTAAGTGGTCTCTTCGAGGCAGAAACTCCCCAAACTGCTTGTTAGAAAAGCTAACCCATCTGTACTGTTGGGTTTATTAAACCCTGTGGGGTATGGTGAACATATTGCTGGATTGTGCCTCAAAGAGCAGAAAGCTGTGTTGGGAACCTATCCTCCAATTATTTGCTCTAATGGTCCTAAAGCTTTTAAACCTTTGCTAGATCATGCTTTTTTCTGCTTAGTTTGCATTATAGAAATCAACATCCTTTCATAGAGTCTCTGCGTTTGGTAAAAGAGGTTCCACTTTTATGATGCATTTACTCAGAGCTCATTTTAACCACCTGTCCTTGGATATGAAATATTTCAATGCAGCATCAATATTTTCACCAGGAGTTTCTGCAGTGGACCAAAATTATGACTCAGTGAGGCCAAACACTTTAACAGTATAAAGTTCAGTCTTCACAACATCCCGACTTTCTGAAACAGTGTTAAAAAAGAAAACATTGACATCTTATCCATTCTCAGAAAATGATGGCAGCATAATCCTACCATTTTTACTCCAAGCTCACTCCAATCCTGGATGGTGTCAAGAATAAATAAAGATAGAAAAAGGTGAAAAGGCAAAACAAAAATCTATTGTGAGATCATGTCCGTTAACCCCCTCCTCCCCCCAAAAAAAGTTTAAAGGTCTTTAATTTACAAAGAAAAAAACTTAAAGGTTTAGTTTTTAAAGGCTTATAATTCTTAAACCATCTTTATGCTAGAACATTTAGCTTTGTTACCTCCAAAGGTTGTTTTTTTCTTTAGATCTCTTATCTCCTTTTAGCACACTACACACTACAAGAGCAAAACAGATACATCTTTACATTATTGCCTCTGTGTGTGGGGTCTCTCACAGTTTAAAAATTGGTTAAGACCTTAAAAATCTCTGTGTGCAGGGACTGACAGACTGACTTTTTGCAATGGTTGCAACAGTGCACCTACATTTTTTTTAAGGTGCACCAGCACAAAAATTAGGTGCACCCAAATTCTTTAATAATGTCACCTTTATCGCCATAAGGTCACCATTTTATCACTCTTCATAACTTTTATGTAATGTTAATGCTTTTTAGACAAGAATAAGATGTAAAGAAATACTTTTCTTTATTTGAACCAAAATTATATGTTAAAAGAAAAATAAAGCATTTAAAGTGTTTCACTGAATGAAATTGACAAATTCAATCCAAAACATTAAGCAAAGTAAAACGTTTCCAAATAAAAGTGCTTAAAGTGCTTTACTGAACTGAAATTTAATATTTCAAACTCAAGCATCTCAAGTTAAATAAAATGTTTCAAAATGAAAAGAGCTAATGTTTAAGGTGCTATACTGAACTGAAAAATGAAATAAATATCCCGATTTTTAACAACCAACAACATAACACTTAACTGGACGGTCTTATTCTCCAATAAATTTGAACCTAGAATAAGACTTACCACACTATAGCCAGTATCTACAAAACTGAAACTAAGGTATGCCTAAATGATAATAATAATAAAAAATTGTTTTCTTTGTTTTTTCTTTTGTTTTGGCTTTTTTTTTTTTTTTTTTTAAACTTAACCACCCAGCTTTATGTACAGCCGGGGGCTGTCAGTCAGGGCATTTGCACTCAGTGAACATGGAAACTCATCTCTGTGCCTGTGTGACTAAAAACTCCCCCCTTAACGAGAGAAAGGACTGAACAAATATGGATGTTATAGTTAATGTTACTTTGCTTTACTTGTTATTGTTGTTAAGTATTAATTATCTGAAAGTATTGAAGACAAATTTGTCAGAGCTTCGCTGCATCTTCAGAGTTACCACTCCGTGTTGAAACCTGACACCACTGTCTGGGCTCATTTGAATACTAACAGCTGATTGGATGAATACTGAGGGCTGTGTGTGTGTGCGTACATGTGCTGGCCCTGCTGTAAAATGGAGGGACAGAGAAATTAGGAAGCAGGCGTTATGTTTTGTCCATTTTTGGCCGATTTTCCATTACGGCTGTTACTTTTGTCAACTTTAATAGGCTATATTACGTTTGTAGGTTGATTGAAATGTGCTTTCTCAAGTTCTAAACTTTTGATTTGAGAGAGAGAGAGAGAGAGAGAGAGAGAGAAAGAGATGATGGGCTTGCTTCAGAAGTCAATGTTTTTACCCGGTCAGCGCCAGGTGCACCGGTGTGACCAACAAAAAATGTTAGGCGCACTCTTACAAATTTTGAGTGCATGTGCGATAGGGCTGGGTATTTCCAGCAACCCCACGATACAATACGTATCCCGATACACATAAATTGTGAACATTGACTGCGCTTTTAATAGAATTCCCAGAAACTTTTGTTTGTATTACAAGAAGAAAAAGAACAAGCATGAGTTTTAAAGAATTTTTCAACTTAGGAACTTTAATTCAGGTCCCTAAAGATTGTAGACCTAAGTTCAAATTTGGAACATCTGTTTTATCATGTTGCTTGGCTTCTACTTTGAACTGTGCCATTGTTAACATTACTCAAAGTGTATTAACAACAATTGTCCTAACATGGAGGCCGTATCGTTTCTCTAGAATCCGTATCGATGCATGTATCCCCAAGAAGTGCATGACGATATTTTGCCATATCGATATTTTGAGCACAGGCCTAATGTGCGACCAAAATGGTCACACTCTGGAGCCCTGGTGTGAGACAGGCCGTACAGAAAAAGTCAGCAAAAACAATACAGTGCTTTTGACATTTGATCTGATACATTAAACATCTACTTGCAAAGTGTTTTTATGATGATCAGTCTATATCTTTGACTCAAGTTCTATTTCATGCCATAAAGTCTTTGATAACGAGGTTGATTAAATATTTATTTGTCTATGAACATTTTTTCATTACACAGCAGACTTTACCATTTATATGAACCCTCTGCATCATGAAGTGTGATTGTGTTGTACAACTTCTATGAACACATCCCTGCAACCTCCTACATTATTGAGAAGTTTACTCCCCCTGCTGAGAGATGGACCAGCAGCTCAAAGGTCATATCTCTCAGATGGTTGAGCCTCTTACCTCTGTATGATCTAGTGTGTTCTCAACTCTCTTGTATTTTTTTCTTGTCAAGCTGGAGACAGCAGGGTGCCGCATTTATAGATGTTTGTTTTGAATGCTGTAAACAAGACTGGAGTGTTTGTGCAGCTGAGGAATTCTCTTTTTGTGCCATTTGACCTGCAACAGCTGGAGAGCACCCACAACAGCCTCCCTCTGCAGCAGCCCTGCACAGGCGCCAGCAAAAGGACACAGTGCCTCCATAATAATGAGTGATGTGGGAAAAAAAGCGCAGAGGCAGATCGATAATGACATGAAAAATATTGATTGACATCAGTCACATGGATTATTTCTCATGCTTGCCCGGTGGAAGTTTATTTCCAGACACTGGTGATTTTATTATTTATAAATCAGGCACTGCATCAACAGCTGATCGACAGGACGAGAGCAAAAGAACATCCATCTTAAACACTATTGCACTGTGGACAGTAAGTTCCTGCCCCTGCTCTGAAGCATTGTTCCTGTGAATTTTGTTCAGGACTAATCAGAAGGCAGGTACTTTTATATTTTATTTGCAAATGTGACAAAATGGTTGACTCATGAACGTTAAGAGCAAATTGTTTTGGCCTTGATTGCAGGTGTCTACTTGAATTTCTGCCAGGCAAGTGTTTTTTACACACTGTCATAATAGCAAGTGGTTGTGTGTAGAGCTGAAACGATTCCTGGAATAATCCCGATTATTCGATTACAAAATGTCTTCGAGGCAAATTGTGTGCCTCGAAGCCTTGTTTAATATATAGTTATACATATAAAATATATATCTGGAAAGGAGAGAGCCCACAGAAGAAATGGCAGAGAGTGTCCCAATTGTGTGGTCACTACAAGAAAAGACGAAAAGAAAACCCAGTGCAGTGTGTCTGATGTCAAACAGAGTTAGCTTAGCACATAGCTTAGCATGATAGCACCTCGTTACTGCTGCAGCACATCAACAGTAAACATACGGTCTGTGCGTCGTCAGAGCGACACAACAGGATGACACTCATGATACATCAACAGAAGCAGCTAATGTGATCAATAACTGAGATATGGGCTAGTAAATAACCTACTTTGATTATGGCTCCGTGTAAAGGCTGGTTCAGAACGTAAATCAATGCGGAGGCTACTTGCCCAGAATCAGGTGTATTTTGTTCACATACTTTTCACATCCAATAACTTTACATTGAATTTGATTGCAGAGAGTAGAACAGGAAACACTGACAGTGAGTAGAGGAAGCAGGTGTAGGGAATGCTTTCATATGTTATAGAAATGTACATTAGCTAGTTAAATGATCTTAGTATCTAAGTATGATATTATTTGGTCCTAGAAATAAAGTAAGCAAAATAAGATCATCAATATGGTACAGTAGTAAAGGCAATAATTTAGCAAAAAGAGACAAGCATGAATACAAATAAAATAGAAATAACCAAACTTAAAAAAAAAAAATACTGCAAAAAGCAAGATATGGCCCAGAGTAAAAATAAAAGTTTAGATTTTGATTTTGAGATCCCATTTATGCTCAGAATGTTCAAAATAATAAAAATAAGTTGTTAATTTAAGTGACCTGGCTTTTCTGCTTTGTGTGTTACTAATAGTAATAATGCATAGTGATTCAATGTAAAAAAAAATAGCAGTGAGTGCAATGTAATAGCTATCTGATTACTTGATTACTCGACAAAATTTGACAGAGTAATCGATTACAAAAAGAATCGATAGCTGCAGCTCTAGTTGTGTGCTCCCCTTTGTACCAGGAGTGTGTGTGGTCGGGCACAAAGTTGTCATGTCCTAACTTCAGGACATGGACAACTAGATGGCACTCTGAGAGTGTAAACGTCAGCCAATGCAGGTCCCATATTACTGTTACACCTATAAGCAATAGTTGCATGATAAAGTTACCATCAAAACATGATTCCTTGACCATGAAAACCCACATGTAACTCTCAGAATCATGTTGATGACAGTATTAGTTGGTAGGCCTGTGCTCAAAATATCGATAAGGCAAAATATCGTATTGCACTCCTTTGGGATACGTGTATCGATACGGATTCTACAGAATCGATACGGCCTAAATATTTTGACAGTTGTTGTAAATACACTTTGGCCAATGTTAACAGTGGCACAGTTCAAGATAGAAGACGAGCTACATAATGAAGCATATGTTCTAAATTTGAACTTAGGTCTGCCAACTTTGAGGATCTAAATTTATGTCTCTCAAGTTGTAGAAACACTTAAAACTCATCCTTGTTCTTTTTCTTCTTATGAGAAAAAACTAAACTTGTCAAGAATTTTGCTTAAAGCATAGTCAATGTTCACAATTTATGTGTATCAGGATACGTATCGTATCGTGGCCTTAGTATCGGGATACGTATCGTATCGTGAAGTTGCTGTAAATACCCAGCCCTATTAGTTGGGCAGTTATGGAGCAAAAACTATCGTCGGCTAATAGTGGTTTTCTGGGTCACTTTCAAAATCCGTCAAGTCGTTTTTGTGTTATCTTGCTAACAAACAAACATTCAAAGAGAGAAAAGTGCTGGCAAAAACAACCTCCATGGCAGAGAGGATGTTACGTGTGGCCTGGATTGTGGCCTGTCCCGCTTCTCCCTGTCACTCTTTCTTCTGTCTTTTCTCTACCTGCTGCATGGGCAAACTGAACGCAACTCCTCAACCAAGATTGTGTTGCCCACCCAGGTCGCGTCACCTGCCATTTATAGCTCATTTTGTCACTGTCACTCAGTGACGCCATGCCCGCTCAAGTTTCACTTCAGTCATACCATGTCATATAATAGGATGTTTTATAGGACATTATTCCATTTGTATTTCGCTGACCTACCAACCACGAAATGCTGCAGTTGACGGCTGTGCAGCAGCATCGTCTGCGAGTTCTTTGTCTGTGTGGAAACTTTCCAGAAATGCTTTACCCACTCAGTAAATACAGATGGTGAAACATGTTTAAGACGGTTGTGCTCTGCTAAAAATAAATAACTGCATATAAAAAATGTAATCAAAGAACAAAAACATATCATGTCCATTTTTTTTTGGAGTGAGGGTAGGGCATATTAAATTCTGCTTTGCTACAATATTGCTGGAACATAAATTTTGAGAGGTAGTGAAATTTAAATCTGAAATCATGATGTCATAATTTCTCTGCTAATTGTTGCCAGTTTTCACTTTTTAATAAAAGTACACACAGCCATGTCAATTTAACCTTTCCACAGCAGTACCATAAGTGTGCTAACATGCACACTATTCCAACTCAACATCACTCAGCTCAACACAACCAAAAATCTTTGTTGGAGTTTGTTGTATTTATAAGTATTTCTCTTTCAGTCAGTTTTGCAGTCATGAAGTCTCTCCCGACTTGAAGTTTGTTTATCATTAATATGAGGCTTGACTGAACAATGGGCAGTGGACTGGGCTAATGAAGAGGTTAAAAGGTTGCCTTTTGTTTCCTCTTAAGAGGTTAGGAGAAAACAAAAGGTAAATTGAACTCAGGAAATCCTTGAGAGGCTATAAAGAGCTGCAAAAATGACCTTCCCCTCCTGAGAGCAGGAAATGATTTTGTGTTTTCTCCTTTGGCTGTCTTATGTCTATTTAAAGAACAGACTGTTTTTATATCAGCGTTAAACCAATGTCCACTGAACAGCCTCTGCCCTGTTAGAGTTCCATCAAGACAAAAGAGTTCAGTTTATTTACTCTGAAAGTATTTAGTTTGTATTAAACACTAATAGTATCATCAATATTGTCCCAAACCCTGTTCACGCTTGAATTACGCCGGTCAGCCATATGTGTGAATGCAACTAGCTTAGTTTGTCACTCTCACTTTACTTGGTTATTCCCTCACGCTTCTTTTATCCACATAAAGACTAAGAGAGAGATGGGAGGGGTGATGCCGCCCAGCCTGGAAAGGGACACAAACACCCAAATAAGAAACCTCTGTAGCAGGAGAATTTATTAGATTACAAGGAGATTAACACAAAGTCATATGTATCTGGACATTTGAAAGTGTTTCCACTGCGTATCATCAAAGTTCTGCTCGAAAACAATCAACACTGGGTCTGTTAGGCATGCACATTGTGACGCTGCCTCGTTTTCACTTCTGAATGTTACAGTGCTCCTTCCAACTCTTTAATTAAGGCTGTTGAGACACTTTTTAGCATGTATCAATTTGGGGATGGGACAATACACTTAAACTCACGATACGCTGCACCGCAATATGCCGAGGTCACGATACGTCACGATACAATATCAAAAAAGTAAAAAAGAAAAAAATATTACTGTGTAATTACAACTTTTGTTTTTGTTTGAGTTGCACACAGGAAAACACAAGGCCTAACGGGCCAAACACAAACAATAACACTCTCTCTAACCCTAGAGAGGTCAGAGAGAGTGTATGCTAATGAGCGATAAGGCTCATTTTCGCCGTCTTCGTCTTTTTTAATGAGAAAGCCAAAATACTGCCAGACAGATGACTTGTATCCAGTCGGAGCGTCCTCTATTTCGACCTCATTCGACTCCATCATTTGTTTGTTGTCATAATGTTTGTTGTCGTCACTTCTGGTCACATGCGCTATCCCGTGGAAATGATTATTACTCTCTTGGTTGACCAATGCCATGATGAGAATGACTTATTTTCATTTATAATAATAATGATTATAATAATAACTTTATTTTCATAGCACTTTTTAAAACAGAACTTTTCCAAAGTGCTTTGACAAATGGTCAGGAACAACAAACAATAAATTTGAGCTCATGAGCCATGTGTTTAATACCCACATTCAACCAAATAAACGTCATAACACAAACTATTTAATGTCAGATTAGTACTGACTAAGCACCTGCAGCAGCTTTGGCGTATGCGAGAAAAACATTCATTCAGTAGCAGGTGGGAATGACATGTAAGCTAGTAATTCAGTGAGACTAATGCAAGCACAGCCAATGGTCAATACCAGTGTGCACAACATCTGCTGGATGCTGTGAGGACTGATGCTTTGATGACCCTCTTTGATGATCAGAAATGATTAACTTTGAAATATGAAACCGCTCAACAACAAGGCTCTTTAAAAGTTGTTTACAAATCTCTTACTGTCACAAGCTTGAGAAGAGGTCGAATCACATCAAGATCGCTTTCCTGTTTGGGTTCATACCCCTGAATTTTCGCAGTTACACTGAGACTGAGAAGCAGCAGAGAAATGATGGTGCTTACTTTGCAGACTTCTCTGAGAAAAGAATTCAACTCTGATCTGACCTGATTGACCTTCACAAACTTCTCATCATATTTTTTACAATACAGAAGTCTTTGCTGGCTCTGGCAGAAGTTCACCACTAACCACTAGCTCCACTTTTATGACTGCAGAACATTTTCAGAGGCAGATATCAACATCAGACAAGAGCTGATTCGTTCTCAGAATGGCGTCAGCTTCTAAATGTAGCTTATACAAGCTGTGTGAGATCTGTGTATTCTGTATTTTGAACAGAATGCTGGAAACAAGAACAAAACAAAAACAGTGCAGCTCATCAAAGTACACATATGGACAGTTACCTTATCTTAGAAAACCACTGAAAAACTGTTGTGTCTTTGCATTAAACGATTAGGCCAAAATGACAGAGTTGCTGCAGATTTGATTCATGATGCCATTGTCCTGTTCCCATACATCCCAAATGTGTTCTATTTGATTGAGGACTGATGACTAGGGTTTGTCCTATGGTTAAAAAAAACAATTAGGCAATATATTGTCTCCCTGTTGATTTGTATATTGATACAGATTTCACAGAGTCGATTGGCCCCAAATTCTGTGACAGGAGTTTGTTAACACGCAGGGCAATAAAGCACATTGCGCAGTTCAAATAGAGAAAGCAGAAGCCACAGTAGAGGATGTAGCTCAGGTTCTGTAATTTAACAACCTCTCAGATCTCTAAAGACTTGGAATTTAAGCTTCTAAAGTTGAAGGTTCATTTAAATCCTTGTCTTTGCTGTTTGTTTCTTCAAAACAGAGGAAAAGATGTCAGGAATTCTGTCATAAAAAGTCAATTTCAGCAATCTCTGGGTAATGGGATGTGCTTTGTGGGCTCTGTATCAGGGTTAGGGATGTATATCGTGATGATTTTATCGATACTGATACAGATACCGATACTCCTCATCGATATCGATACTGTTATCGATACTACGACATGTAATTTTGTGTAAAAAATGAAGACTTTACGAGATATTAAAAGAGTCAACCTTCTTTTTGTTACAACAAGGTAATAATAAAGCTTCAACAGAATAGAAGTAATGCATTACAAATGCTTCTCAAAGGCAATAAATAAATATTCGAATATAAAATATTGAGTGTAGTGGCACATCAGAGCGCCTGGAGCAGTGGACCGTACCGTCCAACAGAGGGCGCTCTGAGCGCAGCTTGACCCTCAGACATATCCGCTGCTCTCTTGACCTCAGTAAACAAAGAGCTTCTGCTCCGAGCGGACATTAACAGCTCCAAATCATCTGAGGAGAGCTGTGTGGAAGAAGTTTTGCTTCTGCACCGTTGATGGCAAACTTAAAATCAAAGACCAGGCTGTGTGTTCTGTGAAATGCAGTTTAGTCACTCGTCCTCCATGTATTTACGGGCTCAGCCATCGGCTTTTCGTCCAAGCTGTACAGCTGAGTGCAGCGGCGCTCTGTCAAGAGTTTAACCCCGTGTGACTGTTGATTTTGGCAGGGCCTTTACCGAAGGGGCGGATAATAGAGTCTCAACTTTGATTCTTAGGAAAAGTGATAGCCTTAATGACTACAAACTAGACAAAAAACGTACCGTGACTTGACAAGCAGAAACAAAACCGGGTGCGGCTGCCACGGTGCTGCAGTCTTTAGTGTTAGCTGGGCTGCTAACTTTACTCATGTTGCTATAGCAATCAAACAACCCGCACTCCTTTAGCTTTGTGTTGACGGCGGTAGTGTCACAACTAGTAACGTTCAAGCACTGATTACAGTACCGTTTTTCCAGATTCTTAACGGCATTTGGGTACCGACCCAATTAGGGACCGGTACATTAAAGTACCGATCCGCAGTATACATCCCTAATCAGGGTGCATATTGTATCGTGGACATACCTAGCCTTAGCTGCAGTACAGTGAACTCAATGTCTTGTTGAAGAAACATGACAGTGAATTTGTGACATGGTGTGTTAGCCTGTTGGAAGTAGCCGTCAGAAGATGGATAAACTGTGATCGTAGGGGATGGACATGACTAGAAACAATACTCAGGAAGGCTCTGGGGCTACGTGATGCCCAAGTGGGGTCCTGGTTTGGTGCAGCGGTCAGCAACAAGGCATGACCTGAATATATGCTTCTGCTGGCCAAGGTTCTGTCTGGTTTGCAGAGTGTCCTCCCCTACTTTCTCATACCCCTTCTCACAAGCCTATCCACTGTCTCTCTTCTATTAATAAATGCGAAAAAAATAATCTTAAAGAAACATTGCTGAAGTGGCACTGAAAAGCTCAAAAGTTTGCCATGGAAAGATCCTGAAGTTTGTTACACCACCAGCAGACTGAGCTGTGTTAACAAAGAAGGATTTATACAAACCTGTTTATGCAACATTCTGATGGTATAGCACAGCCGAATTAGAAACTCATCACCCAGACAATTTTTTTTGAACCCCATATTCTCCAATGTTGGTGACCCTGTGCGAGTTGTTGCCCCATTTTCCTGTTCTTCCTGTTCTCTGTGAACTCTGGAGATGTTGGTGTTAAATCCCAGTAGATCAGCAGTTGCTCATGTACTTGGGTTAAGCCGGGCATCCACTGTGCGATTTTTGGCCCTTTTTGACACGATTTTTCACCCATGCAACTATTTTGGGAGCGACTAACACCTCACGACCACCTCCCGATCGATCGGATGAAAATGAAACCTGTTTGAAATCCTGGTCGCCCCTTGTGAGGCTATGTCACACTACACGTGCGCCAACGTAGATACAGAAAAGAAAACAAATGCACAAGACAGAGCAACATGGGATCACAGTGGACCTGGACCTTGACTTGACTTGTTGAGCTGTGGCAGGCACAGCGGAGCCTATTCAGGCACTTCCTACTTCTTCTTTTTCTACTACTACATTTAACGTTGCATTTCCGGATACAAGAGTCCGACGTGTCATCATGGATGCATTATAAGACTTTATTATATTAGAAGTTCTTATAATACATCCATGCGTGTCATACATGGACGAACAGTGTGAGCAGTCAGATCGCATCCGAGCATCGGGTCGTGTAGCGTGAGAAGAAGAATCGTGAGCTGTGAACTGTTAACCCCTGCGATTCACTCATACAGTATGAGCAGCAGCTGAACACCGCAATCGAAAAAGTCGTACAGTGGATGCCCGGCTTTAGCCTGTCTGGCAGAAACGGCCTTGCCACTTTCAAGTTAACTTAGATTACTTTTCTTCTACTTTCTGATTCTCAGTTTGAACTGCGGCAGATTGTCCTGACCACTGTACATTGAAGTGCTATCGTATGACTGATTATCAGTCTCCAACTATGGTTAGAATGATCAATCAATCAATCAATCTTAAGACACTTTATAATAGAGCAGGCTGAAGACAGGCTCTTCATTTTATGGATACACATATATGCATATATATACATATAAAGATACACATATACATATATATATACAAGTATGTACATCCAACACCCAACATGAAAATCCATATAGCCAATCATGAATCCCTCATTATGGCGTCAAGAAAAAACCTTCTGTTAAGCAGCTGGAAATGTTGAATGTAGACCCCAGTCTCATGATGAACAGCAGATCCACACGATGCTGTGTTGGGTGCGAGGGCGAAGGAAGGGAGGTAAGAGGAGACAAGTGGACTAAAGTAAGAACTAAAGTTAGTGACAGATCCATGAACCATAGACCTGTCGTCTGATTTATTAGAGGTTAGCCTCTTGAGATGCAACATCTTGATTTCAGGAGGGTCCTCATATCTGTAAAACTGTAGTGATAATTATGATGCAAAATCTGTTTTAAAATGCACACTTAGGATGATAGAAAAGGAGCCTCCCTTTGAATGTAGAAAAAGCACCAATCCTACATGGCAGAAATTTGGTATCACTCAATTCTTGTTGGGTTTGTAGTTTTTAAATGTCTTGAGTTTATATCTTTAAAGTGTGCTGCAGCCCGAGTATGGATGTTTCATTGTTCAAACTTGTATTTGCTGAGATAGTTGTTCCATCATAGTTTGTGTAATGTCTGCTTTTTGCTTGAAGTTGCATAACACAACACTGTGGAGACTTGTCAAATTGCTGCACACAGAACAGCATTACCGAGAACAATTACACAAGTCTGACAACAATTGCAGACATGATGCTCACTTACAACTTTTGGAACTGGCTGCTTTATTAACCGCCCCTCTTCTCCTCCTCCTTCTCCTCCTCTCTGTTTCCCATATACAGGCGGATTGGAAAGGCTGCCCAGAGCACGAGAGGCAGCAAACGACTTTCAGAGAGAAGAAGCTCAGAGAAGGTGAGAGAGAGAGGGGAAGGGTCTGGCTGAACATCCCTCAGGATGAAGAAAAGCAGCAGCGCACTGGGGGTTACACCAGGCGATGTAAGTACAGTATTGATTTCTCTCAATCTCCCGTCTGTGCAGCAACAAATCCATCCATGCATTCATTACACAGCCACGCTTTGTTTCTGTTTCTCTGATATCCTGCGTCTCACCTCCAAACTTTACAGCCCGATCCTGCAGTTTGCAGAGTTGCTGTGAATTTGATATTGTTCGCGTCTCCTCCTTGTCCAAACAGAGACATGAAAAGCTTCAGTGGGAGCAAGGTGCAGCTCTGTATGTCAGTGTGGTGGTCAGTGACTCATGAACAGATGACTGTACTGTACACAACAGACCGTTATCCAGCAGGACACACCACAGAGAGCAAGATGGTGTGTGTGAGTGTTGGAACGGGGGATGAAGGTGGATGTAATGTGTGTGAGCTGACAGAGATAAGGAATTTAGGGACTGGTGCAGAGTTTGGAGAACGGAGGCAGAGCAGGGAGAGGAGGGGGGAGAGGTGTTGAAAGAGTTCACAGCAGGAGGCTGCCAGCGCTTTGACTGAATGGAAACATGGATGAAAGAGGAAAGAGCAGAGATCTGACAGAGAGCTCCATCTGTTTCCCTCCACACCACCCGTGTTTCTGACCAAGCCGGCAGGACGGATCATTTACCCTGACATTGTCCAACAGGAAGTCAGAAACTCAGCCACAGAATGAAGGTTTTTCAGTCAAAGTTAGGCCCATCAGCATCTCATGCCCTCTTGGATTTATCACCAGTGAGCTGCTTAAGATTTATGGCAAAGCAAAGTGTATGAAAATCTCCTTTAATGATGTTAATTTGTCACTTTTAATAGAGGAAATGCTTATTAGATTGTAGAATAATGGCCTGTGTTGTCAGGAATGATTTATGGTTACTTAGACTTTAATGCCAGCAGTGATTTTTGAGAACGTCAGACTCATTTTTTAAAAGGTTGGCATCTGATTTCAGGACTTAAACTTTAGATTTATGGCTCATAAAATTCTCAGTACACTTCATTGGCTCCATTGTACGTGATAGCATGCTCAGTGCTTCTCACTACTGATGACTACATTTCATATGCGTTGAGCCTTTAGATATGAAGAGGGCACTGTTTACTTTATGAGACTGCTTTCTCAATGAGTTCACAGTCACGTTGACTTCATTATCCTGATAAGTATGTCCTTTTTTTTTTTTTTTAATACTTCAATTTTTATTGAAATATTTTCTTTTGCATAAATGTAGCATACACATCAAAACATACAACCACAAACATAAATCAACACATGAGAGCCACTATCAAAGCTATTAGTCCATATTCCATACTCTGATATTCAGTCATTTTGTATACTATGTCGCTGATGTAACATCGATAATGTCCATCTCCTCCATCTGTTGTCGAATTGCGCCTCCTGTATCCGTAGACGATCATTTTTTCCATTCTGTAGATTTCCTCTATAAGGTGGATCCAAGTATGTCCTTTTTTAAGTGTCCTTGTTTGTGTTAGGCATAAAATCTAAAGCCTTTTTTTGGATTTCAAATGTGCCTGTGTATGCACAGGAGATCCAACTACTAAATTATGTGTTCACCGAAAACCGTTGACATGAATTGTCACTGTCAGGTAGTTGTTTAATTATGCCAGTTCAGGTTTTTCATGCAATGCGGGGACATAGTGCTGTTTTATGAAGTGAATTTTTCTATAGAATGAGGCATCTTGGTCATCCTTCTGTCTATCAGAAGACAAAGAAAAGGAGTGCTACCTGGACTCGACAGAGTTTGTTTGAGGTGCTCTTTGGAAAGGGATTCAAAAAGTCCTTGAAACAAAAAGAAGAGACTCCAAGGGACTCTCTTTATACTATTAAAATGCCTTTATTTTTTTTTTTTAAATGTATTTTTTGGGCATTTCTTGCCTTTATTGATAGGAAACAGACAGTGGATAGGCTTGTGAAAGGGGGTGAGAGAGTCGGGGAAGACACTCTGCAAACTGGTCACAGGCGGAATTCGAACCTGGACCGGCAGAAGCAAGTGCATGGGGTGCCTGGTTGCTAACCACTCCGCCAAACCAGCACCCCCCCCAAAAAAAGCCTTTATTTTAATGGCTTGATCGTGTGGATCTTAAAAACAAACTTTGACGCGTTTCGGTATCAAGCCTTCATCAGGAAGTCATGCGAACAGATGTTAGGCTGCGATAGACCCTTTTAAAGTGGTGCTCAACCAATAGGAAACCACCACATAGACTCAGAGGCATAGGCTGCGGTCGAATAGTCATTTTTGCATAGGAAGGTTCCGAACGGAGTGAAATGAACCGGAAGTAGTTCGTGATTAGTGCTGTTGGAATAGTTTAAATGCATAAGAAAGGTGGCTCAGTGCTTCCTTTATTATCTCCTTTAGCATAGGATACACCAGACCATCCTTTACGAAAGGAGAGGAGAATATTCTGTCCCACAATTCTTCGCGGCAACAGCTTTTATAAACAGCGCGTATTCCGACTGCTTCCAAATTCAACCGAATAATGACGAACAAATCCCTCAGACCATGTGAGTTCCCACTGCTGTTCATCCTTTCTAAAGTTTTCCAAAACCTGCCTTAACTTTCCAGCTGTCTGATTGTCTGAAGAGCGCGGGATATGAGACATTTGATGTTGATTATGTTTTAAACTTGGTTCAATATTGATAATTTGTACTCCATTAGATTGTGGTCTTAACAGTCTCTGCTTTTCTTTCATTCAGTTCCCGTTTATTTTCATGCACTGATTGGTGTTCATGTTGATAATGAGAGGACAGATTTATTTAAATCCTCACTTCCAACATCGGTTATGCAGATGTAATCTTTACCAGGTTATTATGTTCAATGTTGTCTGACAGGAACAACATATTGTCATGATACATGATACATGATGCGTCTTTTGTAGTCCACCTTCGGAAAATGATAGTTTCAACGCAGCAGTACCATCCGCCGTCACGTGATGACGTAGCGTAGTGAAGGTGTCTTCGGATTCTTTCTGCACGGCAGTTTTCCTTTCTTAAGTCCTTTATGAATTCTCCTCTCTCCTTTCCTTAACCTCATGACGTTTTCCATCAGGGTTAAGGAAAAGTAGATAGGTAAGGGCTTAGGAGGCGACTATTCGACTGCAGCCATGGTCTGCAGGGAGTGACAACCAGCAGACCCACCAGCAGATGGTGTTATTCAGGCCAATAGGCTTCAACCAAGTCTTCATCCCCAGAAAACATGCATGGTATCACACAAAGCAGATAAAATTAGTTAAAAACACACCATAATTCTGGTTAAAACATTTTTACAAAGTGGCCTGTACATTTAGACTGTAACTCAGTGTTTAGACAACATCTTTCCTCTCCAAGAACACACAGTATAATCTTCTTCATTTAGTCCAGGATATTTTGTGGCTTGTAGTTTGTCAATCCAGAATGCCTCCTTTTGGTTCAGTTTTCTTTGTCTGTCCCCTTTCCTGATGGTTAGTGGGATGTGGTCAATGCCTGTGGTTTGTAAAGAAGTTGGGTTGCTGTTGTGGAATTCCAGGTAACGTTTGGCCATGGGGTAGTTAATGTTACCACTTCGTATTGCATATTTGTGTTCTGCAAGTCTGTCCTGTAGCCGTCTTTTTGTTCTGCCATTGTAAAAAACTTCGCAAATGGGACATTCCAACCTGTAGATGACAAAAGTTTTGCAGTTAATAAAGTGTTTGATTTTGTTCTTCTTTTGTGATGTTGAGTCCAGAAATGTCTTTGTCTGTTTCACATTTGCACAGTGGTTACAGTTATTACATTGAAAAGACTCTTTTGGTTAATGTCCCAGCCATGAAGTTGGGTTGTTGGGTTTGAGGTGACTGTGTACCAGTTTATCTTGTAGGGTTGGACACCTTCTGAAACTGACAAGTGGAGACTGTGGAAAAATGTTGTGGAGTTGTGCATCACTCTGAATTATGCCCCAGTTTTTATTTATTGTCTTCTCTTCTTTTTGTTTCAAGGATCCTTCTGTCTTTGAGTGCAGCCTCATTAACTGCACAGTAAAAGGATTTAGGGCTGTCACTTTGATCTGAAATCAAACTTGATTGGTATTTGAGCAACACTGGAGCTTAAATACATCACCATGGAGTCAGCATCGATTGCTGCTCACACAGATAAAACAAAGCATTCATCCTGCTGTTTCTTAGAGCCGATCATATTTTCAGACATCTGATTATAACTTTAAAAAAATGCCTTTAATACTCTACAGACATGAGGACTCTCTTGAAAATGAGATGCCACATCTCAAGGGGCTAACCTCAAAAAAATCTATATCCAGCATATCCTGAATGTGTGTATATAATAATATGTGTGTACACGTGTGTGTGTGTATCTATAAAATGAAGAGTACGGCTTCAGCCTGCTCTCTTGTAAAGCGCCTTGAGACGACACTTTTTTAGGAATTGGCGCTATACAAACTAGAAAAGCACTCGGAGAGCGCAGACCTCCGCCAAGCAGCACAGTTCCCAGACGCTGATCCGGGTCAACACCAAAATTGAATCACTTCTTCTTTTTCCCATGCTGAACATTTCCTGAAAATTTCACCAAAATCCATCCATAACTTTTTGAGTTACTTTGTTCACAGACAGACAAACTCTCCCGAAAACATAACCTCCTTGGCGGAGGTAGTAAAGACTAGAAAAGCACTCAAAGAGTGCAGACCTACGCCAGCGCCACAGTTCTCACCCATATTGTGATTTTCACCATAAATATTAGTCCTACCTTTATGTCATCAAAATATTTAGATTCCTTGACCATGAAAACATAACGTTCCATTAGCAACTGGATTCATAATGATAACTTTTTTAGTTCAGTAGTTATTCACAAAAATCACATTTTCATCAAAATCTATTCATAACTTTTGGAGTTATTTTGTTCACAGACGGACAGACAGACAAACAAACTCTCCTGAAAGCATAACCTCCTTGGTGGAGGTAAATATAGTTAATTTCCCAGAGGTTTAATGCATTTCTGCAGGTGTTTGTATCTGAAACTTCCTCTGTTGTAAAGTTAAACAAATACTAAAGGGTCAAGTATTGTAACACATTGCTATGTTTTGCCTGTAATTCATGTACTAATGGTAGTAAGTGTCAAGGGATGAACAGTTTTTAATTTCTTTTTATGTCTTTTTAAATTAATTAGCTGATTGATTGGTAATTTGTATTTTTTTTCTACCAAATATCGGCATTAGCTTCAAAAAATCCATATTGGTCAGACCCTAGTCTGTGTCACAGCAGGGGGGAAAGAAAGTTCAGACATATTTAAAAAATTAGCAAGTTGTGTTTGAAATTAGTTTGACATTGATCAATAGGAAAAATGACAATAACCAAATTCAGAAAAGAACCAAAACAAAAATGCTGTGATATTACACAAGTACAGTTATGAAGCCAAGCCCTTTCAACATCACTTACAAAATAAATGTGTGAAGAAACATTACAGTGGCTGCTATTCCCCAAGAGAAATTCATCAATGACAGTTTTTTAACTCTGGTCATTTTTCTTCATTTTCCAGAAAACTTCTGTAGAGACATTTGCTACTATAAACCACTCAACACCACGTTTCCATATCCCACCTTTCATTAAGATTCTATACCTCCTCAATAATTAAACATTTTCTTCTTTTGGCTTCAATAATTCAGGCACTATACCAATCTTTAGAGCTCTGATCCCTCCTTTAAGTCACTTCTTCAAAAGGCTCATGGAAGGAATCCCAGAGACGTAGTTAAAGCTCTGCCCCCCCCAAAAAACTCCTTTCATCTTCTGGATGAAAACATCCAGTCTGCCTCTTTGGACACTGGAGCTACTCTGCATCCTTTTACGCCCTTTGTTTCTCCTTCATCGCACATCCTCTCCTTTCTGACTGTTGTCATGCCGACGTGATTAATAAAGGTTTTCTACATTTAAAATGTAAACATCCTGATTCTACGCCTGGGTGTTCTGCAGCTAACCATTAAGAAAAAAGAGCAGCGTTTCCTCATCTAAAAGCCATTTAGACCACAGACATGAGATCAATGAGTAACTGGAATCAGCTTCCAGTTTTAGGATTCAGTCAATACACAATTGATTAACAATTTGGCAGCGAAACAGCTGTGACAGTGTTGCATTGACAAGAGACTATTTAGATCTGGGCTCAGAACAGTTGTTGTTCAGGGTGATTGTATGAGTGGAAACAGTCTCTGGCGTTGGAACAGCGTTCTGTTTTTCCAGATTTAATTTTCACCCCTTTTCTCTGAGACAGGAAGAAATGTGTCTTAAAGAGACAGGCACCATAAATCAGACAAATTGCATTTCCTAGAAGGAGCCGAGGAGTCAGCAGAGTGTTGTTTACAGACAGTCGGAGGGGAGGACAGATTCACATCTCTATCCGTACTTGTACTTTCTGCTTTGTTCACTTCATCTTCATTCTATTAAGAAACTTTTAACTCCTGTCCAAGATCCAGTTTCCTGCTCATATTTTATAGAGTTTTCAGTTTATTATGATTGGCCATTGCTTCTTATCTTTACCAATTAAAGGAGGGGGTAGGATCAATAATATTGTTTTCCCTTTCCTTATTCTATCAAAAAAATGTTATATCTCTTCATTATAGTGCGGGTCTGTTCCATTAAGAAACTCAATAAATCTGCTTTTGCTTGTTTTCTCTCTGAACATTCGCCTTTATAGGACAATGACGAACTGCCTGTTCAGCTGGCTGTGGTTGTATGATGTTTTTTAATTTGGACCTCAGTATTCAGAATTAAACAATTCTGAATTAAAATATTCTCCATCACATTTACATAGAAATAGTAATTCTGAATTGCTGTTTACATTGAAAACACACGTTTATTGGCCTTTACGCTCCTGCTCGGTGTCTCAGGTTAGCTGATCTGTTGCCCCTGGAGGTAGCGAGGTCAAAATAGAAGCACAGCGCGGATCCAGCTTTTTCTGTCACTGCTCCTAAATGGTGGAACAAGCTTTCGCTCCCCATTAGACAAGCCCCTTCACTGTCCATTTTCAAAACTCGCCTTAAAACTCATTTTTATTCCTTGGCTTTTAACTAGTGGCTGGGTTAAAAAAAAATCAATTTAATCAATTTTAATCAATTTTCCTTTAACTGGTTCATAATCGATCCATAAAATCCAAAGATCGATCTTTTAACATGGGTAGTTTTTTCTTCATTGAACGTGCAGAGAAGCAGCCTGTGGTATCAACTCTGCTAGTCTCGTGTTTAGCTCTGCTTTCCACTGAACAAGATCTCATGAGATGTTACTGCAAGCATCAAAAAAACATGGCGGGAGCGACTAGCACTATAGGGACACCACCGGAGAGTTTAAAAGTTGACGTTTGGACATATTTCAGATTAAACAAGACTGAAAGAAAAGACGAGTTGGACTTAATGTAAAAACAGTTTTAATAATGTACCAGGTCAAAAAGTCATTTACAGCATTATTTTTACTGAGATAACCCAGACTGAACAAATTTCGAATCGTGAATCGAATCGATTTGAGACATCTTAATATCGAATCAAATCGATCCAGAAAATCTGAATCAATACCCAGCCCTACTTTTAACCTAACATGAGACTCTGCTCCTGTTGTAATGTTTTATGGTTTGTTTTTAGTTACTTGTTTTATTGTTTTGAAATTGTTTTATGTGTTGTTTATTTATGTACATCACTTTGTTTCAGCTGTGGTTGTTTTTAAAATGCTTTATAAATAAAGTTGAGTTGAGTTTAGTCAGTTCCACTTCAGGTCTGTGAGTTGGGAATGTTTCTGACTGGACAGTAGCTGATGCGATGTATTTTCTACTGGAAGAAAATAAACTCCAGTTCTCACTTACCTTTTCTGCTACAAGATGGAAGATCACATAATAAGCT
The DNA here is from genome assembly GCA_036419115.1 of Scarus forsteni. NCBI lineage: Eukaryota > Metazoa > Chordata > Actinopteri > Labriformes > Labridae > Scarus > Scarus forsteni. Next base: position 12,053,364 of record JAZDUH010000271.1, on the reverse strand, counting down.
ACAACTTTAAAAAGTTCTGCATTTTTCGGGGTGCTGGTTTGGCGGAGTGGTTAGCACCCCATGTATTTGCTTCTGCCGGTCTGGGTTTGAATCCCACCTGTGACCAGTTTGCAGAGTGTCTTCCCCTACTCTCTCACCCCCTTTCACAAGCCTATCCACTGTCTCTCTCCTATCAATAAAGGCACAAAATGCCCAAAAATATACATTTTAAAAAGTTCTGCATTTTTTTGCTGATGTTCATCAGTTCTTTTCATTATTTCAAATCGTCTAAGGCTCTGATCAAACAAAGTATTTCAGCATGAGTTCAACGCTTGCTTTGGGCAGCCATCCCAGTCCTGTCATCGTGACAGGACATTGTTTTAAAGCGGAATGAACATATACATTATTGAGGAATTATTAAATTTGGATTTGAAATAAGAATAAACTTGCCACTAACTTAGGAATTAATTCAGCAAGGTCATTTTCATTTGTAATTAGGTGTTTACAAGGTCATTTCAATATTTTTAAGAAGATTTAAGTTTCATTCTGAATTAAAGGGGACCTAAAACTCTCATGTAAACATAGAAAATGTTGCAGCAGTGGTAAAATTGGTCTCATTTAGAAAGTAAGGGGTTCAGTCCCTAGTTTCTGCCCTCTCAAGTTTAATTGTTCACACTGTAGCGTGTGTGGACCATATGCTGTTTTTGTGGCTTTTTTTAATATAAAGAAGAATCTGACCCCATGTATGGCAATGAATAGCATTAGCATCTGTTTAGAGATTTCCGAACAGGAAGAGAACTGAGCTGTGACACTGTGGGACATGTTCAGCCCATGCCATGCACCTCACAACCCCCCATCAAAAACCCCTTCCTTCCCCTGTTATAGGCTGTGACTTTTTACAAAGCTAATGCAGAGATTATTCTGGACATGCTTTTTAGTTTAAGGCAGCTGCTATCTGCGTCTTCTAAGTCAGAGCTTCATTCAGATGTCATTTAATAATACCTGCTCATGCAAAGCTTAATAATTATTTGTCCTAACTTTCCCTCAAATGATAAAGAAGGACTTAGCATGGTAATAGAAAACATCTCTAAAGTAAGGCTTTCCTTTATTTTTCTACTTCGTTCCCAACCTAGTTTAGCTCAACAAGACTAAATGAAGAAATCATCCTGTGATAAAATGTAAAAATGTAAACTTCATAACTTGAGATGTCTCCAAACTCATGGATGTAGAAAAGCAAGAACAAGTGCAGTACAAGCATGGAGCTCTTAATGTGTCCACAAGAGGGCAGCGATAAGAAGCTTTTCTTTTTTGCCCTCTGTTGCCTTCCTGTCAGGATCCTGCCAAAAATGTCAACAATTATGATGTTCATGTTTTGCTAATTAAACAATATTTCACGAGCTGTGTTACATGGGAGTAGCAACAACTTACACTGAGAGGGAACATATTTGTTTGAATAGAATTGAACTGAAAAATTGAATATGTGTTTGTAGATAACATGTCAGAAGATAAAGGAAAACATTTTGATCAATTAAACTGCGTGCCTCGAGTCTGTGATGCAGGTGGTCCAGCTTTAACTAGAATACACAACATTTTGCTGCATGCTATGTTACACTTTTTTGTTCAAGTTTCATGTTGTAAACTCACACAGCACTGTACATATTCATGTTCAATCTGAACATGTGTGTCTGTGAGCTGCTGTTATCATACGGCATGACAGTATGCCTGTTTTAACTCAATATGCTATTTTCAAATGGCAAGCAGCTTCCATGCCATCTGCCTAGATTGTCAACTGTTCATGGGGTTTAAATTGAAATGGTCATGTCTTAAAAAATACTTAGGCATTCTACTTGATGAGAACCTATCCTCAGAATTGCACATAGATGAACTTGTTTCTAAACTGAAACTTAAATTGGGTTTCTTTATTAGAAATAAGTCATGTTTGTCAGAAAACATTTGATCACCACGGCTTTTTTTTTACCCTTCTTGGACTATGGAGACCTGCTTTTTATGAATGCTCCTGATCAGTTTCTAAAGAAATTGGATCCTGTATACCACTGTGCTTTGTGTTGGCATGTTGTGTAAATCGTAAATAAAAACACAATACAATGATTTGCAAATCCCTTTCAACTTATATTCAATTGAATACACAGCAAAGACAAGATATTGAATGTTTGAACTGGTAAACTTTATTTTCTTTTGCAAATAATCATCAACTTAGAATTTAATGGCAGCAACACATTGCAAAAAAGTTGCCACAGGGTCATTTTTACCACTGTGTTACATCGCCTTTCCTTTTAACAACACTCAGTAAACGTTTGGGAACTGAGGAGACCAATTTTTGAAGCTTTTCAGTTGGAGTTCTTTCCCATTCTTGCTTGATGTACAGCTGAAGTTGTTCAACAGTCCAGGGGCTCCGTTGTTGTATTTTACGCTTCATAATGCGCCACACATTTTCAATAGGGGACAGGTCTGGGGGACAGGTCTGGACTACAGGCAGGCCAGTCTAGTACCCGCACTCTTTTACTACAAAGCCACTCTGTTGTAACACATGCAGAATGTGGCTTGGCATTGTCTTGCTGAAATAAGCAGGGGCGTCCATGAAAAAGACGTTGCTTGGATGGCAACGTATGTTGCTTCAAAACCTGTATGTACCTTTCAGCATTAATGGTGCCTTCACAGATGTGTAAGTTACCCATGCCTTGGGCACTAATTCACCCCCATACCATCACAGATGCTGGCTTTTGAACTTTGCGCCTAAAACAGTCCGGCTGGTTCTTTTCCTCTTTGGTCCGGAGGACACGACGACCACAGTTTCCAAAAACAATTTGAAATGTGGACTCGTCAGACCACAGAACACTTTTCCACTTTGCATCAGTTTGATGAACAGTGAAGTTCATCACTTTATATCTGACAACCTGCAGTCAGTTTGTGGTGAGACTTTTTCCCTGATGGCAGTGAAGTCAGTCTCTTCTTCACCTACATCTCAGAGTCAGTTCACAGTCATCCTCGCTGTTTGTCCTCCTGTTCCTCAAACACTGAAGACAAATGTTTTCCTCTTTACTGAAGCGCTTTCTGAGAATCAATTGATCTGTCCTCACTCCCTTGTTCATCTAAAACAGGTCTGACTGTTTCATTTACACTTGTATGTGCTGAGCATTAAAGTGGACGTTGATGTATGCAGATGGAGCTCTGGCAGCTCGCCTCTGTTTCCTCTGAGCCCGAGCTTGTTTACAACCAGTCATCACTGTGAAGCACACTGCAGGAGCCTTCACACTCACACAGTCTGGCTAAACACACAATTTATATTCAGCACAGGGTAATAAAAATGTCAATTGGCAGGTCAGATGGAGAGGGCTGAAATAGACTTTAATCAGACAGTTTATTGATGTTTTAAGCTTTACTTCGCCGAGAAAATATCTGTAAGTTTTTCAGAGCAGACATATGAGCGGTCTAAAAGGTTGTTCAGTTTGAGTTTAAACATATTTAAGGACGTGAAGAGCAACAGCGTTTACAAGAGAAAAATCCTCAAACTTAGATCCTTTTTATTACGTAAGATGAAGTTCTTAGTTTTCCTTTTAAGAGTAACTTAACACTGACCTTCCTCCTCCAGACCAAAAATATCTGTGCAGATGAAAACGTTGATCAGTTATGTTCTGAATCTTAACAGTCCAGTTCTCAAAATCAGTTCTGCATTTGTCTTGGTAAAATATGCATAGCCACAGCTCTTTTCTGGTTGAAACTAGGGATGGGATGAAATATCATTTGGCGAAATATCGCGATACAGAACGTGAAGAAATGCATCGAATTTGAAAAAAATGGATCGTGAAATAAAGACGTCATGTCTGATAACAGCGCATGTGACCAGAAGTGACGACAACAAACATTAGCACCAACTACCTTGCCTCCAAAAAGCCGAATGAAGTCAAAATTGAGGACGCTCCACCTGGATACAAGCCATCTGTCTGGCAGTATTTTGGCTTTCTCATTAAAAAAGACGATAGTAGAGTAATTGACAGGACTAAGACTGTGTGTAAACTTTGCTATGCTATCATTCCGTACATCGCCTCCAACACAACAAACATGAACCACCACCTTCAGCGTCACCATAAAAATGTGAAGACGACCCCGGCGAGAAAGAGCCTACCGCTCGTTAGCATACACTCTCTCTGACCTCTCTAGGGTTAGAGAGAGTGTAAGTTTGTGTTTGGCCTGTTAGGCCTTGTGTTTTCCTGTGTGCAACTCAAACAAAAATAAATAAGTCGTAATGACACAGTAATATTTTTTCTTTTTTACTTTTTTGATATTGTATCGTGACGTATCGTATCGTGACCCGGGCATATCGAGGTGCAGCGTATCGTGAGTTTAAGTGTATCGACCCATCCCTAGTTGAAACCCCTTTAACACAGGTGAATTTCACTGATATCTGGAACCTGATGATGTTTGCTGCTAACCACAGTCACCACAAAGCTCCAAAGTGATGCCAGTTTTTTCACAAAGGTTAGCTTTAGGATTATCATCAAAAGTTAGCTCTGGTAAAGAAATGATAAAAAATAGCTTAAAGAGACTGTGAGGAGTTTCTAAGTAATTACAAAAAAGTGTGACTTTTAGATATATGCCTGATCAAAATACACACTTTAAGATGAGTTTTATGGCATCAAAACAGGTTATCTATAAATGCTATTCCTTAGCCTTCCAGTTGGGTCAGACAGGGCTGGACTGGCCTGGATACTCAACTTCGGGAACAAGACAATTAAAACTAGAGCAAATTTATATTATTCAGACACGTCTTAGAGCACCGGGCTGTAAGTAGCCATATATAGCCGGCTACAAAACTACGATACTAAGTTTTCCAAAAATTGCTTGTTGTCACACATTAAAAATAACCGCTACGTAACTAGAAAGAGATACATTACAGACGTCTTTTGGTGCGTTCCAGTTGTAGTCAGAAGTAGGAATTTTGAGTTCCAAGTAGAAACTGGATCGTCCCCTGAAGTCGGAATTTCCTGCTGGGAACTCGGTGAAACCTCGCCACCCCTGAGTTGACAATGGAAGATGGATGCCCCCAGTGTGAACAGTTATTTAACTCCTGTAATAATCCATTTATTAGCACTTCTGACTGGGGTGTGTTGCTCTTGATCAGCTGTATACATAGTATTGTTAGATTTATATTTACAAAAATGCTGCCTTAGTGATAATCACATTCTTCATGTGATATTTGTGAACAACAATGCAGGCATGCTAACAACAGCTAACAATAGCCTGGTAGATCGGCATGTTTTTTTCCGACTTCAGCTGGAACGCGGATAAGTTGGAGATGATGTCACTCCCAGTTCCGAGGTCACTGGAACGCAGCATTATGACAGTCGCCGCGCGAACTCATGGGTAGCAGAGTCTTAATGTCGCCGGTAATCGTTTCTCCTCATAGCGCCTTTAAGAAATTGGTAGAATTTGTCATTTTACTTAACAGATGCCTCATCAGTTTCTTCCACTGTAGTCTGCATGCCTTTGAGGCAGTCAGCAAAAGCAACAACATACAGACTAAATATGTTATCTGGCAGGCAGGACGTAGAAGTTATAAAAATTGTGGCTTAATTTTAGACAATATAATATGAGACTAGCTGCACACCATCCAGGAAAGGGAAACTTTTAAGAATGGAGTCATTAGGCAAAATCAGTATTGATTTTGGTATCAATGAAAATCCAACTATTGCCTGTTCCTGTGCCAGAATAGCAGTTAAAATACATGGGAGACATTGGAGTGGATGAGTTGCAGAGGATTTAGGGCAGTTATTCAGCCCTGAATTTTAGATAAATCCTGTTTTTTTTCAAGCCAGTGCTGAGGTAGAGACATAGAAGGATTTTGGATTTAAGTCAAACTGTAGCCATAAAATGATTTGGGATTCCCACAAATAATTTTTTTATACAACTATGGTATATTTGAACCTACTTCCTGTCTTGTAAATCAGTTTTCACCAGGACGGCAAACTCTATTTCTATTTATGTATTTAATTTTTTACAGCCTCAGTTGAAAATTTAATCTGAATTGAGTCATGACCCCCAAATAGAGTTTGTATTGAATTCTTCATGTGACATACTGTCATGTGTCTTCTCTGGTTCCACATATAATTGTTTTTAAAACTTAATATTCAGTTCTACATTAACGTTAGTAACTTCTATTGGTTGACTTTTCCAGTCAGAGGCGTTGATGTGTCCCTCTTGTAGATCTAAGGCCATTTTTTTGTCATTAGAATCCTACAATTATAAATGCAGCCCCCAAAAGAATTAGACTAGAATTATTTCGTTGGATTGAGGTAATGTTTGATCATGTGGATAATCCCTGATTGGTTATAATTTAGCACATATCACAGCAGTCTGTTACTGATTGATGCTGTCTCCTGAACTGGGTGAACCTGGATCAGTTGGTCATCTGAAGGAATCATTTCAGTAAATTGGTCAGGAACACATCTGTGTGTGTCTTTACAGTGGATTTGTCTGTTTCTGAGAGGAGTTAACACATCAGTGTGATTTGTCCAAATGAATTCCTTAAGAATCATGAATTTCTGCAAACAAGATACTGGAATTTCTGCTTGATAATCCTGTTATAGATGTTAGAGTACAGTAAAAAGACAGATGGTATTTATGTTTCAGCAGACCTTTTGCTTCTTTTCCCATGTGTAATGGACACAGTAGTATGTCTTAACTGTCAGAGGGCTTTTTCTTTCCCGATCTCAAAAGCCTTATCAATGCTATTCATGTTTTAGTCAACAAAACTCCTAATTGTCAGTAAATAGCAGATACTTTTAATAATGGTCCCCAAAAGTTAAACTTGATTATGTTTTTGGCCCTATATAGTGAAGTGCTGAGCCTCTGTGTTAATGGGATACAGCTATTTGTTTTGTATAAACACAATTACACCAGTTCAAGTGTTTGGAGAATCATGGATTCAGATATGCCGTGCTCACGAATGCTGTTTATGATAGGCAGCAAAACTAAACAACTTAGGCAGTTAGGAATCACCAGGATGCCTGTTTTATCCGGGACAGTAGACAAAACATTTGCATCAAAGATATCACATTGCAAGTGGAAACATGTTCCAAGCCTAAAAATAAAGTTATGTTAAGCTTTTAAGTTGTGTTTGTATTTGAGCTGTACGTTGGAAAAAACTAGAATGCAGATAGACAGGACATCAGCACCTGTCTGTTTGCATGTCCTTTAGGAAATCATGTTAACAATTGTAAACATTTTACAGAATTTTATACATGCATGCAGTGAAAATGTGAACATTAGTGATGGAGAAAGGCATCTTTTTATTGTTCATTGTTGTTTATTTTTTAACTGTTATCTGTGCTAAGAGGATTCTGAATCTGTACTTGTATGAGATAAAAGATAACAAATGATGTCTAATCGTAATGTGACACGTGATTGCTTTGGTGACAGCTGATTGAGTTAATTCCAAAAATATCTCAAATGCGTCTTTTTTAAAGAACATTTAAAGAGGACATAAGTGTATAGCAGCTAAACCCAGGGACACAACATGGCATCTCCATTAAGAAGTAGCAGAAATATTCCCTGCTCAAGAGAACTGAGGGCAGCATCTTAAAACCGTCTGTTCTTGTGTCTTTTTTCTTCCCTCAGGAGACCAAGGAGTCCACAGCTGGACAGTTTTGTTCAGGCAGCACCCTCGGGGTGGAGCTGTTTAAAGTTCACCGGCGGTTTTCTGGGAACCTGCAGCTTCCTCCCTTATCATGGAGACAGGCTGAAAAGGACAGTCACAGAGGCAGGTCACCAACACCTGAGGAGGATCCAGTCAACCGAACCAGACCCACCAGTCTGCCCATTGTGTCCCTGCCAAGAATCGACATCACTCATGCAGACCCCGACAGGTAAGCAGAAAAACCAGTGACACGTCAAGCAGCTTCTGGGTACAAGTCAAGCATGGAAGTAAAGGAAACACTTTTTTAATACTTAAGATCTTTTTTTGGCTTAAAGGGGCTGTGAGGAGTTTCTAAGTAATTACAAATCAGTCTCACTTTTCGATATATGCCTGATTGAAATACACACTTTAAGATGAGTTTTATAGCATCAAAATAGGTTATCTATAAATGCTATTCCTTAGCTTCACGGTTGAGTCGGACAGGGCTGTACTGACCTGGATACTCAACTTTGGAAACAAGACAATTAAAACTAGAGCAAATTTATATTATTTGCACACGTCTTAAGACACCAGGCTGTAAGAAGCAATATATAACCGGCTACAAAGCTACTATACTAAGTTTTCCAAAAATTGCTTGTTGTCACACATCAAAAACTACCGCTACATAACTAGAAAGAGATAAAGAACCTCGTCGCTTTGCATCCTGTAAATTGTTGAAAAAAGAAGTTGTAAAGCAATGCAGAGTTCTGAGGAAGGTCCGAGCTGCATTCATTAGCATCAACAAACACACGCTTTGGCTTCAGTCACGTCTTTTGGTGCGTTCCAGTTGTAGTCAGGAGTAGGAATTTCCGAGTTCCAAGTAGGAAACTGCAACTGGAACGTTCCCTGAAGTCTGAATTTCCTATTGGGAACTCGGTGAAACCTCGCCACCCCCGAGTTGACAATGGAAGATGGATGCCCCCAGTGTGAACAGTTATTTAGCTCCTGTAATAATCCATTTATTTGCACTTCTGACTGGGGTGTGTCGCTCTAGATCAGCTGTATACATAGTATTGTTAGACTTAAATTTACAAAAATGCTGCCGTAGTGATAATCACATTCTTCATACAACAACACAGGGCGTGCTAACAACAGCTAACAATAGCCTGGTAGATCTGCATATTTTTTTCTGACTTCATCTGGAATGCCGATAAGTTGGAGATGATGTCACTCCCAGTTCCAAAGTTACTGGAACGCAGCATTATGACAGTCCCCGCGCATGCTCATGGGTAGCAGAGTCTTAATGTCTCAGTTAGATTCAGTTATATGAATAAATCTGATGCCTAACGCTGGAGCTGTTTATTAACAAACGAGACATCACTCAAGTGATACTGATGATTAAATGTTTAAGCGATTTATAAGTCAGTATCAATATCATGTGGATAATCCCTGATTGGTTATAATTTAGCACATATCACAGCAGTCTGTTACTGATTGATGCTGTCTCCTGAACAGGGTGAACCTGGATCAGTTGGTCATCTAAAGGAATAATTTCAGTAAATTGGTCAGGAACACATCTCTGTGTGTTTTCACTGTGGATTTGTCTGTTTATGAGAGTAGTTGATTCCTTAAGAATCATGCATTTCTGCAAACTAGAAACTGGAATTTCTGCTTAATAGATCCTGTTATAGATGTTTAGAGTACAGTGCTAACAAACATAGTTCATCAGATGGTATTTATGTTTCAATAGACCTTTTGTTTCTTTCCCATGTGTAATGGACACAGTAGTATGTCTTAACTGCCTGAGGGCTTTTTCTTTCCCGATCTCAAAAGCCTTATCAATGCTATTCATGTTTTAATCAACAAAACTCCTAATTGTCGGTAAATAGCAATACTTTTAATAATGGTCTCCATAAGTTAACTTGAAGTATGTTTTTTGCCCCCATATAGTGAATTACTGAGCCTCTGTGTTAAAGGGATAAAGCTATTTGTTTTGTATAAACACAATTACACCAATTCAAGTGTTTGCAGAATCATGGATTCAGATATGCCGTGCTCAGGAAGACAGGCAACAAAACATACAAACAAGAGAAGAGCTCCAGCTGTGACGGAGAGCATTTGTTATGCCAAGCTGTTGAGTTGTGTTTGTTTGAGATGTGCATTGTGAACAACTTTGATGCAGATAGACAAGACTGTCTGTTTGAGTTTCTTTAAGGAAACGGTATTGACATATGTCAACATTCGAAAGAATTTCACTCATGCAGTGAAAATTTCAGCGTTGGTGGTCGAGTAAGATATCTTTTTATTCTTCAAATTTGCCAAATTGATACTTTTAAAACTCTTACCTGTGCTCAAAAGGTCCCTGAATCAGTATTTGAGAAAAAACAGGCAATAAAATGTCTAATCTTAATGCTTTTGTGAATTGCAATGTCCGTTTCTTTAGTGATAATGGAAATATTGGACAGCTCACTCTGTTTATATCATGCCTTCATAACAGTTCTGGGTACTCAGATACCAAGTGATTATACTTAAAACTTCTTGTGTCCATGTGTCGATGAATGCTGTAAACCTTCATCATGGAAACCCCAGACCACAGTAGTGGTCTAGGATGCTCTCACCTGGCTGGATTTAGTCTTGTAGACTCAACATATGCTGATGCACATAGACACTGCTTTGTTGATTGATTTTATCTGCAGTGATACACCAGGATTTCCTTTTAAAATGTCCTTCAGTCTATCAAAAGTTTGTTGATAATAGTGCTGACAACAATTTGTTCCACAGTCTTAATTTCTGCCACGCATCAAAAATTCCCTCTGGGATCTCATGGCTGTTAGAGCTGCAAATAAAGCCACTGCTGTCCTCCTTTTAGCTCGTAGTTATCAGCATTGTCCGTATCAATATACCAACAAAATAAGACAAAATAAAAAGCATCACAGGCGACACATCATTAAGGAAAAGACACTTGTTACCTCCGCCAAGGAAGTTATGTTTTTGCCAGCGTTTGTTTGTTTGTTTGTTAGCCTAAAATTGCACAAAAACTAATGGACGGATTTTGCTGACATTTTCAGGAGATGTTGGAAATGGCCCAGCTTGAAAATGATTAGATTTTGCTGGTGATCCAGACAACAGCCATCAGTGAACAGTACTTATTTTCTCAATAACTGTCCAACAAATAATTATATCAACATGATTCTGAGTGCCCAGTGTGATGGTAACTTTATCGTGGAACTATTGTTTAAACATGTAACAGCAATATGTGAGCAACCTTGTTGGTGGTTTGTGCTCTCCAATTGCTTTCTGGTTTAATAAGTGCATTCATTTTCTTTTGCTCCTACTTTCTTGTCAAATTTTCAAGCAACAGGATCTTCATGTCTTTCCAGCAGTTGAAACAGGATGAGCAAAATTGCCTCTGGCTGGGGGTTAATGGCACAGAAGTGATGTTTGTTCTTAATAGGGATGTATACCGTGGACCAGTACTTCCATGTACAGGTCCCTAATTGGGTCAGTACCCGAACACCATTTAGAATCTGGAAAAATGGTACTGTTATCGGTACTTAAACGTCTCTTCAACTGTCACGTAGTTATGACACCACCGCCGTCCGGCTCAAGCATGTCGGTGAGGGCTAAGCGCTCCAAGGTTTGGGCTCACTTCAGCAAAGTTAATGAAAGCTCGGCCCGATTCAATTTTTGTCAGAGAGAAGTTGCGTCCAAGGGGGGAAATACTAGCAACATCACCAAACATTTGGAGCGCACGCATAGTTATAAAGCTAAAGGAGTGCCGGCTGTTTGATTGCTATAGCAACACGAGTAGAGTTAGCAGCCCGGCTAACACTAAAGACTGCAGCACAGACAGAGACAGAAACTCTATTATCCACCCCTTCGGTAAAATACCAGCCGAAAAAGCACAGTCACACGGGGTTAAACTCTTGATGAAGCGCCGCTGCACTCGGTCGTATAACCTGGATGAAAAGCCGCCGGCACAGCTCACTGCAGCTGTTAATGTCCGCTCGGAGCGGAAACTCTCTGTTTGCTGAGGTCAAGAGAGCAGCGGATGTGACTGATGCTCAGAGCGCCCTCTGTTGGATGAAACGGTCCACTGCTCCAGGCGCCTTGATGTAGTGCTTCACTCAATATTTTACATTTGAATACTTACTTACTATTGGGTTACGGATATTTATCCCCATATTCGAACAGTTATTTGAATATCGAATTTAAAGTGACAGCCCTAGTAGTCATCATTACAGCATTGATTTTAGCACCACAGATGTATGGGTCTGTCTGTACATGCAGTCTGTTGGGCAGCATGAAGGGGTTTTGCCATCTCCTTAGCTTTCTTTTTTCCTCTGAGAAGCATTTGTAATGCATTACTTCTATTCTGTTGCAGCTTTATTATTACCCTGTGGTAATATAAAAGGTTTAATCTTTTAATATCTTGTAAAGTCTTTATTTTTTACCGAAAATTACGTGTTGTAGTATCGCTAACAGTATCGATAAGTAGCGATACCAATAAGAAGTATCGGTATCTGTATCTGTATCGGTATCGATAAAATCATAACAATATACATCCCTTGTTCTTAATAATGTCCATTGACATTGTGTGCACATATATAGCCTGCTTGTTGTCTGAATGCCTCAGATATGTTGATCTATGTGGATGTATTAATGCATAAAAGACTCAGCAGAAAAGGCTTCAGTGTTTTTAGCTTTAACATAAATGAGTGTTACCAGATTTAAGAACCAAAATATGCTGGTCGGTATTGGATGTGTTGGTTCTTGTGCCACAGTGGTACAGGGTTTTGATACCCGTCTCTTATTAGTGCATCATAAACAGTCCAGTTGCACGGTGTTGAGCTGACATAGCACTCCTACCTTTGTTCAATCACAATCTGAACTCTAGTCTTGCTGAAATGATTTGGGCCTCACAATGCACTTGTACTCTTTTGTTGCCTAATATTTCAGAACAAGCTGTGTGCTGGAAACATGCCCTATCTTGTGTTTTTCCATTTACTTTTAAAATTAGATTTGTGAAATACAGAAGAAAACATTCCCTTGACATTTTTATATTTTTCTGTTTGCTTTTTTAAAAAACTTGCACGTCTGTTTTCTTCTTAATTTTAGTTTTTCTCTGAGGCTTAAAAATAACCCTGCAGCCAAAGAACAGACATCAGATGGCACACACTAATTTGGCAGTCATGCCAGTAAATCAGTTTCCTTGTTGTGCCTACTTCTGAGACTGAACACAGTCAGCCACTGTTCCACTGTCGCAGTAAATCAAGCAAAATCTGTTAGGTATTTTTTTAATGATGGAAACCACTTTTCTGCATTGGATGGACTTTTCTTTGAACCGCAGTGACTCACATCACTAAATTACAGATGATGACCGGCTCCCATCAGACTCATATTGTCCATTGAATCTTTCTATGGTCTCTTTCATCTCTATGAAACTCAATTTGGCGCTCGGCTTAAAATAAACATGCCTGGAAAAAAATCTGCCAGAAAATTTGGAAACTTTTTCATGGTTCATTTTGTGCCAAAACTTTTTTTCTGATATTATATAGTGAAGCCTAGACTGCTGACAAAAAGAAGAAGCAGTATGGTTTTAATGAGCTAATCTAAAAAAATCAGTGAAGTATTTTTTATTTTTCAATTTAATTGGCAGCTAACGTTCAGTTTTTCATTTTAAACTGAAGTTATTGCTATTCATTTAAAGTCAGACAAAGGGCCATTTGAGCCACTGTATTTTTCTTCTTACCTTTCCATTTTTTGTCATCTGAGGTTTCTGGTCAGATTGTTCATCTTCCAGTAAAGATTCAAATCTGATTGTTTTTATTTATGTTGCATGTGTATGAAGAGTGTCTTTCTGCACCCAGTGTTTTCTAATAGGAGCTACTGCTGATCATTAAGCCCACAAGTCTGCTTGGCCAAATTTTTTTCCATAACACACAGAATGCCTCCGATGCTTCAAAGGGGCTGTTTACATGAGGCCGAATACGGTCAAATCTGATACGTTTTCATTGCGTTTTGGTCATGTGTTTAGGAACTCTATACAGAGTGCCCAAATCCAGAAACTTTTGAAACCAGGCTCCAGAGTGGAGGGTTTTCAATACGCTCCTTCATGCAGCGCCGTGTAAACTAGGGCTGAACAATTAATTGCAAATAAGATTAAATTGCAATATGGCTTGTTGCAATTTTCAAATTGCAGAAGGTTCAATATGGCTTTGTGATGTGTTTTTGTGCAATTTCATGCCTATTTTTTTTTTTTTTTTTTTTTACCTCTATTCATACACTTTTTCCCACTTTTTTTTTTAACCCCGTTTTTACAACTTTATGCCTATTTTGCCCCCATTCATCTTTTTGGGCCACTGTCAGACCCATTTTTGGAAATTTTACGTGAATTTTGAAATTGAATTTCAAATTTAACCCTTTAAGGCCCAAGACCATAAATTATAGCAGGAAAATTCATTTTTTTTGGAGCTGAAATGTTTGTTTCACTTTCTACTAAAATCCATAAAAATAAAAATGTCCATGAAATTCAACATAAAGATTTTTCATATCTCATTTGATACATTAGGTGTTTTTGGCAACTGATAATCCATTTGAGGACATTTTTTTATCATTTGTCTGATTGTATTCAGATGTTTTTTTTGTAATTTGTTGATCATATTGAGTAGGAAGAGGTATTATAAAAGTATGTATCAAATATTATACAATTGGCTTTATAGGGTCAATTCCCAATTTTGCTGCCATAATCAATTTTCCTAAGCCACTTTTGGATTTTTTTTGCCAATTTTTCCCCATTTTTTTTTTTGCAATTTCATACCTATCTTGCACCTATATGTTAAGCTTTTTCCGCTTTCATACCATTTTTACCCAGTTTTTACAATTTCATACCTATTTTGCTTCTGTTCTCCACTTCTCCACTTTTCCTCAAATCTTTTGTCCTTAGATTAATTTAATGTAATATTGGTTTTACTATAAAAAGATCTACTGCTTATGTTTGTTTAAGAATACATAAGATGAGGAACATTAAAACAATTGCAGAGTAAATTGCAGTATTGGGGAAAAAAATCGCAATTAGATTATTTTCTCAAATCGTTCAGCCCGAGCTGAAACAAAGGGTTCATTGGCAAATTAAAATGCAACCCTCGATTTTTAGGCAAGAAACAATGAAAAAATGTTCCGAGGACAACAGGAGTTAATGTTATCTTATTGAAATATAGTAAATCATAATTTGTATGTGTTTTGTCATGTGTTTAAATTCTGGGCTGGCCAAAGTGCTCAGAACATGGTCATTTTTTACTCTCGTTATGATCTGCCTTCTGCATTTATTTGCTTCTATTCAGCATTCATGATCATTTGAGTTGTTTTTTTTCCTTCCTGTGAAGCTGGAGTCAGTGTTTACAAAAATACACTTATATAGCCGCAGTGTTCTTGTTCGGAGAAAACAGTCTGTTCATGTTTTTCCTCTGTGAGCTCTCAGACGATAACAGGAGGTTCTGGTTCTTGTCAGGCTCCAAAGGCCTGGATCATATTTGTTTAAGTCTGCCAATATAACCATAACTTATTTACTTTTACTGCTACTGATGTTTAATAATTAAACATTTTGATGGCGTTCAACAAACAAAGCTTTGTTCAGAAACAGCACATATCAAAGCTCATGTTTATACATTAATATTGTTCTATTGACCTCCTTCTCATATCAGTTTAGGACTTTTAGCCATCAGTTTGAATGCAATACTGCTCAACAGTGTACCTCACATATTAATTCAACAGGCTCTTCTCCATCATATTTCCCTGAGCCTCAGCCTTGAATGAATATTTATTGTGTCACAGTAATGCCGAGGGCTTGTTCTAATGGCAGAGCAGGAGTTGTACTGAAAATGAAATGGAAACTTAAGATGACGTCCATCAAAAGACAAGCTGCGCCTCATTTCTATGGAGCTGCTTTGGACTTTCCCAAACCTACAGGATGCAAAAACATTCAGCTGCACAATCAGCACAAAAAGTTTGAATGTGTTATAGCAACACAGTGAACATTAATGAATCCTAAACGGACAAAAAGCATCAGAAACACTTTGTCGGCAGCAGCAGAGATAATCCTGTTGTTATATTAGTTACAGCCAATTAGGGATGTAACGATATGAAAATTTTGTATCACGGTTATTGTGACCAAAATCATCCCATTATCATTATTATCGTGGTATTGTTGCAGTGTGCTCAAAATGTTCAAAATGTACTTTAACATAAAATTTAAATAATTTTACCCCTTTAATATTGTAATTGTAACAGTTCTTTTTTGTCTTTTTTGCCAAAAAATGTGTCTAGAAATGCCCTTTGAGTACATTTTTACCCTTCTTTCATGAGAAATAAAAGTTAACGATTCTAGCAAGTATTTGTCATTATTATGTTATAAATGCTTAAACAGTGTGTAATTACAAGAAAAGAAAACAACAGATTTAAACTTTAAACAGGATTCTCTTCATAAACAATTGAAAATGAACAACAAATAACCTATTTTACAAACACTCACAGATTTTTGTTAGTGTCCATGTTATAGCGCTATTCGACCATGTCATGGCCTTATCTTTTTTTTTTTTACTGACGATAGTCCCTGAAGCAGTTAGCTCCCTTTGTGAGTCTCTGGTCTCCCCTCTCCCTGGCAGATATCCTCGATATATTCTACTCTAATCTTTCCAGAGTACGATCGATTAAATCCATTAAACACGAAATTTGACGGAAAAAGACAATTTCAAAATACGGCGAATACACGGCAAAAGAATACGCTCCAGAGTGATCCTAATGCTGTTACTTACACGTTTTAGAAATTATTTAGACGGAGAATACTGAGAAACCACCTGTAATTCTCTCGGGTATGGCCCATTGAATCTTTTCTCTCTCTCGCTCTCTCTCTCTCTACCTATACGGCTCGGTCAGCTTATTTACTCGAGGAATTACGGCAGTTTTAACCGTGCACGTCTTTTTCTTTTGCCGCAGCTTCGTGTTTAGACAGGGTGACTGTCTTCTATCAATTTCCCCTCTGCAACCTTGTAAAATCCAAAATTTAACCAGACTTAAGAGTCTGTTTCCAGAGGGAAATCTCCGCTGTCTCTAACGTTCGCTGAGGCCAAACAATGCAAACTGTGCATGCGCTCTTCCCATGAGGCTGCTTCATCCAGGAACAGACTCATAGTTCCGGCATTTCCAGGCAAAGAGCGGCATCACTGTGAGTTTTTAACGCATTGTGGTTATCAAACACTGTATAACGGTAATTTTTATAGGATGCAGTAATGATTACCGTGGGAAATTTTACCGCAGTTTACCATATACCGGTAACCGTTACATCCCTACAGCCAATACCTTTTTGATTGTGCTAAAATGTAAATAAGCTCCTCCACCTCTCCTCATGAGGATCACCTTTGATCATTAACAAGTGAAATTTCTTACATCAGCAGAATTTTGAGGGAGACAGTGATGCCTTGGAGATCCTGACCTCAATGCTGTAAAAGTATTTATAGCATATTATAATAATATTTTTCAAACATATGGCTTGAAGTGTCTTCCTTCTGCAGGTTTTGGTCTCTCCCCTCGTCCGGTGTGCCACAGACTGCTGTCTGCGTGTGAGTGACACGTCGTCACTGCTCGATCTGTCACTATGCACAGACCCTCCATGAATAAAATCCACATTATAGTGATTATAACAAAGGATCACTTTCTCAGCCTAGTGCCTGATCTCATCATGGGTATTAAAATCTGTTTTTTTTGTCTTGATTATCCATTTAATTGAGTAAAACACTGTGTTTTTATAAAAAGTCAAATATTTATGGTATACTCTCTGTACAGTGTTATAGATGTTTGAATTCTATAAGGCTTAATTAGTCCAGAAACACCAAATATTTTCAACTCTACATCTTTTATGTGACTTTATCATTTTATTAAAATATGTTTTATTATCACTGATATTTCAGTGATAATTTACAAATGAAAACAACTAATTGAATAATAGTTCTAAGATTAATGATATAAAAAATGCTCCATTTTTTTCAATAAAATTGTTCAGTGAGCAAAGAAAAAGTAGTTTATTTTTTTCTTCTTAGCATTTTTTTTACATGGATCTCTGCCCCCAGATTACTCAATGGCTCCAACTGTAAAATAACAAATATTCAAATAGCTTAAATAGTTAATAGCCTTTAACTGCTCTTAGTTCAATAGTTGTGCATTTAAAATAGTTTTTTATGGATTAAGATTCCAGTTCTTAATGTCAATTTGCAAGTAAGTGTTGAAAATAAGTACAAAAAGGTTTGTGATAAAATCAAGATACTGAAACTGCCATAAAAAAGTCATGATACATTTTTTTTCCCACACATTCAAAAATAATTTGGTAAGCACAATCAATAATGTCATAGGTGTCAGTTAAATCTTATCAGTTCCTGTCCTTAGTCCTTAAAGGTGTAGTCAGCGATGTGGGAGAAAACGAGTGGAGAGATTGTTGATAAATGAATTTAGACCCACCTCTCCCTTCATACTTCACCCCTGGCTCCACCCCCGAAAGCTGATGGACGTGCATCGTCATGGAAATGGCCGTAGAAACTGCGTAGCTGACCAACATAGCTAAGGTAACCCCGACTCATCAGACAACTCGACTTCCATTATTGATAACATCACAACAACAGTACATTTTGGCAGATTAAACAATAAGATGAGTGCCCGACGGCTGTTACTGTTATGTGAAGCACCACAAAGCTAATGTTGCTTAACTATCCAGCAGACAGACGGCGACATCCGTGTCCGTTTTCAGGTCTTTCAATTCGTGGAGTTCCCTCCACCGTCGGAAAGCAACACCAATGTTGACCCGGGTCTTTGCTCTTTCACGGTCATAGCCACTTCTTTTTCACTTTCTGCTACTCTGACCTTTTTCTTTTGGGCTGTTTTTCAGCCATTGCTACTGCACCTATTGTATCTCTCTTACGCTAACTGCACACACTACGCATCCTACTACTCCCCCTCCCCCCTCTGTCTGATCTGCTTATGAGTATGATGGCCCCCTGGATGTTGGGGGTGTACCCTGTTTTAGTGGCTCGGCCCGAGCCACAGTATTTACCTGCTGAAATTCTTTTTTTTTTTTCAACATGCTGTCATTGGGGACATCTTGTGGATGGAGAGGAGAAATACGGTGATTTTGACAAGTAGTGCATTAGATTAGAAGATTAGAAGATCGCTGACTACACTTTTAATCCTTGTGGGCTGCTTTTACCAGAGGAAATAAATGCCCTCTCCCAAAATCAGCTTTAAGATATAATAGATTAATATTTAAAGATTGTTACTAATCTTATGTATATTTAAACCTTATATTTAAAAAACTTCCAAATCCATTTATCATATTGGAAATATTGTTTTGTTTTCATCAGTCACTTTTAATCAAACTGGTATTTTTTTTTTTTTTTTTGATTAGGACTGAAGTTTATTAAATGATTTGAGCAATGAAAGTACAAAAATATTAATATGTAAGGTTTTATATCAGTTTTTTGGAGAGGATATTTTTGCCCTAATGACCTCAAAGGGTCTTAAATTTGGCTCCAGTAACCCTTTAACCTCAGACTTTTCATAATAAACAACTTCCTACAAGAAATATTGAATAACAACCAAAATTGTGGCAAAAAGTTGAGCATAAAAATGTCCTGAAAGGACAAAATGTCCTTGTTGACCCCTGAGGGTTAGGAAGTCTTAAATTGTCTTTTTTAATCTAATCTATTTTTACTTCTGTGAGATTTTCTGCTTTAAATAGCATCTGGAAAAAACTGTGACAGCAGCATAATGCTTGTATAACACATATCACAAGAAACTTTCTTGTTTCTCTCTGACACTTTCCCTCTGTATCAGGTGAGCAATGTGCTTTAACACCTTTTTTAAATTCTTAGATAACTCTGGCTTTTTATATTGTAAATGGTTGTATCATGATCTCATTTTAACAAATCAGCTTTTTTGCACGTTATAGAAAAAAAAGATATCTCAGCTGTGTTTTGCTGCTGGTTTTGCTGAACAAAACTGTAAGAATTGGGTCTTAAAAAGTCTGAGAATTGATTTTTAAAGTTGTGCAGAAACCATAAATGGATGTGTTATATGTAATTAAATGTCCTCTGTTAGTGAGAGCTTGTAAGAGGAAAAAACCCCCTAAGTTTTCCTCTTCAGTACTGGTCTTTTCCATACAAATGCCTTAATGGGACATCACAGGTGGTGGAGTGAGGGGCGGGGCGGGATGATAATCTTCTGTGGTTTAATATCAGAGAGAAAAAGGGACAGGCGGTCAGATAAACAGAGCGAGCGCAGCAGCAGTCCAGAGCTGCCTTGTTTTCCTGCCATACGCCCATCATTCCAGCACGTGGCCTGTGCCTGGATAGAGAGGGTCCTCAAGGGTGGGAGGCCGAAACATTGATGCGTTGTGTTGCCTGATGAGGAGCTGAAAAGCAGGAGAACGATGCCGCGGAGATCCCCAAGGGGCAGAGCTGGGCACTTTGACTTCAGCGAGGAGGTGGTGAATAGAGAACACCTCGCCGCTCCCAGGTGAACTTTGGCATCTAATTTACTTCATTTATGTTTCTCTTTTTTTCTTAATCAGCTTTTTTGTTTCATGTCTAAAGATGGTCTGTCTATTTTAAGCCTTGTTGGGTCCTGTTTTACTCTTTTATTTAGATTTTTTTTAACGACTAATCGAATCAGGGCTTGATTTAAACAATGGGTTTAAACTTTTCAAACATAAAATAAGCGTGACATTTTTTCACTGCCTGAACATCAGGATCTGCAGAAATGCTGCTCCGTTGACATAGGGCGGTTTCCTGCCCACAACAGATTAAAAGATTAGATTCTAGGTAAAGCATGTTGTTAATGTTGTGAACTTGGGATTTGGATGACGCAGAGTGAAATGCGGATGACGTTTACAGTCCTCCATGTGAGTAATCAGAGAGTCTGAACGTTTGGCATTAATCTGAGCTCTTCTGGCAGAGGTGTGGAGCTGAGAGCGTCTCAGTGGGATAAATGTGTGGTTAATCCCACATGTTGTTGAAATTACAGAGGCGGGTGGGGTTAATGTGCGGGAAGGAGTGCTTTGACCTTTAAGATGGTCTGGTATTAAAATCAAAAAGAAAGAAAGCAAATGTTAGACTGCAGTGGACCCTCGTCTTTCTATAGGAGATGTAGTAATTAGACTGGAGCTGTGTGAAATGTATTCAAGCTGAACTCAAGCCCCTCAAATGACAGTGTCATTTTTCATGATATGGGGCATCTGTTGTCCCTGCACGGCTTTGACTTTTTAACTTCCGACATGTAAACTCTGCTCCATCTGAGCCGTTCATCTGGTTACACAATAGCCCGTCCTCTCCCAGCACATGCTCAGCTGTGTCAAACAGATTATGTCCATTCATGCATCTGTGGTGGTTTCACCGTGGTTTTAGCAAACAAGCTGGGGGGATGGACTGTCGAGAGATTTGCTCTTTATTAATGATAAACATGTATAATTTTAGACTCAGTTAAGTTATAAAAGCCTCATTCAAAGGTGTTCAGCCAAACCATAAAAGCTAATCTGAGCTATTGTGAGATGGTAAGGCATTGTTTGACACTAAATTGTGCCTATACTGTTTTAAATATTATGATGCTTTAACGTATTGTGGTATAACTGCCTGGTAACATACTAACCAGTCAGTAATCAAGTCCTAAGAGTTCCTTTACAATTTTTGGAAAACTTAGTATTGTAGTTTTGTAGCTGGCTATATATCGCCCGGTGCTCTAAGACGTGTCCGAATAATATAAATTTGCTCTAGTTTTAATTGTCTTTTTCCTGAAGTTGAGTATCCAGGCCAGTCCAGCCCTGTCCGACCCGACCGCGAAGCTAAGGAATAGCATTTATACTATAGATAACCTATTTTGATGCTTTAAAACTCATCTTAAAGTGTGTATTTCGATCCGGCGTATATCTAAAAGTGAGACTGTTTTGTAATTACTTAGAAACTCCTTACTGTCACTTTAAACACTGTAGTTAAGTAAAGATAATCTAAACCTCAGTTTGTTAATTTTTTAAAATATTTGTGTCCATTTTAAATAATACAGGAATTTAAAACAATGAATTACTTAATATTAAGTACCAAGGATTCACTGGTGTGGTATTAAAGGGTCTGAATCTCATGTGTGAATCATATTAAAGTTAGTAATAGAACAATATTTAGACTACAAAAACTAGATACAGTGATGCTGTGCCACATTTTATCTAAAAATAAACAGAGAATTGGTGTAATGTTCATATTGCTCAGCCTCTTTTTGTGCACCCGTTTAATTCATACTTTATTTTAGCTTCAAATATCTAAAATTGGTGATCATTTCATTTTGTCATTTGAAGTTGAAAGGAGACTCTGAGTAGTTGTCATTTATTTTTAATGTTGGGTTGTTTATGGTTTATTTTGGAAATAGCTCAAAGCAAACCAGCCTGTCTTTGTATGATTCGATTACACATGATTTGATGCACATTAGATTAGATTGCAAATGTCAGTTGTTTGGTTTTTATTGCATTATTCTGTCAGGATAGACAGAGAAAACAAATGTCAGAAAATGAGAGAAGATTCTGCTTTTCGTTATTTGTTTTGTTTTAGAGTTAATCAGTGATAGCTGAAGTGTAACAGACGACATATATACTCTAAAGAGAATGACTAACCACACACTATAAAGGGGGATTGTGCCCAGCTGCTTTTAGCTGAGCTGCTTTATGAATGGAGCTGTCATGGTCAGTTCTGAGTAAAGCACAGACCAGAGCAGCACTTTACAGTAAACTTTAAGCCCCCGGCAGCTAAAAACATGAATTTAACGAGCACAGTAGGTTTGTTTTTAGTCCATGAATGGATGGGCAGACGGAGGGACAGTAATCATTTTAGGGTTTTATGCAATTGTCTCTCTTCTGAATGGAACGGATGGTGGACATTACCATCTTTAAAAGATACATTTTTAGGCTTCTATTATTTTTTTTAATTTAATTAAACAGTTACAAGGGACTTTAATTTTAGTGTTCTGCGAAAATAGTGCAGCTTTTGATGTCAGTGTAGACAAGTCTGCATACACATGAACTACATAGTACACCCTGAAAAACAAAACTACAGCATGCACATTAATTCTGCAAAGGGAATTCAGCTTAGCTTTGTGTTATAAAGCATGTAACTTTGACAAAGTTGAGGCAAGACCTGTTTTATGAAACTTCTGTGTCATTTCTTGTTTTCTTCTTTATGAAGGAAAATTCTATTAAAATGGAATTTGAGTTTTGTGTGGAAAAATCTGTATTTTCATTTTTAAGACCATATTTCCTGCTTTATCTTGAATTTAACTTTTGAAATTTTGAGCCAAAGTCTTATTTTAATCTATATGAGGTTTAAAATTTTTGATTGTACATACAACTATTGTGATCAGATGTATTTTGGGCTTTTTTTGACAGCTGCTATTGAAACTAAGGATGCACCGAATATCTGGTGGCAAAAAAAAGCCATATTCGGCCTTCGGTGGAGTGAGGTAATAGCAAGGCCGAATAGTACCGTGTGACGCAATGACGAAATCAAATACGTCATTGCGTGTGACTGTGGCTAAACAGACTTGTGTCAAAAGGACAGTAATTCATCTGTTGCAGGTTTATCCACTTCAATGCACTTTAGTTTTTTTAATGCATGTTTTTTGTTTGAAGGTTTAATATGAATGAAAAACTTTGTTGTGCTTTTTTTGAAAAGCAAAGGCTACTGGAATATTAAAAAATGTCATTACATTCAATAAACAATTACTTTCTTTTAAAAACATGTCTAAAAATGCATTCTAAGCTATTTATGCACTATTAAAAAATATAGTGAACGACTTAGCCTCCGCATTGGATATTCGGTATTCGGCCAAGCGTTTACATTTTATTCTGCTTCGGCTTCGGCCACAAATTTTCATTTCGGTGCATCCCTAATTGAAACCACTGGAGAAAAAAAAAATGTTTCTGACCATGTGCATGCACTTCCTCTTGCTCCTCTGTGTCACTTTGTCATGGTAGAGAAATTTGTTCTAATATCCTATTTATGGATTAATATTAAGCACACTTTCATGTTGAGTTTTAAAAAGTGAACAATCTGTGATGTGTTGCCAACACCTATGTTAATAATAACAATCTAGCAGGTATGGATGCTGATACAGATGTTTTTCTGCTTACTTCTTATTGCTCATTACTCATTTCTCAGCAAAATAAGATACTCATTCTCTAATCGGAAGTTAGCTGTATTTCAATGTTATGGCACAAAAATAACATCTGAAAAGGACATCTGCTCACCCAGTATTGAAATGGTGAAGGACGATTTTTGTAATAATGGCAGATACCAATATTAAACCGTTGTATCTGTGCATCCCTACAGTTATAGCAACAGTTATGACAGTGAGTTGATTAATATCAACATCAAGTAAAGTCATCAATGCTGCTCTCTGATGTGACTGAAAAGATTATTACCACCCTTTAACAATGCTTTATTGCCTTCACTCTGACAGAGGAGAGAGACGGGGAAAGACTTGGCAAGTGGGCCGAGACAGTAGGTGAACACATGCACTGTTAAGTTGGAGTAGATTTAGGCCCCATCCACACGAAGGCAAACCGAGGTCTAAACGCGTACGTTTTTTGCCGAATCTGCGTATCATCCATACGTAGACGGCGTTTTGGGGGTCTGTAAACGATCATTTTTGAAACCAGGTTCCAGAGTGGAAAGATTTTGAAATGCCGTATACTCAGCTCCGTGATTACTGGCTCTCTGCAAGTTTTCAGATACGCTTACGTCATAGTTTGATATCTTCATTGACACGCATGCGCCACACGCAGCAACAACAATGGTGGCGTACGGTGTAGCCTATGTGTTGATGAAGCTAGTGACCCTACTATCCCTGCTGCAGTAAAATATCCTTCTTCTCAATCACCACCGAGTTGAACAAACAATTATCGAGGACACATTACGGCCCTTTATGATCACTTTATCACAATCTGTGTTTACAACTTTTGCTGGCAGTGCGCTTGCCCACTGTTTTTTCGTCTGTTTCTGCTTGTTTCCGTCATATCGGTACAGCGCCCCTAGAGGTCTGGCATGTGTTTTACAGCGTATTGATGCGTATCGAGTGCATTCATATAGACGCACACATTTTCTGAGACGCCTTCGTCTTTATGACGATCGTTTTTGGAAACTGTTAAGCGTTTTGTCTTTGTGTGGATGGGGCCTCACACACACAGGGAAGGGCAAACAGCTGAAGTGGGAGGAGTAGGAGGCACTGCTGACTTCATGACATGCAGGCTGGAACCAAACGCTGTCAAGAGAAGAGAGGAAAAAGCCCACATATTTTCAAATGGAGGGGCTTATGCCTAATTCGAGGGCATTTTTTCACTGCCAATATGAGCACATGTGGGGGCTGTCCTGCATGAGCCAAGTTTTAAAGGTGTACATGTCACTATCAATCAACAGTGAGGTTGTAACTTGTGTCTATTTATCTCCCACTCCCCAGCCGACAGTATTAAGGTATCAAATTTTGGTTTAATTTTCGTAAGAAATTTGGATTTACTCCCAGCTCACTCCTTTCCCTATGTACTGTATATATGTGCACCAGTGGTAGGATAAGATGGCAATATGTCTCAAGACACATATAGCAGCATCAATAAGCTCAAATGTTGCTGAATTTTGTGTTTTTTTGAAAATGCTGAGACAGTTTCCACCCTTACATGCAATTCAGTCCAGCTTAGGCTACTTTAATACTCTGATGTCTGTAACGTTTCCAAACTAGTTTGTGTCAATCAGGAAGTAACTGTGGGAATTACTTCAGATCTTAAGTCTTTACGCTGCATCCAAGTTGGTATTTTAAAGCACTGCCGCTAGTTTGTAATCACTCAATAATCTCTGATAAATACATTGCTGATCTGCTCAAGTAAACCCAGCAGATCCCACAGATCTTTAGGAGGCAGTCAGCGAGTTGTTTTTATAGTCAGAGTGTGTCAGGGTGAAACAGCTTTAAGTTTCATGCTGCAAACTGGTGAAAAACCTTTTGATAGTACTGACAGCTCCTCAAGCTTTGATCATCGCAAGTCTCAGTAAAAGACTCAGTTTTCTCTTTTTCTTTTTATCCTAGTTTTGTCAAAGTATTGGGGCACAAATCTTGATAACTGCACTGAAACATGTAGAGCAGGCCATGAACCTCTGTCGGATGGGACTGTGGGCCGTTAACAGGGTGCAAGAATTCATTGGTTTAGCACTGGTGTTTGATGATATTTGCCTTTTTCATTTTTACAAACATTGCCTTTAGCAAATAATTTGTCAAGAACACATGCAAGTGCATATCTGTTGTGTCACATGTATTGTTGGTTTCATACTCGCCGAGCAGTTAATCGGTTTAAAGGAGTAAATAGAGATTTACTAAAACACCGATGCAGATACTGAACCATATCTGATTACCTCTTAGGGCCGTTTTCTTCAACAAAGCCAAAACTGTCTTTCATGCTTGATAATTAAAACAAGACAGACTCTATCCAACAGGTAAGTTTGTACAGCCATGTATAAAATGATTTTGAATAAATCAGCAGTTTGGGGTGTCAGAGTTTAGCATTACATTAGTAAGACGTGACAGAGAAACATCTGAACTGGTATCTGTTAGGGATGGGACGATACACTTAAACTCACGATACGCTGCACCTCGATATGCCCGGGTCACGATATGATACGTCACGATACAATATCAAAAAAGTAAAAAAGAAAAAACATTACTGTGTAATTATAACTTATTTGTTTTTGTTTGAGTTGCACACAGGAAAACACAAGGCCTAACAGGCCAAACACAAACAATAACACTCTCTCTAACCCTAGAGAGGTTAGAGAGAGTGTATGCTAATGAGCAGTAGGCTCGTTTTCCCGTCTTCGTCTTTTTTAATGAGAAAGCCAAAATACTGCCAGACAGATGACTTGTATCCAGGCGAAGCGTCCTCAATTTTGACCTTATTCGACTCCATCATTCGGCTTTTTGAAGGCAAGGTAGTTGGTGCTAATGTTTGTTGTCGTCACTTCTGGTCACATGCGCTGTTATCGGACATGACGTCTTTATTTTGCGATCCATTTTTTTCAAACTCGATGCATTTCGTCACGTACTGTGTGTCCCTAACAGTTGGCCTAAGTGATCTATTTCATGATCAAACACCAGGGAGAGTTTAAGTACTGTTTAAATTACAACTACTTCATGAATCAGTTAAATATGGTATTGAGAGTTTGCAAAATGTCTCATTTTAAACACAAGTGTTGGCCCTAAGTTTTATATTTTTTATTATAAATTTTATTATAAATCGTCTTGCATTTATGTGATGGCATGTTTGCGTAACAATGGTTATTTTCTCAGTCTATAAAAATTTTAAAGACTATTTGTTCAGTGAAGGACTGTGCAAAGCAGACACGCCACAAAGTTTATAAAACCCCTCAAGTTTTCTTCGTTCTGTGGTACTGTATAAATCAACAGGTCTGAACAAGACCCACAATCCACTTCCAAAACCAGTCCGTGAATTTATAACTCAAATTGCACCGATCACTCCTCAATGAAACAATCCTGCCTCCAAAAATTAAAAAAAGAATCTATTAAATGCTGTCCTAACCAGTCTAATCAATGCCCCTTCAATTGTAACCTCTAACCTCACTAGTGAAAATTTCAACCTTTAGCAAACTAAACAGTCTTGATAAGAAGAGTGTTAACCTTTGTAACAATACTAAGGGCCCATTTACACGACAATGAAAATAGACAGTTTTAGTTGTGTTTGTGCCTTCTGCAAAGTTTTAAATCCGGGGTCCAGAGTGAGAAGTTTTTGAAAATGTTTTTCTTATCATCTGTGTGCAAAGAGTAATGTCTCTTATAGGGATGGGATGAAATATCGTTTGGCGAAATATCGAGATACGGAATGTGACGTAACGCATCGAGTTTGAAAAAAATGGATCGTGAAATAAAGACGTCACATCCGGTAGCGCATGTGACCAGAAGTGACGACAACAAACATTAGCACCAACTACCTTGCCTCCAAAAAGCCGAATGATGGAGTCGAAATTGAGGACGCTCTGCCTGGATACAAGTCATCTGCCTGGAAGTATTTTGGCTTTCTCACAACAAACATGAACCACCACCTTCAGCGTCACCATAAAAATGTGAAGACGACCCCGGCAAGAACGAGCCTACCGCTCGTTAGCGTACACTCTCTCTAACCTCTCTAGGGTTAGAGAGAGTGTTAGAGAGAGTGTTTGGCCTGTTAGGCCTTGTGTTTTCCTGTGTGCAACCCAAACAAAAATAAATTAGTTATAATTACACTGTAATATTTTTTCTATTTTACTTTTTTGATATTGTATCGTGACGTATCGTATTGTGATCCGGGCATATCGAGGTGCAGCGTATCATGAGTTTAAGTGTATCGTCCCATCCCTCGTCTCTTATCAGGGAAAACATGCGCAGTACTCTTTCAAATGAATGTAATGAATGCACCGAGGAGGAACAACAACAACTATAGCTGATTACCGAGCAACATGTGGGCTGCTAACTGTGCTAGGTTTGCTATCACTCCTCCCACAAAATGTGAATTTACTGCATCAATACCGTGACCATCGGGGACGCATTTGTTACATTCGCCAAGGAAATTCACATCGTCAACAACAGGCCTGGCATGCGCCCTACACGTGTTGAGTCTTATCTGCATTTTGTTCCATTAAAATCTTCATAAACATGGTGCTATTTTTGGGTTTCCTGCAGCCATTTATACTCAAATTACTCTTTAAATGCAACACATCCTCATCCCAAATGACATAAACAAAAAGAAAAGATAAAATCAGATGTTTAGCCAATTGGTGAACTTTCACGTCCTGTCGACATGCCCTCCATGCCTCCTCCTGCTTCTGTTGTTTGTACTACACACGCACACAGAAACTCCCTGATTGACACCTCTTGTAAAATGTTCTCTGTCTTTTTGAACCCACCCTGTGAAATCTTCACTTGCACTGTTGTTTGTTGAAGTAGATGTTAGTTCAGGTAACACTGCGTAGACACTGGAACGATTGTTTAAATGTGCATGGACATCGATATTAAGCTCCCTCCTCATACTATCTTAACTAGAATATTCCCTGCATGAAACTGTTGTGGCAAACGGCAGCCAGAACATCAAATCACCTGATGTGCCCGAGTAAGAATCTGAATTAGTCTGCTTCTGCATCATGAATATGCAACGCATACGTTATTTCTGAACTTATTCACCCAGGCACACATTCACAACCCTCTGAAAACTGCTCCTTTCCCACCTTTGGCTGCTGATCCACCAGTTGAAAATCCAAGCAGTCCAAGTACACAGTGCAAAAATTGCTACTTTGCCTGATGTTGATGAGTGCTTCGCTGAAAGACAGAAAACATTTCCAACGTTCTAAAGAGACTGCTGGTCTGTTTCAGGTATTTTTAGTAGTCCAATTTGTACAAAAAATAATGCTTTCCACCTCACAGATGTTTGTTTATTTCACTCTTTCTTTAGTTTTGAAGTGGAGAATGGTCCTTCGTTGTGCTGCAGTCCTTCAGATCCTCAGGCGTCTCCGAGTTCTGGTCTGGTTCTCCATCCAAACCTGGGGGGTCATGGCCAGCGACGGGAGTCTTTCCTGTACCGCTCAGACAGTGACTATGACCTGTCCCCAAAGTCTTTGTCCCGAAACTCCTCCATTGTTGGAGAACTGTGAGTAGAAAAATGAAAGACACTGCCCATTCAGTAGTAACTGTCTGAGACTGTCTGATTTTTGTGTGACTTTTCTTTTTCACTTTCTGTTTCAGGCACGGAGAGGACTTGATAGTGACCCCGTATGCTCAGGTAAGAATTGAAAACTATTCAACAATTCATCAGTGAGGAGTTCCCTTCATTGTGTCTGTGGTTCTTCATTTATGTCGGCTAATGTCATGCAGTGAATCTCAAAGGTGAATCTGCTTTCTGTTATTACTAACCTTCTGCCATCTTGTGGTCAAAGCTGACATTGCGACAGCTGTTTAACAGAGAAATCATTCCCAACTTCTACTTCATGTGCGATTGTCTTCTCCAGTTCTACATCTGCAAATGAAGATGATGTCTGTCTTTTAAACTTTTAAGATATTGGACATTAAACAACTATTGATTACAAAATCGACTTTGAAGAGACATTTCATGAGAATATCTAGATAGAGAACAATATCACTTCACAGTTTGTAAAAGACCAGATCACAGCAGTAATACTACTGAACTGAAATTGAAGTAATGTTGAATATGACAACGCTGTGCATGATATAACCTAACTGTAAGGTGTTTAGGAGAAGGCACAGGTTATAGTCTACAGGTTTAATGGAAGAGATACAAGACACGATAATACTTGCAGCTGTTTGCGGCGGGCAGCTCTGCAAAGTTGTAAGAGCCTTCTGCTACATGATGTGGCATCTCCATATGCTTTAGTTTTCATCCCGATGTTACATGCTTGTCTTGAAGCAGCATATTCTTTTTTCCAACTGTTTTTACTTAGGGCTGGGTATTTCCAGCAACCCCCTGACATGATACGTATCCCGATACACATCAGTTGTGAACACTGACTATTCTTTTAACAGAATTCCCGGCAACTTTTATTTTTATTACAAGAAGAGAAAGAACAAGCATGAGTTTTAAATAATTCTTTTACTTAGGAACTTTAATTCAGGTCCCCAAAGATAGTTGACTTAAGTTTAAATTTTGAACATGTGTTTAATCATGTAGCTTGGCTTCTTCTTTGAACTGTGCCATTTTTAACATTACCCAAAGTGTGTTTACAACAACTGTCCAAACATTGAGGCTGTATCGATTCTGTGGAATCCATCTCGATACACGTATACCCAAGAAGTGCATGACGATATTTTGCCGTATCAATATTTCTAGCACAGGCCTAGTTTCAGCTCTGCCTCTGTCACAAAGAAGCAATGCGGTAAAAAACAAACAAGAATTCAGAGCTGTCCATGTTTGCTTCAGCAGAGCAGCCCAGGGGATTATGCTTGTTTATGCTGCGAGTTTCAGACTGGAAATATTACATGTTTTGTCAGTGTATCCAAGTTATTTCTAAAAGAAACTTCCAGAGCATTTTGAGTATTTATGAGGACTTTATGTTGCCTGAAACAGACACATGAAAGAGGCAGGTTTTGAAATGGCACTGGTGTATTTGATTGACACTAAAGCAACTTGGCTCTGTCCCTGAGGGAAGATATCCAGGTATGGATGCCTGTTTTGTTGACGCAGTGTAAGTACAGAAACTGTGAGCCTTGGCCATGTTTTGTTAATGATCCATTTGTACAGAGTGAGCTGACATTTCACCTTGACTAATGTACCACTGGCCTGAAATCAGACGATGTTTTCCCTGCCTAATAGGAACTGCTCAGTATTTGGTGCAGCCTGTACTGATCATTAGAGAAATTTAACCATAAAAAATGGTTTAGAAACAGCAAACATATCAAGGAAACTGCACCATTTGCAACAAGTTAATAAATGTTTTTTTTCACAAATAGATTTAAAATGTTTGTATATATTAAATTTTTGTCAAATTATTTTTAGCCGTAAATCATATCAGGTAAGGGGGCTCGATATTGGATTTTGCCCATATGCCATGATCACCGACACAGATATGAGATGTGAGGAGTACAAAGCCTCAACTTAAGGAAAATTGACCTCTCTCTTCTAACAGTGACGGTTCATATGTGTTCAAAACGGATGTAAATCAATAAAAACTAGAAAAGCACTCGGAGGGCGCAGACCTCCGCCAGCACCGCAGTCCTAAGCCATATTGTGATTTTGACCATAAATAATACTCCTTCCTTTATTTCATCTCAATATTTAGATTCCTTGACCATGAAAACATACCATTAGCAACTGGATTCAAAATGATATCTACTTTAGTTCAGTAGTTATTCACAGAAATCACATTTTACGCCATGGCGGCCAGACGGTGATCCAGATCAACACCAAAATCCAATCAGTTCTTCCTTGTCCCATGCTGAACATTTCCTGGAAATTTCGTCAAAATCCATCCATAACTTTTGGAGTTATTTTGTTCACAGTACGTAATCAACTTGTTAGCCAATCATCTGCCAATCCTGATATTGTTTCAGTGATATTGCACGCCCCTAATATTCATACTTACTGTACTTATTTTCTAGGTTTATCAAGGATTTGGACTGGAATTTTAATACTGAAGTATTTTAACGTCTTCTAATGCTGATATTTTCTTAGTCCATGACACTTTTTCATTTTGTGTTTTTAGGTTCTGGCAAGTCTACGGACCGTCAGGAACAATTTCACGACTTTAACGAATGTTCAATGTGTATCCAACAAGTAAGTCATCTCAAGATTTATTCAGATGTTAACCTCTGCTTTGTAAAAAGAGAAGCAGTTTAGTTAGAGATTAACATTGAAGATCTCCACAATGACAGATTTTTTTAAGCCTTGTCCATGGTGATAAAAAACACCAGAGTCATTGTTATGGATCTCAGTGCAGAGTAAAACTCTCTTAATTGTGTTGTCATATAAATACTTTTCATCAGGGAGGTCTAAATGCGATCAAAACCCCCAAGTGAGTTGTTTTGATGCTTAGATTCAAGATACCAATGTTTGTCAGTTGGTGGCGCCAGTGTATCAAAAATGTTTAAGTGCTGTGGAATCATAAAAGAGCCACTCGCCGTTAAACCAACTGTCAGGAGAGCTTTAATACTAAAGCTGGTTTGGAGCAGCTGCAGGATTATAACCCACAGAGGAGACACAGTGACATTTGATTTTGTGTTGTGGTGATCTCATTTAAATGCATTATGGCTCGCTCTGATCGTCTAACCGGGTCATTGGCAGCTGAATCAGGTTTGAGGACACACAGTCATTACAAACTCAGACAGGGGTCAGCACGAGCCAAAGCGGGGGCGACTGATGTTGAAAGTCACATGTAGGAAAACTAATGTGACCTGAGAGATCACCTGTTTTGTGTTTTTGCTGTGGCAACAATGACGCCTGATGAAATAAATCAGAACACTTGCAAATGTTACACATCGGGGTGCCTGATTTCAGTTCTTAAAGGCTGCTTGCTCTCTCTGTGTTGTGTTTGCAGGAGATCTCCTGCTGCAAATCAACCTCCTGTTACCAAAGTCTGTTTGTCAGGTGAGTCCCATCCTCAGACCTGCAGGTACATGAAGAGTGGCTGGGTGTAGGGATGGGTACCTTTCACATTTGAACCGATACCTTACCGATGCCCGGTACCTGGGAATCGGTATCAGTACTCAACGGTACCAATTTTCAGTACTTTTATGTGTGTTTATGGGGTAATAAATATTAATTTGTTTAAGGTTAAGATCTCAAATTTTTTCATTGTAAATTTATTTCTCAATATGTAAAATTTGACAGATATGTATCAAAACAACATTTAACTGTTTGTATTGTAACACTGTAGTTGTTCCAAAAATGTCTTCAACATGAAAACCAGTAACTAAAATGAACCACAACTTAATAAATTTACTGCAGCCCTCACTTTAACTTTAGGGCAGTTTAACAATGGGTCAAACAGAGCTGTAAATAAAAAAAGCATTTACATTAACGTTACAAAGTACGAGGAACCGACCTAATAATGATAACTGCCGCACATTAAAATGCCAAGCTAGTACCATCTTAAACACGAGGCTTATTTACCTGGACCAGGTATCCTCCTTGTCACATTTGCTGCCATCACCAAATGTTAAAGCCATTTCTTTTCCTGTGTTTCTGGCTGCAGACGACTAGTTGCCATTGGACACAGGCGTGCTAACAGTGCTGAATGAATTCTTTGTGGTCGTAGATCTGAGGCTATCAAAAATCGTGCACTGCATCACATTTAATAAAGTAGAGCCATACTTTATTTTTATTCTATTAACCATGACATCATCGTATCTTCCTCTTCTGCTCTTTTCTTTTAGCCTTTGTTTCTGCTGTTTATTTTAGCCTGTTTTCTTCTTCTACTGTTTGATTGTTTTTATTGTTTGCTGTTTCGAAATACTTTCAAGGGCTTTCCCTCAGCCATGCTTGCTTTGTTGACTGAGCCCGCAGCTGCTGACGTTATTACGCTATTGCTGTGCTGCGTTCAAGTCCGGTATGGAAATTCACCTACTCTACCCAATAGTATGCCTGCTTCTTCCACTCCCTCAAAGTCAAAAGGATGCGTTTAGGTACCTAAACATGGCACCGTTTGATTCTACGTGAATCGGTACTTGGTAGTACCTACAGAATTTGGGCGGTACCTCTTAAAGTACTGAATTCGGTACCCATCCCTAGCTGGGTGACACAGACTAAACATCATATCTTGTTGTTTTTTATGCTCAACGGTAATAAAAGATTTATGTTTTCATATATTTCCTCTGTAAAGCACTGACAACAAACAAAGTTAGATCAATCAAATGTACATGAGTTGAAGGCAAAATTTCCTGCATGTGCTTTTGTCATTAATCTGCTGAGTTTTCCATGGAAATTGCATCAAAAACAAACAGTCTGCTTGAAAGGTTAAACTTCTAGCATCAAACCAAATGAATGGAAGGATACAGATAAACAACGCTTTCCTATTAAGCCCTAACATTTCAAATAGATCATCTTGTAGTGAATAAACAAATAGCTCTCTCCATTACTGTGAGGGGAATATTTGAAACATGACACACGATGAGAGATAACAATCCAAAACATACAGTGTACGTGCAGTTTCACTCATCAAACCCAAAGCAAGACATTTACAGTAAATAAGGATATTGTTACACAGTTGTCGATTTATCTGTTAATCTATTAATTACTAAATTTGCTGACATGACTTCAAGTTCAGCTGCCATCGTCACCAAGGTCTGAAAGTATTGACAGTTTCCCTCATTTCCTGATGACAGCTACAAACTGCTTCACATGTAATGCAGACGAGGCTGGAGAGTGCATGTTTTAGTCTTACTCAGAAGGTAATAATTCTCCAGATGAATAAAACAGATATGATTTTAGGAGGAGCTCAGCAGCATGACTTTAAAATCACATCAGATTAGATTAGATAGATATTTATTTCAAACCAAACAAATTATTTCTCTTATTAAAAAATAACATAACATGAAAAAAATCACTGTCATTCTTTTCTTTCTGTTTTGAATTCTCTTCGAACTTTAGGTATTAAGATAAAAACAAAAAAACATTTAAGTACATAGCATGTGATTCACAACCTGACACACCAGATGGACCATTCACTATATTTCATTCGTCCTTCTGTACAACAGCCCATACAAAGTGTTATGAAATTAGCAGATCTTTTCAAAAGCATATCCTGCAGGTGATTGGACAATTGTTTGTTGATCCCACTCACAACAGACCAATCCGCTAATGTAGTAGGCAGGGGCTGTTACTGCTGTGCAAAATCCGTAACATTTGACATTTCGTAGAACAAACTCTCGCCAAAACGTCTCAGAAGTAGATTGAATATATTTCAACCAAGAAATGCTTTCAGTGTTGTTTTTGTTCTTTTATTTAATAAAGAATTCCAAATCTAACAAAACTGCTGAAGCTGTTAGCATTCATGCAAATCTCTGTACAAGCGTGTCATCTTGCACAGAGCTCCCTTCTCTTCCTGCTCTAAAAGACACTGAATGGATTGTGTACTTTTGGATGCTCACAGTTGTTGTAGTTCAGAGCTTGACAGGATGGACACGGCTAACAGCAGAAATTAGGTCAGTTGAATCAAGCTGCACGAAGTCAACACAACTTGTGTTTTAAGAACCAAAGGATTCTTTTATTAAGTAGAAGACCAGCTGAAGTTGTCGTAGCTTTAAAGGTGCTATGAGGAGAATCTATTACCGGCGACATAAAGACTCTTCTACCCATGAGCACGCGCTGCGACTGTCGTAACGCTGCGTTCCAGTAACCTCGGAACTGGGAGTGACATCATCTCCGATTTATTGGCGTTCCAGTTGAAGTTGGAAGAAAACATGCCAATCTACCAGGCTATTGCTAACTGCTCTTAGCCCGCCCTGCATTGTTGTTCACAAATACCACATGAAGAAAGTTATAATCACTATGGCAGCATTTTTGTAAATATAAGTCTAACAATACTATGTATACAGCTGATCTAGAGCGACACACTCCAGTCAGAAGTGCAAATAAATTGATTATTACAGGAGCTAAATAACTGTTCACACTGGGGGCATCCATCTTCCATTGTCAACTCGGGGGTGGCGAGGTTTCACAGTAGGAAATTCAGACTTCAGGGGACATTCCAGTTGCAGTTTCCAACTCGGGACTCGGAAATTCCTACTTCTGACTACAACTGGAACGCACCAAAACACAGGACCCAAGCCAAAGCGTGTATTTGTTGTGATGCTAATGAATGTTGCTCAGACCTTCCTCAGAACTCTGTATTGCTTTACAACTTCTTTTTTCAACTACTTACAGGGTGCAAAGCGACGATGTAATGTATCTCTTTCTAGTTTTTGATGTGTGACAACAAGCAATTTTTGGAAAACTTAGTATCGTAGTTTTGTAGCTGGCTATATATCGCTACTTACAGCCCGGTGCTCTAAGACGTGTCTGAATAATATAAATTTGCTCTAGTTTTAATTGTCTGGTTCCAGAAGTTGAGTATCCAGGCCAGTCCAGCTCTGTCCGACCCGACCGGAAGGCTAAGTAATAGCATTTATAGATAACCTATTTTGATGCTATTAAACTCATCTTAAAGTGTGTATTTCCATCAGGCATATATCTAAAAGTGAGACTCCTCACAGTCCCTTTAACCTGCTTGTAAGCTGCTGCAGTGGAAATGTAAATTAATCCCTGGATCAACTCAAGCAGCACAACTGTATCCCAGTGCATCGTTTGTGAAACGTCATACAGACAGGAATGTTCTGCAAAATAAACAAACTCATTTACTGTTGATGATGCTTCATAGAGCACA
This sequence comes from Scarus forsteni, assembly GCA_036419115.1. Lineage (NCBI taxonomy): Eukaryota > Metazoa > Chordata > Actinopteri > Labriformes > Labridae > Scarus > Scarus forsteni. The sequence continues at coordinate 12,016,779 of JAZDUH010000271.1, read as the reverse complement.
CGTGTTTTTCCTCAATACTGTGCTTCATTAACTTCTACAGCTCTACATGCACGTTGGGAGCATGGCATTGGCTTAGTGTCTGTTTGTGTGTTTGTGTGTGCATGTATATGCAATGGTAAGGTTGTCAAAAAAGATGATACTCCAAACACTTCTTCAATATTTTATTTTTAAAATGGTACAATAGCATAAATGTTACTTCAATAGTGTTGGAAAAATATGCCTTTATTGATGAAGAGAAAGACAATGGTTAGGCAGTGTCTTCAAAAAGTCACAATCATAGCATGGTTAAACTGAAGTTAGTGAAAATGATTACATTTTGAGGATACGGAAAACCACAGAGAGGAGTTGCTGTGTTTACTCGTTCTACTGAGACGAAAAAATGAGAGATAATCAAGGGTGAGTGTTATTTAAGGGCAACGCCACAGATAGGACATGTAGAGCACTCTTATCTGCCCTCGCTTAAGTCAGAGTAGACATTTTTTAAAGTTTGAAATCACTTAAAACAGTGTTGGTATATTGTGTTCACAAGCAAGCTTTCAAGAGGCACAATAACTTTGACTTTTAACTCAGCTGAACCTTGAATTGAAGTGGACTGATGTGTGAAGAAAGGTTCATCTTGAAACAATGTATGTACAGTACAGGCCAAAAGTTTGGATACACCTTCTCATTTGATGTGTTTTCTTTATTTTCATCACTATTTACATTGTAGATTCTCACTGAAGATATCAAAACTGTGAATGAACACATGTGGAATTATGTACTTAATTGAAAAGTGTGAAATAAATGAAAACATGTCTTATATTTTAGTTTCTTCAAAGTATCCACCCTTTGCTCTGGTTACTGCTTTGCACACTCTTCATTCTCTTTATGAGCTTCAAGAGGTAGTCACCTGAAATGGTTTTCACTTCTCAGGTGTGCCTTTCCAGGGTTAATTGATTATTATTAATGTTATTATTAATTTCTTGCCTTATTGATGGGGTTGGACCATCATTTGTGTTGTTCAGTAGTCAGGCTGATGCACAGCCCACAGCCCTATTAGACAACTGTTAGAATTAATATTATGGCAAAAACCAATCAGCCAAGTTAAGAGAAACGAGCGGACATCATTACTTCAGTGAGAATCTACAATGTAATGTCCAAACTTTTGGCCTGTACTGTGCAAGCAAAGATCATTTGACGTTTATGAACAAAGCCGCTGATGTTTGAGCCAGCAGGGAGAGTTTTGCAACATTACTAAGAAGATGACTGAAAGTTTTCTTAAGGTATTTTTTTTTATAGGCCATGAGTGAACTTAAGGCTCCCTGACGCTGACTTTTGATCCATGACCTGTACAGTATGAGAACACTGTTGTCTTTTCATTTTAAAATCTTGGGCGTGGGCAGTCGGGGGAGAATCTGCTGCGCTGGACCTCAATGAAGGGGGGTGCTTGAATGTGCAGCGTCATGATGGCTGTGCAGACACTCACGTCCTAGTAAATACATCAAACATAAATCAGGCCTTAAGCAGACAGCTGTCATGTTTATCTGATTTCACATGTGACTTGCACCAGTATTCAATCGTCTGACTATTTCCATGCTATTTAGGCTGCAAGTTTAATGCTTTCTCCTCCTGCTGCTTAAACTTTGCCTGCTGAGCCCTGCATTAGGACTGTGCTCTTTCATGGAACTTGGCCCAAGCCTAGCGTTTACCTGTTGGCTCTGATATGTGGTTATGAAACAAACATATTCCTTTTTAGATCTTTACTTCGAATGAATCTGCAAGGAGTGGTGACACTGGAGCCTGGAGGCAAAACTCAAAATATATTCTGCTGCTGTTAACGGTAGTCATCTGACTCACTTTTGGCTGAGAGGAAGCAGGAGTGCAAGCTCCACGGCCCAATGAAGCCAAGCACTTGCACAGAAACTATTGACTTTGCTGTATGCAAAGAGAGATTAACATGCAGGAAGACTATTTAAATCTTCTGTTCTTCTCTGGGACTCAAAAAACTGTACCTGGTTAATTATTATCTACATGCTGGTACATATACCAGAATAGAGTTAAACTGAAGAGGAAGAAGAGGTCTCAGTACACAATAAAAACCAAATCCAGACACGTGCAGTTTAATGCAGTGTCATACCTGTGCAGTGAATAAAACTGAACTGGTATCTGCACCATTGCACACATTCACAATAAGCATAATATGCTCACTTTTCTGTCTGCTAATGTTTAAAGTGTTTAGAGAGTGTTTGGTTGTGTTGCAGTTCAAACGAAACCACGTCAGGAGAGTGATAAATGTTTAAACCTTTGCGCAAACTGTTATCTTAGTGTTTTTGCACGTGCCAACAGACGCTGTCATCTTGACTTACTGATACAGGAAACTGTGACTTGATAACAACACAGAAACTCGCGTGCATTGTCGCTGACCCATGCAGAAGTAATGACCAAAGTGTGAGAAACACAGAAAGAGATTTAATGCTTCAGATTCACATGAAGGGAGATGTGAAGGAGGGAGAGGAACGGGTGAAAGAAGAGGGAGGAGGGAGGTGGGGATATTGGTTCCTGCTGCACTGGTTCTTCAAGCCCGATTGACGTCAGCACAGCCTGCACACAGCAGCTCTCCACTTCCTATCAGCACAGATGGGCTGTGAAGAGCGTCCCGCAGCAGGAAAAAATACAAGACAACTGTTCGGCTCTTATTGTCCTTCCTCCTCCTCCTCCTCCTTCTTATTTCTCACAAACCTTGACCTTCAGAGAGCAAACTATGACGAGGGAAACCATCACGTTAATGTCTCCTGTCATTGGAGAACTGGAAAACAAACATGATTCACTTTGTTTTACTTTTGTTTGAACAGCATTTATTTTTCTTATACACATCTTACTCCTGACCTAAATAAAAAAAATTAACGTCATCAACACTTCCTGACCATATAAGGAGCGTTCACTACACCTGCCACTGCATAATAGTAATTGTCAAAGTTGATAGGAAGGAGTGAATAACAATTAACAATACGACAAAGAAAGGTGCCCTCATATCCGCCCTGCTGCTGTTTTTTGTCTCCTTCTCGTCAACTCTTTGAGCGGAAAAGGAGAACAGATTTTTCCTGTTTTGCATCTCTGTTTTTACTGAGGCAATATCCTCCATTTTTGAAAAGTACCTGCATTTTCTGGCTGTGAAGTCAGTGAAGATGGCTGATTAGGCTCTATAAAACTTTCAGTACATCTGAAAAGAAACTAAGTTTGGTGCAATGGCAGTAACAGAGTGAGTTTTTTTATCAGTTTTATCACCTCATATTCAAAAGTCAAAGGAAAGCACTCATTTTCACCAGCATTTGAGAGCAAGTGATCTTAAGCCCTACTATCACATCACCCTGGAGCCAAGATCAGGAGCCAGAAAGAATCCGAAGGCTTCTTTTAGATAAAATGAAGCAGGGAGATATAATAGGAACCAACATTTGTATATATATTTTTGTGTTAGCTGAAAAGCAGTATCTCAATCCTATTTACTATAGTATAATAAGTAATTTTATAAAACACTTATAATAATACTACTAATAATACAGGACAGTAGACAGATAATGGATTTCCAGATACATTGATTAATTTAAGATGGTTTAAGGTTGACAACATCACATCAGGAAGATTGAAAATAAGAAGGCAGATAGAAGACTGGTAAAAGGGAAAATAGATAAATAGATAAAATAATAGTCATAAATACTACTAATAAATCAATACATAAAATAAAGTGAAATAAAATAATGATAATAGAAACTGGGTATGTCAAAACAATAAAAGAAAGTAAAAATAGGAATTAAACAATGAGAAACCATGAGAGGGATAAAAACAGCAGATAAAGCAAGTAAGTTAAAAGAGTAAAAAAATAAATAAATAGATAAGCAAGTAGTTCTAAAATACATCGACTGATGCACCTGAACACATCAGTAATGATACCTGGGTTCACAGGGTGTTTCGGGTCTTTCAACATTATACACTCTTGCCCAGGCGACCCAGCCGCGGGCGATCAACCCCGCGACTTGTGTTCAGGTGGCATTTGCCTGTCCCCATGGTTCTCCTCTCCGGATCCAGAGCCATCTCGAGGCTTTTTCAGCTGCTTCGGTGGTGTTCTTGATGGCTCTGCTCCTTGCTGTTCCCGTAATGCCCAGGGCACTTAAAGCTTTGTGGAGTGAGTGGCCCACAAATCCTCTGCTGCCAACTTCGATGGGCATACATCTTGCCTTCCAGCCCTGCTGCCGATAGTTGATGACCAGCTGTTCATACTTGGTCCTCTTCCTTTCACGAGCTCCCCCCAAGCGGTCCTCCCATGGCACCGGCAGCTCCATCAACACAATGTTCTTGGTGCTCTCTGAGACCAGTAGGATGTCCGGCCCCAGGATGGTGCTGACAATGTGCTGTGGGAACCGCAGCTGCTTCTCCAGGTCTACAGAGAGCTGCCAGTCCTGTGCCGTTGCCAAGATCCCTGATGGTGCCTTATTGCTGATTGCTCTTGGCTGGGCTCCTGCTCTGACAAAAGTGATTGCATGGTTGGTGTTTTGTACTCAGCTGGAGCTGCTGATGCCTTTGCTGATGGCTTCTGCAATCGGCTTCAGCACCTGGTTGTGTCGCCAGGTGTATCTGCCCTGGCCGAGCGCTTTTGGGCAGGAGCTCAGAACGTGTTCCAGCGTCCCTTTCTCCGAACACAGTTGGCAACTTGGGGTCTCCGCTTTCCCCCAGGTGAAGAGGTTCGCTGGGCTAGGTAGGACGTCGTGCACCACCCGGATGAGGAAGCTGATGCGGTGTGGTTCAGCCTGCCACAGATCCGTCCAGGTGACTTTACGGTCCATGGCATGCTCCCATCTGGTCCAGGCCCCCTGCTGCCTCAAACCAGCCGCTCTGCTTGCTCTTCCTTCCTCCACTGCAGTCCTGACCTCCTCCTGTATCTGCCTTCGCTTCTCCTTCCCCTTGCACTCCCTGTGACAAGGTGGTGTTGGGAACATCCCCAGACCTGCTCTGCCATGGGCCACGACACCCACCAGATCTCTGTGGCATAGTCGTGCCTCTGCATCCAGCACAGCAGACTGGGCACTCCACTTCCTTCCAGTCTTCACCACCACTCCTGCCTGGGCCACCTTTGGATCCCTCGAGTCTCTGTACATCAGCACCTCTCTGGTCCGTGTCACCTTGAACTCCTCTTCCAGGGACTTCAAGGGCATCCAGAGCTTTGTGGTGTTCCCATAGAGGGCAATGTTACTGAGGCTTCTGGGCAACCCCAACCATCTCCTGAGACAGGAGCTGACCTTCCTCTCCAGTGTCTCCACAGTGGAGATGGGGACCTCATAGACAAGTAGCGGCCAGAGTATCCTTGGTAAGATCCCATGCTGGTATATCCACACTTTAAACTTGCCCGGGAGACCAGATCTGTCCACTGCTCTCAGCCAGCTGTCCAGTTCGAGACAGGTTGCCTGGACCGTTGAGGAGTCTTTGAGGCTGCTGTCGAAGACCTTGCCCAAGCTCTTAACAGGCTTCTCTGTGACTGATGGTATCATCGTCCCCTCGACGTTGAACCGGAACCTGTCCGTGACCTTGCCCTTCTTCACCACTAGCGATCTGGACTTAGCTGGTTTGAATCCCATCCGAGCCCATCGGATGAGTCTCTCCAGCCCTTGGAGGATCCACCTGCACCCTGGCACTGCCTCTGTGGTGACTGTCAGGTCATCCATAAAAGCCCTGATCGGAGGTTGGCGGGTCCCTGATCGGGTCCGAGGGCCTCTGCACTCTGGCTCCGCAGACTTCACGATCATGTTCATCGCCAGGGCAAACAAGGTCACAGAGATGGTGCAGCCCGTGATTATCCCCACCTCCAACCTGTGCCACTCTGATGTTACTTCCCGTGCTGAGACCCTCATCCTGAACTGATCGTAATAATCCAGGATGAGATCTGCAATGTGGTGTGGCACATGATGTTTGGTCATGGTGGTCTGGACCAATTGGTGAGGGATGGAGCCATATGCATTGGCTAGGTCTAACCACAGCACTGTGAGGTCTTCCTTGTTCTCCCGGGCTTCCCGGATGAGCTGAGTCACCACTCCAGTGTGTTCTAGACGCTCCGGTACTCCTGAGATCCCTCCCTTTTGCACCGACGTGTCTATGTAGTTGTTACTGGAGAGGAAGTCCTCCAGCCGCCTTGCTACTATGCTGAAGAAGATCTTTCCTTCCACGCTCAACAGGGAGATAATCCTGAATTGGTCGATCTTCTTGGAATCCTTCTCTTTAGGGATCCAGACACCTTCAGCAAATCTCCACTGCTGAGCCACCCTTCCTCTCCTCCAAATGACTCTGAGAATCTTCCAGGGTCGCTTGAGTAGCAACTGACAGTTCTTGTAGACCTTGTACGGGACACCGCTAGGTCCAGGGGCTGAGCTGGCTCTTGCCTTCTTTACAACTTCCTGAACCTCCTTCAGAAGTGGCTCCCTGGTGTCGAAATCCTTGGTAGGAGGTGGTGGGTCTACCAGGATATCGCACTGTCCCAGTTCATCCTGTCTTCTAGGGTCGCTGTAGGTGTTGCGTAGATGCAGGTCAATTTCCTCCTTGGAACAGTCCAGGTTTCCATCCCGTTTCTGTCCCAGCAGCTGTTTGGTGAAGCCAAAGGGGTTGGCTATGAACGAAGCACGCTTTCTGGATCTCTCTTTCCGGCGCCTTCGGTGGTATTCAGCTCTGCGCAGGATCATCAGCCTTTTCCTCAAGATGGCCCGCAGCTCTGCCAAGGGGGGGCGTTGCTCCTCGCTGGCTGCTTTGTGCTGTTTCTTGAGGGACTTCAGTTCCTGTCGGATCTTGTGGATCTTTGCTGCACGTTGGTTCATGGTGTAGGTTGTCCGAGCTGCTCTCTTCTCCTCTGCACCAAACCGCTCTTGGGCCAGACTAGTGATGATGGTTGTCATCGCCTGCAGTCTTCGGTCCACATCTCCCTTTGCAGATGCTTCCAGCACCTTATCGACGTCCTCGTCAAACTGCTCCCAAACTGTCGTCTTACAGGCCTGTGGCCACTTGATTCAAACCTTTGCCAGGGGCAGACTTGGGTGAACAGGTGGTGCCACGTGGAGGCTCTGGGCTCTGTGGGTTGCTTCCTGGCCCGGCTCCTCCTGCGTCTCATCAGATGTGGTATCTGTGCGCTGTGACACATTCTCCTCCTCCCAACACTTCATCCTGGCCTGATGAATCTTGAGGCCTCGGCTGTTTTTGCAGATTTTCCCGCATCTGCATACTGCGGTCGTTGTCGTTTGTCCATTGCCATTGTCCGGTAACCTTTGATCCGTCAGATTGGGGCGCTCATCCTCCCCCCCTCTCGGGCTCCCCTGGGGGTATTTTTCCATGAGTCGATCTGTAGCTTAGTGATGGGTTTCCTTCTCTCGGAAGACGCGGTTTGGGCTAGTAAAATAATAAAAAAAAGAAGAAAATCATGTCAAAGCAAGTCTAAAAAAGTGGGTTTTAAGATGTGATTTAAAAGATGTCACTGATTCAACTCGCCTTATCTCCTCGGGCAGGGCGTTCCAAAGCCGAGGAGCTTATTAATAAAGCCTAAAGTGGGGCTGTTTTAATGCAGAGGGCAACAAAAATTTGATGTTTTGAGCTGCAGTTCACAACTTTACATAGTCTTTGTTGGGCACTTTGTGGCTCTAATGTGAAAATGTTCATCATGCTCAAACTTTTATTGCTCCCTTTTTGGGCATCTTCAGCGTTGACATTCCCAGTGATAGCTAATTTAATACTATTTTAATGCAAAAAGAACTATGTCAATATAAACAATGCTGCCTGGGGTGCTGTTTTGTCAGAGTGGTAAGCGGCCAGGCACGACCCACGCACATGCTTCTGCCGGCTCGGGTTCAAGTCCAGCCTGTGGTCAGTTTGCAGAGTGACCTCTCCTTACTCTCCCTCACCCTGCTTCATAAGCCTATCCCCTCTCTCTCTCTTCTTCTGTCAATAAAGGCATAAAATGCCCCAAAAAAACAAATATGAAGTCATTTAAAATAAATGATACTGTCTAAAGTTATATCTTGTGTAAAAATATATCTTTATTTAACAAAAAACTCAATGTTTATCTCACCAGGACCACAGCATTTACCCAGTGCAACAAAATCAGACTCAAGATCCCAACCCCCATCATATTAGACCCAATGGAGGCTCACGTTAACACCATTTTGGTGCATGAACAACTATATCAGTATAAATTAACTGTCTAAACCATGGATGTATTATAAGAACTGGATAGCGTGGCTCCGCCTTCAACCATGTAACAGTTTTGAAGCCAGAATATCCCTGTCAGGGCGCCACCATTGTGCAGCCAGTAGAGAATCTGGACGCAGCTGTCGTAAACGGTCACAAAACTCCACAGCATACGCCGTACACAATCATTGTGAAACTGCCGTAAACCGCGATTATTTTTTAAACTCTAATAACCGATGAAAAAGAAACTTTTCAGAAAAAAGAGGGCTTGGAAAAAACGCAGCCCAATAATACTTTCATATCACCACAGCATACGGATGGGAGAAATATTTCTATGAGGTGTATTCATTTTTTGAAGTTTCAGTACGGCCCGTTCAGATGAATGGGGGAGACGGAGAGTTGACCTATACTGCAGCCAGTCACCAGGGGGAGCAGTTTTTGCGGTGGCTTCACAAAAGCCCAGCGACATGGTGTCCATATTTTTTTACAGTCTGTGGTCTAAAGGTATATCTTCCTTGAAAAAAGATAGCAACTTTATTCCTCCTTTTGGAGAAACTTGAGTTTCCAGTAGCTCACATCATCACTTACAGTATTCTACACAGTAGAAAGTCAGTAGGGTGTGGTTAATGAACAATCCAGGTCAGGAGCCACTGCCTTTGATCAGGGCGTTGTTCAGTTCAATGGCTGTGGGCACAAAGGATCTCCTAAGCCTCGCAGTCCTGCAGTGCAGTGAGATGTTTCTACCCCTGCTGCTGCTTCTCTGACCCTCTAGGATGTTGTGGGAGAGATGGTTACCACTGCCCAGGATGGCCTGCACTGTGCTGCACGTACTTCTCTCCACCACAGTCCCCAATGAGTCCAGACTCCTGCCAAGCACATATGGATACTTTTTAAAATCTTTATCTCCCAGCCCAGAGCACCAGGACCAGAGCAAACACATAACAAAACCAAATCAGACTCAGAATCCCAACTCCCCTCAAATTAGATCAAATCAAGTTATCTATCAAAAATAGATATTATGTGACATACTGAAAAGAAAGTCCCCTTAAAGATGCTATGAGGAGTTTTTGAGTAATAACAAAAAAAGTCTCACTTTTAGATATATGCCTGATGGAAATACACACTTTAAGATGAGTTTCATAGCATCTAAATAGATTATCTATAAATGCTATTCCTTAGCTTAGCGGTCGGGTCGGACAGGGTTGGACTGGCCTGGATACTCAACTTCGGGAACAAGACAATTAAAACTAGAGCAAATTTATATTTTTCGGACATGTCTTAGAGCACCGGCTGTAAGTAGGGATATATAGCCGGCTACAAAACTACAATACTAAGTTTTCCAAAAACTGCTTGTTGTCACACATCAAAAACTACCACTACGTAACAAGAAAGAGATACATTACCTCGTCGCTTTGCATCCTGTAAGTTGTTGAAAAAAGAAGTTGTGAAGTAATGCAGAGTTCTGAGGAAGGTCTGCATTTATCACACCAAACACCCGCTTTGGCTTGGGTCACGTCTTTACGACAGTCGCCTTGTGTGCTCATGGGTAGCAGAGTCTTTATGTCGCCAGAAATAGATTCTCCTCATATCACCTTTAAACAAAGCAAACCAAAATGTTATTTTGCCCTAAACAGATAATACAAATTATAGGGCTGTAGCGATACACTTATTTTCCGATACGATACAATACACGATATTCAGCTCACGATACGATAATATCACGATATATCAGGATATCACAATATTGCGATATATTGCGATGTATTGTGATATATTGCGATATTCTACATTAAACTAGGAAAAACCTAGAGACAGTGAATATGTAACTTTTCTATTTTATTGTTATTGAAAAATGTCAAATGCAGCGTTACATACATACACTTAAAGCTGGGGTTTGCGATTTTGGAGAACTAGCTGTCTGTCTCTAGCCTGAAGGGGGCGGTAATGCTCCAAAATGATGGATGCCAACCACCGAAGAAGAAGAAGTCTTGCGAGAACTGCCACCTGCAGTAGCATGGACGGCAGTTCTCGCGAGATTAGAGCCAACAGCGGAACAAACTTAGAAAAACAGAGTTTATTTTAGATTTCTTGTACATCTGTCTTAAATGTGAGGGATACTGGAGCTTGGTTGGTGTTGTGGGACTGCTCACAGCGGACTTCCCTTATTTTCAAAGACAAAACTTGAAAGGTAAGCATTCTCCAGCGGAGTCTGTTCCCTAAACAGATACATGCTACATGCTACACGCACTGTCCGTCACGATAATATCACGATATATCAGGATATCACAATATTGCGATATATTGCGATATATTTGCGATATTCTACATTAAACTAGGAAAACCTAGAGACAGTGAATATGACCATTTTAACCAGTATTACAAAAAGTGTATCTAAATCAGATCGCCAACCCCAGCTTTAACACAGAGTGCATCAAGTCAATTAAACTAATGTTGCAAAGAAATGGTTCTTGTTTTCCCTTTAACTAAGTGTTGAAATCATCCTAACCTGTAGTCCAGTTCAAACTGTAATCAAACCCATGAGAAACAAAGAGCTTTGAGTTACTGACATAACAACAGTAAGTTAAAAAAAGTCACATATTTCTCTTGTCACTGTCTGAACTGAGTAGTGCATGAAAAAAAAAACACGTGCATACATCTTTATAAGTTGTATTTTATTCCCAACTCTGATAAAATATGAGTTTTTATTTTTACATAAAATATCGATACTAAGATTTGAGATATCGATATCATATCGGGAGTCAAAATATCGATATATATTGCGATATCGATATTTTTCTGCACCTCTAACAAATTAGCAGATTACCTGACAAGATGACCGCAGATTACCTATAGAGACAGTGATTATTGAAAAACAGAGCTGTTTATCAGTTTGAACTTTAGATATCTTGTCTTTGGGGTTTATTTCATTGAATTTAGGTCTAAAATTATTCAAATCCAGAATCCTCTATTCTGTTTTCATAGACATTTACACAATGTCCCAACTTTAGTGAAACTGGGCTTTGTAAATGATGTGATTTTTTTTATACATTTAGTTAGATTTCATATGAAGTCAGTTTTTAACCCATTTAATTTTCTTTATTTTCTAATCTTTACTATCCCAATGCTTCTAATTTATATCATTTTATTTTTATCCTCTTTTCTCTTTTGTAAGGAAATGCTTTGGCAGCAATGCCCGACAACATCAATGTTTATAAATCTGTTTGGACTGAATTGAATTGAATTGAGTGATGTTGATTCCTGTAGGAAGATGTTGAGGTTACAGAGATACTAAGTAAGGGATTTTTTCAGGGAGAGATAGGACAGAACAAAAACACAGCAAAGGTCAGCGTGAGATGTCAGCATTTTTAAGCCTTCTAATCAGGAGTGATATGGGAGAAGCAGAAAGAGGTCAGACTGAATAAAATCAACAGTTTGTATAAACGTGATCAGTGACTGGGTGAAAGTGCAGCAGAATCAGAGAGCCTTGGGGGTATATTGTTAAAGATCAGCTCAGCCACACATGCGTCACTGCAGGCTGTTTACACTGTTAACTATCTTACTCCAGTAACGTGATGGGAGTGCAAATGTTTCTCGTGTGAGTCTGAATCTATGCCTCATAGACCATCACAGGCACCATCACATGCCGTCCCCATGAGCCCGACGGCCAACAAAGGGCTCACTCTTCCCTGCCTAGTTCAGATTATAGGCTTTGTTCTACGTTACGCATGATAAATGGTGCTTCTAAGGAAAATTCTTCATAATGACGCCCGTGGCCGTCAGGGAACACTGATCAATCTGTAACGGTCATCACCAAAATTATCTTAGCTCTTTCACAGATGGAGGGGGACTCGAGGGACCACGGTTAGTCATTTAACCAAGAAGAGGATGTAAAACATGATGTTCTCAGCATCTGTGTTCTCTTTGAGAAAATGATGGTCACACAATACCTTAAGGAATTAATGTTTGGGATCTGCCTTTAAAAATAGACCACCTTACTGTAGTTAGTTTTCAAAGGGGGGCCACCATGAGAACAAACTGACACAAACAATTTAACTTTATGCAGCTTAGCACGTTTCGTCAAAGAAGAACTCAAAGGGAGAACAAACTAAAACAAACAATTTAACTTTATGCAGCTTAGCACGTTTCGTCAAAGAAGAACTCAAAGGGAGAACAAACTAATACAAACAATTTAACTTTATGCAGCTTAGCACGTTTCGTCAAAGAAGAACTCAAAGGGAGAACAAACTAATACAAACAATTTAACTTTATGCAGCTTAGCACGTTTCGTCAAAGAAGAACTCAAAGGGAGAACAAACAAACAATTTAACTTCATGCAGTTTGGCATGTTTTGTCAAAGAAGAAACTCAAACTCACCACTCACTTTGTCAGGTACACCTTGCTAAGTTGGGCCCTACTTTGCTTTAGTTACTGTATGTATTATATTGATTTGAAAAGCTTCTGGAAACATTTCTCCAAGATTTTTGTCCATATTGGCTTAAACATCACTCACTTGCTGCAGATTTGTCGGTTGTATATCCATGCTGCAAATCTCTCATTTCAGCACATCCCAAATTTAGTTTATTTGGATTAAGATCTGTAGTCCTTTGGAGGCTACAGGACTGAAGTTAACTCATATTCCTGCTCTATGCCTCACTCTGAGGTGATATGAGATGTATCAAAAGATGGGAACACCTTTTGGCCCTTTTCCGTTAGCCCTACTCTACTCTACCCGACTCTACCCGGCTCTACTCTACTCGCCTTGTGCTGCTTTTCCATTAGCCCCAGTCGCCTGCCCAACAGGGTGCAGTGTCGCTGAGCGGCTCTGCGGTGTTGTCATTTTGAGCGCGACACAACAATTTGAGGCTTTTTGTTACTACCGAGTAAAAAAGGAAAGCAGAAGAAGGCTGCAGATGGTAAGAAGAAATACCCCTTGAGAAGCACAGGAGAGTTTTGGAAGCTATACAACAGAATGAAGCCGAGGACGAGAGCAATCGAGCTGCAAAGAAAAGACGAATGAAGGTAGGCTAATGGTAGCTACCGCTAGCATGCTAGATCGTCGCGCTCATGACTCATCGATGACGACATTGTCTGACCAATCAGTAGCCGACAGTCGGTGAATATATAACCTTTTGTTTATTTATGGTGGAAATATGTCAAATCACAGTGTTACATTAATGCACTTAACCTGAAACCTGAGAGTGGATCAAGTCATAAATTAATGTTGCAAAGAAGTTATTCTTGTTTCCCTTAAAGTATTGAAAGCATCCTAACACCATTTTTATCAAAGCTAGCAAACTGAACACGAGGGACAAAGTGCTTTGAGTTACTGACAGTAAACTAGGTAAAACCTAGAGACAATGAATATGTAACCTTTCCATTTTGTTGTAATTGAAATATGTCAAATGCAGTGTTACATTAATACACTTAACCTGAAACACAGAGTGGATCAAGTCACTTAAATTAATGTTGCAAAGAAGTTATTCTTGTTTTCCCCTTAAAGTATTGAAAGCATTCTAACCTGCAGTGCACCTCAAACTGTAACTGAACACACGAGGGACAAAGTGCTTTGAGTTACTGACAGAACAACAGTAAGTAAAATAAAAAAAATACCATATTTCTCTTGTCACTGTCTGAACTGACACCTGTGCACCTGTGCATACATATTTATAAATAGTATTTTATTTCAAACTCTGATAAAATGTGAGTTTTTACTTTTACAAAAATATCGATACTAAGATTTGAAATATCGATATTGTATCGGGAGTCAGAATATCACGATATATTGCGATACCGATATTTTTTCACTCCTCTAACTAAAACTAGCTTGTTTTAGGAGGTACCAGGCTAGTGGAAACACGCTGCAAATCCAGTAGGGCCGAGTAGAGTAGGGCCAAGGCCAGTTAGTGGAAAAGGGCCATTTGTCATCGGGATATAGACATGGTCAGTAGCAATACGCTGGTCAGCTCTTGCGTTAAAAACATGCTGAGTTTGAACTCATGCTTCATTCCAGTTGTACTTGGAAGTTTGGATTTCCGAGTTTGGCCTTGGAAATATCAGCTGGAACTCCACCAGAGGTTGGAATTTCCTACTGGGAAGGCAGGGGATCCTCACCACACCAGAGTTTACATTGAAGGTGGCTGTGCCTAGTGCAAACAGTTATCAAGCTCCTGTAATATTCCTATTTATTAACACTTCTGATTACTGTTTGTCGCACTAAATCAGCTGTATTCATAGTATTGTTTGACGTGTATATACATGGAAATGCTGCTATAGCGTTATTTGCAGTCTTTATGTGGTATTTGCAAACTTTAAAATGCAGGGTGTGCTAACAATGGCTAACAATATTGTGATAGATCAGCAAGTTTTTTCCAACTTTAACTGGAACTGCATAATTCAGAAGTCATTCCCACTCCCCTCTTCCCAGTGTAAATGGAACACAGCTTAAGGGGCCCGAGGTGTTGGGTGGAAATTTCCTCCACCCCATGTTACCACCAGCAGCCTGTACTGTTGATACAAGTCCATGCTTTCACGCTGTTTATGTCTCATATTGAGTCTACCATCCGAATGTCACAGCAGAATAGAGCAACGGCAGATTTGAGTTTTTAGTCCTTCTTAGACCAGGCAGCATTTTTCCAATTTTCCGTTGCCCAATTTTGGTGAGCCCATTTGAATTGTTACCTTAGTTTTGTGTTCTTAGCTTATAGGAGTGACACCCGGTGTGGTGCTCTGGTGCTTTAGCCTATCTACTTTAGTGTGTTGTGCATTCAGGAACAGTCCTCTGCAAAACCTGGTTGTAATGAGTAGTTATTTTAGTTACTGTTTCTTTTCTATCTTTTCAAACCAGTCAGATCATTCTCCACTGGCTTCAACAGGTTATTACTGCCTGGATAACAACTACTCACTAGCTATAGCATCTTCTGTGGACCACTCACCGTAAACCCCAGAGAAGTTTGTACAGAAAACTGCAGTAGATCAGTTTTTTAAAATCTCAGACCCGATCTAGCCCATCTAGCACCAACAAGCACGCCACAGTCAAAATAAACAAAATCAACTTACTCCACTCTGGTGCTTAGTTTTAACCTCAGCAGGTTTTCTTGGCAGTGTCTACTTGCCAAAATGGATCATGTGCTTTAATGAGGTTTGAACTTGTGTAGCTAATGAAGAGGCTGATGAGTGTATGTTTCTTTACTTATTTGTTGTTCATTGTCAGCAGCAGACTTGAGTTTTTAGTCTTTGAACTCTGAATAGCGCTTGACTGTAACTTAAAATACTGGATATTTGTAAGAATACAAGAGGAAAAGTTGGCTTTGGCTTTTAGACTGATGTGTTGGACATGCTGGTTTCCAACCTGGGGTGTGCCAGACAGTCCCACAGAGGCACGAGGCTCTGCCAGCTTCGAGGTGGTCAAAATTTGGCCTACTTATGTGAACTAAAAGAATGATTTACGCCTTAGGTTCATAATTTTTTCTGAGATTTTTGCACACCACTAATGTGTGTTTACGTCCATTTTTTATCTTGTTTTTTTTTCAATGAAAACTGACAACTGCTGTCTGTTTTTCATGAGTTTTTCATTTAGGTCCCAGGGGGCCTGACTCCGCTCAGCGCAGCTGGAGGAGGCTCAGAGGAAAAACACTGGAGAACCACTGGTCTTACAGACAAATAAAACAGCTGGCGTTATAACATTTGAGCAACCCTATTGAAAAAATTGTTCATATTCGTTATTGATTCATCACAATAGCTGCTTTGTTGCTCTTTGTGTTTGATAGATTTAATGTTCTGTGCGTGTGTAATCTCTCCCATAATGTGTTTTTTATGGACAGCCATAATCAACTGAGCTTGAAAACAACACAGACACAGATACAAGTGGACAGAGTTGTTGGTACGATTCCGTGAATAAAGAAAAACTCACAATGATCACTCAAATAACTTGAAACTGAGTAATAATAAATTTTAAAAAATGGAAAATTAACTAATGTAAATCGTATATTGCTTTTGAATTGTAGTTCAAAAATATTATTTAAAAAAAATAATGAAACTGGCCTGGACATTTATGATGGCACCCCAAGAGAAGATTGACAATGACTTGCCCATAGGGACATGTTAAACTAAGGTGTGTCCCTGTAATTAGCATCGCAGGCGTCTTCAAACTTGTCATCAGTCAGTCTGCCTATTTAAAGGCTGAAAAGTGGTCACTGTGCTGTTTGGTATCATGGTGTGTACCACACTGTACATGGACCACAGAAAGCTAAGGAGAGAGCTGTCTCAGGAGATTAGAAAGAAAATTATAGACAAGAATGTTAAAAGGAAAGGCTATAAGACCATCTCTAAGCAGCTTGATGTTCTTGTGACTACAGCTGCACAGGTTATTCAGAAGTTTAAGGTCCACAGGACTGTCGCCAACCTCCCTGAATGTGCCTGCAAGAGGAAAATTGATAACAAATTGAAGAGACTGATAATGCTAATAGTAACCAAAGAGCCCAGAACAACTTCCAAAGAGATTAGAGGTGAACTTCTAGGTCAAGGTACATTAGTATCTGATCGCATCACCCATCACTGTTTGAGTCAAAGTGGACTGAATGGAGGGCATCACTATTGAGAGCAAATCATAAAAAGCCAGACTAGAATTTTGCCAAAATGCACATTGACAAGCCACAAAGCTTCTGAGGGAATGTCCTTGAGACAGATGAGACAAAACTGGTGCTTTTTGGCAAGTTACATCAGCTCTATGTTCACAGATGCAAAAATGAAGCATACGAAGAAAAGAACACTGTACCAACTGTGAACAATGGAGGAGCCTCAGTTATGTTCTGGGGCTGCTTTGCTGCATCTGGCACAGGGTGTCTTTAATCTGTGCAGGGTACAATGAAATCTCAAAATTATCAAGGCATTCTGGAGTGAGATGTGCTGCCCAGTGTCAGAAAGCTTGGTCTCAGCCGCAAGTCATGGGTCCTCCAACAGGAAAATGACCTAAAACACACAGCTATGCCAAAGAATGGCTAAAAACACAACATCGGACTATTCTGAAGTGGCCTTCTATAATCCCTGATCTAAATCCTATTGAACTTTTGTGGAAGGAGCTGAAACATGCAGTCTGGAGAAGACACTTCTTATTAATTTTGTCAGTTTCAAAATATTTCAGTATCCATAGTGTTTTTTTCTTTCTTTAACGGAGGGGTACCAACAATTTTGTCGATGTGTGTGTAACACAGTCTGCATCTCTTTCATTCAATCAATCAAACTTTATTTTGTATAGCACTTTTCATATAACATTTTTTAGCACAAAGTGCTTCACACAGAAATGAAGAAAATAATTTAAAATAATAAAAGGTAGAAAATTGAATACAATGAAAAATACAACCCACCCACCCTCACAATCCACATACAGCACACGCACTCACTTACACACACATACAGTGACATGAGGAAGAGATTCTAATAAAAAACAGGTTAGAGGACTGAGGAAACGCCATATTTCATTAAAAATGAGGAAACACTAGAGCTAAGACTAAAATAATAAAAAATCTTGATAAGAAATAAGATTAAAATAATTAAATAAGCATACTATTAGAAAATAAATATGTAAATAAAATGCTTTCTTTAATAGTAATATGTTAAAATGAGATACAATGCACTGAAGTAAGATAGTGGAAAGAAAATCAATAAACAGATAATAAAATTCCAAACAATAAATCTGAGCTAAATTGAATAATAAAACATACTAACTAAGGGGTTTAAAATGAATGTATAAATACAATTTAATAACAATAATATTAATAATAAATATGATCAGCTAAAAGCTAGACTTAAAAGGTAGGTCTTGAATTTGCTTTTAAGAATATGAACAGTTGGTACTGCCCTCAGGTGTTCAGGTAGACTGTTCCACAGATGTATTGCCAACAGACTGTACTATTAACAAAATTCTTCAAGAATTCATGAAGTTAACCAATCACTTTAGCTTTGTTTTTGTTTTGTTTTTTGTTTGTTTGTTTGTTTGTTTTTTTTTACTTTTTAGTCTTCTCTCTGTGTCTGTTCTGAGTCGCCCAGGTCATGGTTGTCCAATGTTGATCCAAGTGGCAACTGGTTTTTGCCTCTTCCCCAAAAGGCCTCTTCAGTTGACTGGGAAGAGCCAGAATGTAACATTTAAGCTGATCATTAAAATGCAAATGGTCAAAGTGGTCACTTGAGAGTCATTAGCAGAGTCCTTAAGGTAGTTTTGCCCTGAAGGTGTGACTGTTTGGTGTTTCCGGGGTTGTTTGGGTCACATGCTTTCTGATCCTCAGTTATTTAGACAACTATTATGACTTTTGTTCTGGACTGGAATTAAATATTTCCTCTTCAAACATGTCAAGGTGGAGTTTGTCCTAGTTTTGGAAATCAGTGGGTTACAGGATATGGTATCAAAACAAACTACAGAAAATAACAATAATCCCGTACATATAGATAATTTTGATAAATAATTACAACCTCAAGATTGGTCAAAATCATTGGGAATCATTTTTGCCATTATGATTCGCTTCTTGTTCATTCTATATAATTTAGTGGATTCAGAAAACCTTGAGTTGTGAGTTGTGCCATCTATGAGCTATAAACCAAGCCACACTATGGTTTTGGTTTTCATTAGAGCTGCAGCTATCGAATCTATTTGAAATCGATTACTCTATCAAATTTTTGTCGCGTAATCAAATAACTGTTGCATTGCGCTTACTGCTATATATATATTTTTTTTTACATTGAATCACTACACATTATTATTAGTAACACACAAAACAGAAAAGCCAGGTCACTTAAATTAACAACTTATTTTTCTTATTTTGAACATTCTGAGCATAAATGGGATCTCAAAATCAAATCTATGCTTTTATTTTTATTCTGGGCCATATCTTGCTTTTTTCAGTATTTTTTTTAAGTATGGTTTTTTTTATGTTGTGTTCATGCTTGTCTCTTTTTGATAAATTATTGCCTTCACTACTGTACCATATTTATGATCTTATTTTGCTTACTTTATTTCTAGGACTAAATAATATCATACTTAGATACTAAGATAATTTAACTAGCTAATGTACATTTCTATAACATATGAAAGCATTCCCTGTACCTGCTTCCTCTACTCACTGTCAGTGTTTCCTCTTCTACTCTCTGCAATCAAATTAAATGTAAAGTTATTGGATGTGAAAAGTATGTGAACAAAATACACATGATTCTGGGCAAGTAGCCTCCACATTGATTTACGTTCTGAACCAGCCTTTACACGGAGCCATAATCAAAGTAGGTTATTTACTCGCCCATATCTCAGTTACTGATCACATTAGCTGCTGTTGATGTATTATGAGTGTCATCCTGTTATGTCGCTCTGACGACGTACAGACCGGATGTTTACTGTTGATGAGCTGCAACATTGAAGACGTGCTATCATGCTAAGCTACGTGCTAAGCCATCTCCGTTCGACATCATACACACTGCACTGTGGTTTCTTTTCGTCCCTTCTTGTAGTGACCACACACTTGGGACACTCTCTGCCATTTCTTCTGTGGACTCTCTCCTTTCTGTCCCTCTCTTTTCTCTTCCTTCATGATTTTACAAGCCGCACAGCAGCGGAGGTAGCAGGCGCACTGTGCCACAGAAATGACCGTCCGTGTCAAACACTGTGCACTGTATAGTAGTCCAGATATATATTTTATATGTTTAATTATATATTAAACGAGGCTTCGAGGCACACAATTTGCCTCGAAGATATTTTGTAATCAAATAATCGAGATTATTCGAGGAATCTTTCAGCTCTAGTTTTCATTATTATTTTACAGTATGTCAAGTGTGTTTCCTTTAAAATGCTTTTTCACCAGGCCTCATTCGTGTCCTTTTATGGTTAGAACAGTCTAGGAGGCGTTGTTTAAATTTCACTGACGTAGACTTTAGGACACAGGGTTTACTCATCATTAATCTGTGTCAGCTTCATCATATATTAATGATGGCGTTGAGTAGTTTCTAATATTTATCTGGCTGTCTCAGTTTGGTTCCTGTCAGCTGGTTAGATGGTCTGTTTACAAAAAGTAAATGCTGAGCAAACTGTGCAAAATGTATTAAACTCATCAGAAAACAAACACATTCTTTCTCTTGTGTAAGTAAACACTCACGTGACTCTGTGCGTAAAATGGACAGGGCGTGGGACCTCTCACAGTAAGCCTTAGTCATTTATCTTTTGTCCCTTTTTGTAAACATGTACTTAAAGGAAATAATAACTGACTAATCTCAAAACAGGTTAGTCTGACAGAATGAATAAGAAAAACATGTTAATCATTTGTAATCTGCAGATTGATGCAATCTAGCTTTTAATCATTGCTGAATCAAGGGGGGGGAGTGTTGTAATTTTTTGTGCAGTCTTGTCTGAATACTTTAAAGTGAGCCCTAAACTGTAGGAGCTTTTTGTGAGGACCAAGCAGAGGTAATGAGGGGTAATGGGGCAGCAGATGGACAGCCAGAATAAATTTCACTTGTCATTTTCTTGTCAGTGCAGCCCGCTCCACTCCTCTCCCCTCCACAGTTAGAATCCGTGTCTGGTTTTCCCTGTTGGCAGGCAGGGGAGCGGATCCGGAGGCCTGGAAGCGTGCAGCCTGGTTAAGTATTTGAATTATGTCATTGACGTCAGCACAGTCATAAACCTCGCTGCGGCCCATCCCTCAGGCTGAACCGTGCCAACACAAGCTCCACGGTGCATTGTGAGGGAGCTGTCAAACAGGCCCTGATGAGGTGTGTGTGTGTGTGTGTGTTCCTGTGTTTGTGTGTGTGCGCTTGTTTGTTTAACTCTTGAAGCATTTTGTTTTGATACGAGGGGAGATTTTGCTGCATTTGTAAACTATGAGGAGAGATAATCAGTTATGGGGTTGTTTGTGAAAGGGGACAAAAGGCTGATAGTGCAGTATGGAGGATGGTATAGTAACTATTTAGCACACAACAAGCCTATTCTTTTGAGCATCACACCACTCTTCATGTTATATCACAACCTGTCAAACAGCAGTCACTCATGCCATAATGCAATATGCAAATCTTACATGTTATACAACCACTGTTTTTGTTAAAAATGCAAATTACTCATGCACCATTGCATTTTTTAACTATACATTAGGTGCAGAAAAGTTCATGTTTTTGCAAAAGTTCAGCCATATGTGTATTGTTAGAACTTAGAGTGTCTCCTGTACTAGAATTAAGCTTTTTTACTGTATTTGTTTTTGCAACAGACAGAACAATTCAAACAGCATTTTATTCTGCAGTAATGATAAATGCTTTCTTTTTAAATCTGGAAATTTGGTAATGAAAAATCAGTGATTTCCTGGACTAGATAAGTGTTATATGCAATGTATGTTTTCATGAGTAGCAGTAAAAACACATTTTTTCTCTTTCTGAGTGCTGTAAGTAGCAATGTAACTAAGGATGCACCGAATATTTGGTGACCGAATAAATTCGGACAAATAATGCAAAAAAAGCCATATTCGGCCTTCGGTGGAGTGAGGTAATAACAAGGCCGAATAGTACTGTGTGACGCAATGACGAATTTACTACGTCATTGCATGTGGCTGTGGCTAAGCAGACTAAGGCTGTCACTTTTCCTAAAAATCAAACTCGAATGGTTTTCAAACATGCACCCAAATAATCAAAGATATACGATTACCCCCTCCCCAGTAAGGGACAGAGACTCTCTTATCCATCCTTTCCCTAAAGATCCTACCGAAAAAACACGGTCACACAGGGCTAAACTCTTGATGAAGTTCAGCTGCACTCGGCTGTATAACTTGGATGAAAAGCAGCGGCTGAGCCTGCAAATAAGTGGAGGACAAGTGACTAAACTGCAGTTCACAGAACACACAGCCTAGTCTTTGATTTTAAATTTGCCATCAGCGGTGTAGATCAAAAACTGCTTCCAGACAGCTCTCCTCAGAACATTCAGAGCTGTTAATGTCCGCTCGGAGCGGAAACTCTTTGTTAACTGAGGTCAAGAGAGCAGCAGATGTGACTGAGGGTTAAGCTGCGCTCACAGCGCCCTCTGCTGGACGGAACAGTCCACTGCTCCAGGCCTGATGTGCCGCCACACTCAATATTTTACATTCAAATATTTCTTTACAATTGGGTTACGGACATTTATCCCCATATTCGAACGGTTATTCCAATGAAAAACTTTGTTGTGCTGTTTTTGAAAAGCAAAGGCTACTGGAATATTTAAAAAGTCATAATATTCAATAAACAATAACTTTCCTTTAAAAACATGTCTAAAAATTATTCTAAGCTAATTATGCACTATTAAAAAATATAATATATAACTACTTACTCGGTATTTGGCCAAGCTTTTATATTTTATTCAGCTTCAGCTTTGGCCACAAATATTCATTTCAGTGCATCCCTAAATATGACAACATACCATGCCTCCATCTGCAATCTCTACTGCTTATCTCTAATGCATGGGGGTGGTGGAGCATATCCCAGCCAACATTAGTGAGAGGTGGAGTACACCTTGAGCGGGTCATCAGACAATCACATGGCAACATAGAGACAGACAGCTATCACGCTCACACTCATACCTAAGGGTGATGTGGAGTCACCAATCAAACCCAATGAGCATTTTTATTGTTTGTAGGAGGAAGAATATGGAAACTCCACACAGAAAGGCCCCGCCTGGGGATCAAACCGGCAACCATCTTGCTGTGAGGCTTGTGCCCTACCTGCTGCAACACCGAGCCGCTCAATATAACAATATGCTTACATTAAACTCTGTATCACTCATGGTAGGGATGTGCTTCTTTTTGTGAAGCTGGTATTATGAAGTTGAGTCATATTTTCTCGCAAACATTAACTTCGCAGGATGGTTTGTTGAGGGAATTTTGAAAAACTGAAAAGCTTATTCTTGATTGAAAAAAGAACTGAACGAGCAGTGGATGAGTTTAACAGTTGTCACCAGAGCCTTAAAGTCAAAGAAATAAGGATAGAATAAAAATAGCGGAAAAACATATATAATGCTCAACCTTTATGGAGAAGCCTGTCCTACACTCTTCGGATACGTATTCACAGCCATGAACCCTCTAAGGTCTACATGACCACGATGTTAAAATAAAGGCATTTTAATAGTATAAAGGAGAGCCTTGGAGTGTTTTCTTTTTTTCTTCAATGACTTTGTGACTTGAAACTGCAGTTTGGACATGACTACCCAGCCCATCAAGAGAAACCATGTGACCAGAGCAGGGCCATTGCATGATGGGGGTCCTGGGCCCCTTTGAAGTCCAATTGGTTTCCCAAGTGACAATCCATAACTCTAAATTGGCTATTGACTGTTTTCTTATCACATTATAAGTTAAAATATGTTCAGGTTAAGGTTCAACAGGATGCCAACAGCTTTCTCTAAATTTCATTGTGGCACATTTCTTGTAGTTAAACCTAAAATTGTGACTTTGGACGAACACATGGATGTTAAAATACCAGACTATGGCCTAATACAATTTTATTGAATATTAACATTTCCAGTGTCTTTATCCTTCAATCTTCTCTCCTTCTGCATCAACACACCTCTACATTCAGATCTTCCACTGATCACAGCAGTGCAGCGGGTCTTCTTCAGACAGTTGTCTCAGAGCCTCTTTTGTTCTTTTCTTGACCTCTGACACACACTCAAATTGTGTCCTTTTGAGCACAGGTTTGATCTTAAGAAAAGAAAAAAGGCACATGGTTCTGGATCAGGTGAATCAGGAAGGTGATCAAGCACTGTGATTTTCTACAGTTGTGACCCCCTTCAGATTTTTTCTGTCAGCTTCTCAAGGACCTTTTTGTAACAGCATTGATTTCCTGTTGACTCTTCTAAAAACCCCACTCCTCCAGAATGATAATGTCAAAGAAAACAAAACAGCGTGGCCTTTTGGATTTGGACTTGCTTTGTCATGCTTTCTTCATCCTCGGTGATGATGTTGTTTCCAATTTATTGACCCTCATATTGTCTTCGAACTGTATTGGATGTTTCATTACATGTAATCAGTCCTAATTTTTTTTTTTACTTTGATTTGTTCCAAAATGTTTCCACAAATTTGCTTGCGTTTTTCCTTTTTGATCACAAGTCAGAGTTCGGGTCATACATACATATACCTTTCACATATTTTTGTCACATTAAAATTTTCATGCACAGTTTGCATGATTGCCTCTTCATCAATGGAGACTGTTTTCTCTATTACACTGAGTTTTTGATCATTTCCAATGATTTGTTTAATTTTTAAAATGTTTTCAGAAGTTTCTGGTGTGTATTGCTCTGGAACAGAAACTCTCTCTCAAGGCCGTACAGTCATCTTATCTGACAATAGAGACTTTTTGAGGTCTGAGCTAAGATTAGGTCACTGGTCTCCCTTCAAATCAACGCCCCCCTATGCTAGTCTCTGTGTTTGTTGTCTCATGTGTTGAGGTGTTTTTTTCCAGTTCCACACTGTGCTCCCCTGACTGGTGCGTAGTTTGGAAATTTTTTTTACCCCTCTCCTTTTTCTCTTGTTTTCTTTTCTGCAAGCACTTTGAGTTACATATGTTGTAGGTAAAGTGCTATATAAAAAAGATTGATTTATTGGACACCCAAAACCTTAATCATCTTGGACCTCCTCTCTGCCTTCCCAAAATTTGCTTTGCAGTTCAAACACACATGTACATGACGTGCAGTCTTCCTCATAAACCTTAGTTAACCTCTTCTCAACTGTTGGCAAGTCTCCCACTGGGTTAAATTAAAAATCATTAAAAGCTTTTTTTAATGTTTCTGTTAGCTTGTATGACTACTTTCTTTCTTATATTAAAGCTCACTCTGTTCATCTAAATGAGAATTACTTTAATTAAAACATTTGTGATTCTAAAATAATAAACAAGAAAAGTAATTTCATTCTACTTTGCTTTTGTTTTATTTATTTCATTTGAGGTTTAAAATATCTCAGTAGAGCTGTGGCTTGACAATTTACTGCCTTGCCTCCTTTGAAGAATGATATTATCTTATGTCCGCCTTATTAACCCAAATTTACCCAAATTCATTAAAGTAGCCAGGTTAAGATTTATTGTAGAGACAGCTATTAATGTTAAGTATTTCATCTTATATATTTAAACTTCAAATAAGGTCATTAATCATGTTTTAAACAAACCATAACTCTTTATTTTAAGTGTAAACAGGGTAGCAACATTTATATCTCATGGACTTGTTTCTTTGAAGATTTAAAGGGAGAACGTGTAAACTACAATTAAATAATGTCACTGTTCATATGTCAATAAAAAAAACTTTACTGTAGTCACACTGGGTGTTGTATATTAACCTGTTAAGGCCCAAGACCATAGATTATAGCCATAAAATTCTAATTTTTGTCGTGAAATGTTTGTCTCACTTTCTGCTAAAATCCTGCAAATATAAAAAATGTCCATTAAATTCAACACGTAGATTTTTTTTATCTCATTTGATACATTAGGTGTTTTTGGCAACTGATAATCCATTTGAGGACATTTTTATCATTTATCTGATTGTATTCAAATGTTTTTTTGTAATTCGTTGATCATATTGAGCAGATAAGGGTACAGTCCTGCTCAGTATTATTGGCATCCCTTCATTATTTTCATTACTTTAACAATATCTTCAGAAATAAATTGAAATGTACCAAATTCATGTCATCAGGATCTTTTAATTGGAGGTCCAAAATACTTAAACAACAACAAAAAAAAAAAACATTTTTACAAGTTACATATTGTAATTTCAAAGAGGGAACTGAAAAAAGCATGTGCAGCAGTAATGGCACCCCTCTTCAGTATTTTGTTGCACACCCTTTGGCACTGATGACAGCCTCCAAATGTTTCTTTTAGCCATCTATAAGTTTCTTGCTCTTCTCAGCTGGTATTCTCTCCCACTCTACCTATGCAAATTGTTCAAGCTCTTGAACATTTGCAGGTTTCTTTTCCCTAATGGCAGATTTCAGCCATACCAAAGATTTTCAATCGGATTGAGATCAGGACTCATTGCTGGCCATTTTAAAACAGGCCATTTTTTGCTGGAGGGCCCACAATCTTCGACTCAAACCAAGTGTTCTTACACTGGGTCAGACATTTCGCTCTAAAATTTCTTGATAATTCTCTGATTTCATGATTCCTGTGATAAGGTCAAGGCCTCCAGTACCCGATGCAGCAAAGCAGCCCCAAACCATTATGGAACCTCCACCATGCTTAATTGTTGGTAGGGTGTTCTTTTCCTTGTAGGCTTCAAGTGGTTGCAATTAAAACTGCCTATTCTAAATATGACTGCATGATCATAGTAGCTAATGAAGTATAATTTACAAACCTTAATATGTGAACATTACTTCTGCCAAGTTTGAGTCTGATAAAGTGATGCAGAGCAAAGTTAGAGAGGTTTGTAAAGAAACTGTACTGTCACATTGTGTACTTAAACGTCATGGGTGCCAATAATGATGAGTAGGACTGTACTATAAAAGTATGTATCAAATATGATACAGTTGGCTTTATAGGGTTAATGTTGGGTATTTACACACAACTACTGAAAGTTTCCATCATTGACATCTTGATGTCATTTCTGTATAATGACTGAAGTGAAACTGTTTTGCTAAAGCATGGAAAATAAATTGCTTGTAGTTGAGCAACATAATAACTTGAGAATTTTGGTTTAATTGAACAAAAAGCAACCAAATCTTTTCTAAGAATGGACATTCATTGGGCAGGAAAGTTAATGGAGTAAATGAAATAAATGCACTCAAATGCACCAAAACCTTAGGTACAAAATTAAGTAATCGTATGAGTTATAGATACAACTGCATAAGTTATTATTTTTTTTTTTCTAATCAGTTTTCACATGTAAAACTCTCAAACACTATGTTACAATGTCAGAAATTTCTGTTTTTTTCTGTTTTTCTGTTAAAATGTAAGTGATGGGAAACAGTTTCGACCACATATCAAGTTTAAGATTCAATGATTTCATAACATTTGAACATTGATAACATTTAGTAGGTAATTAAAGTTCTAAACCATGCTGCTGGAAAACTGACTTTCTAAATTTAGAATAGAATAGTACTAGACATGCAAATACAGTATAAACACAGCTACGTTTATTTTATCATATTTAAAGAGCAAATAGTGAAGGGTTCATTTGCCAAGTAGTTCATCAATCAGTCAGGACTTTAAAGGTTACATTCCCTGCAGGTGTGTGATAACCTCCCCGTGCTGCTCTGTGATTGGACAGACAACACTGAGGATTAAGGAGTCTTTCTCCTTCTCTGTCTCTCTGTGTCAACACTTTTCTTCCTCCTTTCATCATGTGAGTAAATTGACGTACATTGGGGTGAAACAAGAGTGAATCATTGTCTGTTTCAGCTCCACGCGGAGGACAAAATGAAACAAACACCACCAAGTTTGTGCAAGTATGGGTGTCAGAGAGCGTGTGTTCGGCTGAGGTCGAGATGAGGAATGTGTGTTTGCGTACACGCTGGTACCTCGAAGCTGTTTATGCTTCCTATTATGATGATTCAAGTCTTCTTCATTGACCTTTTGTTTGAAATGACCCTGCTGATCCCTTACTATTCAGGTTACTCAGAATAAACAGGACTGAACCACCATTAGTCACTGTTTTATGTCAGACTTACCGTAAACAGACAAATACAACATGAAAAACTCAACCCTATGTCAAACCTGTCAGACTGCTTACACGGAAAATTTGTGTTGCCACTGATACAAATACAGTAACTTTATAAGAATTTTGCAGTGTGTATGGATAGGGATGGTAATCAAGTGTGGCATCTAGTGAAGAATAAGTTTGATATATTTGTCTTTATGCTTAACAATTCATCTCCTTCCACTTGTAATGCCTTTAAAGCGATGACTTAAAGCTCTCGCAAATGACAGTCAGTGTGAACAACAAAAGGGTAGCTGAGGAAGTTATATAGAGGACAGGAAACAAAGGCGGTTTGAAATGTGGTTTGATTTTTACAGAGTATGACGTCAACAGTAAGTTATATAATGTCTGTTAGTGTGTGATTTTGCTAAGATTGAAAACAACAATAAATGCTGAATCGTCTGTTGATGTAGCACATCATCATAATGAATCGGGTTGTTTTGACTTATTCTGCTATCATGATGCCAAAAGAAATGACAGTGCTTAACCCTATAAAGCCAATTGTATCATATTTGATACATACACATCTATCTACTCAATATGATTAACAACTTACAAAAAAAAACCCATCTGAATACAATCAGATAAATGATAAAAACGTCCTCAAATGGATTAGCAGTTGCCAAAAACACCTTATGTATCAAATGAGATACGAAAAATCTATATGTTGAATTTTATGGACATTTTGATATTTTTTAGGATTTTGGAAGAAAGTGAAACAAACATTTCAGCTCCAAAAAATTAGAATTTTCCGGCTATAATCTATAGTCTTGGGCCTTAAAGGGTTAAGTTGTTACTCTTAACCAAAGGTATAATTAAGTAATTATTGAAAAGTATTTAAATTGATTGATATAGATAATTACTTGGCATTATCTTCACCAAACATATACATGTTTTAGTTTTTTATTTGTGAATACCTGGGCCAGGATGCCTTTGTTTCAAAAGAGTAACAAAAAATATATTTTGACAAATTTTTGACCTTTTTAAAAAAAATTGTACCTCTTTCAATTTGAAAATTGTAATGGCCCTGACTAGAAATGCATTTATACTGGGATTAAATTATTTATAGCCGTGTTGTTTACACACACTAAAAACCCTGTTAAGAATGTATTTTTTCTCTACACAGAAAATAAGATGAAGATTTGGATCACCAAGAAAAATCAGTAATTGCACAGGTATTGGCACTAAAAATATATGTAACAGAGCAATGCAGAAATGGCTCATGACAACGAAAACAGAGATTTTTCGTTGCGTTTGTGTCTTCTGTTTTCACAAGAATGGTGCCTGGAGTGTCTGTGTCCTCAAACTTTTGAAACCAGAGGCCTATAGCATGAAGCAGGATTAATGTTAGCGAGGTAACTTCAGGGTTAACCCTGATTTATCTATAGCACGAAGCCGGTTCATTTCTTACCAGAGTAGATCACCATGGTGACTTATTCTGAATGGCTAACCTGCTCCGGAGCAGGATTAGTTGAAGGTTGAATCGGATCCAATCAATGACCCTCGCACTAGCCAATCAGCTTCTCCAAATCAATGGCCTGCCCTCCTCTCCTGAACCCAGTAGAAGGAGGTGCACAACTTTTGAGACGAGCCTGAAGATGAGAAAGGTCGTACTGATACGATTTGACCCATGAGATCAACCTGATGATGTGCTATGAGAGGTACCTGTTCTCGTGGCCTGGAATCATCTACCCAGGTGATATTTGGAGCCGTTTATTCCCTGTGTGACCTGCAGGAGCGGTGCACTAACTGTCACGCTGTTATTGTGCATCGCCCTGCAATGTAAACTTCACTTCTATTGCCCCTTTCATACATTTAAATGCACCATAAAGTGCTTGGCCAAAAAAGGGGATGTAATTCTTATGTGAAACAGCACATTATTCCATCATGTCCATCATGTCCATCATGTCATCCCTGCATTTTATTCATGTGTTTGAGGGATTTTTTTTTCTTGCTGATTTTAAATTGTAAATCTGGGTCAGACATCAGCTCGGTATGTTTTTATGACTTCATTGTGGCGACAACTTAGATCTTAAAAGTAGCGTGATATGACATGAAACAGACCAACCTACCAGACACAGTTATGTTTTTGTATTTATTTTTATCTGCTCCACGACCTCCTCACGACAGAGGGATTACATCTAAAGGAGGGATGATAATTGTCAGACATATAATACATTTGCACAGTATATTGATTCATGAGTGTGATCAGTGTCAGATGTAGCCAGTGATTAGTAATTTGCGCATTTTCACAGTCCGCCACACATTTTGTCTATGATTGACAGCTGCTACGGTATTTCCTTTCTCCATTGTACTTGCTTT
This sequence comes from Scarus forsteni, assembly GCA_036419115.1. Taxonomy (NCBI): domain Eukaryota; kingdom Metazoa; phylum Chordata; class Actinopteri; order Labriformes; family Labridae; genus Scarus; species Scarus forsteni. The sequence goes on along the minus strand of JAZDUH010000271.1, from coordinate 11,986,607 downwards.
TTCATCCTAACATTTTAACATTATCAGATGCTGCTCTTCACATGTGAAATATGGAGCTCTGTCTTCCAGGCACTTCTCAATGTGTTCTCTGCTCATGATTGTGATTGGTCAGCTGCCTCTGAGCCCTCCCCTTATACGTGTGCGTTCACTGCTCTTGATGGGACAATCCTGGATTGAGTTACCGTGTTGATAACTTGCATCGTGCTATTGATTATCCTGATTGCCATTGTTGCGGTTACTCATTCCTGGATAGATGTGAGTTAGCGGGGATAAGTTGACCGCGCTTTGTGATATTGGCCTCAGGGTCCAGAGTGAAAAGTTTTGAAAATATTTTGGCATCAGTCTCCTTGTGAAAATGAATCAGCATTATCATGAAAAACGATGACGCAGGACGCATGTGCAGTAGGGATGGGATGAAATATGGTTTGGCAATATATTACAATACAGTACGTGACGAAACGCATCGAGTTTTTAAAAAAAAGGATCGCAAAATAAAGACGTCACGTCCTGTAATTGCGCATGTGACCAGAAGTGACGACAACAAACATTAGCACCAACTACCTTGCCTCCAAAAAGCCTAATAATGGAGTCGAATGAAGTTGAAATTGAGGATACAAGTCATCTGTCTGGCAGTATTTTGGCTTTCTAGCTAAAGACGAAAAAATGACCATAAAGCAAGCCTATCATTGTTAGCATACACTCTCTCTAACCTCTCTAGGGTTAGAGAGAGTGTTATTGTTTGTGTTTGGCCTGTTAGGCCTTGTGTTTTCCTGTGTGCAACTCAAACAAAAACAAATAAGTTGTAAAGTTTGTCTTCACTGGAAAGCGTTAGTGCACAGACGAATATTGTTACACTGCTGTTTCACTACAAGCCTACATCGTCACCTACTGGCCTGGCATGCACGCTACAGTGATTTCAGTCATTCTTGCAGATTTGTGTGAACCTCTTACTTCTTCTTCTTGTTATCATGTAAACAGGTCCAAATTTGTCCACTTTCCTCACCTCAGGAGCCCCTTTTACACTGCTTGTGACACTTGCCCCCCATCTGAATATGGTGGAGAATGAATGGAGGGAACAAGCTGACCCCCATATACCCTCGCTTCAGAGGTCATATCAGAGGGGTAATAATGGAGAGAGGGGTGCGCGTGGACTCAGTGGGAGACTGGAGCAATAGAAAATCACCAAAAATGTTGAAAGGCAAAAAATAGTTTCATTACAAGGAATAGATGGATTACTGGTTTTTTTATACAACCATTAACAAAACATGATTGAAAAAGTAAATAAATGATGATTCAGCATAGGTTTGAAATTAGGTCCTTCATGAAAAGTTTCCAATTTATGTAGTTCAGTTGACTTTGAGAAGTTAATCACATATGGTTTATAATTGTTACAACAAGGTACTTAATTCAGTTTATCAATTTCTAGTTTACACCTTACAATATTATACATCAATCATTTAAAAGTCACCGAGGTCCATTTGATAAAAAAGACCAGAACTAAAGTCTAGTTTGTGTCTTATAGCCTCCCATATGTCCATATTTTTATGGTTTCAGTATTATTTATTGTCAGTGTCTTTAATGCAGGATATGTTTTATTGGGAGCACAGCTAGCTCCTGTATCATAGATTAAAAAAAAGTCCTAGGCAAATTAATTGAAGGCATTTATTCCAGATTAAAAACAGAAAAACCTAAAATTAAATACATAAAAAGTGCAAACAGAACCAAATTTTTTTTTTCTCTTAAATTAGAGGTCCCAGCCAAGAATTGAAGGTGTACACATCAAGTAAAAAAGTTACACCTGAAGAAAACAATGGGCTAAAATAAAATGTGGCTCTTTTTAGGAAAAACAAGTGCATGCAGAGCACTGACTAAATATTTTCCTCCCCTTTTTTAATAAGTAAGAGATCACAGCCTAAAAAAGAAGACCTACACTTCTAGCAAAAAAGTCAACATCTTCATAATACAACAAATTCACTCTAAAGAGTACAATCATCTGTCATCTGCAACTGCTTTTCTGATGTGTTGTTGCAATATAATATAACAAAGTGATAAGAAGATCAATATTTTATTTGTACAGGTTCCAGATTTTGCTCTCTCTCTCTCTTGCTTTAATGTTGACCTTAACTGTCTCTCTCTTTCGGTCTTTTTCTCTCTTCTCTTTCTTTCTCTCACACAAACAGGAGTACACGCTTTTGCTAGAACTTCCAAAATATAAAACACAGAAACAATGAAAATAACACAATTGTTACACTATTAGAAAAGAACAGGATCAGCCCCGTGTAGAGTGCAGCGTCACTACAGCACAAAAGCTTTCAGCCCTCCCGGCCCTTATCAGCATTTCACACACAGGTCGGTGGCAAAGTTTGCAGGTGACAAGGTTCTTATTTTTTTGTACAGGCAGTTTATTTGGCTCTGCCTCCTGTTTGCTGCTTGTGGCTTCTGCAGCTCGTGCTGTAAACACGGCGGGAAAGTCACGTCTACTAAATGAATCATTGTCTTGTTCCCCTTTAGTGCTTCATTTAGCAACCTTATAAGCTTCAGAAAACATACAGAACATACATATGGGAACACTCATAGCATGACTGGCCTGTGATCAGACAACAGTAGCTGTTCTAGTGTTAACTGAAGTAGCAACGCCGCTGTATATCCACGACTGTCGGAAAAAATGCTCTGTTAAAATCTATTTTTGTGAACTCATCAGAGATTGGCCACGGGTCCGGACAGAACCATCACTCTGTTAAGAGTCCGCCATTTGGTGATGCCTGGCATACGTTATGATTTTGATTGTAATACAGTTGGGGATGGAGATTTGTCCTCAGCCTCATAGATTATTAGTAAATAGTGTAATAGGTGAGGAAGTCCAGTTCCGCGCACTAATCTTCATCCACACAGTGAGGGAAACCAAAGTTTGGGGGGGTTGTTGGGAGCACAGAGAGGGGCAGTGTGAGGTGGATATTAAGGGGAAGGTGTCTCAGATGGGAATGGAGAATGGCAGTGGGCTGGGTGGGTCGATGGGGTTGAGTCCAGCCCTAGTCGTTGGTGCAGTTGATGGCTCTCACAGAGGCCGGTTTGTGGCTCTATAGGGGAGAGAGTTGGAGGGAAAGGGGGGAGCAGACGGGGTCTGTCAGCACACTGGGCTCTGTTGTCCTCTCTACAGCCTGGAGCATATGGTCAAAGCATTAGGACTCAACGAGGGGAAAAAACTTCCAGAGAGAAATCAGGCTGGAAAAGTACCTCAGAGTCTGTCTGGGAGCAGGTTTTTCAGACGGAATGTGCGTCACGCCACCTTTGACTGGTCACATTATGAAATGTGGCAACTCATTCAGCTCCGTGTGTATTATCAACCGAAAGTGCTGATGTATTTAAAAGTTTTATCTACCTCTGATGTGTGTGCGTTTGTGTATGCAAATTTTTAAAGCTGCATAAAACAAAATCTGAAATTAGTCATTTTAGCTAAGAGTACACTAGGTGAAAATGTAAAAAGGCTTAGGACTGTATTCAACTGAATATGTATATGGAGTGGACTGTTGAGTCCTATTTGGAAAGGGTTAGTACTATCTGTGGACCTCTGGTAATTTGTTTATTCCTACCTGATGTTAGTGTTTGTTGCTGTATGTTTTCACCGGATAAGTAATGTACTGTAATGTATCAGATTTACTGACATTTCTTATTGACCCACCAAGATGCTGCAGGATAAAAGGAAACAAAATAACTGCCCTGCTCTTCTGCATTATATTTAAACATTGTATGTATGGTGATAATAATGCATCTCCCATTTTGTCCCCCAATCCCATTTATTTTATATATGTATTGATTTTGTATTTCCCAGGTTTTACATGTGAGATAGAAATTCACCTGTTTATTTTATGAAGGGTGATGTTTTATATTAAATATGAACCTTTTAAGCCATAGTTTGAAGTGTTGAAGTTAGAAATCAAGTGACACATGTTAGAACTGAAGGTGCCCATTAATGTGATTTGTGAACAAACACTGAAGAAAGTTGGAGGTAAAAGCACTATATAGTAGGGGTGTAACGAAATGGTCAACTCACGAAACGATACAAAATACGAAACAGGGCTCACAATACGAAATACTCACGATACAAAATAAAGATTATAGAAAACCCCCAACAGTATGAAGTTGTGCAAAAATCTCAGTTTCTTTATTTTCTTCCTAATGCAGACATACAAAAAATATTGCTGCATCAGTACAAAATAAATGCTCTTTGAAAAAAAAACAAAAAAATTGTAGTTTTTTTCCCCTTATTTAGACTACAGTGCAAATACAAACATAAAATCCCAATAAAAAGTGCTTTGTTGTTGTAACAATCAGGATAAGTACATTCTTGAATGAAAAGGAAAATAAATATCAGTCCTCAGAGCTGCAGTTTAGACCTATAAATGTCTGAACTGTGAACTATAATATTTAGCCTATAACAGTGCATATACTTCTGATCTTCAAGTATGATCAAATTCTGTCAACTCAACAGTAGATTCAATAATCAAATATTGTTTTTTATGCAGACTTACACAAACATACAGTTGCTGCCTGTCTCCAGTTCAAAGTAGTTGGTAGTTGTACTCGCCGCAGTATACGGCGAACTGTAGCGGCATATTTTGCACACGGTTGTTGTTTTCTCCGCAATCTTCTCACCGTTCTCTCATCTTTCACATGGGAGGCCAAAACAGATCCACACAACCAATTTAGTTGACGAAGGAGTGTCAGCTAATTCCTCCACTACGTCTTCCTCCATATTGAAGCGAGTGTTTGGCTACGGTAAGCGAGGAAGGTAAACATCACCAGTTGTACGCGCACCCCTTCGCGTTCTTTATTTCGTGCATCTTTGAATTTTATTTTGTCATTTTTTTTATTTCGCGAAAGTTCGTGGCACCCCTACTATATGGCCTTCAGTCTTTGGATCTTTTTGACCTTAATCTCTGCCTATCACTTGGAAAGGCTATTATAATCAGAGGACCCTTGTGCGTGAAATATGAAGACTTTTTTTTTTAGATACTGTGGAATTTTTTTACTGAATCATTTCCAGACATGTTTGTTTAGCTATAGATTCAAAACACAAACATATCAATTATTAAATTATTATAAGTTATATGAGGTCAACTCCTGTGCTAATAAGGCTTTGGAATAGTTTAATCTCTTTAAAATATATGTTTTGTTCTTTTTAAAAAAGAAAAAAAGAATAGCTGTGGAGGCAAACTGGTGATTGCCTCCTTATTGGGGACCTAAATGATCCAAGGGGTTCTAGTAGAGCCCATATTTTTCCTTAATTCAGGTTCATACTTTCTGCTTTGATGACTGCAAGAGTATGGTCACAGTCACTACAGTTCAGAAAAGATAGTTTTCACACACTGAGTACCCCTTGTCCAGCTTTATTCTCTGTATGTATGAGACACGCTGTTCGAGCTCCAGCCACTTTAATGCTCCCTTCCCCACACAGGCCTCGTCTGCTCTCTTGGGTCCAGCCTGATTACTCTGTGGTAGATGGTCAGTTCAGCACTGTCCAGTGCATTTCAGCAGCTCAGCTTTCTTTTTATGGGGCTCACTCTGTACTCGGCCAATGTACTTAAATTCCTGGAGGAATAATAATCAAATGTCTCTCTGGTTGGTCTGTTTTGGGGTGCTGGGATTGAGCCATTTCAGGCAGCCACTGGTGCTGTAAACCGGGAAAGGGAGAAATTCTATGCTGCTGACTTACGACCTGATTAACTGTAGGTTTGAGTGTATAAAAATGTGCAAACTTGATAGTGTGTGCAAAGCTGACCTACTAAATGGGTGCACTGAGGATTATGTCTGTTTAATGTGCAAAATAGCAGGAGCAAAGCATTTAGCGTCTTTACATTCATGAATATGCAAAATACATGCAGACGATCAGTACGCGCGAAATACTAGATAGGATAAGATTATCAGATATAATACAAACGTATGCTTCATTCACGTTTATCGTTTATTGTGTGTGTAATGGAGACACCAGTCGATCACCCCAGCGCGCTCTCACTTTTTCTCATCACTCATCCTTTTATGCATTGTTTAATCATGCTTGTAGCTGGAAAAACAACTAAAACTCTTTATTTTAGGAAAAAAAATGCATACACTTTTTTATAATCATGTTATATTAACCTCTAATTATGTTCTTTCCATAAAGTGACTTTGAAAACATTTGTCCCGAGATAAACTGCTGCTCTAATGACGTCAAAGTCGCATTAAGTGCGACCTAACTGTTCAGACCGCCGTCGCATTCAAGAAAATCGGATATGTATCCGATTTAGTACCACATTTGAAAGTGGCCTGAATCTGATTTGAAAAGGTCAGGTTCAATGCGACTTGTGCTGTTCACACTGTCAGAAACAAATCGGTTACAGGTCACATTTTAGCCAAAAACATCGGATTCAGGTCACTTTTGATTGCAGTGTGAACGTAGTCTATGTGAATGCTGTCACTTAGATTGTTTAATTGGAATCAGAAAAGGAAATTTAAAAATGACGGACAAAATATGGTTTGAGGAAAAAGTGTTGACCTTGTCAGTCAAAATGACAGACAGCAAAAAAAGTTACTGCAGGTGTGTTTATTTGCCTCCAACTCCATGTCTTCTTACTTCATTTTTCATTTATGGCCACTTAGCTCTCCCAAACCCTCCATGGTGACACACGCAAAATCCTCATTTAAAAGTGGCGGTCCACACCACTTTTGCGCCTGTTTTGAATTGCGCAAGCAGTGATAGTAGATCACCCCAACACGCTCACTAATTGCACGTGAAGCTGTTTAGTTTGCACACGCAATTTAGCGCTTGTTATTCTTTGTGTCTTGTGCATAGAAGTGCTCTATCACTTTAAGGAGACATGTAAGACACATTAGTATGCACATAAAACCTGGTAAAGCATTACATGGGCTGTTTGAGATACACATTTTTCACAGCTTTACAAAATCTAAACATAATTCTTGGTGTAACTTGAACGTGACATAGAGACTTTAAGACCTCAGGTCCGGCTTATAGCTCATTTTGAAGAAAACAGCAGATGAAAATCTGATGTTCTGCCTCACTAATCTTCCTCTAGACAAGTGGTTTGAAGCCAGACACCAAAACCAAAATCTTTTGTTCTCCATCTGAGGCTTTTTACTGCCATCACATCCTGGGCTGTGTAATGAATCAAGCTGCCAGCTTCAAACTGACCTGAATCTCGGTCATAGAGGCGGTGTGGACGAGCCAAGCCTTTGATGCTTCCTGAAATGCACCGTGTCTTTAGGAGCCCTCATCGGAGGGAACGAGTGCAGGATGTGGTCACACCTTCTTGGCATCGTCTTCATCTCCTATGGCTGGAGACGGCCGCACGTTGGTGTATATCCAGTTTCAACAGCTCAACGCCTTGTGCATGAGCTACTTTGATGCTCTGTGTCACTGACTTTTACATGTTTTGGATGCCGGTGGTTTTTGTGAAGAGTTTGGACCAGGAAGCTTGGCCTGTAGCTGAATATTGTCGGCAAGGGTTCCTTGAATTTTTTTCGACTTGGAGCTGAAGCAAAGGAAAATTGTCTGACCTGAGGAAGGAGGCCAGTGTGAGCCGTCGAGCTCCTGTAACCTGAGGAGTCAGTGGCCTGATTAAAAAAGCGAAGTCAAGCTTAAACAGTTGAAACTTGACTCTGTTAGATTTAGGGGCCCGCCGTCATCATGTTCCCCTGATAGCCTCAATGTTTTAAAGTTCCTTAACTGCGTATATGCCATGTGAGAGTTCATTGAAGTTCTTTGTCAAACACCAGTGGTTCAGAGTCTGTACGCCATCACTGCACTTTGAAGTGCTTTGATCCGCTATATTGACGTAAATTGGGGAGCAGCACGCTGGCTGTCCTGTTGTGCTAAGCATATGGGGTAAATTTCTTCCATGTGTGAAGCCTTATGAAGTAGAGATCAGTCTTTTCCAGAGAAAAAAGAAGGTGGGGGGATCCAGATGCACTCAGCACTCACTCCCTCCGGGCAGAAATTTGTTGAATCAACCTTCTGCCTGCTGCACCACAGAAATATGCTTTTAATTTGTTTCCTCGTGTTTTATAGCATTTCTTATAAATCACTTTTTTACTTCTAAATCGCGTGCGTCTACCCACCTGGGAGTAATAATTGCTAATGACCAACCATTTCATCAAACAACAGCTGTGAATTTCAGTCCCACATTCAGCAACAATTCTGCTCCATGTTTTGTATGAGTTCAGGTCCAAAGAGGAAGCACTTTGGTTTCTTTGGCACACACAGAGACCCCAGCCTGGCCTCCCCCGCCTCAATCCAGAGAGTCAAAGTTTGCCTCTCGTGTTGCTTGTGCAAACACTCTGTTTGGTGTTTCATATAATTTTTTTTCCTCCCTCGGAGAGGTTCAGAGAGGAGAGAGCCAGTTTGTGAATCATGCTGGTGTGTTGTGAGCTGCAGAGTGTCGTTTTGAAGTGGTCTGCACGTTTCAGAAGGGAAGTGGAAGGAATTGCAGAGCTTTTCTTTGCAACAGTGACAAAGTGCGTCACATGAGTTCACGTTGTTGTTTTTCTATAACACTTCTCATATTAAATCTTGAACCTGCATCTGTCAGGGTCAAACACACCATGACGATAAAGTACGGAAGCACATGGCATTTTCTTGAGGAGTGTTTTTGTGTTCAGATTATGTGTATGTTCTTAAATGGGGGGGGGTCTCAGACACATCAACAGCAGGAGGCAGCAGACCGCCTAGTTTACACGCCACCCGTTCAGCAGAGCTTTTCAGTGAGGGGAGCCTGAGTAAAGGCGGGGGAAGCAGACAGAGTGGGAGGGGGGGCTTGAAGCGCACACGAGAGCGAGGGGCAAGAGGGGGTCCGGAGAGAAAGAGACTACACAGCAAGACTCGGCAAACAGAAACTCTAGCCTGAGTTTGTCTGAGAGTTCAACTTCCCTGAACTTTCTTGAGGTGTTGGAGCATAACGAGATGAAGGAGCTCTGTGTGCACACCTCCTCCTCTTCCTCCACATCTCCCGGATGTCCTGCGGGCCAGTCCTCCGGGAGATCAAGCCACCCTGGGACCCTCGGACCTCCATGCATGGTGTCGGGGGGCTCCACCGTGGGCATGGATCCACTGAGGTCTGATTACGTGTCCATGTGTCTGTTGGCAGATGAGTCCTATCAGAAGCTGGCGATGGAGACAATGGAGGAGCTGGACTGGTGTCTGGACCAGTTGGAGACCATCCAGACGTACCGCTCAGTCAGCGACATGGCATCAAACAAGGTAGGATGGTTTACTTCCTGTTTATTTTTGTTCCTGCAAACAGGGCACTTTAAAGTTTTGACAAGTTTTGCAAGTGTAACATCACTTAAAAAATTCGTAACTTAAAAGATTCTTTTATTGTTGGTCCTCCACACCAATACCCCTCAAGTTTGCAGAAGTGCATGAAGAAAGTTTCCTAAGAATTAAAGATTTATTACTTTAATGAAGTCTAAAATCTTATCTTTATTAGGTCACATGAAAACATTATCTTACTGATTGCAAGCTTTAAAAGGTTGTCTTTTATCAAAGAATTGCTCCTTCTGTTCTATAGCGCTTAAGCCTTTGTCAAATGTTGCACTGTGCATCGCTTGCTCAACCTCTTGGATAATGTTCGCCATAACATACAAACACAGAATGTTGTCATGTCCATATTTTTTTCTTGTATAAGCCCCTAACTGCTTACAGTTTAATAGCTGTTTGCTGTAAGAGGCATTGTACTGAGACTGCATGTGTTATTGAATGTTGACCTGTTTGACTTGTACCCAGTCGCACAATCAGCCTTTGTCGCTGCGTGGTTGTCAATTTGCAAAGTGTATGCAAAATGTTAATTGCCTTTTGCCGCATTGACGCACTTGCAAAGTAACAGCTGTCCTGTGGTAGAGTTTGAGCCGTCACCATGGTTTTATGGACATCTTGTAAAAAGTTTGGGCACCCTTTAGTTTGCATATGGGATAACTGAATTCCAAGTAATTTTGATACCATAAATGCATAATTACAGTTGATAGCTTGATTCTGCTCTACAATTTTCTTGACCTATTTAAAGTAAACACATTACATTTTATAAACATGGCTGAGCTGCATACAAACATGCCATATGATTGGATCTGTCATTGATTTCAGTGCAAACTAAGTATTTGCTCCATTCTAATGTTAACTTATGTTAAGCAGTGGTCTACTTTCTGCTGTGACGTCAACAGTAAAGGTCAAATTTAAACGAACTTAGTGTAGTCTGCCAGACTCAAGTACAAGATTAACAGAAAGTAAACATTTTACAGAGGAGAGGTCATTTTAGTTTTGAAGGTATATGAATTAGTTGCTAAATGGTGACAGAATTTTCTACACTTGACCCTCCATCGCTCTGTCACATTAACCGTTGCCCTTTCTGTCACTGGTACAATTCACCTTATCATAGTAGCAGGGAAATATAAATAACATTGAAATGAAACTGTACTTTTAATGCAGAAGATATTATGTGTTCTTAATACTACTTAAAATCATAGACTTCAGTTGTATCATATTCCCCTGCTCATAGTGTCATAATGTTTTGTATAATCTACCCTATGTTCAGATTAAAGTCATATTATTAGACCCTCCTTGAAAATGAGATGATTCATCTCAAGGAGTTATGCCTCAGTAAATTGAAATAATTGAAAATAATCAGATTCTTACCAATACACAGCCCTGCGCAAGCACAGTATTTATGTACTGAGGGGGTCATAACATATAAAAACACATACATGACACAGAATTCTGCACCAAATTAATGCTAATGTTAGCTTTCTTTTCCAAAAGCAGAAATTGTGACATGTAATTGAAGAAAAGAAGCCAGTGTGTAAGGATACACTAGCCTCCATGTGAGGCTATCTGCAGAAGCTGCTGAAATCTATTTAACATCATTGCTTAAATGTTAATTTGTATTGTACAAAGTCTCTTTGGTATGAATAGTTCATGTTTTTATGGACAAATTTAACATATTATACAAGGTTCAATTTCTTTACAACACACCTGTATTGCTTTTGTGATGGATAAGAGTCATGCTTAAGGATCATGGCTGATACAACTGCAAACAAGAAAATTATAGCCAGTTAGCACTCAAGTATGTCCCCTGAGCTTTATGTCTTTGACCATTTAAAGACCTACTGATGGGCCTTTATGTCTTAGGTCCACTTGTTGTGTCTGAATAAGTGAGTCAACTGGATATCTATTAATTTTTATTAGAATCTATAACCATAACCATTGTGCTTTTGGAACTTGTTCCTCTATAATATTTTGTCAAAAACAGGCCTTGAGTACATTAATAAACTATTTAAACTGTTGCAGCATTATAAAGAGACCATGTGGTATTTTTTTTTTTTTTTAATTTAACCTCTATGTAACCAGATAGAAAAACCCATTGAGATCAAGAGGTCAGCAGCACACACTATAATCAATACACGATCATTATATGGTATGGTGCGAACTGGCCTACACCTCATTTAACTTTAATGTAATTGCTGATGTGGATTGTGGAGTGAGTTTGCTCAAACAAAACAAAATGTTTGACCTGGTTTTTCTACGTTGTGAGTTTGAGTCTCGGTCAGCAACTCTCCACATGTATGTCGGATAAGTTTTAAAAACTGACCCAATAACCTTCTCCTGAGTGGCTGCAGGTATTTCTACTATAAGTTTTATGCACCTATAAAGAAATTTACTTCAACATGATGGACAATAGGATACATAATCCTTATGTGTGTATATATATATATATATACATATATATGTATATATATATCTATATGTATATAGATGATATAGATATAGATATATATATATATATATATATATATAGATATATATATATATATATATATATATATATATATATATATATATATATATATATATATATATATATATATATATATATATATATATATACATATATATATACATATAGATAGATAGATAGATAGATAGATAGATAGATAGATAGATATAGATAGATATAGATAGATATAGATAGATATAGATATAGATATAGATATAGATATAGATATAGATATAGATGAATGTATGGAGACTAGGAAGTGGAGACGAGGTGTTTGATTAAACTTTTCCAATATGGTGGCCTCCATTGTTGGGCTTCCTACACAAAGATTAATTCGTCAACTTTACATATTCACCATGTAAGTAAGTAAGCATGCTTGAAAACTTTTCGAGGACAATGTTGACACTTGAGGAAATATTTTTCCACTTTGCTTAATTGGAAGTATTTAAATCAAATTAATATCCAAGGAAATTCAAGAGGTATCAAAAGTCGCTTCAACGTTCTGTGGAATTTCTACAAACATAAAGTCCAACAGATCAGTAGACTTCACCAGAGAACCCTACTAAAATACTAAAAAAGAAAATAGTATCTGCTCTCATCACTGGGCACTGCAAATCACAGAAATCCAACTTAATTTTCTCAAATACAAAAACTAGGGCTGTCATTTTAGTGCATTAAATTAATTACAACGCAAATTAATGCATCATGAAAATTAATCGCAGGATTAAATATAGCACATGAACATTTTAATACTGTCCAGTTGAAGGACCCATACATGGCAGTGGAACATCACTTCACACATGCGTTGCTAGTCAAACCAAACAAAGCCCAGGTGACAACAGGGCCCTATTCTACGAAGCAAGTTCAGCCTAGCGAGGTAGCCTTGGAGCTACCTCGCTGAACTGAGCGCAGTAGCCGGCGGTCTCGCTACACGGTTCAACGACGCTGGTTATCAACCTCATAAGCGGATCCAGCTATGCAATGAGCGCGTGCACGCAGATAAGGCGGAGCCCGCCGCATCTGACCAATCGCGAACATGGACCAGTCTGGAGCGTCAGAGCAGGCCAGAGAGAGAAGGACCGCATACTTCACACAGGAGGAGCAGGAGGCGATCATGACAGAGTATGAAGAATTAAAACATGTAATAAACGTCAAAAGCAACACCATCGCTGCTGCAAAAGCACAGAAGGAGTGCTGGCAGAAAATTGCTGACAGTCTCAATGCATAAGTATAGCGCGCAAAAATCTTTGGTGCCATTATCATCCTGAAATAGCACTGTTCAACATGCACTTTTACTGTAACATGCACCAGACATGTCTAATTCATTTCCAAGATGAATTTATTCATTTGTTCATTACTATCTTGTTTACATTTTTTTGTGTGATATGTAGCCCACATGAGCCCTACATGAATTCCTGTCACAATTTTAAGACGGGCAACAAAATATTGTCATGGAACAGAAGTTTTTTTTTTTTTCAATTCTTTATTCAGCCATTTCAAGTAACAAACAGGCATATTTTGCATTGTACATTCTTCAAAAATCACTGAGCAGCATCACTAACCAATATATAAAACAAAATAATAATAAAAAAAGAATAAAATAAAAAAAATAATTCATAAACAATTCAATGAAAACATTTACAAGGGGTTCAATTCATACATAAATCAAGAATTTCATGGAGTCTTGAGGCATTTTCTTTTTCAATCTTTTTTAAAGATCGAGAAAATAATTTAAGGTCGTTCTTAAATGCAGCAAAATTGGGAGTAACTTTGAAGAATCTACATTTGTGGATATAGAATTTCCCTTTAATAAACATATTATTATATAAAAATTCAACAGTTTTATCTTTTACAAAGATTCCAAATTTGATCATATGATAATTAAAAACAGGTATTACGTATTTTGCATTTAGCCATGCATGAAGTATTTCCCAAAAAATCTTAATAGCATTGCAATCATGACACAGATGTTCCTATGTTTCAATTTCTGTATGACAAAACGTACATTCATTCTTATCTATATTAAATCGTCTTCTCAAAAATTCATTACATGGATAGATATCATTAATAGTCTTAAAATGAACTTCTTTCATTTTTGGCAACAATGGAAAGTCTAAATATCTAGTTCTTAGCTTAACCAAATCAAGTTTGGAGAAAGCCTGAAAAGTGATATTTCTTTTAATAGGAAGAGGAAAGAATTCCTTTGTGATAAGACTTCTCAAATTTAGTTATTACACTTACGGTCTAATAAATCATATTCACCAATAAGAAGATTGTCAAGTACAGGTGTTACAGCAGAATATTTCAGAGTTTCTCTGATCAAATTAAACAAGGCTACAGGAACAGCTTTTTATCACTATTGAATACTGTTTGTAAGAACAATTTATTTTGAATTTCAGATTGAAATTGGTATGATTTAATATATTTCCATCTTTATCCATTAAATGTATTACAGCCCAAACACCTTTTTCCATCCAATTTTTATAGAACAAAGACTTCCTTTTATGCAAGATATATCTGTTGTTCCAAATGATGGCTTTATGTGGGCTGAAATTATGTTTGTAAAGCATTTTCCAATACCGTAATACCTGTGGATGAAAGTCTGATAACTCCATAGGTAATTTTAAGGGGTCAAAATCACATCTCAGTAGAAATTTAAGTCATGGAACAGAAGTGTTAGCATTGAAGATCTTGTTATGGCAATGAGAGTTCTTCATTCCCTTTAACTACCTGTAGCAAGTGTCATGTACTGTGTAGTGACTCTAAATCTGGGTTTCGTTTCAGCACCAGTCAAAGTACACAAAAAGATCTTGGGGGGATTCCTCCCTCAGAGTTTACTCCTGCAGAGGAGCTGGCCCTCTGCGGCCATCAGGTCAGCTCATTGGTCAGTGGGCGGGGTTTTTGTAGTCCTCGAGTTCACCTGAACCTAACCTGCCCCGGAGCAGGTTAGCCGTTCAGCGTACGTTGCCATGGAGACTCGCCTCGCTCAGGAGTGATCCCGTCTTGTAGAACAGGGAATCCGGAACTTATTCTCAAAGCTACCTCGCTAGGCAGTAATCCTGCTTCGTAGAACAGGGCCCTGGAATGGCATATTTGAGACTCCGCTTTATTTTATTTTTGAATTAATTATCTATATTTGTACTACATTTTTTAATAATGCATCAGGCCTAATTGGTTTACTGGATGTCCTCCACCTTTTTCTTTTTTTTGAATCTGATTTATGAAACACACTTAAATTTTTTGTTAAAAAATTTGTAATTTGAGTTGCCTGATTGAGCTTAGAATTATCTGGACAAGATTCCCTGACTTAGATTTTATTCAATCACCAATAAAAATGTAGATTTACAATCTTCTCTGTTTAGTGTATTCATTTGATTAATCATCCACTACAATTTTGTAATGTCCTAGAATTAAAATTCTTTATGTGGGGACTTATAGCAGG
This sequence comes from Scarus forsteni, assembly GCA_036419115.1. Classification (NCBI taxonomy): domain Eukaryota; kingdom Metazoa; phylum Chordata; class Actinopteri; order Labriformes; family Labridae; genus Scarus; species Scarus forsteni. Next base: position 11,971,349 of record JAZDUH010000271.1, on the reverse strand, counting down.
ATACGAGATTAAAATGTGATTAATTAGATTAGTTAATTACAAATCCTGTAATTAATAAGATTAATTTTTTTAATCGCCTTACAGCACTAATAAAAACACATCCTTCTAACAGGCAGAAGTAAACTCAGTTGCATGCTCTGGTGCATGAAGACTCACACTGAAACTGTTGAGGCTGAGCAGCTTCCCTTTGCTTTGATGCAAATTAATGACTGAGCTTGTTCCACATATATTCAGGTCAACCAAATGCCTATACAGTGCACAGTGTTACTCAATCCTGTTCAGACACAGGAGACAGTATGGCGGCGTCAGATTATAAACACTCAGGGTGGCGTTGTCCATTTCCGCCAATATTCTGCCCTGTGGTCTGGGGAGGATTTGACGTGGAGGAGTGGGCTCAGACGGTGATGGGTGACTGTGACCATGACACAGGTTTCCTGTCTCTCTGCTTCCCGTGCCCCCCGCTGCCCCTCTCCTCTGCTCTGTGGTTACTAGACAACAATAGCAGAGCTTCGGCCATACAGCCAGGTTGAGTTTGTAGAGAGAACCACGTCACTGGGACTGTAAGGACAATGGGCACAAGGCCCTGCAGGCGCATAGCAGCACAGCCGCTCGGTCAGGCAGGCCGGGCACATTGTTCCCTGTGAGTCAGAGTCCTGTCTGTGTGACCCAACACCAGCTCAGAGCATTGTTGACCAACGCTGTTTTTGAAAGAGCGGAGGTCAAGAGTTTATAATGTACAGCTTTTAAATTCCTCTTTGTGTTTGACTGTTGTGCAGTCCACTCCCTTCAGTTCATTCATGTTTCATTGCACAAGTGTTGATCTATTACTGCATCTTATATCACGACTGTATTGAGCAAACCTTTCTAATTCTCTGCTCGAGGTCTACTTGTTCCCCTCTGACACTCTGTTAATCATGGATGACAGACCATTGCTAAAGATGCTGTTCTGATCACAGAATTAAAAGGACAAGCCACAGTCAAGTCCATCTGAAGACAGAAGTCCTGTAGGTTTGCACTGGTCTGTTTAGTGTGAGGAACAAAGAGACATGTAAGGAAAATAAACTCTTTATTTTAAAGGTGCTATGAGGAGAATCTATTTGCGGCGACATAAAGACTCTGCTACCCATGAGCACTTGCTGCGACTGTCGTAAAGACGTGACCCAAGCCAAAGTGTGTGTTTGTTGTGATGCTAATAAAAATGCAGCTCGGACCTTCCTCAGAACTCTGCATTGCTTTACAACTTCTTTTCTCAACAACTCACAGGATGCAAAACGACAAGGTAATGTATCTCTTTCTAGTTATGTAGTCGTAGTTTTTGATGTGTGACAACAAGCAATTTTGGAAAACTTAGTATCGTAGTTTTGTAGCCGGCTATATATCCCTACTTACAGCCCAGTGCTCTAAGACGTGTCTGAATATTATAAATTTGCTCTAGTTTTAATTGATAGGCGGACTCCCACGAAAAAAGTGTGTCGGTCGGCATTGCAGCTCGACCTTTAGAACTCTGCATTGCTTTTACAACTTACTTTCAACAACTCACGGATGCCGCAATAAATCCTAGTTATGTAGTCGTAGTTTTTGATGTGTGACAACAAGCGGAAAACTTAGCGTAGTTTTGTAGCCTCCCTACTTACAGCCCAGTGCTCTGGCTGTCGAATATTATAACAGCTCTAGTTTTAATTGTCTCTGCCCAAAGCTGAATCTTGTCCGATAGCAAGACGAATAGCATTTATAGATAACCTATTTTGATGCTATAAAACTCATCTTAAAGTGTGTATTTGGATCAGGCATGTATCTAAAAGTGAGACTTTTTTGTAATTACATAGAAACTCCTCACAGTCCCTTTAACCTGTTCGTAAGCTGCTGCAGTGGAAATGTAAATGAATCCCTGGATCAAGTCAAGCAGCACAACTTTATCCCAGTGCATTGTTTGTGAAACGTCACGACTTAGGAACTCCTCACAGTCCCTTTAAGATAAAATTAATGATGAACCTAAAATATCTAGTAAACATGGAAGAAAACAAGATATAAATGTTCTTAACGACTTTGGATTGGAAAGAAAATACCAACAAATTAAAACGTGATAATAGTAATACCTATGACTCCTATATACATCCCCATTCACCTCATCTCACCCTGATCTCAATGGAGATTACTTGTTTACCATGAAAATAAGGAAACTGCAGAGTAAAACAGGCTGTTTATCTTGGAAATAAACCCTTTAGAATCACAAAATTATATGAAATACAGTTTTAGTGTCAAATTAATGGCTGTGTAAGTTGCATTACCTACAGTGAACTGCTTGTCTCGGCAGAATAAAACATTTGTGCATATAGTAGACTCAAAATAAAATATTCTCAAGATTTTAAGATTAATTAACGTGTGAACACAAACAGCCATTTTTTTCCCAATAGCCTTTGTCCAGAGGTGTTTTTCCATTTTCCCTCTTCCATGTTCAGTCATAGTAAGCAGATGTAAATAAACAAGGACATTAATGTGAGTGCAAGTGAGCCAAGCAGGGTGAGTACATTTACATCCCAGGACTGGTTGACAACAAGTATAATCATTTCTGCTCCCCTAATTAACAGGAATGTTGGTGTTTGCATGATAATTGTACTAATTATATGGTATATAGTAGCTGCACTGTACTTGTTACTGTCGCAGAGCAGCTGTGTGCTGCTCCACTAAAAGTCTCTTTTTACTTAAAAACATACAGATGGATCAGTGGAAAAGTCAAAAACAAGCTTGTGTCTTTACCTAACACAAGTCTATTTTTTTTCCAAAATAGGAACAGGTTATTATCCCTATATTACAGAAGTACTCCTAGCTAAAAACTCCACATAAAAAAATAAAAGCATAACAAAGAACTTTATCTGCAAAAAAAAAATGCTTCAAAGATACACTATGATTACTCACAAAGAAAAAGCAACTAAAGTATAAGTTTTAAACAGTGCAAATGCTTTCAGATTGACAAGAAATCACTGTACTTCAGTGAGTCACTCGGCACATCCACCCCTGCATATTTCTAAGTTCATGCTGGTTGCAAAATGGCTAATACGCATGTCCGCCCAACTTGTGACGCTGTGGCTTTCAGGCGAAGCATGTGAGTATAATGTTTTGGTTTTGTCTCCCTACTGCCACAGCCCTGTCTTTTTATATGATTTTTTCTTAACAAAGGCCATTAAGGATGTGGATTTTTATTTCCTTGGCTTTAAATGTCAAACATTATGTACAGGATATGGTCAAAATTCATTTAATCAGCAGTAAATTAGGAAAGAGGAAGTTTTGAAAGAAGATATATGAAGCTCATTATAAATAATTTGATCCCAAAAAAATTTCAAAATAAATTATTTGTAGGCCTGTCATGATAATCAATAAATCAATTAACCGCACGATAAATAAAAACGTCCTCGGTAAGTCTGCCGGCCTCGATAAACTGACACGTGCATACATGTTTGTTCTCCTCCTCTCTTTCAACCAAAGAGGCTGAATGAGAAGATGGCTCAATCTGACCATCTTTCTTAGCACTGGGGTGCATCGGTTCTGTAGTGGATTTATTGCGGAGTGAGCATCTGTCTCTCATTCAATCTTTGGGGGGGAGGCGGGGCCACTCGCGCGTGGCGAGATTCTTGGAGGAGTAACAAGGAAACAAACACTAATATGAATGATGACACGAAAGATACGGTTCTTAAGCCGGCTGCCACAGCCCAAGCGTCGGAATATTTTGGTTTTAATCAGAATGAATAAGGTGTGAGCCCATGAACACCGGCAAGCCGATATGTCGCATTTGTTTGAAAGTAGTGGCAACGAAGAGGAAGGGGAGGTGCAGCGGAGCCTTCGTCCTGACAGTTAGCGCTTACTGAGGCGTTTTGTCAGCAAAGTAAATAGCCTATAAATAAAGCAGCGCACAATGGTTCGTGCTCGCAGACAGTGTCATTCGGTACATTGCAAAAGAAATGCAGCCTTATAATATGGTTAAAAAGCCAGAAATGTTAACAAGCATTTGACAGACAGTACGGATTGACTGGGAGAAAGTAGACAGGGTCTGTTTTTTAATTGTTTTTGATTAGTATTATTTTTTTGATTTACATGCAATTTTTCCTAAAAGAGAGTCCATTTCATTTCCATTGTTTTTTTTTTCTCTTTTTTTGTTTGTTAAATGTATTATATTATTTGTCAAATTTATTTTATTTAAAAGATCTTGACCTTCCAATTACAGTTAAATACTCTTAAGAAAAAAAGTTTCTTGCTTTTGAAATGGTGTACTCACTTTACTATGACATATATTATAATTACCTTAATGAAAAAAGAAAAAAACAAATAACATATTGTTTATCGTCAATAATATCTGGGACAATTATCGTCCATCAAAATTTGTTATCGTGACAGGCCTAATTATTTGTATTAATAATGCACAAATTAAAGAAGTTCTTTTCTACACAAACCAGGCTTTTACTTTGAAAAGCACGAACAGGAGGTGTAATTGTATTGTTTACCTTTAGTTGGAGCTATTTGTTTATTTTTTGTATTTAGTGGTTTATCTCTAATTTGGAAGTTATTTGAAGTACTAGTTGTTAGATTTAGCTACATTTTCCTGTCTTATAATAAATTTAGGTTAGATTTTTGGGGTTGAATATATAAATAAATATATATATTGGCTAGTTATTTGTTTTCTATAATTAGATGTTTTGCATATTTATTATTATTATTAGTTTTGTTTGTCTGGTAATGACAAACTGTGGGCACCGGATGTTATTTAGGTAGGTAGGTGACAGCCAGCCAGCATGCACCGGGGTGGGCCTATGGTTTTTTACCAGCGTGAGAGAGGCAGCAGGAGCCATGATCTCCTTTGTTCTTATGTTTGCTTGTTTGCCAAAAAATAAACCATTGGAAATCGCAGAACTTTCGGACATTGGACTTCTTTCGCCTGTGTAAATCAGTTCCCCACGATGCATCAGTGATCCATTAAGTTTGGTTAAAGTTTCAGCTTGATATTTCTATTTTTTCTTTGAGTTTTTTAAACAAGTGGTCACTACACCTTGTCTGTGACATTTTCTACCAATGTGAACATGCTCTGTGCTAAATAAGGAAAATATTGCACTTTGTATTTAATATTCCTTTATACTGTATTTTGGCTGGGATATGCACACCACTTGCATTCCTTTTTTTTAATATTAAGTTTTTTTTTAGGCATTTTGTGCTTTTATTGATAGGAGAGAGAAAGTGGATAGGTTTGTGAAAGGGGGTGAGAGAGTTGGGGAAGACGCTCTGCAAACTGGTCACAGGCTGGACTCGAACCTTGAATGGCAGAAGCAAGTACATGGGACATGCACGGCTCCTAACCACTCTGCCCAACCAGCACCCCCACTCACACTCGTCTTAAAACATTAAAACTGAGTTGTTCCACAGCTGTTATGCTGCCATAATGAATCGGGTGTGAACAGTCATATGTCCAAGTGAGAGATTAAACATTGATTAATAATCACTTTTACTATAAAAACACATTTTTAAATTGTATTAATCCTAATCCACCTAATTCATGGTGACAGATCAAGACAGAAACTGTCATTTTAGTGTTAAAAGCTGTTGCTCTTTCCTCCATTTTCTTGTCATCTTTTTACATCATGTCTTCCCCCTGAGACAATCCTCTGTCACATGCTCCAGAAAAAGCCTATCTCTTTAAAGTGTGTGTTTAAACAGACAAGTCAGGAGGATTTTAGGGTCAGTCTGTCTTGTATTTGGTGAGCATGCGTGGAAAAGGCCTTTGTCTGGGTTTCATTTTGCTGTAATAACCCTGTGCTCTCCTTCACTTAGCTCAGATCCTGTCAGGCTTTTGCTCCTTCTCTTCACAAATATGACGTAATGTTTGACAAAGACTTTGCCTCTTTCAGCAGGAGATGTAATTGAACCCACCATCAAACCCAAAGTGTCTCTACTTTCAGTGTCCAAGGGCGCAGGTGTATCCGGGTCTTAACTGGACCACACACCCTGCTGACCACCAGCCTGCTCGCTCTGACCTCAGAGCTGGTGGGAGCCGCTCCCCTGCCCCCTCACTATCATTACCCTTGCCACACTTTGAACGTGGAGCTGGTGGCGTCCTTGGACAAACTCTGCCATCTGAATCCAGTTAGAGGAGGGTAGAGTTCTGTGGGTTAGCGTGCAAGCGAGTAAGCGAGTGAGCCCCCGAGCGGGTAGGAAACTTTAACTCACGTGTGGTCACTTTAGCTTTGAAGCGCCGCCGTCTTCAGGAGGGAAAAAATGACAAAATTATTGAAACAGATGTAGTGGTGGGGTTGTAGCTGCAGCAGGGGAAATGGACATTAAATTATAGTGTTTTGATTTGGTTTGACTGTAGCTGCAGTAGTGATTATAGTGCCTAATTGTAATTAAAAAGTCCAATCTCATACTAGAATGGAAAGCAAACCAAATGAAAAAGGTGAATGAGACCCTTTTTCTGAAGCTTTGTCCCAAGACTTCTAGGAAATGTCTTTCTAGTGTTTCTTAACCGGAAAACTGATCTCATGTAGTTTGTGTTTGCACAATAAACAGCCTCACAAGAGGACAGAGGAAGCATTGGATCACTGAGGGTTTTGTCAGATTGCACATCCAGGTATTGCAATATGATGTCAAACTGGGCTATCCCACCTCTATCTCTGCTTATTTTGGGTCAAGGTTAAAGTTTGACGCAAGAACTTAAACTTTTACAGATCTGTCCCGGATTCTGTCACGTAATCTGTGATTTTCTTCCACATTCTGTCACACAGGGTTAGTGCTATGCCCAAAAACTATTCTAGTTCAATATTAAGGCAATTGCCTATATGTAGTTGAAAAATCTACTTTTTAAAGACATTTAAAATTTGTCTTTTATAGCTGTTAGGCAGTCCATTGTGTCTGTATATTACAATGACACAGCAGACTTTTATTCTGGCCTAAGTGTCTGTGTTAACTAACTGAAATTATTTCCCTAAATAAATTTACTACCCCAAAATGATGACTGACAGTGAATGACACATCAAAGAATAGCACATCAATAATACATACAGTACAGTGTTTCCCCTAGGTTCATTGCCTTGGGGGGGGTACTGGTGCTGGAGGGAGCGTGGTCGGTCAAAAATGCTCCTTCCACCACCAGTATATTATAATTACAGAGCATTTAGATCTGAATAAATAGTGAGTACTGATTTTTGTTCACTTTTTTTGGCAATGGAGCACTTTTTCATACGATACAACCACAAAATTCTCAAAAAAAAATAAAATACACAGCATAAAGTATAAAAAGTATTAAAAAAACAAGAAGAATGTAACATTTCTTGTAACCATGTAAGCTCAGCGGGTGGAGAGAAGATGAATCATGCTTAATGAAGTTATAGCAAGTGACTGACAATAAGGAGAAACTACATGCTGAAAGTTTCCTACACTGCTCGCTGTGCTTCCCTTCTTGGTAAGGGCAGTTGGCTTAAAAACACTGACATTTTTGCTTGGAGAGATTGTTTGGTAAGCTTCTGGTCATCCATTAATGTTTGTTTAAATTGTTTTTTATTTATTTATTTTTTTACCGTTATGGTCGCTCTTTTCTCCGCCGCTTAAGTGTATGTGTGTGTGTCTGTATCTTTATACTTCCCTTCACTTCATTTCAATGAGGGACAGGACAGCAAGCGGTTTTGACCGCCACGGGAGGACCCAGAAGCGGTTGCCGCCCAAGAGCACGCGCACAGATTTTACCCCGCTGCTCAGAGTCCAGAGCGGCTCTAAATTAGTATGAAGAGAACCAGGAGAAAAACTGGACTTGGGAAAGCATTTCTACTGAATTGTTTTTAGTGAAGGGAGTGTTGTGAGACACCTTTAGGTGGCCCCTGCTCTGACGTTCGCTGAATCACCGTTACATCTTGGCCCGCGGTGGCAGCATGCAGGGGGCCTCCGCCTGATGAGAGGCGGTTTGGTTGCCTCGCGGCTCATCGGTGTTGTGCGAGAGGAGTGGAGGAGGAGGCGTTTGGCAGAGCAGAGAGGAAAAATGCATTTTATTGAATGTCAGCAAACTATAGCGACACAACATTAGACGCTAACGTCAGACTGTAGTTGGCTTTTTTTATTTGATAAGAATCTCTGTCATAATAATAATTATTAATAAATATGATTTTTTAAAATTTACATCTGTCTGAATCTGTTAGCAGGGCGGGTGTGTCTGTTGTGGGGGCAGGGCGCCCTCCCAAATACACTATAGGGGAAACACTGCAGTATATTTCAATTACCCATGTATCTGTAGATTATCGGTGTAAGGGAGAGGATTCTCCACTATTTCTGTGTATATTTGTACTTGACAAAATGCTTTGGCAAATACTTTGCTCGTTAAAGTGATATAAATAATGTCCTGTGTACAGGTCCAAAGTTGTGGAAACTGATAGCTGGCATTACTATCTCGGTTTTCCTGTGATTTTCATGGAACGTAGCCAGCTATGCCGCAGCACCATAAATGTTCAGTGTCAGCTTCTACACTGAAACTGTTAAATAGATCTCCTTCCTTTAAACATCTTCTTTTTTATTTTCATCCCTTTAACTTCATATTTTGTTTGCTTATTATCAAATTGATTCACACATATTGGAGGGTACAGAAGTTTTTTTTGTTGAAAAAACTTCTGGCAGAACTATTTGTTTTAGGACAGAAATCCAAAGCTGTGCACCTCTATACGTGTGAATTTTAAAAGCATCAGTTTTTACATTAAAAATGAGAAATTGTTAGGGATGCATGATTGCGACATTTTGTCTTTTGCCAATATTTCCAAATTAATCTTAGCCAATTTTGATACAAAACATTTTGAAGGACCCCAAGTCTCCATTATACAAAAAATAACGTGTTATTCTTTTTTTGTGACAGTGTTTTTCTGTAAGATGCAGCATTTAAATCAGTTTTGAATAGAATTAATTGATGCTGTAATGTATTTTGTGTAGTCATTCAGTGATTATAAGAGAAAGCCCTATGGCACATCTGTACATTCTGCTTGTACTACTGCCAAAACATGGCATAGATATGGCTGATATTATGACTACTACAGTACAGGTCAAAAGTTTGGACACACCTTCTCATTCAATGCATTTTCTTTATTTTATTACATTGTAGATTCTCACTGAAGTAATGATGGACACTCGTTTCTCTTAACTCAGCTGATTGGTTCTTGCCATAATATTAATTTTAAAAGTGTCTAATAGGGCTGTCGGCTGTGCATCAGCCTGACTTCTGAACAACACAAATGATGGTCCAACCCCATCAATAAGGCAAGAAATTCCACTAATTATTCCTGGAAAGGCACACCTGAGAAGAGGAAATCATTTCAGGTGACTACCTCTTGAAGCTCATAAAGAGAATGACAAGAGTGTGCAAAGCAGTAATCAGAGCAAAGGGTGGATACTTTGAAGAAACCAGAATATAAGACATGTTTTCAGTTATTTCACACTTTTTGTTAAGTACATAATTCCACATGTGTTCATTCATAGTTTTGATACCTTCAGTGAGAATGTACATTTTAAATAGAGATGGAAATAAAGAAAACACATCGAATGAGAAGGTGTGTCCAAACTCTGGCCTGTACTGTATGTGGGCTGTAAATTGGGATCACTGTTGGTATTTATAATAATCAATTTAGCTTTTATCTGCCAATACCAATATCATGCTAATAATGTCCTACATCCCTGGAAAATGCCCAATATTGAAGGTTAAATATCTCTTATTTCTGCCATGGTATCAAACAGGTTACAATTTTGCACTAATGATAAAACACTCATCATAAAAAATTTATAAAATGGGAATTTGTCATTTACACTTCTTAATTTAAATAAAAATCATGTGGTCAATACATGTTTTACAAGTAGGGCTTTGACTTAAAGGTGCTATGAGGAGAATCTATTACCGGCGACATTAAGACTCTGCTACCCATGAGCACACACGCGACTGTCATAATGCTGCGTTCCAGTAACCTCAGAACTGGGAGTGACATCATCTCCGACTTATCGGCGTTCCAGTTGAAGTCAGAAAAAAACATGCCGATCTACCAGGCTATTGTTAGCTGTTGTTAGCACGCCCTGCGTTGTTGTATGAAGAATGTGATTATCGCTATGGCAGCATTTTTGTAAATATAAGTCTAACAGTACTATGTATACAGCTGATCTAGAGCAACACACCCCAGTCAGAAGTGCAAATAAATTGATTATTACAGGAGCTAAATAACTGTTCACACTGGGGGCATCCATCTTCGATTGTCAACACAGGGGTGGCGAGGTTTCACCGAGTTCCCAGTAGGAAATTCAGACTTCGGGGGGCGTTCCAGTTGCAGTTTTCTACTCGGAACTCCTACTTCTGACTACAATTGGAACGCACCAAAAGACGTGACCCAAGCCGTGTTTTTGTTGTGATGCTAATAAATGCAGCTCGGACCTTCCTCAGAACTCTGCATTGCTTTACAACTTCTTTTTTCAACAACTTACAGGATGCAAAGCGACGAGGTAATGTATTTATAGTTTTTGATGTGTGACAACAAGCAATTTATGGAAAACTTAGTATTGTAGTTTTATTTGCTCTAGTTTTAATTGTCTTGTTCCTGAAGTTGAGTATCCAGGCCAGTCCAGCCCTGTCCACCCGAACGCGAAGCTAAGGAAAAGCATTTATAGATAGCCTATTTTGATGCTATAAAACTCATCTTAAAGTGTGTATTTCGATCAGGCATATATCTAAAAGTGAGACTTTTTGTAATTACTTAGAAACTCCTCACAGTCCCTTTAAATCATTTTTATTTAGAAAAAGTTCTGGCATCTTTTCCGCCCCCATATTTAGTTTGAAAACATGTCATCGTCAATTATCTTAAAAACTTACCCGATTTCCCACCCCTTATGTTGCACAACTTTCAGATGGACTTTGTTGTGTGGGACTTTTCAGTGACGATTTCAGGTATGTTAAGTTGTTTGTCGCCTCAGGCTGCCTTAGTCGTCAGTTTACCAGAAAGTGACTTCAGTGAAGTTTTCTGTCTCAGTGAAAGAAGGGGAAGTGGGAGGGGACACATGCTCGGGCCTGTGCTGTGGGGAGGAGCCATCCATCCGTGTTAGACTGAAGGGGGCCGGTCAGCCAAGTCAAGACTTTATCGCCATACGTTTCCTGCCTGAGAGCACTTCACTAAAGACTGTATAGAGAGAGGAAGCACACACTCTGAGGGAAAATTACTACTCCAAGGAACTTAAAGGGATTCTTTTTTTTTTCTGGTTGAGCTTTGGGGTTTTTTCGTTTAGTGACAATGGGACTATGTTGTTCTGAAAAGCAGGAGAAGAACTTTGAGATGCTCACGGGTTGGAAGAAGGTGAGAAAGTTTCTAAGTTTCTTAAGCTGAGCTGCCAGAAGTGATGAGCCATGTGGGGAAAAGTGTTTGACTTCAGTAGGACACTATCATGAGAAGAAAAAATATACTGCAGCTCTTTTATGATTTTTTTTTTCTTTTTCAAACTTTTTTGCTCCCTTGTGCAAAGTCTGAGAGTAGAGGCTTTGCACAGCTTAACATGGAAAGTAGAGATGCTTGATTGTTTAGAATTACTAAAAATTATGTTTGGTTTTTTTTTTCATGGTATTCCTGCCCTTTTTTCTTTTTGTGCATTGCCTTTTTACTTGTTGCTTTTCATCGTTCTTTTTGCAAGGTTTGAGGCCTAAACTTCTCACTAAGAACCATACAATGAGCAATGAGACTTTCTGTTAACCACTGTTTTCTACCCTTTTTGTTGACTTTTTGATTATTTGTTTAATTTTTAACTCGAAACTTGGCATAAGGAACCAATGAGGTAGAAAGTTTGCATCAAGAACCTAAACAAAACAAACGATGTATCTGAGGGGCTGAATATTATATTATGACTTTATTTTGACCGTTTTTTGCCCACTTTTGCAAAATTTTGTGCCAATTTTTTTTGCCTAAATTAGTGCACAAGGAAATGCACAAAATAGGGCAATCTATTTGAAGAGTTAGATATGTTGCAGCTTCTTTTTATTTACTGTTTTCTCACTTTTTTGGAAGTTTATTTTTTTTGTGCTATGTTTTAGGCTTGACATTTTGCATAATGAATCAATAAAAGGTGGTCCTGGCTGCCTTTCCCTCATTGTATTCCACATTTTCAGCTTCTTTTGAATCCTATTAAAAACTTTTAGGCTTCTTTTTGACCAAAACGTTCGAGCTTAAAGGAAGTCATCTGTGACTCTCTTGTCCTGTTTGCCCTCTTATTTTTCTAACCTCTCATTTTTTTGTGCCAAGTTTTCTACTCCTATATCTCATGACACCATTTACACAGTATTTGTCCTCATTTGTTTTAGTCCTGTGTAAACACTATTAGCTTCAAGACCCTTATTTACATGCACACAGTAACTCTTGTGTGAACCTTTTTTGAATATTCAAACTTCATGACACACACTGGCTTATCTTCCTCCAAAAATCAACCACAAGTCGAGTTTATGTAACATGTGGAGGTTACTGAAGAGGAGGTTTGTTCTGAGTGAGCACTAACGTAAAAGGATGTATGAGTTACCACCATGCATTGAGTAATCTCTTCCCATGAACACAGACGCTGTCGTCACGCTGTGAACACGCCGAGTGTCTGGCCTGAACTATCTGACCCTGTGTGACACATGTGGCTTTGTGCCCCAGTCATTTCCCACAGGTCACAATAATCGGCACTGTTCTGCCGCTTTAAAGAATCAATTACAACTTTCCCCTTTGAATGGAAGAAAAGCTGCCCGATTCCAATTCACATTTTTGTCCTTACGAGCTCTCTTTGATTCTTTTATGAACGGCCCCTGGCACGCCGGGTTTTCTGAGAGCAGCCAACGCTTTGAAAGTGGTTTTCAAGTTTCACAGTCAAGTAGATGTTAGCCGTCTGCTTGACAGCTATTAGACAGCTGCAGAGGAAAAGAGGGTCTGGTTTTGTGTGAAGAGAAAGAAAGGATTGTGGGAAATTAGGGGAAAAAAACTTCGGAAAATGGCTGGTATCAGAATCAGAAACACTTCATTAGAGCCTGTGGGGGACTTACTGGGTTTTACTGTTGCTCCAACTCTGAATACAGGCATGAAGATGAAAGGTTTAGGCAAGGAAATATGGAAAATATATGCAGCAATATTAATCATGTGTAAGTATGAATGACAACCTACAATGCAACAAAATGAACTGAGAAATAAGAGAGTCAAATTAAGATAATTTAGCAGTAAGAAAAAAGGAAATTTTATACCAGATGGTACTGTCGTGTATCCAAACTGATTTTTTGGGGGGAGTTTTTATATGAGTTAATAGATATAAGGGCAAATTAATGTTTTTGCTCAGTAGAAACATGAATAATATATCTGATTGTGCATTTTTTGTGAGGATACAACCAAAGTTATCACATTAAAAAAAACAGAAAAATTAAGCACTCACTTTTTGGGGAACATATACTTTGATTTAAGATGCTGCTTAAATAGAATAAGTGAATTAAAATGACCCATTTAGCCATTTCAAGTGATTATTTTGTAGGCAAATAGCATAATACTGTTTGTGTTTCTTACCATAAAGATTAACTGAGCATTAGACCTGTTTAACGATCATTTTCAGATCAGCTCATTCATCATTGCACTCATCAATGAGCAGATGTGCTTGGTAGAAACATTAAATGTTTCTTGAATATAGCAAAAATTACTATTTTTTAAATAAATATTCACACCTAATATGTTTTAAAGCTCTATACGCACTGCCTAATCCGTTAAGATACGTGCGAAATAACAGGTTGCTTATTGTGTTTTTACTGCCTGAGGAGATAATAGAAAAGGAGAATTAGTATCAAATTCCAGAGAAGCAGAGTTGCACTATTATATCATTAAATCATTGTAGAGAAGTGTTCGGGTTGCATCATTTCTTTATTCAGAAGAAAAATCCCATTACATCAGCTAAGAAAAGTCCTTAATAGCGTTTCTGTAGAGTCTACCTAAGTTATGTCATTGCAGATCGCACACTGTGTTCTAAAGACATGTCTGCTTGTACATTTTGTGTGTCTCTATGCGATGTGATGCAATTTGCTCAGAGCAGGGACCACCGTGAGAACTAGGGAGGGGAGGGGCCATGTGACTCTGTTGCCATGGCGTTCAGGTTGTCGTGCAATTGGTGGTACGCTGGTGGGCGGTGGACTAAAAACTCTCATCCATCGTCTCCGTTGGTGTCTTTTTGTGCACAAAACTGGGGCTCAGAGGCTTTAAACGTGCTGTTTTGAAGGATAATGTGATGACAAAGGCTAAAAATTGGAGCACAAGGGGATAAAACAGGGTTACAAAATGTGCTGCAGTGCTTAAAACACAAAATGTGCCGAGTCAAAGCCAATCTGGTAAATTAATACCCTGCGTTTCCTCCGCCATGTGATAAACGTCATGGTGCTTTGAAGCCTCACATTGCGCAGTATGCGTTAGATCTGTTCTGCATTACTGAGCATGGGGAAGGAGACGGTGGGAGGGGGTTTGCAGAGTGCACAGGAGTGAGGGAGGAAGAGAGAGAGATAAGGGGGGGATTCTCCCAACTCCTGTTTTCTGCAGTGCTGTGCATGGCTCAGTGTTCAGCGAGGGGAGGGAGAGGGAGAAGAGAGAGACTCCATCAGCCTCTCTGCCACAGGGGAATCTACAGCTTGAGCGAACCCCCTCCTTCCCGTCTCCTCCGTCTTTCTGCATCCCTCCTTTCTGCTCTCCCTCCATCTCACAGTCTTCCTCCCTGCCTTGCTCAATCTGGGCTCTGGAAGGCTGGATTTCCCCCTGTTGTGTCACTGGATAACGGTTGGATTGTGGTTTAGAGAGACCAACAGAGGCGTCGGGATACAGAGGGAAGAAAAGGAAATATTGATCACATCCACAGGGGATTCCATCACTCTCGCCAGCCGCTCTGCAGTCCTGGAAAATAGACGGCGGCGATATGAGGAGGCATATTTGGTCGAGGATGTAGTGTAAGGGGTCTGCCGCAGCCCCTTTTTTGGCGGTACATCTGGGGCGTGTTTTTTTTTTTTAACACCGCAGTCGAGCATCAGGAGGCGGAGGACTTGGTGGCACTTTGGGCTGTGGGTTGTGGGCTGAGCGCAGCCTTGGGGTCCACTCAGAGAGGAGCGTACAGGGCTTCTGCTGGGGAGCGCCAGGGGCTCAGCACAGCTCAGCACCATGCCTGAGGCCAACTACCTGTTCTCCGTGTCCTGGGGATACATCAAGGTGTGTCCTGGAGGAGAGAGGGCATGGAGGGGGCTGTGTGTGTTTGTATGTGCACGTGTGTGTGTGCACGTATGTCATAGTCTTTAACTGTGGTTGATGAAACATGTCAGATTTCATGTCATTTTGTGCTTATGCACAGATGTGGTGGCATGCAGTGAGACAATCTGGCACACGATGTTTCGGTGTGAATAAACTGCAGCGTTTTGTGCATGAAACTGTTTGTTTTGTTTGCCAATATTTGGCTTAGCCAAGCTTGGACCAGGAAGACGTAAACATGACCTTATGTGGCGCACTAGAAAAAACAGGCCACCCTCTCCGGGGACATTTTAGGGGAAAACAACAGGAAATGCTTAATTCCTCTTCTTGGGAAAAGCACTGAAATGGTGTCATAAATTTGAGCTCCCATGTATAAATCATTCATCCTCATGTGTTTT
Source organism: Scarus forsteni (assembly GCA_036419115.1). Taxonomy (NCBI): domain Eukaryota; kingdom Metazoa; phylum Chordata; class Actinopteri; order Labriformes; family Labridae; genus Scarus; species Scarus forsteni. Next base: position 11,955,688 of record JAZDUH010000271.1, on the reverse strand, counting down.
TTTATTTTTTTGCCTCCAGTTCAAGAGGATGCTGAACCGGGAGCTGAGCCACCTGTCTGAGATGAGTCGATCAGGAAACCAAGTGTCAGAATACATCTCTAACACCTTCCTAGGTGAGTGCACTCAAAAAAACAGGATTCTCTCACATCCTGGAAAACCTGAAAAGCTGTTGACTAATTCTCCAGTCATGCAAAACGTGGAAGCAGGATAATACGGAAAATTTCCTGTTGTGATGTCCCGGGAAGTCATTAAAACATTCCTCTAATATCGTGTCAGTTTGCCAAAAAGATAAAATTGTCATTGTAGAGGTTTATTATGTGAAGGATTCATTCACATTATGGCTATAGTGGGAAAGAGTTTCGGAAAACAGACATTATACATACCATAATGCAGTCACAACCGAGATTTCAGGGCCAAAGATGCTGAACCTGGTCTGCCTCTTGTGTTCCAAATAATGACCTGCAACTAAAGAAACAAACGTAACGGGTAACAGGAGCTTCACTATATGGTTTGGGACATAAGAAAGCCTCATTAACACTCATTTTTTCTCTCAAAAATATTGATTTAGGAGCTGTTTAGACCGACATTTTAAAAGTGCTAAATTGACAGTGGTGTGAATTTTTAAATTTTCAAAAGAAACATCTTGATCAACAAAATCTTTAAATTTAATTACAAGATTTTTTTCAGTTTAAGCTCTTTTTGTCTTTTCTTTTTTAAGGTTGAAGCAAGTTTTGTCAAAAATAATAAATAAATAAATAAATAAAAAGATTGTGGTTGAACCCTCCAGTGGTTTGTTTTTTTAATTCAACTTCTTAAGCTTAGTTCCCTAATTAATATTTTCACAAAATTCAATTACGACTTCAATTTTTGTTGAATAATATGCTATCTTACTCATCAGTATTATTCACCTCTGTACTAAACAGGTTTTATTTTTCCTGTAAGCATTTGAATAGAGCCCACAGATGTCATAAAACAAAATATTAATTCAACTCCAAGAACAATTTTTCTTGACCAGGTAGTTGGTCGATAAATCTTTCTTTGTATAGGGCCAAAAAACCCAAATGTCAGTTGAAAATGTAATCTTATTTGTTTTATTCCTTACATAAAAAAAACTACATTTCTGTTTTAAGTACTATATGTGTCTACCATATTCATAACATTTATTAAAACACATTTTGGTGTTATAAATTTGCAGGTCAGTTTGTGTTATTTAATGACCTATATTTATAAGCATGCACGCGTTCATGTTTATGTCCACAGACTCCTGCACGTCTTTAAAGTCAGACTTTTACAGAGAGGGAACATGTTGTACAGGCACGGTGCATGTTTTCAAACAAGCTGCATCATCTGTAGAGATGTCCTGAAAAAGGACTGAAGAGCAAAGCGGGGCCCTGATAATCTCTCAGAAATGGGGTCTTTATAAACTGCTGCATATGTAACAGCAGCTGGAATGAGGCGACATCCCTCAGAGTCTTGACAGAATGTATGCAGCAGAGCTTCTGAGGTCACCTAAAGCATGTGTTAAGTACCTGGTGGGCCTCAGGGCCCTTAAACCAGTCTGATCTGGTCTGCTGGGGAGGGACAGAGAGTCCCCTCGCTCCAGCTGCAGGCAGATATGGAGGGAGGACACGAGCAGAGAGGGGGAGACTCCTGTCTGGAAAGATAAGGGGAGAGGAGGAGGTCTGTGTGCCTACAGTGCCATCAGCTCCTCATGGACGCTTCATTATTCAGCAGCAGCAGTGTTTCCCCGGCTCCAAAAGCCCCCGCGGCCGCTCATGACTCACTGCCAGCTGGCTCAGTCTGCGCCTCAGGTTTTTCACCTTCACATCAGAGCTAACGCCATCACATGCTCGAGCAGGCAGCCTATCAGGGCAGAGGGAGCACACCTCTGAGGTGGGGTGGGAATGTGGTCCAGAAATCACAAAACAGTTTGAATTGTGATACGTGATGCAGGCTTGATTTCTCCTGAAGAGAAAGGATGGTGCCTCCCTTTTACTTTGTAACTTGGTCGTCAAAGGAAGTCGCTCTGCTTTCTAAGCTGGAATTCTGACTAAATGGAAAGCCTAAGGTCAGGTTTCCTTGGAATTTCTCGCTCTAGTAATCAAATGGAACTAACTCTGACAAATGGCTTGCTCAATAGCTGAACTGTAAACTTTGATTTGATTATATTAAAGATTAAGTAGTACTGAAAACTGTTTTATAACAGGGCAACAAAAGTCAAAATTCCAGACACCTAATACTAAGTTTTTTTTTCTCAAAGTCCTCAAAAATAAGGCTGACTACATTTCCTTAACTCTTTAATACCACATTCTTCAAATGATTAAGTCTCCAGTACTTTATTGATAAGTGGAGGGAAAAATTTTGAGGAGTTGATGAGGCCAAAAAAAAGCTGCAGTAGTGTACTGAACGACAAAGAATACATGCATGAATTTGCTCACAGTTTCTGATTTTTAATAATAAATAAATCACTCAATGTTGAGTGTTAAGCAATTCAAATTTGGCGAGAATGTCCTCAGGGTCAGAAATCAATCATTGACTCACAAATCAGTTTGGCAGGTAGATGAGAAAATTATTTAATTAATATTTGGCATGCACCCAGGATAAATTGTGTTTTTATACATACTTATGTCACAGGTCATTTAATTGAGTTAATTTGACTTTATGTTTCATGGGTTAGATTATTTTCTGAAATCAGGAAGAAAATAATTATATAATGTAAATGTAAATGTTCTTCATTTATACAGCCCTTTACAACAACCCTTTTGGTGAACCCAAGTGCTTTACAACAGGTGGAAGTAAATAGCAATAAATAACACAATTAGAAATAAATAAAAGCAACAACAGCAATGAAAGCAATAAGAGCAATAAAATACAATAAAATAAAGTAAAACAGAGTAAAAGTAAAAGTGTCACCACACTACTGGGTATTAAAAGCCATCCTAAATAAATATGTCTTCAGCCTAGATTTGACCTGGGCACTTCCAGCAAAAGTTGGTTTGACGACCTCAGGGCTCTACCAGGCTCCCGAACAGTTAAAAGCTCAGTTAAGTACACTGGGGCGAGACCATTAAGAGCTTTAAAAACAAACATTAAAATTTTAAATTCAATCCTGTACTGGACGGGAAGCCAATGAAGGGATTTAAGAACAGGAGTGATGTGCTCTCGTTTGTTAGTGCTGGTGAAAAGATGGGTCGCAGCATTTTGCACAAGCTGGAGGCGACCAAGAGAAGCCAACATAAAGAGCATTACAGTAGTCAAGTCTTGAGCTTATAAGAGCACGGATGGCCATTTCATAATAAATGCATAGGCTCTGCATGAATTTATGCTCGACTTTAGCAGTATTCTGGTGCACTGAGAGAGGGACATTTTTACCACATTTGGCGCTTTAAAGGGGATCGTCTTAGATAACATTAAAAAATCCCTCGTTAAGATGAAGAGCACAGAAAGATTATTTTCTGATGCATGAGCACATCATTGTCACACATGAGGCTTTCCACTTGGTTCCTTTTTCTCATCATCTTTATTGATATCACTGATATTATCTCTCCTTATATCTCATTTGATAATTAATAAATATATCTTAAAAATTCAATCTGCGGTCCAGCCCAACCTCCATGCTCGAAGACACACTGTGCCTGAAGGCAGCCGTCTGTTGGCAGATTTTTCTGTGATAGAAGAGACGAGGACAGAAACTGAGCTTTCCTTTGAAGCTCTGTGGTTTTATTGTCATCTGCAGTGCAGCTCACACCTGTCAGGTGGAGTGAGTTCACTCTCTTCCTGTGCTTTGTGGAGGACGCAGCAGCACTGATGCAGTTTTGTTCTCCTGCTGCACAGACTCATGGAGGGCAGAGCCTCACTCGCCGTCAGCTGCATTGAGCAACACGCAGCAAACAGCCCGCATGCTGACATGTTCAGGCTTAATGAGCCGACTGTCCAACATTCTGTGGAATGTTTTTGCTGCTCAGTTTCTTAGAAAGAATGGGCCATTGGAGTCCGGAGGTTTTTTTAGACATACTGTACATGTCTTCAAACAAGAGTGCAACACATTCTGTTCTTTTCCATATTGTACAGTTTGTTTAGGGTAAGACTTTCTTCTTCCTGCCCCCTTTTTGGATCATGGAATGGAAAATGTGGCACAATTTAAAAACTGTACAACATGTGAACTTTTATTTTCATGATATGGAATAAATAAATTAAGAAAACAAACAAGAAAAAAACTTTGCTGTGATACCTATAAACAGTTCCAAACATATATATTAGATAATTACATTACATGATTGACCACAGACAGACAGCTGGATACTGTCCAAGTGACACAATTAATATGATGTCAAAATATTTTCAACTGTTTTTCTGGACCTTTCTCTAGTTGTATGTTTTTATTGAATATGTATCCAAAGGCCTGAAGTACTTTATGAAGCTGTAGTGTTCTTAAATGCATTCAATCATTGGAATAATAGTTTGTTTCATTTAAAACAGCTGATGTCAAAATGTATTGGGAGTTATATTTTTGTTCGATTAAGACAGAATCCAAAAAAAAGAGTAGTCGACTTTTGGATGTGTTTTTTTACCAGACCAATCATTTTAATTTGTTGCTGTAACATTATAAACACAGGGAGTTCAGAAGCCGTCGTGCAATGTCGTGTAAAGTCTCATTAGCACCTCTGAACTCTGTGTATCTCTCCCGGTCTAAAGTAACGTGCTGCTTGAGCTTTAAATTTTGCAGTTTTCTCGCTGTCAAGTGACGTTTATTTTCTGCAGAGCAAACACTAACTGAGGGACTGCTTCTTAATTAAATAAGTGTCAGTGCAGCTTAAAAGTGTTACCATGTGGGTGTGAGAGGTCGGCTGTCTCCTCAGGTTAGCTCTGTCCACTCTGTGTGAGACTCACTTCCACACCCACAAGTCCTCAGCACCGTTTTGTCTTTAGCAGCCAAAAAATAACATTTTTAAGTCTGATTTTTGTTGTCTTTATTTGATTTTCTTCTTCCAGACAAACAGAATGAGCTGGAGCTTCCTTGTCCGGTCCCTAAGTCGAGGGAGAGGAAGAGGAGGCAGGGCCAGCAGCAGCAGCACCAACAGCAGCAGCAGCAGGGCGGGATGATGACTCAGATCAGCGGCGTGAGGAAGGTCAGCCACACACCCAGTATCACTGGAGGGACCGGCAACCGCTTTGGAGTCAAGACGGACCAAGAGGACCTGCTATCGAAGGTAAGAAAGAGACAGGAACACGGTTTAAAGAACTTGTAAATCTGTTTTCGGGCTTCATGCTTACAGTCGTTTCTCTCTCCTGCAGGACCTTGAAGACGTCAACAAATGGGGTCTTAATATCTTCAAAATCGCCGAGCACTCCCATAACCGACCACTCACATGCATCATGTACACCATCTTCCAGGTTTGTGTCTTCGTCTTTCTTGTTTTCCACCTTTTCATCAGTCAGATAATCCTTTAGTAAAGTGTGATGCAGCTACGGTAAACAGGAGAGTGTACAGTATGTTCAGCTGTCAGCGTTGGTGCATGAACATCAGCAGCTGAAAGTGGTTCTATCCATGAATCATCCTCATTTAAAGCTTTTCTCCTGATATAATTGAGTCATAAGTTGATTTAGAGTGAACAGGGTCAGATCACTATTGAGGGCTTCATTCATAAACATTTGCTCTAAAGTCTTCATCGCTGCGACTGTTGTTGTTTTTCTAACTTTGATCCTCTTGTTTAAAATGCAGGAGCGGGACCTGATGAGGACGTTCAAGATTCCAACAGACACCTTTGTGACGTTCATGCTGACCCTGGAGGGGCACTATCACTCAGACGTGGCGTACCACAACAGCCTGCACGCCGCCGATGTAGCACAGTCCACGCACATCCTGCTGTCTACACCTGCACTGGATGTAAGCCCATGTTTTTTTAAGAGCTTTACTTAAAGGTGGTTACAGATGATAAATAATTGGAATGCCTATTACAAAACCCTTATTGATTACTTTAGAAATTCATCTTTTTCTTGTGACTAGTATCTTCTTTTTTATGTAGCTCAATGGTCATGTTTACAGGCCTTTAAGTCCAGCATGAATGACACTCTCACTCATTAGTTCCCATCTCTAACCAGCATTATATTTCTAGAATAAGGGTGAAAAGCCCTAAAAATTAGATCTTTAAACTATATATCTGTTGCTGGTTGCTACAGCCAAAATGTTGCTGCAGCAGTCTGGAAAATATTGTATTAATATGTGATTTCACAAAAAAGAGGAAAGCAGTGATAAACAGCCATGTAACATGAGTGCTAACAAATGAATGTTGGTTCGCTCTGCTTTATAAACCTATATCAGGAAAATTCTAAATGTAGTTGAATATTCTTCGTCCTGGAAAACCTGGAAAACCTGGAAAATGATTGCCCAATTTTCCAGTCATGGAAAACAAATGGAAAATGAGGAAAAAAGTGAAATGTCCTGGAATAGGTTCAATTGTCCAGGAAAATTATTTGTCTTCCTTCTAGCTTGAAACATGGGAAATGAAGTAAAAATGTACTTGTTAACTAATGTACACGTAGCCATAAAAGATTTTGAATTAAGCTTAACATTTTTTGTATATATCTTTAAAAAATAGCATGTAGCTTTGCTCAATCCATTTGCCCATCAATTGGTATTCCCATTATGTGTAATCATCAAGCTAACAAACTAGATGTGCAGTTAAATGCTGAATTCAGTCGGCTCCTGTTTTGTTAAAATCTGTAAAAATCTGATTGTTTCTTAGGTTAAAAATGTTTGAGCATTAATCCAGGTTCACATCAAGTTCATTCTCTCAAACTGTTTGACTCTTTTTGATTGACAGAGGCTCTTAAAGAATTATTGTTCTTGGCATGCCATCATTGTAAAATTGTAGTTGTTGCCTCTGTTGTTGTCTAACAGGTCATTAGTTTTACTGTTGGTGCTCAGATTTTGGATATTTGCCCACATCTTGTCTTAACCTCTTTATCGTGGTGCAATTATCTGCCTGGCATTGACGTCAGTAAAACTCTTTTCCCCTGAAGCTGCATGCCATGGTGGATGACACATACGAGGATCGGCCTCCAAAGAATCGTCCGACACCTCGTCTGGCTGCTTTACCTTCTCAGAAGCTCATACGTTTAGTTTCTTTCCTTGTTCTCTTTAAACACAGGCGGTCTTCACTGATCTGGAGATTTTGGCGGCCATTTTCGCAGCAGCCATTCACGATGTGGACCACCCAGGAGTGTCCAACCAGTTCCTCATCAACACCAGTAAGGCCCTTTTTACTGAATCTCCATCACCCTCTTCTATTTAGTCTGCATTCAGGAAAAGAAACACTCGTCTTTGACTTGATGTTTTATCTCCAGGGATGTTGTTACAAAATCTGGAGTCGACTTTAATGTCCCCCTCCCTCCTCTTCCTGCAGATTCTGAGCTGGCTTTGATGTACAACGATGAGTCAGTGCTGGAGAATCACCACCTGGCTGTGGGCTTCAAACTGCTGCAGGAAGAAAACTGCGACATCTTCCAAAACCTCAGCAAGAAGCAGAGGCAGACGCTACGCAGGATGGTCATCGACATGGTGAGCACACGTCTGCTCGTCCACACACCCGTTTCAGCTCTCCTGTCAAATTCTCAGCTTCTTACGTCAGGCTGTCTCCTGTCTCCTCTAGGTCTTAGCTACAGACATGTCCAAACACATGAGCCTGCTGGCAGATCTGAAGACCATGGTGGAAACCAAGAAGGTGACGAGCTCTGGAGTCCTCCTGCTGGATAACTACACAGACAGGATGCAGGTAAGCAGATCACACACGCTGAAACACACACAAAATGGCCGGTCTAAGAGATGCAAGATGTTTAATTATTCATTTTCTCTGCAGGTTTTACGTAACATGGTTCACTGCGCCGACCTCAGCAACCCGACCAAACCTCTGGATCTGTACAGGCAGTGGACGGACAGAATCATGGACGAGTTCTTCCACCAGGGGGACAGAGAGAGGGAGCGGGGGATGGAGATCAGCCCCATGTGTGACAAGCACACCGCGTCAGTGGAGAGAACACAGGTGAATAACAGTGAGGCTAGTTTCAAGCGAACAGTGAAAATAGGAAGTTTTTTTTCAGGCCTAAAACATTTCCATCTTTCTTCATTCGGGGCTAATTAATAACTACGTATGTGACAGCACACACAACTCTAACCCTATCACAATTTCTTTATGGCAGAATCAGTGTTAACACGATTCAGCAATTTACTGACCAGAACCAAACTCATGTCCATTAATGTCCTTCTTTAAATCCAAAAATTCTAGACTTGTTTTGTATGTCACTTACTCAGTTAGCTTGTCTTTAGTGTTGTGTTGCCTCGTACATGGTAAAGAGACTTTTGGGGTCTCCAATTTAAAAAAAAAATCTGTACTATTTATTTACCCGTGGGCAGTTTCAGCACCTTTTACACAGCAGATTATCCAACGATCTCTCTGCTTTAACAGATACATGCTAGTTCTTAATGATCCAGGGTCATTTAGGGTCCAAAGCATATTAAACCAGGATTTCCATTGATTTTAATTTTTGACTTGTACGATTAGAGTCACTGCAGAAATCCAAGATTTTCTAATTTGATTTTTAACCATAAATCTGCCACCCAGCATGTGTTCTTTATCTTCTTGCATCATGGTATTCTTTTATATATTCAGTAGCAGCAGCTTTATTTTGAGCATTAGACTGATGCTGCTGTCTGTCCTGAAAACACAGCGGCTCTTACAGACTAAAGACCTTTGGATAACGCTCTGAGTCTTAAGGCTGTTCAAACATGTTGGAGACAAAACGCTTTTCGTGTTTTGGCTGATGTTTTCTGGGTGTTTTTCACCTCATTAGGAGAGTAAATGACTTTATGTTGGGATATTTCGTTAACCTGTCCCCTTTTTTTCTCGCAGGTTGGCTTCATTGATTACATCGTCCACCCTCTGTGGGAGACCTGGGCTGACCTGGTCCACCCTGATGCCCAGGACATCCTGGACACGCTGGAGGACAACAGGAACTGGTACCAGAGCATGATCCCCCAGAGCCCCTCCCCTCCTTTCTACAGCAGCGACGGTGAGGGCGGCCCCCACGGAGAGCTGGAGGGGGGGCCTGCGCCCAGTAAATTTCAGTTTGAACTGACGCTGGAGGATCAGGGTGGAGAGGAGGAGGGCGGGATGATGGAGATGGGTGTGACACTCCAAGACCAGCCGTCAGACGAGGGCGGGGACGACATGGCGACGCGGGGCGACTCGTCGGAGGAAACATAGCTGGACTGATGGCGTTTTAAAGCGCAGCTCTGTGCTGTTTTTGGCTAAAGTCTTTTAATTGCAGTGGAGAAATCCTGCAATCGTGCTCTTTGGAGCTGCCTGGTTAAGAGGGCCTGTCTGACTGTGGGGCACCCCTGCATACAAGGCTAGGAAACCCTGTGGCAGTTTGTTTTTGAGCCCCCTGAAAAGGGGGCAGGGAGAGCAGTGTCTGCTCATTAAAGAAGGGACTACTGTTGGACTGCGAGTCTTTGTACTCACAAAGAAGAAGAAATGGACGATAAGAGTCTGCGTACGGGGACGATTAAACTTCCAAACTTGCACTTCAGGACGTTTCTTATGTTCATCAGATTCTTTGTATCGTGTCGGGATCGGATATGTCCAACCAAAAACTACTTGTCCACGCATTCTGTGTAACCAAGTAGTTTATTTTTATCACTCGTCTGAGAGAAAGAAAAACTTTGTGTGCCTTTTTTTTTTTAACGACGTGTCTTTTTGTAAGTGTTTTTATAATTTATTGAACACATTCATGTAGCTGTAAAATGTGTCCGATTTTCTACCAAGCAGACGTAATTGTCTCACACAGTCTTCCTGATGTTCCTGCAATATAATAAGCTTTGTTCTCACGTTCGGTGGATGTATTTCTAAAATCGGCTGACTTCCCAGCACAATTTGCACTTTGTGGCAGCAGAGAGAGGAGAGCATCAATGATTTAGTAAACACACAAAACCAAAAATAAATATAAAATCTGATTTAGCTCTTATTTTAGATATTATTGCATAAGATCACTCATAGATTTGATCACTTTGAGTCCAAAAACATCTTAACCCTTGTGTTGTCTTCAAATTATCTTCATCACCTCGTCCAAAAGAAACAACCCTCAGCGCCCTGGAGTTAAACCCTGAAGTTTTAACCCTCAGCCCTCTTGTTGGCTCCCACAAGGCCTTCACACACCGAGAGAGACTAAACAAACTTCACATTTTTAGGGCACTCCAAAGAAAATCTCACCACACGAGTAAATCAACTTAAAATTAAGAAACATACTCTTCATTTGATAGACAGATATATAAATACACGTAAAACATATAAAACCCACATTTATGTTTGTATACAGAGTCTAAAAGCAGCTGGTGAAATAGTTTTGTCCATGTTGGGCTGGATTCACTGGCTTTAAGTTTTTAAAGAATTTGAGTAATCTTGAATAATCTTACATTTTCTTCACTTCTTTTGCAAGAAGACTTTGAATCAAATCAAATTAATCAGACATGATTGAAAGTTATTTTGCATAGTATTTACCGAGGAGGCTGTGGCAGAAGTGGAAACATCAGAAACCTGCTGCAGCACTTGTTCACACGGAAAAACTGCAGAGGGCAGCTGTTTTTTTACACAAAAATAGTGTAGTATAGTATATTTACGCACACAAGGAATTTGACTCAGTTTGCAAAAGAAACAAAAACAGCAAGATTAAAAATGATGGCTGTCAAGATAATAAAATAACAAGAAAGCAGCACTAAGTCAGACCAAATCTTATCAATTCTCATCCCGAATGCTTTCAACAGAAATCACTTTAATATTAGCCTCCTGTTATGAGCATTTCTGTACTAAATCAATCTTTAATTATCCTTATTACTAAAGTGATTTCACAGCCAGAAATGTTTTTTGTTTGCCAGAGATTCTTCTGTAGCCTCACAGTAGCAGAAATGTGATGAGTTTAGCTCTATATGCCTTCTATTCAATGCAATAGTCACATGTCATCAATGTTTAGATTTAATGTACAATAAGGAATAAACCACAAACACCACGTTTTGTATTTCAATCACCTCCTCGTTCACGTAGAAAAACCCTTAGATATTAATTATATGGGATGTAAGGTGCAAATCTTAAATCCTGAGGGCATGAAGGGGAGACAACACGAGGGTTAAGATGAGAAAAGCCCCAAAGATCCTCTGATGGTTTCACTGCCGCCTCTGGCCCCACTCCTGAGTCAGACTCCATGGCAGATCTTTGTTATCTTCCTGCCGCTGAAGTCAAACCGATGGTGTGATTTCTGCAATAAAACAACAGAAATCTGCCCTTTTGTTTGTCGTGCAGCGAGCTGTTACATCACGGTCTTCTGTCTCTCTTTGTTGGCCCTCACAAACACACCTGCTGTGGTCCAGAACCGTTCCATCGTCGTGATCCTGACTCACTCGGATCTCTGAATGACTGTGCGTGCACATTTGTAAGAGACGCCTGTTAGCGGTGGAAATCTTCTCCTGTAGTTTTTATTCCAGCACTTTGAACAAGAGGACGGCTCAGCAGCTGGTCCCTGATCTGTCCTACACTACCTTAAAGGTACCACGAGTGAGCTGCGACCCTCAGAGTCGAAGACGATGTTGTGTCATGACATGATGCGTGTGTGAGTGTGTGTGTGTGAGAGTTGCACAGCCTATTTATTATCCTCTTGTATATGATAATATTGGTATTGATTGTTAATATTCCCTGTATATTTGTTATTATTTATAAGCACTAGCACACGTCACAGTTTGACTGAACTTGTCTGGTGGTTCTGATTTATCGTACTCAACAAGCTACTTTTGCTACACGACCATAACGCCAGTTATGCGGTCCAGTTTTTGACGATTTGAAATGTACTGTTTGAGATGTTCGTTCAGTCCGATGGTCCACCAGGGCCTCCGCGGGAGGTGAAGAAGTCTGGCTTTAGTTTGTGTCTTTGGTTCCAGGCGGATCCTGGAGGCTGAATATTTGCTGCAGTCGATCATGTACGGTGACGGGTCATTGTACAGCTAAAGGAATATTTGCTGAAATATATATGACATGTTTCAAATATATTTTTTCAGTGTTTTCCTCACAATATATTGTAAAACAGTGTATGTTGTGCTCAACAAATGTTTTTTATCAGATTATTAAAATGGGCATGTATTACTGTAACTCCTGTCTCTGTTGTTTATGTGGTCTCACTGCAAATCTAATGGACTTAAATCAGGATTCCCACGCGTCCTGGAAAACCTGGAAAACCTTGAAAATGATGGCCCAATTTTCCAGTCATCGAAAACAAATGGAAAACGAGGAAAAAAGTGAATTGTCCTGGAAAATTATTTGTCTTCCTTCTAGCTTGAAACATAAGAAATGAAGTAAAAATGTACTTGGTAACTAATGTACACGTAGCCAGAAAATGTGAGTAGGTAAATTAGTGCAAGTTAAAGCATAATATATAAAAACTCAAAACAATGGGGACAAAAGAAAAAAATAATAAAAAATTACAAAATAAAATTTAAGCTAAATTAAATAAATCTATTCATAAAAAAGCAGAGTAAATAAATATTAAAGATATGTATCGTGCTGGAGAGTTCGAAACAAAGAAATTCTAAGATCAATCAATCAATCAAACTTTATTTGTTTCGCACTTTTCATACAGGACTTTGTTATACAAAGTGCTTTACATGAGAAAAAAATAAAATAAGTGGAATAAAAAGCAGAAATTACATAATTGCATAAAATGAAAACATAAGACCCCCACAATCCCCCCCTCCCCCAAATCACATTCAATATACACACTCACCAAACACACAAAGACATAAAAAGGAATTCTGAGAGAAAACAGAATTAGAGGACTGAGGAAACGCTATCTTGAATTAAAAATTAGGAAACACAGGAGCTAAAACTAAAATAATACTCAAAAATACCAGAGGTAAGATAAATAAATGTGATAATACATAAATAAAATAATATAACAGTATAGAATAAAAGTTGTATAAATAATATGGTAAAATGAAAATCAGCTAAAATAGGATAATAAAAGGAAAAGCATTTAACAAAGAATAAAATTTTTAAAAAATCTGAACAGAAATGTAATAAAACAAAATAAGAGGGTTAAATTAAGTTAAAATATAAGGTAAAATAATAATAAATACAATCAGCTAAAAGCCAGATTAAAAAGGAAGGTCTTGAGTTTTCTTTTAAAAATATGAACAGTAGGTGCTGCTCTCAGGTCTTCAGGTAAACCGATATGATCAATATCTAGAGATATTGTTCATCAACCTCTAATCTTGTTTTTTAGAAGGCTAACGAGAATTGAAAACTGCCCACAGCAACAATGTAACTTCAGTTGGTTATGTGACACTGGAAATTAATTTCTAGAAAAGAGTGGGGACCCTGTTAAATGTAAATGGTCTTCAGCTTCTGTAGCATTTTTATGGTCTGTCTGAAAACTCAATGTTTTTACGACACAGGTCACAGCTACAGTTCACTCTCTCCTCTGACACTTAAGGATAGATCTAAGTTTCCATAGAAGCTGTCCATCTTCTGATAGATCTGAGATTTCATCCCCAAGTTTTCATTTAGTCCGGACTCGTGTTGCAGCACATGAAGAATTTTGACATCATATTTTGAGTTTGTTTTTATACTGACAGGTTCACAGAGTTAATCTTCAAAACTGATAGAGACAGAGTCTAAAAATGAGTTTTATATCACATTTCATATTAGGCCTTCAAACAAAACAAAGCATGCATTAAAAAAAGAAACTAAAGTGCATTGATGCCTTCAAACAAAACAAAATGTGCATTAAAAAACAAACTAAAGTGCATTAAAGTGGATAAACCCACAACATATGAATTATTGTCCTTTCAACACAAGTCTGCTTAGCCACAGTCACACGCAATGACGTATTTGATTTCGTCATTATATTCAGCCAACGAATATTTGGTGCATCCTTACATTTCACCCATAACAGTCGGCATATTTCTTCAATTATAATTCAAAACTTCAAATCCCAAAAAGTGGATATAGATAGACCAGATCCAGACATTCAAAATGATTGGAAAAATATAAACCACCTTTAGATTTGATTTAACATTATTAATCCCTTGATAAGATTCCTTCAGGGAAATTAAAATTCCAGCAGCAACATTTTAATCAGTACACAAGGTATAAAGAATCACAGGATATCAAAAAAGTATAAAAAATTCCAGATTTAAGTAACAATATAAAGGAGACAGCACCCAGAGAGCTCTGTTGCTGTTGCTTAACCCTCTATAATCAAAAGTTCCATGATAAAGTTACCATCATAATATGATTCCCTGGCCCTGAAAACCCACACCAAGCACTCAGAATCATGTTGATATCATTATTAGCTAGACAATTATTGAGCAAAAATGATCATTCGCTAATGGTGGTTATCTGGATCACCACCAACATCTAATCGATTTTAAGTTGGACCAATACCAACATCTCTTGAAAATTTCAGCAAAATCTGTCCAGTAGTTTTTGTGTTCTTGCTAAGAAACATACAAACATACATTGGCAAAACATAACCTCCTTGGCGGCTGGCCACTGTTGCTTCCCGCCTTCTGTGTCTTCCTGTTGCAGCTGCACAGATTATTCAGAAGATTAAGGTCCATGGGGCTGTAGCCAACCTCCCTGGACGTGACTGCAGGACGAAATTGATGACAAATTGAAGAGACGGAATAATACAGAAGCTTCTGATAGAAAGTCCTTTGGATAGATGAGACAAAATTGGAGCTTTTTGGTAAGTCACATCAGCTCTATGTTCACAGACACAAAAATGAAGCATACAAAGAAAAGAACACTGTGCCTACTGTGAACAATGGAGAAGGCTTAGTTATGTTCTGGGGCTGCTTTGCTGCATCTGGCACAGGGTGTCTTGAATCTGTGCAGGATAGAATGAAATCTCAAAACTATCAAGACATTCTGGAGTGAAATGTGCTGCCCAGTATCAGAAAGCTTGGTCTCAGTCACAGGTCATGGGTCTTCCAACAGGATAATGACCCAAAACACACAGCTAAAAACACCCAAGAATGACTAAAAACAGAACATCGGAGGGTTTGTATGCAGCATTTCCCTTTTCCATTTGTTTTGCCGGTTTGTATGTTTTTGGTTTGCTGCATTTCTGTGAATGCATAGTGTTTTTTGGTGCAGCATTTCTCTGTGACATTTGTTTAATGTGTTTGTGTGTTTCTGGGTTTGCATCATTCCTGTGTTTGCAGCATTTTGATCGTTTGTATTGCGTTTTGGCCGTTTATGTTGTGTTTTTTGGTTTGCAGTGCATATGCCCTTGTCGGCCACCGTAATACGTCGCGTTTTTTGTTTGTGGTGCATATGCCCTTGTTGGCCACCATAACTAGTTTCTCTGTAGTCTTGCTAACAAATAGAAAACAAACAAACAAACAATTATATGCCAGCAAAAACATAACCTCCTCGGCGGAAATAATTATGAGTTTGTTTAACAAATCCACAACATTTATGACATATCTATAAAAAAACACCCTTTTTTCTTTAAATGTGTGTATTTGACATTATTTAAATGGACTTGAGTTTACACGTCTGTTTTCCCATCCTTCTGACCTCTGAAAGTGTTTTTAAGTCGAGATCACACCGACACGTTCACACCCATTTAATCACACCGCCACTCTCTGATGGCTCAGAGTTTCGATGTCAGTTGTCCATTAGGTTGAAGTCACACATCCACACCCTTTATACTTATTTACACACTTCTGATGCAGCTGTGAGAAACTTGGGGTTAAGTGTTGGTGCTTGAACAAATTACCAGAACAAGCCACAAATATCTACAAACACTACAGATCATGTAAGACTATATTAAATAAATCAGCGTGTTTGAAAGAGTAGGACTTACAGCCTTCGGGGAGGGAGAGCGATCGGTTAATTATATGCTGGAGAAGAGCCACGCCCACTTCAGAGAGCAGGCTGAGGCCATACTCTTCATTTTATAGATACACATATAAGCATAGATACAGATAAATATGCATATAATACACATAATACACATATAAACTAGGGATGGGTCTGAAAAATCAATTTAATCGATTTTAATCAATTTCCCTTTAACTGGTTCATAATCAATGCATAAAATCCAAGATCGATCTTTTAACGTGGGTATTTTTTTCTTCATGGGCGTGCAGAGAAGCATTTTTTTATTTCTAATTTGGCTTCACAAATGTTTTCAATGGTTTTCATTTACAAGAGTTTAGTTATGCCCCATCCCTACCCCAGTCTTTTTTCTTTTTTTTTTCAAAGTCAACGTCAACTTTATTGTCAAATATGCTATACATGCTTGACATACAGCACAGATGAAATTTCAGTCCTCTCGGACCCACGGTGCAAACAGGCAATATAAGAAACTAAACTAAAATACAGTATAAAAAATATAATACTATAAAAAATATAATAGCCTACTAGTATTGAAGTAATGAATAGGACACATTTACTACGAACATATATATATTTTTTTTTTGTACATATATGTCTTATCTCCTTCTGTGTATTATCTCTCTGTCTCTATTTATATGTATATAAATATATATAAGTGTGTGTGTGTGTGTGTGCGGTGTGTGTGTATATAACAAATTAAAGGTGCTATGAGGAGAATCTATTACCGGCGACATTAAGACTCTGCTACCCTTTGTGCAACTGAAAACCTCGCCATCCCGATAATCCATTTATTTACACTCCTGACTGGGGTGTGTGCTTAGCTCTAGAAAATAATAATATCCATTTATTTACACTTCTGACTGGGGTGTGTCGCCATAGCTGATAATCACATAGTCTTGTTAGACTTATATTTACATGATGTGCGCAGTATGACATCACATAGCCAACAACAAGCCTGGTGACGGCAGCATGTTTTCCAACAACTGATCGCTGTTTTTTCCAACAGTTCAGAAGATGGAACAGGATCGACATCATCCATCATTGTCAACTCGTTGTTGTTCCCAGTAGGAAATTCAGACTTCGGGTAACGTTACAGTTGCAGTTTCCTACTCGGAACTCGGAAATTCCTACTTCTGACTACAACTGGAACGCACCAACGACATGACCCAAGCCAGAGCGTGTGTTTGTTGTGATGCTAATAAAAATGCAACTCTGACCTTCCTCCGAACTCTGCATTGATTTACAACTTCTTTTTTCAACAACTTACAGGATGCAAAACGACGAGGTAATGTATCTCTTTCTAGTTACGTAGCGTGTGTGACAACAAGCAGTTTTTGGAAAACTTAGTGTCGTAGTTTTGTAGCCGGCTATATTTCTCTACTTCCAGCCCGGTGCTCTAAGACGTGTCTGAATGATATAAATTTGCTCTAGTTTTAATTGTCTTGTTCCCAAAGTTGAGTATCCAGGCCAGTCCAGCCCTGTCCGACCTGACTGCAAGGCCAAGGAATAGCATTTATAGATAACCTATTTTGATGCTGTAAAACTCATCTTAAAGTGTGTATTTCAATCAGGCATATATCTAAAAGTGAGACTTTTTTATAATTGCTTAGAGACTCCTCATAGCATCTTTAAGTAAAAACATGCCGATATGAAAAAGAAGGACCCCAGAAAAAAAAAAAAAAAAAACACGTATCAAAGCACATGTACCAATACAAACACGGATTTATATATACTTTATTTTATCAATTTATCAATGTTTATCAATACTAATCTGACAAATTAAATGTAGATATTTGTAAGTTTTGTTTATCCAGTTGTGAATATGATGAATATTAAAGATCTGGAATAGGTGACTCCGGTTATGCTTCTCAAGTATAATTTATTCTAGAGGAAGAAACTGAGATATTTGATTCAAGAAGATGCTGAATGGTGGTGATGATTCATTTTGCCAAAGAAGGAGAAAACATTTTTGAAGAGGTATGTTATCATAATCAATTGTCGACATGTTTTTTTAGTCCAAGTCATCACTGTCTAATTTTAATTACAGTTTTAAAGCTGATTTTATGAATGAGTAGATCCTTCCCCAAAACTACCAAGTTTATGACATTGCCAGATGGATGGAAATCAAAAAACAATTCCAGTTGGGAATCATTAACAGCTCCATCAGATAATTGATATCTTTTTGCCCACAAGGCCCATTAAGAGAATCTGCAGGAATCAATAAGGGAATCGTTAAAGAATTCAATCCATTAGCAGGACTGTTAATAGCACTGGTATTGGTAAAATCTTACCAATTCCCATCCCTATTGCTAGAACATACGCAAAAAAGTCCCTTGTTTGAGTTTGGGCAATTTGGCGAATTCTCTTTTGAATTTTTTCTACATTTTTACAAGTTAGGTAGTTTGTGGATAAACTTTTTATTATTATTTTGTTACTTCTAAAAGGAAAGTATTTTCTGTCAAAGATGTTTTTACAGGTATTTTTGTCTAACCTCACTATCAGATCTGTCTCAGTAGAGTTTGGAAAACTGTTCAGAGTGTTATTCATTTTACTAATTATTCTTTTGATTGTGGATGAGTTAACTAATATCTCCTCCAGCTCAGGCAGGTTTTAAGACCACAATATCTGAAAATCAGTCTTAATAGTCTGTAAAGTTTGCCAACGTTTTATTTGACTTTTGAATAAATTTATTACACACAATTTTTTAGAGGTCAGACCTTAAAGGTCAGGATAAAGCACATTTGTTATGCTTGCCATATCTCAAAAACACTAAGAAACTTAAATCAGGTGTCTATTTTGATGCCAGGATTAAAGAGTTTGGATTTAAAGGTCAATCACAGACCTGATCAAAATCTTCAGACCAGTTGAAAAATTGCTATAATTTACCTTTTGCACATTTGGACCTTAATGAAGTTTTAAGTGGAGCTACAATATGTAAGAGCAAGAAGGGGGAGTGTGGCAAAAAACACTTTGAAAAAGTAATTTATTGAAAACAACAAGTAAACTAAAATAGGCTGTTTATCAGCTGATCAAAAGTTTAAGACCATCGCTCAAAAAATTACAAAAAACTCTCCAAACCAGAACGAAACTCTTTCTCAGTAGGACTCAATAATGAGTAGCTCCACCGTTCTTGTTAATCACTTCAAAAATTCTTTTGGGCATGCTTGATGAGAGTGTTTCCAGGAAGCTTTTGGGAACATTGCTCCGAGTGGCGAAGATGGCAAAACGAAGGGCATCGACTGTCTGGAACTGATGGCCATTTTTATAAACTTCCCTTGCCATCCATCCCCAAATGTTCTCTATGGGATTTAAATCAGGGAAATCTGGTCTAAAAGCTATTTCTTTTTTTTATTGATGAAGTTGTTACTTGCACCTGAAATACAGTTTAATAAAAAAGGTGGTGAAAAGCCTGATTTTACATCCTGGACATTTTATTGGTCCAAACGTAGTCTCTTTTGTTCGCAGTTAATCAACATTGCAGCGACCAGATAAAAGCACAGAGCTTTCAAAAGAAAAACAAACGAGTGTCGTCAGAGTTTACAGTCTAGGATTTTATCTGCAGTGATGTTTCAGCTGTTTTCCACTTTTGTCGCACAGCATGACTTAAGTTTCCCCGCAGTGACGGCTCTGACACGTCTCTCCTCAGATTTGGTTTTTTTTTTGTGCTGATGGACAGTGAAGTATCAGAGTAAACAGGAAGAGCAGAGATAGTGAAACTATGTGCAGAGCCTTCAGAGCATTCACTCTCCCATGGCTGAGAGCACCTTGACCCGCACTGATAGTCATCTGCATACGTGGTCAACAGGAGGCAGACTGAGATACTCTTTACTGATAGAGCTTACATTAATTCAACAGAAACAAAAGGAGCAACAGTTAACTCGTGATGGTATCTCTGCTTCAGTATGTGAAGCTCTGCAGACGTCAGTGCGGCGTGTTCAGGTTCATACACAAACCTGACTGTCTGCAGCCGGGAGCATCATCTACACAAATGCAAGGGCCAGTTTTTTACTTGGCATATGCTCTGGGGGCCAGATTAAAGAAAACACTAATATAATTAAAAACATTAAAATGAACTGTTTTGGTCCACCAGTCTGAATTAGCAGGGTTTCATTTATCAAATGATGAAATGCTGTCCTTAAAACAAACAAACAAAAAAATTAATCTGCACATTTCCTCATGTTAGTAATACTAGGGCAAACAAAGCCTTACAAAAGAAAACAAATTTAAGGTTGAAGTTGTTTTTAACTCTGTAAAAAGTAAGAATTCTGGAAGTATATTTTTAAATTCTGAGATAGGTTTGAGTATTGGGGGGGGGGGGGGGGGGGGGGATCTACAGTGGCCCTGAAGTGCAAAACACAACAGCAAATAACTTAACACAACGGCAAATAACTAAACACAATGGCAAATGACTAAACACAACGGCAAAGATATAAACATACCATTAAAAACTTAACATAACCGTAAAAACTAAACACAACGGTACAGAACTAAACATATTAGCAAAAAGCTAAACACAATGGCAAATAACTAAACAAAATGGCAAATAACTAAACATAAAGGCAAATAACTAAACACAACAGCAAATAACTAAACAAAGCGGCAAATAACTCAACATAAAGGCAAATAACTAAACAAAATGGCAAATAACTAAACATAAAGGCAAATAACTAAACACAACAGCAAATAACTACACAAAACGGCAAATAACTCAACATAAAGACAAATAACTAAACAAAACGGCAAATAACTAAACACAACAGCAAATAACTAAACAAAACAGCAAATAACTAGACATAAAGGAAAATAACTAAACACAACAGCAAATAACTAAACACAACGGCAAATGACTAAACACAGCGGCAAAGATATAAACAAAATGGCAAATAACTAAACATAGCAGCAAATAAATAAACATAAAGGCAAATAACTAAAGAAAACGACAAATAACTAAACATTTTGGCAAATAACTAAACAAAATGGCAAATAACTAAACATAAAGGAAAATAACTAAACACAACAGCAAATAACTAAACACAGCAATAAATAAATAAACATATTGGCAAACAAATAAACATATTGGCAAATAACTAAGCACAACAGCAAATTGCTAAACATATTGGCAAATAACTAAACACGATGGCAAATAACTAAACACAACAACAAATAACTAAACACAATGGTAAAGTCCTAAACAAAACGACAAATAACTAAACACAACAGCAAATAACTTAACACAATGGCAAATAACTAAACATGGCA
The DNA here is from genome assembly GCA_036419115.1 of Scarus forsteni. NCBI lineage: Eukaryota > Metazoa > Chordata > Actinopteri > Labriformes > Labridae > Scarus > Scarus forsteni. Next base: position 11,934,482 of record JAZDUH010000271.1, on the reverse strand, counting down.
AAGCCCTAAACACAACAGCAAATAACTATACACAACGGAAAAGAGCTAAACACAGCAGCAAATAAATAAACATATTGGCAAATAACTAAACACAATGGCAAAAAACTTTAAACAACGGCAAATAACTAAACACAACGGTAAAGCCCTAAACAAAATGGCAAATAACTAAACACAATGGCAAATAACTAAACATGACAAAGCCCTAAACACAACAGCAAATAACTATACACAACGGCAAAGAACTAAACACAGCAGCAAATAAGTAAACATATTGGCAAATAACCAAACACAATGGCAAAAAACTTAAAACAACGGCAAATAACTAAACACAACAGCAAAGAACTAAACACATTGGCAAAGAACTGAACACAACAGCAAATAACTAAACAAAACGGCAAATAACCTAACACAACGGCAAATAAGTAAACACAATGGCAAAAAACTAAACAACGGCAAAGAAGTAAACAAAACGGCAAATAACTAAACACAACAGCAACTAACTAAACACATTGAAAAATAACTTAACACAACGGCAAATAACTAAACACAACAGCAAATAACAAAACATATTGGCAAAGAAACTCCTCATCGCCTTTTTAAGTATTTCAACATTTTTCTTAAAATTTAGCTGTGAACACATTTATTTTCACGCATTTTTTCAACGTTTTGCATCTTATAAATTTTGTTTTTCAACATTATTCTAAACTTTTTGAATTCATTTCAAAGTTTTCTGTATTTTTCTATATCTATTTTAAAAGTTTTGACAATCAGTTTTTCTTACTTGATTACATTTTATCAAGATTTTGACATATTTCTTGTTCATTACTCATTTTTTTATGTTGATTGTAACATTATGCTGTAAAAGTGAATCTATTGTTTTGTAATGATATTTCCACTTTACCATGTTACTGTAACATGTGATTGATATTAAGATCGTGCTTTTTAGACTTTAGTTTTGATATTTAGATTATTCCCCTGATGTTATGGCTTTTCTAAAAATGTTATTAGATATTTGAAAAAATAATTTAAATTCCTTTTTATATACTCATATCATTTTAGCTTTCAATATGTTTTCCTTAATGTTTATTCATGTTTATGTTTCCCTATAATGGAGTTGGTTGTTTTGTTTTTTTCCCTTCTTTTGCAGTTTTGCATTTGAAAGCCATTTTAACTTTTTATTCAATTTATTGACCCTGTTACACAGCGTCTTTGTACCAACATTTAACTTTTTTCTCACGATTTTGACTTTTTTTCTCTATAATCTGACTTTCTCTTGATGCTGTTTTTGAACTTTATTCTTGATGTTTGAACTTTGTTCATTATATTCAGACATTTCTCGCCATTTTCACTTTTTCCTTGACATTTTGATTATTTGATTGCATTATTCCTGAGGTTTTTAAATATCTTTTCTTGTTATTATTTTCTACAATTTTCCAGACATTTCAGCATTTTCCCCTAAGTTTTCTAATCTTTCAATTTTTTATTTTGACATTTTGACTGTAGTATTTCCATTTTTTTTCTTAGTATTGTATTTTTACATAAGTCTCCATGTTTTTTTTTTTTTTTTCCTGGCCTCTTTGACTTTATTGAGACATTTGGGCGTTTTGTTTTTCAGAATGCATCATTAAAAAAATTTCCCCTCATTATTTTTCTAAAGGCTGATTCTCTTTTACAGTCACTCCAACAAAGCAGCCAGACAAGTTTTTTCCATCCAACATTAACTGGAATTGTTGTTCATAGGTCCTTTACTGCAATTTTTTTCCACTAATCATACGACAGCAGAATATATGGAAATAATCTGATGGTATAAAAGAAAAAAAACCTCCAATTTTGCCTCGAATTGAGTGAACTGTGAGCCTAAAGATGTCCTGATGTGGAGTCCATTTTATTGCTGAAGTGCAGATTTTCAAATTATTGTCCATTTCCTGCCTTTTATACTGTCAATAGAAAAGATGTCTTAACCCTGTTAAATATTTTAATCATTTTGTGAACCATATGAACAAACTTTTCATCTACGACAGACATTTCGTCACAATAAATTGACCCCAAAAAGGTTTGCATAACAAAATAACAGAAACTCGTCCACCTTATGTAACCGGAATCTGGTTTTGTTTAGTCTGCCAAGTTTTTAATGACCTTAATTTTATAACAAGCACAATTAAAATGAACTCATCCGTCAGTTATGAAAGCTTCCTGCTATGTAGCATTTGCAGTGGTGACAGAATCATGAAGAAGGTTTGGTTTGTAGGAAAATGAACCACGCTGTCGTCAGATTTACTGCCATCAGACCTGGTGAGCAAACTTTTAGAATTATGCTTGTTACATAACTGAAGACAGGTGTGAACCAACTAAACGCATTTTAATTACAAAACCCAAAACCAGTGAAGTTGGCATGTTGTGTAAATCGTAAATAAAAACAGAAAACAATGATTTGCAAATCCTTTTCAACTTATATTCAATTGAATACACAGCAAAGACAAGATAATTAATGTTCAAACTGAGAAACTTTATTTTCTTTTACAAATAATCATCAACTTAGAATTTAATGGCAGCAACACATTGCAAAAAAGTTGTCACAGGGGCATTTTTACCACTGTGTTACATCGCCTTTCCTTTTAACAACACTCAGTAAACGTTTGGGAACTGAGGAGACCAATTTTTGAAGCTTTTCAGGTGGAATTCTTTTCCATTCTTGCTTGATGTACAGCTTAAGTTGTTCAACAGTCCTGTGTCTCCATTGTTGTATTTTACGCTTCATAATGCGCCACACATTTTCAATGGGGGACAGGTCTGGACTACAGGCAGGCCAGTCTAGTACCCGCACTCTTTTACTACGAAGCCACGCTGTTGTAACACGTGCAGAATGTAACAGTCCGGATGGTTCTTTTCCTCTTTGGTCCGGAGGACGCGACGACCACAGTTTCCAAAAACAATTTGAAATGTGGACTGGTCAGACCACAGAACACTTTTCCACTTTGCATCAGTCCATCTTAGATGAGCTCGGGCCCAGCGAAGCCGGCGGTGTTTCTGCGTGTTGTTGATAAATGGTTTTGGCTTTGCATAGTAGAGTTTTAACTTGCACTTACAGATGTAGACGAACTGTAGTTACTGACAGTGGTTTTCTGAAGTGTTCCTGAGCCCATGTGGTGTTATCCTTTACACAGTGATGCCAGTTTTTGATGCAGTACCGCCTGAGGGATCGAAGGTCACGGGCATTCAATGTTGGTTTTGGGCCTTGCCGCTTACTTGCAGTAATTTCTTCAGATTCTCTGAACCTTTTGATGATATTACGGACCGTAGATGATGAAATCCCTAAATTCCTTGCAATAGCTAGTTGAGAAATGTTTTTCTTAAACTGTTGGACAATTTGCTCACGCATTTGTTCACAAAGTGGTGACCCTCGCCCCATCCTTGTTTGTGAATGACTGAGCATTTCAGGGAAGCTGCTTTTATACCCAATCATGGCACCCACCTGTTCCCAATTAGCCTGTTCACCTGTGGGATGTTCCAAATAAGTGTTTGATGAGCATTCCTCAACTTTCTCAGAATTTTTTGCCACTTGTCCCAGCTTTTTTGAAACAAGCTGCAGGCATCAAATTCCAAATGAGCTAATATTTGCAAGAAATAAAGTTTCTCAGTTCGAACGTTAAGTATCTTGTCTTTGCTGTGTATTCAATTGAATATAGGTTGAAAGGGATTTGCAAATCATTGTATTCTGTTTTTATTTACGATTTACACAACGTGCAAACTTCACTGGTTTTGGGTTTTGTATTAGTCCTACCTCTATTTCACCAAAATATTCCGATTTCTTGACCATGTAAACATACAAAGATGCACGAATGTGGAAAATGGTCCTACCTCGCAATGTTAAAGAATCCTTTAAAAAATTCCTTGATCCAGAGATTGATCCGGATCACTCCAAAAATGTAATCATTTGTTTCTTGTCCCAATCTGGACATTTCCTGAAAATTTCATTGAAATCCGTCCATAATTTTTTGAGTTATGTTGCTAACAGAGAAACTAACATATATATTGTTGAGGCACGATGGCGCAGCAAGAAGTGCACATGCCTCACTGCAAAAAGGCTGCTGGTTCGATCCCAGGGTGGGGCAGGACCTGTCTGTGGGTAGTTTGCATGTTCTTCCTGTGCATGTGTGGGCACTCCAGCTTCCTCTCACAGACCAAAACATGCCCCCCCCCATGACCCAGAAAGGAATAACCAATATAGAAAAAGAATGAATTAAATACAAATAAACAGGATTTGTCAAACTCCACTTTCACATTAGGCATCGTGACCACTTAGTCCAGACTAAGCTGCACAAGTCTCTTTCACGAAACTGCTTTATAAAAATTTCCTTTCAAAGGGCCTTGAAACACATCATTTCCTACCAAGAACAACCCAACTTTCACAAAACTAACTTTTTTCCTGCCATTTATTGAGAAAGGAAATGATTTTTACTGCATCCGGACAGAATTATTATTCAGAATTTATTGTTTTGCTGTGCAGTGAGGACACAATCAACCCAGCAACCAACACAAACAGTGTAACAAGTTATCTCATTTCACTGCCGTTGTCACATAAGCAACAAAATTAATGATAACTAGAAAAGCATTCAGAGAGCAGACCTCCGCCAAGCAGCTCAGTCCAGCAGTGGCTTTTCAATTACCCCTGTAAAAAATACAACTCTGGATCACCAGATCCTGAATAGTGCCAGGATCAAACTCAGCACATACATGGAGGTTGTTATCCTGTATATCATGTAAAATATATTCCCAATATATCGAGGAAATATGTATCATTATGGCCTGCTGTAGACACAGCTGGGCATTAAAAGCTCCTGTGCTTATACTTTCTTTTTAACAGACAAGTAAGTTTTTTTTACTCATACCCTTACGTGTTTCGACGGAGCTCTTCCGCCTTCATCAGAAGTGACATTAAAAGCTCCTCTTCGTGCTCTGAATTTGGAAACACTGATGTCATAAGGTGTGTCAAACTCTGCTGAATATGCTCATCTGTGCAATCTTTCATAAGTCATTGACCCATTTTTTTTATTAGCCTAGCCTGCTAACTTCCGTCCCAGGAGGCAGAGTGAGACTCATAGTCATAGCAACACTGGCAGTGATATAATGATGTAAGGTCAGCCCTGCCTTTGTATGATTCAGCCTCCTTTAAACTGCTGCTGTGTGATCATCTAACGAGCCAAAGAAAATGTGGCAATTTGGGGATTTTTTTCAACTGAATTGGAACAAAATAGGTAAGTGGTAGGTGTGCAGCCACACATAGCACCGCCTCACAGGATTTACCCACAAGTTGGCAGTTTTTTTTTAATTTAAAGAGAAGTTAACAGCTTTTTTAAAGCTTTGATAACCTCCATCTAACTTAATGTAATTTCCAACCCTTCAGTGAAAGTATAGTTAGCAACAAATCAACAGACTGTTTAACAATAAAACAGCGACAGCCAACCCTGATCTTTGATTTCACGATCAGAAAACCTGCTCAAAATAATATATCTCCACGCCAATGGCAGCAACAGACCATAATCTTCTGTCCAACACATTTACATGACACAGTTTTGTCGAGGTTATCACCTTTGTTTTCTGTTATTAAGCTGCAGAGTAACAGATTATGGTCCATAAGCTGAAGAGTGATGGCAGAGCAATAACATTCAAAGGCAGTTTGGTTTGAAAGCTGTATTGGCCCTTTTCCACTAGCACGCCTTGGCTCTACTCGATTTGCAGCATGTTTCCACTAGCCTGGTACCTCCTAAAACAAGCTAGTTTTAGTGCCTACTCCGCTCTGGTTCCAAGCGAGCAGAGTCGATACTAAAAGATGAAGTCACCGACTGCCGGCTACTGATTGGTCAGACAATGTCGTCATCGATGAGTCATGAGCGTGACGACCTAGTGTGCTAGCGGTAGCTACCGTTAGCTTACCCTCATACGTCTTTTCTTTGCAGCTTGATTGCTCTCGTCCTCGGCTTCATTCTGTTGTATAGCTTCCAAAACTCTCCCGTGCTTCTCAAGGGGTATTTCTACTTGCCACCTGCAGCCTTCTCCTGCTTTCCTTTTCTACTCAGTTTGTGACACAGATTGTTGTGTCACGCTCAAAATGACGTCACCGCAGAGCCGCTCAGCGACACTGCACCCCGTTGGGCAGGCGACTGGGGCTAATGGAAAAGCAGCACAAGGCAAGTAGAGTAGAGCCGGGTAGAGTCGAGTAGAGTAGGGCTAGGGGAAAAGGGCCTCATATGTGTGTGTGGTGTTTGTTTTATAACTAAAGTGAGATGCAGGGGGATCAAGGGCCTTAATGACCTCACTGGCTGCTGCCTCGAGCTGTAATATTTACATCATTTCACCTCCTCTGCAGACAGTACAAAGATGACATGGGGGACAAGTTGATCCTTCATCAGCTCCATCTAAAGAGGTGGTAAGATGTGATGCTGATGAGAGGGGAGCACATAAACTCAGAGGGGGATTGAAGCACCGTGAGTGTACCTGCCCTTGTGAAACACACTATGTAGCCCTCCTTTCTGCTCATCCAGAGCTGAATATAATGTCACATTATGCAAATATCACATCCTAGTGGACCTAATGAGAAAGCCTTTGCATTGATGCACTATGAAAACTGCTTATGTTTGGTAACAGAAGAACTCTAATGCATCACATTCCAGAGGTGTGGACTCGAGTCTTGTGACTTAGACTTGAGTCAGACTCAAGTCATAATTTTGATGACGTTGGACTCGACTTGACAAAATCGTCAAAGAATTGAAACTCGACTTGGACTTTGACATTAATGACTCGGAACTTGACTCTGACTTTAGTCTGATGACTTGAAAATACTTGAAATTTTCAGTAAGACTGTTGAATAAAATGTGCTCCCATTCAAAGTATTCGAATAAATGACTGATTTTTGTCATTTCCAGCAAAACAATATTTTGTCCTACAGGATCTGCCCCATTGAATGCATCTATTGACATCCAATCAGGGTTTAGAGGAATAAACAAAGAGGGTGTGGCTAACACAGTTACTTCCCTGAGCGCAAGACTGCAGGAGTGAAGGAACAACCCAGAGACACAGAACCATGGTACCGAGGATAATGTCATTTGCATTCACAAAACAAAAAAAGAAATGCCGTTTTCAAAACCTGCAGTGTGAGAATAACAGACGGAGAGGCGACGATGTTGAACTTTGTTTGGCACCTGAAGTTGCACAAAGAAAGGTAAGTTAGTCTGGTACCTGTTGTGAGATCCTTTTGAGTAACTTTAGCTTAGCATCTGTAATATGCAACAACAGTATCGCTCATAAACTTGCCGGGCTAAAAACCGAGACTGCCTGCTTATGACTTGGAAGGACTTGAACATTTTAAGCCTATGACTTCAGACTCGACTTGACTTGTCTTTACTTGAGACTCGACTTGGATTTGAACGTCTTTACTTGAGACTTGACTCGGGACTTAGGTTTAAAGACTTGGGACTTACTTGAGACTTGCAAAACAGTGACTTTCTCCCACCTCTGTCACATTCCCCAGTTTGTGACACTAATGTTACTTTTAGTCACACCATCCTGACTTTGCCTCACAGGATCTTTGTATTCACGTCATGTTTGAACGTTTAGAGTTGTAAAACACTCTGATAGGTTGGATCGGCTTTCTCGTGTCCGGATGTCTGAACAATAGCAGAAACCTGAGCTGTCCTCCTCTTCTTCCAGATTCAGCAGAAAGAAGGCAGCTGTTTATGATAAACACAGGCTCAGACGAGGATGAGCATTTTCCATGGTGGTGGTCCGTACTACCATAGCAATGGGCAGAGAGTTTGTTTAAAAGTCTAACACAGGTCCTGTGGTCTGTTGGCGTCTGACGTCAGGAGACTGGCCCTGGTTTTCTGTGAACCGCCCAGCCTGGCTCTTTTCTGCCAGGAGATCCAGCTGACAGCCCGTCCACCTCGTTTCTCCACTGCACCAGCCAGGCCCTGAAAGCACCCGCAGCCCCGGGGCCGAGGCAGGAGAGGAAGAGAACCACTTCCAGCAAAACAAATCGGCTCTCTCCATACCCACTCTATGAAAACACACGTCTTCCTGCAGTTTCTCCAGGCCAGCTGCTGTTTGTTTTTAGTCGGGTTGACAGTACGGGCTGTAGTCACCGAGCAGGAATCATGGGTAAAATGGGGCATTCCAGGATAATTCAATAACAGAGCAGGCTTGTGTGAGTAAATGGCAAAGATCAGCTCTGAGTGTTTGAGACAGATGGGTGAGGAAGTTCCCTGAAAAGACAGTCCAGAAGAAAGTGATGAATCTGTAAAAAGATGAGATGAGGCAGCTCTCTTCCTCTTGGGCCTCTTGTGTTTGTGTGTGTTTGTGTGTGTTGAGTTAAAAATGAAGGATTCAGACAATAACAGGATGCGTCCTTCCCAGAAAAATGTCACAAATCATCTCGTTATCAAACATGGCGGCAGTCGTCATAGATATGCTATTGTTTCTCTCTCAGCTTGGACTTACCTTTGCATGCGAGCACCTCAGATATCTACAAATACATACAATTTTACTGCAGCATTATATAATCAACAGACAGAAAATGCATGTGAAAATGTCAAAATACACCCAGGAAGGTCGGATGTGTTGTCTGACCTTTTCTTGAAGAAAAGTGGGACCCAGCATGCTGCATTTGAAAACAACTTTGAGAAATTTAAAGAAACACCCTAACCCTTGGGCATCCTGAAGAGTTTTTATCAAGTCACACTGGTTATTAATTAGATTTGATGACATATGCTCACAGGTAACACACCTGCATTGACGGGTAACTTGGATTTCTTATGTCTTCCTCTTCCCATTGAGGTTCTTCACCATTTACCATCCAAACCTGCAGAGTCTCTACAGTCCTGCTCAGTGTTATTGGTACCCCTTCATTATTTTCATTACTTTACCAATATTCTCAGAAATAAGTTGAAATGTACCAAATTTATGTCATCAGGATCTTTTAATTGAAGGTCCAAAATACTTTAACAGAAAAAAAAACATTTTTACAAGTTACATATTGTAATTATAGAGAAAACTGTGCAGCAATAATGGCACCCCTCTTCAGTATTTTGTTGCACACCCTTTGGCACTGATGACAGCCTCCAAATGTTTCTTGTAGCCATCTATAAGCTTCTTGCACTTCTCAGCTGGCATTTTCTTCCACTCTTCCTATGCAAATTGTTCAAGCTCTTGAACATTTGCAGGTTTCTTTTCCCGAATGACAGATTTCAGCCATACTAAAGATTTTCAGTCGGATTGAGATCAGGACTCATTGCTGGCCATTTTAAAAAAGGCCATTTTTTTCCCTTTTCATCCATTCCTGCGTGCTTTTGGATGTGTGCTTTGGGTCTTTGTCTTGCTGGAGGGCCCACGATCTTCGACTCAAACCAAGTGTTCTTACTCTGGGTCTGACATTTTGCTCTAAAATTTCTTGATAATTCTCTGATTTCATGATTCCTGTGATACAGTCAAGGCCTCAAGTGCCCGATGCAGCAAAGCAGCCCCAAACCATTATGGAACCTCCACCATGCTTAATTGTTGGTAGGGTGTTCTTTTCCTTGTAGGCTTTCAAGAGGTGGCAATTAAAACTGCCTATTCTAAATATGACTGCACGATCATAGTAGCTAATGGAAGTATAATTTAGAAACTTAATATGTGAACATTACTTCTGCCAAGTTTGTGTCCAATACAGTGATGCAGAGCAAAGTTAGAGAGGTTTGTATAGAAACTGTACGGACACATTTTGTACTTAAACTTCATGGGTGCAAATAATGACGAGTGGACTCTATCAGCTTAATTTTGCTGTGTGGACTCCAGAGTATCCTCATGTATCAAAAAAAAAACCCAGCAATAATAATCCCTGCAGAAATCACCATTTTATCATGTTGGTCAGAGGTTGTTTTTCCTCTTTTGAAGCATGAAGCCCCCTGTAACATCTGATCGACACACTGTCTGACTGCCTGTGCACTGAAAAGCTGCTATTTCAGCCTGATTTATGCTTGTTTTCTGTTTGTGAGCCTTGTTAAGGTGACCCAACTCATTTGGCACGCTCAGTGGCATTATTGTTCTGCACTTTCTGTTACTTTAGTGGCTCAATAATGCATCTCTTCTGTAACTATCAGCTAAATAGAATATTGTGACCAATGGTACTTCTGCTGTCCACATAACTGAGTGCCAGGGGTGGACAGTAACAAAGTAGATTTACTGGAGTACTGTACTTAAGTACATTTTTTGGGTATCTGTACTTTACTTAAGTTTTTTTTGGAACTTATGACTTTTACTTCACTACATTTAAGAGATAAATATTCTACTTTTAACTCCACTACATTTCCATAAATGGCCTCGTTACTCGTTACTTTTAGGTACAGGTATGAAGTCAGAAGATGAAATTTATTCTCTCTTCTAAAATGTGATTTGTTCACTTTGTGCATCCTGTTCCACACTACAGTCCAGTTGGTGGTGGTAATGCACTTTTGAGTTGGTTTGCCAATCGCCATTAAACAACAAAGAAGAAGAAGATGCGCATGCGCTACTGCGATGTTTTCCGCACGGACATAAATTGTTCCTCTGTAGTCCGGATGAAAAACTGTCTGTCACGGGCACGTCACACGTGCACACACTGCTCATTGGCTGCTGCCGCACAGCCACACATGACACCGTCTGAAAAGATCAACTTCTTTATACTTTAACATCGCGCGACAAGCTATGTAATAGTGTGAAAAGCGGCTGTTGCATCGTGGGAGGGTTAGCCCCGCCCCATCGCGACTGTACATTGACTTTGCATGGAGAGTGATCGCCGAGGTAGTACAAGTAGATGGAGTGAAGTGTTTGTCACTCCTATGAGTAGCACCGAGAACCTTGAGGGCTTCGTCAACACAAAGCCTCCAAGAATTAGATCATCCCGTTCATTGTCAAACCCCAACTGGACAGGGCCTTTCTGTATGAAGTTTACATGTTCTGGCTGTGCGTGCATGGGTTTTCTTTGCACTCTGGCTTCCTCCAACAGACCAAAAAACATGCTCATGAGGTTGACTGGTGACTCCGAATTGCCCTTAGGTATCAGTGTGAGTGTAAATGGTTGTCTGTCTCCATTTGTGGCCCTGGGATCAGCTGCAGCATCCCCATGACCCCGAAAGGGATAAATGGTACAGAAAATGGATGTTCATGGTCAGCATCATACTCAATATGTTCCTCACCAGTCTAAGATAAAGCATCCCTCCTCTAACCTGGAATAACTCCTTCAGAAGAAATGTGCTGTATGTGATTAAATAACAGCTGTACTCTTGGATTAGCCTATGTGTGAAGCAGTTGCCATTGTCACATCACATTCATCATGAAGCATTTAGACGCATAACACCAGGCTGACATTTATGCTGAATCCTCTGGGCTCTTCACCGAGCACTCAGCCGGCCTGGGAGTTGTTCAGACAGAGGGGAACATCCCTGTGGGGGACGCAGCGGCGCACACTAGTCAGCCTTATTGCCAAAAAAAATCAAAACAACAAAAGTCCTCACATGTGCGAAGCTAAAGATGACACTGAGGCACATGCATGCTGCTATACACACACAAACTGACGGGGCCTGAGGGGCCAAAAAGAAAAATGGAGGTGAGTTAAGATGATGCATGTTCAAACAGGTAAACACACTCATTTATATGCAGCCTGTAAGCCAAACTTTCCACCGATTTCCTGCTTTTGCAACCACACAGAATGGCAGGAAATTTGGCTCCATAGACTGCGATAATGATCTACAGTAAACCAAATCACGTTTGACCCCCATGCCCTTCTCCTGATGCTGCCCAGATCAATTAATGTCCCTATTTGACACAAAGACAGAGAGAACTAGAGGCAGAGAGGGAGCAAAAACAGGGAGAGCGAGCAGCTCTGTAGCTCTCTGGTGTGTCACAGCGAACTCGAGCGTGGGAGGAGATGTGAAACCAACTGCAGTGGCTCAGTCTGTGGTGAAGAGAGAGAGAGAAAAAGAGAGGAGAGGCCCACACAGAATGAAAATATCAAAAAATACCACATGTATATGGGTGAGATAAACAAAACATTCTCATTGCTCACTTTTTTAAAGGTCACTGAGATAAACACTGAAGACTACAAAGCCTGAAAAGATCTGGAGGAAGCTGAGTTACTGGATGTTGTTCCTTTGTTTCTCCCAAAAGGAAAGGGACCAGGTAGATGCTGCAACTGTTTCCAGTTTTTTCCTCAACAAACAAAGATAAAGTGTACAACATCTGATTGTGACCTCTTGTGTTTGTGTTCTCTTATTTGCCACAGCCCCCACCATGGCTGTATTAGAATTAAAAAATGACTTGAAATGCTTGCTGTTGGGTCCCCAGCCATTTTTGTACTCCCTGTTAACAGTTAGTTTGCAAGCATCATTTAAATATCATTTGTTTAAAACTTCAGCAACTTCAGATACATTTTATTTCCAACTAAATATTTAAGATCTCATGTGCATGTTCATTATGAACATTATGGCAAACACATATTTGAAACTCATCTTCTAAATCCCATCTCTTCTGAAGGGGGTTTGAAAACAGGAGTGCTAAATGCTAACTCACTTCTGCGTTTTTGGAGTCATTCCTGCACCACTTCATGGGCAGAACCATTCAAAACAATATCTAGCATGTGATTAGACAACCATTTTGCAAGTCACATTTGTAATGGGCCAATCAGATAATGCAGTAGTAGTACTACTGCAAGTACAAGATGTGAACCATTTGTCGAACCATTTCTCGCAGATATTTTCCAAAACTGGAGCGAGGATATCTTCTCTATTGAGAGATGCTTTAGGTGTTGATATTTATTTTTCATTTGATAAAGAAATGCTATTCAGATCTAATAAACCTGCTGCTAGAGCTGTTAGCATCTATGCTAATATCTGTATGAGCAGCTGCCTCCTGCTGCCGTCTCGCTCATATCTTTCTTCTTTAAAGGACGCTGATTGAGCTGTGCCACTTCAGGCACAGCTCAATCAAGACCAGCAGATGCCTATTGGCTCACTCCCTCAGCCCAAATTAAAGGATAAGTTTGGTTTCTACAGCTTTCACACTGTTTATAGAATGAAGTAGAACAATATACTCACCCAGAAGGCTTTCCTGATCCAAACAGTGCTTCAGGAGATATTTAGATCCAAAATGGAGCGGCGGACATCCGTATAATGGTAGCACATAGGGCATGTATAGCGCCGCTCCTAAAACTGCATTAATCGTCCAAAAACTCATTAGTTTCACCAATATTCCATCATGGTCTGCTCGGGCTACTCCTCCATTACAGTCTGTGTTGCTCCACCCATGTTGTGTGACTGTGCTGACCTCTGAACTGAAGAAGAAGAATGTTTGCCTCCGCGCATGCGCAGTACGGCTCATTGTTTCAGGGGCAGACCGCCGGCTACACAACGACCTTCTTCTTCCAGTTTTGTGCAAAAAGGACAAATGTCTATCAGATGAAGATGTTGTGGAGGAGAACTTTGAATATGATGGGTGTCCTTACAGTTTCGAGCCAGAGTTTACAGATGAGGAGCTCATCGAAAGGAGGACGCAGAGGCAAAGAGAAGAACAGCTCTCCAGAGAGTACTGCGCATGCGCGGAGGCAAACTTTCTTCTTCTTCAGTTCAGTTCACAGTCACAAAGACATGTCTGGAGCGACACAGACTGTCTTGGAGGAGTAGCGTGAGCGGACCATGATGAAATATTGGTGAAACTAATGAGTTTTTGGACGATTAATGCAGTTTTAGGAGCGGCGCTATACATGCCCCGTGTGCTACCATTATACGGATGTCCGCCACTCCATTTTGGATCTAAATATCTCCTGAAGCACTGTTTGGATCAGGAAAGCCTTCTGGGTGAGTATATTGTTCTACTTCATTCAATAAACAATGTGAAAGCTGTAGAAACCAAACTTACCCTTTAACCTACCAGTGAAGCAACCTACTACTGTTTCAGGTAGTTCAAGCCCATTGACTTTGGGTGGCTAGCCCAGCATGGACAGCATTAAGAATAAGCGGTGCTGAACTGTACTGAGCTCACTAATAACTACAATGTATACTGATCAGCCAATAGAAACAGAGTTTGCCCACAAGGGGAAGGGGATCTCCAACAAAGTGTTCATCAAAGTGTATACTGTATATATTTGTACATAGATTGCCGTGAAGGCACAATGTGCTGCTGTGTTGGCAATGACCGAAGCAACAGAATAAAAACAATGCCATATGGTAAATTTAGCTAATTTAGCTAAAAGCTAAAAGTGATGAAAAGCTAGAGAAATGCTTTCAATACTTAAACAGCAGAGGCAATTAAAAGAGTTTTTCAAAAGAAAAAGATAAATGGTTGAATTAATTGATAAAGATAACAGATGCATTTTAGCTGGATAATTTCTTAAAACAGTTAAAGTAATTTATTTAATGGTTGAAGTAGTTTGCCAAAAGTAATGGATGGATCCTTAAAATTTCAAAAAATGTGTTTGTTAATCTAAATGTGCAGAATGAATGTTTACAATGTTTTCTGGAAAGTTAAATAGGTTAGGTGGCTTCAAGTGAAAGACAAGCACTCTATTTGAAGTTTTTAATGAGGACAGTTGGTTGAAACTCTAACTAAATTATTAAAATAATGGCTAAAATTGGACTAGGTAAAAATAGTAACTATACAGGAAATTGTAAGCCTAACGGCAATAGGAAGACAGAATTAGCTAAAAGTAAGAATGACACATGAAATAGTTTTTCCAGACCCGATTTCATTTCACAGAAGCACTTCACTTCCCATAACAACTTCATCAGATAGGATATAAAAACAAAGTTCTTCATGTTGCCAGGAAAAGATGCTGAATCCACAGTTCGCTCTTACATAACATTTTCCCCAGTTTTAATCATTCTGAAAGTTTAATTGTTTATCATGATACAAGAAAAGAGATGAGTCAGAGTTGTGTTTCTGTTGTTGCTGTGAGTTCCAGTAAGGATCTGACAGCGTCACAGTCTGCGAGCACTGCCCCGGCTTCCTCTGTGCTCACTGAGCTGTGCCGTATTACAGGAGCGATAAGGCTGCAGTGTTTCCCCCTCCACCCTGACCGGGGGAGACAGCTGCTCCACTTCTCCAGACTCTGCCCTCCATGTCTGCATCAGGCTGCTCCAACGTGGGCCCTGCTGCACGTTTCAGTGTTAGGGCCTGATGGAGGATGCAGATAAAAGACGTTGTTGTGGCTCAGCTGCCTAAAGCAAAATACAGCGATGGTCAGATAAGTTCATGTAAGTAATCGGAGTGTGCATGTAAAGACATACTGTGGAGCAAGTGCATTTAAGTGGTATAAACATACCCGCAGTGTATAATAGAAAGTGATGGAAAACATTCCTATCATTTCAAGTAAAGCCTCCAGTACAACAGTGAACTAGAACTACTACCTGTGTTTTAATGCCTTTGTCAGGTTAACAATCGCCAGACAGTGAAGCACAGTTAGGTGTTTGAGAAGAAAGTGATGCATTTAATTTTTATAGAAAAGGGATAAACATGAGACACATGATCTTTGATTTTAGACCTCCACATTTATTAAAATATATTGGTCTGTTTGTCCTTTATTGATAGTAAAGAGACAGTGGATAGTGGAAGGGGGAGTAAAGCATGAGGTAAGACATGCAGCAAATGAGACTCAGGTCAAAGTCGGACCTGGGCTGCCTGAGCAAGACCAGAGCCTCAGTATATGGCAGACAATTGCCCAAGTCCCTCTGATCTGAGTCCCAAGCAAGTCTCGAGTTATTTGTTCCGAGTCTCAAGCAAGTCCCAAGTTTTTTCTGTTGTGGGCAAGTCGAGTCGAGTTGAGTCACAGGTTTTGTAACGTCAAGTCGAGTCGAGTTGAGTCACAGGTTTTGTAACGTCAAGTCGAGTCGAGTTGAGTCACAGGTTTTGTAACGTCAAGTCGAGTCGAGTCACAGGTTATGACGGGTCGAGTCCCTCACCACTGTTCCCCAGTCCACCCAAAAAGCACTCAGGTTTTCATCTTGAAGAGAGAAACCTTATCTTCCCACACATACAACACACCCTCTTTACTAATGTTAACTTTGCTAGCTTCATATTGACCACAGGTCGGGCTAATGTTGCTGCCATATTGAACTGTGGTAGGACCGTTAACTACCTGGCTAACCAGGTTTCACTTACTTGGCCTCATGTGTCCTCAGGTGGAGGATAAAGTTCAATGTTGTGCCCTCTTTTTTGCTTATCGAAGCGTTGCAGGTCCTGTACTTGGCGTGTCTTCATTTCCCATCTGATTTAAATTCTTTATATGCAAAGAAAATAACTTTGGGCACAGAAGACAGTGGTTGCCAATTTGAAACCCGCGTCCCACGCACCCTGCCCACTGATCATCACTGTAGCACAAGCGGGTGTGTGGTAGGAACATATGAGTTTAGTACTGTGTCGTGTGTGGGACAATAATAGGTGACGGACAAGTGTACTGTGAATGTAGCATCTATAAAGTGAACCTTAAAGGAAAGAGCGGTGTGTATCTCCTGTCTGGCTCTTCATATAAAGCCTGAGTGCGTGCAATTTTCGAATCATGTCTCAAGTCAGGTTGAGTCTGGAGACATTTTCCCCCTGAGTTGGAGTCGAGTCTCGAGTTTTTACCTCCCGAGTCCGAGTCGAGTTGCAAGTCGCCTCATTAGCAGCTCAAGTCACCTCGAGTCCGAGTCCTTATGACTCGAGTCCAATTGTCTGGTATATGGTAAGTGCATGGTTAAAACTCACTCGGCCATAGTGACATCCCAAGACCTCTTAAACCAGGGACACCAGGTTGTCAGTTCAGTAAATAGCATACAGGACATGTTTCACCGTTCCATCTGGGTTACAACCATATTAAGTGTGTGGGGAGGCCAGAACCTTTTGGATATTTATACAGTTAAAAAAAATCCCAGAAGTGTTCATTAGATTATGCATATCACTAACAACAGGTGACCATGAGGATCCATAAGCTTGACGGTTCAATGGCCGTTAAAACTTGATCAGCTCATCCTTGGATCTATGTTGGCAATTGAGAAGAGCTCGATGAAAATCCCTTGAACTGATCCATATATTTGTATTTTCAGCCAAAATGACAGAAAAGTGTATGTTGAATGTGGCTGAAGGATCACTTAAGATACACTAATCACAAAAATGTTGACTTTTGACTACTCAAAGCTGCTTTACACTGCAGGTCACACCTACCCATTCACACCCATTCATTCACTGATGGTCCTGAGTTTCTGTGTTAGTCATCCATCAGTATCTCGAACACCTTCTTGCTCTTTCATGCCCATTTACACACCACTGACGCAGCAATGGGAGCAAGTTGGGGTTAGAGGATGAGTTCGGTTTCTACAGCTTTCACATTGTTTATAGAATGAAGTAGAACAATATACTCACCCAGAAGGCTTTTCTGATCCAAACAGTGCTTTGGGAGATATTTAGATCCAAAATGGAGCGGCGGACATCCGTATAATGGTAGCACACGGGGCATGTATAGCGCCGCTCCTAAAACTGCATTAATCATCCAAAAACTCATTAGTTTCACCAATATTTCATCATGGTTTGCTCGGGCTACACCTCCACGACAGTCCGGTGTTGCTCCACCCATGTTTTTGTGACTGTGCTGACCTTTGAACTGAAAACTGCTCTCTGGCCAGCTGTTCTTCTCTTTGCCTCTGCGTCCTCCTTTCGATGAGCTCCTCATCTGTAAACTCTGGCTCGAAACTGTAAGGACACCCATCATATTCAAAGTTCTCCTCCACAACATCTTCATCCAATAGATATTCATCCATTTTGCACAAAACTGGAAGAAGAAAGTTGTTGAGTAGCCGGCGGTCACCCCTGAAACAATGAGCCATACTGCGCATGCATGATAGCTGTAAAGAAAGTCTTCAGTTCAGAGGTCAGCACAGTCACGAAAACATGGGTGGAGCGACACAGACTGTCTTTGAGGAGTAGCGCGAGCGGACCATGATGAAATGTTGGTGAAACTAATGAGCTTTTGGATGATTAATGCAGTTTTAGGAGCGGCGCTATACATGCCCCGTGTGCTACCATTATACGGATGTCCGCTGCTCGATTTTGGATCTAAATATCTCCTGAAGCACTGTTTGGATCAGGAAAGCCTTCTGGGTGAGTATATTGTTCTACTTCATTCTATAAACAATGTGAAAGCTGTAGAAAGCAAACTTATCCTTTAAGTGTCTTGCTCAAGGGCGCCACTGATGCCCCCAATGTTTGACCTCTAAAATATGTTCAGTCCATCCCTCAATGCAAGCATACTATAGTGGACATTTGTACAAAGTTTTAAAAAGTCCCCTGAAGCAGTAATATGCTGGTTAACAGTGATTGACAAGCATCTGGTGTGTTTGAGACCTTGGCCTCCACTTAGTGATCTTAAAGAAATGCATCATATATAAGCAAATTTTAGTGTAAAGCTCTGTAAAAATCCCCATAGCTATAATGGAAAGGTCTATGACCTTGACCTTGACCTCTAATAGGCTCTGTTATATTTAATAAAGTATGAGTTTTGTTAGTAAACATTTTCAGCCATTTATTGATTACCCTCCACTCATTATGCTGTCCTTTTCTGTATTTCAGCAGACTTCAGTCTTAGAATTTCGGCTATTCCCTTGTAGCTGTAAAACCGTTTCTTCAGCATCTTTACATGACAGAACATGGTGGAACGTACGCACACAGCGGCCTGGAGCTCTTGACCTTTTGTTAGTCAATCTTTGTATCCATCCAACATTTCGTTACGTTTATGATAATGACGATAAAGGATTCTTGATCTTAGTCTTAATGTTTACGAGAATACAAAGCTCATGAAAATCGATTCAATTTATTCAAGTTTTCATATTGTTTATTATTTGGGAAACTAGGGGAATTGTGTTTAATTCATTGTCTAAATGGAGAAGTTTGACCTAGCTTTGCTGCAAACAGGAAGGTCGTCTGTGGAAAGCAGAAGAGGGGAATTCCCGGCTGAAATGGAAGCTATCAATCCAGTCCATTTACTCCCTCGTGTTGTTAGTGCAGATAGACTCTAAACAATGCCGTGCACAGAGGAAGTCTGGCAAGCTTCACACTGAATGCCCCCCAGAGTTTGTCCCTCCCAGAGGTCTTTACTGACACAATACGAGACCCGTCATTTGATCTGATTTACAATAATGATCCTGTTTCACTTCCAAAAGCGTTGGCATCACATGTAAGGCACAATGAGTATTGACTAATATAACATTTTACTGTAACTGAATCAAAAATTTTCTCTAACTCTCTCACTTCATAAAAGTTTAGATGCGGAAGAAAAAAATATTTACTATGAAAACTTTAAAAAGTCACCCATCAGTTCAAAAAGGCACATATAATGAGTTTTCAGAACCAAAATGGGCATAAAAAATATTAAGTAATGTTATCTTCTTGTTTATCTGCATGGAATATTGTCATAAACTTATTTAATGAAAAATAATGATTCAAGTCTACATTTTAACCCTCAAAATGCCTGTTTTACTTATTTGTATCAATTACATTTTAGTTACAAAAAATAACAATTTTCCATGTAGAAATGGTCAAAAGAAAGTTTTTTATTTCAACACCATCTGGGACACATCTGTGTTTAAATCAGTGTTGGTGTTTTTTGTTTTACTGTACCGACTGGAAAAAACACTTTGACTCTAAGTAACAAAAATGGGCAGACAATCATAGATAGAGATTAATTATTTATTTCCAAAGTTTGTCCTTCAATATAACTGTATTAAAGGGACTGTGAGGAGATTCTAAGTAATTACAAAAAAGTCTCACTTTTAGATATATGCCTGATGGAAATACACACTTTAAGATGAGTTTTATAGCATCAAAATAGGTTATCTATAAATGCTATTCTTTAGCTTCGCGGTCGGGTAGGACAGGGCTGGACTGGCCTGGATACTCAACTTTGGGAACAAGACAATTAAAACTGGAGCAAATTTATATTATTCAGACACATCTTAGAGCACCGGGCTGAGAGTAGTGATATATATAGCCGGCTACAAAACTACGATACTAAGTTTTCCAAAAATTACTTGTTGTCACACATCAAAAACTACCGCTACGTAACTAGAAAGAGATACATTACCTCGTCACTTTGCATCCTGTAAGTTGTTGAAAAAAGAAGTTGTAAAGCAATGCAGAGTTATGAGGAAGGTCCCAGCTGCATTCATTATAGCGTCACAACAAACACACGCTTTGGCTTGGGTCTTTTGGTACATTCCAGTTGTAGTCAGAAGTAGGAATTTCCGAGTTCTGCGTAGGAAATTGCAACTGGAACGCCCCTCGAAGTCAGAATTTCCTACTGGGAACTCGGTGAAAGCCTGGTAGATCTGCATGTTTTTTCCGACTTCAAGGGGAATGTCAATAAGTCGGAGATGATGTCACTCCCAGTTCTGAGGTTTCTGGAACGCAGCATTACGACAGTCGCCGCGCGTGCTCATGGGTAGCAGAGTCTTAATGCTACCGGTAATAGATTCTCCTCATAGCACCTTTAAATTCAGATTCTTTAAACAGGAAAATCTTTTTTCTTGGATTAATAGCATTTAGGACCATTTAAGTACCAATGATGAACTCATAAAAAATATCAGACATAAAATTGTTACAAACTGATATACAAAACTGTAAACTTATTTTATTAATGACTTTCACTACACTATTACCTCCAATCCTGTCAATAAATTAAATAGAAAAAGTTAATTCAGTCTCAATGTAGACACGTCAAAAAATAATGTTAAATGTGTTTTGTACTTTTAACTGTACTGTTTTCTTTAACTCTAGACTGTTATAATTTAAAACCATATATTATCAATTTTCACATGTTCAGCCTTTTATGTGCCAATCTGCGTAGTTTGTATGACTGATGTCTATATCCATATCTATTTATAATACGATGAAGGGGACTATCTGTCAAAGAAAAGTACAAACTGCAAATGTGTAGCCTGGCCTTCAAACTAAATATTTTCTAATAGTCTGTTGGATTGAAGCAGGGGCCTTGAAATCAAAAACACAGATGTAAAGGGTTTAAATGTGGCAGATTTTGGCCGTAATGGGCCAAATGTGATTAATTTGATTTGCCATGTACTGTTGAACTATTATTATCAATGGAGTTTTAAAAAATGCTCATTTCTTCCAAATTACCGTTCATATGGATTATCAATGAGGGAAAAAAACTTAAAAGATAATATCATTGTCCCCAAAAGGGACCAGTGGGTATTAGAATAGGATTTATAGGTTAACACTGCCTGCAAACTCGAAAAGCAGAGCGGATAAACCATATTCTCCAGTTTATCTAGAGTTTATCTTTTTTTTTGTTTTGTTTTCGTTTTGTTTTGTATATATTTTTGTTGTAATATGTTCAAAATAAAACAAATAATCTTTCCCTGGAGATTATCACTGAAATACAGTCCTGCTCAGTATTACTGGCACCCCTTCATTATTTTCAATACTTTAACAATATCTTCAGAAATAAATTGAAATGTACCAAAGTTATGCCACCAGGATCTTTTAATTGAAGGTCAAAAATACTTTAACAAAAAATAAAAAAATAAAAAAATACATTTTTACAAGTTACATATTGTAATTTCAAAGAGGGAACTGAAAAAAAGCATGTGCAGCAATAATGGCACCCCTCTTCGGTATTTTGTTGCACACCCTTTGGCACTGATGACAGCCTCCAAATGTTTCTTGTAGCCATCTATAAGCTTCTTGCACTTCTCAGTTGGTATTTTCTCCCACTCTTCCTATGCAAATTGTTCAAGCTCTTGAACATTTGCAGATTTCTTTTCCCAATGGCAGATTTCAGCCATACCAAAGATTTTCAATCAGATTGAGATCAGGACTCATTGCTGGCCATTTTAAAACAGGCCATTTTTTCCCTTTTCAACCATTCCTGTGTGCTTTTGGATGTGTGCTTTGGGTCTTTGTCTTGCTGGAGGGCCCACGATCTTCGACTCAAACCAAGTGTTCCTACACTGGGTCAGACATTTCGCTCTAAAATTTCTTGATGATTCTCTGATTTCATGATTCCTGTGACACGGTCAAGGCCTCCAGTACCCGATGCAGCAAAGCAGCCCCAAACCATTATGGAACCTCCACCATGCTTTAATTGTTGGTAGGGTGTTCTTTTCCTTGTAGACTTCAAGTGGTTGCAATTAAAACTGCCTATTCTAAATATGACTGCATGCTCATAGTAATGAAGTATAATTTACAAAACTTAATATGTGAACATTACTTCTGCCAAGTTTGAGTCTAATAAAGTGATGCAGAGCAAAGTTAGAGAGGTTTGTAAAGAAACTGTACGGTCACATTGTGTACTTGGGTGCCAATAATGATGAGTAGGACTGTAGTTGTTCAGTTCACAGATGACACAATGTCAGCAAAAGTCCCTATAGTATGAGCAGAAAGTAGCACAAACTGAAGGATTAAACTCAGTGTCATGACTTAACAACTTTCCAGCATCAAGATAAGTACATATTTACTTTGTCTGCTCTAAAAACAGGCATCATTAACTCTGGAGAGGAAATCAGAGTTAATCTATAAACAGCCGGGCCGGACATGTGAATGTATGTCCAATGTCTTGGGCGGTGTTGCAGAGGAGCGGGTGTACGTGCAGATCAGAGTGCCACCACAGATGCCATGCCTCGCCTCCACTCTACCATGACGGCCGGTGTCATTAAAGGCCTGGCACTTTTCCTCTCTTCCTCATTCTTCCTTTCACTCTGCTGAAAAGAAACCACACATGTTAGAGTTCAAAGACTGAGCCTTATCTGACTCTGGTGTTTGTGAAGTGCCCCCTCTGAAGCTATTAGTGAGGGGATGGAAAATTTAGAATCAATTGGGGCAAATGTTAGATCTTTGTTTACTCTGGAGTCACGCTCACACACTGAGGCCCTGAGGTCAGCATGTGCCATCAGGACCCACTGGAAGACACACAACGATTGACAACAGCACAGATGGCATGCAAATGACTGAGAGGGGCTGGATTTGAATGTTTTCATAGTATTTACGGAAGAATCAAGGGCACATGGGTTCCCTAGGGAAGTTGGAAACATTCGTCCTTTACACATGTTTTTTTTGGCACAGGATGTTTGGTATGAGGAACTATTAAACCCTTGTTAGTTTACATTGGCTTGCCATAGACTCTAATGACGCTGCATGTTTTTGTGCTTACGTCTGTTGAATTGATTTGAATCTGATGTTTTTTAAGAGGAACCTTTTCTTGTTGACATTCCAGGTGGGACAGAGAAACAAAGACATAATATGGAGAGTACCTGCAGACATCAGTTTCACCAAAATGCAGGGTTCTGACACTGTTTTTAAGATTATTTTTTGGTCATTTTAGCCCTTTGTTGACAGGAGAGAGACAGTGGGTGGCTTGTGAAAGAAGGGGCTAGTCTGTAAACAGCCCATAGGCTGGAGTCAAACCTGGACCAACAGCAGCATGCATATGGGTTGTGCCCTGACATACTTTCTAAAGCAAAATTTGAGACAATTAAAGAGCCAAACAGGAACATGTTAAACGGTTTGTTGTCCCTGGCAGAGATTTCCAGGGCCAGACACCAGTTTGTTTTTATTCTGAAATCAAGCTACTTTTTTGCATTCACACTATTTGGTAATAGTTAAAAAAATCAGTAAAAATGAGCCAAACTCTCATCATTTTCCATTTTGCTATGATGGGTGACTTAGTCATTATTGACAAATTTACATTTACAAGTTAGTGCAGCTGTGTTTTAAACAGACCCAGCTCTGCTCCATCTTGCAGTCTGTATTTGGTTATTGTCACGTCTTCATGTCTGCTTGAGGCATCATACTGAGGTGCTTTCCATTTTTTCTGATAGCATTTTTAATTTGGTGAGCATCTGTGTTAAATTTTGTAGAGAAAAACACCTTAGTAACCTGCTTTGGAAACACCTTTTTGGGTCTGTCATCGTTATTTGTTGTTGTTTTATTATTAATATAATAATCAAGATTTTTTATCAAGAAAAAAGTCTGATTTGTTTTTGCTTTCTTTTCCTACATTTACAACTGAGAGGGATTAACAGGCTTTTAAATTTTCTGCTCTCTTTGCTTGGAATGACCTATAAAAGGCCTGAAACTCAATGATCTGGTTTCACTGGACACTTTTAACAGAACATTAAATGACTTGAAAGAAGAGGCATCTGGTTGCAGACAGACAGTGTTTGTTGAGTGTTGTCTTTTATTGTATTTCATGTGTTTGGCATTTGTTGGATGTGTGGCAGTTTGTTGTTCATGTAGTTTGTGCTGCTGCCTATCTAGGCCAGGACACTCTTGAAAAGAGATATTTTTTTTCTGTCTTAATTAGCATTATGTTCCTGTGTATTTGAATGCAAAATAAAATTCTGATTTATCCCTCAGAATTCTTACTTAAATATTTTCACACTAGGGCTGGGAGATATGGCCTAAAAATAAAATCCCAGATTTTTTTCCCCACAAAACTTGATTTTCAATTTGAAGTTTTTTCCCCTCTCAAAGCAAAAAAACTCCAAGTGACACAAAATGACATGAATCAAGTTCTGCCTTTATATTGTCAAAATACATTCCTAAATCAACAAGAATTCCCCTCTTAAAACTAAAGTGTGTGTCACAAAATGTTGATTATGTAGTGCTAACAGGCAGGTTTGCCTACAAAAACACTGAAAGTTGAGGGATTTTCGCAGCTTGTCAACAGGCTTTTCTCTGATCAATATTTATTCTAATAAAAAATACAAGCCTATAAAAGTGCTTGTGCAAAACCTGAAAGGGCCACCATCATGAAAACTGTGAAATATCAGTGTACTTTTTCAAACTTTGCAACTACTTACAATTTAAGTAAGTAAATGAAAAAAATCTATATTTTTAGCTTTTAAATCTTCTGCAGAAAATAATTAGAAGTAATTGATTTATTCAATATATTGCCCAGCCCCAATTCAGACATTGATTTTATGGTTCAAAAATTAAAACCTGAATTCTGAAATCAAAGTAAGAATTTAGACTTTTATTTATACAAGAAGACTTTTCTATCACAATAATGGAAAAGCAAGAAATTAGAATCCCAAGGTTTAAGTCCAAATTCAGTGATTAAAGCCTGGAATCTGAGTAATCTAGATATTGTATATCAATTTTATTTAACCATTTGGGTGTTTTTCTCATTTTTGTTTCAATTCTGACACTTTTTCCAGAAAATTGTATTTCATCTTTATTTTAGATTTTGACCATAATACAATAATTTTGACTTTAATTCCTCAACATGTTACTTTATTCTTGTGCGTTATGTAAAAAACTTCATCTTTCCTAAAACGTTTCTCTTGCCTGACCCTTGTTTTTGCAGCTTCTCATCCCGATACACGTAAAGTTAGTTTGCGGTACAACAGCGACGCCCCGCGGTCACCGGAGGAACAGCCATATTGCGCCGCTAAGTGCAGTACACGTGTTTGACCAGCGAGTGTCACTGTTGAGCCGCGCAGCTCCTCTGCTCAGACAGCAGAAGTCAGCCCAAGAATTTCTGCTCCAGCTGATTCAGTCGCCATCTTTGTCCAGAACATAAACAACACCAGGCAGTCGCGCTGGCATCTTCATGTCCTGTTGTTTTTGTGAAGAAAACCCCCTCAGTCTGCTTGTCGGTGTTCGGATCTCCAAACGGAAGATGAAGGTTGATCTGGTCACCTGAAACACCGTGTCTGTCGGTCAGTTGGTGAGACGGCGTCAGTGTCGAGCTGCGGGGTCGTCAGTTGATGGCACACTGCGTTTAAATAGGCAGTTCTGTGCACGAGCCTGATGCCATGACAACCGAGCGGCTGTCATTCGTGCATTCTTTAGTTTTTAAGCTATTGACCCTCATAGCTGTCAGTTTTGAGCAAGAAATAACTGCCTACATGGCTACTATTTATGATACGCTACATTATTTCCATCCTACTGCGCTGACATGCTCACATAGCATGCTAACAGGCTAGTCAGTGTGTGTTTAAATGGTTAAAATAGCGTTTAGCGGCTTTGTTATTGACCTAAATGAACTGTTTTTGTTCACAGAGATGGGGTGGTGTGGATTTCCTCACCTGGAGGGAGTGGAGGTGTAGAGGGGGGCGGGGAGGGCAGCAGAGATGGACCAGGAGTACGAGAGGAGGCTGCTGAGGCAAATCAACCACCAGAACCTGCCGACAGAGGCCCGTCTGTCAAAGGTAACTGGAGGATGTTGTTGTTAAAAGTCTGTTTTTAGATTATGCAGACATGTCAGTGTGTGTAAATGAAACACTCTGACACGTAAACCCCGCAGCACAGCAGAGAAATTTGAAGGTCCTGAAATAAGTCAGTCTACCTACTTAGTTTTTTGATTGATTCTTGGCTTGCTGGATTATTATGTTGTTATTTTGTCCATTTAGTTATAAAACACGTATTACAGTTGTAAATGTCAACAGGACTAGAAGACACTGGCAGTCAGCAGTAGGGCTGAACAATTAATTGCAAATTAGATTAAATCACAATATGGCTTGTTGCAATTTTCAAATCGCAGACAGTGCAATATTTTTAACCCAAAATGTGATGAATATTTTGGCATTGTGATGTAGTTTCTTGCAATTTCATGCCTATTTTAACCTTTTTTAACCCAGCTTTACAACTTTATGCCTATCTTGCTCCCATTCATCTTTTTTTTTTGGCCACTGTCAGACCATGTTTGGAATTTTTACATGGTTTTTGAAATTTAATCCCAATTTTGCTGCTATAATCAATTTTCCTCAGTCACTTTAGATTAATTGCAATTTTTTTGCAATTTCATACCTTTTTTGCACCTATAAACTTTTTTTCCGCTTTCGTGCCATTTTTTTTACCCAGTTTTTACAATTTCATACCTATTTTGCTTCTGTTCTTCACTTCTCCACTTTTTCTCAAATCTTTTATCCTTAGATTGATTTAATATCGTATTGGTTATACTATAAAAAGATCTACTGCTTATGTTTGTTAAGAATACATAAGATGAGGAACATTAAAACAATCGCAGTAAATTGCAGTTGCTATATTGGGGAAAAATATCGCAATTAGATTATTTTCTCAAATCGTTCAGCCCTAGTCAGCAGTAATTAAACGTGAGAAACCAAAGACCACTTGAAGGATAAATTACAGAGGGAGGTAACAAAAATTGTTACTCTGATTGACCGTGATACAATGTAATCATTATTTTTAACATTTAACAATTTATATTTAAGATGAGAAAATGTGACTGGTGGGTGTGTGAAACATATATGACTCTTTAATTCTGACTGTCCAGACTGGAAAGCAAATCTCAAATATTTGTTTCCACAACGGCCCTTTTTTTAATTCCTTCTAATAAGTTTACTCTGGTTGCAAATATCCCCTGAACATGTTTATTACCTCCACAGAGGAGATTATGTGTTTTCTGGCATTTCTTAGTTTGTTCTAGTTTGTGAAGAGAACAACTTGAAAAGTTATGGAGAGATTTTTTTTAATTTGCAGGGAAGGTTGGCTGTGGTACAAGAAGAGGTGGTTCAGTTTCAGACTCTGAATGTGGAGCCAAATATTTCTAAGGATTTGTTAACAAACAACAGTTTTGACAACAACTTGCACAGCAATGTTGGAAATTCTTTGGCAGAGGTTTGAGCTCTGCCCTTCTGGTTTAAGTTTTTTTTTGGCTTGAAATCTACTCAGATTTTGAAAATTCCAGCAATGGAAAAAGAATAGTTATCCAACATCAGTTTCAGTGGATAAGGGTTGCTTGGTTTGTGGGTCAAGAGACCGACAGAGAGCCAATATTTAAATAAAAGGACAATATTTGTTCCCCAGTCTTATTGTTTTTAAAATTCAGTGTGTTAAATAATGACTAATGAGCCTCATATTGTGATGTGGATTGGAACTTGAGTATTTGATTAACCCAAACATATGTAATGATCATTGAATAATTTTGTAATTTTGCCTTGAGTTGGTTGATTATGATGATGGTACGACAGCACAAAGATTTCAGGCAATAAAATGCTTTTTATTAATGAACCACAACATTAGAACAAAATTTTAGCTGTATAAAAGTGATAAATTATTCCACGTTTAAGGAAAAAAATCACAAGTGCAAAATAACAAAAAAAAAAAAAGCAGCAATGTAAAAAAAAAACAAAAAACATATATAACAATGTCAACATCACAACAAAAAATACCTTCCATTGCACAAATAAAGTGTAAACTAGAGTTAACCTTAACCTTTGGCTTTCTGCTCACAAAGCCCTCTCTTGCCCTTTTGGCTCTGTTTCCATATTGAAAACAGATTTATAGGTTTTTGTTCAAGAACAGTAACATGTTGACGTAGAGGGAGAGAGGTGCGCTGTTTAAAAGCGGCGGTCGGAGCGGAGGAAGTAAAGTAAAGACGACATAAGAGAAACTGCAGTATCGATCTCATCATGCTAGTATCGATCCGATACCATTACTCAGCTTGGTATCGACACTATCGATATTAAGATCGATACGCCCACCCCTATTAAATAATGACTAATGAGCCTCATATTGTGATGTGGATTGGAACTTGAGTATTTGATTAACCCAAACATCGAAGGCCTCCAAATGTATTCAGCATCAATCCAAGGTGTCCAGTCTCAAATTTGGGATAATGCAAAGATAATAATATATTTTATTTTCAAAATCACATAATTTATGATGGAATTGCTCCAGTTAACATGGTTCCATTGTCTCTCTCTCTCTCTTTCAATGGTTTCAGTGTGCGAGTGCGACCTGCAGTCCTGTCAGCGTGAAGTCAGGGGACCGTTTCATTCCCACCCGCGCTGGCAGCAACTGGAGCATCAACTTCCACTATGCCAATGTAAGCAGTCACTCGTCCAATCACACGACCTGCAGACCTGCACAAGGACTCATCTAAATATTAACATACCCTCCTCTTTTTCCTGCAGGAGAACTGTCGCTCCCCCAACCAGAACCATAAAGCTAAAGATGCTAGCTCAGACTCCAGCAAAGGTCAGACTCATGCACCCATGTGAGTCATTCTACTGTCTGATATCTGTTGATGTGGTTTCATCACGTTTCACCTCCACCCCTCCAGATGCTGTTGAACAACTTAAGCTGTACATCAAGCAAGAATGGAAAAGAATTCCCACCTGAAAAAAGCTTCAAAAATTGGTCTCCTCAGTTCCCCAAGCGTTTACTGAGTGTTGGCCCAAAAAGGAAAGGCGATGTAACACAGTGGTAAAATGACCCACCATGCCAACTCTTTTTGCAGTAATATTTGCTCATTTCTTAAAACAATTCTCTGAAGTTATTATATTTAAAGTTTAATTTAGTTTTAAAGCTGTTCAGCATTCATATGTTCTGATTTCAGCTCTTGTCTCTGCAGCAGGCAAACATCAGATATAACGTTAAAACACACAGCATTAGTATTTGATCATCGTCCTACGATACTAAGTTTTCCAAAAATTGCTTGTTGTCACACATCAAAAACTACCGCTATGTACCTTGGGTCAGAGTCTTTTGGTGCGTTCCAGTTGTAGTCAGAAGTAGGAATTTCCGAGTTCCAAGTAGGAAACTGCAACTGGAACGCCTCCGAAGTCGGAATTTCCTACTGGGAACTCGGTGAAACCTCGCCACCCCCAAGTTGACAATCAAAGATGGATGCCTCCAGTGTGAACAGTTATTTAGCTCCTGTAATAATCAATTTATTTGCACTTCTGACTGGGGTGTGTCACTCTAGATCAGCTGTATACATAGTAGTGTTAGACTTATATTTACAAAAATGCTGCCATAGTGATAATCACATTCTTCATGTAATATTTGTGAACAACAACGCAGGGCGAGCTAACAACAGCTAACAATAGCCTGGTAGATCAGCATGTTTTTTTCCAACTTCAACTGGAATGCTGATAAGTCGGAGATGATATTTTTTTCTGATCAGGTCCCTTATCAGTTCTTTTCCACTTTGTTCTGCAGGTGTTGTTAATCAGAAACGGTCACTCTCAGCAGAAATGAGCACAAATAATTCAAACACAAGGCAGATCTATGATCTTTGACTTCTTTGTTAGTCAAACAGAAGTGAAAACTTGCAGAGCACTTATCAGTGCAGACTGACATTGAATATCAGGAGTGTCATGACATTAACCCCACTGAATCCTGAGTAGGTAAAACTCTTTCCACACAGAAAACCATCAGGAATCGAGGAAGAAATCGTTTGAAAATTGAATAGATAAGCAGAATCATTAATGAAAATGTTGTTATAATCCTATCAATTCCCATCCCTATTTCAGATATTCTTAATGGACTATCTTTTATTTACAAATCAAGCTCATAAACTCTGTGAGCTGAGTAAAAAGTGAGATAAAAAGAGGAACAGATAAGCGAAGGACACTCACAGCACCTTGTCAGTCTCCATATTTCTTGGCCCTCTCTGTTAAAGTGAAACAGAGAGGGAAAAACAATGGGCTGACTGACTGGAGTGAATGTGTGGAGCGTTATTCAGCACACTGAACAAACAGAATCTCTTTTAACATACCACCTTAAAGGCACTTTTTAGCACTCAGCCACTTGATCGTCTAAATCATTTACCATCTTTTTTGTCCTGGGTCTTGATTTTTAAAAAGTTGTTCTTAGATTAAATTATAAGGAAATACACTGACTGATTGTCGCACTGTTTTTTTTATGAACACTTTATTTATATAAGATTTTAATTTCTACAACATCACAACACAAAACTTTAGAAACATCAAAATAAATAAATAGTAATGATAGTAAAATAAAAGTAAAGAAAAAAAGAAAAAAATATATACATACACACATACATATACATATACGCATACACACACATACCCATGTACATGTATATACACACACAAAAATGCTAAACATACATATACATATGTATGCCTGTATATAAACAAACCATATGGTAATTGAAATAAAAAAAAATAGGAAAAGAAAAAATAATAATGATAACAATAATAACAATAATAATAATAAACCATTAAAAAAAATAATAAAAAAAAGGAACAATGTGCATTTGAATTTACCATAAGGAAAAGACCTCTTAAAGGTTGTTAACTTAAAGCTCCAGACTGGGTAAACTTTTCACTTGTCGCACTGTTTTTACTGTATTTAGACAAAATAATGATATAAAGAATTGTTATTCTGCTATTTTGTGCTGCATTACAAGAGAAAATAATTTAATCAGGCCAAATTTGTCTTTAAGGCTCGCTCACACCACAGGTTGTAGGGATGCACTCACTGTAATTCTTATCAGTTTGAAATTAACACAGATGGAAGCTCATCTATTTTCTATTAAAAATGTAATCTTTCCTCTTTGTAACTCATTAATAATTCTTAATAATTATGTTTTTCTCCACAGTACACTGTCCACACAAAGAGAGTGCCTTTTGATAGCGATAATGAAGTCTCACCTTACTCCCTTTCTCCTCTTAGTAACAAAAGGTATGAATGATGTCAAACGCTGCCACCTCCACACATATAATGACTGAACTTTGCTTTTTGGGAGCATTTAATTCTCGATTTTTCCTGCAGTCACAAGCTGCTCCGTTCCCCCCGTAAACCGGCCCGCAAGATCTCAAAGATCCCCTTCAAAGTGCTGGATGCCCCAGAGCTACAGGACGATTTCTACCTCAACCTGGTAGACTGGTCAGCAGGAAACCTGCTCAGTGTCGGGCTGGGCGCCTGCGTCTACCTGTGGAGTGCCTGCACAAGCCAGGTGAGAGAAGGAGCTGGGGGTGTTGGATGATTGTTTAAAACCTCATCAGTTTAAGTTATGACAATGACATTTATTCACACTTTTTGGGATTTATTTTACAAAGTTCATCACAGAGGCTGCAATTACAGACAGACAGGTTATGAAATAATGTGTTTGTTCTTTTGTGTGATAAAATTTTTAGTAATTTTTGAATGAGATCAACAAATTACCAGAACATTAGTTATCAAGGAACTACAAACATGACAAAATGAACAATGAAACAAAAACCCTACCCCACCCACCCAAGTCAAAATAATAATAATAATG
The DNA here is from genome assembly GCA_036419115.1 of Scarus forsteni. Lineage (NCBI taxonomy): Eukaryota > Metazoa > Chordata > Actinopteri > Labriformes > Labridae > Scarus > Scarus forsteni. The sequence continues at coordinate 11,902,453 of JAZDUH010000271.1, read as the reverse complement.
ATAACAACAATAATAAAAGAAAATAAATCACAATAATAAAACACATAATAATAAATTACACTTAGATGCAATGCCACTGGGATTATGCATTCCCCACAAGATACTCAGATTCCCTTCCTACCAGAGGGAGAGAAACCATTTGTGTACTTAAATACATATCATACACTCTAGGTGTATATTCCAAATACAAAACATCAAGACAGAGCGGTTGAATGAAGAAAATCAAATCAGAAGATCCTTTAGTGACTCTGCTGCAGTTCTCCGGTAATGCAGAGTAGTTTCAGAGGCTCCATTTATTCGAGCAGTTAACTATTCAAGATAGACAACATCCATAAATGATAAAACACAGAGTCTTAGAGTAAGCGAGGAGATAATGTGATTTTTAATGATAAGAGTGTGAAACATACATCAGTAAAGGCAAAAAATAAGTAGCAAGAAAAGCACTCGGAGAGCGCAGACCTCCGCCAGCGCCACAGTCCTCACCCATATTGTGATTTTTACCATAAATACTAGTCCTACCTTTATTTCATCGAAATATTTAGATTCCTTGACCATGAAAACATAACATTTCGGGAGAGTTTGTTTGTCTGTCCATTCGTGTGTCTGTGAACAAAATAACTCAAAAAGTTATGGATGGATTTTGATGAAATTTTCTAAATAGATATCATTATGAATCCAATTGCTAATGGTATGTTTTCATGCTCAAGGAATCTAAATATTTCGATTAAATAAAGGTAGGAATAATATTTATGGTGAAAATCACAATATGACTGAGGACTGTGGCGCTGGTGGAGGTCTGCACTCTCCGAGTGCTTTTTTAGTTCAGTAGTTATTCACCAAAATCACATTTTTACCAGACGCTGATCTGGATCAACACCAAAATCGAATCAGTTCTTTCTTTTCCCATGCTGAACATTTCCTGAAAATTTCATCCAAATCCATCCATTACTTTTTGAGTGACAGACAGACAATCAAACTCCTCTGAAAACATAACCTCCTTGGCGGAGTTAATAAAAAAAACAAAACAAGATACACGTGAATTTGTTTTTCACTTTTGAACTTGAGTTCTGCATTAACTTCCAGGTGACAAGACTGTGCGACCTCTCTGTGGACGGGGACTCTGTTACGTCTGTGTGTTGGAATGAAAGGGTGAGCTGAATCAAATATTAATAAGAGCGCGTTGAGAGTGGCATTTTATGGCAGTGACGGTGTTTGATTTTGGCTCTTCTTCTCTCAGGGCAGTCTGGTGGCTGTTGGCACACATAAAGGTTATGTTCAGATCTGGGACGCAGCAGGAGGGAGGAAGCTGACCAGTCTAGAGGGTCACTCTGCGCGTGTAGGTCAGTGATGAGCTGGTGGTGTAAATCTTGTTTTATTTAACATTGAATTCATTGAAATAACACAAGAATCTCCCCTTTAGTGATATAATTTTGCTTTTCACACCATACGTTAAGTTAAGGTGTGGTTATTAAATAAGAACATCACATTGACTGGACAGCCGCAGTGAAACATGAGACGTGCCTCTTTGTTCTCAAGGTGCTTTGGCGTGGAACGGAGAGCAGCTGTCGTCGGGTAGTCGGGACCGGGTAATCCTGCAGCGCGATGTCAGGACCCCGCCTGCTGCTGAGAGGAGGCTCCAAGGTCACCGACAGGAAGTGTGCGGCCTCAAGTGGTCTCCTGATCACCAGCACCTCGCGTCCGGAGGAAACGACAACAAGGTGAGACAGTCAATAACTGTTACTAACTTTGGATTCTTAATCATAACAATCATTCAGAAAGTGATCATACCCTCTTCCTGCTCAGTTATTAGTGTGGAACAGCTCCAGCCTCCTTCCTGTGCAGCAGTACAGCGACCATCTGGCGGCAGTAAAGGCCATCGCCTGGTCCCCACACCAACACGGGCTGCTGGCATCGGGGGGCGGCACAGCAGACCGCTGCCTGCGTTTCTGGAACACGCTGACGGGCCAGGCGCTGCAGAGCACAGACACGGGTTCACAGGTCTGCAACCTGGCCTGGTCCAAACATGCCAATGAGCTGGTGAGTGTCTGTAGATACAGAGGATCCTTTTCACATTTATTTACCCGGCATGTGATTTGTCTGAACTGTGGAGAACCGAGCTTGGCCCTGCAACAAAAATCAACAAATGTTACTGAATGTAAAAGGCTTTTAAAGGATAAGTTTGGTTTCTACAGCTTTCACATTGTTTATAGAATGAAGTAGAACAATATACTCACCCAGAAGGCTTTCCTGATCCAAACAGTGCTTCAGGAGATATTTAGATCCAAAACCAAGCTGCGGACATCCGTGTAATAGTAGCACACAGGACATGTTAGCGCCGCTCCTAAAACTGCATTAATCGAGAAAATATAAACATTTTAAAGAGCTTTCAAAAATGTATTTACAACTTAAAATGTTATGTTATTGAACTGGAATGAGGAATTTCACACTGAATTCACCATTTTACACACCTTGTTGTTTCTTTGACATCAGACAATGACCCCAAAACCCAAAGTAATCTGTGTTTGTTAGCAAAATAACTTTTTAGCATTTTCCCCTTTTGTCTTCAGGTGAGCACTCACGGCTACTCTCAGAATCAGATCCTGGTGTGGAAGTATCCGTCACTCACTCAAGTGGCCAAGCTGACGGGGCACTCCTACAGAGTCCTTTACCTGGTGAGAACACAGCTTTAGACTTATTTTAAAAGTGCTAACTAAAATCTGTACTTAGTGAAGATTACATGACTCCAACACAATCCTGTGACTTTAATATGAAGAACTGGTGTTGGCCCTCATATTGACAAAGGCCTCAGTGTGCTGATATTCTCTAGTGTTGGTTTCACATGAATTTAATCTGCTCTGATTCTTTAGGGATTTAAGTTTTGGTGTCACTTTAGTTAAGCTGCACCCCACCTCAGAGAGCATAAATGAGTGATTCTCAAACACACACTGATGCAGCTTCATCAGTAGCTTTTACAGTAAATGTACGATAAAGCATTATAGAAACTGAGATACAACTCATTTATAATCTGACTTTGACTGTTTTAAAACATACATGTCCAACCTATGAAAGGATTGTACACCCTTATATTTTAGAATTTAAACATTTTGTCTCTTGTCCTCTCAGGCTGTGTCACCAGACGGAGAGGCCATCGTCACCGGAGCTGGAGATGAGACGCTACGATTCTGGAACGTCTTCAGTAAAACACGCTGCACCAAGGTACAGAGGGTTTGTTAGCTGTAAACTTTTGTAGTAAGATCAAGTAGACACGCACATCCTATGTAGGGTGCTGGATCATAAAAATTGCTTGAAAATGTACGAGACAATCCGCCCACCAAAAAGAGCTCCCTTTAATTTTTTAAAATTAAATCAACAGTGATATTTTCAGCTGTATGGCTCTTCAGACTTTATTAGCTGTAAAATTCTTACTATCAAAAATGTTGTAGAGGTGGAATATGATCATTTTTGTGGCTATTATTAATATAAATCATTATTTTGATCCAGGAAGGATTTTTTTTTCAATTGTTTCAGAGATTTTGATGTTGTCCAGAAAACTTATTCATGTTAAGTGGAATAAAACATTTATTTTTATCAAGTGCAATGAAGAAATTAGTCACAAAATTCTAAGATCATATAATTATGTTTGTTTAAAGGATAACTTCGGTTCCTGCAGCTTTTACATTGTTTCTAGAATGAAGAACAACAATATACTCACCCAGAAGGCTTTCCTGATGCAAACGGTGCTTCGGGAGATATTTAGATCCAAAATCGAGCAGCGGACACCGATATAATGGTAGCCTGTAGGGCATAGATCGCCGCTCCTAAAAACTGCATTAATCGTCCAAAAACTCATGTTTTTCACCAATATTCCATCATGATTCGCCGAATGGGCGGCCATTGCAGCCTGTGTCTCTCCACACAGCGCTGTGTGGCTGAACCACGAGTTTGTTTACATGCTCTTGGCGCATGCGCAGTGACTCATTGTTTCAGGGCAGCTACAAATCAACTTTCTTCTTCCAGTTTTGTGCAAAATGGACGAATATCTATGGGATGAAGATGTTGTGGAGGAGGACTTTGAATATGATGGACGTCCTTACAGTTTGGAGCCAGATTATACAGATAAGGAGCTGATAGAAATGAGGAAGCAATCTCAACGCTCCAGAGAGTACTGCGCATGCGCTTGAAGGGCATGCAAAACAGACTCGTCTGTTTAGAGGTTAGTTCAGCCACACAGCGCTGTGTGGAGACACAGGCTACAATGGCAGTCCATTCGCGAATCATGATGGAATATTGGTGAAAAACATGAGTTTTTGGACGACACGATTAATGCAGTTTTAGGAAGCGGCGTGCCCTATCTATACAGGCTACATTCGATTTTGGATCTAAATATCTCCCGAAGCACCGTTTGCATCAGGAAAGCCTTCTGGGTGAGTATATTGTTGTTCTTCATTCTATAAACAATGTAAAAGCTGCAGGAACCGAACTTTTCCTTTAAGTTTAAACAAGTTTCACTAGTTCAATTAAGTAAGCCTATCAGCTTTACAAAAAAACCTATATGTGGCAACCTTTTAGCCCTTTTCCACTAGCATGCCTTGGCCCTACTCGATTTGCAGCGTGTTTGCACTAGCCCGGTACCTCCTAAAACAAGCTAGTTTTAGTACCTACTCCGCTCTGGTTCCAAGCGAGCTGAGTCGATACTAAAAGATGACATCGGCCACTGATTGGTCAGACAATGTCGTCGTAGATGAGTCATGAGCGCGAAGACCTAGCATGCTAGCGGTAGCTACCATTAGCTTACCCTCATACGTCTTTTCTTTGCAGCTTGATTGCTCTCGTCCTCGGCTTCATTCTGTTGTATAGCCTCCAAAACTCTCCTGTGCTTATCAAGGGGTATTTCTTCTTACCACCTGTAGCCTTCTTCTGTTTTCCTTTTTTACTCGGTTTGTGACAAAAAGCCACAGATTGTTGTGTCGCGCTCAAAATGACGTCACCGCAGAGCCGCTCAGCGACACTGCACCCTGTTGGGCAGGCGACTGGGGCTAATGGAAAAGCAGCACAAGGCGAGTAGAGTAGAGCCGGGTAGAGTAGAGTAGAGTAGGGCTAATGGATAAAGGCCATTATTGTTGTGAAGAAACTAAACATGTAAAGCCATTTCTGGATTTGGCTTTAACTTAAATGCACAGTATGTGGTTTGGCCACTAGGGTTGGGTATTTCCAGCAACCCCACAATACGAAACGTATCCTGGTACTGAGGCCACGATACAATATGTATCCCGATACTCATAAATTGTTAACATTGACTACGCTTTTAACAGAATTCCCAGCAACTTTTGTTTTTATAAGAAGAACAACAACGATGAGTTTGAAATAATTCTTCAACTTAAGAACTTTAATTCAGGTCCCCAAAGATCATAGACCTACGTTCAAATTTGGAACATGTGTTTACGTTAATATTACCCAAAATGTATTTACAACAACTCTTCAAACATTGAAGCCGTATCGATTCTGTAAAATCTGTATCAATACACGTATCCCCAAGAAGTGCATGGCGATATTTTGCCGTATTGATATTTTGAGCTCAGGCCTATTGGCCACCAGGGGGCTCTCTACCAAGACAATAACAAAAGTGATGTGAAAGACAACATGGTCAGAGTTATGCCACAACATGCATGATCATGAAGAGTGTTTAATTAAACAGATATTCCTGTTTACATGGAGACAAAACTTTTCACTCTGGACCCTGGTTTCAGAGGTTTGTGGCTTCAGGCATTGGGGCACTATTCTTGTGTTAACGGAAGGCGCTAACGCAACAAACACTCAGTTTTCTGTTGTTTTTGTTGTCATTTAAACGACCCACAGACATGAAAAAAAGTACTGCAAGGGGTTGTCTGTCTTTTCACATTAGAGATTATGAACACACCCTTGCAGTCATCAAACATGAATATATGAACCTGATCTAAGGCTGATTATGACCTCTTTAAAAGATATGTGTGGTTTTAATGTTTCTTTCTTTCTCTTCTTCCAGGAATCAAAGTCTGTGTTGAACCTTTTCACGAGGATACGATAGTGATCCCCCCAGAGTCGGGACTGGTTTCTGAGCAGCCCCCTGAGCTCTGGTCGCACAAAGTCCTTAAACTCACAGACTGGACCCCATCATCTCAGCTCTGACTCTCAGAGCACCGAACACCACGAGAGTCATCTTAAAACTTTTCTACAGAAGACGCTGTCCAAAACCTCGGACAGAAGCTGCCGCCCTCACAGTGATGTCACTGATGAACACTGAAACACGTCGTCTGCTTCAAAACGTCCTTTTTGTTTTCTTTTCTGTTGTGGAAGTGTTGAAACTGTTTTATTATATATCAGCAGAATTATACATGTACAAGAGTTCTAAGCTATATGAAATCACAACGTCTCATTTTTAAAAGCTCCTCTTCATACCAGAGAGGAAGAAGAAGAGGCCTGGAGGAGGGCCCGGGATTTCTATATTTTCATAATGTGTTATTATGAACCACAAGCAGAGTACAAAAGAGACATAATAAACAAGAGAACACTCACACACAGTTGCTGAAGCAGCTGTAAAGAACAAACTGTTTATTGTTGTTTTTTCAGTTTGTGACACTTTTTCTCCTGAAAATTCTTTAAATGACAAACACGCCACATTCCTCAGCTCATCCTGACTACAGTCCATTTAACCTGTTTTGAAACAGTCAGTAGTGAGATTCAACAGTCCAGTGTCACCGTTCCAGTTTAAAAGTCCCAGGTTGTATGGGATATTTAGAATAAAAACATTCACATTTTGGTTGTACTTTTTCTCTACATTCAGTGTTTAATCTCAGTATCCAGACCCCTGCAGACCACGACACAGCAAAGAAAACTCCTTCACGATCTCCTTAACACGACGCTTGTTTGTTTGCTCCCTGAAAAACAGAAAAAATATTGATATCATCAATCAGACACAAGACTGTTAAAGAAAATGACATCAAATTTCCCCTATGGCTTAACAAGGCATGTCTAAAGTAAAAAGAAAACATGCTAATGCTAGGCATAACACGCATCCATTGCTTTGAAGTGACTCAAACAGTCATTTTATGTCCATGATTTTACATGTATGTAGATTTATATTAATAAATCTATATATTAGCTATATAGACTAAAGTTGTAGATCATATCCCTGTATCTACAGCGTGTAATGAATGTATCAGACCACCACCAAAGTTAGGGCTATACCACAACTGCCCTAAATTGGCAGTAGTAGCCAAAAGTAGGTATGCCAAAGTTAATTGCGATTAATAAATTACAGGTGCGATTAACGCATTATTTTTTTTTTAATGGCATTAATCTCATCTTTAATCTTATTTCTATGTTCTGGTATTTTTTTTAGAGGGCAGAACCTTAAAATACCAGAGCAGCTGGTGATTGGACGATCAGTCCGCTCGTCTCACCCTTCACAGACCAATCACATCAAGCTACATTATGATGTAGCAGCTAGACCCTGGTGTTAGCCGTTAGCTTAAATGTTGAGAACTTCAATCCTTAGTCTATCTTCTTATCTTGCATTAAATTATATCACACAGATGTGTCATCTGGCACTTGCCCGTGACATGAATCTCGTCAAAGACAAAACCCACCAAGTTCTCCCAGTAAACTTCAGAGGAGAGCACTTCCTGTTGTCATTCACAGCTCCGCCTCTGTCCCCTGATTATCTGTTAAATTTGGAGAGTTTTTATACATGGGGCTTCTTGTGCTTCAGTTGTTTTGGGGTTGAGAACAATCTTTTGATCTGCCACAATAATTTAATGAATAATGAAAATAGCTATAGTTGAGGCTTTTTTTTTTTTTTTTTTTTAGCATTTTTTAAAGTAAGATTAAAAAAGCAATTAATTAGATTAATTAATTACACTTCATAGTTAATTAATCCCTGAGTTTTTTAATCTACCGACAGCACTAACCAAAAGCATTTTTATTTTATGTAAATACACCAGTATGTAGAAGCAATTCAACCTAAATTGATTTTTTAATGCTAAATTGTTATCCAAGAATTTTCAAATTTTCTCTTTTACAAAATGACAGAAAAATTAGCAAACCATTTTTATTTCTTGACTAAATTTCAAATCATAATTAGCTACTTGCACAAAAACACTTTAAGTTTAGACTATTCTTATTTTTAGTAAAGTTTTTTGGGCTTTTTGTCCCTTTGTTGGCAGGAGAGAGAGACAGTGAATAGGCTTGTGAAAAGGAGAGTGAGTAGGGGAGGGCACTCTGCAAACTGGCCACAGGCTGGATTCAAACCCCAGCCAGCAGAAGAATGTATACAAGTCATACCAGTTTGCTTACCACGCTGACAAACTAGAACCAAAAGTTTTCTTTGTTCATGGTCTGGTCTAATACATTTTTAAGCCCTGTGTATGTACAGAAGAGACAAGCACGTGCCTAATACCAGAGGTGGGAGAAAGTCACTGTTTTGCAAGTCTTAAGTCTTTCAACCCAAGTCTCGAGTCAAGTCTCAAGTAAAGACGTGCAAGTCCAAGTCGAGTTTCAAGTAAAGACGAGTCAAGTCTGAAGTCAAAAGCTTAAAATTTTCCAGTCCTTCCAAGTCATAAGCACCGTTGACTAAATAAAAAACAATAAAAACCAGGACGGTTTCGTCACTTTATAAAAAATAACCAGGACAGTCAGGACAGGACATGAAAACAGGACATGTCATGGGAAAACAGGACACTTTGTCACCCTGGGCCTTAACTTTACAATTATTTTCAGCTAACATTAGTCCCTTTTTAGCCACGGCGAGTTTATGAGCGAACATATACCGTTGTTGCATATAACAGATACTAAGCTAAAGTTACCCAAAAGGTTCTTACAACAGGTACCAGACCAACTTACCTTTCTTTGTAAGCCCTCACCTGGCTGACATCATACCTCACTGACCGGAACCAGTTCATTTTCATAAACAACAGCTCATTCCATACAGCTCCCCTGTGCCAAGGAGTCCCTCAGGGTTCAGTGCTTGGTCCTCTCCTCTTCATCCTCTACCTCCTCCCCCTTGGTCAGATTATTCATCACCATGGTCTCCATTTTCATTGTTACACTGACGACATTCAACTGTACATATCCACCAAATCCATCAGCCCTTAGACTCATTCCACCCTCTCAAAGTGCCTTTCCGACATTTACTCCTGGATGCAATCCAACTTTCTTCATCTCAACTGCACAAAATCCGACATACTCATAATAGGTCCCAATTCCCTCACCTCTACAGCCGAAGACTTCCGCCTCTCTTTCAACAACTCCACCCTCACTGCACTGCCGGAACCTTGGAGTCATTTTTGACCACTAACTCACTTTCTCCCACCACATCAAAGCAGTCGAAAAAGCAGCCTTCCATCACCTCAAGAACATTAGTAGGGTCATTTTGGAGCGAAACGTGACCGCGGTGAGCAAAGGTCCGTTTCTCAATGGATTTGTCATCTAGGAGGGCTAAAAAACACATTTAGCCGGGGTGTATTTTTTAAAATGGCGGGGAAATTTTTTTAGAGGCCAAAATCTTAAATGGCTGTCGTGGAAATGATCTTTTTTAAGGCTCGACCTACAATAATGGACATTAAATGTTTTAAGACCTTATTTTTGTCAAGAAATACATATTTCTGAGTTACATGATGATTTGACCTTATTTTAACCCTCAAATTCAGGATGGCATTTTTTTTTTTTAGCATTTTTTTTTTAAAGTAAGATTAAAAAAAGCAATTAGATTAATTAATCACCTACTACATACTGTGTATGAAAGTAGTATGTAGTAGGCACTGCATAGGCTTATTTTGTAGTATGCTACGCTGGCTTCCAGTTCAAGCAAAGCGGGAATATGCAACAGCTGATTTTTCCCAAACTTAATTTTATTTGTACAAAACAAACCATGAGTAGTTTGTAAAAACTCTCCAACTGGCATAGCTCTTAAAGCTGGGGTTGGTAATTTTGGAAAACTAGCATTAATTTAAATGTACCATCTCCTCAGGACTCTGTGTAGCTCCTCCCACCCTTCCGCCAAAATGACAAGTTCCATGACAAGTCTACTGTATTTTACATATTTTATCCTGACTAAATTTCAGAAATCATAATTAGCTACTTGCACAAAAACACTTTTAGTTTAGACTATTCCTTTAGTAAGGTTTTTTGGGGCTTTTGCATCACACAGTGGTTTCCATTGTGATGGTAAATCTCAATTCATTTAAATGGGAGTGAAATACAGGAATCTATTCATTTCCATGGGTCTGAAAAAGCAAAAGAATTTACTAAGGCCAAAAAAATTGTGATACAGACCTGAAAAGTCAAAGCTGCATGGTCCTTTTTAATGGGCAATGGGAAATCAACAACTGTTGTTTACACATAAACATCTACTTTATTGACTTCAGATGTTATTTCTGTTAACTTTAACTGTATATTATTCAATTCACCATGAGCAGAGCTTCCTCTATAACCGTATAGAGACTCTGTAACAATACTGAAAAAAAAAATCCCCAAAAATGGCAAAAAATCCCCCCCAAAAAACCCTAAAAAACACCAAAAGTGGCAGCCATCTTGAATTTGAGGGTTAAAATAAGGTCAAATCATCATGTAACTCAGAAATATGTATTTCTTGACAAAAATAAGGTCTTAAAACATTTATTGTCCATCATTGTAGGTCGAGCCTTAAAAAAGATCATTTCCACGACAGCCATTTTGGATTTTGGCCTCTAAAAAAATTTCCCCGCCATTTTAAAAAATACTCCCCGGCTAAATGTGTTTTTTAGCCCTCCTAGATGACAAATCCATTGAGAAACGGACCTTCGCTCACCGCGGTCACGTTTCGCTCCAAAATGACCCTACTACATTGTCTGCATTCGCCCTTCTCTCTCCTTTTCTGCAGCTGAGACCCTGATTCACGCCTTCATCACATCACACATCGATTACTGTAACAGCATCCTGTATGGCACAACCACAAACCTTCTCAACAAACTTCAACATTCCACCCTCTGCAAAGTGCCTTTCCGACATTTACTCGGGATCATATCACCCCTGTCCTTCAGAATCTTCACTGGCTCCCTATCCCATACCGCATCACATTCAAAATCCTCCTACTCACCCATAAAGCACTCCATAACCAGGCCCCCTCTTAACTTAGAGACATGCTCCACCCCTACACCCCCTCCTGTACCCTCCACTCCTCAGATGCAAACCTCCTGACTGTCCCTCAGACCAAGCATCGAACCTGGGGGGACAGAGCCTTCTCTGTTGCTGCCCTCTCTCTTTGGAACTCACTCTCACAACACATCCGGGACACCACAGACCTTACCGCCTTCAAGTCTAAATTAAAAACACACCTGTTTCACACCACCTTTAACTTATAATTTCTCCAGTTTTATCTCATAAACAATATATACTTATTCTTGTTTTCTGCATGCATTTCTTTAACTGTTTTTCTGTTTGTTGAAGGCACTCTCGTTGGCTCTGTATTTTCTTGTCACTTTGTTTTCTCTGTATATTGTTTTTAATTCACACTTTTATCCTTTTATCCTTGTAAAGCGTCTCTGAGTTTTTGAAAAGCGCTGTATAAACAAAATGTATTATTATTATTATTATTATTATTATTATTATTTTTATTATTATTATTATTATTTGTGCAGCTTCAGGTGCTGAACAAAGTTCGACGTAGTCGCCTCTCCGTCTGTTATCCTCACGCTGCAGGTTTTGCAAATGTCAATTCCTTATTTGTTTATGGCATCATAGTTTGTGAATGCAAATGAAATTATCCTCAGTAGCATGGTTCCGCATCTCTGGGTTGTTCCCGCACTCCTGCAGTCTTGCACTCAGGGCAGTAACTGTGATCCACAACCTCTTTGTTTATTCTTCTAAACCCTGATTGGATGTCAATAGATGCATTCAATGGGGCAGATCCTGTGGGAAAAAATATTGTCTTGCTGAAAATGACAATAATCAGTCACTTAGTGGAATACTTTGAATGGGAGCAAATTTTATTCAACAGTCTCACTGAAAATTTCAAGTATTTTCAAGTCATCAGACTAAAGTCAGAGTCAAGTCCCGAGTCACTGATGTCAAAGTCCAAGTCGAGTTGCAAGTCTTTGACGATATTGTCAAGTCGAGTCCAAAGTCATCAAAATTGTGACTCGAGTCTTAGTCACATGACTCGAGTCCACACCTCGGCCTAATACTTTAAAATGTAGTTTTTGAAAATCACAGGGAGCCTGTTAGCTTGAAACTTTTGAGCTGCAGATAAAAGTTTTTAGTTCAAGGTAAAAAAGACTAAAGTTAACACTGATGCCCAATGCAATCATCAAAATATAACCATGGTATCAGAAACGGGACTGTACCTGAGCAGCTGCTGACTGAAGTTGAGTTTCTGCTCTGCTGAGACCTGTTCAGAGGGGAATCCTGGACTCTGCAGCATCTCCTTGAGCCACTGAGACAGCAGAGCCGGACAGTGTCTGTTCAGACTCAGCAGCACCTCTGAGAAATGTTCACACAGACTGCGAGGAGACCCACCGCCGACCGCCTGACAGAAATATCAAAGATACAGCGTGACAGTTTGAAATGAGACGACACACGACAGGAGTCACTGGAGTTTTTAAAAATCTGACTCACATGAAGAATAGTCTCTGTCAGGAGCTTTCCGTCCCTCTGCAGCACCTCGCCGAGTGAGGGCACATCTTTACATCGAGGGAGCAGCTCTGTCTGTGGGCATAACATGAACCTGTCAGGTGGTTATTTACAAGGTCAAAATGAACTCTGATTCGTGCAAATCTGATGTCAGCTTACAAAGAAGAGACTGGCAGCTTTAACCGTTGGAGTCTCTGGGAACTTTAGAGACAGGACACCTGAAAAAAACAAATCAACAGGTCAAAATGAGAAAGACTTTCTCCACATACAAGAATGAAAAGATGTCTAATTTGTTAATTTTTTGGATTTCTATTAGTTTTTGACCAATTTTTGGATTTCTTAGTATAAAATAGTTGCAGAAATCATAAAAAAATCAGTAAGACTTAGGAAATTAGATGTTTGAAAACCAGTTGCATGTTATATGTTGTTAGTCACAATTGCACCAGTTCTGGTTCCATGTGAACCAGAGAAATTTGCTCCTGTCTGAGGGTTTTTTCCCCCTTTCTCCTCCCTGCTTATTTCTAAAAGATGTCAGAGTTTGGGAATGGTCTTAACCACACACTGCCTTTGACCTAAAGGATTCATGTGCTGGAGTGTTTGAACATTTACATCAAGTGTTCGGTGTCTAATAACAGGAATTTGATTTACCGTATTTTCCGCACTATAAGGCGCACCTAAAAGCTTTTTTTTTTTTTTTTTCTCAAAAACTGACAGTGCGCCTTATAATCTGATGCGCCTTATATGTGGATCGTTTGATTTACTGTAGCAGTGGCGGACTGTTTCTTTTACATGTTTCCTGAATAGGGGAAAGTTCCTCTTCACGTTTGTGAATGCACAAACTACATGATAAAAAGTTGCACTACCTGTTATACCTTGCGGTTGGTAAAAGATAAACTGTGTCCCAAAAATACTACATCACTGACGTTACCTCGGGGAAAAAAAATAAAACAGCTGTTCATGTGTGCCAGAGGCGTGTTTATGGATCCTACTGCAAAAGAACAAGGTGGCATTGCTCGAGCGCTGTTCATGTAGCTTTAAACTGTGACAAATGGAGTTGGAAATACATTGTTTTCAACGAGGGCGGCGCAAATAAGAGTTACCGGTACATACGGTACCGTATTGTGAATGCACTAACTTGTTTTGGGAGTGAACCGAGTCGTCAGAACGCTGGTTTGTATTCTATTAAGAAAGTTTGACTGACTGACTTATCTGACTGTTTTGTTGACATTCTCTTTAGCGCAGCTCCATCTAGTGGATGCATAACGCAACCCCAGCCACTACAGTAGCTTCTATTCTATGCGCCTTATAATGCGGTGCACCCTATATATGAAAACAGTTTTAAAATAGACCATTTATTGAAGGTGTGCCTTATAATCCGATGCACCTTATAGTGCAGAAAATACGGTAATTTGAATAAAAAAAAAATCAGTGTAATCACTGTAGTGGATCAGATGCAGCTCTTTTCACCTCCCCTTTGGAAACGCTTGGATCTGAAGCTGAGGGAAGCTAAAGCTGGGGATCCACTGTGCGATTTTTGACCCTTTTTCACACTATTTTTCGACTGTGCGACTATTTTGGGGATCAGGCCGAGTTTTGGCTCAATCGTGCGTCTCACATCGTGTAGTACACATGAGGTAACGAGAAGCGATTAACACCTCACGACCGCCTCCCGATTGATCGGATGAAAATCAAACATGTTTGAAATCCCGGTTGCCCCTCGTGATGCTATGTCACACTACACATGCGCAAGCATAGATAGGGAAGAGAAAACAAATGCACAAGACAGAGCAGCATGGCATCACAGCGGACCTGGACCCAAACAATGGAGGGTCGTCTTGTTGAGCTGTGGCAGGCACAGCGGACCCTATTCGGGCAATGCGTTTTTGTTTGTTATTCATTCGCATCTGTGAGCATCCGACCACTTCCTACTTCTTCTTCTTCTACTACTACTTTTAACATTGCATTTCCGGATACAAGAGTCCGATGTGTCGTCATGTATTATAAGACTTTATTATAAGTTCTTATAAAACATCCATGCGTGTCATACATGGACGAACAGTGTGAGCAGTCAGATCGCATCTGAACATCGGGTCGTATAGTGTGAGAAGAAGAATCGTGAGCTGTGAACTGTTAACCCCTGCGATTCACTCGAACAGTATGAGCAGCAGCTGAACGCCACGATCGAAAAAGTCATACAGTGGATGCCCGGCTTAAGGGAACTAATGTGAAGGGCAAGGAGGGGTGACAGGCCCCAGAGTGGAGGCTGTACAGCTTTGACATCATAAACCCCAGGAAGTAAAAAACAGCATTTTAAAGGGCATTTTCTCCAAAGAGGCACTGAGCATTTCTCCATCAACTGAGAGTTTCATTTTCTTCTGCTCCGTAAGACGCCTCTAACGGCATTAAATGCAAAGAAAATGTATTTTGTGGGACATGAGACCTTTAAGAAACACCAACTGCTTGGTGGCGTGAAAACAAAATCCCTGAGTAAAACATCATCCTAGCAATTATAGAGTTATGTATGATAGTGATTCAGATGAAAGACATGCACACATGCACATGAGGTCATGTGATAACGCCAAAATGGTGCAATGTGAAGTGTCAGCTCTTTGAGTTTCTGTCACTGCTGCACATTTATTTTAAAAAATGTTTGACACTCACCACAATAAAACAGAGCTTTAACATCCAGCTGTTCAGACAAGTAGACATCAGGCTTCCTTTTAAGAATCTATTTATGAATAAAAAAACAGATTAATAAATAACAAAACAACAGTTTTCTGTGTGATGCAGACGCAGATGTGAACATTTTTTACCTGAGCATGAAGCTGCATAAATGATTCTGCGATATCAGGGTGATCTCTCGGACCTGTAACGAAGAAATATATAAATAAGGTTCAACAAACATACAGGAAATAAATGTAGCCTAAAATAAACAGCACTGTGGTTTTGTGGTTCACTGTAAAAATGTGTCTTTATGACATCCACCAAGGAGGTTTTGCTTTTGCTTGTTTGTCTGTTTGATTCAATCTCTGCCACGACAGATCATTTTTGCTCAATAATTGTCAAACTTCCAACATGATTCCAAGTATTAGTTGTTGTTTTCAGGGTCAAGGAATCAATTATGAGGGTCACACCATCATGGTGCTACTGCTTAAACATTTAACAGCAATATGTGAGCTACCTTGGGGGAAGTTTGTGCACTCAAAGTGCTCTCATTTTTGTTTGTGGACTAAACTTACCATACCATTAGCAATAGGATTCATAATGATATCTATTTTAGTTCAGTAGTTATTCACGACAATCGCATTTTTCGTCATGGTGGTTCCAGATGGTGATCTGGATCAACACCAAAATCGAATCACTTCTTCCTTTTCCCATGCTGAACATTTCCTGAAAATTTCATCAAAATCCATCCATAACTTTTTGAGCTATTTTGTTCACAGACAGACAAACTCTCCTGAAAACATAACGTCCTGGCGAAGGTAATGATCATACAATTTTAAATATTTTTTTAAATGCCAAAACTATCAACAAAACGGCAGGAGGTCTACTGACATGTTTTTAAAAATGAATATTATCTGATAAACAGAATCATGGTCACAGTTCAACTGATGTTGAATTAACTGAGAGCATTTTATTAGACATCTCAAAATGTGCTTGTTTGTTTTTTAAATGTATCCCCAACTTTAAAGACTTAAAGAGTATCAGGTTGAGAGTTTTCAGGATCACAAAGTATGTTCTAAAAGAGAGTATTAAAAAATATTCCAACAAACCCAAATGTTCACACTAAGACCTGTTTATGAAACAAAAAATAGTAGGAAGTGAATACTGTGAGTCTCATGACGTGGTTGGATGAGGGTTTTGGTGTGCCACAGATAATTAACAGGTTTAAAATGGGATGTGGTGAGGTTCAGCTTGGGAAAGGCCTCTGCAAAGCATAACTACCAAAACAGCATTTGTAAGATTATTCAACCCCATCACCGTATACAGGCCCAGGGAAGGTGGCACAGTTATCAATTAAGACTCCACACAATGGTATTTTAGGCCTTGATTTATATTGATCTATCAAATAATGATAGAAAAATGTAGAAGTTAGAATATTGTAATTGTATTATGCCTATTTTTTTCTGCCCCCCTTGGGTCTGGTCACTGATATGCTTGTATATCAAATAAAATATCAAACACAAATAAAAACTAAGATTGGGTATTTTACACAATAAAAATATACAGTGTTCAGCACTTCTAAGTCAGCATCAAAAACTGGTCCAAACTGGGGTGCCAATACAGGAGTGTCCAAACTTTTTCCACACAGGGCCAAAAACAAGTGTGGACAGGCCACATTGACTGACCTGCTGTCAGTGTATTAAAGATAATAAAACAGTCCAGGTTAAAGGGGTTAGATATTCAGAATAGTCATAGAAAAACAGGCCACAGCAAAGCCTTAAGAAATGGCAGGATTTTGGGTTGGGGTGGTCGGTCACATTTCACGGGGCCCAGAGTCAATCTTTGTTTTTTCTGGATCCGCCCTTGTCCAGGATGAAACAATGCTCTTTGCAGCATGTTTATCAAACACACAAGACAAGAGAAAACCACACAAACATTTCCAAACTTTTTTAGAACTGCTGGCATTCTATTTGTTGAAGATTAAACATGCAGTTCACTCGAGTTGTGTTCGTTTTTCAATAGAAAATCAGTTTAATATTATTCCTTGGTGAGGTACGAGATTCACATTTAAATTGGGAAAAAATAACTTAAAATATAAGTTTGGTTTCAACAGCTTTCACATTGTTTATAGAATGAAGTAGAACAACATACTCACCCAGAAGGCTTTCCTGATCCAAACAGTGCTTCGGGAGATATTTAGATCCATATCGACCCGCGGACATCCTTATAATGGTAGCACACGGGGCATGTATAGCGCCGCTCCTAAAACTGCATTAATTGTCCAAAAACTCATTAGTTTCACCAATATTTTATCATGGTTTGCTCATGCTACTCCTCCAAGACAGTCCAGGGTCGCTCCACCCATGTTTTTGTGACTGTGCTGACCTCTGAACTGAAGACTTTCTTTACAGCTGCCGCGCATGCGCAGTACGGCTCATTGTTTCAGGGGAGACCGCCGGCTACTCAACAACTTTCTTCTTCCAGTTTTGTGCAAAATGGACGAATATCTATCGGATGAAGATGATGTGGAGGAGAACTTTGAATATGATGGGTGTCCTTACAGTTTCAAGCCAGAGTTTACAGATGAGGAGCTCATCGAAAGGAGGAAGCCATACTGCACATGCGCGGCAGCCGTAAATAAAGTTTCCAGTTCAGAGGTCAGCACAGTCACAAAAACATGGGTGGAGCGACAGCAGACTGTCTTGGAGGAGTAGCGTGAGTGGACCATGATGAAATATTGGTGAAACTAATGAGTTTTTGGACGATTAATACAGTTTTAGGAGCGGCGCTATACATGCTCCGTGCAGGGGCGTATTTACTCATATGGGGGCCCAAGGCAAACCCAGTCATTGGGGGCCTTTTCTGTACTGTGCTGAAAAAGTTTTATTGCAGTTTTATGTAAAACTGGTAACATAATGAAACTAAACACATTTTCTCAAACTCTGCAATTCAGTTCAATTTTGACAGAAGGCCAGTATATTAATTAGGCCCCCTGTCCTGCTTTTGATATCTGTGACAGTATTCTATAGCTTTAGTTACTAGTTACATAACAATGTTTATATGCCCCCCTATCCAGGGAATAATATTTATGACCAAAAAAAGATTTAGAATCTTAATGTTTATCATTACGGAGCCCCTGGCAAAGGGACATTGTCAAAAATCAATAAAAAGTTTATTGTGCACAGGCAAAACTATCCTGAGCAGGGGACTGATCCTTTTTATACTAAGTGTAACATACTTTGAAAAGTCATGAATCTATTACAGGATATCATGATTGAAAATAACGACAATGCCATCAAATATATGAGGTCTACAGACAAAATGATCATAAAATATGGATGTTAATCTCCTCTACTTCATACTACAGCATGTGAATTAAGACTAAGTATTAACCCTTTACCTCCCAGCTCAACTGTTTGGCAGAGGCCATCAGAAGAAAAAGGGTTATTTATTGTTTTAAAACAACAGAAAAAAGCAAATTGTTGTCTGATTTAATTAACATTTCAGGAAAGAAAGAAAACTACAAACAAAAAAATATGCTGTGGGATTTATAGGTTTAAAAAACTAAGAGTCAATTACTTGATGACATAAAAAGAAATATACAGTAATATAGGAAATGTTTGTAACTGCATTAAAAATAACTTGAAATAGATTATATTGAGTTTGAAAAACACACAAAAATGTTTTGGATGATTAACAGATCTTTTTTATATAAAAATCTAATTAGTAAATGCGTAAATATTTAAAATAATAATGTTGATAATAATAACTGCTTTAAGCTTTTAAACCTTTAAATCCCACCAAAGAAAATATCAGTGCTTTTGGTTCGTTTGTAGTTTATTCTATATCCTAAAACAATGAAAGATAGAAACAATGACATGCTTTTTAACACGTTGAATATTCCTGAATTTATTGACCTCCGTCGAACAGTTGAGCTGGAAGTTCAAGGGTTGATAGCTGCTTGAATTGAAGAAAATTTTATTAATACATTTTAATGAGATGTTTGGGGGCCCCTGGACATCTTTGGGCCCAAGGCAATTGCCTGTGTTTGCCTCATGGTAAGTACGCCCCTGGCTCCGTGTGCTACCATTATACGGATGTCCGCCGCTCGATTTTGGATCTAAATATCTCCTGAAGCACTGTTTGGATCAGGAAAGCCTTCTGGGTGAGTATATTGTTCTACTTCATTCTATAAACAATGTGAAAGCTTTAGAAACCAAACTTATCCTTTAAGATAATGGGCTGACTTTTTTGAGCAGTCTTGGAAAAAACAACAAGCTGGTCCTTTGTCGTTTTTCTGCCGCCATCGAGTGGAGTTTGTGGAAGTTTTAGTTATTTGTTTGTTTTGTGCAGGGGCTTTTTATCTTTATGAAAAAACATAAAGTAAGAGGAAATCACAAGAAAATAAAGTTTACGGTCATGTCCACGTACAGCAACCACACAAGAATTTCCAGGTGTAATTACCTTGCTGAAATATGTTGAGCGTAGCAGAAGTCAGCACCTCAATCAAACTTTTAATGTCAGAGATGTGCTGATCCTCTCCTGCAAAGATGTGAACCATCTGAGCACAAAAAAGAACATTTGATCCTTAAAGCGCGTTAAGAGCCGTCATTACATTTTCTGAGATTATGCTTTTATTCTTGATCTGCGTGGGCGTACCTGCCGAGCAAGGTCCAGAGCAGAGGATTGTGGGAAGACGCTGTAAATCTGCCCCAACATCTCGCTCAGCTGAGCAACCATCGGACCGAAATCGTGTAGGAGGGTTCGAACTGACTTATCAAAGACCGCGCACACCGCCTGGGGGGAGGAAACGGAAGAGCTGTGAGTCAGTGAACAAACACACACACACAGGTTAGACTTATACACACAAGCACACACACTGAGTACATCACAGACATACACTTCATATTTTTGCTGGCAGTAGAAGTCCTCCTACCTCGACCACGTCTGAGTCATCCAGCCATTTGCTGAGGATGGTCTGAATCAACGTGAACACTTGCTGAAGCACAACAACAACCTGAATAAAATAAAGAAAAGAAATGACCTGAGGACTTTGAATGTTTCATGCAATTTGAAAATGTCACGTTGTTCTCACATAATGATGCAGAACAGCCATTCTGAGGGTTTATTACAGCGGTTTAAGTCATTAACAAAAAAATAACCAGAAATCTTCATCAGCAACTTCCAACCCGGACAAAAACAAGAAAAAAAATGAGCCAAAAACACCCAAGCAGATTATTGGCAAAAAGAATGATGCATAATCTGCCCTCATCAAATCAGGGATACAAGACTAAACAAAATTATTAAATAACTTCACAACACTTGACCCATTGAAGTTGGGACATGTGTAAATATAAATAATAACAGAATGTAATGGTTTGCAAATACTTTCTATATTTAATTTGATATACTGTTTAAAGTTTAAACTGATTAACTTCTTTGTTTTTTTCAGTATTCAGTCATTCTGAATTTGATGCCTGCAAAATATTCCAAAAAAAGCTGGGACAGTGGCATGTTTACCTCTGTGCCATCTCACCTTTCTATTGAACAACACTTAATAAGGTTTGGGAATTGAGAACATGAAGCTTTTCAGAAGGAATACTATCCGTTCTTACAATGCACTTTATTTATACAGCACATTTAAGAAACCAGTCAGGTTGGCTTGATGTATGTCTTCAGTTGCTCAACAGTTGAGACTCTCTGTTGTCATATTTTGCACTTCTTCATGTGCCTCACATTTTCAGAGGGAGACAGTTCTGGACTGCAGGCCAGTCTAGGATCCAAACTCTTTTACTTTGAAACCACACAGCTATAACATGAGCAGAATGTTGTTTGGTATTGTCTTGCTGACATAAGCAGGGAAGTATACCTTTAAGCATTGATGGTGTCTTCTCACTTTATGGTAAATAACTTTGCAGATGTTCAATTTGCCCATGCCATGGGCACTAACACATCCCACATCATGACAGATGTTTGCTCTTAAACTTTGCTCTGATAAATATCTGCATGGTCCTTTTCCTAGGACAGCACACCCATAATGTCCCAAAACAACTTGAAATGAAATGTGGACTCATCAGACCACAACAGACTTTTCCACTGTGTGTAAGTCCTTCTCGGATGGGCTTGGCCCAGAGGAGGCGGGGTCTTTCGAGAGTGTTGTTAGCTGGCTTTGGCCTTGCATAGTAGAGTTTTAACTTGCAATGGTAGATGCGGGGATGAACTGTGCAAGACTGATTTTTTTTTAAAGAAGTGTTCCTGAGCCCATATAGAACTAGAAAAGCACTCAGAGAGCGCAGACCTGCGCCAGCCCCACAGTCCTCTCCCATATTGTGATTTTTACCATAAATATTAGTCCTACCTTTATGTCATGTAAATATTTAGATTCCTTGACCATGAAAACATACCATTAGCAATTGGATTCATAATGCTATCTAATTAAATTCAGTAGTTCTTCACAGAAATCACATTTTTCGCCATGACGGCCAGATACTGATCCGGATCAACACCAAAATCAAATCAGTTCTTCCTTTTCCCATGTTGAACATTTCCTGAAAATTTCATCAAAATCCATCCATAACTTTTTGAGTTATTTTGTTCACAGACAGACAAATTCTCTCGAAAACATAATGTCCTGGCGGAGGTAAATATCCATGATGTTGGATTTATATGCAGTTCAGCTTGCTGTATGGAAGATTCTGGACATGCACTGTTGGTTTTCTGCCTTGCCACTTGCTTGCAGAGATTTCTCCGTATTCTCAGAATCTTTGATGATTTTCTGATCGGTAGATGATGATGAAATACCTAAATTTCTTGCAATTGTCTGTTGAGAAACATCCTTTAACTGTTGGACCATGCTTATGCATTTGTTTACAAAGTGGTAAACCTTGTCCCATCCTTGCTTGTGAAGCCCAAGCTTTTCAGAGATGCTCATTTTATATCCAATCATGACACTCACCAGTTTCCAATGAACCTATTCACCTGAGTAATATTCAAAACAGGTGTTTTTTAAGTATTTTTCAACTTTATCCTGTCTTTTGTTGCCACTGTCCCAGCTTTTTTAGAAAGTGCTGCAGGCAATAACTTTCAAAATGAGTAAATATTAGGGCTGAACGATTTGAGAAAATAATGTAATTGCGATATTTTTCCCCAATATTGCAATTGCGATTTACTCTGCGATTGTTTTAATGTTCCTCATCTTATGTATTCTTAAACAAACATAAGCATTAGATCTTTTTATAGTAAAACCAATATGACATTAAATCAATCTAAGGATAAAAGATTTGAGAAAAAGTGGAGAAGTGAAGAATAGAAGCAAAAACAGATATAAAATTGTAAAAACTGGGAAAAAAATGGCACGAAAGCGGAAAAAAGTTAATAGGTGCAAAATAGGTATGAAATTGCAAAAAAAAAAAAAGCCATTTTTTTTAAAGCAACTAAGGAAAATTGATTATAGCAGCAAAATTGGAATTAAATTTCAAAAACCATGTAAAAATTCCAAACATGGTCTGACAGTGGCCAAAAAAAAGATGAACGGGAGCAAGATAGGCATAAAGTTGTAAAAACTGGGTAAAAAAAAAAAGGTTAACATAGGCATGAAATTGCAAGGAACTACATCACAATGCCAAAATGTTCAACACATTTTGGGTTAAAAATATTGCACTGTCTGCGATTTGAAAATTGCAACAAGCCATATTGCGATTTAATCTATTCATCCATTCATTCATTTTCCAAACCCGGCTATCCCTTTCGGGGTTGCGGGGGGCTGGAGACTATCCCAGCTATCAACTCAGCTGATTTTGAGCAACACACCCCAGTCAGAAGTGCCAATAAATTGATTATTACAGGAGCTAAATAACTGTTCACACTGGGGGCATCCATCTTTGATTGTCAACTTGGGGGTGGCGAGGTTTCACCGAGTTCCCAGTAGGAAATTCAGACTTCTGGGAACGTTCCAGTTGCAGTTTCCTACTTGGAACTCAGAAATTCCTACTTCTGACTACAACTGGAACGCACCACAACACGTTACCGAGGCCAAAGCGTGTGTGTGTTGTGCTGCTAATGAAAACAGTTCGGACCATCCTCAGATCTCTGTATCTTTTTTCAACAACTTACAGTTTTGTAGCCGGCTATATATCGCTACTTACAGCCCGATGCTCTAAGATGTGTCCGAATAATATAACTTTGCTGTAGTTTTAATTGTCTTGTTCCCGAATTTGAGAATCCAGGCCAGTCCAGCCCTGTCCGAAGGCTAAGGAATAGCATTTATAGATAACCTATTTTGATGCTATAAAACTCATCTTAAAGTGTGTATTTCAATCAGGCATATATCTAAAAGTGAGACTTTTTTTGTAATTACTTAGAAACTCCTCACAGTCCCTCTAAATATGACTGTTATGCACTTTCACTTCAAAAAAGAAAATAACCTATTTCACTGTCAAATTAAAAAGATGCCAAAAAAACACTGAACAACAGAAATGTTTACTTTTCACAAACAGAAGAAACACACAACAGCTGATCTTAAGTTTTGTGCTTTAAATGTGATGTCTAATTTTTTTGTTTGGGTGGTTTTGTGTTGCCTTGACCAGTAAAACTCTGTGGGCACCTAAGAGACTCTACCACTGCCACGCATGAGCTCTTTTAAGCCTCAGATGTGTTCTCCTCTGTGTTAAAAAAAACTTAAACTTACTGGATTCTGTGCACCCTGTGATGAAGTCAGTCTTGGATTGGATGCTCCCTCTAAGCTGTCTGTCTGTCTGATGTCCAGTGTGGTGAAGAGACTGGACAACATCCCCAGGATGTGAATGATAGACTGTTGGTTGGCAGGGTTAGGCTGTGAAAAGAAACAGAAGGAAATGATGCTATAAGACGACAGAAACTCGAAGGGAAAATAATTGAACCGACGTTAAAGGAGACATATCATGCTTGTTTCTCATTTTCACTATGCCAGACTAGGATGCCTGTGAAGCATTTCTGCCCTCAGTACATGTCATTTAGTTCCTTCATTGCCCCACAATAGCGTTCTCAAAATCCTCATTTTAGGCCATTATCAAGCCCACGTTGAAACATTCGGTTTCCAGGCTGACCTAAAGTTACCTCGCAAAGTCACAGCCCTTTTGTGCTCTGATTGGTCAGTTCTATCGGGGGTAGAGCCAGCCTGTCCTTCTTCTTCTACTGTATTTTCCGGCAGGCTCAAAGCAGCAACCGCGTATTGAGTCCCCCTACAGGCCAGAGCTGGTAATGGATGAGTGTGAGCTAGGGATCTATATACTGCTGCTGGACGAATGTGTTCCTCGGTGACGGTTTTGTGGCTAACGGACATCACAGAGGAGGAAGTGTTTTATCAGATTACTCCAATAAAAAGAAATGTACCTCGTGTCGTCAGGACAATTTAAATCTCACGGACATCTCGCAATGACATATTTTCAGAGGCATCAAATCTCATTCTAGGATATCAGAAAAAATACAATATCTCATTTTTTGAAAATTAAGGGGGTGTAAAGTCTTGTTTTCCAATTTATTATATTATATGTAAGTATTAAATCATGCATCAGCATGATATGTCTCCTTTAAATAATGTGTGGAAAGCTGTTGCTGTTTTCTACATAGTTTGTCAAATTTCTTGAAACACTGTACCAGCCTTTCTAGGACTTAAATAACATGTGACCTGCCTTGATAATTAAAAATTTCTAGAGATTTCTTGAGAAGTGCTTTCAGTGCTACTGCTTGTTTTACAAGCAATAGCACTGAAAGCAGTTTTGCGTAGCGCTACCACCACAACAAGTTTCCACAGTGGTATTACACATTTATGTTGATACTCATCCTTATCCTCTCTTGAAATGAATAATGCAGTTGTACACTTTACATTGTATAATAAAATAATAAATGATTATCTGAACTTGGATTTACACTTATCACTGAAGAGTTTCAAAAGAACTTGTGCTGCTGGTGCCTAGAGTTCGGACTAAACATGGAGAATCAGGGTTCCAGTTTTATGCAGCTAAAATCTGGAACTGTCTTTCTGAAGATGTGAGACAGGCCTCTACTCTGAAAATATTCAAATCTAGGCTTAAAACAGCTCTGTTTAACTGTGCATATGACTGAAAGGATCTTATCTGCACTCTTCTTTTTAAATTTATTTTACAATGATTAATGTTGATTTTATTTTGTATTGTGATTTTAATGCATTTTTCTTGTTCTGTAAAGCACTTTGAATTGCCTTGTGTATGAATTGTGCTCTACAGATAAACTTGCCTTGCCTTGCCTAGGATGGGACCATTAAAGGTGTAGTCAGCGATCTTCTAATCTTCTAATCTTCTAATCTAATGCACTATTTGTAAAAATCACCGTATTTCTCCTCTCCATCCACAAGCTGTCACCACTGACAGCATGTTGAGAAAAAAAGTCCGGTTTCAATACACAGCCTTGGCTCTGAATTTCAGCAGGTAAATACTGTGGCTCGGGCCGAGTCACCAAAACAGGGTACACCCCCCCACATCCAGGGAGTGATCGTACTCATGCGCAGATCAGACAGAGGTGGGAGGGGGAGTAGTAGGTTGTGTAGCGTGCGCAGTTAACGTAAGAGAGAGATACAATAGGTGCAGTAGCAATGGCAAAAGAAAAAGAAGGGCTATGACCATGAAAGAGTGAAGACCCAGGTCAACATTGGTGTTGCTTTCCGACGGTGGAGGGAACTCCGCCAATTGAAAGACTCAAAAACAGACCCGGATATCGCCGGCTTTCTGCTGGATAGGTAAGCAACATTAGCTTTGTGGTGCTTCACATAACAGTAACAGCCGTCAGGCATTCATCTTATTGTCTAATCTGCCAGAATGTACTGTTGTTGTGATGTTTTCAATAATGGCAGTCGAGTTGTCTGATGAGTCGGGGTTACCTTAGCTACGTTGGTCAGCTACGCAGTTTCTACGGCCGTTTCTGGGACGATGCACGCCCATCAGCTTTCGGGGGTGGAGCCAGGGTTGAGGTATGAAGGGAGAGGCAGGTCTAAATTTGTTTATAAACAACCTCTCCACTCGTTTTCTCCCTCATCGCTGACTACACCTTGAACTGTCCCATAAATTAACCTATTACTCCAGTGTAGAGTTTGTGCAGAGCTTGAATTAGTAATATAAGTTAATGCACCTCCTGCTGTGACAGTGAGTCAAGCTGCTGGATGTGTGGTGTGATGAGAGCCTGAAGTCTGAGCAGGATCTCCTCCACAGGCAGAGCAGAGAGCAGGAAACCCAGAGCCTGCATCAACCACATGCACTGGCTGCTCTGCACACACACGCACACACACACACACACACACACACACACACACACACACACACACAGATCATACAGATCATACAGAGAGAGATATTGTTGTTGCATTTGTATTTACAGAATGCTTTAAAAGATCTGTTGATGCTGAGGGCTGCTTACTCACCTTGTGGATTTCTTTCACCAGCACATCCTACAGAGGAACACAACGAGTTAATATGAATCAGGCATCACGCTGATGTTTAAAAAAAACTCTGAGCTTTACCTGGGACACGGTCAGGATGTCCTGAGCGTAGGGGCCGAGGTCGTGTCTGCACTCCCTGCAGATCCTCTTCAGTGTGGAAACACTGGACACAGACAGCTCAGGCTTCACAAGGCCCTGAAGCACCATGGGTAATATGCCGCCAAGCATCACAGGATGGTCAGCGAGCCATTCAGCCAGAGAGCCTTAACAACAGAGGAAAGCCAGTGAGGGGTGAACATGGATAATGTGTGTAAACAAGTTTGTTTCAGCTGAATGCAGACCAAACAAAAAACAGTCTTCTTTTCCTGACATCACAGTTAAACTTAAATGACTGAAAAAAACTAACAAAAAATAATTTAACCCTGTTACAATGTGGACAACCTGAAGTCCTGAAAACAAACAGATGCAAAAAAGTATTAAAATAAGAAAGAAAGGGTAGTTTCCTACATGTTTATCTCCGGTAGGCTGGTTTCATTTAACATCTCTCTCTGGAGACAGAGAATGTGACTCATTCCACAAGTCTGTCTCCACCGCATTCAGAGTTACATCAGGGGTACATCCTGAACCAGGTGCCAGCCAATCACAGGGCCACATGGAGAGACAAACAGCCAGCCATGCTCTAAAGGCAATTTAGAGTCACCAATTAACCTAATGAACTTATTTCTAGTCTGTGGGAGGAAACAGGAGTGCTGGAGAGAACTCACAAATACATGAGGAGAACATGCACACTCCACACAAAAAGGCCCTGACTGATACAGGGATCGAACTAGCAACTTTGCAGTGAGGCATGTGCACTTCCTGCTGCGCCATGTGCTACCCCTTGACAAACCATGCCCCTCTTTAACTGTTGCAATGCCCACTATTGGGGTGGCACCCTCCTTGAGAAACACTGGGCCAACTGTTGACTAAAAATCTTCTAAGAAGATAACTGTGGAAGTATCTGGTTGTTTACATGTCAGCCCTGTGCTTGACTGATGTCCAGTCCAGGATGCTCTGCCTCTGGCCCTGTAAAAGCTGGGATTGGCTCAGGGATAGATGTAAGTACTAGGGTTGGGTTAAAAAATTAAATTTAGTCGATTTTAATCGATTTCCCTTTCAATGGTTCATAATCGATCCATAAAATCCAAAGATCGATCTTTAAACTTGGGCAGTTTTTTCTTCATTGGACGGTCCGAGGAGCAGCTTGTGGTTTCAACTCTGCTAGTCTCACGTCTAGCTCTGCTTTCCACTGAACAAGATCTCATGAGATGTTACTGCAAGCAGTCAAAAAAAACATGGGGGAAGTGAGAAGCACTATAGGGGCACCACCGGAGAGTTTAATGATTAACGTCTGGACTGCTTTGGGTTCAGTTCTTAATGTAAAAACTGTTTTAATAATGTACCAATTCAAAAAGTCATTTACAGCATTATTTTTACTGATATAACCCAGACTGAACAAATGTCGAATGGAAGCGTGAATCGAATCAATTTGAGACCTCTTAATATCGAATCAAATCGATCCAAAACATCTGAATTGATACCCAGCCCTAGTAAGTACAGATGGATTGATAGAGATGATGTTTTGGTAGTTTTGCTTCAAGTTAAGCAAACTTTTACACCAACAAGGACACCACAGACAACAGGTGTCTTTGTGCTTAACACCGTACAGACTCATGTTGGGTTTCGGATGTGTATGTTTATGTTAAATATGTGTATACGTAACTATGCAGATGTGTATATCCATAACTAAATCCTGTCTTGAGATAACACTTGCTATGAATTAGCGCTATACAAAAACGATTGATTGATTGATTGATTGATTGATTGATTGATTGATTGATTGATTGATTGATTGATGGTGCAAACAGTACCTATTGTGTACATTACGGTGTCTGCCAGCATAACGTTACTGATGTTGATTCTGGGAATGAGACCAATAAGACCAGGAATAACATCTGAGTAGTTCACATCTATGGTCTCTGCTATGGACTGGAAGCCAAACAGCAGAGCCTCTGTGTCCTAAAGATTGAGACAAACAGGAAAGGCATGGCATTAGGTTTAAGAGAGAAGACTATGAAACACCATCAGGAGGTGGCCAGGACAATTAATCAATATGAAAACACGCTGATAGGAAAACTTTAAAACGTAAAAGCAAGCTAACTCATAAGTTATACAGCATGATGATGACCACTTCACCAATGATTTAACTCTTTTTC
The DNA here is from genome assembly GCA_036419115.1 of Scarus forsteni. Classification (NCBI taxonomy): domain Eukaryota; kingdom Metazoa; phylum Chordata; class Actinopteri; order Labriformes; family Labridae; genus Scarus; species Scarus forsteni. The sequence goes on along the minus strand of JAZDUH010000271.1, from coordinate 11,873,446 downwards.
AATTCCACATTAGAACTTCCAGTCATTGGCAGACATGCATATTATTACCTGCCAAACAGTTGACATTTGGTGGTCCATCAGTTGTCGTCCTAGTCTGTCATAGAGGTTACTGAGCAGCTCTGCCCCCAACATTTCATACACATACATCAGAGTGTCGGAGATGTCCACTCTAAGAGTAAAAAATAAAAACATTTTAATTTCTAAGTTTAGCTTTTGGACGCACTTGATGAAATGTCACATCAATTTTGAACTACATTTACTTAAAGATAGACTTATATGAGTATTTGATGAAGATAAGGTCTTCTTATTTTTTATGAAAAGAACGCAAAGACAGTCAAGACATGAGACCTCTAAGGCAGGAATATTGAAACCTTTAGTTGAACTTTATATACTTGTACTTATGTTCAGGGCAAAAAGAAGAGTTTTACCAGATAATTTGCAAAAGAGGCATCAAAGTGGAAAATTCAGATTGAAGCATCAGTTTGGATAAATAGCTTTAAAGCAGGTGTGCAGTTCAGTGTTGCAAGTCAAAGTGTGAAATTCTTTACTAAATGATGTGAACCTTAAGTATATATTCAGTAACAACATGGCTAAAGTAAGAATTATTGCCTGATATTTTAAATAGTCAAATAGTGTTTTTTTTCTTGCTTGTCCCTCATCAGTGGGAAAAAGTGGACAAAGGCTGTAAATATGAATATCTAAGGATCACATAAGATTTTTGTGCCACTCCCCCTCTCATCAGTGGACATAAAATGTTGTGGCACTGTTGATCATTTCTTTTCTTTAAAAAAAATGGAAACATAAACATGACTGGAAAAACAAACGTAAAGGGGCTGTGAGGAGTTTCCAAGTAATTACAAAAAAGTCTCACTTTTAGATATATGCCTGATGGAAATACACACTTTAAGATGAGTTTTACAGCATCAAAATAGGTTATCTATAAATGCTATTCCTTAGCCTTCCGGTCGGGTCAGACAGGGCTGGACTGGCCTGGATTCTCAAATTCGGGAACAAGACAATTAAAACTAGAGCAAAGTTATATTATTCAGACACGTCTTAGAGCACCGGGCTGTAAGTAGCGATATATAGCCGGCTACAAAACTACGATACTAAGTTTTCCAAAAATTGCTTGTTGCCACACATCAAAAACTACTGCTACATAACTAGAAAGAGATACATTACCTCGTTGCTTTGCATCCTGTAAGTTATTGAAAAAAGAAGTTGTAAAGCAATGCAGAGTTCTAAGGAAGGTCGGAGCTGCATTCATTAGCATCACAACAAACACACACTTTGGCTTGGGTCACGTCTTGTGGTGCATTCCAGTTGTAGTCTGAGTTCCGAGTAGGAAACTGCAACTGGAACGTCCCCCAAAGTCGGAATTTCCTACTGGGAACTCGGTGAAACCTCGCCACCCCCGAGTTGACAATCGGAGATGGATGTCCCCAGTGTGAACAGTTATTTAGCTCCTGTAATAATCAATTTATTTGCACTTCTGACTTGGGTGTGTCGCTCTAGATCAGCTGTATACATAGTATTGTTAGACTTATATTTACAAAAATGCTGCCATAGTGATAATCACATTCTTCATACAACAACACAGGGCGTGCTAACAACAGCTAACAATAGCCTGGTAGATCGGCATGGTTTTTTCCGACTTCAACTAGAACGCCGATAAGTTGGAGATGATGTCACTCCCAGTTCCGAGGTTACTGGAACGCAGCATTACGACAGTTGCCGCGCTTGTTTATGGGTAGCAGAGTCTCTATTACAGTCTTTGTCGACGGTAATAGATTCTCCTCATAGCACCTTTAAGCTAGTTAATATATAAATTTTTAACAAGACCTCCCAGAAGAACTTTCCTTGAAATCTCACCTGTAGATCCTGAACTGCTCCTTGTCATCAGACGACCAAGAGGCGTACTCGTCCTGGGACGGATAATGAGATTTATGTAGTAACACGTCCACCAGCTGGAAGTAAACTGGCCTGTAGACCTGCAGGTAAATGGCCTGCTTCTCCTCCTCAAATGACAAGATGTCATCCTGGATACACAGGAGACAGGGGAAATAATTTGGTAATAAAATAACCAAAGTGGCAAAGGCCAATAATGCCAAGTGTGTCAGTTTTTAGTCACTTTACCTGCAGAGTGTACCAGAATGTGAGGGTGAGGGAGCTGGTGGTCTCACTGACGGGATAATGTCCTGGTATGCCCGTACAGAATAGGATCATGTTCACTAAGGCCAAATATTCCTGCCAGTGGTCCACCTGTTCCAACAAAACCCTGTCATACACAAACACATGTACACAAATTAAAATATAAATGCTGATATACTGGAGCCAGGTTATGTGATAGCAGTGTGTACTTCTCTGGACCTGGAGTGAGTTTCCCCCAGAGCAACAGCAATACGACAGATGCCGTGTGAGGTCTCCATGTCCCCCTCCTGGGCCGCTGTCTTCAGCTGGTCATGGAGACCGAGCACCAGAGGAACCAAGCTCACCAGAGCATCAATGTATCTACACATTTTACAAAGTGAAACACAATATAGTTGCTATCAAACAATGACCTTATTGATAAATATCCCAATTTTTCAGAAAATGAATTATGCTGTATTTTATTAAACAGATAAATAAGGTACAGACGTGATTGTCACGATTGCTTGTCTGCAGTTATTTCAAAATTCTGCAGTTCCACTTTTTACAAGCACTAAAAGACTGGAACATACCACCCACATCCTCGCCTCTCCAATGGCTCAAGGTTCTTTTAAGAATTTATTTAAAGATGTTATAGTTTGTTTTTAAATCTTTAAATGGATCCACAGCTCGAGACATCTCTGTCTTTAAAAAGTCTGCACTCCGTCCGCAAAGAAACTTCCCACTGCCTCAAAGACAGGGCAAAAAACTTAAGTTGACAGAAATCACAGTATCCTCCACTTTACCAACTTTTAAATCTCATCCATGTCTACCTACATGGAAACAACATATTACATATATATGTATATGTATATATATATATATATATATATATGTATATATATATATATATATATATATATATATATATATATATATATATATATATATATATATATATATATATATATATATATATATATATATATATATATATATATATATATATATATATATATATATACTGTATATTCAGAGCCCATAGTATTATGTGCATACAAAACACTATTTATGGTTTAGTTTATCATCCATCTCAATGACAAAAATATTTGCTATGAATAATAATAAAAAAAGGGTTAAATGGCTGAATACCTGCTGCCAATTAATGTTCAAAGTTTTAACTACAAAGAAAAACAAATGTCCCAAATTTCTATCAATTATTTATAAATAAATATCAACATTATTTCATAAAGTGCAGATACTGTATCACACCACAAAATCTCAAGATCATCATTTTTTTCTTACAGCCCTAATATAGGATAAGAGAATATTGTTAATCCATTAAAAGATATGTTCCCTTATAAAACGAAATATAGATCAACCAAACTTTATTTATAAGGCACTTTTCATACTTAGAAGCAACACACACAGCTACCCCCCACAATAATAATAATAATAATAATAATAATAATAATAATAATAATAATACACACACACACACACACACACACACACACACACAAATACAGAGATATGTCCAGACACACCCTCGCAGACATCAACATATGCACACACACCTGCACCCACACACATTCATACTAGCTGTGCAGAGAGAGAGAGAGAAAGAGAGACGTGGCTGAGCACCGAGGACTGAGGCAAGGAATAAGCTACCTTTGGGGGCCATCAACACTGAGGAGGGCTGTTGGCCCACGAGGAGCGCAGCCGGAGACTCCCTGCCCCGCACAGACATGAGGCCCCACACCACAGTGCAGGGGCCTCTGGCCATGCAGGCGGAGCCATCCCTCGGCAGCTGCCCTACAAGTGAGCCAGGAGCAGCTCCCAGCGTGGAGAGCCCCCATGAAGAAGCACTGGAGCTAAAAACCATCATACAAAAATAATAATAAAAATATAAGATATGGGGGACATAAAGAAGAAAGATAAAATAACATAAAATGGATAACTAAAATAACGTAAAAAATTAAGAATTAAATATGATAAGAAGTTTGACTAAAAGAATGACTAAGTTATAAAGTAATAGAAGAATAAATAATAAAGGAAAATAAATTGATTAAATCAATTAAAAGCTAGATTAAAAAGGTGGGTTTTAAGCCTCTTTTTAAAAGTATCAACAGACTCTGCAGCCCTGAGATTCTCCAGCAGGCTGTTCCACAATCAGGGGTCATAATAACTAAAAGCCGCCTCCCCGTGTGTCTTCGTTCTAACTTTTGGTATGGTTAAAAGGCCAGTGCCAGAGCACCTCAGGGTCCACGAGGGCTGATACGGTAAAAACAGGTCAGATAAATAAGAAGGCCCCAGGCCGTTAAGACATTTATAAACCAGTAAAAGAACCTTAAAATTGATCCTGAAACGCAGCCAATGCAGCGATTTTAAAACTGGAGTAATATGTTCCAGCCCTCTGGTCCTCGTCAGCACTCGTGCAGCTGAATTCTGTAATAACTGGAGACTGGATATTGTCTTTTTGGGAAGACCAGAGAGCAGGGCATTACAATAATCTAAACGAGAAGAGATAAAAGCATGCATTGACACCTCCGTGCTGGCCTGAGAGAGAAACGGGCGGGTTCTGGCTACATTCTTGAGATGGTAAAACCAATCTTAGTTATATCCTTGATGTGTGGAATAAAAGAAAGCTCAGAGTCAAAAATCATGCCCAGATTTTTTACAGAATTTGTTGGTTGCACAAAAAGGAACAAAACATACAAGGCAATATTTGATAAATTAGTGAATAATCTGTCATTAGTTTTATTTCCTTGTTTCCTTTGCCAAAGTTTTATTTTATAATTTGTTGGTTCATCTATTTTCAAGCACATGTAAAAATTGTTTATCTGACTGTTAATAAAGTGTCTGTGTGACATTTGGAATTGCTAGTGCAGATTTAAGTTGTGACGAAAAATGGGATTTTTGTGAATAACTACTGAACTAAAATAGATATCTTTATGAACCCAATTGCTAATGGTATGTTTTCATGGTCAAGGAATCTAAATATTTTGATGGCATAAAGGTAGGACTAATATTTATGGTGAAAATTCACAATATGGGTCAGGACTGTGGCGCTGCTGGAGGTCTGCGCTCTTCTTTTGCTTTTACTTTTCTAGTATTTATTATGTGTAACCTTGTGTTCTTTCAACCTCTAGTCTGGTCTTCGGAGCATTGACTCTTCAAAGAAATATACGATTGCAGTTGCCTGTAATGTGATCAATTTCATCCATCTTTAACATCTACACTGATTCACCCCCTAAATCCTGAATGAAGGTGTAAAACTGATCTCTGATCAGGATGCGTCTTACCTCTGGCAGTCCGGCTGTGAGATGGCATTAACTATTGTCTCCACAGCTGTCTCAAATAGATCCGGATCAGAAAGTGCCGGGAAACAGTCCTGCACAAGTTCATGACTCTCTCCTAAAGGCACATCCAGTCCCACCCAGCTGGACAGGCAGCGAAGCACCTTCTCCTTCACCTGCACAGAGGAGTCCTGGCTTTGCAGCAGCTGGCGCAGCAGAGGACACACCACGGCCCACTCCCCAGCCAGGGCTTCCCTCAGCTGGGCACGGCGAGCCTGAGCCAGCCTGCTGCTCTGAAACTCCTCTGGAAGCACCGTGAGGAGCTCCAGCAGGGCCAGGCAGTGTGCGTGAGGTTCCTGTGCTGGCTCTGCACACTCAGAATCAGGCTTCTGCGGCTGAAAGGCCCTCACCATGTCTGCCACTGAATGGGACCAGGCTTGTGGGATTAAGTGAAGAGCCATTGCAGCCAGAGCCACACACAGTCTGGTGAGAACCATTTTGGGCCCAGAGGAGAAGTGCAGGATGTGGGAGAGAAGCTGCATTCTCAGGCTCTCATGCTGGTCTGTGGGGAGGTCCGTCCAGTGCCGGGAGATCTTAGTGTGAAGGGTGCTGGCTCCAAAAAACTGCACCTCTGGGAGCTGTCAAGAAACACACAAGTAAGAGAAAACTTCTACAGTAAAATATTGCAGCAATATTATCACGTTTGCTGGCCTATTTTTTATGGCATGTGCAACTATGACGTGTTCCTAAGGCCTGTAAAAACAGACCTTGTCAGCACCAAGCAGGGCCCAGCAGAAGTGCCACCCCTGTGCAGACGCCTGAGCCTGGGTTAACCACTTTTGAGCCACGTTCTTCCGCTCCATGTCCGGGTCAAAGTACAGCTGGTAGAGAGCCTGAATCACAACGAGAACCAGTTCAAATGGATGAAACCAAGTTCAGAAGAGGTAACAAGGGATTTTCATGAATTTAAACTAGGCAACATTGGATTATACCTTATCTGCAATTATAAACTAGAACTACCGGTTGGTGATTTGATGCCACTGCCGGATGGATGGACAGTGTTAGTAAATTGATGGTCAGGGTGATTTAAAGAGTCTAAATGTGATGCTAGCCCAACAACTTATCCTGCTTGATTGGAAACTAGCTCATCCTCTATCATATGAACGCTTGAGTCCTTGGTAATCTCACGTTAGAAAAACTCAGATTCTCCTTGAGAAACGCTTCTACAGTATTTCCAGTATTTATAATTCTTTGCTTATAAATCTAAAATACTGTACATCCAAACATCAGCTTTTAAACTTGCCAGTGGTGCCCATATAGCGCTTCTACCATGTTTGTTTGCAGTAACATCTCATGAGATCTTGTTCAGTAGAAAGCAACGCTAAACGTTGATCACACGAGACTAGCAGGGTTGATACCACAGGCTGCTTCTCTGCACATCCAAAGAAGAAAAAACTACCCAAGTTAAAAGATCCATCTTTGGATTTTATGGATTGACTATGAACCAGTTAAAGGAAAATTGATTTAAATCGATTAAATCGATTTTTTTTTTAACCCAGCCCTATTAAAAACACAAACACAGTTTTTGCTAGAACATCCCTTTAGGTGCATTATCTTACTTTTATATTGGGAATCCTTCCCCTTACACCACTGCTCGGATATTATCTGAAAAATACTGTATTTATGAACAGGGTTACGTATTTTTTTATGTGTTTAGATCAGTAGTTAAAGTGTGGAACAAGAAATTCTCCTTCAAAACATATATGAATATCAAGCAAATTTTATTTATCAATGGTACCACAGTCACCATCAGCTGTCACTTTAATTCTGTGTTTTGAGGCAGTAATTTTATTAGCGGAAGTAACATTATGATCCAGTCTCTGATCATCATTCTAAAACAGTTAGGATAAAAATATAAGTCAAAATAAGGGAGAGCATGCTTTTCACTATTATCAGTCTAGCATCTGTCATTAATCCATTATTTGCAGCTTTTTGTGTTTTCCTTCTGAGATGGGTCTCTCCAGAAGTGAAACTCGAGCTTTGCCTGGACTCTTTGAGTATTGAACAAAGACTGAAAAGAAGGGCATATTGTCCATAACAATGTTTCATTAAGTTTTGGAACAAACTGAAGTTTTGTCATTTTTAGCTAAGCCTCGTTTAAACTTACATAAACTGACTTTTATTTAAGAATAACCTTGGTGAAGATAGTAACAACAATGCACGTCCCAGAGGTCTTTATAAGAATACTTGCTGCATAGCTTGAATATAGTTAGAAATATGTGTTGCCAAGACAACTAATCCACAGCACATGGCGCTGGTTATTATTAGGACAGCATTTGCTTATAGCTGGTATCATGTTACAAAGATCCAGTTAGTGTAATCCACTCATGTTAAACTATTATTAATCAACAAAGGGCATTATTGTTTATGACCAACATTCTGATATTTTTGATTAAATACTAATATGATCTCAACAACTAAAATATATGTATTCGTGCTGCAGACAACATGCACTCTAAACAGCTAGTGTGAAATGCACTGCGTAAAGACACCCCATACTCAGTTATCTGGAGGCTAATAATTGCAAACAAACTCACCGACTCCACATTTTCTACCGTGAACTCCAACTCCACCGGGCTGTCTCCCGGGCTGGATGGAGGCTCCATCTCCCGCAGCGTGAAGGAAGAGCTCTCCCTGTTGCTGCTGTTTGATTAATCCTTTAGACACCTCAGCCTCTTCGGTGAGAAAAAAAAGTGGCAATTAAGAGAGGCAACAAGAGTGTCCTCTAAAGTGTGTGTTAGCAGGCTGTCAGAGGACGCGGCGGGTCATTCAGCTGTTCATACATGTGGGCTGTGCGCTCCGCCGTGACGACACACTGACCTCTGAGGGGCTCAAAGTTGTTGACTCACATTACCAGCAACAAAGCATGGCTGCACACCTTTCTGCACTTAATTGCGTTATAATTAAGAAGTATTGTTGAATATAAGCTGCATTTTACAGAAGCAAACTTGCCTACAGCTTGGCAGTCTGTTTTAAATGCCACAGCGTCGCACAACAGGCGCTCCTGACGCACACTTCAGCGCCGCTGACGCACTAACGTCTGATTGGAGCAGCAGAGCAACACAGCTGATGCATGTGGGAGGAATAAATACAGGCATGTGTGAGCCAAGCAGGATATAACACAGTGGCGCGGAGTGAATAGTTTGATTTTTATATATATGTGAGATTTTTGCCTTTTAAAAATAACACGCGCGAGTCTTCATTTCCGCCCACCGCCGCATGGCTGCCGCGCGGCCCCACCCCTGCCCTGCTCCTCTTCTGCCCGACTCCCTCCGGATATTTTTAGCGCTGATGATGTGCCCTGTCAAATCACGTAACGGAAACAACCTCAGAGCTGGGAAAGCAGAGCTGCCGCCGCGGAGAGAGAGCTCTGGGTCGTTTTCTCTTTGTGATCTGCTGAGAAGGAGCCGCGGATGAGATGAAATTTAAACATTATCTGGGGTTTTGCGCGTTGATCATTCTTACCGGCTCATCGCAGACGAGAGGTAAGGTGTCGTCCCCCTGGAGTGTGTGTGGATGAGAAAGTGTGTGTCTTCGATCAGACTTGACATCCTGCTGACGTTGGATTCGTTATCGATTCAGTACATGGAGATATCGGTGGCTGATCAAATAGAAAGTTTGGATACAGAGTCTGATGCTGTTCAGCCAAAATATTCAAATGTTCATTCTTTAATTGACTTGAAACAGTTTGTTCAGAAAGCTTATGTAGATATTTTAAATAAGGATAACCATGTGGATGTATTTCTGAGCCCTCATTTGAAAAGAGTTGGGACGCTGAGTAAAATGTGAAGAAGACAACAATGATAAGCAAAACGACATTAAATCAAATAACATAGTTTAATAACTTACGTATCACAAAGACAAGAAATGTTTTTTTTTAAACTAGAGATGTAGCCTACTAATACTGTATCTGTAAAATGATCAAATCGGGGCCAGTGAAAGCCTTTTTAATTGATGGGTTGGAATTCATTTTAATCAGCTCACCCAGCTTATTGTTAAGTTTCATGAGTTGAACACACTTCCTGTAGGCCCTAAATGAGTAAGTGATGCAGCAGCAGGGAAAGTACATTTTATGGCCTAAATACACATCTTTATGGCCTAGTTTTTTTTTGTCACTGTCAGGCACAACCCCCTCATCTCCGAAACTGCTACTGTACAGGAAATGAAAAAGACACTCTGAATGAATGAATATTGCAGCCTACAGTCTTGATTACAAACTTTTTCATTTGATTTTGTCTTTGGCTAAAAGTTTCACCATTCACCAACATGGAAGGTGACCAATATGGACAAAACCCCAAACCAGTGAAGTTGGCACGTTGTGTAAATTATAAATAAAAACAGAATACAATGATTTGCAAATTCCTTTCAACTTATATTCAATTGAATACAAAGCAAAGACAAGATACTTAATGTTCAAACAACTTTATTTTCCTTTGCAAACAATCATCAACTTAGAATTTAATGGCAGCAACACATTGCAAAAAAGTTGTCACAGGGACATTTTTACCACTGTGTTACATCGCCTTTCCTTGTAACAACACTCAGTAAACGTTTGGGAACTGAGGAGACCAATTTTTGAAGCTTTTCGGGTGGAATTCTTTCTCATTCTTGCTTGATGTACAGCTTAAGTTGTTCAACAGTCCGGGGTCTCCGTTGTTGTATTTTACGCTTCATAATGCACCACACATTTTCAATGGGGGACAGGTCTGGACTACAGGCAGGCCAGTCTAGTACCCGCACTCTTTTACTACGAAGCCACGCTGTTGTAACACGTGCAGAATGTGGCTTGGCATTGTCTTGCTGAAATAAGCAGGGGCGTCCATGAAAAAGACGTTGCTTGGATGGCAACATATGTTGCTTCAAAACCTGTATGTACCTTTCAGCATTAATGGTGCCTTCACAGATGTGTAAGTTACCCATGCCTTGGGCACTAATACACCCCCATACCATCACAGATGCTGGCTTTTGAACTTTGCGCCTATAACAGTCTGGATGGTTCTTTTCCTCTTTGGTCCGGAGGACATGACGACCACAGTTTCCAAAAACAATTTGAAATGTGGACTGGTCAGACCACAGAACACTTTTCCACTTTGCATCAGTCCATCTTAGATGAGCTCAGGCCCAGCGAAGCCGGCGGCGTTTCTGGGTGTTGTTGATAAATGGCTTTGGCTTTGCATAGTAGAGTTTTAACTTGCACTTACAGATGTAGACGAACTGTAGTTACTGACAGTGGTTTTCTGAAGTGTTCCTGAGCCCATGTGGTGATATCCTTTACACAGTGATGCCGGTTTTTGATGCAGTACCACCTGAGGGATCAAAGGTCACGGGCATTCAATGTTGGTTTTGGGCCTTGCCACTTAAGTGCAGTAATTTCTCCAGATTCTCTGAACCTTTTGATGACATTACGGACCGTAGACGATGAAATCCCTAAATTCTTTGCAATAGCTGGTTGAGAAATGTTGTTCTTAAACTGTTGGACAATTTGCTCACACATTTGTTCACAAAGTGGTGACCCTCACCCCGTCCTTGTTTGTGAATGACTGAGCATTTCAGGGAAGCTGCTTTTATACCCAATCATGGCACCCACCTGTTCCCAATTAGCCTGTTCACCTGTGGGATGTTCCAAATAAGTGTTTGATGAGCATTCCTCAACTTTCTCAGTCTTTTTTGCCACTTGTGCCAGCTTTTTTGAAACATGTTGCAGGCATCAAATTCCAAATGAGCTAATATTTGCAAAAAATAACAAAGTTTACCAGTTCGAATGTTTAGTGTCTTGTCTTTGCTGTGTATTCAATTTAATATAAGTTGAAAGGGATTTGCAAATTGTTGTATTCTGTTTTTATTTATGATTTACACAACGTGCCAACTTCACTGGTTTTGGGTTTTGTATATTTGTTGAAGGGCTAAACTATTTTGTTCTTGGCAGACACTGTGAGGGACTTTGGTGTATAAAGAATATTTGAAATGGTAAAAATATTTTGGTAGGGTTCATACATTTGCAAATGATCTCTTTGGATATTGTTCCAGAGTTCATGTCTATTCAGTCTTTAAACTAAGAGAAGTTCCTGTCAGCTATACTGGTACCATCCAGATTGGTAATTGATACATTTTGGCTTCTACTTTCTGGTGCTGTCATATTTTTTTTTCTCTGGGTTTGACTTTAAGATGGTCATTCTCCTGGTTCAGTTTTAGCAAACAATGGCTGACAGCTAGGTTTATGTACATGAGGTCATTCCTGATTAATTTGCTTAGCACTATAATTTTGGGAGTTTTGTTTATAACTTCAGGGATTTAAGGATTAAAAGAAACCCTTCAAACCACATATTTTAATCTGACGGCTGGACGTGAAGCCATGAGGGGAGTGATGAATTGAAGCCAAGGTACCCTAATTTCTGCAGAGTCATGCTATTGGAACTTGTGCAGAATGTGGCTTTGCGTTTACTTGTTTAGGGATGGGAAGTACTTCTGTATCTGATTCTGAACTAGAATCCAGCACTGATTTATCAACACATCCAGTAGTTACAAAACTGAATTACCACGTGGATTCTGGTGCTTTTGGTGCCATTCACCAGTTATGAGAGCCAAAGATGCTAAACCTTCTCTGCCTTTATTATTCACTGAGCTGAAGAAGCACATGACGGGGAATAGAGGCTTTATCACACTGGTTGTGACTAGAATAATCTTTTTTGATGCATTTCTTTTCTTAAAAGATACTGGTTAGGTTTATACTAATGCTAAGTACTGATTTATCACTGTTCTTAATTTTGGCCAACATCACACAAAAAACAGTCTTGGTTTGCTAAGATAAGCACTTCTGATGTAAACACGGTCTGAATGAAAGTTTGCTCCAGTACCTGTCTGTATCTCTCTTCCAATATAATGGTACCTGGATGTTCACTATTGTTTCAGCCTAATGGAATTTAATATTTTCATATGTAAAGAAAAAATAACTCTAATTTATTAGTTTGAACATCTTGCCTTTGTTTAGTGTATTGTCAAGTGTAAGTTGAAAGGAATTTGAAAATCAGCTTTCAGGTTTTATTTACATTTTAAATAACAGCCCCACTTTTGTTTTAAGTTCACATGGCTCCAAAATAAAAACACATAGTTGTGGATTTATTTGATGCAAAGTTTAGCAGATTACACATACAGATACATTGTACACTATTATAAGAAATTCTTGTTTCAGCCTCTGTGGTGCCAAAGTTTGTCTCTTTTTAGGACCTAATGATAATCATAATTAAAGAGGAAGATGCTCCAAATATATCAAGTACAAATTATTCCTGAGAGTTTATTACTTCTGGCAAGGAGGTTATGTTTTTGGGAGAGTTTGTCTGTCTGTGGACAAAATAACTCAAAAAGTAATGGATGGATTTTGATGACATTTTCAGGAAATGTTCAGCATGGAAAAAGGAAGAAGTGATTCGATTTTGGTGTTGATCCGGATCAGCGTCTGGCCGCCATGCCGGAAAATGTGATTTTTTGTGAATAACTACTGAACTAAAATAGATATCATTATGAATCCAATTGCTAATGGTATGTTTTCATGGTCAATGAATCTAAATATTTGCATGAAATAAAGGTAGGACTAATATTTATGGTAAAAATCACAATATGGGTGAGGAATGTGGTGCTGGTGGAGATCTGCTTTTCTAGTTTATTAAGTTGTTATTAACATAATTGTTTTACCTGTTCTCAAAAACTTTAAAGGCCCAATCGAATTAACAGTAATTTGTGCAGTGTTAGATTTCCAGTTGAATTTTCAGATAGGAACAGGTTCGTAAGATTGTACAGATATCTAAAGGTCTTCAAGTCTTCAAGTTTTTAACACCCAAAAGTTAAAGTGAAACACAACTTCATGCTAACCTAATGGTGACAGCTGCTTTTTCTTACTCTGTCAAACACACGGGAGAAAAACGTTAACATGATTTTGTTAAATGTTGGATTTCTTTCTTTAAAGACATGTTGTCAATCTCAAATTTATGTTGTTTACAAAATTTTAGAAAAATGTACATGCCTCAGCACTGGACCTTCTTACAATGAGTTTCTTTAGGCTTTGTGATAAACAAGCCTTTGTTTTTTCAATATTTTTTCCATTTCATAAACCCATGACTGCCATTTTTAAAGGCAATTTTTACAGTTTTTGGCCTTTTTTTTCATCGTCCCTCCAATATAGACCTTTTGCTTAAGACATCACATAGTGTGTCCCCTCTCTGCTGACTAAATCATACTGTCCTGCTGTTAAGTTTAATCTACATTTTTGTTTATGTTTTCCGCTGTTGTGTTGTGGACTTTTGGTGAATATCTTGTTGTGTAGTTTTTGATTCAATAAATGCTTGATAAGAATCTTAAAACACTGGAACAACTTTCGATCAAAGAGACATTAGCAGGGACAACTTTGAGGCTTTTATATGATTCTGGATCATTACCTGTGGACAGTCTTTGCCTTTTCTCCATCTGTAATCATCCAACTCATTTGACATAGTCACAGACGTTTGTGTTAAGTGGTTTGATTTATTTGTGATGCCTTTTTTTTATTTCTATTGCCCCAAAATACACTTTGGATATGACTATTGGCCAAAATGTTTGTCTCTTATTGACTACAACAGTACTTCCAAAGTCTATTTAACTATTTAACATATTATAGTCATACAGTATCTCATATGACATCATAGTCCAAAGCTCTAAAAGTTTTTTGAACCCTAATTTTCAATTAACAATAAATAATCTCAGCTTCACTCCATTTCTCTTGCTGTTGACATGTTTTACTTAATTAACTGCAGATGTTATAGAAAGAAGCCCAATAAGCTCTCCACATGCATTGACTAAACAAGCCATTACGTTATGGCTGCGTTTGCCTATTTTTAATAACTAGATTATTACCCTTATCCGAAAATGTGTATAACAATACCATTAACATGTCCACTTGACTAATTAGGTATTTCCAGAAGTCAGATAATGACCCATTTGTTAGTGTGCATGTAAACATTCTCAAAAAAACAACAAGCCGTCCAGTAAATAGCAGGTTTCAAAAAATTGTATCTTTTGCAGAAACCAATCATTTCTAACAACATCTTTCATTTCACAGGTCAGAGCAGTGCCCCTGTGCCTCCTCCCAGCCCGACAAAGGATCCTGGTCATGACGTCCCACAGCTGACACCCAGTCCTACAGGCCCGGAGGAAACCTCAAGTAAAACCACCACTTCAGTGTCAGCGCTCCAGCCTGAGACTGTGAAAAGTTCAACAATTCATACATTGACCACAAGCTTCACAGAGGCTACTCACCAGCAAAGTGACGTCCCTTTACTCCTAAATACAAATGCTACCACAGCTTCACCTTCAGGTATTTAAAACAAACTCACAAACACCGGTCCTGCTCAAGTGTGTCTTCTTTAAAGCTAAGGCCCCCAGGAGCACAGAAATTACAGTCTAATTCTAAAATTGTGCATCTGTAATTTTCCAGTCTGCTCTGTTTACTTCGTCCTGATTCTCAAAATAAAACCGTCCACGAGCTGAAGCAGAGTTTGAGACAAGGGTGGTTCTTCGTCCGTGTGACAATGTGAAATTCAGCATCAAAAGAATTATTGTTTCTCCAGATAGATATATATGTATATGTAAACATGAACCCAAAGTTTGCTACAATTAATGTTTTATTGTTGTCACATTGAATAATAACTGTGCTCATACTGCCATTTTATGCTGTAACGCTTACACCACTTTGAACATCACATGAGGCTTCAGAGTTATTTTATACTGACATAAGTTGATGGAGAGCTTAGAAGAGTTTAGCTTCTCATTTAGTTTTGGAGCATAGCTTAGATCAGGGGTGGGCAAGGGCGGCCTGGGGGCCATGTACGGCCCTCCGCCTCACTAAATGTGGCCCGTCAGTCATTTTCAAATCAGAATTGTAAATATGAGGAAAACTCAAACATCTAATCAAAATAATACTATACAATCTTGACTGATATTTTAATTTTTATTGGCTTTTGTAAGTTATTTACAGCCTATTTTGCTATTATAGTGTCTCTAAATCTCTTTCATGACGCATTGGAACATTATATTATGTATTACTCAAGCCTATATTCAAAATATGGCAGCAGTAAAATCTTTGAGCTTTAAAAATTTGGGAACACTCACCATTATATTGATTTGAAAAAAGCTTTGTCAGCTTTAATTCCATATATTTTGGCTAAATTTGCTTGAATTCTGTGTCAAGTTCATTTAATTATGTATAATAACTTTTATTTGTCATGCAGCATATGAATATTGGTATGCTAATTTCAGGATTAATTAAAATTCTCTAATGGTATTTATTAGGGCTGGGTTAAAAAAAAAATTATTTAATCGATTTAAATCGATTTTCCTTTAACTGGTTCATAATCAATCCATAAAATCCAAAGATCGATCTTTGAACTTGAGTAGTTTTTTCTTCTTTGGATGTGCAGAGAAGCAGTCTGTGGTATCAACCCTGCTAGTCTGGTGTGATCAGCGTTTAGTGTTGCTTTCTACTGAACAAGATCTCATGAGATGTTACTGCAAACAAACATGGTGGAAGCACTATATGGGCACCACTGGCAAGTTTAAAAGCTGATGTTTGGATGTACAGTATTTTAGATTTAACAAGTACTAAGGAAAATACGAGTTGGACAAAAAACAAGTAATATGCAGAATATGCATTAATGCATATCATTAAAATATGATTAATGTAACTGCTTTGGGTTTAGTTCTTCATGTTAAAACAATTTTTAATGATGTACCAGGTCAAAAGGTCACCTTTTAAATTTACAGCACTATTTTAACTAAGATATCCCAGACTGAATAAATATCAAATTGAATCGTGAATGGAATCGATCCAGAAAATCTGAATCAATACCCAGCCCTAGCATTTATCCAACATTCTTTTTCCCCTTGGGGAATTTCCGAAAATTTGTAACAATGCGGCCCTCAGGCTGGGAAAATGGTTTTATGTGGCCCTCTTGGTAATGAAAGTTGCCCACCCCTGGCTTTGATGCTATGTAAAATATAGTAAAGTACAATCAATCTATAAGAAATTAATCAAACCAAATATAAATTATGGATATTAAAAACTACCCAAATAAAAACTAAAGTGGTTGTACTTAGTTACTTTCAACCCATGTGCAAAGATTTCAATAACCCAACATTCCAGTAAAACTAGAGAAACTCTGTTGGGGTGGATTCAGATTACTTTGGGACTGTTGACAAAAAAAGTATTTCAGGAGAGTTTCAGGCGTAGAGGCAGAGGAGTTTGGAGCATGGGTGAGTGCTTATTTAAAAAACAAACAAACTCAAAAGCACTGCTCACCCTCAGTTACACTGCCAGCAGTATTCCAGTAACACAATCCACCCCTTCTGTGACCCTCACATGAGTGCACTGAGACCGAGAGTGTGTGCTGTAACCTCATTAAAGAGATTCCCTTTTATAGATCAGATAAATATAACCCCCTCTGCTTATGCCACCATGAGAGGTTCATACGTAACAAACAACACTCTCCAGATCACACTTGTGTTGCCTTTTTTAGCTGCATTCGTCACTTGTCTGTCTATGTGCAGAGTAGTGTTTGGGTTTTCATTTGGGTATTGCTTCTCCCTGAAAATGCTAAATATGATATTAGACAGAATTTTGCCTCATAGATGGACGTAAGAACGACAGATATTTTATTTTCTAACAACTCCAATCCTAAATCTTGTGCGACTTTGAGGACATTTAGCCCACAGAAGCACAAATGACTGCCTGTCTCCCACATGCTCCTTGTAAATAGAGGAGAAACTTGTAATTACACAGCTCACAACATTTCTGAACACACCCCCTTTCCCAGCCCCCTCCTCAGCTGTCAGCGTGAGCTGTCACACACGATGTAAACAGACACATGTGCTTAAAGTGGAGTCAGGGTATGCATTTGTGTACTCTCTCTTGTGTTGTGTAATAACCTGGTCTAAACTTTCATATTTGGCTTGAGTAAGGTGTTTATTCAGATAGCAGCAGAAGCTCAGTCGGTCTCTCACAGCTACTTTAGTGGTAATAATCTCTGAACATACACTGGGACAGCAAAACGGCCGACGGAAAACAAGACACAGGCTGGACCGCTCATGCCTGCTGGGCCCCAATGCAGACTCAAGTTACACAAACTATCAGTCCCTGTAGAAGAGTCATGAGCACACATTATGGACATTTACACAGTCAAATAAGATGGAAAAAGCATTAAGTGATGGTGAGTGGAATAAAAGGCTCATTGTTGTACACTCAAAGATCTTGTTTTATCTTAACATCATCCCATCCACGAAGACACTCAGCTGACCGAGCCAGAAAACTGGAAAATATTCTCCTCGACAAGCAAAAAGCAGCTCCCAAAACAGTTTGAGATGTTCATTTATTGTTTAACAAATATCAATTGAACCCTGAAACCATGTTAGACATGAAAACCTGCGTGTTAATGTACTGTTAAAGCAGTAGTCATTTCAGGTCAGTGTCGATGATTGACGTTCAAAGCATATAATATAAACATATTTTGTTGACAATCTGCCCTTTTTAACCCTGTAAGGCCCAAGACCGTAGATTATAGCCAGAAAATTCTAATTTTTTGGAGATTAAATTTTTATTTCACTTTCTGCTACAATCCTACAAAAATCAAAATGTCCATAAAATTCAACAAATAGATTTTTCATATCTCATTTGATACATCAGGTGTTTTTGGCAACTGATAATCCATTTGAGAACATTTTTATCATTTATCTGATTGTATTCAGATATTTGTTTTGTAATTTGTTGATCATATTGAGTAGATAGAGGTATTATAAAAGTATGCATCAAATATGATACAATTGGCATTATATGGCAGGGTTTATCAACTACATTCGACAATCTTTTTCTTCAAAAATGTTATGGTAAATGGTAAAATGAACTTGAGCTTATGTAGCAATTTTCTAGTCTTGAGGTACTCAAAGCAGCTTTACACAGGTCACAAGTACCCATTCACACCCATGCACTCACTGATGTCAGCTGTCCAGTATCAACTAACACATTTGCACCCTTTTCATTCCCATTTACACGTCCTCAACGCAGCAGTGGGAGCAATTTGGGGTGAAGTGTCTTGCCCAAGGACACTAGGAAACTAGGTTTGAACTAGGATAAATCGCAATATGGCTTGATGCAATTTTCAAATAGCAGACAGTGCAATATTTTTAACCTAAATGTGTTGAACAATTTGGCATTGTGATGTAGTTTCTTGCAATTTCATGCCTATTTCAACCTTTTTTTAACCCAGTTTTTACAACTTTATGCCTATCTTGCTCTCATTCATCTTTTTTTTGGCCACTGTCAGACCATGTTTGGAATTTTTACATGGTTTTTGAAATGTAATCCTAATTTTGCTGCTATAATCAATTTTCCTTAGTCACTTTTGATTTTTTTTTGCCATTTTTTGCAATTTCATACATTTTTTTGCACCTATTAACTTTTTTCCGCTTTCGTACCATTTTTTTTACCCAGTTTTTACTATTTCATACCTATTTTGCTTCTATTCTTCAATTCTCCAGTTTTTCTCAAATCTTTTATCCTTAGTTTGATTTAATGTCATATTGGTTATACTATAAAATGATCTACTGCTTATGTTTGTTTAAGAATACATAAGATGAGGAACATTAAAACAATCGCAGAGTAAATCGCAATTGCAACATTGGGGAAAAATATCCCAATTGGATTATTTTCTCAAATCGTTCGGCCCTAGTTTGAACCTGTAACCTACCGGATTCAGATTCTGACCAAGCACACTATCAGACTTAGCCATCGACACAGGCCCCAATTTAAATAAGCTAAAATAATCTTTGTTTGTCAGTAGAGACATGATGTCGCCTCCACCTACCTACACTGTTTGCTTCTTGTTTCAAACTGAGGACTTTTTCAATAAAGATGACACTCTATAAGGTACTTTTACTAAATGATACTCAAGTGTTTCTGATATGTGAATCAGTTTCCCAATATGAAGGAGAAGAGCCGTGAGAAGTGGATCTCCCAGTTTAAGCCATTTCTCAGAATGCTCTGGATGGCCACTTTTCTCCTTCATTGTGTGAAATTTATATTCAAAACAGAGGTGTTTGTTTAATTTTAATAAAGACACTTAAAGTAAACAATGGAGGACGTCATGAGGCAGGACTTAAGGTTTACCAATAGAGTGGTGCAGGGTTGACATATTGGCCAGTGCAGCAGTTAACATTATGCTGGTTCCTTTAACTGTAGGCCAACAGGAGTTTCTTCACTGTTTTGGATTATCACTGATAATTAGCACCGTGGCGAAAAAAAAATTCTTAAACTTATATGTTCTTGTCTTTGTGATAATCTTAACTAACCTGTTTTTTAATAAGCTGCTATTGAAATACAAGATGATAGTTCAACTATAATATTTCCATTGTTAGCATCTTATTATCTCCACTTATTGAAGAGTTTCCTCATAATCCAGTTACCTGTTGAAGTTGGTCCTCATGGCTGTGGCAATAGTGTATGAATTGTTCATTATTACATAACACTCAGAAATGCTTGCTGTTGAGTCCCTGGTAGGGCTGAACAATTAATTGCAGATTAGATTAAATCGCTATATGGTTTGTTGCAATTTTCAAATCGCAGAAGCTTCAATATTTTTAACCCAAAATGTGTTGAACATTTTGGCATTGTGATGTCGGTTTTTGCTGTTTCATGTCTATTTTTACCTCTGTTAATACACCTTTTTCCCACTTTTGGACCATTTTTACCTATTTTTAACCATTTTTACAACTTTATGCCTATTGTGCCCCCATTCATCTTTTTTTGGCCACTGTCAGAACCATTTCTGAAATTTTTACATGGTTTTTGAAATTTAATTTCAAATTTAATTCCCAATTTTGCTGCCATAATCTATTTTCCTAAGCCACTGATTGGATTTTTTTGTAAATTCATACTTTTTTTCTTTTTTTTTTTTTTTGCAATGTCATACCTATTTTGCACCTATTTATTAACCTTTTTCCACTTTCATATGATTTTTACCCAGTTTTCACATGGTTGCAGATTAAATCACAATATTGGGGAAAAAAATGGCAATTAGATTATTTTCTCAAATCGTTCAGCCCTAGTCCCTGGTCATTTTTTTCCCTTGTTAGCAGTTAGCAACTTTTTTTTGTGTATTTTTTGGCCTTTATTGATAGGAGAGAGACAGTGGATAGGCTTGTGAAAGAGAGTGAGAGAGTATGGGAAGACACTCTGCAAGCTGGTCACAGGCGGGATTTGAACCTGGACCGGCAGAAGCAAGAACATGGGGTGCCTGGTTGCTAACCACTCTGCCAAACCAGCACCCCAGCAGTTAGCAACTTTAAAACATAACGGTTTAAGTTTCAAAATTAGGCAACATCAGTTGCATTTTATTACTTCTGATTATCACTGTAATCTCATGTGTGTGTGTTTATCTTGAAACTTGTTACAGGTTCATATCTGAAACTGTATACTAAATTCAATGTACTCAGGGGGGATGAGAAGTGATAAATGCAAACTCACTTCTGTGTGTTTGGACCCATTCTTGCACCACTCTATAGCATATCCGCATGGACGTGTAGCCTTGTCAATCATGGAGTTTCCTCTATGAAATTTAAAAGGGAAAAGTCATTCACTCCCAGAAAACTGAGAGCACTTAGCACTTAGTAAGCCTTAAGTGGACACCTGAGGAACAACAGTTCTTAGCTCTTCCACATGGGCCTCCATTTTCAGTCCCAGAGGGTTTTTTTCCATGACCCTCCCTGGTTAATAAAAAAATATTTTATGTTTTAACATCAGCCATTAAGGATGGTGTCTTATGAGAACTGACTATTTGTGACAAGGGGCAGGTGCAGGTGCAGCAAACCTGCACTGCACTGTGCCTGTGCCATGCCAACAGGGTGTGTTCAGGATATTTTGCAATTTTGCAGTCCGGCGAAGGGTACCCATGCCTCCGTCCCTCACTCCTCCTCTCCTTGCCTTTAAATGCGATGCAGGGGAGGCGCAGCGACTGATCGGTCTGACTGATCCCTGCTACCTTGGCCATAGTGTGCTAGAAAGACCCGGTGACAGAGCAATCAGAGCTGCTGTCACTTTTACAGCAACTGGGGGAGCGCAGGGGCCTTCAGGCTGCGCATAGGAGGCCACGATGCATGTCACCGTGTGGACCACCTTGCGGGACAGATGTTGTCTGTTCTTGTGTCATGAATAGGAGTACAAAATTAAGTGACAGTTACATTTAAGCACAGCAGCAGGCTAATCCATTCATCATGCTTGTGATCCACCTGCATTCCTGGTCAGTCATCACCAAAAGGCAGAACCTTTGGTGGTAAATCCTCTCTCGGTATCTCCTCCTCATCCTCCTTGCAATAATTTACTCCATCTTTTCAGATCATGTTAAGAATAAAGATTAAAACAGAGAAATATGGGCAATCACAGGTGAATCATTAAGACACAGAGACATACATTTATTTAGCGACCATCTCTCTTTCTCTCTCTTTTTTCTTTTGAATTTCATGACATGAGAGAAGCCCGAAATATAATCCGTATTTTGATGATGAGGCTGTTTGAGGCTTGAGAGATGTGGATTCGTTAGTTTGCGTCACACTTCCAGCTGCCGTCAGGTTAAGTTTCCATTATGACAAACATCTTTAATCCGACTTCAAATGATTCATACAGATACAAATGTATATGCTAGTTCAGACGGTTTCCTTAAATTGTGGTTGCTGGGATTGTTTATTGTATTGAAATGTGCCTGACACTCTGGATACCTACTGATGAGGTTTTGGTGACATGTGCGCACTGTGTGCCTGTCAGCCGAATTGCACCGGGTGCACTTCACCTGCGCCTAGGTGAAGCGCACCTGGTTGTCCAGGTTGGAGCTGGCGAGCTTTCATTGTACCTTCTGCACGGTTTTTTGGCACAAAATTGTAACTGCGCCAACCTGAATCTGTCGGCACCTCCCCCTGGTGCACCGCCACACCCATTTCGGCGCAGCCAGTCTACCAAGTTGCCAAATTGGCTGCGCACGGCTATGTGTAACCGTGCGCAGTTGCACTTTGACTGCAGCTGGCTGGTTCAAGAAAACCCCGTTGACTCTGCGTTGTGTGAAGAGTAAGAAGCGGGAGGCTGCTCTGTCTGTATGCCGCCGTTTATTATCTGTACAAACAGATTGATACTGGTCATGGCTCGTCTCGGCATACCAAAGCACACTTGGGCACATCTCTCATACAATGGCAATGTACTTCGGCATGTAATATAATTTCAACAATATAAAATACAAAACTATGTAAAAAGTACCTGTACAAACAGATTGATACTGGTCATATACTTGGCTCGTCTCGGCATACCGAAGCACACTACAACAGGATAGCAGAGTTAGCACAAATGCTAGTCACCTTGTAATAAGTGCACAACGTTATTATAGAAACAGTTTAGTACATGAGAACTATGGTAAACTACACATTATATTTCTCATAAATCTCTACATAAATCACTGTATGCTTAGAAGTCTATCAGAGGAGAAAATTATGTTTATACATAGTTATTGTACGAACTGCTTCGGTGTGCGACTCACCTTGGCCACATCTCTCATACAATGGCAATGCATTGCGGCTGCCCATTGTATATATAGACTTAACCCAAGAGAGGGCGCCCTAGAGCCATATGTGCCAAAAAGGAACATAAATCACAGAGAGCAAGTGGAATAATATACAATATAAATCCTGTTACATATGCACCAGACAAAATTACCAATGTGCCACCCTGCGCTGCACCAGGAAATTAGGGCTCCAAGTCTCAAATTGGCATGGTGTCCTCAGTTTGTCAAATGGCTGCTTATTGATAAAAAATATGAACAGCCATTGTGCTGACTTCCTCTGAGTTTCCAAGTGGACGAAAACAACAACAACAATGATCTGCCGCTTTAGTTCAGCAGAAAAGGATGTGATTTATTGAGCTGTTTCTGTTGCTGTCTGTCTGTTTTAAGAAAACTGCACTGTTTTAAACATCTCTGTCCTCATATCACCTCATTCAGCTCCTGGAGACAGCCTTTCAGCCACACCGACTGCAGAGAGCTCCACCTCTCCACAGCCCATCTCCACCGCTGAAAGCAGGTCCCCGCTGACCACAGAGCCCCTCACCACCTTTTCATCTCCATCAGCCCACACAGCACAGGGTACTAGCTCCACCGCCCACGCCTCAACTATCCAGCAACAGCCTGAGTCACTGACCACAGCCTCCACACAGCCACCAACCACAGCACTCCCCCTGACCTCAGCTCCAGGTCAGGGTCCTGCCAGGCCGACACACAAAGAGGTCCCATCAGAGCTTAATGTCGGAGATGAAGGTGAGGTGATGGACAAAACTGAAACAGCGACTTTGTATGACTACTACATTTGTGTCATTTTTTAAATCAGAAAACAAATCAATACAATTCTTTGTACATTTTGTGTCAATTAAGACCACAAGAGGCCCAGATCAAACTCCCCACTGGACCCCCTGCTGGCTGGTCTGCTTTCAGTGTTTATTGTGACCACTGCTATCGTCTTCGTCATACTCTTCCTCAAGTTTCGCCAAAGAACAAACCACCCTGAGTTCCACCGGCTGCAGGATCTTCCCATGGTGAGTCAAAAATCTTCTGTGCATGTGTTATGATACTCAAAATTGCTAGTTAACCCGGCGACTTCATCAGAGTCCCTTTTTAAAAATTATTTAGAGTATTGTTAAAAACATAAGACAGTTACCCAACCTACAGCTTCGCTGATTTGTTCTGATTCGGTTCGGAAATCGGTTGAGTCAAGGTGGAGTCGCACCAACAGCTTTCTTAAGTCCAGTTTGGCACATTTTTCTAACGCTACCCAAACATGAAGCTCATTCCAGGAATGCACACTCCCTGCATGTTGTACCTTGTTGGAAATCAGACTTTTCAACAATCTAAAATACAGTAGCTGTTTGTATTAGTAAAGGGCAGAAATATTTAGCTGAATTTACATTTCTAACCTTTTTAGGAGTATATATAATGCAAATAGTTAAAAATAGTTAAAAAGCTGTTCTGTCTGCAGGTCAGACACGTTTCCTTCTGTCTGAATAAGGCTGTGTTTACACGGACACTCCTGACTTAAAGATGCAAAGATTTGTCCTTTGCGTTTTAGAATTCTTCTGCGTTTAGACGACGACGCTCGGAGACAAGTTAATCCGCTGTAGTATGCATGCCGGTTCAGTAGATGGCGATGTAGGTCTGCAGAGAGGCAGCGCTGCTACAACACACGAACAAAGAAGAAACACTTTCCACAAACAACAATGGTGAATAGATGCACAGAGACGCAGGAGTTTCTTTTCTGGACAACAAGTCAGTTCGGACAACAAATCTGTCTGGATAGTTTTGACTGGATAACAAACCGAGCACGGTCAGAGACTCACACGTTACTAGACAGACGGCCGAAGCTGTTGTCGTTCCTGGTATGTGTGCGCAGCCTTCATGTGAAAGAGTATTGCGCATGCGGTGACGTCAGCGTTTCCCCCTGAAACGCTCTGATACGGGTTTACACGGAGCTGCATGGAGAGCGTATTCAAAGCTTTCCACCCTGGAGCCCGTTTTCAAAATTTTCCGTTTTCCGACAAAATGCAAAGTGTTTTCATCTAAACGCAAGGCCAAAACGCAACGAAAACTTATCGAATTTGACCATTTTCAGCTACGTGTAAACACAGCCTAAATGTTGCGTTGAGTTTGTTGCTCCACTTGTTTACTCTGGTTCTGTTACAACCTAGAGGCAGAATTACGCTGCAATGATCAGGAGTTATTACCCGCTAGGACTTGTCAACTGGACTATCCCACAGTTCAGACAGGACATACAGAGCAAGCTACTTTTGTACAGGATGGAAGTTGAACATGCGATAGAGGCTGTGTCCGAAATGGCATACTAACGTACTACATACTACAAACTCATTCGTATATACTGTATACTACATACTATAAGTATGATTAGGATGCCAACTATTCACACAGTAGTATACTACTAAGTTTCCCATGATGCATTTCAAACCTCTGTCGACAAAAATCGGAAGCACACCAGACTTAAATATCTCTGTTGATTCGCCATATTTGAAAGTTCAGAGAGGATTTTAGGCGAGAAAGTTACCACGTAGAATACCAAAATGTGGTAGTTTGTGCCATAAAACGCACAGATACATATTTCATTTCGGCATTTCAGACATTCCGCTATGCGCGCCATTATGCTTTTGAAGAAACTTCCGGTCGGCTCCAAAACAAGAGCCTATTTACAAAAGTGTTAAAGAACTAAAAGGAGACAATAAAAGATGCGTTCATTTTGAAAACGGGAAGTTTGCTAGTGGCTGATTTTTAGCTGAATGCCAGTCGGTCATAATGCATGCCGCAATGCATCATGGGGCGTTTGAGTGTGACTAGTATGCCGACCTTGCATACTTAAATTTTTTTCCGATATTGTATACATCCAGGTATTTCTCACACACTCAATCTTTTCATACTATCTAATGTGAGCACAATACATACTCATTTTGACGTCACATTTAGTATGAGTAGTACGTTAGTATGCCATTTCGGACACAGCCAGAGTCTTGAAGATTAAAAAACGAGGCAACTGGACAGTGTTGAGTTTGTGGAAGATGTTTCACCTATCATCCAAGAAGCTTCTTCAGCTCTTCAGCTTCTTGGATGAGAAGTGAAACGTCTTCCCAAAACTCAACACTGTCCACCTGCCTCGTTTTTGAATCTTTAAGATAGCCATGACCTGGATGAATGAGAATGTACTAAGACGTATATGAGTGGGGACTTGAAATTTTCTGTGTATATATCCAGCAACTTCCTTCCGTGTTGTTAAAGCCCCTTTGAATCTGGTGTACACACACGCTTTGACAGTTAATGACAGATAAAACAGGCGTCTTTGGCCATTCACTAAAAACAGGTTGTTAGCTTGCGTATAAAGCTACACCTTGATTCATTTTTCTCTACCCCTGCAGGGTCAATCTCAGGGACTGCACTGAAGTAAATTAACCACAATTTTCTTTTTCATCTTCTTCCTCTCCAGGATGATTTGATGGAGGACACGCCGCTCTCCAGATACAGCTACTGATTCAGTTATCGAGATAATTACTTCCACCACTCAGAGAACAGAGGAGCTGCTCCTGGTCTCAAGAAAGTCTGTTCTTGGATTTGAGCAGGTTTTCTGAGTACTTCAGGTCAGAGATAGAAATGCCCTGTTTTGTTTACACAAGAAGGAATTTTGAAATGTTTTTGGAGGATTTAGTTTTACTTTTTTCCACATTCCCTTTAAAATTCCACAGAACTTAAGTTTAGTGGAAACATGTTTTCTCTTTCCTGAGGCGAGTAAACCCCTCACCCCTGACTGACTCCTTGTGTATGCACAGCACTTTAATGGTCACAGTGCCCCCTGGGGGACTTCTGAGGTAATGTGGATCAAGGTAGCAGGAAGTCCTCTAATGTATTAAAAAACAACCTCAGGTCATCAAGTAAGAAATACGAGAGAGTATCAAGACAGTCACAGTACGAAGTGTGTCATGATGGAGAGCTGCCAAATGCCTATATGATTATTGATTATTAATTAAACCCCTTTGGTGACCAAACAGTAGTGAAGTGCACTTTTAAAACCAATTTACCAGGTTGCTCATGTTGTCTTAATGCTGAGGCCTTGCTAGAGAAACTCAACAAAACAATCAACAGAAGCAAAACAGTTTTGAATTCACAAGCCATAATTTGGGAAAATAAATGAATTCTCTGACAGTTTGAACGTTTAACCTAAATGAAACATGGCAGGTATTGATTTTTTGCCTTTAATGTGTAGTTAAACATGTTTTAGATGCTATTACATGAAACTTGAATCTGGCTTTTTGTTTTCGATGATGAATGTTGAATCCACAAATGCACACTTTGAAGAAATCCTGCTTTACTATAACTAAAACCTTACCACAGATAAATTGTAATGATTTAAAACACTTTAAGGTTAAATGTGTTGTTAAATGACTATTTTTAAAGAATGTATTTGTTTAGTTAAAATGCTTTTATGAAACAATTGATGCAGGCCAATAGGAGTTTTTGAAAGGAGCCCTACGTTCTATGGCATACTGACCTTGTGAGAATATCTGTGTCTTTTATAGAAATGTTTTTCAAAGAAACACTTGAGGCGTCTACACATAGGCAACATTTCAGATATATCAAGGTGTGGGCTGCTGTTGTTGTGCAAGGCACTCCTGTTAGTGAAGTCAAATAGCTGGATCTTCATCCTCCTGTATCTCTGAAATATACTCTCTGATATTTTATACAGAAATATGCCACTGTGGTCAACCTACAAAGTCCCTAAACAGGAGAAAAAAAGTCTCCTCTTACATGTTTAGCCTTTTTACCTTTGCCAAAGGAGGTTGTTTTCACCAGTATGTTTGTTTTTAAGCAAGATTACACAAAAAGTACTGGACGGATTTTTCTGTTTTCAGATGTTTGTAATGGCCCAACTTCAAAAAATATTAGATTTTGGTGATGATCCAGATAACCACCATTAGCAAACAGTTGTTTTTGCACAGTAACTGTCAAACTAATAATGATATCAACATGATTCTGAGTGCTAGGTGTGGGTTTTCATGGTCAAGGAATCATATTATGGCATTAACTTTATCATAGATGTAGCAGCAATGTGAGCTAACTTGGCGGAGGTCTGTGCTCTCCAAGTGCTGTCTAGTTTGGAAATGTCCCCAGATGATGCCACCAGGGGATTTGCCATCTCCCCCAGATGAAAATCATACATACACAACACAATGTATGTCTTGGCATTTCAGTGCAGCCACATTAAACACTACAGCATCGTGCTGGAAAGCTGAAACAGCATCCGCGTCTTGGCCCTTTTCTATCAGTCTGGTGTAAAACCTGCACAGATTTGCGGGCAGGTTTTACGTGTGGCTCAAAAACTTGCATTTAGCCTGTAAAGAGGGATTAAAGGAAACAAACATGTCTGCAAGGTTTGCTAGAATCGCTTTCTACTTGGAGAGAAATTATTTTGAAGAACCTATATTGTGCTTTTGTTTTCTGTGTCTCATCCAAGTGAGCACTTCTAGGCACTGGACAAAAAGTCTGTGGCATCAGGACTTCTTTCTGCCCCTGTTTAAAGTGCCAGCTCTTGTTACCACAACACCCCTGAATAGAACTGCCAGTGTGATGTCCAACCATTATTATGTCATCTGTTAAAGCCCTTTGTTTTATAGGAGCAAGTCCATTGCAGGGCACAGATGACAGAATGACTGCAGAGCTGTTTAAAACATGACAAAGAGAAACACTGAAATGACCAGCTATCACAGAGTAGACTAATTGACTAGTCAGAGTGAACTTAAACTCTCTTAAGCTCTAACAGTACATCTCAAAGAGACTGAGAATAGAGGTGGATCAGGGTACTTAATACGTTAAAACTAGAGACCTTTTTAAAGGTGTAGTCAGCGATGTGGGAGAAAACGAGCGGAGAGGTTGTTGATAAACGAGTTTAGACCCGCCTCTCCCTTCGTACCTAACCCCTGGCTCCACCCCCGAAAGCTGATGGATGTGCATCGTCATGGAAATGGCCGTAGAAACTGCATAGCTGACCAACGTAGCTAAGGTAACCCCGATTCGTCAGACAACTCGACTGCCATTATTGATAACATCACAACAACAGTACATTTTGGCAGATTGGACAATAAGATGAATGCCTGACGGCTGTTACTGTTATGTGAAGCACCACAAAGCTAATGTTGCTTAACCATCCAGCAGAAAGACGGCGACATCAGCGTCCGTTTTCAGGTCTTTAAATTCGCGGAGTTCCCTTCACCGTCGGAAAGCAACACCAATGTTGACCCGGGTCTTCGCTCTTTCATGGTCATAGCCCTTCTTTTTCACTTTTCACTCCTCTGACCTTTTTCTTTTGGGCTTTTTTTCAGCCATTGCTACTGCACCTATTGTATCTCTCTCTTACGCTAACTGCGCACGCTACGCAACCTACGACTGCCCCTCCCCCCTCTGTCTGATCTGCACATGAGTATGACCGCCCCCTGGATGTGGGGAGGTGTACCCTGTTTTGGTGACTCAGCCCGAGCCACAGTATTTACCTGCTGAAATTCAGAGCCAAGGCTGTGTATTGAAACCGGACTTTTTTTTCAACATGCTGTCAGTGGGGACATCTTGTGGATGGAGAGGAGGAATACGGTGATTTTGACAAATAGTGCATTAGATTAGAAGATTAGAAAATCGCTGACTACACCTTTAAATATTGGCAGTTAAAACATACTCTAGCAATCCTTAAATCAAATACCTGAGCTAAGGCAAAAAAAAATTGGCAGTACAAAAATTTCTCATTTTAAAAGCTGAGGCATATTAATAGTTTGATTTAAGACCAGTTTACAATGTAACAGAAAAAAAGCCCTGAGAATAATGTGATTTCTATTCGAGGTTTATGGTTTCTAATTATCAGAAAGTAAGGAGGATGTAGCTCAGTGTGAATTTAATGCACACTGGAGTTGTTCAGAAAACATTAACCTGTAAACATACAGAAGTTACTGACTGTGGTGTGGTTTAACATTTCATTAAAACACTGCGTTACATGTCTACATGTGATTAATTAAAGCCTTTTTAAAATCTACCTGGCTGTGTGTAACTACGTGCTCCCACACTCCTGCTTGCCCCTCACTCTCTAAAGCTGAAGTGATTCATTGAACAACACAGAGATAAAAGACACAGTCATTTACAAAAGGTCAATATGCCTCATCATGCAGGGTTCACTTTGAGTTTAGACTGTCTTTAGCTGTGTGTGTGTTAGCTGAAGTATTATGCAAATGTACTTGAACAAAGCTGTTATATCAGAGTTTTTAGCGTGTTCTGAGTTACAGTGATGTACTACAATTATGCCATTGAAATATGGACTGTAAGAAATTATTCACTTTAAAGTTTTCCTGTTTGATAATAAAAAGTAAACCACATTACTGTCAGCCTCATTCTGGGTTTCTGGAGTTGGAACTTTTTTTAAGACTGCAGTTAAAGTGTGTGTTTAGAGTTATTGTGTGTTCTCGGCCTGACAGCTCTGCAGAGATATGAAAGCTGCTGTCCTGACAAGCAAGAGGGGACTTTGAACAATTAGTCTGGAAAAAGGAGCCGCTCCCTTACACTCATAAAGCAACCATTACTTTGCAGGATATCATATCATATCAACTGACAATAAAGAGAGAGCACAGTCATTTATAACCAACGTGTGAAATTTAATGTCTTCACTATGACAAGTCAGATCCTTTCTTTTCAGGGCGACAAAATCTAAAAATATATGAAAAGGACAAATATAGACTGATTGTAAAGGTTACACTTTGAAAAAGCAACATTCATTTCTTTCATATACAAAAACAGATGTTTTTCAGTCGAGCATGTGCAAACAAGTTATACTTTCAAAGCTGATTAATGAAAGAGTATCAGGACTTAGTTGGAACACTAAAAGAGGAAGAGGATTTTATTTTCATCAACTGTTACGAGAAAAAAGGTAAATTACAAGAATAATGTTGAGATAAAGTTTAAGAAAAAAGCTGTAATGGCAAAAAAAAACATTAACATCTGGTGTTGAGTTCAAATACATGTTCAAGAATAAAATTGAAACGATGACAAGAAATAAACAGACCTTTTCTTGACCTTCCAATTTGATTCATGAAATGCCATATCAATATATTTAACATTTTGACTTAATTATCCAAATAATTTTTATCATATTGACCAATAAGTCAAAGTGAAAATATTTCCCTTCTTTAATTTTATATTGTTTGCTTAGGCAATGATACTCTTCCATACTCAAGTGTCTTTGAAATATCTTTTTATTGCATTATCTTCATTGTTTTTAAAGTACACTGGCATTTTCTGTTAGTCTGAAATATTGGTGCAGGCAGTTAATACAATCAAGACATTCTGTCAGGTCCTACAAACTGTGGGAGTGCTCATAAGTAAAGCACTCATACACAAGACATTTTCTACCCAGAGGAAACCGGTCAGATCACTTGAGAGCATTAGCCTCACCTGACTTCAAAGTTAAGTGGTCAGAGGTTAGCAGACGTATAAAGTTAGCTTTGATAAGGCGGATGATTCACTGCTCCCGGGCTTCAGGGTTTCTCCACACCATCAAGCGTTGATTTGACGGAAGGGGCCTCTCATCGGCGGTCCTGTCCAGCCTAGCTGCTTACGGCCGAAGTTGATGGTGCTGAGCATCAACCCGAGCAGGGCCAAGTTCCCAAAACCGCCTCGCATCCTCTTTTTAGGATCTGGTAGAGGAGAAAAGTTATGATGACAGCAGATACACGCCTTGCTCCAGGTTACAAAATAAAGAAAATAAACAAAGTTGTGTCAATATTTTCTTACCTCCTGTGGAGTACCCGTGTGCGTACACCTCTCTGCTGATTATCCACACTATTCCAAGTCCACTGGCCAAACGCTGTGACACACATCAGTCAAGAAACACGTCAAAGGGGCTGTTCAGTATTTGAAGTGGGATTGTATGAGGTTCATTTTGATAGTCAATACATTTGCTGCAGTGGCTTCAATCAGCTCAACTCTTTAAAGGTGCTATGAGGAGAATCTATTTCAGGTGACATTAAGACTCTACTACACATGAGCACGCGCGACGACTGTCGTAATGCTGCGTTCCAGTAACCTCGGAACTGGGAGTGATATCATCTCCGACTTATCGGCATTCCAGTTGAAGTCGGAAAAAAACATGCCGATCTACCAGGCTATTGTTAGCTGTTGTTAGCACACCCTGCGTTACTGTTCACAAATATCACATGAAGAATGTGATTATCACTATGGCAGCATTTTTGTAAATAGAAGTCGAACAATACTATGTATACAGCTGATCTAGAACGACATACCCCAGTCAGAAGTGCAAATAAATTGATTATTACAGGAGCTAAATAACTGTTCAGTTGCAGTTTCCTACTTGGAACCAGGAACTCGGAAATTCCTACTTCTGACTACAACTGGAACGCACCAAAAGATGTGTCCCAAGCTAAAGCGTGCGTTTGTTGTGATGCTAATGAATGCAGCTCGGACCTTCCTCAGAACTCTGCATTGCTTTACAACTTCTTTTTTCAACAACTTACAGGATGCAAAGCGACGAGGTTCTTTATCTCTTTCTAGTTACGTAGCGGTAGTTTTTGATGTGTGACAACAAGCAATTTTTGGAAATATTTTAGTATTGTAGTTTTGTAGCCAGCTATATATCGCTACTTACAGCCCAGTGCTCTAAGACCTGTCCAAATAATATAAATTTGCTCTAGTTTTGATTGTTTTGTTCCCGAAGTTGAGTATCCAGTCCAGTCCAGCCCTGTCCGACCCGACCGCGAAGCTAAGGAATAGCATTTATAGATAACCTATTTTGGTGCTATAAAACTCATCTTAAAGTGTGTCTTTCAATCAGGCATATATCTAAAAGTGAGACTTTTTTGGAATTACTTAGAAACTCCTCATAGCATCTTTAATCATAACAAGTAACTAAGTTACTGCCTGTTGCTGGTCACTAATGTAAAAGGTTAAGACTGCAGATACAACAGGGTTTTATAATGTACACAGAAACAGTGAAATGTGATGAATAAAATGGAACTAAGTTCTGGAAAAATGCATAATAAATAGAGAAAAATGTATTTCAGCACTATTTTAGCCATTTTATGTTATTCTCTGCATTTACATAAACATTATTCTCAATATTTTGGAGTAAACATTGATAAAAGTCTCCGCCTCCTCCTCATGTGTTTCTGCTGCCTTGCTCTGGTACTCTAATCCCAAAATCCCTGTTTAATCAATTTTATAATCAGTTTGTGTTGTGGTTACATAAGTACCTCCATGTTGTACTTAACTACAGGAGGAAGTACTATATAAGTGCTCAGGGGGTGTGACAATGAACTTACCGGACAATTAAGTCCACTGAAAGCCAGGCAGAACAGGAAGGCAGGGTAAACCTCCAGGCTGGTGGGAGGAGAAACCAGCATGTTAACTTTCACCTCCTTAAAGTTACTACTATGACTCATGAAAGTGTGCCACAGTGACAGACACATTCAGGCTGCACTGCTGCATTAATAAATAAATTAAACTTACGTGTTCTGATGTGCTCGCTGGATGCAGTTAAAAATATTCCCAGTTTCTGGATCATCACTGTACATCTGAGGGTACTGCACAGGGAAAAAGGAACATGTGTAAAGGAAACCGAAAGAGCTGAACAATCAGCAGGAAAAAAAACGCAGTGTCCTGCCCCTGATTCAATCTATTACAGTCTGCAGAATGCATGCAGGATTTCAAGTGTAATAGTGAAGAAGGGGTCTTTTGTGCTCTTTTAAAAGCACCAATACTCACAAAAACTTTGTACTTCTTGCGGGCTTTGCCAACTTTGAAGGCCAGATGTCCAATCATCACCATACTGGCAACACCAGTCAGCACCACATATCCATACTCCTTGGAAAGCACAACCATCCTGACAACCCTGGAATGGAGGAAAACCACAGCCATATTGATAATCACCCATGTAAATTTGCATATTCATAATTATTTCACTATATTTTAACGATTCACTTCTGAAAAGGGGGGTTAATGTATCATGCCACTACAGAGTATGTAGCTTTTCGTGTAAAATAATAAACCAAATGTGAGGGTCTGTGTGTCTCCTGGCTCTCTGGTGATGTTTAATCATTCACAGGAGAAGTAAAGGAACTAAAACCAGAGCAGGCAGCAAGGACGACTTCAACACTTAAGGTCAAATAAGGACTCGTCCGGCGCCGAATAATGACGCAAAATAAAGGCAAACAGAAAAGCTCACAGTATAAAAGCACGCAGGAATAACAGCTTTTACCTCAGAGATGAAGCTGAGATACGACGGTGACAGCTCGGACAGTCAGGTGAAGACACCGAAGCGGACCAACCGTCTGAAGTTTCCTACTTAAATGCGTCACTGAACGTGCCGCTTTCGTCACACGTTGAGGGCGTGGTGATTAATAAACACGTCCTCCGTGTTTTGTCAAAGTTATACTCGATAGTTTAAACAGATATTTGCTCCCAAATGAGGCTGAAATGTCCATTTTTGTTGTATCTGTGTCACAGGGCAGCATTCCCTCACAGAGGAGAACTGGCTCCACTTTTCGGACATGCGCACTAAACCGCAGGCGTGCTGCTCTGATATACACTCGTTACCGGGACAACCGGCTAAAATAGAGCACTTCTCTCCCAAAATACAGAGCTAAGGAGACACATTTAGGGCTCACCGGAACACAGTGAGATTATATAATCCACAAATCTGCAGCACCTTTAAAATTACAGCTGCTTTAGCTCTGACTTTCCATATAAAAAAAACTTTGAATAAGGCTGGAAGGCATTATTGAAATGAATGAAAAGTAACATTTTCCATTCTCAAAATAAATGGCTCATTCTACAGTAACATACATTTTTCTGTCCCTAGCCTTAAGAGATATATTACTCCTGAAGAAAACAGTCTGTTAGATTTTTTTAAGTATTTTATTTAAAAACATATTATTTCAGCTATCACACTAATTGGAGTCATCAGCAATGCTTTTTAATCAATTATTTAGAACCCCAACCACAACAAAAGTGCTCGTCCCCACAGTCATTGATGGAGAGAAAGTGCTGTATTTTGAGTTTAACACTAGAACAGCCAACATTCCAATCCCCCTAGAACAGCCGTGGGGGGTCATTTTTACCCCCAAGCTGAAACAACTTTAGCAAATCTATGGTGTCATTTCTGAAACATGTGAAGTGGTTTATTTCCATCTATTTGAAGTTTATTTGAAGTAATTATGGAAACTTGGCAAAAAAAGTGTTTTAAAAGATTTATTTCTGCCTTTTTATTTTAAAAAAGTACTTTATTAAACAGGTAAAATTCAATTTAAAACTAAACAAACTGTACAAAATCACATTTCTCAATAATAATAATAATAATAATAATAATAATAATAACATATATATATATTGTATATATTATATATATATTAAATACATATATATACATATATATATATATACATATATATATACACATATATATACACATATATATATATATATATATATATATATGTATATATATATATATATATATATATATATATATATATATATATATATATATATATATATATATATATATATATATATATACACACACAAATTATTTTGTTAAATAATATATTAGAAGAACAGTTATGGTTCCGGAGATATACATGGACTATTTTATTAATGTATAAAAAGTTACATTCTAAAATGTTAACGAAGTATCAATTATATTATTATCATTATTATTATTATTATTATTATTATTCATGATAATGTTTATACTAATGTTAATAATAATAATAATTATAATAATAATAATACGTTTAGGCCTACACAAATAAATACATTTTCACTTCTTTAACAAACTATAGGAGCTATAGGTTTACACAAATATGAAAACAATAACAATAAAATCAACTTTTTACAATAACACACACTCACATACATGCAGGTCACATTCACACTAACATTCACAACACCTCAACATACATATCACATGCACAAACCCCCCACCACATACACACACACACACACACACACGCACACACACCGGCACACTTGTGTGAATAGACAACACATTGACACATACACATGTGTACACATTACTCACAGGCAGAACACACGCTGTACACTGACTGTGCACTGTCCACAAACTGCACGTTGGCATGTTTTTGTGGTTTTGTTTTTTATGCATTTACGCTTCTGGTACAGTTTTTCCTCTTCTCCTAGGGGTGGCCTGTGATGACGGAAGTACAGGATTTGGTGCTAGCCTCAAGATGTGCTCCGTGCGCTACAGCTTGCATAGCTCCAGGATGAAATCTTGCCGGGCAATATTTGTGTCTGTGCAGCCCCAGTACAGGACCAATGCATTCAGTACGGCAATGTCCAGTACATTGTAAACCTTTTGTTCGGATCCATATTACTAATATGACAGCTGGTTGCAATGGCTACTAATAGCTGTCAAAATCAGACTACAAAACAAGCGTTGCTTAGCAACCAAAATGGCAGGAGGGGCGTGGCGCGAAAAGATCCTAGCTGCTGAGCAAGGCGTACAAGATGCTGCTCCAATATGACTGCAATATACAGTGTTTTAGATGAGGGGGTAAAAATGACTCCTTGGCAGTTCTAGGTAAAAATGCTCCATTTTTTTTTTTTTTTATCACACACTTAACAAAATTCACCAAATGATCAATAAATCCATTTTAGGAAAAGTCATGGACTTTAAGATGCAGGGGTTTTATTTTAAAAGAAATTCAAGCATTTGAAAATGCCAGGGGGTAAAATTTACCCCCTTGGCTTTTCTAGTGTTAAAGATGTGCTTTCCCCCCCAAAAAAAGTACAAAAATTTATAAATAACTATCAAATATATGCTATAAATTACATTTTAAAACAAAAGTAGTTGTCCCCTGCAGTCATGTCCCTGGTGTTAACATGTGACAAAAGTCTTTTATTTTGAAAAAAGAAATCACTCTGATGACATCACTTGACTTCCTTTGACCTCTTTCTTGAAGATCTATGAAGAGGGACCCTGGTAAGAACATTGTCCTTTTTCAGTTTTCAGAAATATTAACATTTATCTCATGATTTCATATGAAGCTTTTAGTTGACGTCACTGGTGTAACCAACTTTATTGGCAGGGAATTGCAAACAAATGAATATAAATGTATTTAGAAGACATACAGTTGTGCCCAAAAGTTTACACCCCCCAGTAGAATTTCTGATTATTTGGCCTTTTCTCAGAAAATATGAATGATAACACAAAAACCTTTCTGTCACTCATGGTTAGTGGTTGGGTGAAGACATTTATTGAAAAAAAGATTATTTTACTCTTTTTAAATCATAATGACAACAGAAACTTCAATATTGACCCTGTTCAAAAGTTTACACCCCCTGGCAGTTTTGGCCTGATAACATGCACAAAATTTGACACAAATGGGTTTGAATGTCTACTAAAGGTAACCATCCTCTCTGTGATCTATTAGCTTGTATTCACAGTGTGTGTTTAAAAGCTCAGTTTCTGAGCTCCTGACAGACACGTGCATCTTTCACTCAGTGCTGCGTTGAAATTTCTGTGTCATGGGTAAAGCAAAAGAATTGTCAAAGGATCTGTGAGAAAAGGTAATCCAACTGTATAAAACAGGAAAGGAATTTAAAAAGATATGTAAGGAACTGAGGATACCAAGAAGCACTGTTAAAACTCTAATTAAGAAGGGGAGAGAGAGGAATTCTGTTGAAACCAAACCACGGTCAGACAGACCAACAAAAATTTCAGCTCCAACTGCAAGGAAAATTGTTCGAGATGCAAAGAAAAAAACTCAAAGAACTTCAGCTGAAATACAGGACTCTGAAAGAAATTGGGGTGGATGTTTCAAGATCCACAATAAGGAGACACTTGAAGAAACATGGGCTGCATGGTCGAGTCGCCAGAAGAAAGACATTTCTACACAAATGCCACAAAATATCCCGCTTACAATACACCAAACAGCACAGAGACAAGCCTCAAAACTTCTGGAACAAAGTCATTTGGAGTGATGAGACCAAAATTAAACTTTTTGGCCACAACCATAAACGTTACATTTGGAGAGGAGTCAACAAGGCCCATGATGAAAGGTACACCATTCCTACTGTGAAACACGGAGGTGGATCACTGATGTTTTGGGGATGCGTGAGCTACAAAGGCACAGGAAAATTGGTCAAAATTGATGGAAGGATGAATGCAGCATGCTATCAGAAAATACTGGAGGAAAATTTACAGTCATAGGCCCAGAAGCTGCGCATGGGACATTCTTGGACGTTCCAACATGACAATGATCCAAAACACAAAGCCTAATCAACCTGCCATTGGCTACAGCAGAATAAAGTGAAGGTTTTAAAGTGGCCATCTCAGTCTCCTGACCTCAATATCATTCAGCCACTCTGGGGAGATCTCAAATGTGCAGCTAATGCAAAACAACCAAAGAATTTACAGGAGCTGGAGGCTTTTTGAGAAGAGGAATGGGCAGTTTTACCATCTGAGAAAATAAAGACCCTCATCCACAACTACCACAAAAGACTTCAAGCTGTTATAGATGTTAAAGGGGGAAATACAAGGTATTAAAAACTGGGGGTGTAAACTTTTGAACAGGGTCAATTTTGAAGTTTCTGTTGTCATTATGATTTAAAAAGAGTAAAATAATCTTTTTTTCAATAAATGTCTTCACCCAACCACTAACCATGAGTGACAGAAAGGTTTTTGTGTTATCATTCACATTATCTGAGAAAAGGCCAAATAATCAGAAATTCTACTGGGGGGTGTAAACTTTTGGGCACAACTGTAATTTAGTGAATAGATCAAGATTATTAACATGCTGTGTCATGCTCTGCAGCAGCCATTTTGTTAAAGGGCATTTTTTGTGAAACTGTCACTGGTGTTACCTTTCTTATGGGTAACAATAAGGAACACCAGTGACAATCAGATGTGTGGATACACTTTATTAAATGGTGTTTTGTGATAACTGTACCCCCCCCAAAAAATCATTAAGCGTTCATTTATGTGTATTCATAAAGTCAATGACATATGTAACAATGTAGTTGAAGTTTAAATGTTAAAAAAGACATAAAACAAAAGACATCTTGCCATCCCAAAAATCCACATTTCTGTAGAGCGACCCAAATATGACACAGAAAGTCTCCCAAACTGTCAGAATTGGCAATATAAACGATGATTCAGACTATTTTGGAAAATGTGTTACATCAGGATGAAATTTTAATTTACACACAAGAGAGGGAGACATTAATTCTAGAACTTCTTCTGAATAATTTCAGTGTCTGTATGTATCAATATGTCAATTTAATCTAGATGGTTTAAACCAGGCATGTCCAAAGTCCGGCCTGGGGGCCAATTGCGGCCCGTGTTCAAATTTTCAAATATATGTGGCCCGCTTGCACCGTTGACTGCTGTATAAAATGCTTGTGTAAAAAAAAAATAAAATAAATTTTACATTTCACCAGAAGATGGCAGTAGCGCTGTGGCCACATCCTTGTGGCACTTGACACCTGACCTTTTGTCATCATTTCAGCCCATCCCATTTCAAACATGGCGACTGTAGCTAAAAAAAGAAAAGTTGACAGCGAGGGCCGCCGATTCCAGAACAAGTGGAAATTGGAGTATTTTTTCGCCGAAATGTGAAACAACTGTGTTTGCCTAATGTAGCTGTTTTCAAGGAATTCAATGTCAAGTGGCACTACCAGACAAAACATGCTAACTACGACAAGCTAACTGGGGACAAACTTAACTATCAATAAATTTATTGCTATGATCAAAACCACAGTTTTGAATATGCACTGGCCACTGCTTTGAATTTAGAAGTTTACAGTGAGCATTTAATAGTGACTAATATGTACTGTTTCAAAGATATTAGATATGTTTTATCTTCCCAAAAGTGTTTTTTTCCAGACAGACTTTTTCCTCATTTTATCTGATCATCAAATTTAATCAAGTGATTTTGGTTAAAAACTTAAAATGAAAAAAAAATATGGATGTATGCCAATGCCACGTCTGCCATTTGCAATAAAAATCTCATTAAATAGTTAATTTGTATTTAATGTTATTTGGTCAAAAAATGTCAAGCTGAATGGTTGGCCCCTGCACATTTTCACCTTACCAAATCTGGCCCTCGTGGCAAAAAGTTTGGATACCCCTGGTTTTAACTAACTCCAGCAAGCAGCTGGATTCACCTGATTCATTACTGTTATCAGGTAGATCCATCTTGCAAAGCCTCAAGCTGTAATGACTTTCTGACCAGGATTATCAGAGTTCTTTATAAGGCTAAAGCAAGAAGTGGCAGCATGCTCTGAATGACCGGTCGGATGTGACAGACAAAATAAATTCCCATAATCGCCTACCATTTCTTCTTGAAGGTTGTGCACTTTCCAGTCACTTTCTATGTGATGTTACCAAAATAAACTTGGCCTGTTGCTTTTTGGATGCATAAATTGGTGGTCTTGGCACTGAGGTCAAGCCAGCACACACGTCAAGTTCTATCAGTCTGAAGGGGAATGGTCCGGTTATAACTACTAGCTTTTTTTTTTTTTTTAAATATAAATCTATATATTGACGAAATACAGTGAAATTTTAAAATTAAGAGGCCTTTTATTGTGAAATTCCACAACAGAATAAGCTGATTTTTTTCTGAGTGTCATCCTGAGGCCAAGTTCTATCAGTCTGAAGTGGAATGGTCCAGTTATAAAAACTAATTTTTTGTTGTTTTTTTTAAAATATAAATCTACATATTGACGAAATACAGTGAAATTTAAAATTAAGAGGCCTTTTATTGTGAAATTCCACATCAGAATAAGCTGTTTTTTTCTGAGTGTCATCCTTACGTCATGTACTATCAGTCCACACATATATATATATATATATATATATATATATATATATATATATATATATATATATATATATATATATATATATATATATATATATATATATATATATATATATATATATATATATATATATATATATATATATATATATATATATATATATATATATATATATATATTTATATATATATATAGTTGTAAGGAAAATACCAACGTGTAACAGGCTTTTATTTTCAAAGACTACGTGAATTTGACGTGCGTATTTCTGAGGTCCTCTGGGTTTTTGTGGAAGGTTGCATTTATTTTGAAATGAGGCGTTTGTCGCTATCACTGTAATGTGCCATATATGCGCGCACCGCAAAACAGCATGTGAGCTGGCTTGACCAAGTGTTTTTAGTTGTGTGCTGGCTTGACCTCAGTGTCTTGGCCCACTTTTTAATTTAATGTGCAATCAGATTGATTGATATATTGATTGATAAAGGATTACTAATGAGGGTTAATTTAATCACTGATATTGATGCAGAAATATGGGTCCAACAGTCCAATAAATGCATGTGTATTTAAAATTGATACATATATTTATCATGACAGAGCAACAATCCTTATATCACATCTGACCTGTCCGTACAATCACAGGTGCAAGTGTAGAGCTAAGTTATGTGAAGTGAATCAGTGGCTTTGATAACTGAGAGGGAAAGAAGCCAGAAAATGTTTGGACTGTGCTGTTAAGGTGACCTTACAAGCCTGAGTTTGTCGTGTCACATTTCAGGTTAATGTGAGGCATGCAAACTCTTCTTCCACCGACAGACAGGGTCACAACGACCGGAGCTGCTAATGTGGGACAACAGACAGTCATATTGTTTTGTTTTTATTTTATATCACATTATGCTAATATTTTATCTTATCTTATATTCAATCAATCAATCAATCAATCTTTATTTGTACAGCACCAATTCATAACAAGTGTTATCAAGACCCTTTACAATAGAGCATTAAGCTCTTCATTTTGTGGATACACATATATGCATAGATACATATATACATATAAAATACACATATACATATATATACAAATATATACATCCAACACCCAACATGAATCCATATAGCCAATCATGAATCCCTCCATCATGACAGCAAGAAAAAACCTTCTGTTAAGCAGCAGGAAATCTTGAATGTGGATCCCAGTCTCATGATGAACAGCAAATCCACATAATAAAATACAGCGGTAACTTACTAGATAATGATAATATTAGTATCTTCATGACACATGTACAACTTATAATATAGTAGAGTATTTATATAAATATCAGCTTAAAAGGAAAAAAGAAAGATAAGAAGAAAAGAAAAGACACTTGTTTTAGTTTACTTTAACTTTGTGATATAGAAAAAACAGGATAGTTGTCATAAAAACAAACAAACCACATAATTCAAAAATAAAAAAATAAGATAAAATAAAATAAAATAAAATAAAATAAAAGAAGTATGTGTCTTGTAGTAGGGGAGTGCTCACTGTGAGCAGAGAGGACCAAAATATGAATCACTGACAGAGTATTACGATGAGTTAATGGAATTTATGAAGAGTTGCCATGTTGAATCTTTAGATTTGGAGTTCTGTTTGGTGGAGCCGGATAGTTTGTCTCGTGAGATGTAGTCAAGCAGAAGATTTTTCCAGTGTGTAATAGTTATGGTATGTTTTGATTTCCAGTTCATTAGGATTGTTTTCTTGGCTAAACAAAGTTCAGTTAAAATATATTTCAAGGCTTTTCTTTAAATTTTGAATAAATGACATAAGCAAATCTTGTAAGATTTTGGAGGGGTAAAGTCAAGTATCAATGCCTTGTGAGTCACCTTGAATAGTCAGAATTTTGCCAAACTTTTCTTTTATGTCATCTTTGAGTTGACGATGATCTCATAAAATTTAGGAACCAGAGAGACCCACACAACCCATGGGTGTGCTTTCACCCTCTGGTAATATACCTTGCCAAGGCAAAAAAACAACTTATAGTATGTAGTTATTATTTTTATATGCCCTTGTTTGTCAAAGCCAAAAAACACTTATGGTACAAAAGACCATTTCTGAATGTTAAATGCATTTAGAAAACTAGTAGCTGTATGACACAAGTATTTTTGAGAGTTTGAGAGCTGTTTGCTGGATATTAACACTTGTGAAATGCCTCTTGTCCATTTAGATTACAGCTCTGTTTTACTTATTAAAACATCACGTGCTGCTAATCAATTTCCAAAATGTCACATATTGCTGTCGTGAAGTCCCTTTTCTCTTAGTTTTGCCTAAGACATGCTGACATTTGTTGAAAGTGCCTTTTAACCAAATACCAAGGGCTATTGAAACCATAACAGGTTTTATAAATCCAGATTGTCCAGAGAGATAAATGTAAGAGGCAAGTTTTTGAATTACAAAGCCAGGGGATTGCAAAAGCAAACACGCTTGTAGACATGTTTAACTGTCGGAGACTGCCTGATGCTGTGGAGTCACGAAGCCTCAAAACTACAATTATAAACATGACACATAGTTGGCCATTTTATTAGGAACACTCCATACCCATTATCATTATAGCTGTTCATGTAGATATTAGCATGATCTCCATATCCATGATCGTTACATCTACAGTATCTATTTTTTATCACCACATAGGCATGAGGTCCCTCTGAAAATGGGATGTCACATCTCAAGAGGCCTTTAACACATTTATATTTAATGGAGACAAATATGGTTGGGATGCACTTGTGGTCTGGGCACCCATGAGTTCGTCACTACCATAAATTCTTATTTTCAGTAAGAATATCTAAGATTATACTTCTAGAAAATGATCACCACAACCATTCAGACATGAGGACCCTCCTGAAAATGAGATGTAGCATCTCAAGAGGCTAACCTCTAATAAATCAGATGACAGGTCTATGGTTCATGAACCTGTCCCTAACTTTAGTTCTTATTATAGTCCACTTGTCTCCTCTTACTGCCCTTCCTTCACCCTCACACCAACACAGCATCGTGTGGATTTACTGTTCATCATGAGACTGGGATTAACATTCAAGATTTCCTGCTGCTTAACAGAAGGTTTGTTCTTGCCGCCATGATGGAGGGATTCATGATTGGCTATATGGATTCATGTTGGGTGTTGGATGTATATATTTGGATATATATGTATATGTGTATCTTTATATGTATATATGTATCTATGCATATATGTGTATCCACAAAATGAAGAGCTTAATGCTCTATTGTATTGTATTGAGATAACACTTGTTATGAATTGGCGCTATACAAATGAAGATTGATTGATTTATTGATTGTCGTCTACAGCATATTGAGATCTGTGTTACACTTATGCAGGCAGATAAAATATCAAAATTCTGGGTGCTTTAAGAAACAAGGTAGTTGCACATTAGTACATAATAAGAAATTTTGTTTTTGTTTCCTAAAAAGATCTGACTCTGGTACCTTTATAATGCATGCACTAGAAGGTCTATTTAATTCAGTGCAGTGCGGTAGAGTAAACCCTGATCTGTCCTGTATTTCCACCATTAAGAGTTCTACTTGGTCGACTGTGTGGCTCTTAGGGGGGCAAGGACTCAATATGTAAACTTGCTAGCTGAACAGAAGAGTTTGTTCTT
Organism: Scarus forsteni; assembly: GCA_036419115.1. NCBI lineage: Eukaryota > Metazoa > Chordata > Actinopteri > Labriformes > Labridae > Scarus > Scarus forsteni. The sequence continues at coordinate 11,828,841 of JAZDUH010000271.1, read as the reverse complement.
CACCATCGAACAGCTGAAACACAAATAATTGCAAACATACATTCTGAACCAAAGTGAAAAAAAAAACTTTGGCTCTTTTACCATGTCATTCTTTAATTTTTGAAACAATCTACTGTATGTCTTAGTAAAAATGCATAAACCCAAAACAAAACCGAAAGAAAAGAGGAATAGATTTGACTTTTGATCTTTGACTGTATGAGCAGACAGTAGCTGCACCCAGTGTGATCCTGTACTGCTGTAGGCCACCTTCTTCAAGATCCAACATTCAGAGATCTTCTCCTGCTGGCCATTCTCCTCTGACCTTTGGCATCACAGTATTTTCATCTAGTGAACGACTAAATGAATATTAGCAATTTCTTTCTCCATTCTACATTAAGTCTAAAGGTGGTTGCATGATGCATTAAATCCCATTAGATCAGTAGTTTTTTGAAATCCCCAATCCAGGTCCTCTGGGACCCCTAAATCGCCATCACAGGTTGTTTTGACCGTGTCTACACGCTGAAATGCACAGAGATGCAGCCATGTGATTATAGAAATATTCTGACTTAATGTCTTTAAACCAAAAAAATAGACTTTCTTATTGACATGTTTAATTACAAAACGAGTTAGAGATAAATTCTAAAATATTACCGGCGACATTAAGACTCTGCTACCTTTGAGCATGTCGTAATGCTGCGTTCCAGTAACCTCGGAACTGGGAGTGACATCATCTCCGATTTATAGGCGTTCCAGTTGAAGTCGAAAAGAAACATGCCAATCTACCAGGCTATTGTTAGCTGTTGTTAGCACGCCCTGTGTTGTTGTTCAGAAATATCACATGAAGAATGTGATTATCACTATGGCAGCATTTTTGTAAATATAAGTCTAACAATACTACGTATACAGCTGATCTAGAGCCACACACCCCAGTCAGAAGTGCAAATAAATTGATTATTACAGGAGCTAAATAACTGTTCACACTGGGGGCATCGATATTTGATTGTCAACTCGGGGGTGACGAGGTTTCACCAAGTTCCCAGTAGGAAATTCCGACTTCCAGTTGCAGTTTCCTACTCGGAACTCGGAAATTCCTAGTTCTGACTAAAACTGGAACGCACCAAAAGACGTGACCCAAGCCAAAGCGTGCGTTTGTTGTGATGCTAATGAATGCAGCTCGGACCTTCCTCAGAACTCTGCATTGCTTTACAACTTCTTTTTTTAAACAACTTACAGAATGCAAAGCGACAAGGTAATGTATCTCTTTCTAGTTACGCACTGGTAGTTTTCGATGCGTGTTGACAAGCAATTTTTGGAAAACTTATATTGTAGTTTTGTAGCCGGCTGTATATCGTTACTGACAGCCCGGTGCTCTAGGATGTGTCAGAATAATATAAATTTGCTCTAGTTTTAATTGTCTTGTCCCCGAAGTTGAGTATCAAGGCCAGTCCAGCCCTGTCCGACCCGACCGGAAGGCTAAGGAATAGCATTTATAGATAACCTATTTTGATGCTATAAAACTCATCTTAAAGTGTGTAATGAGTTTGTAATTACTTAGAAACTCCTCACAGTCCCTTTAGTCTAAAAAAGAAAAATAAAGCTAATTCAGTGTTTGACATCACCTTAAATGATATTTGCAACAGAGTAGAGCACCCTGTAAGGGCTGGGGTCCAGAGTGGGGCCAATTCATGCTTAGTAGTTGGTTTTCTAGGAGGGAAGATGCAAGCTGACTTCCTAAGGCACTTACTCCAGAGACTCAGTGGTAGGGGTTCCACCTTTGTGCCTTCACTGTAAACTTTATCGTATATAATCGTCATAATAGTCGTCAGCACTGAAGGCTGATGAAGTGTCAACCTGGTACAAGTTCACAAATCTGACCTGATATTATCTGAAATAAGTTAGAAAAAATATCTGTGTATTAAATTCTAAGCAAAAAAATCTAATATTGTGGCTTTTTATTCATATATTTAATGTGGAAGAGTTCATTGAGTCTGAGTATGGTTCATGGGTAATTACTGTAAAACCATGCATGAGCAACTGTCTAAAAAGTCAAAGACTGAAGACAGCTGCTCCCTGCATAAAACATTTCCAAACCTTCGTCACTAGATGTCCTCATGAAGTCACTGAATGCCTCTGACAGGAAACAGCTGTGTACTTTAGTTCAGTCCACAGGATGGCAAAGTATTGTTACGAATGCTTAAGAGGCCTTCTGCTTTATTTTTGACACTCTAAAAATCAGACAAAAACTGGCTTTAGCTCCTGTGCGTGCAAATTTTTCAGAGAGAAGAGGAGTGAGTGTGGTCAGGGTGCAGCTGGTTGTTGACTGTTGTTGACTCGGGGTGGTTTCTGTCGGCCTCACATCTGTCCTCCTCCTCCTCCTCCTCCATCATGTCGGGTCTGATTCAGCACTTCAACACCTACACACTGAACCAGGAATAGACTCGGGAGTCATAGTGAGACAGGAGAGGAGAGGAGAGGAGGAAAACAACTGCTGAATGCCGGAGACCACCTTGTCCCATCTCATCTCATCTGGCTGCATACTGGTGTAATGGCCTGAACTGGGGGGGGGGGGGGGGGGACTTGGTTGCTTTGGGCTCGCATGTCAGTCATTATTGTGCCTGCATGGTTGCACATCCAGGTCTGAGGGGTGTAGCTGTAATGGATCCTCAATCTAAACACATTGTTATCACTGCCATGCTCTCATGTTTCATATCGTGTTCACATCCAGTCCTCTTCCCAGGTGTCAGGTTAGTTCCATCTCCTCGCACACACCTGAGTCTCGGTGATAGGAGGGGGTACAAATATATTTTTGGCCCCGAAAATAGTTGTTTTGGTGAACCTGTGTTGGTTAAAGGTTGGAGATGCTGTGACACTGGGAACTATTTATGTTGCATCAGTGTTTACCCAGATAAAAACAAAGAGAAGCAGAGCATCTTTGCTGGCTCTGACACTTGCTCCAGGCTACAGGTAGTACAAAAATGCTTTCAGATAAAACAAAAACAAGAATTTTGAACCGTGTGTCATGCAGTTTATTTCAAAATACTGGAAATACCATCTGGCGTCTGAAAGTTACCACGAGGTATTCAGTTAACTGACAGTCTAATTGTGCTGTGGCATGACTTGTGTTTGACTATGAGAGTGTGAATCTGAGCTCACAGGGACCTAAACATGTGTCCAAATATACAGTTTTCCTTTGAGTTAGAGTGAACATATGTTACCTATCCCTCAAAGTGCTCTTGAGAAATTCAAATCACAAGCAAGAAATGTACCCCATGATCATGACCGCTGACCTTAGATATTTAAAACTTACCTGTGGTCTGCAGGACTAAATATTTTTGCAAATTTTAAATAATAAATACTAACAGAGTTCTTCAGATAGTTTTTCCATGAGAGAGGGCTGAACACAAAGCCTGAACATCTTGACCTCTGATGTAAGACTTTTGTTTAAAGGTGCTATGAGGAGAATCTATTACCAGCAGGAGACTGTCGTAATGCTGCGTTCCAGTAACCTTGGAAATGGGAGTGACATCATCTCAGACTTTTTGGCGTTCCTGTTGAAGTCGGAAAAAATATGCTGATCTACCAGGCTATTGTTAGCTGTTGTTAGCACGCCCTGCATTGTTGTTCACAAATATCACATGAAGAACGTAATTATCACTATGGCAGCATTTTTGTAAATAGAAGTCTAACAATACTATGTATACAGCTGATCTAGAGTGACACACCCCAGTCAGAAGTGCAAATAAATTGGTTATTACAGGAGCTAAATAACTGTTCACACTGGGGGCATCCATCTTTGATTGTCAACTCAGGAGTGGCGAGGTTTCACCGAGTTCCCAGTAGGAAATTCCGACTTTGGGGACGTTCCAGTTGCAGTTTCTTACTCGGAACTCTGAAGTTCCTACCTCTGACTACAACTGGAACGCACCAAGACGTGACTGAAGCCAAAGCGTGCGTTTGTTGATGCTAATGAATGCAGCTCGGACCTTCCTCAGAACTCTGCATTGCTTTATAACTTCTTTTTTCAACAACTTACAGGATGCAAAGCGACGAGGTAATGTATCTCTTTCTAGTTACGTAGTGGTAGTTTTTGATGTGTGACAACAAGCAATTTTTGGAAAACTTATCATCGTAGTTTTGTAGCCGGCTATATATCGCTACTTACAGCCTGGTGCTCTAAGACGTGTCTGAATAATATAAATTTGCTCTAGTTTTAATTGTTTTGTTCCTGAAGTTGAGTATCCAGGCCAGTCCAGCACTGTCCGACCCGACTGGAAGGCTCAGGAATAGCATTTATAGATAACCTATTTTGATGCTATAAAACTCATCTTAAAGTGTGTATTTCAATCAGGCATATATCTAAAAGTGAGACTTTTTTGTAAGAGTGAATATTAGTAAAAAGTTTGAGGAAAATCCCTCTCAGTGTTTCTGAAATAATACAAGCAATGGACAAACACTGGCACTAATAATCTTGACATTTGTCCTATGACTTGATGATAAACTGAACATAAGAAGTCACTTTAACAACTAAAAAGAAGCTGCTCAATATCTGAATTTGACCTACTGTTAATTCACAGTTAGGCCTTCATTTCTTCTCTTAGTAACTATGCCACCAGTAACTATGCCAATAACTGGCAGTCATGAACTCGGATATTAATAAGTCATTTTGCCAGTTTGGTGTAGGTTGACTTGCAGTCATTTACTCACTCATTTACTAGAAACTATGCCTGTTTATTGAAAAAGTTATTCACACATTCTATATGCCATCATAGATTAGGTTAGACATCTCTCATTAACCAATTTTAACCACTTACTGTCCCAGCAAAGTGAAAATTAACTAGCACACATACTCATCCTACTTAGTGACTTTGCCATCTTGGTGTGGGTAAGTAGGTACTCATTTACTTATCTGTAACCAAGTAACTTATTGTTTTCTAGAAACACAGTTTGAAGTATGTCAACCAGCACTCATTTTATCCATTAAAATTCTAGTAATTTTTGTTGCCTAAAACTTTGCCTATTGGGTGAAGCTTTTGCAGCAGTTAGTGACACAAACTTACCTGCTACAATACAAATGTAGGGCAGGTAAACCAGCAGTCTTAAATATATTTTTTTAAATCATACTTGTTAACCTGTCAATTTGCCATTTTAATATTATCAAATGTTTGTTTTCTGTGGTCAAGCAGCTGGGGGGTTAGCAGTTCTTTAATTATTTGGCAATTTTGAACATATGATATGTTCAAAAGGGCCCCTTTAAAAAATGTTATTCAATGGGAGTTAAGTCATGACAAAAATGTCTAAAAATACTTTTTGTAATTACAAACAAAGGAAGTAGGATGCTAGTTTGGTGGAGTGATAAACAACCAGGCACAAACAATATACATGCTCCTGCCAGCCAGGGTTCAAATCCAGTTATAAAGGCACAAAATAACCCCCAAAATGATCCAAAAACAAGCATAGTGTTTTGCACACAAAGAGAAAGATCTTTCAAGGCCTGAGGCAAAACGGCAATACATTTATAATATAAAAATACAGATAAATCATACTTTTTGGGTCTCTGTCAGTGACTATCTCTCCTTGGTCTGGTTCCTATGCCTTTCGCTCTTGTGCAGTTCATCACTTAAATGTCCAGAGTCCGAACTGAACTGGGGAAACGGGCTTTTAATTATGCTGCTCCCACAGCCTGGAATACGATACAGACTGAACTGAAAATGTCAGAACTGGTGTCATTCAAAGATTTTCGTTCTACTCACAAGGCAGCGAGAATCCTACGAGCAATGCCTGTGTTATTTATATTTAAATTGTTACGGTTCCCTAAAACTTATTTAGTGAGTGCCTTGCCATATTAATTGTTGTAATTTGCTATTTATTGCCTTGAAGGTTTGTTATGAACTTGTATTTATTATGACGTGTGCTGCTGACCTCTTGGCCAGGTCACCCTTGTAAATGAGATCCTTATCTCAATGGGTTTTTTTCTAACTGGTTAAATAAAGGTTAAATAAAAATAAAATAATAAAATCTTCAAAAAATGTTTGCCCTTGTTCTGTTAGCTGTTTTCAGTAAGTGTTTATATATATATATTTTTTCATATTCAGTATTTTCTCTGTTGGTTTCTTACTGTCTTACTTTTGATCATTATTATTATTACTATTATAATTAATATTTTTATTATTATTACTATAATATTCTTATTTTTTATCTTGATTTTACTTTATTTTATTTTATTTATTTATTTATTTTATTAATAACTTTAGTTAAATTATTCTTTATCTTCATCCTTGTGACTATTTTGAATATTAGTATGTGTTCTTATTATAATATCAATATATATTACTGACAAGGATAAAACCTTGCTAGTATCATCACCCCTTTTTTAAATTTTTTTTAAATTATAACCACTTTTTACTTAACTCTTTTAACTTTACTTTATTTTACTATTTCTATTCAAGTTATTGTTATTGCTATTACTATGTATGTGTATGTATGTGTGTATGTATGTATGTATGTGATTCCATATGTGTATATTTATATATATGTATATATTATTAGTAGTAGTATTACTTTATATAATTTTTTTCTCTTTTCTTTTCTCTTCCCTTTTGTTTGCTTTTTATTACTTCTTAAAAAAATTTTACCACTTCTTTTTCATTCATTTATTCTCTATTTTTTTTTTAACTTTCTGCAGGTATGGCCTCTGCTTTTGTTTATATTTTTTCGAGGGATCTTATGTACGTATATGTCTGCAGATATGTACTTTTATAGATATGCATACCTTTATTCTTCATTATGATATGATTTGTCAATGTGAAAATGAATGCATTCATTGAAACAAATGGGAAAATTCTGGTAATTATGTGCCAAAAATTTAATAAAACAGAATGTTTGAAAAAATGTTTCCCCTATACTCCCCTCCTAGTAGGGATGGAAATCTCCATCCCCAAGATGATACGATATGCATCTCGATATGTCTACCAATTCAGGATGATACGATTTATCTTCCTACCACGATGCAATCAGGATGCAATCAGGATGCAATAACGATGCAAATCTGTGCAAATTCAACTCAACTTTATTGCTCCTTCAAGACCACTTCAGACCACTTACAGTAGGCTACTTAAGCGGTCAGGAGGTGTGTTTGTCAACATAAAAAAGTAGGCCTATTTCACAAACAGGGACATAGGCCTAACAGTAGTGGAGCTCAGCCTTCAAAGCTGTTATTAACAATTTAGACTAAGCATATAAACTGCACTTTGAAAAAAACAACACTTTCAGCACACTGAAAATAATAATTTTAAATTAAAAAAAATATATATATAATAACATGAAATCGGATTTTACTGATGCAAAGCTTTTACGATGCGATGCATTCTGGTTTCAGCTCAGTTTCTAATCCGATGCACACCACTCCAACCGATGCAATTTACCACAGACCATCGATGCACTGATTGCGAATCGGATAAAATGCCCATCCCTACCTCCTAGAATATACCAGTTTTGTGCATGTTTAGGGCAGTTAGTTACTCATTTCGCAATTTTTAACTCTGCCTATTTGGAGTAGGTCCACCAAGCGACATGTATTTATTTGTTAACTTGTACACAACAAATTTAGAAGTTTTAAATGTTGGTGTTGGAAAATTTCAGTAAGTGCAGATTTTATTCCTCTCCCTGAAAAACTTACTCTTCGTTAAAACAGAGTTGGTGTTAAAAGAAAGTGTAAAGAATGTGTTATATCAGATCTATATGTCACTGTAAGATCTGTTGCCCTGACCCAAGCTCACATCATTCAAAATATTGCAGTGCAGATGCTTTTATTTAATGTGCACTAATCAAACACAGTATCTCTACATCAGCTTATTTTTCCCCATTAATATCAATTAAATGCAGCAATGTTAAAACCTTGCAATGATATGAGCGAACATTTTATCAGTAAAAATATACACTGATAGTCCATTCCTAACACCTTAGAGAAATGTTGATCCAAAGGCACTGTTCAGTGCTACATAGTTTAACATTTTAACTCCAAAAGGTGCCACCAATTACACTTGACCAGCGCTAAAAGACCAAGTCTCCAAAAAGAGAAAACAAAACTTTGTGGTGTGGCCAATGTAGTCAGTCCAGAAAAGTCAGTATTAAGTCTGATAGTGTTCATAAAGAATTTGATGTGTAAGTCTTTATTATCTTTGTATCTTTGTAAGTAGAATTATAAGAGTTTAGGCTTATTGAGTCGAATAAGTATTTTTACTGTTATTCAAAAGCAGCGAGTCTAAAGAAAAACAGAAAGTAGCAGATAATGGAGGGCAAGATCTTAACCAGGACACCGGTGCTGTAGAGCAGATGGCTCTTCCAAAGGGACCATTAACATGTTTGCTTTGTGCAATGACAATACCACGACAGTGTGAGATAAAGCACCATGACTGTCACACACAGACTATTTCTGGCCACAGCGTCCACATAAACACAAACACCTGAGGCATGTGTTGATGCATGGATTACACTTTGCTAACCTTTACATTTAATGCGCGTCCCTCAGTTGCCCACAGCCTTCCCCTTTTCGCTTCAGCTCACTCCTATAAGCATGAGTTCACTCCTCATCACACCCCCACCCCCCGCCTCCCCCACCCGCTGAGCAGTTGAGCGCCCCGCTCCGCTCATTTGGATTCAGTTTCACAGCGCGAGACGATGGGCAGCATGCTACTGACAGTGATCATTGCGAGCAGCGCAGCACGAGGGCACGCCATGAGATTCACAAGGCGTAAATGGCTCTGATTTCACTGGAGAATCTCGGATATTAAGGAAATTTAACACAGCATGAAGGCTTCTGGTTGTCAAGAGGAAGAAAGTGGATGCGCGCTGGATCCAGAACCAACGAGAGGATGAACTGAGACATTACGCGCGAGAGGTTGCCACGGGCGTGCGCTGGGTTTGACCTCTGTGAACATTTCTGGGACAAATACTCGTCGAGGATGTCTCAATGAAGAATGTGACTGAACATGACTCTCTGCAAACGGGGTGGATGAAGCCCTCGGCGGTGTCATGCGTCTTGCCCCGCAGTCCAGCGCGCAACCCTTGCGGCTCTTAGTTCTGCTTCTCCTCTTCGCCACGCGCGTCAACTCATCCCCGGTGCTCTCCACGGGCTGCCCGGACAGGTGCGTGTGTGATGACCAGCTGGTGGTTCAGTGCGCCGGGCAGCACCTAACCACCTTCCCGGTCAACTTGCCGCTGGCGACGCGTCAGCTCATCATCTCCAATAACCGCATCGTGGAGCTGCCGCCGCTCGCGCTGAACTACCTCTCGGACCTGGTCTACCTGGACTGCAGCAACAACTCCTTAACAGAGATATCTGAGTCCACGTTTGGGAATCTACGCAAGCTGGCCTACCTGGACCTCTCCTTTAACACTTTGACCCGGATCGCGGACAGGACGTTCGGGCCCCTGACGAGCCTGGTGATGCTGAGGATGACGGACAACCCGGGGCTCTCGGAGATTCACCCGGATGCCTTCGCAGAAAACATGGCCCTGCAGGTTCTGGATGTGGGTCGGAACAACCTGACGGCTCTCAATATCACGTCCCTGATCGCTCTGCCGGCCCTGCGCTCCGTGGGGCTCAGCGGAAACCCGTGGAGCTGCGAGTGCGACAACGAGGACCTATGCCTGTGGGTCCACCTGGAGGGCTTCAAGTTCCAAGGTTTTAATCTCGTTTATTCTAATGTCAGCGCTGCATGACCTTTACTGATGCTCTCCCATTAGATTAAAGGGGCTTCAGAGAACCAATCACACTAGAGGACTGCTGTGCTCCAGTGATTAATCATTAGATAATACTGGCTTATGTAAACTTTTGACCTTTTTCTGGATGCTGCCTGCACCCCAGCAGAGACTCGTAAAGTGGGTCTTTCATGAGATTATATATTGGCCTATTGCTTAAAATATATAAGTGTAACAACAAATATTACAACTTACTTGTTTTTATGCTTTGTTAAAAGATCAGGAGCGTGCATGTGACTGAAGCTCACAAATTTCAAATAACTAATGTTCATTTACATTAACTTTTTAACACCAGGTTTGTGTTATGTATTGTTATTGCTTAAGACTGCATGTGTTCTCCCTGAAAGAAAAAAAAGAAAAAAGATTAAATTAGGGGTGAATGGAGTTGGTTGTCACATTACTTAATGCAGCCATAACACTGAGCTGTATGTCATTGTGTTCAAGTATTTTATTATGGCTCCTGCCAGGATCATTTCTATCCAGAAATTCTGTGGATCAAAAAAGAATGTTGAATATGAAGACATGTTTTTGGAGTTCAGTGTTGGGTTTGTTGCTAAAATGCAGAGATGGCAACTACAGTTAGAGACTTGGACTCGTGGGGCTCACCCAAAGGTCGAGACTCATGCCCAGACATTAATTACATAGATCTGACTCATTGTAAATAATCTCATGTTCCGACACATCACTATTCCCCTTCACATCTACAGTCCTACTCGTCATTATTGGCATCCATGAAGCTTAAGTACAGTTTCTTTACAAAACTCTCTAACGTTGCTTTGCATCACTTTATCAGACTCAAACTTGGCAGAAGTAATGTTCACATATTAAGTTTTGTAAATTATACGTCATTAGCTACTATGATCATGCAGTCACATTTAGAATAGGCAGTTTTAATTGAAACCACTTGAAGCCTACAAGAAAAAGAACACCCTACCAACAATTAAGCACGGTGGAGGTTCCATAATGGTTTGGGGCTGCTTTGCTGCATCGGGTACTGGAGGCCTTGACCGTATCATAGAAATCATGAAATCAGAGAATTATCAAGAAATTTAAGAGCATAATGTCCTACCCAGTGTAAGAACACTTGGTTTGAGTCGAAGATCGTGGGCCCTCCAGCAAGACAATTACCCAAAGCACACATCCAAAAGCACACAGGAATGGTTGAAAAGGAAAAATGGCCTGTTTTAAAATGGCCAGCAATGAGTCCTGATCTCAATCTGATTGATTTGCATAGGAAGAGTGGAAGAAAATACCAGCTGAGAAGTGCGAGAAGCTTATAGGTGGCTACAAGAAACATTTGGAGGCTGTCATCAGTGCCAAAGGGTGTGCAACAAAATACTGAAGAGGGGTGCTATTATTGCTGCACATGCTTTTTTTCGGTTCCCTTTGAAATTACAATATGTAACTTGTGAAAATGATTTTTTTTTTTGTTAAAGTATTTTGGACCTTCAATTAAAAGATCCTGATGACATAAATTTGGTACATTTCTATTTATTTCTGAAGATATTGTTAAAGCAATGAAAATAATGAAGGGGTGCCAATAATACTGAGCAGGACTGTAGGTCCCCGGTGGTCAACCTCTGTATAGACAGCCATGCCACCTTTATCTGCCACAGGCTTGTAATATTGCGGATACTCAGCACAGCGATGCCATGCTCAAGAATGGAGCCCTGACTTTTCCCCAGAGATGTTTAAGAGAAGGTGCATTTACAATATTATAGACTGTGTGGGTTACTCCTTGCTCTGTTCACTTACTGAAATCAATATGCACGGCTGTCACAGGTGACAAGATGGAAGTATCACAATCAGTAAAATAATTAAGGGTCTATAAATGTTAGAAACGAGAAGGATGGGAAACCCCGTACATTACTTTTCATGCATGGCTGATATGAGACTTCACTTGAACTTTCCCCCATAGTATTGGGACTTGACTTTGATGTGGAGAAGTGATTTGAGCCTGTAACTCATTCGCAAGAAGTACAAAACCCAAAACCAGTGAAGTTGGCATGTTGTGTAAATTGTTAGTAAAAACAGAATACAATGATTTGCAAATCCTTTTCAACTTATATTCAATTGAATACACAGCAAAGACAAGATATTTAATGTTCAAACTGAGAAACTTTATTTTCTTTGCAAATAATCATCAACTTAGAATTTAATGGCAACAACACATTGCAAAAAAATTGTCACAGGGTCATTTTTACCACTGTGTTACATCGCCTTTCCTTTTAACAACACTCAGTAAACGTTTGGGAACTGAGGAGACCAATTTTTGAAGCTTTTCAGGTGGAATTCTTTCCCATTCTTGCTTGATGTACAGCTTAAGTTGTTCAACAGTCCGGGGTCTCCGTTGTTGTATTTTGTTGTTGTATAAAATGCCACACATTTTCAATGGGGGACAGGTCTGGACTACAGGCAGGCCAGTCTAGTACCTGCACTCTTTTACTACGAAGCCACGCTGTTGTAACACGTACAGAATGTGGCTTGGCATTGTCTTGCTGAAATAAGCAGGGGCGTCCATGACAAAGACGTTGCTTGGATGGCAACATATGTTGCTCCAAAACCTGTATGTACCTTTCAGCATTAATGGTGCCTTCACAGATGTGTAAGTTACCCATGCCTTGGGCACTAATACACCCCCATACCATCACAGATGCTGGCTTTTGAACTTTGCGCCTGTAACAGTCCGGCTGGTTCTTTTCCTCTTTGGTCCGGAGGACACGACGACCACAGTTTCCAAAAACAATTTGAAATGTGGACTCGTCAGACCACAGAACACTTTTCCACTTTGCATCAGTCCATCTTAGATGAGCTCGGGCCCAGCGAAGCCGGCGGCGTTTCTGGGTGTTGTTGATAAATGGCTTTGGCTTTGCATAGTAGAGTTTTAACTTGCACTTACAGATGTAGACGAACTGTAGTTACTGACAGTGGTTTTCTGAAGTGTTCCTGAACCCATGTGGTGATATCCTTTACACAGTGATGCCGGTTTTTGATGCAGTACCGCCTGAGGGATCTAAGGTCACAGGCATTCAATGTTGGTTTTCGGCCTTGCCGCTTACGTGCAGTAATTTCTCCAGATTCTCTGAACCTTTTGATGATATTACGGACCGTAGATGATGAAATCCCTAAATTCTTTGCAATAGCTGGTTGAGAAATGTTGTTCTTAAACTGTTGGACAATTTGCTCACTCATTTGTTCACAAAGTGGTGACCCTCGCCCCATCCTTGTTTGTGAATGACTGAGCATTTCAGGGAAGCTACTTTTATACCCAATCATGGCACCCACCTGTTCCCAATTAGCCTGTTCACCTGTGGGATGTTCCAAATAAGTGTTTGATGAGCATTCCTCAACTTTCTCAGTCTTTTTTGCAACTCGTGCCAGCTTTTTTGAAACATGTTGCAGGCATCAAATTCCAAATGAGCTAATATTTGCAAAAAATCACAAAGTTTACCAGCTCGAACATTAAGTATCTTGTCTTTGCTGTGTATTCAATTGAATATAGGTTGAAAGGGATTTGCAAATTGTTGTATTCTGTTTTTATTTACAATTTACACAACGTGCCAACTTCACTGGTTTTGGGTTTTGTTCAAGAGGACCGTTCAAGTGGAAGAAAACAATATATAACACTGGTTAAGACAGTTGGGATTAAAAAACTGATTATATGCCCCGAGCTTGAAAAATATAGAACTGACACTTGTTTCTATCTATCTATCTATCTATCTATCTATCTATCTATCTATCTATCTATCTATCTATCTATCTATCTATCTATCTATCTATCTATCTATCTATCTATCTATCTATCTATGATTTGTTTCCTGATAAATGTGACAAACAACCCCACTCCCCCCCATTTTTTATCATATTTACTGCTGATGGAAGTGTCACAAGAAAGAGAACTGGCAAATGTGGGAAATATATGAAACAAACAAACCTGACTATGTAAAAGTTTCAGAGACCCAACTGTGAGTTCATATCACGGCATTTGTCAGCTCAAGTCTGTTGAATGGAAAGTAAATTTTCAAAGCCCCTCAGCTTGACACAGGCAAATTACCATGGTGAGTCAGCTGCAGTGTTGATTGTACTCCAGGGGTTGCATGACTTCTGCACTTTAAGGTTGACTTTAATGTAATAAAAGTGACCTTTGAGTCACTGATAACGTCATAAATAAGACTAAGGAACAATCAACATAATGATTTAGCAAACTCACTGCTGATGCTGCTGGCATTTTACAGGCATTTTCACAGCGAGGACGAACAACAACAGGATGTAACCCAGGATACTTATCTCCTCTCTGTCACAGCACTGCTCAGTAACAGTTTTTTTGATTTGTGATCCTGTTTTACATTTAAGACTTAATTTGATACGTGCGGGTTGACAGAGACATAGCTGTTCATGGCTGCAGATAAAGCCAAGATCTCTGCACAATTTGGTAATGTTGGGGTGAAAAGTAAAGCAAAAAAAGAGAAGCATTGGGACAGCTGTGCACTGCATTGGAAACAGTTACATCCCTTTAAAGGATAAGTTCGTTTTTTGCAGCTTTCACATTGTTTATAAAATGAAGTAGAACAATATACTCACCCAGAAGGCTTTCCTGATCCAAACAGTGCTTCGGGAGATATTTAGATCCAAAATCGAGCGGCGGACATCCGTATAATGTTAGCACACGGGGCATGTATAGCGCCGCTCCTAAAACTGCATTAATTGTCCAAAAACTCATGTTTTTCACCAATATTTTATCATGGTCTGCTCATGCTACTCCTCCAAGATAGTCCGGTGTTGCTCCAGAAACGTTTTTGTGACTGTGCTGACTCTGAACTGAAGAAGAAGAAGGTTTGCCTCGGCGCATGCGCAGTGCGGCTCATTGTTTCCGGGGCGACCGCCGGCTACTCAACGACTTTCTTCTTCCAGTTTTGTGCAAAATGGACGAATATCTATCGGATGAAGATGTTGTTGATGAGAACTTTGAATAGGATGGGTGTCCTTACAGTTTCGAGCCAGAGTTTACAGATGAGGAGCTCATCGAAAGCAGGACGCGGAGGCAAAGAGAAGAACAGCTCTCCAGAGAGTACTGCGCATGCGTGGAAGCAAACGTTGTTCTTCTTCAGTTCAGAGGTCAGCACAGTCACAAAAACATGTCTGGAGCGACACAGACTGTAATGGAGGAGTATCCCGAGTGGACCATGATGAAATATTGGTGAAACTAATGAGTTTTTGGACGATTAATGCAGTTTTAGGAGCGGTGCTATACATGCCCCGTGTGCTACCATTATACGGATGTCCGCCGCTCGATTTTGGATCTAAATATCTCCCGAAGCACTGTTTGGATCAGGAAAGCCTTCTGGGTGAGTATATTGTTCTACTTCATTCTATAAACAATGTGAAAGCTGGAGAAACCAACTTATCCTTTAACAGTTGATTTGGATCCTACTTCGCTTCAAGTGAAAAAACATGCATGGTGAGCACTGTAGTCAAGAAGTAGTACTAAAACAAACAGACTTACTGGTTGAAAAATGCAACATTGAAAATTTGTTCTATAAAGTGAACAGTCACACCCCCTCTTCATAACAGTTGGTTAGTTTAGTTTGATTAAACCCAAAGTGTAACAAATTGCATGGAGCTCTTGGCCCCATTGGTTTGTAACGAACAGGCTAATATGCATGTCTGTTGTCTCCCACTGTGGACTGAGCTGAGTATGGCTAATTTTTTAACTTCTGGCATGAACTTCATTCAACCCAACACAAAAATACTGGCCTAAGCCTTTAAAGTCTATCCTCAAACCCCAAATATAAGAAAATATTCAACCACTCAAATTTATTGAATGAAAAATGTTGGAGTTTGGATCATAAACATGAGACTAAACAAAGAGACTGGACAAAAATGTCAAAATAGTGAGTTTGACAGGAGTTCATCAAAGAGTACATTTAATTTTTTCCACCCATGTTTCCATTATAATTTGCAAATGTGGCAATTTTTCAGAAATTTTCAGAGAAGCACATCATTGTTATAAGAAAAGCAGCTTTGTCATCCAGAGAAAAGAAGATAATTTAGTCAAAACTTTGATAAAACAACTAAATTTAGTTTTATTGGAAAATATGTGGATGTATGTCTGCTAAAGGCTGTAACATTGGGCCCCAGTGCAGGCTGTTATGACAGGCCCTCAGGCTGTTTAGTCAGGAAACACACATATCAGTACACTGACTGTGTGCAAACAATCAGGCATCGTGTATTATAATCAAATAGAAAACTAAGTCTAAGCAGCTCCACACATTCATCACCCAAAAATCAATACTGCACTGGTAATGAAAAAACAGTTGATTGAGTATTTTTAAGAACTTCATTCACGCTGTTCATAAGGCAGTAATTTTTTAAAAGTTCACTTGTGCCAAAATTGTTCCAAACATTGAACAATTTTGTCACAGGCACACTCCAAACCCATGAGAAATAGCTTTTCAAGCCACTTTTCAGTGTGAAGGATGACAGCCTCTTTATTACAAGAAATAGAGCTGTGAATGTTTGAACTTTCAATTATTACCAACTTTTGAAGCATTATTATGTTACACTCTTCAGGTGGCATGTCGATTACAAACACTACTTCATCCCTCTTGGTACTTCAGTGTAGGCTGGGACAATTTATTCCCAGAAAGTGGCAGACTTTGGAAAATTAGGACAGAATGATGAGAAAACACTGATTGCCAGCATGTCGTTTAGACTTGGCACAGTTGTTGTTCATCACTGTCCCATATTACTTTAACAGGAAATGTGTTTTGGGGAGTGATCAAATTAAGAGGGCCTCCCTCCAACAAAGATTCATCCCCATAATGTTTCACTAATGGGTGTAATAGGAATTATAAGACCAGACTGTCTTCCAGCTGTTACTGATAAAACTTCCCATACAATTAGATTTAAATCTTGGTGGTGGTGTAAGGAGTAAGATTTTCCAATGTCACGACATGTAACATACTGTTCGTAATGTACTAGCAAATCCTGTACAGTTTAAAGTGATATTAAATATACATCAGGTCCGCAGTGCCTAAGACTATTTATTTTTTTCTAGTGGTTTTTATGGAATAAACATGTGTCTCTACGTAGATGCAAAATTATAAAGCCTGTGCTGCAGCTACACACAGTGGTCAGTGCAAGCTAACATTCTTATTGCCCTCCAGTCGTCCAAGCTTGTCATGCGTCTGAAAGCGATCAATGACACAGTGCAGTGACTAACTTAAATGCCATCACACGATACCATGTTTCCAGGTGGTATCAGATGTTGATGCTGGTTTGATGTTACTCTAACAGCTCTTGTGGCGGAACATTGTGTGAACAAATCACGCTGACAAGTATAAACAAAGTAAAGAACAAAGACTGGGCATTAAAAAGCCAAACCACGGCCATACAGCATCCTTCTTTTTCCAACAACCCCTCATCTCGTGGTTACTCTTCTGGTTGTTGGTAAGAATGATAGATTCATGTCTAATACTTTCTCCTTAATACTGTCAGAGCTGGGTAGACACCTTTTAACTTTATTTGAAGCAAACACTGTAAAAAAAAATAGTAATTTAACAGTATTTTACTGTTTATTTTACAGTTTTTTTCTGTATTTTCAAAATGCCAATTAATTCACAAAAATAAACTGTGATTTTACATGTCAAATGTAATATAACAAGAAATTACTGTTACTGTGAAAAAACACAATATTTCTGTTCTTTTACAAAGAAACCCCATTAGAAATATGAATATTTATTGTTAAAATACATTAACAAGTGTATTGTAATTTTACAAATAATTTTCTGTTATTTAAGGGAATAAACTGTAAAATTCAACTTTACAATTCTAAAAAAAAAACTTTCTATAAAATAATGTCATTAAGGGATTCTGGTTTGGCGGAGTGGTTAGTAACCAGGCACCCCATGTTCGGGCTGGGTATTTCCAGCAACTTCACGATACTACACGTATCCCGATATGAAGGCCACGATACGATACATATCCCGATACACGTAAATTGTGAACATTGACTATGCTTTAAGCAAAATTCTTGACAAGTACAGTTTTTTCTTATAAGAAGAAAAAGAACAAGGATGAGTTTTAAGTGGTTCTACAAATTGAGAGACATAAATTCATATCCTCAAAGATGGTAGACCTAAGATCAAATTTAGAACATATGCTTCATTATGTAGCTCGTCTTCTACCTTGAACTGTGCCACTGTTAACATTAGCTAAAGTGTATTCAACAACAACAATTGTCAAAATATTTAGGCCGTATCGATTCTGTAGAATCCGTATCGATACACGTATCCCAGAGGAGTGTGATGTGATATTTTGCCGTATCGATATTTTGAGCACAGGCCTACCCCATGTATTTGCTTCTGCTGGTCCAGGTTCGAATCCCACCTGTGACCAGTTTGCAGAGCGTCTTCCCCTACTCTCTCACCCCCTTTCACAAGCCTATCCTCTGTCCCTCTCCTATCAATAAAGGCACAAAATGCCCAAAAAATACATCAAATAACAATAATGTCATTAAAGCCAAATATTAGCCGCACATTCCTGTAAATTTAAGCATAATTCTGCATATTACAATGTCGATTTACCATCTTTATGGGTAATTTTATTGTTTTTTTGTTTTACAGTGTAGGCCACAGTCAGGCCGGCAGCTCCTCTAACGTCCTCTGATGTTTCTCTTTGGTTAAAGATGCTCAATTTATCACTTCCATTGTTCTTGTAATATGGAAATGTGTAAGAAATACTTGTCAAAACCCTGAAACTATTGTCATAATAAGAGAATGATGAAATATAACCCAGAGAGTTGACACTTGCTTTCACAATTTTGATGCAGTTAGGTTAGCTGTCAGCTTTTCTGGTACCTTTTAAGTATTCAGTTGGCTTCAGTTTGCTTTGTTTTTGGATTAAGATGAGAAATATTACAAACAGAAATACTCTTTAAAACACAAATGGACAGGCTGAGCTGTAGGAAATATGAAGCCTTTTTTTCAAATTACACTTCACATTATTAGAGCAGCATTGAACATTATAATCCAATTATCTTACATTCACATACACATTTTCATATTTCTCATACTGCACAGGCCAACTGTTAGATGAATTAATTTGATTGTAATATCACTTAAAATTAATATTTAAGTAAGCAATATTTCCATGACATCATTGGCACTCAGAATCATGTTGATATCATTATTAGTTAGACAGTTATCGAGCAAAAATGATCCTTTGCTAATGGCAGTTATCTTGATCACCACCAAAATCTATTCATTTTAAGTTTGGCCATTACCAACATCTCCTGAAAATTTCAACAAAATTTGTCCAGCAGTTTTTTGCATCATCTTGCTGACAAACAAGCAAACATAGGCATGCAAAAACATATCCTCCTTGACAGAGGTAACAACACTCAACAGTCCTGTAGCAAGAGTGAGTTTGGTTTTCCATCTTGTTATTGGGACTTTATGAATGAAGTAGCAGTATATTAAAAAGAGAACTATTCTGAGAATTTCCCACAGAGAGGAATTGGACAATATTAATCAATCTACTTTATTTGCCAGCAATAGTTAAAGTCAGATACACTCAAAGACTTTAAAATGCGCTGATAGTCCTACATTTACAGAACTTAGGATGCTTTGAAATTAAAGCTAAAAATGTTGATGTGTCCTGCAGAAAGATCCTCTCAGGTATTGAATTTTTGGCTGCCTATTAACCCCTCTGTTTCAGCTCTGCTCAGAACAGACTGTTTCAATGTAAATTCTTATAAGTTTGATGAACCATGCCCATGCAAGGTGCAGTCTCAGCTTCCTCTTCTTAACTGACAGGGGTGGCACCTACAGTCCTGCTCAGTATTATTGGCACTCCTTCATTATTTTCATCACTTTAACAATATCTTCAGAAATAAATTGAAATGTACCAAATTCATGTCATCGGGATCTTTTAATTGAAGGTCCAAAATACTTAAACAAAAAAAAAAAAAAACATTTTTACAAGTTAAATATTGTAATTTCAAAGAGGGAACTGAAAAAAAGCATGTGCAGCAATAATGGCACCCCTCTTCAGTATTTTGTTGCACACCCTTTGGCACTGATGACAGCCTCCAAATGTTTCTTGTAGCCACTATAAGCTTCTTGCACTTCTCAGCTGGTATTTTCTCCCACTCTTCCTATGCAAATTGTTTAAGCTCTTGAACATTTGCAGGTTTCTTTTCCCCAATGGCAGATTTCAGCCATACCAAAGATTTTCAATTGGATTGCGATCAAGACTCATTGCTGGCCATTTTAAAACAGGCCATTTTTTTTCCTTTTCATCCATTCCTGCGTGCTTTTGGATGTGTGCTTTAGGTCTTTGTCTTGCTGGAGGGCCCACGATCGTCAACTCAAACTAAGTGTTCTTACACTGGGTAGGACATTTCGCTCTAAAATTTCTTGATAATTCTCAGATTTCATGATTCCTGTGATACGGTCAAGGCCTCCAGTACCCACTGCAGCAAAGCAGCCCCAAACCATTATGGAACCTCCACCATGCTTAATTGTTGGTAGGGTGTTCTTTTCCTTGTAGGCTTCAAGTGGTTGCAATTAAAACTGCCTATTCTAAATATGACTGCATGATCATAGTAGCTAATGAAGTACAATTTACAAAACTTAATATGTGAACATTACTTCTGCCAAGTTTGAGTCCAATACAGTGATGCAGAGCAAAGTTAGAGAGGGTTGTAAAGAAACTGTTTGTACTGTCACACTGTGTACTTAAACTTCATGGGTGCCAATAATGATGAGTAAGACTGTATTTGGTCTCATGCTGCTGCAGCCCTCCTGCTCCAAAACTAGATGAGTTGTGTGCTCAGAAATGGTCTTCTGCATACCTTGGTAGTAACAAGTGCATATTTCAATGACTGTTGCCGTTCTATCATCTTGAACCTCTCTGTTCATTCTTCTCCAACATCTGGCATCAACAAGGCATTTGTGAACAAACAAACACTCTTTTTTGGCTATTGTCTGTTACCCAACAGATGATTGGGTGTTAAAATGCCAGCAGGTCAGCAGTTATTGAAATCCTCAGACCAGTCCAACTGGCAACAAAAACAATACCATGTTCAAAGTTCCTTAAATCTTCTTCCTTTCCCATTCTGGGGTTTGGAACAAACTTGAATGCATTGAGTTTCTGTCATGTAATCGGTATTTTGCTAAATGGCTGGTTTAATGCATGTATAAAGCAAGACCACAAATGTAAATAGCTTGAGGTCTAAATCGTTAAGAGGGGCAACAGAGGTTGATTCCAAGCTTCCAAAATGATACACATGACGAGGCACATTTGTGAGCAGAAACATTTGAATATCATAAAAATGAAAACCTGTTTGCATATTTTATAACTCAGAAAAGCATTAGGCTGTCAGCGTTGATAATATCTGAGAGGTATTTTATCCTGGGGGGATTGCCAAGACAGAAAATAAACAGCCTTTTTCTCTGTGGGTTACTGCTGAATGATTGTGAATATCTAATAGATATTAAATGCTACAGCCCTTGAAAAACTTATAAAAGCTTTTTAAGTTTAGATAAGAGTACATACATTTTTGATAAATCATTTGTCTATATGCACACCCAGCAGCATTGGTGGGCAGTGCGGAGGGTAGGACCGCCTACAGTAACCCCTTGGACCTGCCCAATCTACTCAGCATGACTGTTTGGCCCTGCTAGTTAGTGGATTTAATGGATATTAGGTATTTTTTGCATGAACACAAAATATGGAATCACAGAGCAGGCTTTATTATGAGTATTTTTATTTGTAATGAATTGTTTTGTGGCTGGAAATCAGCCTGGTTTTATGCAGCTGCACTGCTGCATACAGTATGAGGTGCAAATGAACGAATAAGTCCGCTGGTGGTGACTCACGGTGGGATGTAAGCTGAACTGTGGTGATGTTTATTCTTACTATCAGTTGTTATTTTGCAGTGCATACAGACTGAGTGTTGCTGACAGAAGAACCGGGCTTGATTGTTCACGAGTTTTGTCGATGTCAAATGAACTGAGTCATCCTTCTTTTAAAGATCTGTTTGTTTCAGACTTTTGTCCTGGCCTTTAGTGCATGTCATAAGAGGGAGAGAAGGAGCAGTGAGGATGCGTGATTGCTGTCTTGTGCAGACGCTTTAGGTCAGAAGATGAGCAATGCATGTTATTATGGGCAATTTTAAAGAACCTGGTACATTTCACCCTCCCCCTGCAAGTGCTATTAAATGCCTGTCCATGAGTTTGCTTCTTCTGCCGAGTCTGCCTTCATGCTTAGTCTTTAAAGCTTTCAGATATATTTACAGTTATGATTAGAAGCTCCTGTCATTGAACGATTTAATCTAAACTAATCTGATTAAAGCTAACCTAATCGAAACTAATCCTATCCCATTATGTCTGATCTGATAAATAAAACCAATTTTGAGGTTGCTCGTTGCAAAAACAGCTGCACAAAGGTCTGATAAGCATGACATGGGAGACACAAGCACCACGTTCACCTTCATTTTTGCACTCTTGTAAGAGACTTAATTGTAATTTTCAATGTAGTATATTGCATTTACGTGACAAATAAATGTAACTGTGCCCCTTGAGTAATAAAATAATTACAGGTCAGAATGAGCTTTGTGCCTGTGCAGCTGTTAAGTATGTGGAGAGTTGACAAACTAAAATCAACATCATGTATGCAACAACACAGATTAAATGTAAAGATCATAATGACTGAATCACTGACCCCTCGTCAAGTCAGGGCCCTAAAGATGACACCATAAACTACCTTAAGGGCCTCGTCATGCCACACTGAAATTCTCCTTATATATTTTCAATTAAATTAGCATGAACTAGTTAACACAGCAGCTCTGGAGCCTTCAGGCTGTTGGCCTTTAAGCAGCGAATGACTCCATACTAACATGTTCTCCAGCACATGCAGAGCTGCAGAAATTCCTGCACATCATGTTACTTAAAAACTCCCTGTCATGTCTGCACAGCTGATTAAGTCACGCGAACATCTTAAAATGATCTGTCACATGTAGCTGTGATGGAGTGTGTGGTCCAAATAGAGTAGTGCAAAGAGGACTATTTTTATATCCAACCTTGAAGTTAGCATTGCGTTGGTTCTTGCCACAAAAGGTCTGTTTGTGTTTAATATCTTTTGGAGAATAGATGGAACTCAGCTCTGAGGAAACGGGGTGTGACCTGATCAGAGAGAATTTATGAATGTATCAATTGAGTAATTCAGCTAAGGTTAGAGCCACATAAAACTGGAGGTCATACTCTGTTTCCACGCTGATAGGCTGTTGTGTCTTCTTGGATAGTTTTGCCCTTTTCTTATGTTCACTTCTTGGACCTTTTAAAACTGTTTGAGTTGAAAGGTGCTATGAGGAGAATCTATTACCGGCGACATTAAGACTCTGCTACCCATGAGCACACGCGACGACTGACGTTCCAGTAACCTCGGAACTGGGAGTGACATCATCTCCGACTTATCGGCGTTCTAGTTGAAGTCGGGAAAAAAAACATGCTGATCTACCAGGCTATTGTTAGCTGTTGTTAGTTCATAGTTCAAAGTTCATTTTATTTGTCCCTTGAAGGGCGATTTGGTTTGCAGCAGATTCACATTCAGACATAAAAACATAAAAAACATACATGATAATATGAGCAGTATAGACATTGGCGCACAGTTAGTTCCTGTACAAAAAAAGTAGATTAACAAGGTGGACTTATCAAACCAAGCTGTGCTCCTGATCAAGGAGAAGGACGGCAAATGACAGACTGCTGGTCAGCAAATATACAGTAGCTGCGTAACTAAGTGCACAGTTAACATTCCAAACAAATAAAAGAGAAATGACAGACTACTGGTCAACAAATATACAGTAGCTGCCTATTAAAAAGCACGGTTAATGTTCCAAACAAGTAAAGGACAAATGACAGACTGCTCCACATCTGCTGCTGGTCACTGCGTGCGCATGCACCCTTGTGTCAACGCCCTGCGTTGTTGTATGAAGAATGTGATCACTATGGCAGCATTTTTGTAAATATAAGTCTAACAATACTATGTATACAGCTGATCTAGAGCGACACACCCCAGTCAGAAGTGCAAATAAATTGATCATTACAGGAGCTAAATAACTTTTCACACTCGGGGCATCCATCTTCGATTGTCCACTTAGGGGTGGCGAGATTTCACCGAGTTCCCAGTAGAGAATTCCAACTTTGGGGAACGTTCCAGTTGCAGTTTCCTACTCGGAACTCAGAAATTCCTACTTCTGACTACAACTGGAACGCACCAGTATTGAGTATCCAGCCCTGTCCGACCCGACCGCGAAGCTCAGGAATAGCATTTATGGATAACCTATTTTGATGCTGTAAATCTCATCTTAAAGTGATATTCCGGGATTGAACAAGTTGGGTCCTATCACAAGGGTTAGGGCAGAAATTACCTCTACAGCAGTGTTTCTGTGGAGAAGAAGCCCAGGGCGCTAGGACCTAACTCCCTCTTCATGCTTCGGATCTGCTCGTCTGCTGAATCCGCTGTAGTCAGACGGGGCCATATTTTACTTGACCAAAAACACAAATAAACGGACTCCCACCGAAAAAGTCTGATATCGGTCTGCATTCACGCTTTATTTAGAGAATTTTCAGCGCGTTACTTTCACACAAAAACACCGCTAAATAAGGCTCTAGTTTGCATAGCGCCGTGAAACGGCCTCAGCGGAAGAGCCTCCACTGCAGCGGAGGCCCTGCAGCCACAGCTCTGGCTGTGCAGCGGAGGCCGTTTCACGGCGCTATGCGAACAGAGGGACTTGGGCAATTGTCTGTTAAAAATAGACCTCAACAATAGACATATCACCACTATTGGGCTCAAACCTCATGTCCATGATTTTCTTTTCTTTTCTTTTCTTTATACACCATTGCTATTTGTTACTTTTTATGCTGGTGACTGGGTTTTGTAAAATTAAACCAGATTAAAGAGCAAAAATTTGGACAATATGATATTCATTCACTCAGTAGTAGCAAATCTTTGACAAAGGATAGTTTTACGCTATGCTAGACTATACTGTGTGATTTTTTGTGATGCTGTTCAGCAATATATAATAACATTTTCAGAATTAATTAAAGAAAAACTTAATCCAAATAATGTTTTGATTATCATTCATTCACTGAATTATCAAATTTTGATTAAAAAACACAAATACATGCTAATCAAGGACAACTTGAAGAGTCTATGTTGTGCTTTTTTACATCCTGTACTGCGTTCAACACTTCTCCTAGTCTGCTTCAGGACTTCCCCCTCACCTCGTCCTGATGGGGCGAGTAACTGATTGAAATAGCTTTTTCCCCTGGCTCCCAAACAGACCTATCACCCCTACCATCGAACTTTTGTTTCATCGTTCATTTAAGTCCTTTGACTGGCTGTAGAAAGCCCAGTACAGAGCAGGTCAGTTACAAAGATGGGAGAAAGTCACTGTTTTGCAAGTCTCAAATAAGTCTGAAGTCTTTCAACCCAAGTCTCAAGTAAAGATGTGCAAGTCCAAGTTGAGTCTCAAGTAAAGACAAGACAAGTCAAGTCAAGTCTGAAGTCATAGGCTTAGAATTTTCAAGTCCTTCCAAGTCATAAGCACCGATGACCAAATAAAAAGAACAATAAAAACCAGGACAGTTTCATCACTTTATTAAAAAACAACCAGGACAGTCAGGGCAGGACATGAAAACAGGACATATCATGGGAAAACAGGACACTTGGTCACCCTGGGCCCTAACTTTACAATTATTTTCAGCTAATGTCAGTCTCAGTTTTTAGTCACGGCGAGTTTACAAGCGAACATATACCATTGTTGCATATAACAGATGCTAAGCTAAAGTTACCCAAAAGGACCTCAATACAGGTACCAGACCAACTTACCTTTCTTTGTGCAGCTTCAGGTGCCAAACAAAGTTCAACGTCGTTGCCTCTCCGTCTGTTATTCTCACGCTGCAGGTTTTGGAAACGGCATTTCGTTTTTTGTTTTGTGAATGCAAATGAAATTATCCTAGCATGTTTCTGCATCTCTGGGTTGTTCCCGCACTCCTGCAGTCTTGCGCTCAAGGAAGTAACAGTGTAATCCAAACCCTCTTTGTTTATTCTTCTAAACCCTGATTGGATGTTAATAGATTCATGCAATGGGGCAGATCATGTGGGAAAAAATATTGTCTTGCTGGAAATGACAAAAAATGAGTCGCTTAGTCGAATACTTTGAATGGGAACACATTTTATTCAACAGTCTTACTGAAAATTTCAAGTATTATCAAGTCATCAGACTAAAGTTAGAGTCAAGTCCCGAGTCACTGATGTCAAAGTCCAAGTCGAGTTGCAAGTTTTTGATGATTTTGTCAAGTCGAGTCCAAAGCCATCAAAATTGTGTCAACACCTCTGGTTACAAACATCCCTTAACTAGAGTCCCAGGCAAAGAGAGAATACAGATGGATCAGGGATACTCAGTAGGTAAAAATTTGAGTTTTTTTAACATTAGTGCTAATGTCAGAGCCATGCAGTCATCAAAGTGAACACATAAACCTAAATTGAGGCAAAATCTGTGCCCTTGATTTAAATTAATGTGAAATATACAAAATGCACCTACAAAAAAATGATTTGATACAAACAAGTTTTACTCATCATCAGTGACATAAAGGGTCTCTAAAATATAAAATTGTCAAGCATTTCTGTGACTATAATAAATATGTGTATGAGTATGAATCTGCCTTTCTACACTACAGATGAACGTCTTGTAGTTACCATGGGTGGTCTGTTTCACTGAGTCACTGCTGTTGGTGATTGTGTTGAGCTCTCAGGTGCTCTTCTATCCTGAGGAGGATAAAGAATATCTTTACAACCCCTCAGGATAGCAGGAGAATCAGGGGTCCTCGGACATGCTGTGTGCTCTGCAGTGTTTTGCCCTGTACCTCTGAAAATAACACATCTTTTCGAGCTTCTTTTGTTTCCAGGTGTGTCACTTGCCGTTTACAGTACAAAGGGAAATCACTGGGAGTGTCAAACTGTGTAAGACGTCAGACTCATGCCTGCATAAAACAGTGTTATCTCTCATCTATTTTCAGAAGTGCTGTTTGTTATTGACATGTGGCTGTTAAAGCTAGGGTCTTCGATCTGAAAACCAGTTTGGCTGTTGAGACCATGGATGTATTATAAGAACTGGATAGCGTGGCTCCGCCTTCTACCATGTAACGGATTTGAAACCAAAATATCCCCCGTCAGGGCGCCGCCATTGTGCAGCCAGTAGAGAATCTGGACCATATCTGGATGCAGCTGTTGTAAACGGTTGCAAAACTCCCCAGCATACGCCGTACACAATCATTGTGAAACTGCCGTAAACCGCGGTTATTTTTTAAACTCTAATAACTAATGAAAAAGAAACTTTTCAGAAAAACGAGGACTTGGAAAAAAACGCAGCCCAATAATACTTTCATATCACCACAACATACGGATAGGAGAAATATTTCTACGAGGTGTATTAATTTTTTGAAGTTTCACTACGGCCCGTTCAGATGAATGGGGGAGACGGAAATTTGACCTATACTGCAGCCAGTCACCAGGGGGAGCAGTTTTCGTGGCGGCTTCAATTTGAGCCCAGCGACATGACGTCCATGTTTTCTACAGTCTATGGTTGAGACAGATTTGAAAAACGCAGCCTGGCCCCCCTGCACTCACCACTCCCCTCCGTGTTCCAAGATCCCGCCCCCCAGCTCGTGTCGCCTCCTAACAACACACCCCCTCTGATAGAGCAAGAAGCCGGCTGGCAGCAAATATTCATTGGGGTTGAAGATAAATGAGATTTCTCTTAGCTGGAAGTAACAAACATGACAGTCATCCCCCTTGTAACACACAGCAGTAGCCATTTCAATTGGACCGGCGGCGAAGCGGGTCTGGTGTCTTCACTGTTAGCCGATCAGAGCAGAGCCAATTGTGGGTGAGGATTTACGTTTCGGCGTGTCTTCACCAGCTCAGTTTACAATGCTAACAATGAGTGGCTAACTTATGCTAAAATCTATAGACAGAGCCTACCCGTTCCAGAAGTGGCCTCCTGGTTTCGGTGCTGGTCTTCTCCAACTCCATGACGCTTCAGTAGCTGTGCAGCTACCTGCTCACCGGTATATGAGGGAGGTAGTGGGGAGGAGGCGGGACCATGGGTGGGACGGTGCAGAGCAGGGGAGACAGGGGATTGGATGGACTCACGGACCAATCTGAACCGCCGGCAGTTTGGATTGGTCAGCTATTATGCTGCTTTGCAGTGGATATACTGAATGGATTTTTTTCATTCTTTTTGGTCTTTATATTGCGTAGATCGGACCATAGGACCATAACGGCCTTATAAACGGTGTTATTAAGATGTACCAAGCTTCCAAATCACAGACCATGGCTTTAATCACAAATAGACATCAGCTCTGTTCAGTGGGTTTAGCTCCAATCTGCTGGGCCCGATCAGAACACTTGTGGGATCTGCTGAAATTGGCCCAAATATGCATGGTTTGGATGCTATCTGCTCTGTTTTCCATTACAGTATAAACTTGAGTCTGTGCCTCTTTATGGCAGGCTGGTTGTCATAATGTGGCTGTGGTATCCTCATGAAAACAAAGCAAATAGAGCTGATATCTCCTATGTAGCTTTTTGTAACAGCTAGGGGATGAAGTTTGTTCCAAAGATGGTTGCAAGCAGCAAAACATCAGCCTTATTATACACGTAACAGTCTGAAGAATCATACAGCACCCCAGAGCCAACAATGAGAGTAACTGTGTTGACTCAAAAATTGACCTAGTCTCCACGTCACGATTTGGCTTGGCGGAGCTCACTTGAAACTTTGTAGGAGGTGATGCTAAAATTGTACCAGGTACTAGGTAAAATTTGCAATGGACAACCAAAACAACTGAGTAAAGTGCAGGGTTGAGCAGAGACCATAGAGTGGAAAATGGTCATTGGTAACCTAACAGAAGGGTGACAAAAAGGTGGAACAGCACAGATTTGGTTGTAATTTGTTGTACACTCTAGTAATTAGACAGTGGGAGCACCAGTTATTGATCTGATCTGAACTTCCTGATGAAAATGCTGATCCTTAAAAAAAGATGGATCTGTAAATGCAACAATCCTGATCCACTTCCACATTAAAGTCCTCATCACTGCACCCCTCTGTATTATTGCTGATGCAGTGTGAGGTGAAAGTAAAGATGCCGTATGCTAACCATCATGCAGTTCTGTTAAGTCTGCAGAGTTCAGCTCCTCTCCCTCAGCTCTCTGGGCGATGAGACACAGGTGATAGTGGTGCAGCCTGACAGCACCCAGACTATCAAATAACAAAGAGGGTGAAAGAGGATCTGAGGCAAATTGGGAGCTGTTTTATTTCTCTTCTCACAAGTGGGATCATTATTGCAACTCTGCAGCTTTGGAGCAAAACTGGAGAGTCCTTTTTATCTCCAAATGACCGATCAATCCCTGTTTAATCCAGCCTGTGGGACATCGTGCTGCAAATGTGATAAATGGATCATAGTTTCAGCATCAAATATCGATTCCCCCCTTTTGTTTTATGACTGTCAGGCTGATTAATGTGTCTAACGTTCAGCAATCTAACTTTGAGTTAATGTGCTCTTGCTTCGGAGTGGATGTGTCACTATGCGAAAGGGCAGCTGCTATTTATAGTGAGTCTTACTGAGCAAGAAGCCAGTCATAACTCCAACACCATAGCTATAATACACCCGCTGCACTTCCTGAAAAAGGCATCCCCTGCTCCTCACTCACCCACACATACACACACACAAAATACACACATGCTATAGTAAACCATAGTCCCTCTGCAGCTCAGGCCAAATCCATAACAAGCCCTGCAAGAGCTGTCCTATTTTCCTTCTGCTGCTGCTGCTTTGTCTAGTTTAATTTGGAAGGAGCCTCTTCCAGTGACAGCTGCCAACAAGGGAGAAGGCGGACGGAAAGATACACTCACACTCTACCTCTGTTATGTGTACACACCGTCAGTCCAGCACTGATAAACACACAGAGCAGGAAGTCGATCTCAGACGTTAAACTTCTGCTGGCATCCAAAAAGCAATAAACAAACAAACAAACAAAAAAACAACCAATATATAGATTACGTACAACTGCCACATTTCTACAATGTCATGCTGAGTTGGTGGGCTCCTGTGCTGTGAAAACCTGTTAAACTGCATCGTCTCAGGCTGGGAAATGAAGAAATTAAAGGGAATGTGGCAAACCTGATAGATTAAAAGACTGGACATCCAAAGGGACATGGAGCCATCTTTTAAACTGAATATTTAAGCTCTAGCTATTGGGCAGAATTTATCAGAGTCATATTACTTGTTAGATGATGTTCTTGTTTTATAGTTTTATCTTGTAAGAAAAAAAATATGCTAAACTACAAGGTAATGGTATGTTTTGTGGCCAGTTTCAGTGACGGATAACTGGAAGAGAGCAGGCCAAATTCTGACATTTGTTGTTCTAAATCAGTAGTTCTCAACTTTTTCAGCTACAGACTCAATAAGAACTTTGCTTTCCCCCAAAAGTACAAAAATGTATCATGTAATGCCCTCAAATTATTGTCCCCTGATGTTTTACAAGTAAAAATACATCAGTGATTAACTGATTCTTTTTTTCATCCGTTCACATTTTTATCAGCTCATAAGCAAACTGATTACATCACTTTGAGGTTTATCACAGCAATTATTCAGATTGTATTTTTTTATTACTTTATTTTTTAATACACACAAGTTTCTATCACTTCCACTGCCCTCACCGAGCTTTCACCCTTCATATTTATTTGGGTTATATTCTTTAAAGGGACTGTGAGGAGTTTCTAAGTAATTACAAAAATGTCTCACTTTTAGATATATGCCTGATTGAAAGACACACTTTAAGATGAGTTTCATAGCATCAAAATAGGTTATCTATAAATGCTATTCCTTAGCTTCATGACTCGTCTTAAGAGCACTGGGCTGTAAGTAGCGATATATAGCCGGTTACAAAACTACGATACTAAGTGTTCCAAAAATTGCTTGTTGTCACACATCAAAAAGTACCGCTGCGTAACTAGAAAGAGATACATTACCTCGCTGCTTTGCATCCTGTAAGTTGATGAAAAAAGAAGTTGTGAAGCAATGCAGAGTTCTGAGGAAGGTCCGAGCTGCATTCATTAGCATCACAACAAACACACGCTTTGGCTTGGGTCACGTTTTTTGGTGTGTTCCAGTTGTAGTCAGAAGTGGGAATTTCCGAGTTCCGAGTAGGAAACAGCAACTAGAACATCCCCCGAAGTCGAATTTCCTACTGGGAACTCGGTGAAACCTCGCCACCTCTGAGTTGACAATCGAAGATGGATGCCCCCAGTGTGAACAGTTATTTAGCTCCTGTAATAATCCATTTATTTGCACTTCTGACTGGGGTGTGTCGCTCTAGATCAGCTGTATACCTAGTATTGTTAGACTCATATTTACAAAAATGCTGCCATAGTGATAATCACATTCTTCATGTGATATTTGAGAACAACAATGCAGGGCGAGCTAACAACAGCTAACAATAGCCTGGTAGATCGGCATGTTTTTTTCCAACTTCAACTGGAAAGCCGATAAGTCGGAGATGATGTCACTCCCAGTTCCGAGGTTACTGGAACGCAGCATTACGACAGTCGCCGCGAGTGCTCATGGGTAGCAGAGTCTTTATGTCGCCGGTAATAGATTCTCCTCATAACACCATACCATCATAATTAATAGGTGTTGGCAACTTATTTTAGCCTGGACCCAAAGTTTGTCGTAGAATGACCGAACTCCTGATCTTACCAGGACTGTTTGTTTTGAGCTCCAGGCTCTGAGTCCTAACAAATATTTATAAAACATTTATCCCAGTTTTATGCCTTGTCCGTCTCCCTGGTTAAACCTGTTTAAATAACGCACCGTCCCTGCAATACTGATTTGTCTGCATATAGATGACAGTCAGGGCTGTTGCTAAAACTGTTGATGTTTTTACCAATAGAAAAATATTACTAGTGCAGCTTGTGTCAAAGTTCAGCTCTGATTTGTCTTTACATGAGTCGATCAGTCTCAGTGTATGACTGTCACTTAGCCAGCTCAGCTCATCACTCTGACAGCTTCTGCTATAGCGTTAAGTGGACTGGACCTGCTGTGCTGACGAGGAAGTAAGCACTCTGTGTCGGGCTCCAGGAGGGAAGCAGCTTCTTATGTAAAGACAATAAATTTGCTGTTTTCTTTAACACTATACATGCTCATTTTGTATCACACAAGTTGGAAGTTTCAACATTTAAAGCCATATTTAAAAACCAACAGTATAAGGTTTCCAGTTATGACAACCAATTTAACTGTAATATTATGTGTCTATACTCCAGTTTGGTCCTTTTGTGATATGTTCTTTCATGTTGAAAATATAAAATGTACAAAAACACCTTATAATAATAATGATAATAATGATATTGATAAGTGTAATATTGATATAGTTTTACAGAACAATCACAATGTCTGTACTTGAAACTTTATAAATGAGGTTATCCTTGGGTATGAATGAAGTAGGATTTTTGTTTACACCCAAAATTCTGATATTATAGAAATCATTACTATAATGCATATTTTAGAAAGAGCACCACTTCTCTATTGTTCTAGATTAAGCCTGCTCCTCTGACTGAAACAGCCTACTTGTGCAGCAAACAAATATGAAACAGGAGAGATGGCACTTGATTCTCCAAACAATGAAACTGTCAAGAGCAGATCTATGGGCAGGATGTGCACAGGCCCACCCACATTAACATATGGCCCACCCAATGAGAGTCATGGTCATAATGATATATGACTAAATAAAAAAATGATACGATTCAATGTTAGGTTAAACCGGCTTTTTTAATGATAAAATACAGATTTTGAAAAATTTAGGGGAGCTTCTTCTTCTTCTTTTTTTTTTTTTTTTTACTTTTTATTTATGATATCATCAACACAGTTCATGCAAGGAGTACAGGATACAATCTGTAAGCAGGCAACTCAAATTCAAAACTTTCTTATTCTGTGGTCCCAGCATTAGTTCATTAATTTGCCTTAACAATTAACATATTTGACAAAAGTCGCAACAAGAACAAAACAAAGAAAAAAAAAACTTACACAAACACAAATACACATATAGATGCACATGTAGGGGAGAAATGTGTAGTAAATGGATAACAAAAACAGAATAATGATTACAGAAAATTAAAAACCAAATAAATAAATGGACAAATGGTAAATCAGTATGCTGGTCAGTCCACTCCTAAGCAGATTACTGCTGACCATTCATTACCAAAATATTCACTGAGGAGGGACCATTCCTTTATGAATTCATCTAATGTTCCTTGTAGTTCATGTGATATTCTCTCATACGGAAGAAAAGACAACAATTTATCATGCCAAATTGACAATGTGGGGGGCTTTTCATCCAGCCAAACATGCAGAATCGAGAGGCGTGCTGTATAAAGCATTACATTGACCATTCTTGCTTTCTGACCAGATTTGGAGTTAGCAGCAAGAATGCAGAGTTTTGGGTCCATACCAATTTTTATTCCAACAAATTTTTCAACGTCATTTTGGACAGCAGACCAGAAGTTCATAATAACTGGACATGACCATATTAAGTGGTAATATGTGCCTGCTTGTTCTTTACATTTACGACATGTTGGGGAGCAATATTTGTCATATTTGCTTCTTATTTCAGGAGTTACATGTAGTTTACTAATTATCTTATATTGTGTTTTGTGTGATTTATCTGATCTAGTGATTTTTTTGGCACTATATAATGCTCTGCTCCAAATCTGGTCATTAAGCTGAACACCAAAATCTTTCTCCCAGCTATGTTTAATTTTTATTGTAGTCTTCTCATTCATTAACAGTTGGTCATAAAAATAAGTCATTATTTTACTATTAAGTGTTTTTGCTTTCATTATAATTCGATCAAAAATTGTGAGTTTTGCCACATTTTTATAATCTGGGATTGAATTCAGGTAGCTTCTAATCTGTAGGTAGCGATAAAAGTGTGTGCGAGAAAGATGAAACTCCTCCTGTAATTGCTGACAGGACTTTAATGTGTTCCCTTTATATAAATCTTACAAGGTTTTAATGCCAGCTGCTTTCCATTCTTAAAGTGATAAATATTAAGAACATCCTCTCTTTAGTTGAATACATTACTGGTTATTGTGAATATTAAAAGAGAAGTTTTTCTATTTTGAAGCTGGCTTTGAAGCTATTCTTGTGTTACTGTAGATGTGAATAGGTTAAAATGGGTTCAAAAGTTATTTTTAGTGCGATAGATGATTGGTTGATATAGGGAGTAGATAAACAGTCTTATTACATTTTGATAAGATGGTTGGTTAAAATACGTCTAAAGAAAAACATCATGAAAATGCAGTAATTCATAAAGCATACCATAGTTAAATAAAAGGACTTAAATGGGCAATTCTGCCAAAAGAGTGAAATTTCTGTCCCCAGCATATTGTTGTATATTAAATGTATAAACACAAGTAATAATATATTACAAATTATATTTTATTATTATACTAAACACCATACACATTAATCTTTGTAGAAATTACAGATATATATTTGTTAAATATTTTAAAATGTCATCCAAAACACTTAGACATAAGCATTTCTTGCCTGTCCCCACAGCCAAACGCTACACTTTACTACAATGCATCATGAACAAAATCCTTCCAAAACAAATTTTCTTTTGCATTTAAGTGTGACTCCATATTCTATCTACACTTTTAAAACAGACGTTTAACAAAAAAGTCATTATATTTTGGTTAAAATTCACATTTTAGTGCTGTCCCCAGGTTTTCAATCATTGCTGTTACCCAAATACATTCCCCCTTTAAAATTTTTGACATTCCACCAGTGACATGTTCTGCAGGAGGTGACATAATTTAGGTCTTCTGCAAGTAGTTTAACAGTTTGGGAAGACCAAAAGTAAGTTATCTCTTTTATTTTTCCTTAAATTACATGATATATTAGCTGTTTTAGAGATGGTCAATCTAAAAACTCAGTCCTGTTATAAGTTATCTCAAAGACAACAGTTGTTGATATCAAAAGTAAAATATTCAGTTAAATCTTAAGAATTTGCTCCATGTGCTCAAGCTACTAGCATAGATGCTAAGTGGCTAGATTTCACACAATTGCTAATTTTATGCTAAAAACTCATTGCTGTTACTCAATTAAAGAGTAACAGCAAAAAAAAAAGTCATTTTTTTGTCATGAATATTAGTATTTTCATCATGTAACCAACCATTTCTTCTAAGTTAACTCTTTCTCTAAGGTGGAAAACATTGTATCTGGTTGATATTTTCTTAAACATGGTTTTAAAATGCAACAGTTTTTAAAAATTTGAGTTTTGAAAACAGCAGAGAAAAAATTGCAATGATAATAAATTGTCGAAAGTTTCAATAAATAAAATCAAGTAGCCTGAGATTGACCAGTACTCATTTTGAATGAGTAAATGTGTATATTACTAAATTCTATATTGAAATGGAATGAAAAATGAAGTTTATTTTTGAAGAGTTACAACAAGCAAATTGCACTCTTTTGGCAGAATGACCCAAATACATCTGAAAAAAGAAAAGGAAAAAAAAAGAGGCCCATCCAGGTTTCCTAAGGCCACTCATTAGTCTTTTATTTGTATTTATTCACGACTTGATATTGTTTTGTTTCTAATATAAACATTTAGTTATGATAAGATGAAGCATTAAGGTCTGATATTTGAACATGTTGCTCTTACTGCAGCTGATAAATACACTGTGCACGGATATGGTTGATACACTGTTGAACTCAGGGCTCAAACTCTCTTCTGCATCGTTGACTTTGTTTGGTGGTCCACTCTACCATCAATTAAAAACGACAAGGGTTTGAGCTCAACTCCATTTGTCACATGTCGATGTGTCCGAGGGCAAGACACTTGACCCCAGTTTGCTTCCACTGCTGCACTTAAAGCAAAAACTGATGAACAGCTTACCTCAAAACTCAGAACCATAAGTGAGTTAATGGTTGTTAATGGGTAGTTGTGACCTGTGGTGTCAAAGTATTTTGAGTGGTCATGGAGATTAGAAAATGCTACATTTCACTACCATTACCATTTATCATCTCAATGCATTTTTAGTTTTGTTTTTCACTAAAATTCATCAAACTGCAAGGGCCTCCTGGCCCCATCTGCAACAATGTTCAGCCTTAATTTTCTCTGTTCAGTCTGCGAAGGGACGGAGTGGATCCACATACACAGTTTAGTACTTTTAAAAACACTGAACTATCCTTTTCTACTGATTTTAATCATTATAGTCAATGACATCAGTAGTATCAAACAATATAAATAAATGTAAAATGATAAAATGTTGTTAGTTTTATATCAATTAGTGTAAGACATGGCTTCATTTGCATTCAAATTTACACCATGGGAATAATGCCAAAGACCAAATGCTTGCAATGTAAACATGAATAATTGATGCACTCACACATGCATACTAATTTATTTACCCAGTCATTTAGTTTGCATAGGGGGCTATTTGTACACCATTCAACATTAATCTTACAGAAGCTCATTTCTGTATTCCCTTGACAAGTTTCAATTATGATGGGAACAGGAGACACATACACCAGAGAAAAAAGAGAGCAGTACAGACCAAGCATTAATGCACACCACTCAATAGCAGTAACATTATGTTAGTTTAAAGTGTTTTTTATATTCCAGATGTGGAGCAGCTCCGAGCAGACTTTTCCTTTTGACTTTCAAACTGCAGATATAAGCTGCAGCTTAATGCAGCGGAGAGAGCCGTCCCCCCCAGAGGCACTCTGATGAGCAGATAAAGAACAATCTTTTAATGAAGACGTTCTTGTGGACCCGTAAGACTACTCCAAGCAAAAGATAACAGAGTGACGTAAATGAGGCTGAGCTGAAATATTTAATATCTTGTACGCAGGACACAAGTGCAAGAGTCTAAAATGTAAAACCTATAAGATGAAGCTCTGACAACTTTCCACTGCAGGGATGTTGAATAGATTTTGGACTAATGACCGTTTGTCAAGCTCCTCCATCCTTTGTTGTTTCAGATCAGACAAAATCTCTTGTTTCTGTGTCTTCCTGTTGAAATATTCCAAGATTAGACTAGAGTTAAAAGTTTCTTTACTTTTTTGAATAACTTGGCCTCAAGTAAGGAAAAAGAAACAAACAAAAATGCAGTACAGGTCAGTCTAAAGGTGCGTTCACACCGCAAGCGACCCAGCTACCAAAATCGCGTCACCCACTGACATAGCGTTGCGCGTCCATAAATACCTCATTCTGGTCGTCGGCCGTTGTTCGGTGACGTCACGTCCGTTCCGAGTTTCACCGCGATCATATCATATATCACATAATAGGATGTATAAGCGGACATTATTCCAGGTGTATCCTTTTCATTCACTTATCAAACAAAACACTGCAGCTGATGCCCTGCAGCAGCATTATCTGTGAGTTTACTGCGGTCCGTCTAGGCGGAACTAATGTCCTCACTGACATTAGTTCCGCCTAGACGGAACTCATCCGTCCTGTAGTCCGGATGAATAATGTTTGTCTAGGGTACTGTCACACGTACACTCACCGCTGATTGGCTGATGCTGCACAGCCACAC
Organism: Scarus forsteni; assembly: GCA_036419115.1. Classification (NCBI taxonomy): domain Eukaryota; kingdom Metazoa; phylum Chordata; class Actinopteri; order Labriformes; family Labridae; genus Scarus; species Scarus forsteni. The sequence goes on along the minus strand of JAZDUH010000271.1, from coordinate 11,791,439 downwards.
ACGACATCGCCTGAATAGCTCAACTTTTTTTTAACTTTGACCGCGCGACGAGTGAAGTGATTGTCTTGTATGTGGCCGTCGCATCGCGGGTGGGTTAGCCCCGCCCCATCGCGGCAGTACATTGACTTTGAATGGAGAGTGATCGCTGAGGTAGTACAAGTAGCGTCCGGTGTGAACGCACCTTTATGCTGCGTTCACATCTCAAGTCATCATTTTGGTCACCGTTGCGGTCGGTACGTTGCCGGAAATACATTCTCCTCATAGCACCTTTAAGGAAAACACTGCTGCAGATCTTGTCCCAGTCTGCACGACTAAGAAGATGCACTTTATTAATCCCTCATGGGGAAATTCAGTTCTTAACAAAAAGGTTTGTTGCATTGTTTGTGATTCATTTACTAAAGAAATGTGGTCAGGGTCTGATAAAACTGCGACTAAAGCTTTTAGCATCCATACTAATCCCTGTATGTGTAGTCACTTCCTGCTGTTGTCTCACTGATAGCTTATTCCTTGCTCTGAAGGGCTCTGATTGGACTGTGCTACTTATGCCACTCACAATCATTGTAGACTGGATCTTGGCAAGACAGACCTGCCTGATTACACACATTAAATCAGGCAGGTCCAGCTGCTGTGCTAGATGCTACTCACAAGGGTAAAGTCCAGATAATTTCAGGATTCTTTTCAGCCGTGAATGGGGTTAAAGAAAGTTGGTGATTTGACTCCCTTTGTGCTGCTTTAAAGTCGTTTGCTCATGCTCAAACTTAACCAATGTAATGTTCCACTTCAGAGGCACCTGAAGTTCTTGTCAGCATTGGTGAAATCTGCTGTAACATGATGAAGTTTTTTAAAGGTGCTATGAGGAGAATCTATTTGCGGTGACATTAAAACTACAGTGCGTAACTTCTACATGTCTGTGAATGTCCGTTTCAGCAAAGCCACTACTAGAGGAGATGACACAATGCAGATTAAGCCGATCGGCTCCTCTAACATCGGGCGGTATTTTTCAATATATACAATTTTTGCTTTGCTTGTCGACCGGCGACATTCCCGCACTGGCGCAGGAAATTACGCGTTTTACATCACAACAAGAAGGGAGGGGGAGGACGAGCGGAGAGTCTCATAGCAACCATGGTAGCAACAAGCAGAGCGCAGGCAGAACGAGGAAGCGACATAGGGGAGAAGCCAATGAAACGGCTGAGACACAGTCCAGAAGTGGATCCTACCTCAAAAAAGCCTGGACGTTTGGCTGAAGGATTGCTAGCAAAGAAGGAAAGGGACCGATGGAGAAGGCAAACGCGGATTTGTAATGACGTGGCTTTTCCTCGGTGGAGAGCCTTGAAGGCAGAAATTGGGCTGAGGGCAGACACAGATGTTGCCTTGCTGCTGTTGGATAAGTAAGTGACTTGGTTTATAATTATATAAGTACTTTATTATTTTCTTGTAAATGGTGCTATGAACGTAATGTTGTAATGTTAGCAGCCTTGGCGTACGTTATATGGAAGCGCCGGCTTTATTGTTGTTAGAATGCAGAATTCTGCTGGAGGGCGACCGAAGTTATGCACTATAGCTTTAAGACTCTGCTACCCATGAGCATGTGCGGCGACTGTCGTAATGCTACATTCCAGTAACCTCAGAAATGGGAGTGACATCATCTCCGACTTATCGGCGTTCCAGTTGAAGTTTGAAAAAAAACATTCCAATATACCAGGCTATTGTTAGCTGTTGTTAGCACGCCCTGCGTTGTTGTGTGAAGAATGTGATTATCACTATGGCAGCATTTTTGTAAATATAAGTCTAACAATACTATGTATACAGCTGATCTAGAGTGACACACCCCAGTCAGAAGTGCAAATAAATTGATTATTACAGGAGCTAAATAACTGTTCACACTGGGGGCATCCATCTTCCATTGTCAACTCGGGGTGGCGAGGTTTCACCAAGTTCCCAGTAGGACATTCCAACTTCGGGGGATATCCCAGTTGCAGTTTCCTACTCGGAACCTGGAAATCCCTACATATGACTACAACTGAAACGCACCAAAAGACCCAAGCCAAAGCGTGCGTTTGTTGTGATGCTGCAATAAATGCAGCTCAGACCTTCCTCAGAACTCTGCATTGCTTTACAACTTCTTTTTTCAACAACTTACTGGATGCAAAGCAACGAGGTAATGTATCTCTTTCTAGTTACGTAGCGGTAGTTTTTGATGTGTGACAACAAGCAGTTTTTGGAAAACTTAAAGACATTACATTATCGTAGTTTTGTAGCCGACTATATATGGCTACTTACAGCTCGGTGCTCTAAGACGTGTCCGAATAATATAAATTTGCTCTAGTTTTAATTGTCTTGTTCCCGAAGTTGAGCATCCAGGCCAGTCCAGCCCTGTCCGACCCGACTGTGAAGCTAAGGAATAACATTTGTAGATAACATATTTTGATGCTATAAAACTCATCTTAAAGTGTGTATTTCAATCAGGCATATATCTAAAAGTGAGACTTATTTGTAATTACTTAGAAACTCCTCACAGTCCCTTTACCTGTTATCCACAGACATAAATGTCACATCTCCCTTTTCTAATAGAGGTTATATTATCATATTGTTGATATTGTAACTGCATATTTCATGTATTTTCTTAGTGTGCAGGCCCTTATTTGAACTCTCTCTGTAACCGTCTCCTCACAACAACCACACACTCAGTAACTCGTGCATTAAGACACCCAAACACACTTAAACATACTTTTATTGCTTGAGGAGAGGGGACAGATGACAACATTTTACAGCTGACCGTGTTTCCAACTGCAAACTCCATCTCTGCAGCCTTGTTATTTCACGTCTGGGTCTCACCTGGTTCATGCAACATGGCTCCGCTTGTCTCCTCAGTTTAGGAAACGCATCAATAGCGAATGAGTGGGCATCGAAAAGAGAGGAAGAGAAAAAGCTTCAGGAAGGAACCAACAGATTCTCCTCTGTCTCGCCTTCATGGCTAGATTAGCACTCTCCCTCAGCTGTTATATAAGGAGCGCGACTAGAAATAGAGCAGAGTGTGGATGGGGGGAAGGAGGGAGGGAAAGCCCTCGTCTTTGATGCAAGTTCCCAAGAGGGGGTGGGGAGGAGGAGGGAATGGGGGTGATGCCAGAAGGGTTTCCTCCCTGGCACTCAGCACACACAGCGCCTAATGTACACGTGCACACACACACATCAGCAGGCTCTGGAGGGATGGGGATAGAGGATGGGAAAGTTAAGTCTCGTGGAGGGTGTTCGTGCATGTGTGTGTCTGCATGGATGATTTTGTTTGTTATAGCCGGAGTGTAACTTCATATTGTGTGAACGGTGCACAGCAGCAGCCTTTGAGAGGATCAGAGGATGCTTTGAATTCTCGGCGCTGGATGGAGCCGAGAGAATCTGACGCTCCTCGTGTTCTTCAGCTGCACGCTCCTTTCAGATCTGACAGCCGCAGAGGAGCTTCTCAGAGGATGAGGAGGGAGATTTGTTCACTGAGCGAATCAAATATTAGGAGAAGATGCATTTCAGTCATGCTATGAAATTAACTTGTCAAGAGATTTGATTGAAGGCTCTGGTATGATCCCTCTGAACCTCCGTCAAATCACACCTCCCACCAGCCTGAGTCAGTCATAACACCTTTATTTGTTGCTGCTGAGGCTTCAGGGAAATAGTTTGGAGGGTTGTGCAGAAGTTGAAATATTAAACTGAAAGTGGAGGTTTAAATAGTTAGCAAGAGGAGTAAAAAGTGATAAATATCTGGGGCTTCAAGTTAGGGTCTGAATGGGGTGAGCGTTCTTGTGTAAGTGATTTGAATAAGGAACATTTTAAGCCTTTTTAGACAGAAGGATAAGTTTGAAATGTCTGTTAAAGGAGACATGTCATGCTGATGCATGATTTAATACTTACATATAATAAATTTGAAAACAAGACCTTACACCCCCTTAATTTTCAAAAAATTAGATATTGTTTTTTTTCTAATATCCTAGAACGAGATTTGATGCCTCTGAAAATATGTCATTGCGAGATGACCGCGAGATTTAAATCGTCGTGACGACACGAGGTACATTTCTTTTATTGGAGTAATCTGGTAAAACACTTCCTCCTCTGTGATGTCCGTTAGCCACAAAACCATCACTGAGGAACACATCCAGCAGCAGCAGTGCATAGCTCCCTAGCTCACACTCACTCATTACCAGGTCTGGCCTGTAGGGGGACTCAATACGTGGTCACTGCTTTGAGCCTGCTGGAAAATACAGTAGAAGAAGGACAGGCTGGCTCAGCCCCCGATAGAACTGACCAATCAGAGCACCAAGGGCTATGAGGTTGGGCCCGTCATGATCGCCTGCAGTGGGGCCCATTGTTTCTACCCTTTACCTCTGTCCACCTTCCCAAAACATCCTGCAGGATGAATAAAATCAAGGCAGCTTTTTTAATGAGTTCTACATTTCCTTTTGATGAACGCATTCACAGTCCATGAATCTATGTCTGAATAAGTTGGTAACATGAGAATGTGTGTTCTGAGTTTGTTGCAGCGTTGCACAGACCTTGCAGAAAACTTAAAGCCTTTTGATCTCTCCCAGTGGGAATTCCCCCTGTATAAAGTCTGTGAGTATACAGAAACCAATTAAAAACACTGGCAGGATAGAGACGGCAACTCTCTTGTTGTGTTTCTGCTCACGGCAGTGGAGCACCGAGCCCGGCTTCAGGATTATTTTTCTCAGACAGCCTCTCCTGTCAGCTAATGCAGAGCTCAACAGCCGTCATGTGGCGTATTTAATTTTGACTGATAGGCCTTTTTAAATGTCTCCATCCACTGTATTTTATAAGAAAGAGAAGGAGCTCTGTATTTTCATTAGGATTGGAGGATTTCAGAGAGGTCTTAGTCGCAGTCGTATCCCTCGCCTGATGATGAGAAGCCTTATTATCTGGATTCAGGCAGACACAAAGGCCCGAGTCACTCTCTAATCCTGTGGGGGAGAAAAGATTTTGAATAATTCATCAAAGATTTTCCCTTTTCTTTAATGTTATTTAATGCTACATCAACTCATGACTGTAGTACCCACAGATCTCCTGAAGCATTGCAGTTTGCAGCCACACAAACAGGAACATGGTTATGCAAGAGGGGTTTCTGTCTGTGAGCCTTGTGAACCTGAATATATTATATCTTCAGCTCAGTTTGCAGCCATTTAGCAACGTACAAAACTAATATGCTTGAAATATTAAACAGCTGCTCTGTTTAATAGCTTATGTAAAATATTTCCTCTTAAGCCGAGCTACTTTTTCGTGACTCTCAGACTTCAAAGGAAGCTCCGAATCAAGATGATTACGAGGCGAGGATGCATTTCATTTTCTGTTTGTACATAAAGTGACTCGAAGCAGATCAGCTGCGAAATGAGCTTTGAAGGTCTGAAAATATGTTTGCTAAGTCACCTTCTTAATCTGACTGCCAGTGTCCTACATAAGTACATTATACTCTTATGAAGACAGAAAGGATTTAGATGTTTGACATGAAGAATTTCTCTGTTTAGGTTTTGTCCTTGGGCTTCTCTTTTTTGAGGAAAGTGAAGTTCAATTGGGACAATGTGATCCCGTCTTCTCCTGGTTTTATGTGATGGCCACATCTGAAGGAGCCTTTAAAATGGGACAGATCTTTAGATGTGTTTGTGATGTAATCTTTCCACAGATGTTGATGCAGAGCCTGAAACAAGCTACTTTCTTGTTTACCCTTTGCATTTGATTTCAATCAGAGGAAGACAAACTTTTTTCATTAAGGGCCAATTACAGAAAAATACATAAATGACAGCCAGGGTCACCTTTGGTGTATGGCAGGGGTGTCCAAACTTTTTGCCACGAGGGCCAGATTTGGTAAGGTCATTTTTTGACCCAATAACATTAAATACAAATGAACTATTTAATGAAATTTTTATTGCAAACGGCAGACTTGGCATTGGCATACATACATTTTTTTTCATTTTCAAGTTTTTAACCAAAATCACTCGTTCCTATTTGAAGACCAGATAAAATGAGGAAAAAGTCTGTCTGAAAAAAACAATTTTTGGAAAGATTAAACATATCTAATATCTTTAAAACAGTACGTATTATTCACTATTAAATGTTCACTGTAAACTTCTAAATTCAAAACAGTGGCCAGTGCATATTCAAAATTTTGGTTTTGATCGTAACAAAAAATTACTTCATATTTAAGTTAGCTTGTCGTAGTTAGCATGTTTTGTCTGGTAGTGCCGCTTGACATTGTATTCCTTGAAAACAGCTACAGTCTCGTGACAAATTAGGCAGACACACTTGTTTCGTATTCGGCGAAAAAATACTCCAATTTCCACTTGTTCTGGAATCGGCGGCCCTTGCTGTCAACTTTTCTTTTTTAGCTACAGTCGCCATGTTTGAAATGGGATGGGCTGAAATGATGACAAAAGGTCAGGGACATGCGTCTTTAACCCTAATACAACTGCAGATGGCCCACAAATTGTGTGTGAGTAGAACTATGTAGTGCCTTAATTTATTTGTTTTCATTTATTAGTCAAGCAAGTCTTCATATTTTGATAGTGGCCTTATTTATTGGCCCTGAACACAGTGTGTTAAATGTGATGGTTTGTGTTCTGAATTTTTGAGTGTCCACAAGGGGGTTCCACAAGGTTCAGTATTAGGGCCTCTACTATTCATTATGTACATTAATGAATTAGGACAAAATGTGTTAGACGCCAGTAAGCATTTTATATGCCGATGACACAATTATCTATTGTTTTGGCATAATCCCAGCTAAGGCTATTGAATCTTTGCAGAAAGCTTTTGGTGTTGTCCAAAACACACTTTAAGAGCTAAAACTAGTTCTTAATGCTGATAAGACTAAGCAAATGTTGTTTAAAAACTCAAAGAATATATTTCAAACTCTCCCCACAGTGTTAACTCTTAAAGGGAAAAGTCATAGAGGAGATTCATCAGTACAAATACCTCGGTGTGTTACTTGATGACTCCCTCAGCTTCAAGCCCCATATTCACAATCTTGTTAAGAAACTCAAACTGAAATTGGGATTCTTTTTTCGAAATAAATTTTGTTTTTCCTTAGAGTCAAAAAAGTGTCTTGTCACTGCAACATTTTTATTGATTTTAGATTACGGAGATTTGTCGTATATGACTGCCTCAGATCAGTCTACTAAAGATCGACGCTGTGTATCATTCCTCTCTGAGGTTCATTACCAACTGTAGACCCTTGACCATCATTGTGAACTGTATTCTCGAGTGGGATGGCCTTCTTTGTCCACCAGGAGACTGGGACATTGGTACACTTTTATTTACAAGGCCATGCTTGGACTACTCCTTTCCTACATTTGTAATTTGATCACTCTGAGAAGTGTTGATTCCTATGGTTTGCGTTCAAACGATCACTTGTTGCTTTCACTTCCATTTGCCCGCACAGAACTGGGGAAAAGAGCTTTTGTATACTCTGCTCCTTCTGCATGGAACATGTTGCAAAAAGACTGGAAATTAACTGATCTTGTTTCTTTAAATGCATTTAAATCCAGACTGAGAGCACTTGAGACAGCCTCCTCTAATTGTAGCTGTTTTTTTAATATTAATTGTTGATTGTAAATTGCTGTAATTTTACTGTGTAACTTTGCTGCCTCTTGGCCAGGACTCCCTTGAAAAGGAGGTTCTTAATCTCCATGAGACCTTCCTGGTTAAATAAAGGTTAAAAAATTATTATACTTTCTTTTGGTTTGTTAAAGGAGACATATCATGCTTGTTTCTCCTTTTCACAATGCCAGACTAGGATGCCTGTAAAGCATTTCTGCCCTCAGTACAAGTCATTTAGTTTCTTCATTGCCCCACAATAGCGTTCTCAGAATCCTCATTTTAGGCCATTATCAAGCTCTCGTTGAAACACGAGGATCTCAGGATGACCTACAGTTACCTCGCAACGTCACAGCCCTTGGTGCTCTGATTGATCAGGTCTGTCGAGGGTAGAGCCAGCCTGTCCTTCTTCTTCTACTGCATTTTCCAGCAGGCTAAAAGAAGCGACCGCGTATTGAGTCCCCCTACAGGCCAGAGCTGGTAATGAGTGAATGTGAGCTAGGGATCTATATACTGCTGCTGGACGAATGTGTTCCTCTGTGACGGTTTTGTGGCTAACGGACATCACAGAGGAGGAAGTGTTTTATCAGATTACTCCAATAAAAAGAAAGGTACCTCGTGTCGTCACGACGATTTAAATCTCGCGGTCATCTCGCAATGACCTATTTTCAGAGGCATCAAATCTCGTTCTAGGATATCAGAAAAAATACAATATCTAATTTTTTGAAAATTAAGGGGGTGTAAGGTCTTGTTTTCAAATTTATTATATTATATGTAAGTATTAAATCATGCATCAGCATGATATGTCTCCTTTAAAGGCCAATAGAAAAGATGCCTTGCACCACATTTGGCCCCTGGGCCATGGTTTGGACACCCCTGGTTTGAATATGCTGTAATGTATAATGTGCTATATGTTTGGCTGCTTGGCTTTGTCTTACTCAGTAAAGTTGTAAAACTGTAACAGGGAGATATCTTTGTCTTCCTTATAGAAAAAAAACTGATTGGAATAATATTAAAGCAAATATTATTCCAAATGATTTCTGATACTTAATGTAATCTGCAGAGTATGCTAATGTTACTGATGGTGTGATGATGATATTAAGGATGTTGTTTTAATATCTATGGTGATGATGTTTAGTGGCAGATGCTGATGTTTTTGTACAGGGAAAAAAAAACATGTACCTCTAACATCCTGTTCTCTGCTTCTGTGCCCTGCCTGACAGCACCTGAGTCTGATCAGACCTGAAGCTGTTTCCTCCTTTTTATGTCTCTGTGCTGATGATCGCCACGACGGGAGGCATCGTGTTTACAAGCTGTCCATCTGGTACAGTCTTGTAAATGAGATACTTAAAGAAAACTTCGACAGTTTTCTTAAAACTTTGCACAAAGTCCACTCTGACCAATGGATGATGTTATTACATTTCAAGGTCAAAGGAGAAGGTCATTGTGACTCTTTGCTCATCCCTTGCTAATGAACACAGTATCTCTGTTAGGTTTTGATCAAACTTTTGTGCACTTCATGTTGATTTCTAAAAAATGTTTATGAATCTCATATGATTGAAAGCTTTGATGGGACCTTTTGATTATTTGCATTCATTTCTGGTCTGATTTGATGATGAACATTCAAGTCTGGTTGAATGTACCATTTCTGAATCTGTCTGAAACCAATGAATTTTAAATACATAAATAAATAAACAGATTTTTAAATGTCTCAAGCCCTCTCATAAATAGTATCCATTGTAGTGCTGTGTACTCTCCCTGTCTCAGATGCTGTTACAGCTCCTTCTCCAGTTCATTCTGATTGGTTTACATATCAAATCTGTGATGATTTGTCAGTTCAGTGCTGCTCTGGACTCATTTTAATGTCTTTGCTCTGCAATGGGATTGCTATTGTAAGATAATAGTACTGTGACTAAGAAAGGTCACAACAATTGCAAACGCCACAGCAAATGCAAACCTCACTGCACATCTGCATAAACCTACAATAAGGCAGCATAAAGCTGTAAAGGCAAACAATTAGCAAAAAGAGACAAGCGTGAATGCAAATAAAATAAAATAAAAATAACCAAACTTAAAAAAAAAGTACTGAAAAAATTAAGATATGGCCCAGAGTAAAAATAAAAGTATAGATTTTGATTTTGAGATCCCATTTATGCTCATGTTCAAAATAAGAAAAATAAGTTGTTAATTTAAAGCAGCACAACGGAAGATCCCCGCTTGACCGGAGAGAGAACTCAACTACCCATGAGCTCTAGCGCTTGATACCGTCGTAAGGATACAGATCTGCCGGTCGCGTGCGTTTGTTTTGTAGGTGAACCACAGAAGCCAGGACTTCGCTCAAAAGTATTCCTCTGTCCTCAGTGGCTGTTTGCAGGATGGATAGCGACGAGGTAATGTGTTTATTTTTGACTAAATGACGATGTTAAAAATCACTAAGTTCAACTTGGTTTTATTACCGTGAAGTCGCCCTCACCCCCGTCCTATTGAAGCGATAAAGTGAATAAAAGTGACGACAACGATGAGCTGGCGATATCCCACACTTAAAATAGGTCTGAACAAAACTACATACTGGTACGTTCTGCATTTGTTGTACTGTACTTTTTTCCTGTCAAGTTTTTTTGAGGAACTTCGTCATAAATTAGTCGCTCAACATACCTGATAGTAGTCGGACATCCCTCCTCGTCTTTTATTTCACGCCAGCGAGTGAACGCCGAATGTTTATTTTGGTCGGAGCATTCAGCTTGTTTTTCTCTCGCTTTCTTTGTTTTGTATCCTCTGACAAAACTTTTCTCTTCCTTACGTTCTTTGTTGCCTCCACCATGGTTACAGCTCCGCGATTTGCTTTCGCTGAGACTTCCGTGTTTTAAACGAATCGGGAATCGGGGGAAGTGACGTATGCCGTAAAGCAGTCCAAACTTGTAGCGTTTTAGTGTGGCAGGGTTCCCACCATCCACCTCGAAGTTACATAGCGCCAGTTAAAGGGATACAGACCACTCCAGAGGTTTCATTGAACTCATTGTAAAGTGGTGGACCATCACAATGAATATCGAAGGATTATATTATGTTTGAAAAACTACATAGTGTTGGTTTAAGTGACCTGGCTTTTCTGTTTTGTGTGTTCACCTGATGAACTATGAAGTGAGATTTATTTTGAATTAAAAAAATGAACCCAAAATGTTATTGGCAAAGTAAAAATATGTCAGTCTCAGTCATTCGTAAATCTGCATATATTCCTGTGCTGAATTTAGAGTGGCAGTACAATGATTAATAATTTGAGAAAATCTGTATGAAATCACTGATAACAAAAAAAACAACAACAAAACATTATCCCTCTGTAACAATTGTGCAAGAGTGGATGGGTACAAGCAGTTTAGACAAACAACGGCTTTGGTAATGGCTGAGCTCATGTCAAAAGTGATAAAGTGATTAAATGTGAGTCATGAGGATGTTAATCAGGCAGTAAAACAGGAGGCCAGGCAGTGGGAAATATTGTGTTCCTGGAAATTCTTCTTGTAATTAGCAAACAAAAGAACCAATTCAGTAGATTAGTTCTTCTACTACTTTAACTCCAAAAAAACAACCACTGGGAATCTTCTCTTCCTTCTTGAACCTTCAATTGTTGCTTATTTGTTCATTAGAGGCTTAACCATCAATCATGCGTGCATGGAAAACCTGGGTCTTGTTTGTAATGCAATGATTTCACAGAAAAAAGTTCTAATGGAGATTCATGTGCGACTATCTGACAACTGTGTTTAAAAAGAGTTTTACAATGTTGGGCTGATGTCCTGAGAAAGTGCAAGGCTGAAGTAAATGCACGAAGAGACACATCCAGAGTTATTCTCCCGGGAATTATACAGAGTGTGTCTCCTCCCAAGGGGCCCATCGATGCAGAAGTTATCTGTAAGAGGTCCACTTAGCCTAAATCTTTTGGTTTCATTCCACCAGTGTGCAAATTTCAACCAACAGGCTGAGCGACAGTATGAGTTTCACCTCATACATAATAAATGACTGTTTTAAAGGACTGGACTGGTGGCACTTTCTGGGTCTGTCAAAGTGCTTTAATGCTGCATGTCACATCTGACCTTGTGCAAACCATGGATGTATTATGAGAACTGGATAGCGTGGCTCCGCCTTCTACCATATAACGGATTTGAAGCCAAAATATCCCCGTCAGGGCGCCGCCATTGTGCAGCCAGTAGAGAATCTGGACCATATCTGGACGCAGCTGTCGTAAACGGTCGAAAAACTCTGCAGCATACAGCGTACACAGTCATTGTACAGCTGCTGTAAACCGCGGTTATTTTTAAAGTCTAATAAGTGATGATAAAGAAACTTTTCAGAAAAAAGAGGACTTGGAAAAAACGCAGCCCAATAATACTTTCATATCACCACAGCATTCGGATAGGAGAAATATTTCTATGAGGTGTATTAATTTTTTGAAGTTTCACTACGGCCCGTTCAAATGAATGGGGGAGACGGAAATATGACCTATACTGCAGCCAGTCACCAGGGGGAGCAGTTTTCGTGGCGGCTTCAATTTGAGCCAAGCGACATGACGTCCATGTTTTCAACAGTCTATGGTGCAAACACATTCTCTCTCTGACTTTTACATACTGCCGTGCATCTGGAGCATCTTAGGGCTCGGTGTTTTGCATGGGGACACTTTGATATGTGAACTTTTAAAGTTCAGGTACAATCCAGCCATTTTGAAGGACAGATTTTATTCTGATTCTCGTTTGTTAAGCTGCTGCTGTTTATCCGTAAGGGGTGGGCTTAGGTGTTGATGATGTATCTTTGTGAAGAACTAGGGTCAACAATTAACAACCATTATATATTTCCAAAACTAAAACTAAAATTTGAAAGTAAAGGTCTTAAAGGGACTGTGAGGAGTTTCTAAGGTAATTCCAAAAAAGTCTCACTTTTAGACACATGTCTGATCGAAATACACACTTTAAGATGAGTTTTATAGCATCAAAATAGGTTATCTATAAATGCTATTCCTTAGCTTCGCGGTCTGGTCGGACAGGGCTGGACTGGCCTGGATACTCAACTTCAGGAACAAGACAATTAAAACTGGAGCAAATTTATATTATTCGGACACGTCTTACACTGGGCTGTAAGTAGCCATATATAGCCGGCTACAAAACTACGACACTAAGTTTTCCAAAAATAACTTATTGTCACACATCAAAAACTACCGCTACGTAACTAGAAAGAGATACATTACCTCGTCACTTTGCATCCTGTAAGATGTTGAAAAAAAGAAGTTGTAAAGCAATGCAGAGTTCTGAGGAAGGTCTGAGCTGCATTTATTAGCGTCACAACACACACACGCTTTGGCTTGGGTCACGTCTTTTGGTGCGTTCCAGTTGTTGTCAGAAGTAGGAATTTCCAGGTTCCGAGTAAGAAACTGCAACTGGAACGTTCCCTGAAGTCGGAAACCTCATCCAAATTTATTCAAAGACAGAACAGCAGCAGAGTAACAAGAAGCACGGTGAATGGAAACTGTAGCATACAAAAATGTAAGTCAACATTTGGACAGTCAGCTTTCTCTTTTAAAGGCTCTAAATTCTGGAATTCATTACCAACTGAAATCAAATTAACCACAGATTTAAAACCTTTTCGACAAAGGTCAAGTGCTGGCTAAAAGCAAATCAGAGCTGTAATCATTCTTAGTTTGCCATGTTTTTTTCCTTATTTTGAACTGGTTCGTGTAATTACTTGTTTTTATGTGAACATGTATTTTATTGTTGTTTTGTAAACTTTTCGTTATTTTATGCTTTTAAATATTGTAAATTTTCTGACTTTCAAATTTAAAGGCCAAACTCGGTAGCCTTTCAGAGCAGACAGACCTGCCTGATTCTGAAATCCTGCAGCTCTGTCTTGCCAGCTTCCGTTGTCCAACAAATTCACTTGGCTGAATTCTTAACTGCCCAATCAGGGAAGAGAGGCGGGAGTCTAATCACACTCCTGTCACTCTGAGTCTGTGTAACAGGCTCAACACTGAGCTGATTAGCCTATTGTCCTCATAGATACTTAGTAAAACTTGGCGAAATCTGCCCTCCTCCAAAGTTTACTTGTAGGGATTGTCTTAGACGAGGTTCATGTCACATATAAGCGTTAAATGAATCATCTGTGTGGTACAATTTAGTGTCAGACGATAGTATAAGGCCGTTAGCTGTTAGCCGCCAAGTTAGCGGCTAACAGCTAACAGTCATTAACTGTTGTTAGCTGTTAGCGGCTAAATTAGCTGCTGTGTATGCTACATTTTTTTTCAATTCTTTATTCAGCCATTTCAAGTAACAAACAGGCACATTTTGCATCACACAGTCTTTAAAAGTCACTGAGCAGCATCAGCAACTAATATAAACAAAATAATAAAATAAAATGTATATATAAAAGAAAGAAAAATAATGACAAATTCATGAAAACATTACCTAATTATAGGAGGTAACCCTACTTGATGTGGATTGGTCTGTGATGAATGTGACGAGCAGAACGATTATCCAATCACAAGCTTGTGTTTTTTTTTAAATGTTCTGCCCCTGAAAACAAATTTAAAGGGCTCCCACCCAGATGGACTAGTGAAATATTTCTGTGGCAGATATATGGAGCTGTCCACCTGGCTTGTCAGGTTACCAACTCGGGACAAGAGTTGGAAATTAGCATTTGCTCTAAACTCTCAGTGCAGCACATCAGATTCATGCTCAGTGATGGAACTATGTTAAACTGCATCATCCCTATCAAATAAATAAATTCAATTCAGTTCTCTTTTGAACTTTTTACTTTAAAATAACAATAAAAAAACAATCAACCTTGTATTTTGTGTGGCGTCCTTTAATATGTTTTGGTCTTCCTTTGTGGTCAAATTCGTGCCAGGTATTTCAGTTGTAAGGAGACCGTAATAATGAACAGATATAATTCTCTGAGGCCTGATTTCAGCTCAAAACCTGTTTCCAAGATTCAACACATGAGGAAATGGTTTTGTTTCCTTTTTAGCTTCAATGTTTTAATTAATCACCACCCCTAACAAACTCTGATGGTGTTTCAACATCCTTGGATTAATGTCCCTTGTCCCTCTTTGTGTGTCTGTGACAGATGAGGGCCAGACGGTGTGCGGCTCACCTGCCGACATGCAAGGACGACGTCTTGGAGAGGTGGGAATCCAGCTACGGACGTTATGTCACCAGACTCTGGGCTCCTGGGACTATCTTTTCTTTGTTGTCATTGGCTTTGTGATCTTTGCCGCCGGCACAGTGTCGGCCTGGGTGATGGGCGTCATCATGGTGCTCTACGAGCGCTACATCAAGAAGAAAGACGAACAGCTGGATGTGGACGAGGAGGAGGATGCCACTGAGACGGGACGCTCCTCACGTGCCAGGAGTGACCATGGCAACGGGAATTTGAAAACGTCACATACTGTTTGAACGATAAATTCATCCTCTGCACGCCATGGATTCCTACAGTGCCTCCTGTCAACTTCCAGGACTGTCTGTGAAGTCTAATCACACTCCTGTCACTTCGAGTCTGTGTAACAGGCTCAACACTGAGGGGGAAGGATTCAGCAGGGACGAGGCATGTCGTTCCTCCGATTTAATGTGTGCTCTAAGGTGAGGTAACACACACTCGGGCTGCCACTGTCGAGTCCTCAGCCCCTCAGCTTTACTGATCATGTATGCAGATGTTTGACTTTGGGTTTTGGTTTATCACCCTATAATGACGGACAAGGATGAGGTCAAACCTGGCACAGAGAAGCCTCGGAGCTGGTCATGCTGTCAGTCTAACAACAACAGGATGGTTTTAATGGGAAGCACATGCTAATTTTAGCTCCTGCAGTGGTGTTGATTGGCAGCTTTACAGGTTTAAGGGAAAATGCCACACAGACTGTAGCTATTTATCTTATTGTCTAAAAGTAAAGGACAAGATGGATACCCCTTACATGTGCATCTGTTAAATATGAAGAGGCACCGAACGAAGCTTAGCATAAAACCTAGGAACCGTGAAACAATTGATTTGTCAGAAGCTGTTGAAATCAAACAGCAAGCACATCTGAAGGTCATTAATTCGAATGCCATGTCATGTTCATGTTTGTTTTTCTCGGTCAAAAGCTGCAAGTTACCAGAATTCCCCCAAATGGACTGTCGACTGCTGCAAGCCAAAATAACAGCCTGGCATGCAAAGCCCACAAAGTCAAGAGCTGTCTCTTCAGTATTAGGACTTCTTTTAAAATAAGAGAACTTAAATACATTTTAAACTCTTTATTTCTCTGACGCACTTAAACAATGATCTCAAAAACACTACACTGCAGTTTGCAATTATTTCTACTTAGAACGATCTTTTCTTGATTTGTGTGAATCTTACTTCTTTGTGTCTCAATATCATTGCACATTACTTATGGGACTTAAAGATGCTATGAGGAGTTTCTAAGTAATTACAAAAAAGTCTCACTTTTAGATATATGCCTGATTGAAATACACACTTTAAGATGAGTTTTATAGCATCAAAATAGGTTATCTACAAATGCTATTCTTTAGCTTCATGGTTGGGTCGGACAGGGCTGGATACTCAAGTTCTGAAACAAGACAATTAAAACTAGAGCAAATTTACATTATTCAGACACGTCTTAGAGCACCGGGCTGTAAGTAGCGATATATAGCCGGCTCCAAAACTACGATACTAAGTTTTCCAAAATTTGCTTGTTGTCACACATCAAAAAGTACCGCTATATAACTAGAAAGAGATACATTACCTTGTCACTTTGCATTCTGTAAGTTGTTGAAAAAAAGAAGTTGTAAAGCAATGCAGAGTTCTGAGGAAGGTCCGAGCTGCTTTCTTTATTAACATCACAACAAACGCACGCTTTGGCTTGGGTCTTTTGGTGCGTTCCAGTTGGAGTCAGAAGTAGGAATTTCTGAGTTCCGAGTAGGAAACTGCAACTGGAACGTCCCCCGAAGTCGGAATTTCCTACTGGGAACTCGGTGAAACCTTGCCACCCCCGAGCTAATAGCAGCTAACGATAGCCTGGTAGATCGGCATGTTTTTTTCCAACTTCAACTGGAACGCCGACAAGAGATGATGTCACTCCCAGTTCCGAGGTTACTGGAACGCAGCATTACGACAGTCGCTGCACGTGCACATGGGTAGCAGAGTCTTTATGTCGCCAGTAACAGATTCTCCTCATAGCACTTTTAAGAAACTGCTTTACTTGACAGATTTAAATTAAATAAGATAATTTTCATTAAATATTCAGAGAATAGATTGTCTCCTAAATCATAAAACCCTATTTTGTTTTCACAGCACCTCAACTCTGCTACTTAACACCTTACAAATAAACTGAAGCCAATGTCTGGCTGCAGTGTCACAATTAAAGCATTTCTTAATATACAATTTAAACACAACTATCCATCAGGTTGTGACCATGAGACTTTTCTTAATTTTGAGTTGAAGAAATGTGTCAAAATGACTTGAGCACCTAGGCTGTTTCCTTTTTAAACATAAATAATTAGTGCCATTTGGGAAAATGCTAATCATAAAACATGTTTATGTCTGTATTTCTAAAAATAAAACACAGTTATTAGGTATTCTGACCGTATGTGCTTAATATGCTCACAAAACATTCACCAGTGGACGTTTATCATGGCCACAAGCACAGTCAAATCTAGTGGTGTGGTCCCTCTGCTCACAGGAATAGAAGGAGAGGATCGAATACATTCACGTCAGCATAGAAAAACTAATATGTGCACACTTGTACTCTGGGGAGCGTAATAAGCAGCTGCATCTTTCTGCCGTTAGCTCAGCTCTCTCATCTATTAGCCCAGAAACAAACTGCAGTCCAGCGCGTTTGAGTGTTGAGGGTCTATTTGTGAAGTTGAGAGCCGGCTGCTGTGGACTGTTTTGGCAGCGAGCCCTGCAGAATGACGAGTGAACAGGAGAGTGTGATAATTGATTTCTACTTCATCCTGTTGTTGTTTGTTGGAGTGCTGTGTCCTCGCTGTTTCTGCATGCACTGTTGATGCACCAAAAAGCCTTACTGGTATGTGGTGTGGACGAGCCTCGAGGGCTATGAACAAATAAAGACATTAACAGACATTTCATCTTAACTATTTATTTCAGAGTCGTTATTTAACGTTCTAACGTTGCACTTCTTTTTTGGATTTGCTGAGTTTTATTGAGCTAGTGGTTTAATGAATCTTCAGTTATGACCTTTCAAAGCAATAAGACTGTTATGTACCAAAAGAAGATGGACAGACACTTTAGAGGAGCTTCTTGTTTGTTAGTTTGCACAGTTTTGTCAGAGCCAAACCAGACAGACTTGTAAGAAAGAGAGTAAAATGCCTAAGTTTTGATCTGCAGTTTCCTCCTAATATGTTCTGATGGTTTAGCTTTCTATCAGCAGATTGTTGGTTTATTGTAATATTTAGTCATTTTGAATCTGTACAACCAGAGAAAAAACTTTTTGTACATTTTGAGATTTGTTTGGAGATTTTACATCACTGTGAGAGAAGCTCACATCAGGAAGGTTTGATGATTGCTGGTTCGAAAAACTGTCTGTATATTAAGAAGGACAACTTTCTGCTGTGTCAAGTGAAGCCAAAATACCCGTCTGACAGTCACTGATATACGATGTGATGTGTATTGAATCAAAGAAATTGCAGATTGGAGATGGCTGATGATTGAATCCCTGCCACTTCTCAGCTTTCCAAAGCACATTAAGATTCTGTATAGCAAATTCATATATTTTAATTAAAACACGTTATACCTGTAAGAATAAAGATAATTTAAACATTAAACAACTGAAAACTGTGTACTGCTGCATCATTAAAAACAGCACTGAGAACTTTTTCAACACTTTCAGCTCAGTGTATTTTGGCATGGTGTATTTTAAGGCTCACTAATGAACACTGAGTTCTTCGGCTTTTTGTGATTTCATGTTCTGCTTGCTGGCTGTTGCTTTATTTCAGGGCTTGAATAAGTCATCAGCTAAATTCTGTTATTTATGTGTTTACTTGGTTGAATTGCTCAAACTACCAAACTACCAACATATATAAATATTTAACAAACAGAGGGATTCATAAAGCAGGCCATATACTCCAAGATAACTGGGCTGATTTAGGACCTAATTCTGATCACAGTCAGCAGGAGTTTGATCATCTTAAAGGTGTAGTCAGCAATCTTCTAATCTAATGCAGTTTTTGTCAAAATCACCGTATTTCTCCTCTCCATCCACAAGATGTCACCACTGACAGCATGTTGAAAAAAAGTCCGGTTTCAATACACAGCCTTGGCTCTGAATTTCAGCAGGTAAATACTGTGGCTCGGGCCTAGTTACCAAAACAGGGTACACCCCCTCCACATCCAGGGGGTGATCATACTCATGAGCAGATCAGACAGAGGGGGTAGGGGGAGTAGTAGGTTGCGTAGCATGCGCAGCTAGCGTAAGAGAGAGATACAATATGTGCAGTAAAAATGGCTGAAAAACAGCCCAAAAGAAAAAGGTCAGAGGAGTGAAAAGTGAAAAAGAAGGGCTATGACCATGAGAGAGCGAAGACCCGGTTCAACATTGGTGTTGCTTTCCAACGGTGGAGGGAACTCTGCGGATTGAAAGACCTGAAAACGGACGTGGATGTCGCCATCTTTCTGCTGGATAGGTAAGCAACATTAGCTTTGTGGTGCTTCACATAACAGTAACAGCCGTCAAGCATTCATCTTATTGTCTAATCTGCCAGAATGTACTGTTGTTGTGATGTTATCAATAATGGCAGTCGAGTTGTCTGACGAGTCAGGGTTACCTTATCTACGTTGATCAGCTACGCAGTTTCTATGGTCGTTTCCATGATGATGCACGTCCATCAGCTTTTGGGGGTGGAGCCATGGGTGAGGTATGAAGGGAGAGGCGGGTCTAAATTTGTTTATAAACAACCTCTTTTATCGTTTTTTTCCACGTAGCTGACTACACCTTTAAAGCAGCACTAAGTAAGATTTTGTCTTCAGCTCTCTAGGGGCCTCTATGGTTGCTGAGTGTAACTGCACTGTCATACACCAATGTGCATTTGTTGACATACAGATGGAGGGGAAGTGAGCCGACAGGATGTCCAGAGAGACAAATAAACCATGTGAGCTGATAAGGTACGGTCTGATCATGTTTCTATTTGAATAAATCATCATGTACTTACAAGTCAAACAGTAACGGCTAAATCAGCATCTGTCGGGCATCCCTCCTCTTCTTTCAGCTCATGCCAGCAAGTGAATGCTGCACCTATGTTTATCCCTATCAGGTAAGCTTGTTACGCTCAAGCTTTTTTAAATCTTCTCTGATAAAACTTTTCTTCTCTTTGGCATTTTGCCTCTTCTGCCATGATAACAACTCTAGATTTACCTTTTGTTTTCTTTTTGTTTAATGGCTGGTGGCATTCAACGTCAAAGGAGCGTTACCTCCGCCCACTATGCAGGAGTGTGAGGTTTAAAATTCAAAACTGCTTTATATTCTCCTTTCCCAATGTTCTGCTTTTGCCTCGAGGTGGAAGTAACACATGCCATAAAGTAGTCAAAGCAGTAAAAATTTGTAGATTTTTTTGTGTGTTAGTGTTCCTACCATCAACACTGAAGTTACATTGTGCCAGTGAAGGTGATACAGACCCCCTCAGACCATGACAGAGGTGTCATTCAACCTGTTGTAAGGTGGTGTACCATCACAATGACTCTAGACATATTATATTAGGATGGAAAAACTACATTATGTAGGTTGAAAGACTCTCTTGATTTTCCAATGAGAGTGGTGCTTAGACTGATTTTACCCTTCCTGATGTTTTAAACACTACGCACATTAAATATGCTTGGTCAGTAATCCTGTTTTGTTGAGAAATAAAGAGGACAAGACCTTAATTTATCACATGAAATTGAACAAAAATCTGGAAGCAAGATAGCGAAAGAAGAAAGCAGAGTATCCATAGCAACAATATTAAACATGTATAATAGTTAGATGGACAACAGAAATGAACAGTTGATCCGTGGAAAAAAACACAAATGTTTATACATCATGTCCTGTAAAATGATGTCTGAACAGACAAAAGGAGACGCTTGACTCAAACTTCCGCTGCTTGGAAATATTATCCTGCATGTGGCCCTCAGTGAAAAATGTGTGGACCCCTGTGGTCTTCATAACTGTTTTCTTGTCTATCCATCACTATTGTCTTTCAGGGTTGCAAGGGACTGGAGCCTTTCCTATCTTTACATAGGGCAAGGGGCTCCAGCCTCCTGGCCTCCAGCCAATCACAGGGCCACACATAGAGACAGACAACCAGTCATGCTCACACTCATACCCAAGGAAAATTCACCAGTTAAAGGGACTGTGAGGTGTTTCTAAGTAATTACAAAAAAGTCTCACTTTTAGATATATGCCTGATCGAAATAAACACACTTTAAGATGAGTTTTATAGCATCAAAATAGGTTATCTATAAATGCTATTCCTTAGCCTTCTGGTCGGGTCGGACAGGGCTGGACTGGATACTCAACTTCGGGAACAAGACAATTAAAACTAGAGCAAATTTATATTATTTTATTATTTATATTACACGTCTTAGAGCACTGGGCTGTAAGTAGCGATATATAGCCGGCTACAACTACGATAATTTTTCCAAAAATTGCTTGTTGTCACACATCAAAAACTACCGCTACGTAACTAGAAAGAGATACATTACCTCGTCACTTTGCATTCTGTAAGTTGTTGAAAAAAAGAAGTTGTAAAACAATGCAGAGTTCTGAGGAAGGTCCGGGCTACAACACAACAAACACACGCTTTGGCTTCGGTAACGTCTTGTGGTGCGTTCCAGTTGAAGTCAGAAGTAGGAATTTCCAAGTTCCGGGTAGGAAACTGCAACTGGAATGTCCCCAGAAGTCTGAATTTCCTGCTGGGAACTCGGTGAAACCTCACCACCCCCGAGTTGACAATGGAAGATGGATGCCCCCAGTGTGAACAGTTATTTAGCTCCTGTAATGATCAATTTATTTGCACTTCTGACTGGGGTGTTTCGCTCTAGATCAGCTGTGTATTGTTAGACTTATATTTACAAAAATGCTGCCATAGTGATAATCACATTCTTCATACAACAACACAGGGCATGCTAACAACAGCTAACGATAGCCTGGTAGATCGGCATGTTTTTTTCCGGCTTCAACTCGAATGCCGATAAGTTGGAGATGATGTCACTCCCAGTTCCGAGGTTACTGGAACGCAGCATTACGACAGTCGCCGCGCGTGCTCATGGGTAGCAGAGTCCTTTTTTCGCCGGTAATAGATTGTCCTCATAGCACCTTTGACAAAATGAGCAGTTTTTTTGGAGGAAGCTGGATAGCCTGGATGGAACCCACCCATGTACGGGGAGAACACAGAAAGGCACTGGCCGACACAGGGTTAAAACCAGCAACCTTCCCGCTGCTGCTCCACTGTGTCAAATAACATTTTCACTTTCACCTCAAAACTATCCGTTTGTCACAACATGAATGAGATTCTGTCTCTAGAGCTAATATAGAGCTGTCGTATAATATAGAGCAGACAGATCTACTCCACTGTCAAGTTAAACCTTATTTTTAAGATAAGAGAAGGTAATTGTGGGTCTGGTTTCTGTGTATTATTTATGATTTTGAGATATAACTTTATATGCAGAGATGTTTCTGTTACTGAACTTTTTTCTGTTGTCTTTTACGAGGACATTCTGTTATATTACAAAACCAAAATACAAA
The DNA here is from genome assembly GCA_036419115.1 of Scarus forsteni. Classification (NCBI taxonomy): domain Eukaryota; kingdom Metazoa; phylum Chordata; class Actinopteri; order Labriformes; family Labridae; genus Scarus; species Scarus forsteni. The sequence continues at coordinate 11,769,112 of JAZDUH010000271.1, read as the reverse complement.
TTTATTGTCTATGCTGAGACTTTAGTGTAATAATCCCTTTTGTGAAAACCGCATTCGCAAGCTATTGTCAATCATGACATTGCATTGTCTTTCTAGCACTAAGAAAAGTCAGTACCTAACCAAAACACCAAAAAACAACAAAGAAGTGCAACAAAATCTTGGTTTAAAAAGAATGTACTAATGGTATAGTCTGATGATTGTTCTATCTGTTAACATGGAAGATTGGATTTATGAGGATGCATCTCAAGCACGTTGACTAGATGGCTGATGCTTTGTCCATCTTAACCCTATAACATCATTTGAATCATATTTGATACACACTTTTATAATACCTCTAACTACTCAATATGTTCAACAAATTACAAAAAAACCCCATTTGAATACAATCACATAAATGATAAAAATGTCCTCAAATGGATTATCAGTTGCCAAAAACACCTAATGTACCAAATGAGATACCAAAAATCTATATGTTGAATTTTATGGACATCTCGATTTTTGTTGGATTTTAGCAGAGAGTGAAGTAAAAGTTTAATCTCCAAAAAATTAGAATTTTCTGGCTATGATCTATGGTCTTGGGCCTTAAAGGGTTAATATTCAGTTGAATCCATCAACAAGGTTTTGCATTAGCATTCAGGCTTGATTCACAGTGCAGGGTCTCATGAATTATCCAATGCACGGTTTTCAGTTATTCTTCTGCTTTAAATGATATTTTGTATTCAAATCTTAGACTGCACAGCCACTGACAGACTGAAAGATCAAAAGTCAAAAGAAAAAGAAAGCTCTGCCAAATATTACTGAGAAGAAGAGCAGTTTTTAGTTATTAAGCTCTTAAACTCTGAGCAATGTCTCGTCTTGAATAAATGTACTCTTCAATACTGCTGAGAAACCTTTCCTCACACATTTACTGGCACTTGCATGTGCATATTGTTGGAAGCTGTAAAAATCAAGTTGAAGTTATGACTTAAACCCAAGTATCATAAATAAAGCATCATACAGTAATTAGAATTTACATACAGCCTCAATGTAAATTTAATTCTGAACCAATTAAACCATATTTGTCTGTTTCTTATTAAAGCTTCATTTAAGCCATATATCCTTTAAAATACATATAGCCTTTAAAATACTGATGAACTTTGTTTGAAGTTTTGTAGTAAAACAACTGTCCAAACTCACAAAGTTGAGTGTAATGAGATATTTTTGACAAGATACTACGATTAACAGTTCATACAATCTGATTGTTTGCACTGCTTCATAGTCAAAACTTCAAGTCCATTTTTTGTTGGAAAATGGAAATTTGGTGTTTCTAACAGCCACTGAGGTCATGTTTTTGGGCCTTATGCATATTCATTCTGAATGATATTAACAAAATCTGTGCTTCATCTGCGAAAACAACTTGAAATGGTTGCCTTGCCTTGCCTTCCTCAGAACTCTGCATTGCTTTACAACTTCTTTTCTGTACAACTTACAGGATGCAAAGCGACGAGGTAATGTATCTCTTTCTATTTACGTAGCGGTAGTTTTTGATGTGTGACAACAAGCAATTTTTGGAAAACTTAGTATCGTAGTTTTGTTGCCAGCTATATATCGCTACTTACAGCCCGGTGCTCTAAGACGTGTCCGAATAATATAAATATGCTCTAGTTTTAATTGTCTTGTTCCCAAAGTTGAGTATCCAGGCCAGTCCAGCCCTGTCCAACCCGACCGCGAAGCTAAGGAATAGCATTTATAGATAACCTATTTTGATGCTATAAGACTCATCTTAAAGTGTGTATTTCGATCAGGCATATATCTAAAAGTGAGACTTTTTTGGAATGACTTAGAAACTCCTTTCAGTCCCTTTAAATACAAATCATTCCCCCATTGCAATTACTTTCCTTTTAGAAACACTAAATAAGCAATTGGGAACTGAGGACACTAATTGTTGAAGCTTTATAGGTGAAATTCTTTTCCATTCTCGCTTGATGTACAACTTCAGGTGCTCATTAGTGCAGGGTCTCTGTTGTTGTACTTAGCACTTCATAATGTGCCAGACATTGGCAGGCAAAGTCTGCACTCTTTTACTCCTATAAAAACTGTCTGACTATTCGCTCCTGCAGTTGTTCTCAGAGTGGTGAACCTTGTTTCCCCTTTTTCAGCTTTTATTGGGACATGTTGCATGCATTACCTTCAAAAAAACTTCAATATTTGCATAAAAGGAGCAATAAAGTTTATTTGGTTGAAAATTAAATGCCCTTTCTTTGTAGTGTATTAAATTGAATAAAGGTCAAAAAGGATTGCCAAATGTAATATTCTCTTTTTTTTACTCAATGTCCAAGCTTAATTTGAAATGGGGGTGTATTAGAGAATACCAGGATTGTGGAGCATAAAATAGCTGCTTCTTGCTCCTATAGGGGGTAATTAAATACCTAATATCACATGAAAGCAACTAACTGGGGGATGTGGTTACATGTTACCATAGTTACAGGTAATTATTCCTTCAAATAATGCTCAAGAACATAGTTTATAGCCTGGCTCACACTACACGATTTTGAAAAAAATCTTATAAGACTCTGAAATCGGGTTGTATCACACACATATAGAGAATCTTGAAAGATTATCTTTTCTTAAATCTTAGGCACACACACACACTACAAGATTTGATAACTGACCTGCGCACACTACAGGATTTCATCAAGATTATCGGACCAGAGCGACGCTCAGCGTGATCCCACGTCATCTCAGCATGTAAAGAAAAACAGGAAAAATGTAGACTAGTGCGGTACTGCTGGCTTCGGCCCTTACTTGTAGTGGAAAAAGAAAAAAAAGGACTAGATGCATCTGAATGAAGAAGTGGTTGTGGAGACGCGGACAAATATCAAGCCAAATAAATGATTAAATAAAGAAATCATTGTTACTCCTCGTTTATTAATGTTAACTAGTAAAATGCGATTGTATAGCTGATATATCAATTTCACGTGAGAGCAGGTGCTGTTGTCCATGATATCAGCGCTGGGGGTGATTACCTGTGGCACTCTGCCACATTATTATCTCACCTGGAATTTTTAATACAGATGCCATTTCTCTCCAACGCTTTTCCTTTTCCTATCGGCTGTGATAATCTCTGCATGTTTAAACATTTGTAGTCTTGCCACAGGTCGATGAGACTGTCCTCCATCTCTGCTGTCCATCCCACCCGTACGTTCTTTGTGCTCACCCCCTGATAGCCCCTGACTCGCGGTCATTTTCCGGTCATCGTAGGCGGCTCTCTGATTGGCTACTGTCATCGTCAGCGAATTTGAGTTGCGTAATCACCCAGATAAATATCAAACATGTTTGAAAATTATCCTAACTGGGGGTATTGGGTTATCTTATCTTCAGAGTACAGAAGCTTATTAATATTTATCAAGAAGAAGACATAGTTTATTTGAAACATTCTGTATTTTCCCGATTTATAAGATGGTTGAGAATAATAGCCTGTGCTATCCTATAAGACTTTTTTAAGAAGATCTATATCTTTTCTTTGAATCTCTCTAGATACACACACACACTACATCTTTGATAACTGATCGCTTTAAAACTACAGCATCAAGATTATCATGGACCGCTACGTTTTCCTGACTGTGCTGACTTCTGAACTGGAAACTCTCTTCACGACTGCAGCATGCGAGTACGGCTTCCTCCTTTCGGCGAGCTCCTCATCTGTAAACTCTGGCTCAAAACTGTAAGGACACCCATCATATTCAAAGTTCTCGGCCCACAACATCTTCATCTGATAGATATTTGTCCGCTTTTGCACAAAACTGGACAGAAGTTGTTCAGTAGCACGAGTCAGATTGGCGCAAGCACGGCAGCCGTAAAGAAAGTTTCCAGTTCAGAGGTCAGCACAGTCAGGAAAACATGCGTGGAGCGACCCCGGACTGTAATGGAGGGGTAGCGTGAGCGGACCATGATGAAATATTGGTGAAACTAATGAGTTTTGGGATGATTAATGCAGTTTTAGGAGCGGCGCTATACATGCCCTATCCGCTACCATTATACGGATGTCCGCCGCTCGATTTTGGATCTAAATATCTCCTGAAGCACTGTTTGGATCAGGAAAGCCTTCTGGGTGAGTTGTTCTACTTCATTCTATAAACAATGTGAAAGCTGTAGAAACTGAACTTATCCTTTAAATAGTTTGAGGCTGCACCAATGGGATCCATTGGATCAAATAACTGCTAAACTTGAAGAAGTTTTTTGAAAGTCTTTGTTGCAACACTTGTTACATCACCCAGACCCTCAGGAGTGCTCACTATCGCTCCTTCGTCACTTGAAAGAGTCATCATCATTTGCATAACTGGCATGCTGTCTATCACTGTTTGCCAACATTTTGACCTGATTACTGTAACTGCAAGCAGTATGCTGAGCTGCCCCTGAACATTTGAACTCTTGGTTGCTCTAATTGCTTTGGTTATAATATTTGATTGAGATCCTTCAGTATATATTGCATTATGTTCATGTACAGTGTATATAAGGGTCTGTGAGGTGCACTCTCATTTGCATTCACACACTAATCAAGCATATCATCTGATATTGAGGGTGTTTAACATAGTGCTAAGTGCACTGTTTAGGACACGTGACGCTTTAGGAAAGGGTGAGGGTGAAGCCTGGAAATAGGCCAGCTTGTTGTCCTAATTTGTGTCAGCACAGTGACACAGATGAAATAAGAAATACTCACATGCTCTTTTTTGAATAACCATGTATATACTCACTATTCTCAGCACATGTCCTGTTATTATCTGACACACAGAGACAAAAAGATAAAAGGAGTTATATTTGGAAATGGGCTAACACAGATAACCTTGAAGAATAATGCTGTATAAGTGCTTAAGAGAGCTTTTTATGTAAAATTGACAGCAAAGCAGAGCAGCATCTTCCCACATTATCATCGAACAACACAATCTAATATATAAAGGAGTTATATTTGGAAATCGGGCCCCCTGGCAGAATAAAGACGATGGAATTGATATGACAAGCATTATGCTTGAGCCTGAACATTTGAAAACTGTAAAGCTCACAGCCTTTGGTTCAGTTATTTGATTATACAAGTCAACATAAATACCAAGAAAAAGGCAGTGCTCTTTTCATTTGATTTAAATTATGCAAGTAATTGCATCTGATATTGAGGTGTTTATCTAGTGCTAGTGCACCCCTGAGACATCTGGCAGCAACATCTTTAAAAAATTGAGGGTGAAAGTGCACGATAATATTAGTCAGCTATTTGTACTAGACTCAAAACTGACAAGATGCTAGCTAATAAGAAAACTGATGCTCTTTGCCTTTTGACAGAGATCGCACTATTCTGGTGCCACAGCGACAAAGCAAATATAGCCTGAATATTGCTGTTTAATAAATTCAGAGATCTTGGAGAGTATTTGCAGAGTAATTACTTGATTTCGATAATCCATCTAAGCCAGAGCTCCAGAATCTGGAATAAAGTCTAGCTATTTTTCTACCCTCTTCAGGTGGGTCAGCTGACCTACTGGTTTTAGAGACGCTACAGTGCGCTGACATAACTTGTACAAAAGCATGACCCAGCATTTTTGCTATATTTTTTCTCAGCATCGCTCAGTACATGTGCTATGATAAGTCAGCTCATCTACCCTCTGACTGACTCAAAAGCAAACTTGAGCGCATAGCGACACGCTGGGTATCATCGACTGACGGTCTTGAGTCTGAGTTATACGGACGAGGAGCTCCCATGGCAGGGAATGAAAGGATGCAGATGAGTCAAGAGTCAGACTACGCAGTTACCGTTTGAGCCTGAGCTACGAACAGCTGGCTCCATGAGAGGAATAAACAGAGGGAGAGAGACAACAGGCCCACGAATCTTAAACTCAGTGCTGTTAACTGGTGGTGCGCTAGGACAGTGCCCACCACTGCCTATAGCAACAGAAGACAGTGTGTTTGCAACAGAAGAGGAGTGCCCCAGAGGGACTTGAAACCGCTGACAAGCTGGATTATGGATCTATCCAGGAATATATGTCTGACTACTCTGGAGGATTTCGCTGCAATGACAAACCGGCTGTGGTAGAGACCCCGCTGCTGATTTTATGTGGCCTCGGCCCCGCGCTGGAAGATTACGCCCCGCTGAAGCATGTCGTGGCCCCTGCTAAGGCGGCAATGCGGCTCTGAAGCTGATCTACCTCGACCCTGAAATCCGAACTTCTGAAGGACTAGAGCTGTAATGATAATTTGTCTGAGTGAGTATATGAGCATGCACAAACCTAAAAATAAGGTCCAGGTGTCAAAATACCGGAGTTTCCCTTTAAAGAGGCTATGAGGAGTTTCTAAGTAATTACAAAAAAGTCTCACTTTTAGATATATGCCTGATCAAAATACACACTTTAAGATGAGTTTTTAGCATCAAAATAGGTTATGTATAAATGCTATTCCTTAGCTAAGTGGTCGGCTCCGACAGCTGGCTGCAAAACTACGATAATAAGTTTTCCTAAAATTGTTTGTTGTCACACATCAAAAACTACCGCTACGTAAATAGAAAGAGATACATTACCTCGTCGCTTTGCATCCTTTAGGTTGTTGAAAAAAGAAGTTGTAAAGCAATGCAGAGTTCTGAGGAAGGTCCGAGCTGCATTCACAACAAACACACGCTTTGTCTTGGGTCAGGTCTTTTGGTGCGTTCCAGTTGTAGTCAGAAGTAGGAATTTCCGGGTTCCGAGTAGGAAACTGCAACTAGAACATCCCCAGAAGTCTGAATTTCCTACTGGGAACTTGGTGAAACCTCTCCATCCCCGAGCTAACAACAGCTAACAATAGCCTGGTAGATCGGCATGTTTTTTCCGACTTCAACTGGAACGCTGATAAGTCAGAGATGATGTCACTCCCAGTTCCGAGGTTACTGGAATGCAGCACTACGACAGTCGCTGCGCATGCTCATGGGTAGCAGAGTCTTTATGCAAATAGATTCTTCTCATAGCACCTTTAAGGCATTAAAACAATCAATAATGTCACTAGGGTTTATAAGCTGTTTTAGACAGCTTCTAATGAGGACACAGCATGGATATTACAGAGCAGCTGGTTCAAATTTGCCAAGGTGGATTGGTGGCTTGCTGGGCACTTTCACTTCTTTTGCAACCTGCAGGTCCCCTTAAGCAGGACTGGAACAGCTAAAGCTGGAGATGTACTTGCTGTTTGGTCTTGGATTTGCATCCACCAGCTTCATGAGAGCTCTTAAGTAGACACTGCTGTGACAGGTGGATGTAATCTTTGAGGGTATGCAGTGAGCTCAGGCTGTATACAAACACCTGCTCACTGTAAGAGGTAAACTACAGACATGGAGACTTTAATGTAATTTCTGAGTAAAACTCAACAACTGTGATTTTCAGGTGCTGATTTGGCAGAGTGGTTAGCAACCAGGCACGTCCCATATACATTCTTCTGCTGGCCCGGGTTTGAATCCAGCCTGTGGCCAGTTTGCAGAGTGTCTTCCCCTGCTCTCTCATCCCTTTCTCAAGCCTATGTCTCTCTCTACTATCCATAAAGGCACAAAATGCCCAAAAAATACATAAAAAAGATCGATCGGCATGTTTTTTTCCCACTTCAACTGGAACGCCAATAAGTCGGAGATGATGTCACTCCCAGTTCCGAGGTTACTGGAACGCAGCATTACGACAGTCGCCGTGTGTGCTCATGGGAAGAGAGTCTTAATGTCGCCGGTAATAGATTCTCCTCATAGCACCTTTAAGCTAAAAGGCTATTGGCTGTAGCTTCAGAGTTCAGTCTTGTCAAAGCTATGCATAATTCACCGGCTTTCCCCCAATGTTCATGTACCACTAATATGAAATTTAGAGCTCTTAGTTATTCAATTTATGAAGCAAAAAAATGTTTTTTTGTTTTGCATGTGTAGGTCTTTACACTCTATGTAAGGACAGAACTAGTCTATAATTGCTTTCAGTGCTTAGCTATGGGCCATGATACACTAAACGAATAAGCTATTGGCTGTAGTTTACAGGCATAAAACTGATAATGATTTATATTTGACTTATATTGTCATGTTTCCAGATCATAAACACAATGCTATGAGCTGACCGTTTGCGTATATTTAGTGTATCATTTCCCATTGTTCCATAAGGCGGACACCTGGTGATGCTAAGGGATATTTTTTGTGCTTGGAAATGGTGCTTTCTTTATTTGTGAATCTAAACATGCATTAGTCTGTTGGACAGAGGTGTAGTTGTCTGGATGTGCCTAAGGACAGCACTGCACTCACTCGGCTGTGGTCACATCAATAGCACAGCTGTGACTCAAAGTCAGATCAGTGAATAGACGAGGAAATGCATCTAACACGGCGGCTGCAGCAGAAGCTCCTGCAGGCTTGTTCCCGCCTCTGGTGGTGTAACTCGTGTTCTTTGCACCATTGTGTGCATCCGCCGAGTGGGAAGGCGAACTGGCCACAGCAAAGCGCCTGCAGATGGTCAATGTGACATCAAGTAAGAGTGGCTCTAACCGAGCGTAATAGCCCTCTGACACATCTACTTACAAATACCCTCACTCATACACAAACACACACAAAACAGGAAGAAATCCTTTGGTCACAAAGCCGTGGAATGACTTGCACCAAAGTTAGAAACGAGGATATATTTCCAGAGTGCTGCTGCTCGGGCTCTAGGGTCCTATTTTCAGTTATTTCAACAAAATTACATCATTAACCACTGACATATATAGTTGACAGCAAGAAATACTCAGCCAAATCCAACCAACCCCTACTGATGAAGTGCTGGAAAGTAAAGCAATTGCTGAAACTTATCTTGGGTCAGAAAAATGTCTAAGTCAGGGGTGGGCAACTGGAGGCACAGGGGCCATAAGTAACCCTCCTTCCCACTCACTGTGGCCTTTAGGTCACTTTAAAATGATAAATTGTCCACATTAAAAAAATGGCCATGAGGACCAAATACAGGACAATTTGAAAAACAAATTTTAAAGAACAATCTTTATTGTTCTTTCAAAATCAGTTTTGAGAAATTTGTAATAATTGTAACAATTTCTGCAAAACTCTTTCAAAGACATTGCTTAATTCTAGAGATGCACCATGTTGCATTTTTTTTTACTGTTTAGAATTATCTGATATTTTGTAGATCACCACAAAAAGTGATTCAAGGTCACACCTTTATGACATGGAATATATATTTTTCGGTTGCAACTCTAAAACCAAGCCACGAGAGCAACAACAAGCCAATTAGTAACTTGATGATGCAAAATTGGCCTTTTTGTTATGGATATATCAGCCTGAAATACTGGCAGAAGAGGTTTTGATATTATGCTGTTACAGATAATTGACATCACAATAAACATTTTAGGGTTGCATGCATAAAAAGGTGACTGAAAAAAGAGGGTGGGGAAAGGAAAATACCATTGGAAAGCAAAAATAATTTCAGGGTTAGGTCTGGGTAAAAAGTTCTGTTGCCTGTATTCAGCATGTTGTGAACAATGTTTAAAGCCCTTCTCACACAGGCAAACCTGAAATTTCCTCCAAATTTTTGCTTTCTTGATCATACTTGGTCTATAGAGCAAGAAAATTTCTGCATTTTGCCTGTCGGTCTGTGAGTAAAAAAACAAACAAAATAACAACACTGCTGTTTGTTACACATTCAGCTAACCAAGGTAAATTAAGTACATTTTCCATGTTTTCTGCTTGTGTGAATGGCATCCAAGTTAGGGCGTTTTCACACTTAAAGGATACGTTTGGTTTCTACAGCTTTCACATTGTTTATAGAATGAAATAGAACAATATACTAACTGCATTCATCGTCCAAAAACTCATTAGTTTCACCAATATTTCATCATGGTCCACTTGCAGTACTCCTCCATTACAGTCTGTGTCGCTCCACCCATGTTTTCATGACTGTGCCGACCTCTGAACTGAAAAGTTTCTCTGGCCAGCTGTTCTTCTCTTTGCCTCCTCGTCCTCCTTTCGATGAGCTCCTCATCTGTAAACTCTGGCTCAAAACTGTAAGTACACCCATCACATTCAAAGTTCTCCTCCACAACATCTTCATCCGATAGATATTCGTCCATTTTGCACAAATATGGAAGAAGAACATTATTGTGTAGCCACCGCTCGCTGCTGAAACAATGAGCCATACTGTGCATGTGCGCACAACCGGAAAGAAACTGACCTCTGAAACTTTTCAGTTCAGAGGTCAGCACAGTCACGAAAATATGGGTGGAGCGACCCCGGACGGTCTTGGAGGAGTAGCATGAGCGGACCATGATGAAATATTGGTGAAACTAATGAGTTTTGGGATGATTAATGCAGTTTTAGGAGCGGCGCTATACATGCCCTATCCGCTACCATTATACGGATGTCCGCCACTCGATTTTGGATCTAAATATCTCCCGAAGCACTGTTTGGATCAGGAAAGCCTTCTGGGTGAGTATATTGTTCTACTTCATTCTATAAACAATGTGAAAGCTGTAGAAACCGAACTTATCCTTTCACATCCTTGGTCCAGACCAAATGAAATCTGGTTGGCTTATTTGGAAAGTTCGTGTGGGGGTGGTGTGAAGGTTCACACAAACTCTGGGGCAGACAAAACAACTGAATTCCGGTCCACCTGAAAACAGGGAGTCCTGGTTCATTTCCAAAAGTTTGATTTCTGTGGGTACAAAATCCTAAGCAGTCTATCCAAACATAGACCAAACTAGGCAAGGGAAGCATAAAGCAATGAAATGTGGGTTGAATTTGGTTGAATATCACAGAAGTGAGTAAGCTAACACAGCATACACTGACGATATCATGCAGAGTGCAGCTATCATTAGCATTGCTAGTGCTGCCACCCTCTGGTCCTCTTCTGTGCAGAATATGGTTACACTTTGCTCTGGTCAAAATGAAAGTGCCACCTGACACAGCCCTAAATTGCACTTTTATTTTCATTTTATGTCACAGAATACTTCTGAGCTGCTCCAGGCTGAACAAAGTAAATACTGAAACTGGTTGTGCATTTCTGGGTCATGGATGGCAGGAAAGAAGACTGCAGCCATGACCCCAACTAGTGGCAGTGTATGTTACGCATTTGTTGACCCGCTTTGGTCCGCCTGATAAGGTGCAGTTTGAATGAAAACCAAACAAATTGGAAAATGAAACTTCACACTGAACCAAAACCAAATTTAAGGTGTGAAAGCGACCTCAGAAAGGAAATGTGTTGATAGACACAGAGATTTATTCAAAGGTTTCAGGGTGGCATGTAAAAAGGGCTTCAGGCATCAGAGGGGTGGAGAAGGGAAGAAACACTGTGGGCTAGGAAATTACCGGGTCTGGGAGGAAACCTTGCTGTCCGCCCACATACATGCATCTTACTCGGTTAAATTTTTTTAAGTTTTAAGAGTTTTTTGTTCCACAGGTATATAAGATTTACCACTTTAACTGTCTGAACTTTTGGCATTGAAGGGAAATGAATGTGGCCCCCTTGTTAGGAATTGCGGCCCATCCTTGATCAAAGCTGTAAAATATGTTTTTAGTATTTTCATCTGCCTCATTTTTAGACTGCACTAAAGCACAAAACAAGGGACAACAGCAGCTAACTGTTTGGTTTTGTTTAGGAACAGGAATGACTTTTGCCCTCTTTCATTTTCTCCATTATTATCAGAAACTGTTTGTCTGCCTGGATTTACTTTAAACTCATTGCAATTACTCTTTTCAATCTTTCCTTGCATACTGTATTTTATTTTCCTACTGGACTTGATATTGATGCTCATCTCTCCTCTGTGAATGTGGATATCGATCGATGATCACGAGGAAGCCCCTGCCTCCACTTGGCAGAAATGAAGTTATTTCTACTGCTGAAGTTATTTCTACTGCTGTTACATGTCTGCACACAGGCTCAGGGGCCTGACAACTATGTATCCTTCCCCAGCAATAAAAGGTCATTTGAGAGAAGCTTGTGTGTCGTTTTGTGCGTCATCGTTCTGCCTGGAGAAGTGTTTTTTTTATTTATTCTGCTCTGTCTTGTCTGACCCCTCTTTGCTCTCTGAATCTTCTTGCACCCTACTTATGCTTCTGGGGGCTTTTCTAGGTTATGTTTATGTCTAATTAGCATCAAGTCAAAATATATGTCATCTTTATTGTATGCACTGGGGCATTTATAGCACACAGACATGCACACAGTGACACGGTTAAGAGGAAAGTTGACACTAATTGTCAGGCTCATGGCTGATAGGTTCCTAAAAACGCTACAATACTGTCATGACAATAATGCTTAAGGAGATCCATTTAGGCTGGTGACTTTTAATAGTAGGTGTTGCTGATTTAAAGGTGTAGTCAGCGATCTTCTAATCTTCTAATCTAATGCACTATTTGTCAAAATCACCATATTTCACCTCTCTATCCACAAGATGTCACCACTGACAGCATGTTGAAAAAAAAGTCCGGTTTCAATACACAGCCTTGGCTCTGAATTTCAGCAGGTAAATACTGTGGCTCAGGCCGAGCCACCAAAACAGGGTACACCCCCAACATCCAGGGGGCGATCATACTCATGCGCAGATCAGACAGAGGGGGAAGGGGGAGTCATCAGTTGCGTAGCGTGCACAGTTAGCGTAAGAGAGAGATACAATATGTGCAGTAGCAACGGCTGAAAAACAGCCCAAAAGAAAAAGGTCAGAGGAGTGAAAAGTGAAAAAGAAGGGCTATGACCATGAAAGAGCGAAGACCCGGGTCAACTTTGGTGTTGCTTTCTGACGGTGGAGGGAACTCCGCGGATTGAAAGACCTGAAAACGGACACGGATGTCGCCGTCTTTCTGCTGAATAGGTAAGCAACATTAGCTTTGTGGTGCTTCACATAACAGTAACAGCCGTCAGGCATTCATCTTATTGTCTAATCTGCCAGAATGTACTGTTGTTGTGATGTTATCAATAATGGCAGTCGAGTTGTGACTACTATTGTCAAGGCACAGGCTGTGTCTGAAATGGCATACTAACGTCCTACTCATACTAAGTGTGACGTCAAAATGAGTATGTAGTGTGTTCACATTAGATAGTATAAAAAGATTGAGTGTGCGAGAAATACCTGGATGTATACTGTATCGGAAAAAAATTTGCGAGGTGGGCATACTAGTCACACTCAAATGCCCCATAATGCATTGCGCCATGCAAGACCGACATGCATTCAGCTAAAAATCTGCCACGAGCAAACTTCCCGTTTTCAAAATAAACGCATCTTTTATGATCTCCTTTTAGTTCTTTAACGCTTTGTAAATTAAGCTCTTGTTTTGGAGCCGACCGGGAGTTTTTTTGATAGCATAATGACGCGCATAGCAGAATGTCCGAAATGCCGAAATGAAATTTGTATTTGTGCGTTTTATGGCTCAAATGACCACATTTTGGTATTTACGTGGGGACTTTATCGCCTAAAATGCTGTCTGAACTTTCAAATGTGGCGAATCAACAGAGATATTTGATAGACTGGTGTGCTTCTGATTTTTGTTGTTGGAGGTTTGAAATGCATCATGGGAAACTTAGTAGTATGCTACAGTGTGAACGGTTGGCATCCCAATCATACTTATAGTATGTAGTATACAGTATATACACATGAGTTTGTAGTATGTAGTACATTAGTATGCCATTTCGGACACAGCCACAGTGCTGGAAAGCCGAACCCAAGTCCACGTCTTGAGATGGCACACAGTATACGGCGATTTACACCATAATTTCCTATTTTGACCAAGGCTGAAACAGAGGGTTTTGGGTACCAAAATGGGGTATCTGAGGACTTATACTGTCCTAAGTGACACAACACATTTCAGTGTCAGCACCAAAACCATGTGAGATTTTACTACCTGTATTTGATTAGATAGAACTTTATTAATCCCCTTGGAAAAACTTCCTCAGGGAAACTGAGAATCAGTAGCAGTTCAGTGTTTAAGATTAAAATATAAAAGAAAAAAGAAGTAAATATAAATATAAATAAAAAAATATATAGCTACTGACTGGCTACTGTATGTTCTTCTGTAAATCTGTATGTAAGCACTTCAGCCAAGGCTATGTGATGTCATTCTTATGTCTATTCTCCCCTCCGTTGCTCACATCAATGTCCGTCCATCAATGGTCAAAAGACGAGGAATGAAGGAGACCGACAAGATGCTGTGAGAGATATGTTTGCTTTTTGGGGGGGTTTCTCCCTGAGCAGCGTTTGTCCGTTTATTCTCCATGGTGCCGATAGTTGAGCATTCATCCATATCTGTGAAATGTTTCCCTCTCTCTTTCAACACACAGGGTGACACTTCCTTTGCCTCATGGTGGTGTTTTGACCAGCCTGAGTCAAAACACTCATCATTATAAAGTATGACACCTCCATGTCTCCACTCATGAAAAAAATGCACTTCATGCAACATTTACAAGGACATTTAGATAAACAATCACAGGCGCTGTGTAGACAGCAAGTGAACACGTGATAATGGTGTTTAGTTAGGACATGATGTTGGGCAAGAACCTTAAAAGGTGATTTCTGGGGACATCAGAGACTAATGCAAACTTGATGAGGAGGAGCATGATGTGGGACCTTCAGTTCTTATTGAGCTTGTCAACACATCACAGCCTCAGGCTCTCATAAATCCCTCTTAACCTTGACCACCAAGGACCAACAAGGATATGGCTGAGGACAACCACCACAAGAACTGTAGAAGACCCTGCTGGACAGAGCTGCATTGTGGTAACACATATAAACCTGAACCCAAAAAACAGTAAGGTGTCACACTAATTTTTGATAATGTAGCTGTTGTGCTAATTACAGCATACAGTCCTGCTCAACATTATTGGCACCCCTTCATTATTTTCATCACTTTAACAGTATCTTCAGAAATAAATTTGAAATGTACCAAATTTCTGCCATCAGGATCCTTTAATTGAAGGTCCAAAATACTTCAAAAAAAAAAAAAAAACTTTTTTACAAGTCACATATTGTAATTTCAAAGAGGGCACCCCCCTTCAGTATTTTGTTGCACACCCTTTGGCACTGATGACAGCCTCCAAATGTTTCTTGTAGCCATCTATAAGCTTCTTGCACTTCTCAGCTGGTATTTTCTCCCACTCTTCCTATGCAAATCAATCAGATTGAGATCAGGACTCATTGCTGGCCATTTTAAAACAGTCCATTTTTCCTTTTCGACCATTCCTGCCTGCTTTTAGATGTGTGCTTTGGGTCTTTGTCTTGCTTGAGGACCCACAATCTTCGACTCAAACCAAGTTTTCTTACACTGGGTAGGACATTTGGCTCTAAAATTTCTTGATAATTCTCTGATTTCATGATTCCTGTGATACAGTCAAGGCCTCCAGTACCCACTGCAGCAAAGCAGCCCCAAACCATTATGGAACCTCCACCATGTTTAATTGTTGGTAGGGTGTTCTTTTCCTTGTAGGCTTCAAGTGTTTGCAATTAAAACTACCTATTCTAAATATGACTGCATGATCATAGTAGCTAATGAAGTATAATTTACAAAACTTCATATGTGACCATTACTTCTGCCAAGTTTGAGTCTGATGAAGTGATGCAGAGCAAAGTTAGAGAGGTTTATAAAGAAACTGTACTGACACATTGTGTACTTAAACTTCATGGGAGCCAATAATGATAAGAAGGACTGTATTATCACTGAGGCTTATCCCTATGGCTTCCAAACTAAGAAATACATTTTCAACAAATGATTTGTTGGAAAAAATGTGGTACTGCCTCTTCATTTCACAGCGTTCCAGGTTTTAATTTTCAGATTTCCCAGGTAGACATTCAGGTCAACCTGCTGGTTGGCCCACCTGTTAAGGGTTATCCTGGGCATCGATAGATTTCCTTAATTTCAGCAAGATTTTTTTTCATATGAAAACATCTTAGAGAGCAAAATTTAAATATTTAACCCTTGACCCGGTTTTCCGAGGACTCAAAGACATATTTTTTAAAGTAAATTAATTTTATTCCTTCAACTAAATTGTGTATTTTAGAGGAAACATGTGAAAAGATTTTTTTCTTACTCCAATGGTCACAATGCCAGTCAAAATATTAATCAGAAAAAATATATAAATCAGGAAAATTGTTGTACCAAGTACACAACGAGGAAATGGCATCTTAAAGGTTTAAAATGAGTAAACACTGGAGGTTAGGATAAAGTGTAAAATTAAATATATTAAAATAAGATAAAAAAAAATCGAAATGAAGTAAAAATAAAATAAAATAATAAAGAGAGCTGTAAAATGAACAAAAACACAAAAAGTAATTCAGGTAAAACCCAGACTTAAAAGGTTTAAGCTGTATTTTGTCATTAAAATATAAAAAACAGTATTTAGGCAGGAAAATAATCACAAGTTACTGTCCTACAGTTCGTGAAGTTCATCTATATGTTAGCAACTTCTCAGTGGTCTGTTTTACTTTTGTGTCTGAACAGAGGTTTGGTTGGAGCACTTGTGCAGGATCTGATTGGGCTGCAATTTTGGGCCAAATTCGGTATATTGCTTTGTCAGGATCCACATTTTCTGTGTCCCTGCAAACACACAACCATTAAAATTGAATAAACAAATAATCTCACCAAGCGTGTACTTGGTCTGCTCGGACAGTCACAAGCTGCAAATGATCTGTCTTGTGTGCTTGTGTATTCTTGGTGCCCAGACTGGTCGACAATTATGTTAATCCAGAGGAGATGGCTGCAGAAGTGAGATAACAACATGCTTACACAGAATAAGCCTCAACTCAAAAGAAGCACAATTATATTTCACACTGAGACAGGGAATCTGCAAATTGGTCTGGGGTATTTTTGCACAATACCTTTAGACAGACTCCATCCCTCTTATCTCCTGCATGTCCCTCTTTATCCATCCCAAGCTATTTTTATCTTCTCAAATGATATTTTTGCCCATTAATCCTTTTTCTTCCATGTTTTCAATTTTCTTATAGACATAGCTGGTGTTTTTAATTTGCCAAGAGTTAATTGATTACAGCAACACTGTTTATATGTAATTTGTATTCTGCATCATAGAGACTACAACTACACCCTCTGAAAGAAATCCAACCACACATTATATCCTGTATTCTTTCCAACAGGAAAAGTGCAGAAACAACTGTGGACCCTCCAGCAGAGGGTTATATAACACACAGTTTCTTGGACAGGAGCAGTGGCTTCCTGGCGTCTTCTCTGAAACAACATAAGTTGACTTTTTGTCCTTTTCTTTTATGCAGGTTAAGTTTCCAGAATACAATGTGCTCAAGAAAGCTGGCTGATAGATTGAGTGTCCTTGGTTGTATTAACCTCTTGTTTAAGACGTAAATGATACATTAAAGGATAAGTTCAGTTTCTACAGCTTTCACATTGTTTATAGAATGAAGTAGAACAATATACTCACCCAGAAGGCTTTCCTGATCCAAACAGTGCTTCAGGAGATATTTAGATCCAAAATCGAGCAGCGGACATCTGTATAATGGTAGCACGTAGGGCATACAGCGCTGCTCCTAAAACTGCATTAATCGTCCAAAAACTCATTAGTTTCACCAATATTTCATCATGGTCCGCTCACGCTACTCCTCCATTACAGTCTGTGTCGCTCCAGACATGTTTTGTGGCTGTGCTGACCTCTGAACTAAAGAAGAACGTTTGGCTCCGCGCATGTGCAGTACTCTCTGGCCAGCTGTTCTTCTCTTTGCCTCCGCGTCCTCCATTCGATGAGCTCCTCATCTGTAAATTCTGGCTCGAAACTGTAAGGACACCCATCATATTCAAAGTTCTCCCCCACAACATCTTCATCCGATAGATATTCGTCCATTTTGCAAAAAACTGGAAGAAGAAAGTCGTACGTAAGAAGAAGTACTGCACATGCGCGGAGGCAAACGTTCTTCTTCTTCTGTTCAGAGATCAGCACAGTCACGAAAACATGTCTGGAGCGACACAGACTGTCGTTGAGGAGTAGCCCGAGCGGACCATGATGAAATATTGGTGAAACTAATGAGTTTTTGGACAATTAATGCAGTTTTGGGAGCGGCGCTGTATGCCCTATGTGCTACCATTATTCCGCCACCAACATTATGTCCGCCGCTTGATTTTGGATCTAAATATCTCCTGAAGCACTGTTTGGATCAGGAAAGACTTCTGGGTGAGTATATTGTTCTACTTCATTCTATAAACAATGTGAAAGCTGTAGAAACCGAACTTATCCTTTAACCTCAAAAGTAGTCCATCCAACGTCCCTGTTCGAAGCATAAAAGCATTAAATTTTGGATTTATAAAGGTTATGTCCAAGAGCTTATTCAACAATTAACACCAACAATGCTTTTTCTTTCTAACACCAACAATGCTTTTTCTTCAAGTAAGAAAAGTTTTCTATCTATCTATCTATCTATCTATCTATCTATCTATCTATCTATCTATCTATCTATCTATCTATCTATCTATCTATCTATCTATCTATCTATCTATCTATCTATCTATCTATCTATCTATCCATCCATCCATCCATCCATCCATCCATCCATATATATATATATATGCACAATACCTTTTTATATATGTATGATTTTCTTTGTTTTATACATTTTTTTAAGCTTGGCTAAAGCTTAGCTTAGAAAAAGACTGTTTTCCAGCATTGGGGACTATGTTGAGCTGCAGCACAGGATTGCTAATTTTCCACCCCTCTGAAACAAAACATGTCAACATCTCATTAATTCTAAAGGAAAACTGAGTTTTTAATGTCAACATTTTTGCTTTTGGACTCAAACACAGCACCTGGAACATAGCAAGATCAGAAAATGTTACTTCAGGTTTATGTATGAGCCATGATTTTGGAGAATCCTTCCCCTCATCTTAAAAAAGGGACAAAGATGTCCTTTTTAAGGCTTTGTGTGACAATTATATAGCCTTGCAATGCAGACAGGCCTGCCTGAGTATGAAATCATGCTTATCCATACCAGCCCTCATTGTCCAACCGCTTCACTCGGCTAAATGCTTAACTGCCCAATCAGGGAAGAGAGGCAGCGGGAGCAACAGGAGCAGCAGGAGCAGCAACCACAACAGGAAGTGACTTGACCGGAAGTGTTTGGAAATAATGGCAATGATACTTGGCCAAATATGCTCTCCTCATGAGTTTACTTCATAGGGATTGTCTTTGATGAGGTTCATGTCACAGTAAGTGTTAAATGATATCTCTGTGTGATTTAATTTAATGTAAAACGATAGTCTTAAGGTAATTAAGCTAACAGCCATTAACTGTTGTTTGCCCTTGTTAGCCGTTAGCCGCTATGTTTAGCCGCTTAGTGTGCTAGGTCATAGCAGCATTGCGTGATATAGGTTGGTATGTGATGAGTGTGATGAGCTGAACGATCATCCAATCACAGGCTGCTGTTGCTTTTGAAGGTTCTGCCCCTGAAAACATTTTCGCAGGGCTCCTTCCCAGATGGATTAGTGAAATATTTACGATATGGAGCTGTCCATCTGGCGTGTCAGGTTTAAAATTATATGCTGCACAGTAAAGAAAAGTGTGACCAAGGATTTGTTTTCAAAATGTGAAAAATAGATTAAAAAATGCTCACTACGCCATGTGTGGCATTAGATAAAGATACTGTAGCTTCTACACAAACTTGAATCTCCAGAAGAGGAAGAGAAAAACTGTTCCTACCTCCTTCGTTTATCTTGCTGACTTGTTGACAACCTGCCATCTACTCATGTGTCCTTGAAAAATTGATAAGCTCATAACCCACAAACAGAAACTCAACACCTTGTTACAGCAAAGTACACTTCCATTAGCCTTTAGCTCTTAGCTCACATTACCTTCGTACAAGTTCAACACACACTGATACAACACACCGTGCAGGCCTGCGATTGAATGACCAACAGCCTCTGGAAAGCGGTAACATTTTCCCACAGTTCTCATGACTTGAACTTCTCACAGTAACATCACCCTGCACTCACTATGGAGCACTTGACCTTTAATCCCACACTGCTGCCACTGTGAGATGTGTTTAAGGGCTGGAGTGGTTGTTAAAAGCTGACCCTGGATCAGTTTACTCACCTTTCTTTTAAAGGTTTATCCTGAAACTGGCACAGGCACGCAAAGCCTCATCCCGTCAGATCCCTTTGGATTCCTTTCAGGGGTATAAAAATGTGAATCGAGAGGTTTTGACACTTAAAAGTTGAACATGCCAGTGCAACTCAAATATTCATGTGAGGCTGTTAATCCACTTTTCAAAAGGAATTATTAATAGACCAACTTAGAATAGAAGGAGGATGCCTACAAGCTGCTCTGTCTTCCAGCTGTGTTACATAAAAAATAATGAATTCAGCATCTAGAGTACCAGAGGGAGAGGAGAGAGAGGGGGATGACTTATTTTAGAGCATGACTGATTTATAATGAGGCCCTCAGTACAGGCAGATAAACACAGCAGATACAGACTGCCCTGGTATCTCTCTGCTTATCGTGTAGGATCTTCAATCTACACAGAAAATGATAGAATATTTCACACATCAAATCTTCAGGGTTAAACAGCCCTGCAGGTGCAGTACTGAAGCACCCTCTAGTGTCAGCTTATGAATAGGAGGCATTTACAAATCAAGCTTTAGTTTACAGTTTTCCTCACATGAAACAGCTTCATACTCAAAAATAACAAAACTCACAACACTGAGCCAAAACTTCTGAACAAATAGTTCGTGCTACAAAACACAAATGTCTCAATAATTGAGGCAATTGCATTGTTTGGTAAACATGACCTCAAGAGCACTGGACCAAAAACCAAATGTATGAGTCACTAATTAATACAAAAACAATAGTGTTATGATTTTTTTAAATTACGTTTTCTCATTTACTGTAATAAACTTACATCTTTTGACCAAAACTTCCAAATCGATCATCAAAATCATATGCCAGCCATACATCCATATGCCTAAAATATTAACTTACAGAAAATATATTACATACACATACATATTTTGCAAGTCTGCCCCACTTTTGCCTTCTTAGCAAAATTTCAAGAGATGTTCCTTTGATACTTTTGTCCATATTAACACAAAAGCATCTAAGTTTGCAAGAGGCTGGATATTTTCCTAGTGAATTTCTTAAAACTATCCATGGAAAGTATACACACACAATGCATGCTTATGTAAATTTATGTATACATTTATGAATATCTGCATGTATATAGGTGTCTATATAGGTATGGTGTTTAACCCTTTAAGTCCCAAACCATAGATTATAGCTAGAAAATTCTAAATTTTTGGAGCTGAAATGTTTGTTTCACTTTCTGCTAAAATCCATAAAAATCAAAATGTCCATAAAATTCAACATATAGATTTTTCGTATCTCATTTGATACATTAGGTGTTTTTGGCAACTGATAATCCATTTGAGGACATTTTTATCATTTATCTGATTGTATTCAGATGTTTTTTTTGTAATTTGTTGATCATATTGAGTAGAAAGAGGTGTTATAAAAGTATGTATCAAATATGATACGTTTGGCTTTATAGGGTTAAGTATATATGGATATGAGTAGGTAACTA
The DNA here is from genome assembly GCA_036419115.1 of Scarus forsteni. Lineage (NCBI taxonomy): Eukaryota > Metazoa > Chordata > Actinopteri > Labriformes > Labridae > Scarus > Scarus forsteni. The sequence goes on along the minus strand of JAZDUH010000271.1, from coordinate 11,747,617 downwards.
GAAAGCACTCGGAGAGCGCAGACCTCCGCCAGTCCTCCTCAGTCCTCAGCCATATTGTGATTTTCACCATAAATATTAGTCCTACCTTTATTTCATGTACATATTTAGATTCCTTGACCATGAAAACATACCATTAGCAATTGGATTCGTAGTGATATCTATTTTAGTTCAGTAGTTATTCACAGAAATCACATTTTTCGCCATGGCGGCCAGACGCTGATCCGGATTAACACCAAAATCAAATCAGTTCTTTCTTTTCCCATGCTGAACATTTCCTGAAAATTTCATCCAAATCCGTCCATAACTTTTTGAGTTATTTTGTTCACAGACGGACGGACAGACGGACGGACAGACGGACAAACTCTCCCAAAAACATAACCTCCTTGGCGGAGGTAATCAGATAGAAGAGAGGTATTTATATGTGTATGTCCAAGTTGGTTGGTGAATGTTTAAATATATTTCATGTCCATGCAATTTGCTTTCATGATAAGGCCATTAGAGTACATATGTGGAACATAAGTCAAATATGTAACAGGGAATAAGGGAAGGACCAGGTAAGTCTTCTTCCTACTCCTTTTCAAGCGTGTACATTGTAACTTCTGATGAATATCATAAATTAGTTATCTGCATTCTTGTTATTTCCTCTTTTTTTGTTTTGTATATATTTTTGTTGTTAACATGTTCCAAATAAATAAACAAATAAATAACGTTGGCTTTGGGGAAAAGAAATAAAACTGGACACTTTTCACAGGAATTAGTGGTATTTATGAGAATTAACTAGTATCTGGGGGGTAATTTAAACAAACTGTACCATATCAAAACATAAACTTAAACAGTTTGTTTTGTCACGGGTAGACACCCAATCAAAATAAAACGATAAAATCATTTAATTTCAACAGATTTATTTGCAAGAAGACCTTTATCAAGTATCTGCTGTTTTATTGAACTAGCATTTTTATCTTCACTTTGTCATCCATGGGCTTAATTGTGTGGTTTCAATAGTCCAGGGTTCTAGAAATTCTGCATAAAAGGTCCTAAAAGGGAGGAGATAGTCAGGTAAGTATTGGTATTTTAATGATACTTAGTTAGTACTGAAGAGACCAAAGTATGCCAAGAAAATATCGACCACGCCAGTAGACCACCACCATCAACCAGGACTGTTAATATGAGACTGATGGATTCATGTTTTCATTTTTATGCATCAAATTCTGAACCTACTATCTGAATACTGAATAGCCCATCAGACCAGGCAGCATTTTTCAGTTTTGTGTTGTCCAGTCTTGGTGAGCATGTGTAAAATTAAGCCTCAGTTTGCTGTTCTTAGCTGACAGGAGTGGCACCAGGTGTGATCTTCTGCTGCTGTAGCCTACCTGCTTCAAGATGTGACTTATTGGTTCAGAAATGGTCTGCTTTACAAGTGGGTTAGGGTTAGGGTTAGGCTATTTGAGTCATTTTTGCCATTTTGTTATCTGGGACCACTCTGGCCATCCTCCTCAGACCTGGCAGTTTGCCCAGATAGCTTCTGCTCACTGGATTATTTTTCCAGATCATTCTCTGTAAACCCCAGAGATGGCTGTGTGTGAAAATCCAAGACAATCAACAGTTTCTGAAATACTCAGACCAGCCCGTCTGACACTATCAACCATGCTCACACAGGAAATCCAAAATAACTGATGCAGGAATCAACAAAGAATTCTAGCTCTCTGATTGGTCCACTGATCAACCAATCAAGTTTTTTTTTTAATTAATTATTGAATAATCAATTTCAGCTTCAGCCTGAACTATGTGGCTACAACAGCTGCTGGTTCTGGTTCATCTGTGCATGTGATGGAGAAAAAATGATTCTTAAGAGTACTTGCATGAAATCTGGTTGTTGTAGTCAAGATTATGCTAAAATATAAGAAAAAGCTATATTTAAATCCTCTGTTAAAGGGCAACACTCAGTTTATTGTTATTCCTGTGTATGTCCATAAGTTCCAGCTCATTTACACAGAATGTTTCTATCTTTGAAAATTCCCAGAATTTTGCACCTCAAATTAACAACATTCCATTAAGGTAAAAAAATGTACAGGTTTAACAGAGCTCATTAAAGTGTAACAATAATTTTGCTATTTTTACAGGGCCCCTAAAAAAGATGCACACCCATATAATCATTTCAGCTCCATGTACTTGTTACCAAGTCACACTAGAAACTAAAATTGAAGGCTTTAAGATACTTTTTACGATCCTAAGTCAAAGAAATGGGTGCCATTTCTGCACTGCAGAACAACTGACACCATTGTAAAGCACCAAAGTTTTTGTTTTCTAATTTGACAAAATGTTGAATTTTTATTTTCCACTTGCAGTACATCTAACATGTACATAACCACCTTATTTATTCTTAGAATACCTCAAATCTCCATCTATAAAATATCATCATGTAAAGAATTACTGTAAATGTACCACTTACAATGTACTATGTATATATTTTTTTATTTTGTTTTATTTTAATTTATTACTGTAAGTTTCTTACTTATATTTCTTCTTTTATCCTGCAGCTGCTGTAAATTTGGAATTTTCCCCTTTTGGGACAAATAAAGGAATGTCCAATCTAATTTAAGCAAATCTAATAATATCTAATCAAATCTTTTAAAGTAAGATAGATATTTTATAATGTTATCACAGCATGCCAGAAAGATTAATTATATGTGTATTCATCACAGTTCCACTGCTGTTCTGTAAGACGTAACTATTTTCTAACAATCTCAACCTATTTACCTTTTTTCTTGATTGACGACGCTCAGTTTCCTTTGATAGAAGTTTAATTTTCAAGATTTCAGGGCTCCATGGAGATGATGATATAAAGAAGAGATCTCAGTACACAATCAAAATTTTACATTTATTAACAGAATCAGGTAAAATTAAAAGTACTGATGCCAATCCACATAGGGCATCCATACTTAAACAATTTAGATAACTACAAAATAAATTATATGTTATATATTAACCTTCATACCTTCTGTTTCAGATATATACATTGAATTTCATATTTCATCGATCTTTAACCCCCAAATTCCACCGGATGCAAAAGCAACAGAGCACTTCGCTCCCATTGTAGTCTATCGGGCAAATTCCACTGCATGCGAAAGCGCCGCACCAAGGCGCGAGAGATACGCTTCAGGTCTATTTTCTGCACAGCCGCTTCCAAACCTCTCACTGTCGTTAAGAAAGCACCTGACAGGAAGTCACCGTGTGGAGTAACCCGAAGTTTCAAAATAAAACCCAATGCATGGACTCTTGCACGTAATTTTCCTCAATTATTTGTCATTGCGTCAAAACCGGAGGCACGAGCATCAGGTCAGCAGTCGGTCAGAGGGTCCCAGGGCAACACGACACCATGGACGAAGAAAAGTGAATTACAGAGGTACAGAAATATATAACATTGTACACATGACACCATACATCTTTCTACACGGATATAGGTGGATAGAAGTTGAATAATTCATGAAGCTGTGTGGTTGGGACCAGCAAAGGGACCTTAGAGAAGCGAAGCAAGGTGTTGTTTATTTCTTTTCTCAGTCTATGACACGTTTTATGAGCGTGTGACATCACTACTCTCATGAGAGCCTGTGGCTCTCCGGGGATCAGCCCTCCTCTTCCGGGGCTACGTGCCGCGGCGCTTCTGGGCGCGCCACTTTCAGTGGGGTTTGCCTGTCGGAGCAAGACCGCGGCGGGGCGCTTTGGCGTGCAGTGGAATTTGGGGGTAAGAGTCTTGAAGAGTATAAAATGTGTGTTCTTCATAATCTGCAGCCTTAAGTAATGAATGTTTTAGGCACAGTTAAAGGACAACAGCACCAGCTCTTGTTAAAAGAAAACAAATGAAAGACTTCTGTCAGGAGTTTCGGGGCCCCTTCTGCTTGTCTGCTGGCCCTTGAGGACTCTGGTTTTGCTCGACCATCTGTAGGATCCTGTTTGAAAGTCCTTTGACATCTAAATGTGTTTCAGGCTGAGCAGCTAAAGCCTTTAGAAGTTCAGTCACACCCTCCTGCTCCAACATGCGGCTGTAATGTGAAGCTGGAAGGATAAAGAGAAGAAGTGATAAGAACATGAGAGAGGAAGGGAAGCTTACCGTGATCCAACAGCATATTAATACTGCAGCAGAGTCTGCAAAAGAGTTTTTAAACCTGCACACTGTGAAGCATTTAACACAATGTAGGACAAAATGAGGACAAAATTTAAGTCAGTGAAGGTGACTTCAAACTGAAGACTGTTAAGGACGGCATATTTTTGATGTTCAAATTTTGTAATTTTATTTATAAAATGTATATTTGCTTTTTCTATAATTGTATTCACATTGTATTTGAGAAACGGCTGCAGAAGTTGAACAATAAAGACAGAATTTTGTCAAACTGTAAAAAATATGCTGACCCAACAGGTTACAATTAATAATTAACAAAGACATCATATTTGATAGCAGTCATTAAGGTAATTATTTCATACAAAATATTTTTTATTCAGCACAATTATCAGCTTTCTGCTATTTCAAAAGATGTAAGCTCTCGAGGAACCATGATGAGACTGAGATGGTTTTCATACCTTCTGCTTGGTTCTTTTACCTATTCAGCTGAAATGAAACGCAACAAACGTTCACACCGCAGCATTTTGAAGTTTGCCAGATCACATAAGATGTTGCTTTGACTGTGAGTTGCACTCTGCATTATGGGAAGTAAGCTAACAGGCTAAGATAACAAATGTCTAATGTCTTATGAACTATATATGAACATCCATAGAAATGTTTAACATGCCTTGGAATATATATGTCAGCACACAAAGAAAAGGGTCTTTTAATGTTCAACTGTGTCTACAGTGGACCACTAAGGACACCAGATAGCATGGTAGCTTGTTACACCACAACAGCTAATGCCTAAGTCACACATTCATGTTTCTCATACCAATTGTGCACGACTGTACACGATTGACGAGGCTGGTGTGATCGCTATGATACGGGATGAAATGACTGTGTCACCCCTGGACACACCCCGTAAATACACCGTCAGTAGCGCTTCTCTAGTGCTTTGGGGGCATTCGTCCTGCTCAAGTTCGTTAAATGCAACGATATGATGAAGATTCCATGAATTTTCATCCCGCTGATACGACGTCAGCCCCGCTCAAGCTCAGTTCGTGTCACGTAAGCCCCTACTGAGCCCCGTCGCTTGCGCCGTCTTGAACGGGACACAGTCGGGGCACAAACGGATACATCCTTGTCAGTCGTCCTCATAAAGCTTTCAGGATTGAGCCACGATCAGCTTGACTGAGCTCCGTATATGCCACGCTAATACCGTTCGCATTAGGACTGCATTAGGCTTCCACCTTGCCATGCTGAGAGCGGCGATTCTCCCCGACAGTTTTGAACAGTTCAAAACAGTCGGGACCCTTCCACATTCCCTGCCGTTCATCCACGACTATACAAGGCTGATTCAGACCCAGTAGCGCATGCACCACGGATTATGGAAATCGTGCACAATTGCCATGAGAAATGGGAATGTGTGACTGGGGCTTAAGAAGTGCTACTTATGTAGCCAAAGTAGAGAGCAGCTTTAAACTGGAAAAGTTCTGAGGTTTTGAATGAGCAGGACTAAATACTAGAAATCAAAACAAGATTTTGCATCTGTGGCTGTTGCTCAGTCCTGTGATGGTTAGCTGTCGGTGAGTAATGTTAACGTGTTGCTGTTTTCATCGTATGTTGTGCCTGCCATCGAGGGCCTCCATGGGATTAAAACATTCTACTGCAGTGTGATGAGTTAACTCGTCACCTTGTTTGTGTCAGTTTTGGGTTGATTGTGTCCTCACTGAAAAAAAAAGCTCGAAAGGTATGTTCACACTGGACACTACTTGTACTATCTCAGCGATCACTCTCCATGCAAAGTTAATGTACAGCCGCGATGGGGCGGGGCTAACCCTCCCGTGATGCATTTGCTGAGTACAAGACAATCACTTCACACGTCGCGCAATGTCAAAGTAAAAAAAAAGTTGATTTTTTCAAGCAATGTCGTGTGTGGCTGTGCGGCAACAGCCAATCAGCGGTGTGTGCGTGTGTGACGGTGCCCCTGACAGACAGTTTTTCAATTTATGTCCGTGTGGGAAACATTAGTCAGTGAAGACATTAGTTCTGCCTTGACGGACCGCGGGAAACTCACAGATAATGCTGCTGCAGGGCATCAGCTGCAGTGTTTTGTGATTGATAAGTGAATGAGAAGTAAACAGCTGGAATAATGTCTGCTTATACATCCTATCAGATGATATATGATATGATCGCGGTGAAACTCGAGCGGACGTGACGTCACCATGCGATGGCCAACGGCAACGGTGACCAAAATGAGGTGTTTACGGACGCGCAACGATACATCAGTGTTCGACGCGATTTTGGTAGCTTGGTCGCTTGCGGTGTGAACGCAGCATAAGAGTTAATTGGAGGCGAGCCTAGACCACCTCTTTTGGTGAGCCCAGGTGGTTTGTTTGATTGATAGCTGTGTTCATATATATTCAAACAAACTCTGCTGAACAAGGAGCACCCACATCTGAACAAGCCTCCCAAAGGATCAAGCTGTGTATACTCCCTTAGAAATCTGGAGGCTACACACTTGTCTGGACTTAAACGTACAAATAACTGAAATATCTTTAAGTTTCTACTGTTTCCACTCTAATAGCACTCCAGAGGAAGGTCACTTATGCAGGCTGAGCAACATTTCACAGTTAAAGCCCCCGAGGCAAAGACAGCACTTTGGCACATCATCCACTGAGCTCTCCAGAGTACTGGAGGCTGTACGCCCTCACTCAGGAATCCCACGGTCCACCTCATCATGTAAGACCAGGGTTTAGATATTTCTTTTTTCTACAAGAAAAAAGGTATTTTTACATGTCTTTTTTTATACAAACATTTACCTGTCGTTTAGTGCAAAATCCTTTGACATTTATTTGCAGAATTTAAATTTTACCCATTTTGGCCCTTGGTAGGTGTTAGTTTAAGACTGTGACTGAAAGGTACAGGTTTTTGATATTTTTTAAATATCAATGTGTACTGTAAGGTGTTAGGCATATGCATAACTTAAAATATGTTTTCTTTTTATTCAAAGCTGAATAAAACCAAAAACTAAAAAAGGAAACCTGCAAGGGAATTTTGCAAGAAGACATACAAATCAATGTATGGACAAAAGTGAACCTGCACCAGGAATCCTGACTAGTACAAAGACAGGACAGTGATACAGGTCAATTGTGGCCCACAAATTCACCTGTTAACTGTTTAGAGGTACATTCCTTCCAATAGAGTGGCCACTAGAAATCAATAAATAATAAACATTATATTTTCTTGACTACAAATTATTGTTTAGTGATTTTAATTAACTAGAATGTATAAAACTCAGCTAATGAGATGGACAATAACAAAATTCAGATTTGGGAAAAAAAAGAATACAGAGATAGAAGGTTTTGTTCTGAACAGTGACAATATCATAACCCCTTTCACATGGATGCTTTGGCCTCATCTTTGTACAGCAGAAAGAGTGTGAGGTGTGTTGTCCATGTTTATTTCCAGTCTTTGAGTCAAATCTAGCCCCTGCATGTCTGTGGTGGTCTGCGTGAGTCTTACTGTTTTGACTGCAGACCAGATGGATGGCCCAGACTGCCCACAGCTGGACTCCTGAGGACTGACAGGTCTGCAACAATCTGAAAAATGGACTGAATGTCCTGAAATGAGGAACACAAGGAGACAGCAAAATTAGATTAGGAGACTGGACTTTGGACAAACTTGTCTGTTTTAGAGTGTGTGCTCTGTGCCAGCAGACGGTTGATTGTATTAGCATTGATGCTATCTGGATAATGTAAACTGGGGTGTCACTTCCAAGCAGAGATAAATTTTCCTCTTGCAATAGCCTGACCTTTTCTTAACATCCACAGCATGTCAGAAGATTTCAAAATAAAAGGTTTTATACAAATAACCACAGTTGTTTAAACTTTACTCAGCATTTCATACTCGGGCTGGGCAGTGTGGACCAAAAATCAGATAACAACTTTATTTATGGAATTTTGATACATGATAACTTGTTTTTTTCTGCAAAGACATAACAAAAGACAAGGATACTCAAAATTTAATACTTTATTATTTATTACCAAATGTGTTGATAAATTCCAACACACTTTCTAACTTGCACTTAAAACTTGACACATTTTTACGCAAACTGTGGCAATCATATCTTGTGTACTCTTGAATACCATCTGTGTTGAAAGGATGAAAATATCTTACTACTTTAATTTGTGTTGTTTTTAAAAAGCCTATGGACGTCACATCTGTAGTGTAAACCACTGTGGAGGTAGCTCAACAACACTAAGCCTCTGTTTACCAGTATAAGATGATAATATCACTTTAGCAGAGGATGATGAAACATAACATGGTAAAAAAAACATGTCACAAAGAGCAAACAGGACCATTTAGACTTGCTTGACTCCTTGTGTTTGAGTGAGCTTTGTCTGTCTCTTTCTTCTTACTGGATGCACAAACAAAAGAATGGCGTCTATCTGCTTGTCATGGACTTAGGAGTAATGCAAGACAGGAAAAGAAAAAAATAACGTTGCCGTATTGCTTTAAAGAAGATCCCTTTAAGACATTCTGGGATGTTGCACCATAAATACCATTATTTATGGTGCATAAATATATGTCCTACCTTTATTTCAACTTATTATTTAGATTCCTTGACCATGAAAACATACCATTAGCAACTGGATTCATGATGATATATATTTTAGTTCAGTAGTTATTCACAAAAATCACATTTTTCGTCATGGTGGATCCAGACGCTCATCTGGATCAACACCAAAATTGAATCACTTCTTCCTTTTCCCATGCTGAACATTTCCTGAAAATTACATCCAAATCCATCCATTACTTTTTGAGTTATTTTGTTCACAGACAAATAGATAGACAGACTCTCCCGAAAACATAACCTCCTTGGCGGAGGTAAATATGCATAAAATCAACTTAAAGAACAACAAACATTGGTATCAACAATGTTCCATTACCATATATGTTTTTTTAATGATCACAAATATTTCAAAACATGACATATTCCCCAGCCTCTTTCATACTCTGCCTGTGTCGTAGGAAGAGTTAAATGTTGTGCAAGAGTGTGGAGATAGAATTCAGGATTTTGATGGGAAATAATTTGAATAATGCTTGATATTAAATTGAACAGACAGCATGAATAATGCATTAAAATGACTTTTAGCTTTCTTTCTATTTTCCATTTTTCCATTTTCCCTCACCTGTACGAGACCATCTCTCTCTCCAGCTGGGTCCACGTCATTATAGATGCATGCTGCAAAAACAGAAAGAAACCTTGAAAACAGCCAAATCTGTCGTTAACCATCCGTTAAATACAAATGAAGTGAATCGGAATCTTTTTTCCCACACACAAACACGCACCAGCTGCTCCAGTATGACCACGCGGAGCTCATTATCCAGGGTCCAGGCCTCAGATCTGGAGGCGAGGTGTGCCAGGATCCCTCCTGCAAAGTACCGGACCCCCACCTCCACCTGGGAGTCCTGCAGCAGGCTGAGGACATGCTCCACCAGATCCTCCCCCATCAGGTCAGACTGTAACTCCTCCACCTCTGCTATGTTATTCTGAAGCACAGCCAGACAGATGACAGCAGTGACGACAGCTACAACAATGTTGGATGTAACTTGGCAGAAAGATGGTCCAACAAGGGGGGAAACGAGGACTGTCTTACATCAGATTGCCTGCAGATGGGTTTAATTTGATTCCAACTGGTTAAATAATTTAAAATGCTTCAGAGAGCAAATAAAAACAGTTAACAAAGCAGTTGTTACATTCAGATGCTGATGTCTTAGCTCAAATGTGGAGAGGATAGAACAAAGAAAACAAGCTTGTGCTACTGTGGATTCAACGAGAACTCCTGCCTGGTGAGTAACGCCTCTGCAAGGTTTTCAGTAACCAAACAGAAAAGAACAGCCATGAATCTCACAAAGAGGAAAGGCCAGGCTGGATTTAGTGGTGGTGTGATTGGTGAAAATTTTTCTTTTATTATGTATTTTATGTCCCTTCAGAGGACGCCAAAGGGTCTCAGAAAGGGTGCAATGCTCTGTCAGCTCTGAGGTGGTCAAAATTGGGTTTATGTATACTGTCTTAAACAATTATAAAACACTACATGCAAACAGTACCGGCATGCTTTCTCTAAAGATCTTTGCACAAAAATATTTGTCTTAGTCAATAAACCTTGAATTCATCCATGAAACAATAAAAATTGCTTTTTATCTTGCACAACAACGTGTCACTGTTTTCAGAGGTTCCTGGGGGAGGGGGCTGGGATATTTTTAGGTACAACTAGATGGGGCTCCAGGGCAAAAAGTTGGGAATCACAGATTTAGAGTAACTGTCTTACCATTAAAGGGACAGTTCAGTTTTTTTGAAGTGGGGTTGTATGAGCTCCTTATGGTCACTAAGTACATTGGATACAGTAGAAAGTTATCTCCTCTACCTCAGTAAGACACAGTCTGTAACTGTCGGAGACGAACAAAAAGATGCTAACAGGAAAGTACCATACCAAATTCAAAGGCTATTTTCTCTGCCTACAAGAACTCAAATGAAAAAATAATACCACAGTTTAAGAGTACGCTACATATGACTATTTTTAAATGCATAAACAATTCAGAAATATAAAGTTTATCTGGACCTAGCTAACTTGTGTCATGTATCCCTCCGCTCCCCCCCCCCCCCCCCCCCCCCCCCCCCCCCCCCCCCCCCCCCCCCCCCCCCCCCCCCCCCCCCCCCCCCCCCCCCCCCCCCCACACCCACACACACACACACACACACACCCACACACACACCCACACACTGCTGAACTAAACATTCAAGCCAGCCGCCTCAGCTTTGTTGAGGGTGGTCGCCCCTGAAACAATGAGCCGTACTGCGCATGCAAAGAAAGTTTCCAGTTAAGAGGTCAGCACAGTCACAAAAACATGGGTGAAGCGACACCAGATTGTCTTGGAGGAGTAGCGCGAGTGGACCATGATCAAATATTGGTGAAACAAATGAGTTTTTGGACAATTAATGCAGTTTTAGGAGCGGCGCTATACATGCCTTGTCTGCTAACATTATACGGCTGTCCGCCACTCAATTTTGGATCTAAATTTCTCCCGAAGCACTGTTTGGATCAGGACAGCCTTCTGGGTGAGTATATTGTTCTACTTCATTCTATAAACAATGTGAAAGCTGTAGAAACCAAACTTATACTTTAATGTTTGCATGAAAAACTGGTGGATAAAAACACCACTAATGCCTCTGGCCTTGGCTGTCAACGGTGTGTAGACATAACATGCGTGGGTTGAATGAAACAATATATAAAGATGAGAGCAGGCAGAATTTTTAAAACTGAACCTACCAGAAGGCCGAGCACTTTCTGCTGAATTGAAGGTTCAGTGTAGTACGACTGCAACAGACAAAAAAGACAGAGAAAATATCAGAAGTGGTCTGTGTGGGTTCATTTCTCTTTTATTGCACCTATCAGTGTGATTTTTTTTTGTCAGTCCTCTACCTCCAGAACCTCCTCATATAGCTCCAGGCCCTGGCACACGATGAAATTGCAAGCAGCAGTGGGCATCTCATCCGTCAGGTTCCAGAGAGCACTCAGGGCGAACTTGAGAGTGGTGTCCACCACTCCCACCATGGCTTTCTGCTGAACAATTGCCAGGAGCTGCTGTGAGACACACATGAGCGAGCGGAGAGTGAGAAAAACAGCAAAAAAAAGCAGGAAACACCCCACAGCGGTGGTGTACTTGACTGTTTGATGAAGCTGTTTGCATATTAGTGAGTGAAATCAGTCTTACAATAAGTGAAAACAACTGAGGCATAAAGAGGAGCACGATCACATACACAGAGTGAAACAGAGATGTGATTGAGTAAACCGAGAAGGACAAGGGCTTGAGAAATGAGGTGACAAAGATGGAGAGTAAATGAGAACACAGAGTGGGGAGGGGATGGAAAATGTAGCTGTGAAAGAAGACAAAGGGAGAACTAGAAATACACTCATGCATATCTAGTGCTAATCCAGGGCTGTGACGTGAGGTTGGAATTAAACACTCCAGAAACATAATAATACCTTCATAATAAAGACGTCCTTAGCGAGCTGAGCGGTCTCCTCTGTGGAGAGCTGCAAAACAAACAAAAACATGAGTATTTCTCTGGCTTCTGCACGCGCTCCAAAATGTCAAACACAATATTTTGGCCCTATTGCATGACTGGCTGCTAAGACTACATGTCACAGGAGCACAGCAGGGAACAGAGGCACTGAGGCTCTTAGCAGGTTGGACTAACAGGTGCCATGCTATTTTCCCTGCAGCGCACTAATGCACAGTGAGTGAGCAGAGTCTTGACCTTGGCCACCAGAATGGAGATGACAGCCACCGCCATCCTCTGGAGGGTCGGATCCTCGTGGCTGCTCAGCCAGTTAATCACCAGCGTGACTGCTAAATACCTGAATCATGATCACAGCGTGGACGTCAAGAGCACATTACAACAAAAATAAACCAGAAATGTGAAGACAAGACTTAAAAAATCTGATTTCAGATCTGATTTAACATCTTGGAAAACTATTTCTTTTGGCTCTTACATTTTTAGGACAAAGTGGATTCTAGCAGGATCACAAATTGTTGTAAAAACATTATAATGCTACTTTTCTAAGTGCACTGCTTATCCTGGCTGCTGTGTGGCTTTGGTTCACTGCATTAAGTTACAGAAAAAGGATAACTTACTTGTCAAAAGGGACATCCTGGAGGATAAATTCACTGCAGAATGCCAGCAGACAATTCTTCTGCAGCTGAGGAGGTGAAAAAAAACATATATTTGAATATTAATTTGTTTAAAGAAAAGATTGATTTAATTTTGCATACTAACTATGGCCAAGCCCATGAAAATATATTTTAGATTTAATAACCTCTTCAAACCTCTGTGAAGGATCAGATCCTTCCATGTGTCAAAAATGTGGACAAATCAGAGAAACAAGCCAAAACTATATGCATGATAGTATTAATTTAAAGGTGCTACAAGGATCTACAAGCTCATTTGAGATGAACGTAAGACAACAAAGCACAAGAGTTTAATATCAAAGGAAAAAAGAACAACCAAAGAAGGTTAATTAAAGGTGCCATGAGGAGAATCTGTTACCGGCGACATTAGGACTCTACTACCCATGAGCACGTGCAGCAACTCTCATAATGCTGCGTTCCAGTAACCTCGGAACTGGGAGTGACATCATCTCAGACTTATCGGCGTTCCAGTTGAAGTCGGAAAAAAAACAAGCCGGTCTACCAGGCTATTGTTAGCTGTTGTTAGCTCGGGAGAGGCGAGGTTTCACCGAGTTCCCAGTAGGAAATTCTGACTTCGGGGGACGTTCCAGTGGCAGTTTCCTACTCGGAACCAGGAAATTCCTACTTCTGTCTACAACTTGAACGTGCCACAGACGTGGCTGAAGCCAAAGCGTGTGTTGTGATAAATGCAGCTCTGACCTTCCTCAGAACTCTGCATTGCTTTACAACTTCTGTTTTCAACAACTTACAGGATGCAAAGCGACGAGGTAATGTATCTCTTTCTAGTTACGTAGCGGTAGTTATTGATGTGTGACAACAAGCAATTTTTGGAAAACTTATTATCGCAGTTGTAGCTGACTATATATCGCTACTTACAGCCCGGTGCTCTAAGACGTGTAATATAAATAATAAAATAATATAAATTTGCTCTAGTTTTAATTGTCTTGTTCCTGAAGTTGAGTATCCAGGCCAGTCCAGCCCTGTTCAACCCGACCAGAAGGCTAAGGAATAGCATTTATAGATAACCTATTCTGATGCTATAAAACTCATCTTAAAGTGTGTATTTCCATCAGGCATATATCTAAAAGTGAGACTTCTTTGTAATTACTTAGAAACTCCTCATAGCCTCTTTAAAATTACATCTAGCAAGTCCAAAATGTGGACATGGGCACATAAGAGTACACAGCTGTGTTAGATTCTTGGCTCTGGTTGACCAGTAACAGCAAAGTTCAGCTATGTCTTGGTAGGAAACTGTTGGCACAGGCAGTCGTGTAAAACTGACTCAAATGGCTAATCCAATGCCAGAAACTCAATCATGTGCACATGATCACAGCAACGTACTGAAGTCCAAACTGAACATTAGAATAAAGAAAAAAGATGGTTTAAGTGACCTAAAGATGACATGTTATTAGGGTAAGACAGGGATCCTAAGGAAAAATGGCACAGTTTCAGACTGGATCTGTAGCTCCTTTTCCTGCATGTCGATTCCCGCCTTATCCCCTGATTTCCTACTCTACCCACTGTCCTACTGAATAAATGCATGAAAGAACAGAAATAGGATTCAATGTTAGAACACAATGTTATAAGAACGGCAGAACAGGGACTTGGCTCTGATCACAGCCAGTGGAGGACTAACCGTTCCCAGTTCTGTGGAAAGAAGATCAGCTATTTAACGTGGACTGTTTATGCCAGGAGAAGGAAAAGGAAAATCATACCAGAGATTAAACAATAAAGCTTTTAAAAAATCAACCTCTATGGTAGAGGACTCAACAAAATTGAAAATGTTGCATTAACTTGACATGATATGAGATACAGCGCTGTTTGAAAACTGCTGGATGGAATGGAAAATGTCAAAGACGATGATATGACAATCAGAAAACTCCAGAAGCAGAAAACTTCATTTTATTCTGTGTTCATTCATGCAGACCTGTTCAACATCAGTGGAACAGTTCCTCTAATGGGAGAGGGTCATTTCTGGCTCTTAGTGACTTTCTTGCCCCAGGATATGTTGATATTTTACACTAAGACAATAAAATTTATTTAGTATAACACTTTTCTGTAACATGCATGTAGATGGAATTTTTTGGAATTTATTTCCTCATATTACACATTCACTCCTTTTTATGAAGTCCTTTGAGAATTATTTTCAATGAAATCCTTTTGCAATATAATCAAAAATAATCTTCAGAAATAAAATTGTGATTTTGTTATATTTCAACCACTCTCTGCCCTTAAAGCTTACTGAACAACAGCTGACTAAA